>OY728139.1:758803563-761303563 GCA_963277665.1 Viscum album | reverse complement strand
TCTCAAAATTTCATGAAGTATTTTAGTAATGTATGGAGTCCTTTTAATATATATATATATATATATATAATAAATAAAACATATAAAAATTCAAGGAATTTTAATATCCCACACCACAAACATTGGTCCTTCAATATAAAAAAATGGTTTAATGAACATTATGGATGATAATATTCAACCTATTTTGAATCACCAAAAATTATGTAATCTCTTTTAATCAATAATGAAACTCCTTTGAAGCACATGAAGAATTATACTATTATATAATCATAAATTCTGTCAACCTTTCCAATAAATTATTCGTAGTTTAGTTCTTCTTTACATAATTAGAAAATCCTAACACACACTTTATGTTTTCTTTATGTATATAAAATATATCATACAATATTATCTTCAAACATTACTAAAATTATAAACAAAAAACCCTTCTATGGATTTATTTATCTTTAATTATCACTTTATAATTATTTTATCATCAATTGGATTAATCATGAATTAAAAATTAAAAAATGAAAATATTTGAGTAAGTTATAGTTCTTCTTTTAGGTTACCTTGAGTCATTCCTCTTATTATTTTTTCTCACTCACTCTCTCTCTCTCTCGCTATCAGGTTCAAGTATATCCCCACACTCCCTTTAAAAAATAGGTTGTAAAAATTATTTGAAATAAAATTTCATTGAAACCATGATAATTTTATCCTTTACTATGGCATAGTGACCTTCATCTAAATAGTAGAAATTTTACTACTTTAAATAGTAATTCACTAATTCAAACACCATGTTAATTTCATCATCTCCAATTGAATTTTATAAACCATTGAGAAAAATGTATTAACTCACAATAGAATTTGAATCTCTTATGTTCTTTCAATATGGGAAAACATTATTTTATGATTAGACCATGATAATATCCAAAATGTTACTCTTCCATTCAATTATTATTTAATAAGGATGTAAAATTAAACCCACCTAAAAAAATTTATCTAATTTTGAGTTTAATAATCATTCATAAACATCTTATTAAATATTACACTACCTTTAACTCCTAAAAAGTGATCATGAAACTCAATCAAAAAAATTAAACCCATTCCTTTAAGTGAATTTTATTATACTTGAGACTGAAGAGAAAATAAAAAAGGTCAAGATAAAAGATAATATTATGTTCAATTTGGTAATTAACAAAATTGAAAGATAAAATTGTGCCACTAGTAGTAGTCAAATGATGAAAAATCATGTCTATTGTGATTAAAATAATATTAAAAGTAAATGATTTTGATATTACATTAAAGAGAAATAATCACATACATTCCATATATTGAAATATTATATTAATAATTATCATTTACCAATTCAAGAGAAGGATTAAATTTTTGAAGTAAATATTTTACTATGGACCAAGAAGTATGAATATAATACAATAAACTTTGACATCTTTAATTTGTCTGTAAACCCTATGGATATTGATAATAATGATAATATAATAATATTCTTGATGGATATTTTCTTTTTTTATATATTGTTTTTATCTAAATATTTTATGCTTTATTTTTTTATCATTATTATTATTTTATATATATATATTTGATTTCAAATTATTAGAAGTGGTTGAAAATATTAGATACATATTCATGTTATTAGTTACCAAACAACATAAATCCTTATTAAAAAAACTCATTTTGGTTTCTTCAAGTTAGTATAAATACTTTTAGAATAAAGGTCGGTTAGAATATAAAAAATTATATCCTTCAAGGATGAGATGAAAATAACGTTTTTTAACACTATATTGAAGAATAAATATATTTATGAAATTTTCTTATTACTTTATAAATATAAAAAATATATTTATTATATCATTCTATATTAACAAAATTATGACATATAATTTTCTCAATATCATCACTTGAAGTGGAAGATATTTTTCTTAGATTCCTTTGATGAGATAGTAAACTCATATAAATAATGATCATCATTATAAAAATTTTCAATTTTTCCTGAGATGGTCACTATTGGTAAATAATGAGTTATTATTTATAAATCATTCAATATAATAAAGGATTTATCATTTAAATCCATGATGTCAATTCAATTTTTATGGTTTTATTTCACCCTTATAAGTGAATGTAATTATTCATGGAAAAATTTAAAAAATTTATCAACTTTGAATATTAAGTAAAACATATAATTTGATCAAAATATTTTTCATTTAATAAATAAAGTAAATAAGATTAAAATATATATATATATATGCACTATACTTATTTTCATAATTATAAATTTATTTTTAATCATGAAGATTTTTCAATGTCACTTCTTATTTCTATAAGCTTATTCCTAAAAATATGTGGGGGTTTATCTCCCTAGTGGACACATTTAAAAAAAATAGACAGGATTACTAAAGATTATAAAATTATTATGGTAATGGGACTAACACAGTGTTTTTCTATTATGAACTCACTTATTAATTGATTATTATCCATAAGAAGTGGGAATAATAATAATGGTAATAAATGTATGTATTTTATTTTTCATCAATGTTTTAAATATACATATATCAAAATACCAAGACCTTTTATAAGACAATATTAAAGAATAAATATTCTAAATATTATTTTTCTTAAATTCTTCTGAAGAGGTAATAAATATTTATTGTTAATTAGTGCTTGTAAAAAGTTAGTATATACCCATAAAAGTACCTTAACTGGTAGTTTCTAATTAATCTGGGGAAAATATATTTCTACATGGTGGTGCACAAAATATTACTTAATTTTAGAATTTTTCTTGATAAAATAAATTGATATTTAAAGATATTATTTAAATTTAATATGATATGAAGTCCATGGATGAATAAAGTGTTCAATAGATCTATATACATAATGAGTATGTATAATAAAAAAATAATATTTATGAAAACCTTTATTGGTTTCCTTTTATTTTTATTATGTGAATACAAGTACAATTAAATAAAATATTATTAATTAGACATTTCTAATCCTATTACATTAATTTTATGATATAAAAATTTGAGTCATCCAAGATTTATTATGTTTAAATAGATTGATTAAGGTATACATAGAAATCAATTTAATGATATAATAATATATTTCTATCAAGGGAGAGTCGAGAATTTAATTAATAGATGTTTGTTTACTAAGTTATCATTCATAAAATAATCATTTATGATAATATAAATGCCCCTTATATGAATAAATATAATGATTCACCATAGGTTAGATATTAATAAGGTGAATTACTTATATAATCACCCACTATATTATATATAAATTTACAATTTTATTTAAACTATATTTATTAATTATGGAATATATTGGAATAAACACTCTTAGTATTTCAATCATATAAAATTTTTAAGAAAGTAGAATTAATGAAATTATCACATCAAGTGTTAAGAATCACAAACTTAAAATAAAATTGTGTAGTATAATCATTTATAAAATTATCACTATACTTGATTGAAAAAATTGATTGTAAAATTTTGAAAATCAATAGCCTAATTCATTTATTATTGAAATTTGAAGAGTGTTGGAAAATATTATATAAAATATTTATTTATCATTAGTATAAATTAATAATTAAATTATTCGACCAAATTGGAAAATAAAAATATCAATAATAATATTTATGTTTCAAATATTTTTAGAGAGTTTTCATATATACCAGATAAATTATAAGATCTCATTTATGATTATTGATGATAAATTTTTATTTTTGAATTATTTCAAAACATGATGATAATAATGGAATTAGAGAGATGTCAACATAAAAATAATCATCCAAGAAAAATTTAAACAGTATTTTCTCTTTCAACATAAAATTTTTAAGATTGTATATTCTAACTTATAAGACTATTGAGTAGAAATAAGATTATTATAGAGGTTTCTATAGTTAGTAATTTGGTTAAATATAAATTTGGATTATGTTCGATTGATGTTGTCATTGTTTATCTATATAGTAACAATAATTACAACATATATATATGTGCCCATTTAGTATTTAAAATACCTAAAGTATATTCAAAATTATATAATATTTTCCTAATCCAATAAGATTTTATTTAGGTTAAATTATATAATACAGATATAATATAAATATATTAATTAATAGAGGGATGAATATAAATTTTGCTTTATCATCATAAAATTTATATAAACGAATTATTTTTTATTAATCATTATATTTATCCCAATTTTTTAAATGACGTCAAATTCCAAAAGTGTCTCTAGAAGTGGTGAATATTTGTTCAAGAAATTATTATGAATGACCACATATTTTTTAATCAATCATTTATACGATGAAATTTTAAATTTTAGAAAGATTTTATAGAATTATCAAAATACCCATAATGAATTATAAAATATCATACTTTCAAAAGTGCTATATTACATAAACATAGGGATAATGAAGAACATATTTTACCTTGAATTATTAAATATAAATTTATAATTTATTTATCATTTAATAATATACACATACATGTGCATATATACCTTGTAAAAAATATGAGTTCTTATTATAATTAATTTGATAAAACATAATGTTCTTCTCCAAATCATTAAGATTTAAAGGTTATAAATGATTACTAATTCCAAAATTTAAAACAAAAAATATTTTTTTTATTTTAAATTCATCTATTTTTATTATCAATTAAAATATATATCTAAAATGGATATTTATCAACATATGGTGTCATTCTCATATCATGAAATTCTATAAAACAGAACATTTCCTTGACTACCTCAAATCATTAGGGCTTGACTATAATTCATGTGGAATTTCATGAATGTATTCGGTTGAAATCAGTTATTCATCATATCCAAAATAATTAATTATTAACTAGGACTAATGATATTTCAACTGATTTACATGAAGATAATGTATATTGCATAATTTTATTGAAGGGTGTGTATTGTAACATCCCAAATCTGGATCACCTCCCCTGTAACTAAATCAGGTGGTCATATAACTTAGGTGTGCCTCCTTGTACACCTGAGGATGTTGACTAGTAGTGAAGGTTGACATAAATAGGTGGGGATATTATACCCTCAATTACAGATAACCATAAAAATAGTGTGAAATAAATATCAAGAAATAGTCCTCACAACATAAAGATGATATAAGATAAACATCATACTAAATAGTAGCTAAAAGTAAATATCAATCATTATGTTATATCAAAATGAGATACTTTACATCTCATACAATACATATAGTAAAAATAGAATTTCTCATGAGAAACTCATATACAATATGGTATACATGTAAGAAAAAGTAATGGATACATCCACAAAAAAGGGTCTCAGGTCTTAGTCCAGTGTCATATCCCAATTATAACTATGTATCCCAACTCAACCATACAGAGTAGCAGGACCCTTTCTTTTACATGGTTCATGAAATCTGAGGTGCACTCGGGTAAAATAGAACCCAAGTAGGGTGTGAGTAAAACTTATAATTCCACCACCATTGATGCACCTAACAAGTCAAATAAATACATGTACGTACTCAATATTAATTTATAATTAGAAAATAATTTAATAATATGCCGCCCCATGGAGTTCTCTACTTAAAAACCATCTATGACCATACCTGCTTCAACTAACACTGGAATGCTATGGTATACCCATAGTTTGAACGCACCTCAAGAATTAGTGATATATCACTCTTTGTATCATAAATTAGGTGAATGATCTATCAACATCAAGAGTCTCTATGAGAATGATGTATCATTATCACAGTCCATCAACATGAATGATTCATCACCATACTAAAGTCAATTGAGAGTGATATATCACCAAGTTAATGAGGCATCATCAATCCCAGTTGTATGGTTTATTACAACTTCCCATCCTCAAGTGGATGATATACCAATGTTACACAACCTAGGTGGACAATACACCGCTAATAAAACATACCACGATGGAAGATAACCTACCAAAATCAACTCTATGGTGGATGATATACCAACTTTTTCCAACTCTAGGTGGAGGATTCACCACTAACATCAATCTATGGGTGGATGATATACCAATGATAAAAATATATAGGTGAATGATATACCACCAATAAAAATATATATTTAGATTATGTGCAACCAATATCAGCCTCCATGTGGATGATGCACCATAATAACAACTATTATAGGTGAACAATATACCACCAACATGATTCCTCAGGTGGATGACATGCCATCATCGACAATCACAATGTATATGATATACCACTAAGGAAATAATTTTTGTGGGTAGTTCCCCACTGATATCACATCACATGGTGGAAAAGTTACCACCAAAGTATTAGCTCTAGGTGGACAAGGTACCATTTTCCTATCTTACAAGGTGGATGAGTTACCACTAGCACATCATAGATGGATGATATACCTTAACATTATTACCAATTTTAATGACTAATCACATTTAATAAAAACATATCATTTAAAATAATTTAATATAATATGGTTTATGTAATCATATCAGTAACTCAGTCAAAGTATCACACAAGGTCCAGCATGAAGCATCATCAAGTTATTTATGAAAAAGGAATTAGTCTTGGAAATCCTATGACGATCCTAGAGGTAAGTCATAATCATAGGCACCTGTCCAGGGTCTGATATTATGCTTTCACATTCTAACTCACATAGAAAATTTTCTTCAATTAAAAATGGTGTTTAAACACACCTCCCATAGACTAATCACAACCTTCCTGGGATCTACTTATATTACTAAAATTTAAGGAAAATAATTTAAATTATTTTGGGATACATAAAAAATAGCATTTCTAGCATTTCATATGATTTATGACACATGTGTGAATTTGTTTTGTAAATCAAGGGACTGCCTACTTGGGTCTATTAGAGTCATACTCATTGAAATACACCAGCTGCTTCAGCCTCAGTCATTCAAAATCATAAATCCTATAAAAAATCAATATAATTCATCATTACTAATGATACATGGTGAAATAATGCAAAAAAACATGGGATGAGGAGTCTTAGCCTTAATATAGGCCACATCTTGTGACTCAAGGCCTACGATTCCAATCTTGGATGGAGGAGATCCAAACTTAGGAGGAGGAAGAATAAAGGGGAAGGTGAGGGGAGCTCAGTCCTACTACTTGAAGAAATAGGGGAAAGAATCATTTAGGTTAACCTTTAAACATTTTAAAATTTAATTTAATTAAAACCCCAGAAAACTTAAATGTTCATGAATTGTAGTGTGATCACAATGGTCATAGATCAATTCCCCTTCCAAGGTCACCCCTATGACATAGCCCCTTCATTCAAGGAATAATACTCTACTCTAAGGAAGATCATGAAACTCAATGCCCAGGTATTCACATCACAACCTCCCCTATTATCATGCAATTTCCCCCATTATACTAGCTTCACAGCATTGCATTTATGGGTTGCGGCATGAAACATCCCCACTTAAGAAGGTCTTCATGGAAGAATACATTGTTTATGGAATAAAAAATCACCAATAGAAAAATATAATCATATGTATCCCATGAGTTATTTCAACACAACACTCTCAATGGAGATACCCCTCTACATTATGGCATGGTAGGACACCTACAGGTGAATCTCAACCCTAACCTAGGGAAAACTCTCAAAAGAGACCTCTGGATCCTCAAAAAATGCCTCTAAAATCCCAAAAACCCAAAAATAAACATGGTTTGGTGAAATTTTGATATAATTTTTATTTCATACATATTATAGTTATTAAAACCTCCCCACCATAAAAAATATTGTCCTCAAGTTGCACTACAAATATTCCTCCTATTAGGAAATTAATCCAATTTCATGTTCTAATAAATCCATCAAAATAAAATAATACTAGAAAATCATTTGGCTTGATTTTTTTATTGGGGTTTATAGGTTAACTGAATCCAATAACGGGTTGATCATAAACTTCAAATGGTTGTATTACTAACTCAAATAGCTGAACCCTGCATTAAAAGTCTGTTGGGACCACCTGCACATGTATATTTTTAGTATCTGGTAATTGAAGTATTCCTAATATTAGAAATAACTAATTGAAGTAGTGTAATCCTTCTATATCCAAATCAATAAATATTTTTTAGTGTTCTCAGATGGATGTATGATAAAATTTTGAACCATGTAATATTTGTGTCTCTTATTTATCTTTTCCTATTGTTTCATTATTTAAATGTTCCTACATGAATTTCATAGAATATTTTGTGGTTTATGCATCTTAATAATGGTGATTAGGGTGATAAATATTTCCAAAGTCTTGTTCTATAAGATGTAGGAAGTTTTAGTGGTTTTAATTCCATAGTGCAAGACCATCAAGGTGTGCATACTTCTAGTTAACTTATGTTCTATTATCTGTTTGTTTCATGGATGGCCTCTTCTAAACAATTGGCATCAATATATGGTTTTTCACACTCATAATCTTGAGTAACATTCATAGTTTCCTTGATGTTATATTGATTTCTGTTTTAATTTATACTATTGAAGAATATGACAAGGGAAGGAGGAAAAGTTAAATTTTGAATGTTTTATGGAAGTGACTTTAGTTTCTAGAAGATGTAAATATAAGACTACTTTAACCAAAATGGTAAGGAAGTTATGTTAGGTGGTGTTAATCTTGACAATATTGGGAAGGGTTAATGGAAAATATTGATACAAAAGTGCTCGATTTATTGAGGATTTAATTGTCATGAAATGTGGCCTTCAATGCCCAAAATAATATGACTAATACTAAACTTATGGTCACCCTAGGTTAAAATTAATCAAAATAAAATGGAACTAAACAAGTGTTCATAAAGTGACAGTTTTTGTTTTAAATTTATCGAAAGGATAGTCATTGGAAGATCATGTGAATGAATTCAACATGATTAATAATCATCTTAAAGAAGTGAAATGTACATATTTACCAGAATAAAAAATATTTTATGGTTATTATGGTCAATGATTCTAGTATAAAGTATGATTTGGTGCTTGAATATATTTAGAATTTTATCTTAAACAAGGAACTTTGGATAAAGGTGGTCCAAGAACCTTTTTATAATGATCTAAATACTAATTTAAGTGGACACTAACATCATAGAAGAAATCATTGATGACTAAAAAATAACTCAAGTGAGAGTGGTCAAGGAAATTTAATTGGTCCATGACTTACCTAGGGGAATTGTGGGAAGTTTATACACTTATAGATGAGTTTTATAACACAAGGAAGATATAGGTAAGTCAGCTACCATAATTTCAAATAGTATTGACATAATAGTAGGAGTGAGTAGTCTTCTACTTAGTGTTCATATTCTAATGTATTTATTAGTAATTGAATTTGGATAATCTTTCTAGTCAATAGAATAATTCACGTTCATGGTAACTATGTATCTAGAATATTATGAAATTTTCATCTGGAAGATGATAACATTTTGTAAGTTTTCAAAAATGGAGATGTAAACATCCTAATGCATAAAGGAAGTCTCATATTATTGAAGGAAGTGAGACACATTCCAGGTATCTAGAATAATATCATCTCTATGATATAGTTGGATGAAGTTGGATATGGTACTAATTTCACTAATAAAGTCTAGAAAGTAACTCATGGATCCATGGTAATTGTGTGAGGAGTAAAGGATGATACTCTTTACCTATCTTGAAAATGAGAAGAAATTACATTTTCTTAATCTATAACTTCTGAAGATTCAAAGTTCTAGAAATGTATTCTTAGTTAACTTAGTGATAATAACATGAATGTTATAGTAGGGAAATGTATGCTAAATATTAATAACACAAGAATCATAATTTTGAGATTTTTGCATTATTAAAATAAAAATAGGTTTCAATCAACTTGAATGGAAAGAATCCCAAATCATAGAAGCTATAATTAGTTCAATCTAGTGTATGGGGACATCCCTGGTTTGACCTCATTGAGGATCCATTTATTTTTTTCAATTTAATTGATGATGCTGAAATAAAGGTATAGGTGTATTTCCTTAAGAATAAGTCTTATTTTATTAGTGCCTTGGTGCTGTGGAAATCCATGGTGTAATTGGAAAGTGGTCAAAAGTTAAAATTATTTTGGTTAGATTATGGTGGAGGTTATAGTAGTAGAAATTTAAAGAATTTATATCAAAATAAATAGATTAAGATGTAGATAATCATACCAAGAACACCACAAAAAATGTGTGTGGAATAGAAAATGAACCAAACATTGACTAATAAGAAAAAATGAAATTATGTGCATTCTGGAGTACCCATGGTCATTTGGGCAGAAGAAATTTACACTTATCTTTACCTACCAATAAAATTTCATCAGCTAAAATGGGAAAACGTCCACCATAATATCTATGGTCTAGTAAGTTACCATATTTAGGGTACCTTAAAGACATTTAAATTCATTCTTATGCTCCGGTCAATGGGAAGGAAAAATAAAAGTTGGTAGAAAAATAAAAATCCTATTTTATTTTGGGATATAATGATGAAGACTTTGGTTTCAAGTTATGGGATTATGACAAGTAACAATTTGTTATGAGTTTAAACATTCTCCTGGATAAAAATATATAATGTAAGGATCGTAAATTTTCTAATTTAGAGGTTTAATGGAATAAATAAAACACTGAAGTTCAAGTTAATCTAGGTGAAAACACCGGAAGCTCACAGGTTTTAGTGACACTCGATGTTAGTACAAATTCACATAAGATCATATAGTGGTACATATACTAGAATGATAAAATCCTATTAAATATCAATTTAAATATCCTAAATTTGAATAATCGTTAGTTAGTTCATTGGAAGTTGGGGTTTTGGAAATAGAAGCACTAGAAAGAGAAGAATCTCATACTTTAGAACACCTTCAAGAGTTAGGGAGATAGTCCATACATATGGATTCGATATGAACTTCTTACTTATAACAGATTCTTGGGAACCCGAATGTATAGAATATGTAGTGAATCTTGATGAATCTAAATATTAATAGTTATAAATTGATGAATAATTGAATTCCTTTACATTTAAAAAACATGGAAGTTGAATAATGTATTAGAGAGAAATTGATCCCTAGAGAACAAAAGGGTCTTTCATTATAGGGGAGAAGTTTATGGAAGATAAATATATAAGGAATGACTATTGGTAAAATGGTTTTAACATAAAAGAGGAATTTATTTCTAATAAATATTTTTTTTGGTAGTAAATCATGTTATCATCTCGATGGTTCTGAGTGTAGTTTTTTTTATGATCTACACTTGTATCAAATGGATGTAAAGACTAAATTTATTTATGGTGAATGGGAGGAAGAGATATAAATGGTGAATCCCAAGGGTTTTGAAGACCATCGAAATAATATCCTTATTTATAAATTAAACCAAATCTATTATTTCTTGAAATTAGAACCTCAATAGTGGAATTGAAAGTTTGAAACTTTCATGACTAAGAAAGGTTTCCCAAAATGTGACTCTGATCATTGATGTTATCACAAGTCATGTAATTTTGTACATACATCATACCCTTACTCTATTTGGATGAAATATAGCTTGTGAGGCTATAGATTTCACATATTCAAGAGCTAAAGTGTAATTTGTTTATAATATTTGAGATGAAGGATATATATCAAGTTAAAAAAACCCTATGGATGAGGATAGATAGGGATAGTTAATCTATTAATATGGTGTTATACTATAAGGAATAAATTTAGATCATCAATAAATTTGTGTTGGGTTGATGTAAAATATTACCAACCACCTCATCATGCACTTCACATTTTCCAAGGTATATGAACAAGCATCAGAAGATGAAGCCCAATACATGGAAAAAGTAACATATGATCAATTATCAGAAGAATGATGCATCTGATGATTTGTGTAGGGGTTTAGATTTCCATTGTAGTGGAATTTTTAAAGAGCTACTCCCTTTAAAGGTAACCCTCCTGGGTCAGTAATGAAGAAAGATAGATAATAACCCTTAATTCCTACCTCCAGTATGACCTAAGTTGGGAACTGTCCCCAAGGGTATAAAAATATCACATATGGAAGGAATTTCCACCATTACAAATATAGAATTAGGAGATATAATGAATAACTGCCAAGAAAATCCACCCCAAAACATAAATGTAAATCAAACCTGTCTGAAAATACATGATAAATGTCAAAAAAATATAGATAAAATTCTCCAAGTAAATACCAAAACACAATTCATATGGTTGTACCTCAATAGTGGTTCCAAATCCAAGATATTTAGGTCCAACTGGGTCTTCAAAATCCTCCTAGAAACCTAAAAAATGTGTATATACATAGGGTGATCATAATAAGTATACTTAGTAGGATCATACCCAAGTTCTCTTGTGCACATGTGGAAATATTATACTAATGAACTAAAAAATAGACAATAGAAGTAATATAAACCTAAAAAGGTCAACTAACCAATCCCATCCTCATCATGGAATGCTCATCAAATCATAAACCAAGGGTAGTAATGACAGTATCAAAATAATATAAATAAAAAGTACCCTACAACTACTTCCATACTAATTTTATTCTATCACACACCAACATGAAATATCATGTGACCTCAAACCTTCCATGTGTATCACATCACATATCCATCCATCTTTGAAGTTGTTCGAGATGTATCCCTACCTATCATAACCTCCTACATTTTCTAACATCTAGTGAAATCATCAATCAACATCACATCACAACCTCATCACATACCAAGTAATTAGGTTATCATGAATGTGAAGGACATCAACCTTGTACCTTCCTCCCACAATGCATAAACCCCACTATATATCACATCCTCAACATCAATAGGTACCCCCAACAATAACCCACATCATCTCTTGGTAATATCCAACACCAACACATGTCATCACTACTTTCAAAGGAAGAGCGGGGAAGAGGGGGTAACCATCCATCTAAATCATCACCATCCTGGATGTTGGGGAAAACACCTGAAACCCAAAACACTTGGGAATTAGTAAGGTTATCCAACTCGAGTGGGTGAGTAATGAAATAAAATAAAAATACATGATACATAGATAACACATAATACCCAACATGTGGGTTAACATCAACTATAATAACATTATCTACATCATAACTTTTGAACCACGTGATATCTGTCACAACTTTTTCCATGACTAAATTCATCACAAAACATAACCACCACACATAGCCACATAATTCCTCATTAAATTATAGGTTCCAAAATTTTCTATAATCAATTAGTTTCCACTAAACCCCATTCACTAATCCATTTTATATCACGTTAACACAACATATTCATTATATTTAATTCCATCACATGCTTATTCATTTACCAACTCAATTCATTTCAGTTTCAGTATTTCAAGTTCATTCTATGGATAACCAAGAAAAAAATAATAACCACCCAACACAATAGCTCATCCATCATAGATAAACCATCACCAAAGTACAACATATTCTAAGACATCTCCATAGCAAAACTATCTCCTAAAAATAACCACACAACGCAACCATCTCATGCTAGTCTATATCATATCCCATGATAACCAACCATTGCTTCACTTACCAATATATTTCACAACCCATATAGTCGCTACCATCAATTTAAAACAACCCACATCACAAATGGAAATATAATAATCATATACACACAAAGAGACATAACCCTACATCCACAACACCGCGTTATAGATTCAAAAAAAGGGATTTCTTCACAAAAATCTATGATTTTTATGGGAAACCAATTCATAATCCATATATCAGTGATTACCCATTTCATTAAAGGCGAGATCAAATAATAAACATAACAAGGGTTTCACAATTATCACAACTATAGCACAATCATGGGTCCCAATAATCATACTTTTTATCAATGGAGGCAAGCATGTATAACCACATGAAAAATATAACAAAATAAGTAAATAATAATAATTATCCCCATTCCCATAAAATTTAGATTTAACCAATTAATAATATTATTAATACAACCCTTAATATCCACCCAAAGGAATATAAAATCAGGAAATCCACACACATGCACTTAAATAGGTAGAAAATAAGTATACCCTACCTTAAAGAAACTTTTTGAAAAGTCGTTCATAACTGGTCAAATAAGAAGAAACTAGAAGATCACAACCACACAAGGAAACCCTGGATCAACCTGATCTATACAAAATGATCATTAAAACATTGACCAAACAATACCCAAACCAAAATTTTTCCACCATATAGGTCTTAGAAAATAATAATATAATGTAAAAATGTATTAAATAGTAGAGCTCAACTTATATAGTCAATAATAATCCTCTGAAAATCAAGGATAAAATTTTGAGGAAAGGTGCTGAAGAGTCCTCCAAAATAACCAAGTGTTCACCCATGATTTGGGGGAAATAAGAGAGAATTAAGAGAAACCTGGGGAGCACCAGAATATATAAATAATTTGTACCTCAAAAAATCCACATTGTGAAACACTTATTCACCTCATGAGTTTTCATGAGGCCCACTAATTTAGGCTGTGAAATAAATTTAGGTCATGAATCCCTCAAACTCCAAACTAGACGAACATATTATGAATTTCATGACACCTCAAGATTTGATTATTTCACTTCATGAATAATTCCTTCATATCTTGAGTTTATTTTTCATATAACCCCAATACTAGACTAAAATCCATGAATCAATAGCCTTTAAGCCACAAAAAAACTTTCCCATCATGAAAAATATTCATATTATGAACAACCCATTCTAGTAAAATTATAACTCCAAACTCCGCTAAACCCTTCCCGAGCCTCCTTCGAAAACCTCTAACTCCCATAACAAAAAACTAAATTGTTGAGAAGGCACAACCCATTATATTTGATTCTTCTCAAATGATTCCCATCCTTGAGAATCAAAACTAAAACCAAAAAATAGAGGGAGGGTCTAAAACCCCATCCCGCAAGATACCTCTCAGGGATCTAATTTTACCAAAAACACTACCACCATCCAGGAATATCAAGATAGGACAAAGTGTTTTCCAAACACCCCTCACAACCACATTACCAGCCTTTACTAGGCACAACATTACACCATATCTCACGAACCATATCCACCTCTATCCCACATAACCATTTTAACCACAATTTCAAATACTATGTATCCCAAGATAACAACCACCAAAATCATCACACAACACTACCCCAAGAACCCAAATCAAGAAAAATAACCCTCCATATTTGGATATTGTCCACTTTTAGTGGCATTGACTTTCCCATATGGTTTTAAAACATGAAATAAATATTGACGCATCTTGATTAGGAATGGTTTTCCTCCTTTTGATATATATGAATCCTTAAAAAATCCAGTAGAAAGGGGAAAATACACATATCATAAATCTCTAGCATTCAAACATCACATCATAAAATAAAACAAGAATAAGGAAAAACTCAAAACAATATTGGGTATTAGGAATGCATCTGCATCTCAAACTCCCAAGTACTCTCCTCTAAGACATGATGCCTCTATAGTAAATGAAATAAGGGGCTAGTTCATCCACATATCACTTTATATCAATGATCTTGGAGCACTATTGGTCACTCCATGAATGTTGATTCATCCTCAATATCCAATTATCCTTAGTCAATGAAGTGGGATTCATCATGAAGATATCAATGAAGCTGA
Organism: Viscum album; assembly: GCA_963277665.1. Taxonomy (NCBI): domain Eukaryota; kingdom Viridiplantae; phylum Streptophyta; class Magnoliopsida; order Santalales; family Viscaceae; genus Viscum; species Viscum album. The sequence continues at coordinate 761,287,941 of OY728139.1, read as the reverse complement.
AATATAAGGAAGATGTCATGGATCTTATCTAGACATGGTGGAAGATCCAACCGATAATCCACTTCACCAATATTCCCCAACACCTCAAAAAGAATAAAAAAATGGGGCTAAATATTACTTTTTATCCAAAATATTCACTTCCCCTAATGAGGTAAGACTCATAAGAACACATGGTCCCCAACCTAAAACTCGAGGGGCCTCCACATGTGGTCATCATATGCCTTATAATTCTCCCATGCTTCCCTCATCTACTCTCAGGTCATCTAGATCTTCTCAGTCAGGCTTTGTACTACATCATGACCAAGAAGTACTAACTATCTAACCTTCATCTATCTCAATGATGAATGATACATCCACTCATACAATACCTCAAACGGTTATATTCCAATTGATGAGTGATAGATTTTTTTATAGAAAAACTTAACCAGTCGTAGGTTCTTTACCCATAGTCCTCCAAAATCCAAGATGAAAGATCAAAACATATCCTCCATAATTTGGATGGTTCTTTCTATCATCCCATCTATCTAAGGGAGAAAAGCAGTGTTAAGGTGAAACTTGGTGCCAAAGGAATGCTAAAATTCCATCCAAACCCATGAGGTCAACCAAGGATCGTGATCAAATATGATGGTCCTTATTACCCCTATGAAGTCTAACCACATCATCTATATATCATCTTTCCAAAACATCCACAGTACTTGATTAAAAGAACACAATAAAATTAACTAACTTCATCAGTCAGACCACTATCACCCAGACCACATCACGTCCTCCTAGAACTTGGGGTAACACGATGAAGAAATACATCGATATATCAACTCATTTATCTAAGGGATATATCAAACCTTTAGGAACACCATGTTCATCTTTCACCTTATGAAAAACTAGAAAATTCACAAAAAACTCTTCCACCAATCAGTTCATCCCAGGACACTAACATTTCCTCATAAATCCATAAAACATCTTATTTACACCAGGAAATAGCTATATGGTTGTGTTATGAAACTAAAAGAGAAATTTAATTCACATTACTAATGGAATGAACAACCTCCCATGAAACAATATCTAATTATGACCGTACTCTAACCATTAGTCTGAATCATCACCATAGACAACACCATCTTGCATAACCTCTACCTATGATTCTCCCCACTAAGACTCCTCCACTCTCTACATCAAAGATGAATCAATTTCCATAAATACAAACTTTCTCATTATTTCTCCCCACATCAAGATGCATCACTAAAATCTTCTTCTTCCATCTCCAATAATCCTCAAACTACCGATCCACATCATCTACGGACTTCTAACTCAATACATTAGAAACTACATTTCCCTTTAATATAGTGTATGAGAACTCAAAATCATAATCCTATAGAAACTCCATCTATATCAACTAGAAAACATTTAGATCCCATTGAGAGAAAACATATTTTAGCCTCTTCTATTTCATGAAAACCAAAAAATGCTTATTGATGAGGTAATATTTACATAAATTCAATGATAAAAACAACCATTGTTAACTTCAAATTGTGGGTGGCATAGTTACACTCATTGGGGAATAACTATCTAGAACCATAAGATATTACCACCCTCTTTCGTATCAAGAAACCACCCAAACATGAATGGTATGCATCACAAAAAACCACAAACTTTTTAACCTCCTTGGGAAACTAAAACACTAGGGAACTGATAAACCACCTTGATCTTTAATGGTTCCATTTCCACACCCTTCTAAGACACAACATTCCCCTGGAAATGCACCTCTTGCTTCCAAATCTTGCACTCAGATAGCTTTCTATGGAGATTATGGTGTTGAAGAACCCACATGATATCCTAAAGATGATCTAGATACTCCTCTTATAAATTTTAGTAGAATGATATGTCATAAATGATCTTAACTATGAACTAGTCAAATAACTCATAGACTATGTAGTTCATAAGCCCCAAGAACACAGCGGGTTCATTCATGGAACTGAATAGAATGACCATGAACTCAGAGTTCCTATATCTACACTTGAAAGTAGTCATTGGAATATCCTCATATTTCATCTTCATATGGTGATATAGTTGATCTTTGAAAACCAAGTCTCTCCAATCATATTTTATAATAGATGATTAATCCCCAAAAGGGGAAAATAATTCTTAACTATCACCTAATTCAATCTCTCATAGTCCATGCACAACCTTAGACTATTTTCAGCCTTCTTAAAGAATAAAACTTGGGAACCCCAAGGGGATAAATTGGGTTGGATGAAACCCCTTGGCATCAGATCATCAACTTTCATCCTAAAATCATATAAATCTATAGGCGTCATTGGATAAGGATCCATTGAAATTAGAGAAGTTCCCAGTTGTAACTCTATCCCAAAATCAATGTCACAATGAGGGGATATGGATAAAACCTCATCCAGAAATACATCAAGAAACTCCTCCAAACCCCTTGGAACATCCTTCGTCTGGTCTTACACTGTTATCTCTAACAACTAAGATAAAAGGGGTTACACTTTCTTTCCACTCATCAAATAATTCCACCCACCAAAGAAAATCACTCTCTATCCCTACACATCTAAATATAAAACCCTCCTTTAAAAGAAAAAAAAATGAAATCAGGCAAGAATATAGCCGATCCATGCTAAGGATAATGTTGTATGTTTGTATTTGTATTAATAATAAATCCCCCACTTATAGGTGTATCCACATCATCAATCTATATCCTCAGAACGCATCAAAAAAAGAAACCCAACCTTTAACTAGTGTGCATAACACCAAAGGCATGGGAATTCTATCCACACCCAATACCAAAGAACATACCAACATAAGAGAAAAAAGGAGTGTAAAGATTCTAAATTAAACATGGAATATACAATGGTAGATAGTAAATAGATCAAACCTCATACAACCTTAGGACCTGCTGGCATTGTCGCCACCATCACATGAACCTTCCCACACCGAGTACATTTTCCTCTCTACTAAAATCCTCCATGATCAAAATATATTCTAATTCCATGAGGATGGGTACCATCATGAGGATTCCCTCTAAAAGCTCCATCTACCCTCATTTTTGGGACAAGCATTGATGGTCCCTATTATTGAAACAACTTCGGAGGAAACTGCAGGTGCTACCAAAAATGGGTCTGATCACACATATGATACTTTCCTCCCTATGTTTTTAGGCACTAAACCTAGAAGTGGCCATGACCCCTTTATAAATATCATGAAAATGGGAACCCGCAGTAAATTATCAGGATCCATCATTCCCAAAATGTCATGTAAAGGTCTTCTATGGTTGAATCCCCATTCTCCGGAACCCTAACTATCTAGAAATACACAATCTAATAACTAAAGCCCCATTCCACAAGACACTCTAATATACACTCTCTTGAGGATCACCTACCGTATAAATCATTAACTAAATAACTAATATGTGTATTTCATGCATGTTTTTATGGTATTTTTATATATTAATTTTTTTAATTTAATTTATTTTCATTCCATTTTGTGGACTGTTTAACTAGTTTTGTGTTTGATGGTAGGATATTAGAAATATTGAAAGAAGGAATGAAAAAAATATGAATTTGGGATCAAAATGACACTTTTTTCCCTGATGCTTCATGACGCAGCATGAAACTGTAATATTGAGACCATAATCCAAAATCATCTTGAGTGAAAGCAGACCAAAGATCTGAAAGGAAAAAAATTATACACTATCTATAGAATACATGATGTGAGAGTATCAGGGGAAGTATTTCCCCAGCCATCCATGAAATAGATATTCACTATCTGTGACATTACATACTATGTAAGAAATACACAATGTGAAAGTTTTAGGAGATATATATTTTAGTAAGTTCCTTTCCACCGTATATTACATGCCATTTAAATATTACAGAAAGTGAACTCATCAGAAAGTATGTATTTTGTATACATTTTCATGAGGTTTTTTATGAGAATCCCTATTTTATGTCATCAGGACCACCCGTGACCAATTTTTGACTCATTACGATACTAATTAATGATACCTGATCCCAAAGGGAGACTATAAATAGAGGGATAAGCTACCACGCCAAGGGAGATTATGGAGACCAAAGTCTAGGGCAAGAATTTTTGTTGTTGTAGGGTCCTCCACCACTTTCTCTCTGGTTTTATTTATGATTTTTTTCTTCCTTCCCCCATACTTCTTATCACTAGGATGGGGGTGAAACCCACCTTTTTATAGGGTTATGTAGCTTAAGGGGGAAGTTTTTGTTGGATTTATTTCTCATTCATTATTAATGTTTTTGGTTTTCCACAATTCATTAATAAAATTACAATCCTTTTATTTTATTTTTATCATGATCAATATTAATTGAATCTAAAAGGGAATTTCAAATTTCATAGCAGGTTACCTAGAGCTGAGGAATGACCATGGTCATATTCAGGGCAACTACATTTAAATACAATATCATGAAAAACTAGATTCATAAAAACACTAAATTATTAGGCTAATGGAAACAAGGTATTTTTGCATTTATGAGGGGATACCATGACCATTGGATCCCCCTAATCTTGACTCTAAATCCAAACATGAATTAATAAATTTATTTTATAAAATCCAATTTCACCTGAACCCTGAAACTACAAAACCTGACATGCCATAAAGTTTTGATTTTATTAAATAATCAATCCACTTAGTCTTCATTATAATTTCCTAAAATTAATAAAAATGGCATGTTATTCACCCTCTTTCTTGAAATAAGTATAATAATACATTTTTTTCTTTAAAAATCTAAATAAAACAAATTTCATTGTCTCTGTGGGTTCATCCTCATACTATTACTTTACTCATTTTAATTAATTAGTTGCATCTATTGAGTTTATATAAATTTTATTTTTAATTGTATCAAAGGGAAATAACGATTACCTTTAGTCCATCAATAACATACACAAACTTTTACAGCTTTAGATATGTAGGAATCATAAATGGGGTTATTGTATACCTGATCGTTGGTCATAGTGCCTCCTTCGAATGTCACACCCTGGACTTCCCATTTGGAAAAACATCAAGATAAAAGTGTTAGAGGCACTTGAACATGATCGCATTCCCCCACACACTCAGGTTACACTGATGAATGTGGATAAACTCCTATATATTATCCTCATTTATCATCAATGAAAGAAACTCCAAAAAACTCTTTTAGAACTCTAACCATAACACATCTTCTGCCTTTCCTTCACAAAGATAAAACATCAAACACTTATGTGCATCTCCTCGCATCTAGATAACCACCATTGGTACCCAAAACTCTACTCAAGATCGAATTAGATCGAGGGTTATCTCAAGGTACTCTAACCAATGATTTGTCTCTAGATAAGAGACACTCCCCTCATACTTCCACAAGCTCTACCACTAAAATTCAAACAAGGCCCTCTAATGTACATCATCCTCTGTTTTCATGTCAATCCGTCTATGGTCAACTATATCAGCCTACTAAACCACTAATACATGATTTAAATGTGTATGATGAAAAAGATCCATTTCTAAAAAGAAATAGTAATTCCTAAGCCTGTTATAATAGAGTTTTATCAAGGTTTATTTATTTAATTTTATTTTTATTTCCAAAGATTACCCAATTTAGACATTAATAAAATTAATCATGATACATTTTCCTTGACTAGGTTTCAACCCTATAAATAGTTCCACCTCACTTGGACTTTCAATATGCTCAGAGTCCTTCCATTGGATCACTAGTGCCCAAAATTCTTGTATCCTAGTCGGTCCCCCTAGCCTATGTCATGCACCAAGATCAACTAGCACTACTTCCTTACACACCCATGAAATCCTCACATTTCCTAACTCTGAACTTCATTATATATCTTAAAAAACATTTTATACCAAATTTTCATTACCCGCTCCCTCTAGATAAACCCCTCCTAGGTTGAAAATAAAGGAATGGAGATAATTACCCCTAAGTCCCGCCTCTAGTATGCCCCATGTTGGTGACTACTAGTGAGGGTATAAAAATATGACATACAGATAGAATTAACCATATTACTAATATAGTATTAGGAGATAGAATGAATAACCAATAATAAAATACAACACATAATAAAAATTTAAACCAAAACTCTCCATTGATTCATGAACAATGTTAAAAAATAGATAAAATTCTCCAAGTAAATACCAAAAAAATGTTCTAAGGTAGTGAATCAAAAACATCTCCAAATCTAAGCATGTAATTTCCATATCAATCGAAAAAATAATCCTGGAAACCTGAAAAATATTTTATATATGTTTGTTGAGAATAACATGTATACTCAGTAGGATCATACCCAATGTCTCTCACACACATGTGGAAAGAGTATAGTAATGCACCATTGAATAAACAACAAAACAAACATGCACCTAAATAGGTGAACTAACCAATCTCACTATGTCATGATCAAAAAATCACACATCCAATTTAGTAATCATAGTATCAAAATAATATAATGAAAAAGGCACACTTCAACAACTTCCTCATTGATTTACTGCTCTCACACCCCAGCATTAAATATCATCTGATCGCATCAATTCCATGAATATCACATAACATATCTAGCCACCTCTATTGTGGGTCAAGATGCATCCCAACCTATTATAACCTCCCAGAGTGTCTAGTATCTAGTGTTATCGTCAGTCATCATTACATCACAACCTCATCACATAACCAACACAGTATGGAATCATGAATGTGAAGGAAATCAACCTCATAACCTCCTCCAACCACACATGACCCAAACCACATATCAAATCCTCGAAATCATTAGGTAATATCAAACACCAATATGTATCATCACTAGGTAATCTATAACAACAACCTATATCATTACTACTGATGAAGGAAGAGTGGGGAAGAGGCTGTATCTATCCATTTGAATCAAAACCATCATAGATGTTTGAAAAAAAACAGGAACCCAAAACATTTAGGAATTGGAAAGGTTACCTTACTCAGGTGGGGTGTGTAAAGAAATAACATAGAAATAAATTATATATATATATCACACAAAACCCAACCTATAAGTTAACATGAGCTACACTAATATACTCCAAATCACCACCACTATATTGAATGACATCTATCATAATTTTTTTCACCACTAAATGTATCAAACAACACAACCCCCACACAGAGCTACACAATTCCACTTTCAATTATAGGTTCCACCATTTTATAGAATAAATTACTTTACACTAACTCTCATTCACTAAGAAATTGTAATTCACATTAACACATCCAATTCATTATATTAAATTTCAGTCTTTTGTTTTTCATTTACCAACTAATTTAATTTTAGTTTCATTATTTAAAGTTCATTCAATGGATAACTAGGAAACTAGCACAACCACGCCACACAACGGCTCATCCATACCATATCAACCATCACCACAACACAAAATATTTCAATACATCACCACAACATAGCTATTTCACCACAAAAATCACACATCACAACCACCGTACACCACCCCACTTCATATCACATGTCAACCTACCATCACTTTTCAACCCAATATATTTCACACCCCATCTAATTACCACCATTACTACACAAAAACCCACATCAAAAACGAAAACACAAAAAGAATATCCACATATAGAAACACGTCTTAAAATTCAAAACACCTCATTCTATATTCAACAAAAATGGATTTCATTACATTACTTCATTAATTATCTTGGGTGTTATAAAATTATTCTAGAATTTCCCTTGTAAAAAAATTTATTAGCCACATATAAGTGGTTAAACATTTCATTAATGGTGATATCAAATAATCAACACAATAAGGTTTTCCAAATTATTATAACTATAGCACAAGGAAGGCTCCTAAATTCCTTGATTTTCAGCAATGGAAAAAAGCATGTATAACCACTTAATAAATATCACCAAAGTATAAAAATCATGTGATTCTCCCAGTTTCCATGGAATTTATATTTATAAAATTAATTATCTTCTTAGTCTAACCCTTATTACCAGCCCCTAGGAATACAAAAGCATGAAATCGACACCCATGCACATAAATAGAGACATAATGAGGATATCGTACCTCAAAAAATATTTATGAAATTCCATGCATAATTTTGTGAAGGAGAAACAATAGTAATATCATAACTACATAAGGAAACCCAAGATTAACCCGAGTAAAACAAAAGGCTCATCAAAACTATTCAAAAACACTCCTCAAACCAAAACCTCTCCACCACTGAGGGTTTCCAAAAAAATAATGGGATAAAAATAAGAGATTGAAGAGGAGAACTAACCTTGGATTTCTAATAAAAACCTTACAAAATCTATGGATAAAGGATAGAGTAAAGGGGATTAAGGATCCTTTAAAATATCCTAGTTTTATCACAAGTTTATAGGTAAATTAGAGAGTAATGATAGAAATCATTAGAGCTCCCAAATTTATAAACAAGTTGGACCTCGACACATTCATATCATGAAACACTTATTATATTCATAGGCTTTCATGAAACCCAATAATTTATTCCATTAAATAAATTCATTTCATGCATCCCTCAAACACTGAACCTGACAAACATACACTGAATTTCATGGTGCCTCAATCTATATTTCCTTCACATAGTGAATAATTCCTTCACATCATAAATTTATTAAGAATAGAACTACCATTAAAAAATTCAATATGTCAATAAATAACCCCAAAGATTTGGACAACCTCTCATTTCATGAATAAATATTCATGTATTGAACAACCCTTTATACAAAAATTATAGCTCAAAAATATGTTGAACTCTCTGTGATCCCACTCTGAAAACCTCCATCTCCCAAACCAGCAATGTAATGATATGATAAGGCACAGACCATTTCTCGAGTATTAAATAAATTTATTTATAACCCCATGAGATAGAATTATGAATCTGGGAAATGGATTGTCCTATACTTTAATGAATCATTATATATAGGGTGGTTTTTTTGAACCCCTATTTTTCTGAACTTTGAATTTGAGAAGAAATTTGATTTTTTTTCTTTTAGATACTTATAAGGGGTAAAATATTCATTTTAACCTATCATATGATCTTAGATATTTTTTATGACAACTTTTTTGGTCCTAGAATAGTTTTTTACCCTAGGATGGGCATTTTTTTGAATTAAAAACCATTCAAATTTTCATGGAATAATTAATAATTAATATTTAATTAATTACATATTAATTTATTCACACATGTTTGTTCAGATATATCTTTTGGAATGAGTGTTGGATTGATATTATATATCCTTTTTTGTGGCTATAATGAGGATTTTTTCCTAGGTAAGGGATAAACTTATGTAGAGCATTGGGGCCAGATTTGGCCCTTTTTCTGTTTCTTTTCCTTTTATCCTTTTCTTATTCTTATTTTATTTTTTTCTTCCCTAGATTACTGTGCACTTCCCTGGGGATTCTCATTCATGTGAATGAGAGAGAAAAATGGATAGGGAGATATAGAATGATAGGGGATATAGTGGTGCCTCTATGGAGATCGGGTGGATCCAGACCATCGTGCAGAAGCTATAGACTGTTGAAACGGGTGAAGCTTTGGTGAATTTTTCCCAAAGGTTTTCTATTTATATGTTTTTTCATAAGTCAACATATATTTTACTTTTTATAGTTTAAATTCCATTTTATCACTACTTTGGACCCCTTGAGGGATGATCTATGGCTATCGAGAGTAAAAATAAGGTTTTATATGGATTTGACTAGTTTCCCTTTTGGAATTCCCATTCACACTACATGTAGTTCAGGAACAAATGTCATGTTTTTTTCGTTTGGGGAAGATGATCCTTTTTAAAGTACCCTCCCTGTATGGGGTATACATTCTGTGTACTGGGACTTGTCTATTTAGCCACGTAACCATCCAGATAGCACATGTAGGGGCACATGGTTGTGTAGAGTACAAGGCTTGACCCCATGTTAGTCGCACACCATATAGAATTAAATGTCCATGATATATACATGGATAGGATATGTAAGTTACATGGGAAGGTACTCGGTATAGGTTTTATGCCATGTACATATTCAAAAATACATGTACTTGGGTTTTCACATTCCAATTCTATCTAGAGTACATGCCCAGGTGAGGATTCCTAAGTACACAACATGTACTAGGGTACACACACCGTGTACTAGCCCTTGCTTCCCTTTTGAGGGTTTTTTGTATCTTTACACCATAGAGTCAGAATTTTACACATGAGTAATACATTAAGATAATTTTCTATGTAGATCAAGATGCTACAACCCTAGAGGTGGTTTGAGGACTCCTAGTTGGTGTTTTAGGATTCATCCCAAATGGATGGGTTCTTCCCCTGCTAATCAAATCCAGTTGTCTCCTCCTAGTGAGACCCTAGTTTGAGATGGTCCATGAGCCATTTCACTTGACCAATTATTTTATATTTCCCATTAAGTATGTATACCATATGATATATTTCCTTATGGACTATGAGTTAATGAGGTTATTTGTGTCTAAGGATCCCTTGTAGGATGCTTTTACTTATGTTTCGACCTATAGAATCCCATGTAGGATGAATCTATCTTATTATTGTTACTAAGGTTACCCAATGGGATGCCTTCAATTAAATTATGATCTAGGGAATCCTGTGTAGGATCCATATTCATGTTTCCTCTTTTCAAGGATCCCTTGAAGGATGCCTCTGCTTGCGTACACTATTATTTAGGGTCCCATGCAGGTTACCTCTTCCCATGTTCCCTTTTGAGGGTCCCATGTATGAAAACTTTTCCTATGTATACCATTATAAGGATCATTCATAGGATGCCTCCACTTAAAATTATATCTATAGGATCCCATGTTATATTCCTCTATTTACTTATCATATCCATGGATCTCGAATATGATTCCTTTTCTATGTCTTAACAGGAGGGACCCAATGGGTGCCCCAGTGTTTGACTAACCCTGAGCTAGTGCATTAGTGGTTTAGTTAGTGATGGTTGTGGGAGTCACATTAGAACTCATACCAAACTTTTAATTCATGAGGATGAGGAAGTAGTGGTGGGTTTAGGCATTCATCCACCCTCACTGTTTATTTATGCTTTCACATGGTTACTGTTGATGCAACTATTACAGCCAGAGGTGCTTCCTAGTTTGTGGATGACGTGCCTAACATGATGAGAATTTGGGAGGCCTAGACGTACTATCTAGGATCTCCTTAATGTTCTTATTTAGTTATTGGGATGACTAGATTTATTTCCCTATGATTTTTCTATTGAGCCATACTATTTTTTGATTTACATAAATACTACCTGGAATCCATATTTTGAGTCTTATTTTATTGGGTTTGAAAACTATACATCCTAGGGTCTACCTTATGAATTTACTTTATTGAATGATATTTTTATTACTACTGGAAGTCCCATTTTTTTAATGAGATTTATCCTTGATTATAGATATATATGTAGGTCATTTGTAGTATCTTAGACCCATATTATATTGGGTCGCTCTAGGAATGGTTAGTCCTCTAGTTTTTAGAGGATGATAATGGTTTCCAGGTGGGCACATTTCCCTTGATTAGTGGGATGCTGATGAGATACTTAAGGATAGACTTGATCTCCTATTTTGATGCCTAGGATACTCCCTGGGATTTTTGGATGTACCATTATAGTATCACCCAGACTTGTTTAGGGATGAGGTTTTTGATCTATTTATTGAATGATTTCGTGTTGATGTACTAGAACGGGAAAGTATTTCTTACATATCACCTAAGGGTCATCATCCTTAGGGATTATATGAGTTTTAATGAAATGATTTCCCATGGAATAAGACCTATGAATCAAATATTGGATAGTATTACATATGGATTGATTAGTATGAAATCCAAAAAATGAAACATTTTTAGGATTTCTGATTGAAACTCATAATCCTTCATCTTATAGTGATTGGAGATGAGTACGGGTGATACCTGGGCCAGGACATGTATCCCCCTATGGTGACGTAGCTTGCTCATAGGTATTCTAGCACTAGTCGAAGTAGTTATTGTTGATCAGGATTACAAACCCATTAATCGACTTAATCATACACAACTTGAGTAGTATGAAATCCAACTCCATTCCTTATTCATAGGATATCCATAAGGTAAGGGTTACATACCCAAGGATCATATTCAGTTGATTCATGTTAATTTATACCTTAATCATATATATATATATATATTCATGTATATATATATTTATTGGAATATATATATGTATACATATGAGTATATATACATGGGGGATTTTTTCTCAAAGAAATTTCTAGATTGGGATGAAGTAGGTATGGTTGATAGGGATCATAGACCTGGGGATTGACTATTTTACTTTTTATGTTATTGTTATCTTTATTATTAAAATTGTGCCTTGGCTAGGCTAATAATTTTTCATGAGCATGCACTTATGATTTCATATTTATACATTCATTATTGGAGTGACCAATTAAGATTATTTCTCACCCCTGTACATGTACCTTGGTGTACGTGTAGGACTTATGTCTACATTTTAGGTTGAGAATAGATTGCATGATGGATAAACCTGAGGGCCAAGGTTTCATGATCGAGAAGAGTTTATAGTGTGGATTATTTTTATCAGAATGGTTTGGTTTGATAGTGTCTAGAGACTAGGTATATGGTCTGGCTCAGAGTTAATATTAGATCCACTAATACAAATACAGCCTTTATCAGCGCTAAAAATGGCCTTTATCAGCGCTAGAAAAAGCGTTGATAGAGCCAGCGTAGATAAATGGGGGGTCCCCTTTATCAGCGCTCCGAAAAGCGCTGATATAGGACCCCTTTATCAGCGCTAAAAAAGTGATGATAAAAAGGGTCCTTTATCAGCGCTAAAAAAAGAACGGATAAAAGTACCCCTTTATCAGCGCTTTTTTAGCGCTGATAAAGGGGTCCTATATCAGCGCTTCCTTTATCAGTGCTTTCGTTTTAGCGCTGATAAAGGACCATTTTATCAGCGCTTTTTTAAAATCGCTGATAAAAGATAAAAAAATTAAAAAAAAAATAAAAAAATTAAAAAAAAAATTAAAAAAAAATTAAAAACATACTGCCAATCGGGGGGGCTTTTATAGCACTTGAGCCCCCCCTTTTACAGCGCTTTTCTTCCCCTGTACATCGCCCCACACACCCCCTCCACCCTTTAACAGCGCTTGCTGCTATATTCCCCCATGCGCGCGCGCCCCTGCCTCCACCAGGATTTGAACTCGACACCTCCCCCCTGCGCACCTAAGCCTTTACCACTACTCTATTTTGATTTGTCTTCCAATTCATGATATCTATATATATATATATAGTTATATTTATTCGTATAATAATATATATTTATATTAATATATATATAGTTATATTATAATATATATATATATAGTTATATTATAATATCTATATATAGTTATATTATAATATATATATATAGTTATATTATAATATATATATATAGTTATATTAATATATATATATATAGTAATATTAATATATATATATATAGTAATATTAATATATATATATAGTGATATTAATATATATCTATATCTATATATATATATAGTTATATATATTCGTATAGTAATATATATTTTTATTAATATATATTTATATTAATATATATATAGTTATATTAACATATATATAGTTATATGAATATATATATAGTTATATTAATATATATATAGTGATATTAATATATATATTTATAGTAATACTAATATATATATATATGTAGTTATATTAATTTATATATAGTTATTAGATTAATATATATATAGTTAGATTAATATATATATATATATAGTTAGATTAATATATATATAGTTAGATTAATATATAGGTATATAAATATTCATATATTGGTATTTTAAATAAAATGGATATTAGTTATTATTTAGATAAAGCTAATATATTTTATATGTAAATATGTATAATTATTTATTTAAAAAAATTAATTTTTAGGTGCGAATATATAAAAAATATATACATATAGTTATATATTTGATTATAAATAGCAGTTCATTATAAAAAATGATGAAATTTCAAAAACATAATATCAATATGAATGTAATACCTTGGAATAAATTCAGTCCCCGGCAAAAAAAAGCCAATAATACCCCCTTAAACGAGTTTGAAAATCCACAAAATGTTAAAAAATCTGGGTACCCCGACAAAAACCTCAGTTTTGGAGGCCTTATGGGCCTCTTTTTGCCTCGAAAAATGCTTGGTCGGGGTCCCCTCGGGTGACAATGACGTAGAGCTCATCGCAGGCTTCGATTTGATATGTGGAAGAGCTCAAATGGACGCCCTGATCAAAAGTTATGGCCGTTTGAAGTTTGAGTTGCGTTTTCAACATATTTTGGATCGTTTTTTAATTTTTTTAATTTTTTTAGTCCTAAAATTGTTATTAAATGACTATTACTCCATAATTATTATCAAATTATTAATTAGAAATATTTTTTAAATTTTTTAAGAAGCCATTTTCACTAAATATCTTATATATTAAGTATAATAAGTGTAAATGTACATTTATACTTATCTAAAATATATTTAAAAATTATATATTATATTTATATAACAATATAACTATATTTATATATTAATATATTAATATATTTTTAAATTTTTTTTTCGAAGTCTACCCTTTATCAGCGCTTTTAAAAAAAGCGCTGATAAAGGCCCCTCTTTATCAGCGCTACTCAACAAGCGCTAATAAAGGGGGGGCCTTTATCAGCGCTAACAGAAGCCCTGATAAAGGGGGGTCCTTTTATCAGTGCTAAAAAAAGCGCTGATAAAGGGGTTCCTTTATCAGCGCTTTTTGAGCGCTGATAAAGGCACCCCCCTTTATCAGTGCTTTTTCATTAGCGCTGATAAAGGGGGGGCACTGCGAAAAATTATTTTTGTGGTAGTGATCCTTTTACTTTTATTTTAGTTTACTTTATATACTCTTGTATGTATGTTCAACCTTATGGTTGAACAGTGTTGTATGAATGACATGGTGGTTTGGTCTTTTATATCATTTTATTTATTATTTCAGCTTGTTTTATTTCAGTTTATTTATTTCTTCCACGTTCTATTTAATTTTATTATGGATTTTATCTAGTTTATGTCCACTATAGTTTCCTCAAATATGAGGGAATAGCCTCTCCACAGACACACCTTAGGGCCTTGATCGTCACCAAACTTCTTCATAATGTACTTCCCCATTGAGTTTCTTTTTAGTGTTATATCATGATACTCCATGGGAAAGTAAATTATGAAGAAGTTTGGTGATGATCAGGGCCCTAGTAGGCCGATGTTGATAGTCTTTACCCTTATAGGTTGATGTTATATTTACTTCACTTGTAGATGTTTGAATTTTGGGCAATGTGGTTTGGTCTAGTTACACTAATGTGATGCTAGATGGGTAGGGATAAGTGGATGACCTTAAGGCCCATAGTTTTGACTTGGATTCTTATAGGTAAATGTTCATTTTGATGAGGTTAAACCTGTGATTAGGTTTTTTCAGGTTTTATGGAAACCTTTTTAGGTAGTGAGATAGGTTATATTCTCTTTTGAGATAGGTGTAGGGTTAGTGCTCAGGCTTTACGATATGGGAATGTTAATACCTTTGGATTTTGATGAAGCACCTAGGTTCTTTGATATCAAGACTTGATTCAATGGGAAATATTGTTACATTTCATAACCCTATTGACTAGTGTTTCTTCTATTTCAAATGTTTTCATAGTGCTCGTAAAAGATCGTGACTGGAATGACACTGAATAAGGGGCCTTCATGGAACAAATCATGGCACATGGGAGGTTCTTGATTTTGAAAAGGTGTTTCATGGGAGCATCTGGCTTATTTGAAGCAACATTCCATGTAGAATAGTCATATTGTTTTAGTAGAAAATGACTCTAGAGTATGATTTTTGTGATAAAAAGTACATGTTAGGTGTGCGTGACTCCATTTAAATCATAAATCGGTGAGTGCTCAGGTGTTATCCAAGGACCACTGGTGTCAAATAATTTCCATGGTAATGTCTTCCTAGGAGTTGTATTTAAAATGATGAATTTCCCTCCATGGTTAAAATGACCCATTCTTTTCATATATTGATATCACTTCAGAATTGAAGTATATTTATTACAACATATAACAAAACCATGATAGGGCAGTGTATAATGTCTTTAGAAACTGGGAAACATAACCAACTGGTTTATAAAACATCTACATTTTCTCCCATTTATTTCATCATAACTAGACTCCTTTTTTGCATATCATACATAATACCCTTCTTCATGTCTTTGGGAAAAGAAACATATAAAAGGGTGAGCACAAATGCCCAGTAAGTGTAAACAAATGAAATAACAATCATTTCATATTCATAAAATCATAACATTTGAAAATCTTATCATGAATATAAAATATCACATTATCATTTCATGGGATAAATCATAAAAGTGAAATGTAATCCCAATAGTCATAACATACACACATAATCATAGAAAATCATTTCATATTAGTCAAGGCTCATTGCCAAGACCATCATATCAGACAAGGTCCATTACTAAACTGAGTTATCTCTTTGTTCCATCTATGTATCACTGAACCAGGTTAAATTTCCATTCAAGCCATGTCTATCTCATGAGATATAAATCTTTACCCAATGCATTGGAGGGAGATATAGGTCCCACCCATCTCATAATGAAACCACTCTTACAAGTTCCACAACAACATAAATCATTCATCATAGCATAACCCATGAAATAAAATGGGATTCTTAAACATCAATCCATCATAACATAATCCATAAAAAGATCATTACATAATTAATTAAATCAAATCACATTAACAATAAGGATATAAACATAACCCCATTTAATATCGTCATCTTAGATGGAAAATAATTTTGATAAAACATTTAAACTTAGTTCTTGAGTAAAATATCCTTTCTTCTTCAAAAACATTTTCTTTTCTCAAAATTCCATACAATTTTAAAACAAAAGAATTTATTTGAAAATAAATTTGAAATATTGTAGAGGAATCTTCATGGAAATAAGGCATCATGAAACTGTAAAAATCCATTCATGATGTATAAGTTAAAAAAATATTCTCCTCATAATTTTGTCGAAAAAGTACCTCATATAGTAAACAAAAGAATGATTCCTTCCATACCATGTAGTAAAAGTAAAAAATGGGTTAAAATGACTCTTAACATCATTAAATAATATTAAACATTTTATTAAAATATTTTTAGGAAACATGGACATGGATGATAAATATACCCCTAGTAAATACTAACGTATAAACAATCTCAGATAAAAATGAGATTGCAAAATTATCCTTTACCATAGGTCTGATATGCTTCATATGTATCTGAACCTCCTGTATGATGATTTAAATAATGTTACTGATTTATTAAAGAATCATAATAAAAATTTTGAAAACATTTTTGATCATATTTCCATCTGTTTGTTAGTAGCATTTCATTGTTACTCGTTATTCGAGTATTAACTACTTTATGTTCTTATGCATGTTTTGTTGGATATGTTCTTATTAATATTTTTAGTTTATAGTTATATCATTTAAAAAATGTTATAAGTAAAATATATCATATTTATTTATTCAATTCATTTATATAATCAATCCTTAATGAATATTATGTAGAACGAATCGCATCACATCGTGGAGATAGTAGATCGTACATACGCACGAGCGATGATATTATTCCCATAATTGATGAATAGTATTAACATGGATGGTTTATAATATCCCATAATTATTATAATTTTATAATAATATATATTTATTTATTATTTTCACCATTATACCCATCCAATTAAGGTAGTGGTGAAAAATAGATTACACCACAGTGTGGAGATGGTAAGTTGTATGTACGCACGCGTGGTAATTTTGTTTTTTGTAGGATGGATAAAAGGTGAAATAGGTTTGTTTATTATTTATAATAACATATAATTATATTAGGGATACTGATGTTACTACTTTATAACTAAACAACTAAAGAATATTAAGTAGAAGAAGAAATAAATTTGAAAGAATCAGTAGAAGATATTACCTCTTCCTCGACGTGCCTCCTTTAAATTTCCTCTTAGGGAACTAGAGTTGGTATTTTGGAAATAACATCACCTCTAGAATGTAACTAGGGAAGTCTATAATAGAAATGGGCAAGGTTTGGTTGAGCTTTAAGACTCAAAATGAAGTGAATATGAGAGGGAGTAGGTTCTCTTTCATAAGAGATGAGAGGGGTACTTTAGGAAACTCTCAAAATATTAATTTATTATAAATTAAAATTCGACTAAAAATGGTCTAAAACTTATTTAATTAGAATATAAGATGATTTTGGTTTGAATACACATAATAAAATAATTTTTAGACAAGTTTATAATATTTCTTTATCGTTATCTTTTTGGTTTAACCCTTATTTTACCCTTTTTAATCTTACATGATATCATGTTATTTACACATTGTGGGTTAATGTAATTACAATATCATGTCAAACGACCCATAAAAAGTTATTTATAAAATATTTGGAATTATATTAACCATTTATCCAAATATAATATTTTTAGGAATTTAATAGAATCTAATAAACTATTTTATGTTTTAAGTTATGAATTGTGTCAATTTTGGACACTATTCAAACTTGACTTTTTAAAAAATTCATAACAAATTTATTCCTTCAAAAATAAGGCATTAAATAAAATATTATATGTCAATATCATCCAAAAAATTTTGGATGACATAAAAATAACCAATATACAATTTTTTAATATTTATAAATTCATTTATTTGAATATTCCATTAATGAGGTAAACACTACATAATAATTGTGTCAAAAATAAAACTATTTATCTAATGACTAGAAATTATAAATAAAATACCATTATGTAGGAAATATTTTTATATTTCTAATAACTATTTATAGGAATAGAGATAAGTTATATAACCCTAAATTAAAATCAATTTAGTAAAAGATATATGTTTAGGTTATAATTATCTTTACTATAAATTAATTCTTATAAAATGTCATCTTCAAATACATGTGAATCCATGGGGTCCCAAAATAAACCCAAGGATTCACATGGTCATAAATATCTCAAACAATAGGATTAGGACATGTTTTAGGTTATTTTTATATTATTAAAGTGTTTTTATTTTACCAAATTTACCCTTTAACCGTGGGAAATAAAATAATTATTGAAGTTACTATTCATAATATCAAAAAAATGGTACCTATTTACACTATTTGGACCTTATGATTATAAATATGGAATCCGTTATTCCAAATTCAAAAAACAGAAGTTTCAGTAATTAATTTAAAATTAATCTCGTTGTTTAAACGAGAATACGGGTTTTAAAAGTTAAAACATTGCAAAAGATTACAATGTTTTTACCTATGAATTCAATGTATAATTAATGATAATGACATAAATAATATTAAAAGGTAAAAATATATTACATTTATACATTTAAACCATTAAATATTATAATTTATTCATATAAATTATCTCGATGAAGAATTTTGTTTTTAATTAAAATTTAGCGTATCTTTACTATTCATCAAAACATGAAAGTTATCATAAAAATATCAAAAAATTATCCAAAGTAAATTTTTATATCCCGCTTCAAAATAACATGTTTATTTGGTCATATATAAATTATTAATGTTTCAAAATCTTAATTTAAAATGTGTTTTCCATTCAGATGTGTGAAATTAACCTTTTAAAAAATAGGTTCTTATACATAAAAGAAGTTTGTTGAGCCCTCTGGAAGATTGCTGATTTCATGTTTATAACTGATGTTTTAATAATCACAAATCATCACAACTCATTGATGCTTAATCTGGTTTGATGTCTCATAAACATAATTCCAATCTATGAATGAATCAGTTATCATGTTTTTTTTTAACTATGCTTATTAACTTACAAAGTATGTATGGAAGCCTTCTCGATCCATCAGACTCACCGATCCATCAGAGTCACTGATCCATCAGACTCACCGATCCATCTGAGTCACCGATCAATCAGACTCACCGACCCATCAGAGTCACTGATCCATCAGACTCACCGATCCATCTGAGTCACCGATCAATCAGACTCACCGATCCATCAGACTCACCGATCCATCAGAGTCACTGATCAATCAGACTCACCGATCCATCTGAGTCACCGATCAATCAGACTCACCGACCCATCAGAGTCACTGATCCATCAGACTCACCGATCCATCTGAGTCACCGATCAATCAGACTCACCGATCCATCTGAGTCACCGATCCATCAGACTCACCGATCCATCAGAGTCACTGATCAATCAGACTCACCGATCCATCAGACTCACCGATCCATCAGACTCACTGATGCAAATGAGTCACCGATGCAAATGAGTCACCGATGCAAATGAGTCACTGATGCAAATGAGTCACCGATCCAAGGACTCACCGATGCTGATCAAAATGACTCACCGATCAGATGACAGACCGATGCTGATCTATCTGAGTCACCGATCTTTACTCTAATGCTGATGACCTACCGATCTCTTGAACAGTCATAAACAACTGTTTGAATTTCTTTATCTTTATCTTTATTTATTCTAACCAACGGTCATATTAGTTATATTTTAATACACTGACAATTAATTAATAAAGGTTGTCGGATGTCAGGAAACCGTACCTCGTACCTGCGGAAAGGAAACCTTTTCTATCCTACGGAGCACGTGATATGAATACAAGAAGACTCTGCTGAAAAAGAAATATAGAGCTGCGAAGAAGTGTGAGACAACACACACAGAGACAAGGAAGCATACGACATACTCGAGAAGAGCTCTGTGCATACAAGAAGAACCAAGCAAGACAGAATCAAATATACAATCAAGCCTACTCAAGAAGAGTGGTGTGCATACAATAGATCATTGAAGAGCTTCATCGACTACATCTCACTGCCTGTGAACCTGAAGCATACGACACTCTGCTTCTCAAACAAAATCGAGAAGAGGACTCAGAATCACTTCTGATTAATTCCAAAACGAGTCCAGTGCTACACTGAAATCACTAGAGCCATTTCTAAACTCTACATCTCTGCTCTGTGATTTATTTATTCTACATTTTGAGCAGTGTGTGTTATCTGCTGTATTAAACACACACACTGACTCCTGTACTTTCACTGGAGGATCTGTAAATCCTCAGCAAACTTCTTACACTTCACTTCCCACTGTGGATAGTGGTAGAGGTCTTGTGACCTGGACAGCTGGCTGCTGTTGTTTGTTTTCCCACGTAGAACTGTGGTAGAGGTCTTGTGACCTGGACAGTGTGCTCACTGTTGTTAACCCCGATCCAGGGTGTGGATCACTTTTATATAAACTTTTGAGAGGACTAAGTCTCGGCTTGAGACTGAACCTCTTGGTTACTTCTCTGTGTTTATAGCTATACTATATCCATACTACATATTTATTTCATATTCCGCTGCTATTACTTTGAAATATAATCTATCTTCAAAGATACTTTGATAATTAAATTCGCAAGTGTTTATATTTATTATAAATCAGTAAATTGGTTTCAAAAGTTAATTTAATCATAAGATTAAGTTAACTGAGAATTAATCAATCTTTGAGAAACTAATTGAACCTTTATATTCTATATAAATTCACTACAGTTTAATTTATTTTTGAAATTGGGGGATTTTATTAGAAATTGTTTTTAACAGACAATTTTGATTGGAACTCAATTCACCCCCCTCTTGAGTGTCCACTCCGACCAACACTTGGTATCAGAGGAAGTAAATACTTTCTAAAAGTGCTCTGCTTTTGAACTGTGATTTTAGTTGTATTTTAAAGTTCTTAAAATTTCTGTTATTTCTAAATTTTTATCTCTTTAAAATTCTTTTCGTAATATCATGGATAATAGACTTGAGGGTGCTGCTACCAACCGGCCACCTTTCTTCAATGGAACTAATTATGCTCAGTGGAAACTGAAAATGAAAATTCATCTAGAAAGCATAGGTTTTGATATTTGGACTGCTATTGAATCTGAATACAAACTTCCCACTACTGCTAGATCTACTTGGGATGAACCTACAAAGACTGCTTACAATAACAATTGTAAAGCTATGAATGCTCTGTACTGTGCTCTAGGAGATGAAGAGTTTAATAGAATTTCTGCATGTAAAACTGCATATGAAATTTGGGATACCTTAGCTGTTTCTCATGAAGGAACAACTAATGTTAAGGAGATGAGATTGAATACCTATACTATTAAGTATGATAATTTTAAGATGAAACCTGATGAACCCATTTCTGATATGTATCTCAGGTTCAATGAAATTGTCAACACAATGACCTCTCTGGGAAAGGATGTTCCAGCAAAGGAACAAATTATGAGAATTTTGAGATGTCTACCTGAAAGATGGAGAGGAACCTCTGTCTCCATTAGAGAATCCTGTGACATTGGTGCTCTACCTGTCAAGGAACTAATTGGCAAGCTGATGATGTATGAAGAAGAGCTTAAAGTGAACAAAGAGGAAGACAATGAACCTGCAAGAAAGTCTATTGCCTTCAAGACTACAACCTCAAAGAATAAGGATAAGGAAAAGCTTCAAGCTATCAATGAAAGTACAAGCAGTGAGGAAAGTGAGAATGATTCTGACAGCGATGATGAGATGGCTCAAATAGCCAGGAGATTCAAAAAGTTCTATAGGAAAAAGAAATTTTTTAGGAAACCAAATTACAAGGGAAAGTATGACCAACAAGGCAAATGGAAAAAGGACTGGAAGAAGAATGACAAATCAGATGATGTTGTCTGCTATGAGTGCAAGAGAAAAGGACACATTAAAGCCGACTGTCCAAAGCTGAAGTATAAAAAGAAATATGAATACAAGAATAAAAAGTACAAGAAGGCCATGAAGGCTACTTGGAGTGCTTCAGAAGACAGCACAAGTGAAGCTGAATCTTCAGACTCTGAAAAGAATCGGGCCAACATGTGTTTCATGACAAACACTTCTGAGGTAACATCAGAGACTCCTGCTTTTAATTCATACTATTCTGGAGAAGATTCTGACTCAGAAAACATGTCAAAATCTGAATTGTTTGAATACTGTGACATGCTAGAAGAAACATGTAATGAGCTTAAAGATAAATATAAAGGTCTAAAGAAACAGTATGCTTTAAATGTTAAGCATAAATCTGATCTGGATATAGAAGTAGAAAAGAATGCTCAGCTGCTTAAAGAGAATACTGAACTGAAATTGTCTAATGAGCAACTCAAGAAAGATTTAGAGAAGTTCACCAATGGTAAAAATACTCTAACACAAATGCTAGGAAAGCAAGTTGCACCTAGATACACTACTGGTATAGGATACCAACCTGGACAAAGGAAAGTTGCCAAAACTAGATTCATTCCTAAATCTGGACAGAAGATAGTTAATTCTGGAACTTCTTATGCCTCATCCAGCTATATTCATAGTTATGAATCTAATAAGGTTTATCTTTCAAAGGATGTTATTTCTACAAATTATATGAGACCCATTAGACAAATCTGGGTACCTAAATCCTTGATTGCTAACATATCTGGACCCAAGAAAATCTGGGTACCAAAGTCATTTCTTGTCTAATCTGTTTTGTAGGAAATCTGTTTGAAAAGCAATTACAAGAAGGTATGGTACTTAGACAGTGGATGTTCAAGACACATGTCTGGGGACTATTCCTGCTTCAAAAGCTTAATAAAGGTTGATGGAGGATATGTCACTTTTGGTGATAACTCAAAAGGAAAAATCATCGGCCTAGGCCAGATTGGTAACACTGACTCAGTATTAATTTCCAAAGTTTTATTTGTTGATGGACTTAAGTACAACCTACTTAGCATTTCTCAATTATGTGATGATGGTTTCAATGTCAAGTTTGAAAACAATTCTTGTGATGTTTATAATTCCAAAAATGCTTTAATATTTTCTGCCTTAAGAAATGAAAATGTTTATGCTGTTGACTTAAACACTTTAGCTAAACATGATGTTACTTGCTTAAATGCTTTTCATAAAGAGTCTTGGCTGTGGCATAGGAGATTAGGACACTGCAACATTCACTCACTTAGAAAACTCTCTAAGAAACACCTAGTTAGAGACCTACCTAAGCTTGAATTCCCAAATGACAAAGTGTGTAATCCCTGTCAAAAGGGAAAACAACACAAAGTTTCTTTTAAATCAAAGAAAGAAGTTTCAACTTCTCAACCACTTGAATTGGTTCACATGGATTTGTTTGGACCATCAAGAGTTTCTAGTTTAAATGGGAAGCACTATGTCTATGTTCTCGTAGATGACTTTTCTAGATATACTTGGGTATATTTTCTAGCTCACAAAAGTGAAGCTTATTCTTACTTTGTTAAATACTCCAAGTCTGTAGAAAATCTTAGTGGACTCAAGATTAAGACCCTAAGAAGTGATCATGGTCGTGAGTTTGAAAATCAAGATTTTGAATCTTACTGCTCTCACAATGGCTATTCTCATAACTTTTCTGCCCCTAGGACACCCCAACAGAATGGTGTAGTAGAAAGAAGAAACAGAACCCTGCAAGAAATTGCTAGAACCATGCTCAATGAATATGACCTTCCAATTTACTTTTGGGCTGAAGCTGTTAATACAGCTTGTTATGTCATTAATAGAGTCTTGATCAGACCTGTTCTAAAGAAAACCCCTTATGAGTTGTGGAACCATAGGAAACCTAAGGTAAACTACTTCAGAGTTTTTGGCTGCAAAGTCTTTATTCTGAATACTAAAGATAATCTGGATAAATTTGCATCCAAGAGTGATGAAGGAATTTTCCTAGGTTACTCTATCTCTAGTAAAGCCTATATAATTTTCAATAAGAGAACCAAATGTGTGGAAGAATCTGTTCACATCAAATTTGATGAAACTGATCCACATGAGCCTAAAACCTCTCTTGGGAATCTTGAAGAAGATTTGTCTATTCTGGACCTTAATGATAAATCTAAAGAACCTGTTATAAAAGCATCCAGTTCTGGACATTCTCCAGAATCTTCTTCTGTTGAACCTCAATCTCTAGATGAACCTGAAACTTCTAGCTCTATCTTTTCAAGACCATCTAGGACTCTAAAGAACCATCCTTTAGATGCTGTTGTAGGAAATCTAGATAGAGGAACACAAACTAGAGCTTCTCTAAGAAACCAGGTTGAACATCAAGCCTTTCTTTCACAGTCAGAACCTAAAAATATCAATGATGCTATCAATGATGAATTTTGGGTAATGGCTATGCAAGAAGAATTAAATCAGTTTGAAAGAAACAAAGTCTGGGAATTAGTTGACAGACCTAAGGACACTTTGACAATAGGCACAAAATGGGTGTTTAGAAATAAAATAGATGAATCTGGAAATATAGTTAGAAACAAAGCTAGACTAGTTGCACAAGGATATAGTCAAGAAGAAGGTATAGACTATGAGGAAACTTTTGCACCTGTAGCTAGACTAGAAGCCATTAGGATCTTACTTGCATATGCTGCACATCTGGATTTCAAATTATATCAAATGGATGTTAAAAGTGCATTTCTAAATGGTTTTATAATTGAAGATGTTTTTGTAGAACAACCACCTGGATTTACTAATCCCCATTTTCCAAATCAAGTTTTTAAACTTTCTAAAGCTTTATATGGTTTGAAACAAGCTCCAAGAGCTTGGTATGATAGACTTAGCAATTTCCTTATTTCAAAAGGTTTTACTAAAGGGATTGCTGATCCAACTCTTTTCATTAAAAGAATTTCTAAAGATGTTTTAGTTGCACAAATATATGTTGATGATATTATTTTTGGATCTTCTAAAAACTCCTTATGTACTGATTTTTCAAAGGTTATGCAAAATGAATTTGAAATGAGCTTAATGGGAGAGCTTAAGTATTTTCTTGGATTTCAAATCTTTCAAACTAAAAATGGTATTATTTTAAATCAAAGTAAATATACAAAGGATCTTTTAAAACGTTTTGGATTGGATAGTATTAAGGAAAGTAATACACCTATGAGTACTACCTGTAAATTGGATGTCGATGAAACTGGGAAACCAGTTGATCAAACCAATTACAGAGGTATGATTGGAAGCTTACTTTATCTTACTGCTAGTCGACCAGATATTATGTTTAGTGTATGTATGTGTGCTAGATTTCAAGCTAATCCTAAAGAATCACACTTATTAGCTGTTAAACGGATTTTTAAGTATCTTAAGTATACTATAAATTTAGGTTTGTTTTACCCAAAAGAACAATCCTTTGAGTTAATGAGTTATTCAGATGCTGACTTTGCTGGTTGTAAGTTAGATAGAAAAAGCACATCAGGAACATGTCATTTGCTTGGAAAATCCCTAGTATCATGGTGTAGTAAGAAACAGAATTCAGTTGCATTGTCTACTGCCGAGGCAGAATACATAGCTGCTGGTAGTTGCTGTGCACAAATTTTGTGGATGAAACACACTCTATTGGATTATGGATTTAATCTTAAACATGTCTCAATTAACTGTGACAACACTAGTGCAATCAACTTATCCAAGAACCCTGTGTCTCACTCTAGAACTAAGCACATTGATGTCAGACATCACTTTCTAAGAGATCATTACCAGAAGGGTGATATTTCTCTAGAATTTGTTAGTTCTGAAAATCAATTAGCTGACATCTTCACAAAGCCCTTATGCTCTGAAAGAATGAAATTTATTAAACAAGAATTGTGTATGATTGATCTGTGAAACTGATCTGTGAAACTGATCTGTGAAACTGATCTGTGAAACTGATCTGTGAAACTGATCTGTGAAACTGATCTGTGAAACTGATCTGCGAAACTGATCTGTGAAACTGATCTGTGAAACTGATCTGTGAAACTGATCTGTGAAACCGATCTGTGGAACCAATCTGTCACACTGTTCTGTCAATCCGATTTTTTTTAAAAAAAAAAAAAAAAATTATTACTTTTTATTAATTAGTAAATTACTTTTTATGGGAACCCTAAATGATAAAGTAAATGATACGCGGCTATTTATCTTCCCTAAACCTTTGACCTTTCATTTCCCGCCGAACCTCTCAACCTCTCTTCCCCTCTGCTTCGAACCTTCGAACCTTCGAACTCCTGCCTCTCCGAATCCTCGAATGGCTAAGCAAAAGAGACCGAGCAAAGGACCAGATAGCCCTGTACCTTCAAAGCATGCTCGAGGCGAGTCGAGCAGTACCTCTCAGCGTTCAGTAAATCCGGACCTGGAAACTCGGATTGTAGCTGCAGAAAAAGAAGTAAACTCGGCGTGGCTTCTGTCAAGTAAGTCCCTGTTGCTACAAGTTCTTGAATCTCAAGGATGGATAGACTGGTTTTCAGACAACGCCCGAATAGATTATCCAAAGCTAGTACATGAGTTTTACATGAACCTGAAAATCACGCTGGATGGTGTGGAAGCTGCTAGGATGTCATCGGTTGTGAAAGGAAAGAAAATATCTTTCTCATCTAAGCAGTGGGCTGAATGTTTAAACGTACCTCATGAAGGTCGATATGAGGACTATGCTGGCAATATACCCCCAGTCACTGACTATTTTTCTTATGAGCTAGCTCTAGAGCTTCTAACTGGAAACAAAGAATCGAGGAGAATCATAGCGTCAGAATTAGATGGTGAAAGCAGACTCCTATTCAAGTTTATTCAGCACCAACTTTGCCCTCGAAGAGGAGATTTTGCTGCTGTTAAGTATCAAGATGTTTTTCTATTGTTTCTGCTCAAAACCCATGAAAAGATAAATCTGTGCAGATATGTGATGGTCCACATAGCTAGTATGCTGAAACCTTCCAAGAAAGCCACGGCTTTGTTTTATTCAAAAATGATATCTACTATGCTCCAGAATCTGGAATGTGTTGATGAAGATGATGAAGTTGTTGAAACAGAGCCTTCCTTCTGTCTCAACAAAGAGATCTGCAAGAGGATGAAAATCAATTGGAACCCATGGAAGAAGTGCTGGGTTGCAGATGAAGATAAGTTGTATGAAGCCTACAATCCCATAGATCATGGCAAGAGGCCAAAGGATGTGAGAGATCCTGGATTAAAACCAGATGAGGAACCAATTTATTCTGATGATGATGAGCAAGAAAAAGCTGCAACTGAAGAAGGAAGTGTGTCTTCTCCTGATGATAGGAGTGATCCAGACACTGCTAGCCCCAAGAAAAGAATAGAATTTGGACCTGCTAGTCCACCCTTAACCCTACCAGAGTCAGAACCTATTCTTGATGATGAAGAAGATTCTGATACTGAGGAATATCATAGTGAAGCCTCTGAGCAGAGTAATAATGAGCAAGGTGATGCTGAAGTCAATCATGATGGTGATGATGATGATGCTGATGATGTTGAAGCTGCTGCTGATAGTATCAACAGACCGGTAGATTGTCTTGCTGAAGTTCAAGTAGAACAACCTCAGTCAGTACCAGAAATCCATATCAGTGGCAAGACTGACTCATCAAAAATCAGTGGAACAGCATGCTATGAGAAACCCAACTACACCCTGTGTGCTGCTGTGTGGGATGACTACCCTGGATATGCTGTGTTGGGCTTAGACTATTCTGAAGAAGAAGGCGAATTACCAGAATCTGCTGCAACTGTGAAAAGGAACCCTCCAAGAGAAGTAAGGTCTATTCCTACTGATGATCCTGTAACTGTGGATTTACCTGGTTCTGAAATCTCTCGAGCTGATCTTGATAAGTTTAAGACTGAATTGCTAACCACTGTGAGAGATATAGTCAGAGAAGAACTTTCCAATGCCCTTCATCAAGTATCTCTACAAGTTTCTGAAAACTCCTTGAAAGCTTTTTCAACGGCAGTCTCAGATGTTCTCAAGCCAGACTTGACTGCTAGGGGTGAATTTGTTGGTAGGCACATAGCCTCTTTGAATCAAACCTTGAAGGATCTCCAAGTTAGCTTACTTTCTCTGTCAAATGAGTTCAGATCAACCATCTCTGGTATGATGGAAGTTTTAAGAAATCTGATTGAACATCTTAACAAGTCTGATCTGAGGAAGTTGAAAGCTGAACTAACTCATATAGTCGGCCAAGCAAGTACAGGCAAGGTAACCAAATCACTACTCGTGAGATAGAAGCTCTCAGAGAAGTTGTGCATACAGAGCTAGCTGCTGTTAGAAATATTCTTGACTTAGAATCTTTGAGGAGGATGAAAGAGCTCTGTGATAATAGTCATAAGATGGCCTTAGTATATTCAGCAGATGCTAAGAATGCCCTGCAAGAGATCAAGGAAAAAGTTGATGCTTTCTTTTCCAAGATTTATACAAAACATGAGATGGCTGCAAACTTCAAAGTCCTGGCAGAGAATCTGAAATTACCTCCAGTCACTCAGGCCTTCAACACTCAAGTTCGCCAATTGCAAGATTTTGTTCCTTCCTTGGCACAGTTCATGGAAAACAAGGATGATTTTGAAAAAGCTATGAAGTATGGAGCAGAAGTCATTCAGGACTTCATTCATCTGTTGAAGCCTTACTTGGATGCACAGGCCACTGCCATTGTACTCCCTACATCCGAACCTCTAAGTGCCTCTGATGTTGCTCCAAATCAGCTGTCTGTTGCCCAAGCCCTATCTCAATTACGGCCAGTCTCTCAGCAAGCTTCTCATCCAGCTCCTGCTCCTTCTCCACAACCTTCTGTGACACCTCCAACTGCACCTGCCAGAGTTGTCCTGCCACCACTTCAGCTCCGTGAACCGCAGCCTGCCTCCAAGCCTTCTTCCTTACCTACAATTGATCCAAAGGATAAAGGGAAAGCCCCTTTGTATCCCACCAAATAGCCATGTATTATTTTTGATGGGGTGCTCTATGTATTGCTTGTCTTTTTCTGTGCCTTTATAAAATTTGTTTTTCCTTTGTGTTATGTTCTATCCTGCCTGCACCCTGCTTCTCTTTTCCCTTATCTATGTTCCCTCCTTTTTGATCATCCCAAAGGGGGAGAAAGAAGATATATAATGGGAGAAAGAAGATATATAATGGGAGAAAGAAGATATATAATGGGAGAAAGATATATATAAGGAGAAAGAACTATATATCTAAGGGGGAGTACTCTATATATGAAGAGGGAGATCAATATCTCAGGGGGAGAAATCTGAATATTATATATATGGGAATGTTATCTTAAGAGGGAGATTTTTTTTGTTTTTTATTATTTTTTTTATTTTTATATATATATATATGAAGATTTGTGATTATCAAAAAGGGGGAGATTGTTGAGCCCTCTGGAAGATTGCTGATTTCATGTTTATAACTGATGTTTTAATAATCACAAATCATCACAACTCATTGATGCTTAATCTGGTTTGATGTCTCATAAACATAATTCCAATCTATGAATGAATCATTTATCATGTTTTTTTTTAACTATGCTTATTAACTTACAAAGTATGTATGGAAGCCTTCTCGATCCATCAGACTCACCGATCCATCAGAGTCACTGATCCATCAGACTCACCGATCCATCTGAGTCACCGATCAATCAGACTCACCGACCCATCAGAGTCACTGATCCATCAGACTCACCGATCCATCTGAGTCACCGATCAATCAGACTCACCGATCCATCAGACTCACCGATCCATCAGAGTCACTGATCAATCAGACTCACCGATCCATCTGAGTCACCGATCAATCAGACTCACCGACCCATCAGAGTCACTGATCCATCAGACTCACCGATCCATCTGAGTCACCGATCAATCAGACTCACCGATCCATCTGAGTCACCGATCCATCAGACTCACCGATCCATCAGATTCACTGATCAATCAGACTCACTGATCCATCAGACTCACCGATCCATCAGACTCACTGATGCAAATGAGTCACCGATGCAAATGAGTCACCGATGCAAATGAGTCACTGATGCAAATGAGTCACCGATCCAAGGACTCACCGATGCTGATCAAAATGACTCACCGATCAGATGACAGACCGATGCTGATCTATCTGAGTCACCGATCTTTACTCTAATGCTGATGACCTACCGATCTCTTGAACAGTCATAAACAACTGTTTGAATTTCTTTATCTTTATCTTTATTTATTCTAACCAACGGTCATATTAGTTATATTTTAATACACTGACAATTAATTAATAAAGGTTGTCGGATGTCAGGAAACCGTACCTCGTACCTGCGGAAAGGAAACCTTTTCTATCCTACGGAGCACGTGATATGAATACAAGAAGACTCTGCTGAAAAAGAAATATAGAGCTGCGAAGAAGTGTGAGACAACACACACAGAGACAAGGAAGCATACGACATACTCGAGAAGAGCTCTGTGCATACAAGAAGAACCAAGCAAGACAGAATCAAATATACAATCAAGCCTACTCAAGAAGAGTGGTGTGCATACAATAGATCATTGAAGAGCTTCATCGACTACATCTCACTGCCTGTGAACCTGAAGCATACGACACTCTGCTTCTCAAACAAAATCGAGAAGAGGACTCAGAATCACTTCTGATTAATTCCAAAACGAGTCCAGTGCTACACTGAAATCACTAGAGCCATTTCTAAACTCTACATCTCTGCTCTGTGATTTATTTATTCTACATTTTGAGCAGTGTGTGTTATCTGCTGTATTAAACACACACACTGACTCCTGTACTTTCACTGGAGGATCTGTAAATCCTCAGCAAACTTCTTACACTTCACTTCCCACTGTGGATAGTGGTAGAGGTCTTGTGACCTGGACAGCTGGCTGCTGTTGTTTGTTTTCCCACGTAGAACTGTGGTAGAGGTCTTGTGACCTGGACAGTGTGCTCACTGTTGTTAACCCCGATCCAGGGTGTGGATCACTTTTATATAAACTTTTGAGAGGACTAAGTCTCGGCTTGAGACTGAACCTCTTGGTTACTTCTCTGTGTTTATAGCTATACTATATCCATACTACATATTTATTTCATATTCCGCTGCTATTACTTTGAAATATAATCTATCTTCAAAGCTACTTTGATAATTAAATTCGCAAGTGTTTATATTTATTATAAATCAGTAAATTGGTTTCAAAAGTTAATTTAATCATAAGATTAAGTTAACTGAGAATTAATCAATCTTTGAGAAACTAATTGAACCTTTATATTCTATATAAATTCACTACAGTTTAATTTATTTTTGAAATTGGGGGATTTTATTAGAAATTGTTTTTAACAGACAATTTTGATTGGAACTCAATTCACCCCCCTCTTGAGTGTCCACTCCGACCAACAAAGTTTTTATTCATACCCTATGACTAAAATATTTATTGGATGAATATCAAAAATATTTTATCCATTATATAACACATATACCTCATTAATTTCATTACCAAATTCAATTAACTCAAAAATAAAAATATCTAATTGATTTATATTTTTTAAATAATTAATAGCCAATGAATTCATAATGAATTTTCCTAAGATAGTTATAATTATTCCTGATAACCTAAGAGAAAAGATATAATGATAATTTTATATATAGGGAATCTCGTGGTTTGTTCAAACACAGGATTGCGTGAAAATTAAGCTATTGAAGAATAAAAATTATTTAAAGAAAATATTTCATAAAAACATTCGGGTGTTATATTCTACCCCCCTTAAACTGAATTTCTCCCTTGAAATTTGTCACTTAGAAATAAATAGATGAGGATACATATCCCTCATCATATCCTCAAGTTCCTATGTAGCTTCTTCAAATTGGTGGTTCCTCTATAAAACTTTAACCAAGCGAGTGGTCTTGTTTCGTAGAACCTTTTCACTATGATCCAGAATCTCTATCGGTTGTTCTTCAAAAGAAAGATCTTTCTCCAGTGCTACGACTTTTGAGCATAGTACATGTGAAGGATTAGGTATGTACTTTCTGAGGAGAGGTACATGGAACACATTATGAACTTTAGAGAGATTTTGTAGAAGTGCCAATCGATAAGCTAACTTCCCAACATGATCTAGTATTTCAAAAGGACCGATATACATATGGCTCAACTTACCCTTATTTCCAAATATCATTACTCTCTTCTAGGGAGATATTCATAAGAACACATTATCACTCACATCAAACTCTAGGTCTTTTCTTCGGTTGTCATCATAACTTTTTTGTTGACTCTGGGTTGCACTTACGTGTTGTGTAATATATCTGACCTTTTCTACCATTTCATCAATAGGATCAGGTCCAAATAGCTTTACTTCTCCTACTTCATCCCAGCAAGTTGGTGTTCTGAACTTCTTTCCATAGAGGGCTTCATAAGGAGCCATCTGAATACTTGATTGAAATCTATTATTGTAATAAAATTCCCCCAATTGTAGGTATTGATCCCAACCACCTTTGAAATCCCTAGAGCAAGATATCAACAAGTCTTCCAGAGTTTTAATTGTCCTCTTAGACTGATCGTCTATATAAGGATGATAATCAGTGCTGAAACTTAACTCTATATCAAAAGTATGCTAAAGACTTCACCATAACTTTGAGGTAAACCTCATATCCCAATCAGATATAATGGAAAGTTGTACTCCATGAAATCTTACCACTTTATTTACATATATATGAGCAAGGTGATCAATAGATAAATCCTATCTAATATCAATGAAGTGTGTTGACTTCATAAGGTAATAAACTATAACCCATATAGCATTATTGCCTTTGGATATTTTGGGAAGTCTGATGACAAAGTCCATATTTATGTTTTCCCATTTCCATTCTGGTATGGGTAATGGTTGTAACATCCCCATAAACTTCTGTCTCTCAGCCTTAACTTGCTAATAAACCAAGCATTGAGAGACATATTCGGTGAAATCTCTTTTTTTTCCTTCCCACCAGAAGTACTCTTTTAGGTCCCTGTACATATTTTTTCTTCCAGGGTGAATAGAGAATGAAGAACTATGAGCCTCATCCAATAGATCCTTATTTAATTATAGTATGGTAGGAACACAAAATCGGTTCTTGGACCTATTATTTCATCACAATCAAGGTTGAATTCAGGAATTTTTCTCAACTTCTTCTGTAATTATATATCTTCCATTTTTTCATATTTAATATTCACTTGTATAGATGGTTGAACATTCATTTGATAAAGATAATATTTCTCCCCTTCCATTAAAATTTCAAGATCCATCCTTTGAAAATCCATAAATATTGGATCTTTCCTGATCCTCATCATAGATAAACTAGCATGGTCTTTTCAACTCAAATCATTTTCAACCTTGTTCACTTACCCTAGGTGGTAATGTATTGAGCAGTTGTAATATTTAATCAACTACAACCATCTTATTTGGTGCATATTCATATCATTTTGTCTGAAAATATACTTTAAAATTTTATGATCAGTATAGATATCACGCCTTTCACCATAAAGATAATTCCTCCATATTTGTAATGCAAAGATTACCACAGCTAACTCCAAATCATGAGTTGGGTAAATTTTATCGTGTATTTTCAACTGTCATGAGGCATAAGCTATCACCATATCATTTTTCATGATAACACACCCTATCCCCTTCTTGTATGCATCATTTTAGATCACAAACCTTTCTCCACTACAAGGCAGTGTGAGCACAGGTGCCCTGT
Organism: Viscum album; assembly: GCA_963277665.1. Classification (NCBI taxonomy): domain Eukaryota; kingdom Viridiplantae; phylum Streptophyta; class Magnoliopsida; order Santalales; family Viscaceae; genus Viscum; species Viscum album. Next base: position 761,253,387 of record OY728139.1, on the reverse strand, counting down.
CTAACCTTCTTTTTAGCTCTTTGAAATTATCTTCACATTCCTTCGTCCAAATGAACATAAATACTTTCCAAGTCAACTTTGTCAGTGACTTAGATAACCATGAAAAATATTTCAAAAAACGTCAATAATATCCATCCAAACCAAGAAAAATTTGGATTTCAGTTACTGTCGTTGGTCTCGACCATCTTTCAATAACCTTTGTTTTTTCCGGATCCATGGATATTCCCTCTCTAGAGATTATGTGACCCAAAAGTGAAACTTTTTGAAGCCAAAATTCACACTTGGTAAATTTTTCATAAATCTTATCCTTTCATAGGGTCTTTAATACAATTCTCAAGTGATATTCATGTTCTTCTTTGCTCTTTGAGTAGATAAGAATGTCATCTATAAGGACTACCATGAACTGATCAAGATAGTCTCTAAAGACTCTATTCATTATATCCATGAAGATAGTAGGGGAATTAGTAAGACCAAAAGGCATAACTATAAATTCATAGTGTCCATACCTTGTACATAATTCTGTCTTTGGTATATCCTCCTTTTTTACCCATAATTTATGATATCCTAAACGAAGATCAATCTTGGAAAAGTATTGAGCTCTGCATAATTAGTCAAATAAGTCATCAATACATGGGAGATGATATTTTTCTTGATAGTGATCTTATTAAGTTCTCAATAATCAATGCAGAGTATCATTGATCAATCTTTCTTCTTAACAAATAGAATAGGTGCTCCCCAAGGAGATGCACTAGAGTGTATGAATCCCTTATCAAGATTTTGTTGAAGTTTATTCTTCAGTTCCTACAACTCAATTGGATCCATTCTATAAGGTGTCTTTGAAATAGGCATCGCACAAAGTATGAGTTCTATTGAAAACTTAACTTCACAATTTGGTGGAAGACCTAGAAATTCCTCTGAAAATAAATCATAAAACTTTCATAAAATGGGTGTATTCTTAATCATGATTTTCTTCCCAACCATCTGAGATAAATAACCTTCATTTATTGGAATCAAGACCCACAAAATGGAAGAAATTTATACTGGAAATTTATATTCATCCTTGCATCGATAGATGATCATAGATTGATCTAGAATATGAAATGTGACTTCCCTTATTTAGTAATTAATATGATCTCTATATAAATAATGTCAATCCATGCCAAGAATCACATCAAATTCCATTATAGGAAGGATCACAAGACTTTCAGAAAGTAATTTTCCAAAAACTTAAATTGGAGAAGAATTTTAAACTTTTGATGTGATCGTTGTTCCATTAGGAGTTGTCACAGCTAACACAACATATAATTGTTGAGGTAATATGGTGATACACTTAGAAAATTATTTATAAATAAAAGAGTGGGTGGATCCAGAATCAAATAAAACATTTTCTACTTTATAGTGGATGGTAAGTGTACCTTTCACCACTTCATTATCATACTCCATGTCACCGATAGTAATTTCATTTGACTTTACTTTGTCTTTGTCCTTAAGATTATTTTGACGTTGATCATCATAAATAACCCTTGGATTAGGGCATTGATTGGCATAATTCCCCATTTCCTTGCACTTAAAACATTGAAGTGTAGGTGGTGCATTTTGTGTAGTCTTTTCTTTATTTGCATCATTAGACATCTTTTTCCAATCACTTTAGCATTCAATTGCCTGATTACCTTCTTTTCCCCACTTAAAAAAATTACTAGTCCCTTTAAGACAATTCCCCTCATGTTTCTTTCCACACTTTGAGCATAAGGGAAAACTCATCTTCTTTTCAGTGTGGTCTTTAGATTTTCCTTTGAAGTCCATTTTCCACTTCTTATCAAACCCATATCACTAATGGGTTACTCCAATATTCATCTCAACCTTGACAGCACATCAAACAATTTCCTTGTAGCTATCGAAGTCCATTATGGATAATGCCCTTTGGATACTTGGTTTTAAGCCACTAAAGAATCGATCAATATTAATCTCAAGTTGGATAATAATTCCAGAATCATACCTTGCAAGTCTTGTAAAATTTTCACCATAGGTATGAATGGATTCATCATACTTTTTCTTAAGTTCAAAGAACTCCTTCTCCATCTTTGTTATAATAATACGAGGAAAGTACTTATTTAAAAATAAATTCTTGAACTCGTACCATTTCATGAACTCAATTTCATCTCTTTGCCTCATTTTCTTGATAGGATCCCACCACTGATCATCTTCTCCTTCCAAATGATATACTTTTAAGATGACTTTACCATGTTTAGAAAATTTTAGAACTGAAAATATCTTTTCAGTGGTACTGATCCATTGTTCATCCAATAATGGATCAAAAGACCCACTAAATGAAGGTTGAATCTGACTCATTAAGGAATCAACAGAATGTTGCTCCCTCCTTTTCTTTTTTGGAAGTCTGGCATGATTCACAGCTTGAGAAAGTTGTGTGATCATGTCTACAATATTTTTAGTTCTATCTCCTATAACATTTGGTTGATTATGGGGGAAATCATTTCATTGCCCATCAAATTCAGCATTAATGTGGTTCCTTTGGGTTTTATCCAGGAAAACCACATAATCGAGAATAAAATTTCAATTTAGGACACTTTAGGTTTTATCGTAGATTATTCATGGTCATTTCTATAACACTAGAATTGTATCTTATACTTAGACATATCCTTAAGTATTTCTCATCCTAATTTCCAAAGTTTAACTATACCTTTCCTCATATACCAACTATACTGACCCATTATTTACATATATTGATATCACTTTAGAATTTAAGTATATTTACTACAACATATAACAAAACCATGACACGACCCTATAGGTATAGTGTCTTTAGAAACTAGGAAACATAAACAACTAGTTCATAAAACATCTACATTGTCTCCTATTTATTTCATCATAACTAGAATCCTTTTTGGAATATCATACTTAATACCATTATTCATGTCTTGGGGAAAAGAAACATATAAAAGGTTAAGCTCAAATTCTCAGTAAAGGTAAACAAATGAAATAACAATCATATCATATTCATAAAATCATAACATTTGAAAATATTATCTTGTATATAAGAGATCACATTATCATGTCATGGGAAAAATCATAAAAGTGCAATGTAATCCCAATAGTCATAACATAATACGTGAAGTTTTTTGTCATACACACATAAGAATAGAAAATAATTTCATATCATTCAAGGCTCATTTCCAAGACCATCAAAGCCGATAAAGTCCATTACTAAAATAAGTTCTCTCCTCGTACTAGCACTATATCACTGAGCTGGATTAACTTGTCATTCTAGCCATCTATATCTCATGAGATATAAATCTTTACACAATTCATTGGAGGGAGATATAGTTCCCACCCATCTCATAATGAAATCATTCTTACATGTGCCACAAAATCATAAATCATTCATCATAGCATAACTCATGAAATAAAATGGGATTCTTAAACATCATTCCATCATACCATAATCCATAAAATGATCATTACATCATTAACAAAATCAAATCATAGTAATAATAGGGATAAAAACATAACCCTACTTAATATCGTCATCTTAGATGGAAAATATTTTTGATAAAACACTTGAACTTAGTTCTTGAGGAAAATATCCTTTCTTCTTCAAAAATGTTTTCTTTTCTCAAAATGCCACAAAATTTTAAAAGACAATAATTTATTTGAAAACAAACTTGAAATAGTGTAGAGGAACATTTTTCAAAATAAGGAATCATGAAACTATAAAAATCAATTCTCGTTGTACAAGTTAAAAAAAATTCTCCTCGTACTTTTGTCAGAAAAGTCAAAAAGTACCTCATATGGTAAACAAAAGAAATATTCCTTCCTTACCATTTAGTAAAATTAAAAAATGGGTAAAAATGAATCTAAACATACATAAAATAATATTAAATATCTTATGAAAACATTTTTATGAAACATGGACATGGATGATGTAACACCCCAAGATTTCATAGGGTGTTATTTCTTCAAAATAATTCAATAACTTGCACTACACACAACACCGAGTTCAAGCGCACCATGACTTACCAAACGATCTGTTCAAAAGAGGTTATGAACAGTATTAACTAAATTTTAAACTTTATATAATCCTTATAATTTTAGAATCCATATTATGAGTTTCTTAGACATAATGAAAGAACAAATTCATTTTCAGTATTGCACTTTTACCAACTTTTAATAGTGAACCCTTTTTAAATACAATATTTTAAACTTTTTGACTAAATGGGGACATCAAAAATTTAAAATGAAACACCTCATGATTCTACGGTACGCTTCTCTTTGAATAATGTGATAGTGTGTGTTGTACGCAACATCGAGTTCTAACACACCACAACCAATCAAACTAGCCGTTATGAATAGTAATACCTACTTTTTGAAATTATATATATTCTATATTTCAAAATGGACTTCATTTTTGGTTTCGGAATATTGAAATTATCCTAAGATGAATTTTTGGTATTTTTCTGAGAACTTCCAATTTTTATGAATAGTGAAAAATACTTCAAAACAACTTTTTTAATCAAAATAATTTATAGTGATAAATTATATTATTGAGTGGTTTTAAATTATAATTAGAATATATTTTTACCATTTTATCCAATGGTGTTCATTATAATTAATTTCACTTTGAAATTGGACCTAAACAATTGTCAATCTTTTGGTATATATTGTTTCTTAAAAACACGCTATTTGTTGTGAAAGCAGGAATTAATTATAAAATTAATTAATGCAACTTATATGTTTGGAATTTTTTAAAATAGACATAATTTTTGAATTCGGAATATCAATTATAGCTTAGGGTGAAATTTTGGCATTGTTCTGAAAAACTTCAATTTTTGATAAATAGTGAAACTACTAAGTGGTAGTTAAAAAAACTGAATTTTTCATTAAACTTAATTTTACCGCTTCTGTGAATGGAATTTCGAAAATCCGAGAGACACAGTTAATATCAAGAAGTAAAATGTGGTTCAATGAGATGAAAATAATTTTTGGTGAATAATAACTTTTTACTTTTATTTACCACGGTTAAAAGTAAATAGGGTAATTAAGGGTAAAAATGATATTACCCTAACACATGTCCTAATTCTATTGGACAAGTTTATCTTGACCAAACACAACCTTAGGAATAAAATATTATCATTTAGGTCCACTTGGATTAGATTAGGACATTTATTATTATTTAATTCAAAGAAGAGTTAAAAGAGTTAAAATCAAAGTTTATTTAATAAAACATTTTTAATATAGGTTTATATATAAGATAAATTCGATTGTAAATATTAATTAGAAAGATAAAAATATTTCCTACATAATGATATTTTATTTATAATTTTTAGACATTAAATAAGTTAATTTATTTATGACACAATGATGATGCAGTAATTACCAAAAATAGTGAAAAATTAAAATAATTGATATTATAAATACCCAAATAAATATAATTTGAGAATTTTAATGAATTACACTAATTTTCTAGGATAATATGACATATTAGGATTGATTTAATTGACTTTTTTTGAAGTAATCATTTTGTTATAAGTTTCACAAAAATCAACTATTGAATAGTGTCAAAATTGACATAAAAGAGTTTTTAAAAAAAATATTATATTATTAATTGATATTAAATTCCTAAAAATCTAAAGTTCAGAAAAGCGACTTATATCATGATAGGTGTATCATTAATGGACCACTTGGGGTAGCTTGGATGTATATAGTAAGTTTATTAACTATATAATATAAAAACTACAAAGTGACATGGTAAATGTCAAACTAATTAACTAAGAGTTAAAACTAAAAGATAAGGTTAATATAGTAACCCAAACCTGTCTAAATTATATTGGTTGCATGGTTTTAGACATATCCCAGCCTTAACATTTAAATAATCAACTTTTTAGCCATTAGAAACCGAATATGAATTTATTATAAATTAATATTTCTAGCTTTTCCAAAGGTGCCCCTCACACCTCTTATAAAAGGGCACTCCTCCTTCTCATTTCTTCACACATTCAAAGCCTTTTGGTTCAGCCAAAATCTGCCCAAATGCTCTCCCAACTTCCCTCACTACAACCTAGAGGCCTTATTTTGATCATAAAGCCATCCTAAGGAGCCCTTTTGATCAAATTAAAAGGAAGAACCCGAAGAAGAGGTAATGATTTCACCACCCTTTTCCAAGTTCCTTTCTTCTTCCACTTCTTCTTCCTTTGTTATTACCATTCTAAAATAATAACTCCAGTATCATATATATACTGATATTTTATTATAAATATGGTAAAACCATATTCAGTATTCTATCCACCCTTTGAATAACATGTCACCATACGTGCGTACGTACGGCTTACCGTCTCCACGTCGTGGTGTGATTGTTATTCAATATATTATTATTTGGATGGGTATAATAATGATGTGTAACTCATGTAAATAATAAATATAAAATGTTAATGATTATGTATATATGATATACCATCCATTTATATATTATTTTAATATCAAAAGAATGATATTGTCGCTCGTGCGTACGTACGGACTACCGTCTCCACGAACGCGATGAGATTCAGTCTCCATCGTATCCATTCAAGTATAATTATCATTTGATAATTTAAAAATAATGTTTAAGGACTTGATATAATTTTGTATATGAATAATATACAACCTATCCATGAAAAACATGGCTTATGTAAAAAAACATATAAAAGAAAACGAGTAAGTTAACACCCAAAACGACGATAATACTAAGATATTATTAACAAAGCAATGTTAAAAGATCATATATGATATCATATTAATGTATATGATTCTTGTATAATTTAATAACAATTATTTCACTATTATATAGGAGTTTAACCTACCCCAACCAAGGAAAAGTACAAGGTAAGGGTTTATTTCGCAATCTCTCCATTATCTGAGGTTGTTTATACGTAATAATCTACTGGGATTTCTTTATCATCCACATCCATGTTTCTTCAAAATGTATTTCAAAACATTTTCACCATTTACAAGAATATGGGTTAAAGTCATTTATACCCTTGTTTTACTTTTTATAAGAGTTTTATAAAGGAATATTTCCATCGTATTCCAAACAAGGTGCTTTTTAACCTTTTCGACATGATTAAGGTAAGAATGTTTTTTTAACTTATACGGTGGGTGCGGCTATTTACCGCCGTTATAAAATCGTCAAAACTTCACTTACAAGCTTATAAGAATATTTTAAAATTAAATGTTTTATTTTATAATTATGTGACTTTTAAATGATTTCAAAATGAATATTTTTAGAATTTGTGAAAGGTACTCTTTATCAAGATCATAATATTAAATGTTTTAAAGATTTATCTTTCTAGATATTTTTAATTAATGTTCATGTTTTCAAAATGATTTTAAGGATTTATTTATATGGACATGAAGTTTTTGAAATGATATTTCTTTTCAAAAGTTTCAAAGTGGTACGGGACACTTTGATTCAAAAATCTCTTTTAAATTACTTACTTTATAAATGTGTGACTTTTCAATGATTTCGAGAAAAGAGATATTTCTCTCAAATAGTTTTGATTTCATCTATGTCAACATCCTTTGAGGGATTTTAAGTTTATTTGAAGTTGATTTATTATGATACAAAACTTTTGTATTGTATTGAAGGTTTTGTAATATGTTTTACTGTGGATGTGTTATTTTTATACCATTCATGGTTTATGGAGAAAGTATTGACATTTCGTATGCTAGTTTTAATACGAATGTTTATATTATGTTTAAACCTTTTCATATGGGAATTAATTGGACTTAGTAAGTGACGGGTGGAGCCCTCTATATCTCCTCGATGCATCGGTAGGTCTCATGAGACAAACTAGTGTCTTGGTATAAGGCCTTGACAAAATCTTATTTGTAGTCTTGGCACGAGGCCTTGGCTATGTGGTTATGATAGTCTGGCATTATGAATTCCATCATTATGAAAGTGGTTATTGATATTGCATGTGATTATTTGATTAGTAGAATATCCATGTGAATAAGTAAATGGAATTATTTCATTTTACTTTTTCTATACTATGTTTAAGTTCAAGTTTAAAAGGCTTTTGTTTTAGTTATACATTGCCTTAAATGTTTATTCTTATTTATGAAAGTTTCCGTTATATTGTTATCCTTACTGGGCATTTGAGCTCACCCCTTTTCTATGTTTTATTTTTCCCAGGGTAAGAAGCAGTAAATTATGAATGACCTGCAAGGATATTATGTGGGGATATGAGTGTGGAATATGGAGACAATATGTTGTTGTAGTAGTTTTTCACTTTATGATGTAATGTAAGACTTATGAATATATCTAGTGTTTCCAAGGCTACTAAACCAATCGGTCTTTCGAGATTTGATATTTCTTGTGATCATGCCAATGTTATTTAATAATGCATTGACTCTAGGTAACTTGGGTCGGGGCGTTACAGATGATAAATATACCCCCTGTAAATATTTACATATAAACAATCTTAGATAAAAATGAGATTGAAAAATTATCCCATACCTTATGTCTGATATGCTTTGTATGTATCCGAACTTCCTATATGATATTTTAAATAATTTTACTAATTTATTCCAGAATCATAATCATTTTTATGATAACATTTATGATCATATTTTCATCCGTTTGTTAGTATCATTTTATTGTTACTCATTATTCGTGTATTAACTACTTTATGTTCTTATGAATGTTTTGTCAGATATGTTCTTATTCCTCTATTTAAGTTATAGTTATATCATTTAAATAATGGTATTAGTAAAATATATATCATATTTATGAATTAAATTCATTTATATAATCATGATTTAATAAAGTTTATGCAGAATTAATCGCATCACATCGTGGAGAAGGTAGGTCGTACGTACGCATGAGCGATGATATCGTTCCCATAATTGATGAAGGTATTGAAATGGATGGTGTATAATATCTCAGAATTAGTATAATATTATAATAATCATATATAGTTATTATTTCCACCATTATACCCATCCAAGTAAGACAGTGGTGAAAAACAGATTACACCACGGCGTGGAGGCGGTAAACTATACGTACGCACGAGCGGTGATTTCGTTTTTCTTAGGATGGATAGAAGGTGAAATATGGTTATTTAATATATATATATATATATATATATATAACATATCAGAATATTATTGATACTTATGTTACTACTTGATAATGAAAAAACAAAAGAAGTGGAAGTAGAAGAAGAAGAAATAAGTTTCAAAGAATCGGTAAAAGAGATTACCTCTTCCTTGACGTGCCTCCTTTAAATTTCCTCTTAGGGCACTAGAATTGTTCTTTTGAGAATACCATCACCTCTAGAATGTTACTAGGAAATTTTATAAGAGAAATGGGTAGGTTTTGTCCGATCTTGAAGGCTCAAAATGGAGTGAAGATGAGAGGGAGGAGGTGCCCTTTTATAAGAGAGGAGTGGGTCACTTTAGGAAACTCTCAAAATACTAATTTATTATAAATTTAAATTAGACTAAAAATGGCTAAAAATTAATTTAATTCAAATATAAGATTATTTTGGTTCGAATACCCATCATCAAATAATTATTAGATAATTTCAGAATATTTTTTTATTCTAATCTGTTTGGTTTTACCTTTATTTTACCCTTTTTAATCTTACCGTGATATCATGTTATTTACACATTTTGGGTTAATGTAATTACCTTATCATGTCAAACGACCCAAAAAAAGTTATTTATGACATATTTTGAATTATATTAACTATTGGCCTAATTTAATATTTTTATAAATTTAATATCATTCAATAAACTATTTTATGTTTTAAGTTATGAATAGTGTCAATTTTGCACACTATTCATACATGAATTTTTTAAAAATTCATAAAAAATTTATTCCTTAAAAACTAAGGCATTAACTCAATTATAATATGTCAATATCATCCAGGAAAATTTTTTATGACATAAAAATAATAAATTACATTTGTTTTAATATTTATAAATTCATTTATTTGAATATTTCATTAATGAGGTAATCACTACATCATAATTGTGTCATAAATAAAACTATTTATATAATGTCTAAAAATTATAAATAAAATATCATGATGTAGGAAATATTTTTATATTTATAATGACTATTTATATTCATAGATATCAGTTATATAACTCTATATTAAACCTATCCCGTTTCGTTTCAACAACGGATGGCTTGTAATGCCAGGTTGCAGGGAACTTGTGATTGAAGCATGGAAGCTGGACACAATTGGAAGCCCACTATACAGAATGGCTGCCAAACTGAAGCATCTGAAGGGACTGCTAAGGGCATGGAGCAGGGATTCCTTCTCAAAGATTGATGAAAATATTCAGAGAGCAGAGGATGATTTGGCTAGATTGTAGATTAATCAGGGGCAGCAGGCGAGGGTCTCACGAGAGGAAATTGCCGCCCACAACAATCTTGATGACCTTCTCATGGTTAAAGAAAGGCTGGACAGGAATCAATTGAATGTGCGGTGGCTCAAAGATGGGGACAGGAACTCCAAATTCTTCAATAGATTGCACAAGGAGAAGAAGGTACGGGGAGGGATAAAGGTGATCAGCATTGATGGGCGTATTTATACAGAGGAGCAGGACAGTGCAGTGGCTGTGGTTGAGTATTTTAAAGGCATTTACTCTGACAACAGGCAGTCCAGCATTCACAACATGGAGGGCAATATCAGTCCCTGCATTGATGATCAGTTAAATCAGTGTCTCACTGCTGCCCCATGCAAGGAGGAGATAAGGTCTTCCCTCCTCTCGCTCAACTTGAAGAGTGCCCCGGGCCCTGATGGGTTTACAAATAAGTTTTTCATGTTTTACTGGGACATCTTGTAGAATGATTTAGAGCTGGCTATGAAGGACTTATTCTCTCATTGTTACATGCCACTTGGGATGAACTCATGCTTTATTACACTCATCCCCAAGAAAGAGAATGCCCTTGACATCAGGGACTTTAGGCCAGTGGCTCTTGGGAACACAATACCCAAACTTATTAGTAAGATCTTGGTGAGAAGGATGGGTGGGCTGGTTGATGGAATGATTACTATGAATCAATTTGGATTTGTCCCTGGGAGGAGCATCCAGAAATGCCTATTCATGGCCTCTGAGAGTGTTAAACTCCTAAGAAGGGCTTCAAAGGAGGGGAACTTTGCGATTAAGATTGACATTTCTAAGGCTTTTGACACATTGAAATGGGATTTTCTCTTGGATGTCCTCAGGCGGTATGGCTTTTCCTCAAGTTTTGTGAACATGATCCGCATACTTCTCAATTCTGCAAGGCTGTCAATTCTGGTGAATGGGGTCCCGAGGGGCTTCTTTCCTTGCACCAGGGGGGTGAGGCAAGGGGATCCACTTTTTGGAATTCTTTTTGCGCTTTCGGGAGATTATTTAAGTAGGTGCATCAATGATATTTGTCATATGGGATGGTACAAGCAGATCAGAGCTGGCCTGAATGGGAGGGTTCCCTCCCATCTTTTTTATGCGGATGACATCTTATTATTTGGACAAGCTTCAAGGAGAACCATACGTTCAATCAAGGCCCTCTTCAGTCATTATGAAGAGGTGGCGGGTCAGGCCATAAGCTGGGACAAATCCTCGATTGTTTTTGGGAATGGGGTTCCGGTTGGCAAAAAGAACAGGATTGTAAGGTATCTCGGGGTGAGGCGGGGAGCAGTCCCTTTCCACTACCTTGGGGTCCCACTGTTTTGGGGAAGGGTGAAAAGGCAGTATCTGGAGGGCATATCTGCTGGCATCACACGGCAGCTGGCCAGCTGGAAGGGGAAGGCTATGTCACTAGCTGGAAGGGTCTGCTTGGTGAATTCAGTGATCACGTCGAAGTTCGTTTATTCCTTCTCCCTTTATAGATGGCCGAGAGGTCTCATCAAGGAGCTTCAAGGCATGGTTCGAAACTTCATATGGACAGGGTCGCCACATGAAAGGAAGCTGGTCACAGTAGCATGGAAGGAGTGTATAAAGCCGGTGGAGATGGGGGGCCTTGGTATAAAGGACCTCCGCACCTTTAATGATAGCCTGATTGGGAAATTCACTTGGAATCTAATTACGCATGAGGCTGATGATGATTTCCTCTCGATTCGAATTAAAAGAAGGCTCTTTAATGGCTATAAATATCATCTTGCCTCATCGGTTTGGGCATCCCTCAAGCAGGCATACGGGAAGATAGTGCAGGACACTAAATGGTTGGTTTGCTGGGAGTCAACAATGAATTGCTGGACTACAAAGTGGCTTTCACAGCCCCTGCGTGACCTGAATGTGCCAAGTGCAGCAGCCCACTTGTCCATTTCGGATTTCATTTCACAGGTGCAGGAAACCACTCTTGGAATTCCTATGCAGGTGGCAGCAGAAATTAATGGCTATTTCTTTATGGATGCGGATACACTGATTTGGGTTCACTCAAAAACCGGGCAGTTTAACACCAAGGATTTTTACCAGTCAGCCTGTCTGGGTTCCTCTGCTGTGCCGGCATGGCTGCTGCGCTTCAAAGAGAGATTTATCCAGCCGGCCAGGTTCCTCTTGATATGGAGATTGTGGAGAAAGAGGATGCCAACGACGGACCTGCTCAAGCGGGTTGGCTTTCAAATGGCATTGATGTGTTCCATCTGTCGGGCGGAGGAGGACTCGATGCAGCATGTGTTTGTGGAGTGTAGGCGAGCCAAACAGCTTTGGGCGTACATTGAATATCTGTTAGGGATTGTGGTTGATATGGGAAGGCCGATTCTGGACCTGCTGGCTGGGTTGGTGCAGGTTACATGTAGTGATCAAATAAAAAATCTGCTCTTAGTGGCAGCGGCGGCCGTACTTGCAAACTGTTGGGGCGCACGGAATTGCATGCTGTTTGAGGGTGGTCACGTCACGACACAGCAGAGGATGATGGCGATCCATAGGGAGGTTCATGTGGCCTCCGCGGTCCAGGAGGGCGCCATGTATAACACAATAGATGATCTCTAAACTTTAAGAAAGCTCGGTGTTTCGGGTCGATCGCGCAAGCCCCGTATGTTGAAACATATTCGATGGATCCCACCCATTACATCTTGCATCAAGGTGAACGTTGATGGGGCTGCATTGGGCGCACCGGGTATGTCGGGATGTGGGGGAGTGTTCCGGACCTGCCGAGGGTTTGTCAAAGGGTGCTTCCGCCATGCCATTGGAATTGGCACTGCTTTTGAAGCTGAACTCTGGGCCATTATATATGCTGTCAGGTATGCTGTCCGGTTTAATTGGCAAAACATATGGATGGAATCTGATTCCCAGTCTGCGGTTGATGCATTGAAGTCCAAGACACGCAATGTGCCTTGGTGCATGCTGCCGCAATGGGCTGATTGTCTGAATGCGGTATCACAAATGCATCTGGAGGTCTCTCACGTCTATTGGGAGGCCAACCAGGTGGCAGATGCTCTGGCAAAGCGGACACTCACTGAGTCTGTTGGAGCGTGGTCCTTCACGGCACCTGATTTTTGTGCCCCACTTGTGATGGCTGATAGCTGCGGGGTGATGTATACTCGATTTTGTAATAACCCCTTGTACGCCTAATTCTTCTACTTTTATTTTATTTTTCTTAGGGCCGGCTTCCACCGGTTCCTGACTTTTCTGGTATATTATTAAATTATTATTTTTTTACCCTTATTTACCATATTTACCCTTTAACCATGGTAAATAAAATAATTACTGAAGTTACTATTCATAATGTTCAAAAAAAAGGTACTTACTCACACAATTTAGACCTTATGATTCCAAATATGGAATATATTTTTCCAAATTCAAAATATAGAAGTTACAGTAATTAATTTAAAATTAATCCCAATGTTGAAATGATAAAATGGGTTTTAAAATTTAAAACATTTCAAAAGATTGTAATGTTTTTACCTATTAATTCAATTTAAAATTAATTCTAATGACATAAATTATATTAAATGGTAAATTATATTTTATTTATACTTTAAACCCATTAAATATGATAATTTATTCATATAAATTATCTTAATGAAAAAAAATATTAATTAAAATTTTGCATATTTTTACTATTCATCAAAACAAGACAGTTATTAGAAAAATATCAGAAATTTATCCAAAGTAAATTTTTATATCTTGCTTCAAAATAATATTTTTATGTTGTCATATAGAAATTATTAATGTGTAAAAATCATAATTTAAAATGGGTTTTCCTTTCAAATGTGTAAAATTAACCTTTAAAAAAATCGGTTCTTATACATAAAATAAGGTTTTATTCATACCCTATGACTAAAAGATCCATTAGATGATATTTCATCAATTATATAACACATATACCTCATTAATTTCATTACCTAATGTAATTCACTCAAAAATATAAATATCTAATCGATTTATATTTTTCATAAATAATAAATAGTCAATGAATTCATAATGCATTTTCATAAGTTAATTATAATTATTCCCACTAACCTAATAGATAGGATATAATGGTAATTTTGTATTTTGGGCATATTTCTATTCATTTAAACTCACGATTGCATGAAAAGAAAGATACTGAAGAATAAATATTATTTAAAAAAATATTTCATAAAAACGTCTGGGTGTTACAATGGTAGAGGAGGAATAAATAATAAATTTGGTTCTATTATATAGTTAATTCATGGTTCGACCTGGATGCGCATTGTCGAGAGACATGGTCTCAGAAGTTTGTTAAAGGTAAGTGCATACTGGTTTTATGTGAGCATGGATCAAGATAGATATACAATCCTATCGATGGGATTTTAGTGTACTTATAGATATAGATGATCATGCTCCATCATGAATTATTCTTGAGTATGATGAGATGGTGTCAGATCTACGATGGGATTCTTTTCTTTTTAAATGTCTTTTATCATTTGATGATGAAACCTGTTGAGGTTACGCTCGACCAATGGTATAAGGTAAGACTTATATTGGGGAGTACAACATTGTTTATATGAGGCTTGTGACTCTCATTTTTAGTTCAATTCATAATTTTCTAGGGTTTTTGAGCTCGGAGTTTGGTTGTGAGGATATGATAAGGGTATTCCAATAGTGGGGAGTTTCGGATCAATCGAAATTAAATGACTTCCTAAATGGAAAAATTGTTAATGCTATGAGAAAGATAGTTGGATGGTCAAGATAATGTAGTTTTTTAGATGTTTGGGGTAATATAATGGCTATGTTTTACCACCAAGTATTCTTACGGATGATAAGGGTTTTGGTGGGGAGACTATAAGAACCCTTGTTTTTTCTAATAGTGAATTTGAGAAAAAATTTGAATTTTTTCTTTCATATGATTATAAGGGGTAAAATGGTCATTTTAAATTTTATATTATCTCAGATAATTTTTTTGACCACTTTATTGGAACCAAAATAAATTTTTTACCCTAGGATTAGAGTTTGGTGGAATTCTGAACCATTTTAATTTTCATGGGGTAATTAATATATAATATTTAATTAATTAAATATTAATTTATTCTCACATGTTTTTTCAGATATATATTTTGAAAATATATTCAAATTGAGATTTTATCTTCACTATTGATTTTATAATGAATATTTCTTCCTAGATGTGGCATAAACTCATGTCGGCCACCAGTGTCGGGCATGACCCCTTTTTCATTTTCTATTCTTTCTCTCATTACCATCATTCTATTTTCTTTTCTTTATTCCCTGTATTCTTGTGAAATCCCCTAAGGATTCTCCATCACTTTAATCAGAGATAAAAAGGGATATGGGGAGATAAAAATATAGGGGTCAAAGAGTGGAACTATTGCAAAGCTCCGGAGGAGCCAGACCGTCGTGCAAAAGCTGTATGGAAACGGGTGAAGGTTTGGTGGATTACGCCTAAAGGTATGATGTTTTTAAGTTTTACTATAAATAACCATATATTTTCATTTTTATATTTTTAAATCCCTTTTATCACTACATATTACCCCTTGAGTGTTTATCTACATATTTCAAGAGGAAAATGGAGTATGGGATGATTTGAGTGGTTTACCATTCGGAAATCCCATTCACATGGTGTGTGGTTCAGGAACACACATCATGTGTTATTATTATCTAGGGAAGATTGTTTTTTTAGAAGTTTACACCATTTATGGGGTATATACACCAAGTATAGGTACTTGTCTGTGTATCCAAGTACCCATCTATACAGCCCGTGTAGGGGAACATGGTTGTGTAGAGTACACAGTTAGACCTTGTATGGGTCGCATGCTATAAAGAAGTACACATCCAAGATATATACATGGCATGACCATGTGTAGTATATTGTTAGGTAAACCGTTTAGGGTACACATTGTGTACATGTTTTACATGCTATATACTTGGGTTTCTACCCATCAAGCCCTGTTGAAGTACACACCAAGGTGAGGATTTGGGAGTACACACTGTATACTAGAATATACATGTCGTGTACTTCCCCTTACTTCTCTTTTGAGGGTTTTTTGTATCTTTACACCCCAGAGTCATAATTGGACACATTATTTGTCTATTGAAAGTTTTTTTTTCACATAGATCATGATGGAACAACCCTTGAGGTGATTTTGGGACACATAGGTGGAGTTTTAAAATTCTTCCCAAATAGAGAGGTTCTTCCTCTGGTAATAAAATCTAATTATATCCTGAGAGTGATACCTTGATCTGAGATGGGCCATTGAAAATTTCCCTTGACTAATGCTTATGAACCTTTCCCCTTGACAATGTCTCCCTTGCGACATGTTCCCTTATGACCTATGAGGTTGTGAGGTTAATTGTTTCTAAGAATCCCCCGTATGGTGTCTCTACTTAGTTTTTAACCTAGAGAATATCATATAGGATTACTCTACCACATTACTATTACTGAGGGTCCCCTGTGAGATTCATTCACTTACACTATGGTCTTGGGAATATTTCATAGGATCCCTCTACCAGTTTACTCTTATCAAGGATCCCATGTGGGATGCCTCTACCTGTATACACTATTATTGAGGGTCTAATATAGGGTGCCTCTTCCTGTGTACCATTTTGAGGGTCCTGTATAGGATACATTCACCAATATATACCATTCTGAGGATCCTGTATAGGATGAATATGCTTATATATAGAGGATATTGTGTTGTATGCCTCTTTTTACTTACCATCTCCAAGGATCTTGAGTAGGATTCATGTTTTGTGTCTTAACATGAGGGACCCAGTGGGTTCCCCAGTGTTTGACTGACCTTGATCTAGTGCATTGGGGGTTAGGGTAGTGATGGTAGAGGGTGTCACCTTAGAACCCATACCAAACTTTTAATCCATGAGGATATGGAAGCAGTGGGGGTTTTAGGCATTCATCCACCCTAACTTTTTTTAATTCATTCACATGGTTACTATTGATGAAACTCTAATAGCCATATGTGTTTCCTAGTTTTTGGATGATGTGTTTGACGTGATGCAACTTTGGGATTCCTAGATGTACTCACTGGGACCTATTTCATGTGCTAATTCATTTAGATGGATCACCATACATTTTTTCATGTGATCCAGCTACTGAATATTACAATTTTAGGATTTATATACGTACTAACTAGAGTCTGGAATCCAATCCTTATTTTATTGGGATTTCTAGATGTACATACTAGGGTCTATATTATTAGCTTACTTGATTTAATGATACTATTACTGTTATAATAATTCCCATTGGTCATTGGGATTCAGCCCTAATTAGGGATACAGAATTAGTTTATTAAGAGTGTATCGAACCCCTATTAAACTAGGTCTCTCTATGAATGGATAGTCAACAATCATTCCAAAGGAAGATAATGGTTTTCATGGGCGCATTTCCCCTGAGAAACGAGATGCTGATGATCACCCCAAGGATGGAATTGATCTCCTCTTTTTATGCCTAGGATACAACCTAGAATTAGTGGATGCACCGTTATAGTATTGACCAGTAATTTTTAGGGAGGAAGCTATTGATCCAGTTATTGAATGATTCTATATTAATATACTAGATAAAGAGATTATTCCTTACATATCGCCTAAGGTTCATCCCCCTTTTGGATTATCTATGTTTTAATGTCATTACTTCTTATAGAATGGGAACTGGGAATTATAAATCGGACTTGGTTACACATGGATTGTGTATTATGACATCCAGATCAATTCCACATTTACAATATGTCCAGTTGATACCTATAATCCTTCACCTTAAAATGATTGGGGCTAGTACAGGTGATCCCAGGGCCTGGAAATATATCCCCTTATAGTGACGTAGCTTGCTAAGAGACATTCCAGCAATAGAAAAAGAAGTTATTGCTGATTGGGATTACTAACCCAGAGATCGACTTAATCATACACAGCTTTAGTGGTACAAGGTCCAACTCCATACCTTATTCATTGGATATCCAGATGATTAGGGTTATGGACCCAAGGATTAGTTATGATTGATTAATTTTAATTTCATCCTTCTTGATATATATATATATATATATGTCTAAATTTATACACACACACACATATATATATATATGAGTATATATATACATGGGGGGTCTTTTCTCAATGATATTTCCGGTTTGGGATGATGTCAGTATGGTCTATACTGATCATGGACCTGAGGATCGACTATGTTTTTTTTATGATATTGATGTATTTATTATTCCAGTTGTGTCTCAGTTAGGCTGAGCATATTTCAAGAGCTTGAACATATGAAAGCATGTTTATAAGTTCTTAATTGGGGTGGCCTAATAATATTATTTCTCACCCATGTACATGAACCCCAGTGTGTGCACAGACCTTATGTCTTCCTTTCGGGTTGACCAAGGATTTCATGATGGATTGGGATACGGCCCATGGTTTCATGATCAAGAGGAGTTCCTCATGTGTATTTCTATGATTGGGTTGGTGCAGTTTGATAGTGTCTCAAGTCCAGGTATGTGGTCTAGCTCATAGTTAAAAGTATATCCCTAAACTTTTATTTTAGTTTCCTTTATATACTCTTTAATTTATGGTCAGCTTAGTTGATAACAAGTTCTATATGTATGAAAAAAAATCATGATTTTATATCATCTCATTTATTACTACATCATGTTATATTTCATGATTTTATGTACTAAAAGTTTGTTCATGATTTTATTACATTCATGATTTATTTATTTTGTACTCTATTTATTTTTGTTATGGATTTTATCTAGTTTTTTCACCATTTTTTACTCTGGTCTGAGGTTATAGTATATTCATGGACACACCCTAGGCCCTCAATGCTAATATATAGCCTTTGGTGTGTGGAGAGGTGAACTTGAGGCCTTTTGGAGAACTGGCTCGGGGAACCAGTTTTCTGGCATTCAGGTCAGGATGTTACATGGTGTTTTTGGGAAGATGTTCCTTTACAAGGATTAGTGGATGTATATTTTTTGGGGATTCATACACCCAAAAGAGAACAACATGAACTTCGTTTAATTTAAATTCAATGATGGTGACCTAGATGTATCGACTATATCCTTTGTTTACTTTTCCTATAATAGAAGTGGAGTACATAGCAGCTACATAATTAGAAAATGAGTTATTTTATTTAATGAAATTTCTATAGGAGATTAGAATTTCACTAGAATGAGGAATTTTATTCTGTGATAGTAAAAGTGAAATTAACAAATCCCATACTCTAGTGTTTCATGAAATAATGAAATGTATTGATCTGAAATTCCATTTCATCTGGAATCTACTAGAAGGCATGGTGTTAGATATGTGAAAGATAGTTGGAAAGAAAAATCCAACTGACATTTTTGTAAATGTTCTAGTCTAAAAATGTTTGAGGCAGCATTGTACCTTAGTTAGACTTAGGTGGAAAATAAAACATGTATAACATAGTTTTTACAAGGAAGAAGGTAGATTTTTTTACTAAGTACTGAAGGTTTCTTAGTATGTTCTTTATAATAGTATTCAAGTTGGAAATTACTATGAAATGAATAAAGTTTCAAGTTCTGCTAAATCAATCGGAAGGAGAGATTACAGGAAGATCAGTGAGACTGATTTTTCACCTACCATAAATTGTGGAAATTTATTAGGGGAAGTATTTATTAGATCCTTGAAGCATATTATGTTTTTATAATTACAAAAAATTTGTTTTATTTTATTTAAATTTTTTAATACTTTTAATTAGGTATTTATTAATGTATTCTTAATCATGATCATTGATACATACTTTTCATGGGGTGTTTAAAAATAGTTATTTCTTACTTTCAAATGTATTATAGTGGTCAATCTAGGTTGTCTTATGATAGGATCATGATACAATCACATTTTTCACATTTAATTATAGGAAAAAGTGATTTTTATTGAAATTGTTTTATTTTGAAAATAAACAAAATCAAAGAAACAAAAGAATGAAATTAAGAAAAAATATTGAAAATAAATTTAAAAATAAAGTTATTGAAAACTATTATATGAGAAGGGTGATCAGGTTAGAGTCATATTTACAATTGTAAGGTTATCTTTGTTCCAATTTATCTAATCCTCTTCTGCTAATATCATAAAAGAGAGATTCCATAATCGCTTCATCTCACTCCCATATTCAAATGGTAATGGTGAGAATAAACCTTCCCAAAATCTCATCTTGGTCTACACTCATTCCAATGTGTGAGAGAGTTACATTGAATACCCCCAATTTTGTTAGTAAATTCCCAATCGTGTCTTGTTTATCCCAAATAATCAATAATGTCCACTACCACTCCCACATATACTAATGATCACTGAGTACTTCACTACTAATCCCTAATATATTCCATCATTTATAAACCATAATGGGTGAGATAATGATTATTGACTAAAGAAATTAAAACAAATGAATCTAAAATAAAATATGATAATACATGATAATAAAACCCTCTATTAAAAATTGAAACCAACCCCACATAAGGGAGAAAAATATTTTTATTCCATGAACTGTAATAACTAAAGAATTGAAAGAAAGAAAAATAAAACATACCCTTCCCCCATTTACTTATAATATTACCCCTTAATGTGAATGGTATCCATGAATAATTGGAAATAAGAACCCATTAAAACTAATATTAAAAAAATAGAATAAATTACAAACATAAAATTTCTCCTCTGGAATCTAGCCACCAGGATTTTTCTTTGTTTCTACCTACCAAAAGGCTGAAAATTACCAAGGTTCCTTATTAAATGTTGTTCATAATTGAGTTTTCTATTGATCCTAATTATTTGAAAGACTTTCTACATGTATAAGATAATTTATGACCTAGTTAATTAATTACACTTTTTATGACCAAAGATACACTTTATGTTCCTCCACTTTGGTGCATGCAATGGCTGCCTTAATGAGTAAGTTTCTATATAATGTTTAATTTTTGGATTCACCATAGATTCCTATTTAATTTAAAATTAAAATAATTTCATTTTAATATTTTTATCTTGATATTTCATTATTTTATGAGGTAGGTTTCATTCTGTCATCTAGAAAGATTTGTCAACTTAATTGATTTTTTTGGCCTATTAAGGTTTAAATGACCTCTAAGTTCATAAGAAGAAGTTGAATCCCATTAATTAAGGAATAATAAAAAATAATAAATCCATTTGTATCAATATTTCATAATTTATGATCAAAATACAGAAGTTATATAAAACTGTTAAAATTCTATAATTATGTAATTTTCACATTTTATCCCAAAATTTACCAAGAATCCAAAAATGATGCAAATCAGATAATATTATTTAATTGGAAGGGAATAAATCATTTAAATACACATAAATATAATGTAAATATTATATCTACCAATTACCCCACACTTAACACTAGAAATTCTGGACAAGTAGGAATCAAAATGAAATCTAAGAAAATTCAAAAAACAAAACCATGAGATATACCAATTTGACAATAAGAAACAAAAGATATCATGCCCACTATAATTATTTAAAGTCCTCCATTCATACCATTCAATAAATTTCAACTTCATTTCTCCTCCCATGCACATAATATACCTACATCACATGAATTTTCTCTCATCTCACAAATGTCAATTTTCAATAAATATTTTCTCATCCAAACCCATGTAAAAATATCCTTGGGCTTGATAAATTTTTATATATACACCCAATTTTACTAAAGGAAATGTTTTTATCATGAGGATTTTTTAGGTTTGTTCAGTGTCTTTCAGTTGATAGGATTTATATGTTAAAAGTTCTAAGGCTGAATAAGGTGGCCTTGGATATTTTTGAACAAAAATTACATGATTATAATTTTCACTCAAGTATGGTCTCATACTCACTCCACTTAGTATAAAATCAGATCCAAAATAATAATAAAAAATTTTGGATATTCAACAAATTCTCCAATTATTCATCTTTATCAAAACAACTACTTCCTAAAATTTTATATTTTTTTCTTTCAAATCTAAAGAAAGGCATAACTTTTTTTCTTAAAAGATATAGAAAGGAAAAAATTTCAATTGGATTGTTTTTTAATCAAAAAACACATATATTAATCATTATATTTTCTACCCAAATTATCATCAAATGATGTATCTTAATAAAATATATCTTCTTCTCACACTTAAGTTCAACTAGATCATGAAATTTCCCTTCAAGAGCAGTTTGGATAGGGGAAATCGTATTACAATGTGGATAATCTAACTAGTTTTTCATGGATTATAAGGTCTAAAAGGATTAAATTTATAGGTATTTCTAGAATAAAAAAGGATTATCTTGAAAATGTGTCTTTAAAACCAAATAAATTCCTTGATCATTTAAAACCCAAGTACTACAATCCCTCAAGTTTTGATAGGAATAAATCAAATTATGGTTGAAGAAAGCAGGGTTTGGTTCTATCAAGAAGTAATATGAATGTAAAGAATATGATAAAAAGGTTTCAGAAGCCTCATTGGAATGTGAATTCAAAGATAAATATAATAAGATGTGGCATAGGATTCAAAAATTGGAGGATTTTCATGAAATTTCCAAAAGTTTTAAACGTGAAACAAAGTCACTTTAAGCATTCATTTATGATCAGTTTTAAAGAATAAATTTTTTCACTCATTAACATGGGTTTTAGAAATGTAAAAGATAATCATTTGAGATCACAAGTTTCAAAAACACCCAAAATTGTAAAAATAAACACATAGAAATTTGAAAACACGCTTTTTTACAATAAAAAAACAAAAAAAATTAAAAATACTAAAATAAAAAGGTTCAATCACCCACACTTAAATGATGTAGTGTCCTTGATGAATTCAAGTATATTTAACTTCTCAGAATATTTTAGTTGAATCAAAGCAAGTAAATAAAATATTAAGAAGTGGTGTAACATGATGGATTTTATTGATAAATAAGTTAGAGGAGTGTGATTTCCTCCATTGGAACTAATTGTAAGGTCCCATGAAATTTCTCTAATATATATCAATTAACAGTGAATGTATCACTCTCTCTTTCCATTATAATATTTATAGCACCAAAGGGATATACATGAGTAATTATAAATAGAGCTTCTAATCTGGAATGAAGTTTACCTAGAATCATCTGGAGTCTTGAGTTTAATAACAACAATATGTCTCTAGGATGGAATTCTTTTGGTAGGATTATCGTATCATGATTGACTCTTGTTCTCTCTTTATAAATCCCTTTAATTTTTAAAATATTCTCTTATAATTTCCCTGAAATACTACAGTTTAATTATTCTTTCTTTTCCATCTCTTTAAAGATCAAAATCCATCTCTCTCATAGCCCAACAAGACTTATGCTCCAATTCACCAGTTAGGTGACAAATTTTATCATAAATCAACCTATATGAACTCATTATTATCAGGGTTTTCTAGGATTTCCTGTAATACCATAATTTGTATTCCAATATTTGGTAACAATCCTTCTTATTTAGTTTAACAGTATTTTTAAAAATTAATTTGATTTCACTATTTCACACTTCATCTTGACCATTATTCTATGGATGATAGGGAGTTTTTTTTTAATGTTGCGCCCCATAATATCTTATAAAGTATCCATTCTCATATTGAAAAACTATTTCCCTTGATCATTGATGATGTCTCTAGGAACTCTAAACCTACAAAATATGTTATCTATGAAAAAATCACTAACAACTTTATCATCATTAGTCCTGATGACTTTTTCTTCCAGCCATTTTGAAACATAATATACTAAGTTAATGATATAATAATTTCCAAATGATATTGGGAAAATTACCATAAACTATAACCCACATACTTCAAAAATATCACAAAAATTAATTGTATTTTGGTTCATTTCTTGCCTCATTAAATTATATCTTGAAAATAGACATTTTTACACCTTTTAAAAAATTCATGAGAATATTTAAAAAGGGTTATCCAATAAATTCTAGATTATAAAACCTTACTTACTTTTATTTTAGGTATAAAGTTTCCTACATAAGAAAAAGAGTGTGAAAATGAAAGTATAGATTCAATTTAATGTTCATGAAAACATCTTCTTATCACTTGATCATTGAAAATATTTCAAATAAATGGATCTTCCCAAATGTAATATCTATATTTAGATTTTAATTTATGAATTTTGTTTGAATTTAAAAGATATGGGACCTGATATTTTACTAGATAATTAACCATGTCAGCATACAAAGTCACTTATCCTTTAATTAACTACAACTACTCTCTTGGAAAGTGGTCATTCTGTGGTTCTTTGTATAGAATTTCAACTTTAGCAGTTTTGTGAGGTATAATTAAGTTATTATACACTTGGTTATCATCACTCTTATTGTATTTGATTTATATGTTGAAATCCTATAGAAATAGCATTCATATTACTAGCCTCATCTTAACATCATCCTGATTCAGCAAGCACCTAAGAGCTGCATGATTAGAAAAACAAGTGACTTTAGTTCCAAGAATAGATGATCTAAATATTTGTAAAGAAAAGATAAATGATAAAAACTATTTTATATGTTTTTTAAATTTAATTGGGCCATATATAAGTTTCTAAAGCCATAGATAATTAATTATGGCCAGCCCTCAATTTGATGATAAATGACTTATCCAACTGGTTGGTTAAAAGCATCAAGAAGTAGCTTGAATGGTTATTCTAAATTTTTTGGCTACATCATTGGTGGTTTAATCGATCTCCTATTAAAATCAGAAAATGATTCCATAAAATCACCATTTAAATAAAATTAATCATATTTCAAAAGTAATCTATAAAGAGGGAGAGAGATTTTACTAAAATATTTGATGAACCTCTGGTAGAATCATGAATGTCCTAAAAATAATCTAACATGTTTCACACAAGTTAGGTAAGGAAATGAATTTATCACTTCAATTTTTGATTTATCCACTTCAATGATTTTTTTAAATGACATTAAAATGGAAAATTCCACTCTTAACCTTGAAATAAAACTTTTCAAAATTTTAAACAAGATTCTTTTCAATGAAGGGTTTTAAATAAATTTCATATTTTTCAAACAATGGTCAAAATAATTTCCAATAACTATGTAATAATACAAACAAACCTCCAATAAATATTCAATGTGATTATATAATATACTTACCATGCACCTATGAAATTACCTGTAGAATTACATAATCCAAATGGCATTATTTTGTAGGAAAATTGTCAAAGGGATAAGTAAATGTGGTTTTCTATTAATCATCGGGAGCAATGGTTACCTGAAAATAACTTGAAAATATATCCAAAATAAAGTATTTAGTTATCCCTACTGATCTCTATAACATATGTTCAATGGAGGGTGGGGAAATGATCTTTCCATTTCACCTGATTCAACTTCCTAAAATCTATGCACACTCTCCAGCTATTCTGAATTATCACAAGGATTAATTCATTCTTTTTGTTCCTCATTGTGGTTAGGCCATTCTTTAAGGAAGCACATGAATAGGGATAACCCATTATTAATCTTAAAATTGGTAGATGATCCCATATTCCAAGATATTCTTGATCCCCTTCTTTACAACTTCAATCAAGGTTGGATTTAGCCTTTTTTGGATGTCTAAAAGGTTTGTAATTTCCCTAAAGAATAATTCTATGTAAGAATATTTTTGGGTTTATTCCTAGGATATCACCTAAGATACACCCTTTTTCTTGAAAATTATCTCTAAAAATATCAATAAAATTTTTTTGATTTGTTTTATATATATTATTAGTAATTATCACTGGTAAGTTATCTCCCTCCAAGAGGTACACATATTTCAAATCATTGGGGCTGATTTTAATTCCATCTCTAGGGGATTATCATGGGATATAATTAAATTAAGTTTCCCTACTTCCAAATGGTGGACCTCCTTCACATAAGGAATCATATCATATTCTTATTCATTTAACAAATCATCAAATAAATTAGATTTTACCTCTTCTTCCCACAATAAATCAGAATATCTAGTGTTTTGAGAATCCATGTGTTTAGTGATATTTTCAAGGGAAACAATTTTTAATAAGGATAAGAATTCATGGAACATAACTGATTATACAATTTTTTTTGTACCAACTACCTGAGAGAGTGAAAATTTTGAGTGATCATCTAATGGGTTTCTTGTGGAATCAAAATTATTGATGTGGGTAGTGATATCTCCAAAATTCCTAGTGAGTATCACATCATGGACATTGATGATGGTTTTTGACATCTTTAAGAAAGTTATCCATAAGATTATGGGTGTGTTTGATGGGATACTATCTTCTTCCATATTCAGCACATAGAATTCATTTGGGAATAAGACATATTTTTTCTTTTACAATGATATCTTCCAAAACTCTTTCTAAGAAAACTGTTGATCTTTTTGCTAGTTGAACCACCACTACTATTGGATTTAAGTATCCCATATACCAAAAATTTTATACTAAGTAAGGAAATTAATTTATTGGAGTACTTAGATTAAAAAAATCATTAAATATAATTTAAAGAGATAATGGTTCATGGAATAGAAAACGTCTTGGGATATTAAAATTTGGTTGAAAAAATGTGATGTGATAAGGGATGTGACACTTCTTCCCAAGTTTATCCTATTATTCTAATGAAATCCCCTCTTCATGGTTTAAATATACTTAAAAATTTACCACACCTTGTAATTTTTTTTTTGACTACATTAAGTATAGGATATTAATTTTCAATTTTTGGAAGGTGTGAAGAATTTCATTTTGAAGTGCTTTATCCTATATTTTATTTTATTATTCCATCCTCAATGGAAATGGCGGGGATAATTATTTCTTCTCTATTTTTTCCCTTTGAAATGGTGTTTCTTGTCTCTTAATCCTTGTCATATCCTTCTCCTCCTCCTCTTTATTATATTATTCTTAGGGTGTTTTCAAAGAATTTTTTCCAACTTTATTCTCCCTCAGTACATGTGGTCTTGTTTTAGGTTCAATTGTGGATGGTGGTGGGAGTTATTTTCCACTTCCTTTTTTTATCATAATAACATTATCTTTTGGTTTTGGAACTATTTGGGCTGGTATATTTCCCGGGTTTTTGGAAAGTATTCCACAAGACTTCCCATTGTATTTTCCATCTTCTTAAACTTATCTTCTAGGACCTCAACCTTATATTTTAGCAATTTCATAGGAGGTTGTGCACTTTTGGATGGTTACTTATCGGTTATTTGGAAATTGGGTGGTTATTAGTTATTTTTTTGGTTATAATGTTTATTTTTTTGAAATTATGGTGGGTTTCGGAATTGTTTCTAGAATGGGGTTTGGTTTTGGAATTAGTTTTTCTAAGGAGTTATAACTTGATTCATTGATTTCCAAATCCATATTGGACTTGGTTAGGATCTCTCCATAGTTAATTTTTTTGTAACTATCTCATCTTAAAGGATTCTGGACAACTTTTCATTCCCTTTATTTCATCACATTGGTCATTGAAATGATTAGGTGATGAGCATAAACCACATACCTTAGTCAGTTCTTGTTTTTCACTCTCTTTTTTCAAGGTCATATGTCTCACCAAACTGGTTTTCTCTTCAAACATAGTTTCTAATAATTTTTATGGATGATACTTTATTACCTCATGAATACCACTTGTGCCAGTACCTCATGTACAAAATTTTTTCAAGTTCTAATAAATCTTATCAATCAATCCCTTGGATTATTCTAGTGACTTTTAAATCAATTCACCTCTAGATGATGCATCTAGAAATTTTATATCATTGTTCAATAATACTTGATAAAAGAAAATAATTAAGTGATACTTCTCAATTTTATGATTTTGGCAGCTATCATATAGATTCTTAAATCTCTCCCAGTACTCATAAAGGGTTTCTCCAAATTACTACATGACGACATAGATTTCATTTCTGATGGTGGTTTCTATAGAGGTGGTGAAGAATATTTACATGAATCATCTTAGTAAGTCATTTTAGTCATTAAAATATTTGGGTTGTAGGCCATACAACCATTATTTTGAATCTTCTTCCAATGGAAATAGGAATTCCTTCCACATTACCTACTCCTCAGCTACACTATGGGGTATGAATATAGATTAGACATATGTGAACTCATTAATATGTTTTTTGGGGTCTTCTCCTGTGAAGCTATGAATTTTCAGAAAAACTGTTCTCATTTTATTTTTAATCTCAAAATAATTTTGTAACTCTAACATGGAAATTTAATTGTTTTGATTAATGAATATTGGTGCATAGATCACTTTAAGGGTTTGTTTGGGATTTCCATGCATGATAACAAGATCAGAGTGAACACTTGAATTTTCACTCAAGTATGCAAGATAAATTTCCTCAAATTCAGATTTAAAATTATGGATTCTAATTCTATTTAACATGGTTCTTTCAATTTTAGGATCTAGGGGAAAGGGCTGTGTTTTGTGGTTCTAGTCCTGCAATTTAAAAAATTGATCGTTGGCACCACCTCCCCAGAAATGGTGCAAAGTTTAGACATGTAACTATCATGGGGTGTAGAAAAAATAATTATTTCTTAAGTAAAAATACATTATAGTGGCTAACCTAGGTTATATATAGAGAGGGGCATGAAAAATCACGTTTTTTACTTTGAATTAGAGGAAAAAGTTGTTGTTTTTGAAATTTTTTATTTTGAAAACAAATAAAAGAAATAAATTAAGAAAAATATTTAAAATAAATTGAAAAATTAAGTGATCAAAATTTATTATTTGAGAAGGGTGATCAGGTCGGGTTTTGTTTTCCAATTGTAATGTGATCTTAGTTCCAAATTATCCAATCCTCTTCTGTTATGTTGATAAAAGTGATATTCCACAATCCCTTCCTCTCACTCCCTTAGTCAAAATGGTAATGTTGAAAATAAACCTTTCCAATATATCAGATTATTTTACACTCCTTAAAATTTCTAAGAGAGTTATAGGGAATACCCCTAATTGAAATAGCCAATTCCCAATCGAGTCTTGTTTATCCCAAACAATCAAGAATGTCCACTACCCCTCTCACATGTATTGATGATCACTGATAACTTCACCACTAAGACCTCTTCTACTCCATCATATATAAACCAAAACCTAATTGAGGGAGATAATGATAATTGACCAAAGTAATAACAAAAATATAATCTAAACTCAAATATGATATTACATGATAATAAAAAAAATTATTAGAAATTGAAACTGACTTCTCATAAGTGAGAAAAATATTTTTATTCCATGAAGTGCAAGAACTCATGCATTGAGAAAAGAAACCATCCCTTTCCCCAATCACTCATAATATTACCCCTTCAAGTGAAGGGTATCCATGAAGAAGGTTAAATGATAACCCATTACAAAAATAATAAGAACAAAATAGAGAAAAGTAAAAGAAAAAAATGTTTCCTCCATGATCTATCCTCCAGAATTTTTCTCCATTTCTTCCCACTAGAAGGATAAAATTAACCAAGGTATATTTTTAAAGGTTGTTCATAAATGATATTTATATAAATTTTAAGAAAATTAAATTCTTTGTTCATGTATAAAAGAAGTTATAACCAAATTAGTGAACTACACTTTTTTTGACTGAATATATACTTTATATTCTTCCCATTTGGAGCACTCAATGGTTTCCTTAATGAGGTATTTTATTCATGAAATTTAATCTTTTCATGAAACATCGAGTACTATTTTATTTTCATCTATAATCACATCATTTTATTGCCAATATCATGATATATTCCTCATTTAATTAGATGTATCCGTTTTGTCATCTAGAAATATTTTTCTACAATATTACTTTTTTGGGCCTATTGAGTTTTGAATGAGCCTTAGTTCAAGAAGAATAAGATGATTCCCACAAATTTAGTAATCCTAAAAAAATGAATCACTCAATTTTGATCAATATTTAATAAGTTATGCTCAAAATACACACGTAGAAAAAAAATTAAAAATTCCGAATTATGCAATTTTTATATTTTATCCCAAAATTTTAAAAAAAAATCCAAAACTTATAAAAATCAGCTCAAATTATTTAATATTAAGGAATTAAATTGTTTAAATACACATAAAAAATATTGGAAATATTATATCTATCAATAATATCATAGAATTTAATTTCTTAAAAAATATATTTCTTGTTTTGAATGGTCATAACTTATTCTACAAGTTTTATTTTGAGTTCCTCGGCTACATAAGTCAATTGAGGACTTAAAATATCATTTATAAATGGTTTTTTACTATTAACACATATCCAATATACTATACACCCAATATCCAAATCATGATCCATGCTGTCAATTTTAATTCGTATAGCTAATTTGGGATCCACGTAGTTGATTTTTCAAAATTAGTTACCCTCTGTAATTCGACCATATCTTGAGCTACAGAACTCGAAATTGAGTATTTTTTGGAAAATATCAAAAAATTATCTATGTTTAATTAAAATACATAAAATTTGTAATTTAACTCTATCATATCTAAAATTAGGTTAGAAGATATTGAATTTTTTCAGTCTAATTTCTATTTTTTTTCAAAACTATTTTGCTTATTTTTTTAATCATAACCTGAGTTATATAAATTAAATTAATGTTATTATTATTTATTTATAAATCTAATGAAATTATGTATATATAATTAAAATGAACTGAAATCTTATTATGGTATTTAGATGGCCTGTTTTAGGTATGAAATTTAAAAAGTCGATCTGTTTACAATTTTTAGGAATTCGAATATGTGAATCCATTATAAGAATTAACTACGTGATGAATATATTATGTGAATCACCTATGTGGTGAATTGATTATGGTAATTTAGTTAAATTTATTTACCTACATGGTTAATTAAATTATGTATAAAAAATAACCTATGTAATTTTCACTACGTAGTTTAGTGAAATTCTACAAGTTTTTATAAAATCTGGAAAAATACTCTATTTTATGAAATGTTTCATATATCTATTTTTAGCAGGTTCATTTCATATATTTAAATTTTTATAATTAATATTAATTATATAGTGCCAGTGTGAATTGTTTTCCATTATTTTAAACATGTTTTTATGAAGATCAAAGGGTGTTATTTCTTCTTGAATGAAATTTACAACTTGAAACTCACAAATAATATTTATTATTTTATGTTTTTTTCTTAAATTACATTGTTTCTAAATTAATATTTATTGATATTAAACTCATTCAACCTTTTTTAATATATTTAATTTATTGTAATTAATCTTTTAATTTCTCCTCATCTTTATTTCTTTTTTAAATGGAATGATTTTGAATTTCATATTTCAAATTCCACTTTGCAATTTTCATGGGATCATTCTTTGAACTATTATTATGGAGATTGTATAAATTAGTTAATAAGAATTTTAAATTTTTTTGATTTATTCTTTATTATTTTAATTTTCTGTCATGACTTGATCAATATTTATGCAATGATAATATATATATATATATATATGATAATCAATTATTTTATATTGAAAATTTTAAATGTTTATAACCATTTTCACAAGACCAATTTAGTTGTTTTAGATTGTAATAATATCAATATAGGACACAAACTACTTTTGTAAGTGATATATTCAATTATTACAAGATGAGATCATATGACTTAAAGTGATAAAAATATTACATAATCTATGAACTTTGAAGTGATCTTGTATATTATGTTCACTATTGGTGGAAAATATCTCAATGGATAAAAGAGAACTACTATGACTAATATTACCTTGAAAATACAACCTGATACATTTCTTATGAAACATTAATTGTTATTTCTTCGTTTATCTTCTGTTTAATCCTGGTTTCTTATGTCTATAACACTTCTTCCCATCTTTCACGTACATTCATTTTTTTGTTCTTGCTTTTACATAAAAAAGCATTCTTCTTCTTTATCATCTTGTTGTGACTTTGGTATTCTAAATTCAAGACTTTTTGGTTTGTGAATCTCATAATCTAAAGTCAATGTTGTATTTAGGTTGGGACTCCCCATACAAAAAATAGATTTATTTTGGTTATAATCCCACTAGAAAAACTAGTTTGTAATTGGGTTATGATTCCCATTTAAAAAACAGATTAGTATAAAATTTATCTCTCACTGAGTAGAGAGATATAAGAGTATACTATGTCAACTTAGGACAAAAAAATTATAAAAAAAACATCCTTGTGTTATTTTTCTTTATTTTACTTTTTCCACTTCTAATTAACTCAATTAATTTACTATCATAATTATCATTTGATAATTAATCCTTCTCTTTTAAATTTTTTTAATCCAGTCTATTCACCCCCCTCTAGACCATATACCATTACCCTATTAGGAACTAACAATTATTATCAGAGCTTGATTCTATAAGGAATTTATTTTTTTTATATTCTATTATGATTTCTCATTCCTATACCTCACAATCTAAGCGAATGATCTTTAAGATTGAAGGAATAAATGTAAATGATGATTCAATTCCTCAAAAGCTGTGTCACTTTTATGGAAACAATTATAGCTACTAGAGATCTAAAATAGAGTAATAACTGAAGTATTTAAGAATAGAACACTAATCAATTATGGGAATATTGTACACATTACTAGAAGTTGACCCAGATACACTTATAGGAAATGATGTTTCTAGATATATTTTAAATTACAATGTTGTGAATATTTTATATTGTGTTATTAACATAAGTTTTTTTAGTCATTTTTATTCTTGTAATATAGATCATGATATTTGAAATATTATATAAGTTACTCACCTTTTCTTAGAAAAATTAATTTGATCCAAACATGGAATGCTTCAGGCTGATTACCAATAATTCAAGAAGGGTGAAGAATAAATTATAAACCAAATGTTAAATTAATTCAAAAGAATTATGAATAGAATTAATTCCATTGGAGAATATTTGGATAACCCCATACATGTTCAAAGAGTCCTATGGTCACTACCGAAGAAATGTAATTTAAAGAATGTTACCATTAATGAAAGCAATAACTTCAAAGAGTACACTCTTGATGAATTGATTGGATCACTGCATCTGTATGAAATGGAATTGAAGAACATAGCTTAAGAGGATACATTAAAAATAAAAGGTGTCATATTTAAATATATGGATGTTGTTTCTATTAACTCTTCTAATTCAAAACTATAAGACAGTGAAAAATAAGGTATGGGTCATATTGTGACTGGAGTCTATAAATTAATGAAATAAATGGATTCAAGAACCAATTTAGAATAAATACTCAGAATTAAAAACATAAGGGAGAAAATAATGGTAATACTAATTATAATGCTTCAGATGTTACTTGTTTTGAGTGCAATAAAAAAGGGAAAATCAAGATAGACTACCCAAAACTAAATAATAAAGACAAATATAAAAATAAGGAAGAAATGCATTAAAAAATACTTGGAGTTGTACCAATGAATCAGATTCTAGTTAATAATAGAGAAATAAGAAAGGATCTAAAACTAGTGCTTCATTAAATCTCTTAATGAGGTTAGAGTTTCCAGATTTTTTAATTCTGATTATGATTCTAAAAATTTGAATGATTTTTATTTAAATAAAGAATCATATAGATTGATGAAAGATGTTTCCAAAGATTCTGGTTTATAAGATAAGCTAAAAAAAATAGTGAGAAACTTTTTTTCTAAAAAAAACTTTTAAAATATAATTAAAAATTAAGGAATAGTACTTATACTTCTCATTCTCAATTTTATGATTATTTTAATTCTTCTTAGGATTTGAATAAAAAACTGAAGAAGGAAGGTGAAAGTCTTAAGGAAAGTTTGTCTACTTTTATCCAATGTCATGAAAAAATTCATAAAATTATGTCTTTGAATAAATTAAATAAATATAAAGATGTTATTGGATATGATATTATATTACCAAAAAATTTATAATTTTTTTTAAAGAACAAATAGTTTTACTCCTACTATCACTTATTTTCAATGTTCCATGAAAATCCACAATAAAATTGATTGTTGTATTATATTCTAATAGTATTTTTGATTTAAAAAGAATCATATTTCAAAATATTTAATATATTGGATACCATATAATACTCATTTAAATTCGGTTTTCAATCCTAAGACTTGTTTTCCTAATCTGATTAGACTCAAAGTGGCTTAGGTGCCAAAAATTTCATGTACTTTTTTTATAGGAAAAATGAATTGGATGTCTAAAGAATGACATATGGTTCATGAATATTGTATTATCTTGGAATATAACTAGAGACCCATAAAATTTTATTTCATAAAAAAATTTGTTAGAGGCACTATTACATTTAGATATAATTCCAAAGTCAAAGTAAATGGTTTTGATAATGATTGTATTTCTAATTCTACCATTATTTCAAAAAAAATATGTTTACGTATTTAAACATAATTTAATTAGTATATCTCAATTATGTTATAATGGAAGGGAATTAAAATTTAAAAATGGTAATATTTTAGTTTTTAGGGACCATTATTTATTATTTTAGGCTAATTGAAAGTAAAATATTTATACCATTGATTTTACAGAACTAACTATTCAACATGTTAAGTGTTTGAATATTGTGTATAGTGATATAATTATTTGGCATAAATGATTATATTAATTTCAAAATGTTATATAATCTCTTTAAACATAAAAATTTGTTACATTTATCTACCTTGAAGAAATAACATCTTCATTTTTGTAACGCTTACGTGAAAGGCAAATAAGTAAAAGTTGTTTTCAAGAATATCAACCAGCTAACTACTAATAGACCTTTATAGTTTGTCCTACTTGATCTATTAGATACTACTCAAATTTCGAGCCTTGGAGGAAAGAAATATAATTTAGTCATTTTTTATGATTATAGTACATTTATATGGGTTTATTTTCTTACTCATAAAAATGAAACATTATCAAGATTTATGACTTTTTATAATTTAGTTCAAAATGAAAAAGGTTTCATGATTGTTTCTATTTATAGTGATAAATTATGTGAATTTTATAATTTATAATTTGAAAAAAAAATTAAAATAATGGTAATTTTAATAATTTCTAGGATTCTAGAAAACCAGAGTAAAATGGTTTTGTAGAATGAAAAAATATAAAACTTATTGAAATGACCATAATTGTGTTAAGTGAATATGATTTGGATAGATATTTTTGAAATGAAATTTTTTTTTTTATTATTGTTATATTTCAAATAAAATTATTGTTATACCTTTGTTAAAGAAAATTTTTTATGTGTTTTTTAATGATAAAAATCCTAAATTTGGTTATTTTATAGTTTTTGGTTGTAAACTTTTTTATTTTTAATTCAAAAGATAATTTAGATAATTTGTATACTAAAAGTGATGGAGGAATGTTTCTTGGTTATTCTAATAATATTAAAGTTTATAGTGTTTATAATAAAATAACTATGGTTATTGAATAAATTTTTCATTTTATGTTGGATGAAAATAATGTAAAATTAAATTTTTAGTCTAATGTTTTATAAGATGGTTTTATAGATTTCAATTTTGGTGAAGAAAAACCTCAAGATAAGGATGAATCAATTGAGGGGGATAATACTCCTTATTTACCTTATGAAATATTATATAAGTTTTATAAAGATCGTCAAACTAACAATATGATTGGTAATGTTGGTTCTTTTAAAAAAACTAGAAGATCTACTTTAAACTTATTTTATAACACTAATTTTGATTTTAATCATGTTCCAAATAATGTTGATGATGCTATAGATGAACCAAATTTGATTATTGCAATCCAATATGAGATTATTCAATTTTTTATAAATAATTTTTGTTCTTTAGTTATAATTCCTAAAGATAATCAGGTAATGAAAACTAAATGGATCTTTATAAACAATTTGGATAAATCTAAATAAATTGTAAAAAATAAAGTAACACTTATTGTCCAAGGATACTCTCAAGAATATTATATATACTTTGGGGATTCATTTACAGCTTTTTCTATGTTAGATGAAATTAGAATCCTATTATATTTTTCTTGTTTTCAAGGTTATAATATTTATCTAATGGATGTAAAAATTTATTTATTAAATTGTTTTATAACTGAATAATTTTATGTTTCTCAACACCCATTTTTTTAAATGAAAATTTTCCTAATCATGTTTTTATATTATTTAAAGATTTTTATGGTCTCAAACAAGCACCTCATTCTTGGTATGAAAGTATTTATTTTTTATTTTGAATAATGGTTTCAAAAAGGGTAATGTTGATCTAACAATTTTTATAAAAAGAATTTATAATGATATTTTAATTGTTAAAATTTATGTTGAGGATATAGTTTTTGGTTGGTTTAGTTAATTTCTATGTAATGATTTTTCTACTTTGTTGTCATATGAGTTTGACATGAGCATAATGGGATAATTAAAGTCTTATCTTAGACTTAATGTTTCTCAATGAAATTATGAGATCTTTCCTACTAAATCTAAGTATGTTAAAGAGTTGGTTAAAAGGTTTGGTATCGATTCTTGTAAATATTTTAAAATCCTATTAGTACTAGTTATAAATTAGATGTTGATGCATCTAGTAAATCTATTAATATTAATGTTAATAGATGCCTTATAGTTAGCCTATATTATTTAACTACATCTTGACCTAATGTCTTGTTTAGTGTTTTCTCATGTTCAAGGTTTCAAGCTAATCCAAAAGAGATTAATATTAAAGATGTGAAATGAATAATTAGATATGTAAAAGAAATTATTAACTTTGGTTTGTTTTATTCTGTGTATAATTGTTTTGATTTAATATCATATTTTTATTTTTATTTTGGAGGTTGTAGAATTGATAGAAAAAAACATCAGGTATGCAAGATTTTTTGGGAAAATACTTAATTTACTGGTCCTCTAAGAAGAAATTCTCTATTTCCCTATTTACTATATAATTATAGTATATTTATTCTTCTAGTTTTTGTGCTCAAAGTTTATGGATTAAGAAAAATTTATGTGATTTTGGTATTTATCTTGATAAATTGCCTATATATTTTGATAATAAATTGAAATTTTTATTTCTAAAAATCCTTTACAACACTCTAGAATAAAACATATAAATGTTATATTTTATTTTATTATAGATCATGTCAATAAGGGAGATATTGTTTTAGGTTTTATCCCTACTGAAAATCAACTTGAAAATATATTTTCTAAGATTTTAGACAATACTCAATCCATAAATATTAAATTTGATCTTGGAATGTAGGAATATTAATAGTTTTATGTTTCAATATTCTTATCATGAGTTTTAATTTATTTATGTGCTCAAACTTTTAGATTTACATGAGATCTTGAAAAATCAAGAATATTTTTTTGGATTATTATTTTTTATTTCAATATATATATATATATTTATTAGATAAAAATTTTGAAACCTATCACATATCCTAGATGATTTTAACTTATTTTTTAAAATTTTAGTTGGTAAAAATTCTTATTTTGTAAAAGTTTTCTAATTATTTTTCTCAAACAAATTTTAAAAATTCAAATCACTGCATTTGAATCTATGTTTTAAAAGTAGATATTTTTATAGTATCTCATTGATACATGTTTTAATACATTTCATTCTCAAAAAAAACTAAATTTATAGTTGTATTTATCTCATTATATTTTAACTTAAAATCCAATTTTCTAAAAACTTATTTTTTTTAATAACAAAAGTGGGAATATATATGAAATTATTCTTGGTTTTGAAATTATCAAAAAGGTGGAAAATGTTGAGTGGCTCCTTGAACTACATTATGTTTTGATAATTACATAGATGAATTTGTTTTATTTTATTTAAATTTATTAATACTTAAAATTATTTATTGAATAAAGTATTCATATTCTTTATCATATCATAATATTTATTTATATAAAAAATATTTAGATTTTTTGTTTTGAATGGTCAAAATAGGTTCTGCAAGTTTAATTTTGACTTACTAGGAAAAATAAGTAATTTGGGACCTTAAAATATTATTTATACATGTATTTTACTATTTCCACATAGAAAATATATTTCACACCATAAAGACAAATAATAATCCACATGGATTATTTGTAATTCAAGTAGCTAATTTTTGATCCACGTAGTCGATTTTCTAAAATCGGTTACCCTCGGTATTTCAACCATATCTTGAGAAAAATAAATCAGAACTAATTGATTTTTTAAAATATAATAAAATTATATATATTTCATTATAATACATAAACTTATGAATTAATATCTACTATATCTAAAATTTGGATAGAAATTACTGAATTCTTTTAGTCTAATTTTTATAGTTTTTTAGAATTATTTTGCTTTTGTTTTTTAATAATAAAATTAGAAATATAAATCTAATTAAGGTTATTATTGATTATTTTGAAATAAAATTAAATTTTATAAATATAATTTAGTAGGACCAAAATCAAATTCTTCAATTTAGATAGTCTATTTTAGGTCTGAAATTTGAAAAGTCAGTCTATTTACAGTTTCCAGGAATTCCGATACGCGAATCGCCTACGTGATGAATCCCTTATGTGAATCACCTACATGGTGAGTCTATTATGTGAATATAGTTACATTTATTATCATAATTTTTCAATTTTAATAAAAAGATAAAACACCTACATGATTTTGGCTACGTAGTTTAGTGAAATTTTATAGCTTTCTCTAAAAACTAGAAAAATACTTTGTTTTAACTATTGTTTCATATATATATTTGTTCCATGTTAATTTAATATATTTGAATTTTTATAATGAATTTATAAATTTATATTAATTATTTATAAACTTTGATATGTGTTTTCCATTATTTTAGACATGTTTTTCAGATGATCAAAGGGTGTTATATCTTCACATATGAAACTTATAGCATAAAATAAAAAATCATTTTTATATTTTATGTTGTTTAATTCAATTCCATTATTTATAAATTAATATTAGTTGATATTAAACATATTAAAACTTGTTTCAATATATTTAATTAAGTAATATTAACTTTATAATTTATATACATGTTTACTTCTTGTTTTAAATGGAATACTTTTGAATTTCATATTTCAAATTCAAATATACGATTTTCATGGGATCTTTCATTAAAATATTATTCTGGATACTATTTAAATTATTTAATGCATATTTCAAATTGTTTTTAATTATTATTTGTTTATTTTATTTATTTTCAAGAGATGGGTGATATTTATGAAATGATAATATATATATATATATATATCTGATAATCTGGTACCATTATTTTTGAATTTTAAAAGATTTTAACTATTTTCACGAGACCTATTTAGTTATTGTAGATTTTTAGAATATATATATATGTGTGTGTGTGTGTGTGTGTGTTTGTGTGTGGTACTCAAAGAAATTTTTTAAGTGATATATGTTATGAGTGAATATGACTTAAATTGATAAAACAGTGTTCATACTCTACAAACATTCAAGTGATCTTTGATATTGTGTTTATTATTATTAGACTATCTCTCAAGGGATGAATGAAAACTTCTATAACTACTAATTCACTAAAGAGACATTCTAATAAAATTCTTAGTAACTAGTACCTATTATTTCTTCATTTATCTTCTATTTCGTCCTAGTTTCATGTGTTTATAACACTTCTTACCATTTTCACATACACTGATTTTTTTTTTTGTTTATTCTTTTATATAAAAAATAATTCTTATTATCTATCAGTGGTTTTTGAATCATAGATTATAAATTCAAGACCATTTAGTTTGTGACACCCATAGTCTAAATCCAGTGTTGTATTTGGGCTGTGAACCCCCATAAAACATTCATGTGTAATTTGGTTATACTTAAACTATAAAAAGTTGTTTATAATCAAGATATGATTCCCATATTAAAATTAGATTAGTGTACGACGTATCTCTCTATAAGTATAGAGGTATAAGAGTAGACTAGGTGTATTTTTTATCGAACTAGTATAAAAACATCCTTGTGTTATTTTCTTTTATTTAATTTTTTCTATTAATTAACTCTATTAATTAACTATCTTAATTATCAAATAATAATTAATCCTTATATTTTAAAAAATTAATCTTTTCTATTAACCCCCTCTAGACCATCTTCCATTACCCTGTTGAATCCTAATAGGAAGTTTTATCATCTAATGTTCTGAACCACCAATTAGTTCATGGTGAGACCCTATGATGGTTTACCAGATACAGTATTTGCGGTAAAAGAATCTATAAGATATTAGAGTTTGACTAACTCCAATGGTCTGTTTAATGCAAAATTATGATGGTGGTGTAGCTAACATAACCTACTAAAACCTTTTTTTAAAGTTTTTTAGGACCACCTACACATGTATATTTGTATTATATTATACTCTAAGTATTTTTAATATTATAAATAATTGATTAAATTAGTGTAATACTTTTACTTATGAATTAATAATTAATTAGAAGTGTTATCTCATGGACGTAAGATGAAAGTATGAACTATGTAATATGTGTGCATCCTCCTTGTCTTTTTTATTTTTTATTCATTTTAATGTTTTTTTTTGTGAGTTTCTTAGAAGAGTGTGTGGGTTGTTCCTCATAGTATTGGATATTAATGTCATGTAAAACTCCCTCCATAGGTTCCCCTCTTGTGATGGAAATAAAGGAAGAGAGATAATGGCCCCAAAATTCTACCTCCAGTATGCCCAATGTTGGTAATAAGCCCTAAGGATTTAAAAAACTCATATATAGAAGTCATTTACCAATATAATAATATAGTATTTGGATATAGGATAAAAAAACACAAAGAAACTCTAAAACATAATATAAAATTAAACCCAGAACCATCCCACAATTCTTGAACAATTTCAATAAATAAAAATAAAATGCTCCAAGAAGATACTAAAAGACAATTCCTATGATAGTGACTCAACAACAGCTCAAAAACCCAAGCTAGTGATGTTCATATCATTCCCCATGATCCTCCTAGAAACCTGAAAAACAATATATATATATATATATAAGTTGATCATAACATGTATATTCAGTAGGATCATACCAAAGGTCTCTAGTGGACATGTGATAAAATCATTTTATTGCACAAATGAATAAACAACATAACCAATAATCACATAAAGAGGAAAACTAACCAATCCCATCCTTACCATGGCTCACTCACCAAATTAAACAACCAATATAGTAACATAGTATCATGAACAAAACAAAGGATCCCCACAGTTTCTTCTAGTATGATTTTTCACTATAAATCCCTAGAATAAAATGTCTTTTTCTCCCATACCTTACATACATATCACAACATGTATCCAACCATCTTTGATGTGGGTTGAGACAAATCCCAACCTACCTAACCCTTGTAAGGTTTAGTATGTGGTGATAGCAATAGTCAGCATCAAATCACAACCTCATCACATCATTTCCTTATCACATCATAGTCTCATCACATAACTAGTGTTTTAGGGTATCATCAACACGTAAAACATAAACCTCATTCCCTCCTCCCACTACACATGACCCCACCACATATAACATCCTTATCACTACTAGGTAATCTCCAACATCATCCTGTATCATCATTATGTAATCTCTAACACCAACTTGTATCATTACTGTTAATGGAAGAGTGGGGAATATGGGATATCCATACATCAATATCACCATTGTAACGTCTCTCATTCTTCTCATTGTCTTAAGTAGTAGGAGGAAAGTAACTTGGACTTAAGTGACATCCCCAAGATTCCAAAGGTTGGTAATAAATGCTAAGGGCTTCATTTACAATTGGGGGAGGATTTTTCCTTTGAAAATAAAACAACTAACCAAACATACCATAACTAGTAAACGAATACATGATGCATGATAATAATGAAAGGAAACTCAAAAATTTCATATATATCAAAACCAACCAAAGAGTACCATAGTGGAAGACTACAAAACAACCAAGTACATAGAGGAAGAGAAAACTATCAAAACTCAAAGACAACCAAATAATCTCCAAATCTCTACAATCTCCATGATCCAACTCCACCCACATACCAAGTATCATAAAGTACTACTAAAGATGCGTGATATTTTACCTTTTCCTAGGTCTCAGTAAAAAACATCTAAAAAATA
Organism: Viscum album; assembly: GCA_963277665.1. Classification (NCBI taxonomy): domain Eukaryota; kingdom Viridiplantae; phylum Streptophyta; class Magnoliopsida; order Santalales; family Viscaceae; genus Viscum; species Viscum album. The sequence goes on along the minus strand of OY728139.1, from coordinate 761,210,996 downwards.
ACCAAATTTCCAAAGAAGGGGTGTGCAATAAAACTCAGTAGACTTTCTCCAATGACTTCCCTACTCACACCACTAGGATAGAACATGTTAGAAACATTTATACAAAATATTTTATATAAAAAATCTAAAATAGTTTATATCTAAATATAAACAAGTTATAATGAAACCATTTTCTCAAAACAACATCAAGTTCTAAAGAAATATACCAAACAATAATTTAACCATTTCATAAGTTCCATTTTGGGATAATCATTTCATTCCACATATCCACACTACCAACCATGCATGCATCATTATAAAATTTTTATACTCATGAATATTTTCTTATCAATATACCATGTTGTCACAAGGTAATTAAATCCAATGTGCCATTACACCTTTTGGAACTGAGCACAAGGTCATATTTCAATCAAGCCTCATAAATAAAATATAAACTCACACCCACCCATTATTCCAAACCATGCCACAATCATCATTTCATCCATTTCAATAAAATCATCCTTTTATTGAAAACCTTCTAAAAACCCATTTCAAAAAAATCAAATTTTTATTAAAAATGCTTTTCCAACCATAAAAAACCAATCTATCATTTTAAAATCAAGTTACCAAAATCACTTTCCAAAACACACCTAATTTCCATGAATCCAAAAACCGTCACTCAAGAGGGTTTTTAACAATAATTACACAGTGAATACACAGTCAATTCTCAATCAAAAAAATGAAATTAAAACTCATCCTTAATATTCTAAATAGAGGAGTTGAGAGAGAAGCCACCTACCTAGGGTTTTATTGAGAAAATGAAGAATGGAACTTTAAAACCAATGAAACTGGGTTGAATATCCAAAACTTCACCTTAGATATCTTACCTTATCCACAAAAACACTAAATATAGTTATATTTGGAATCCAAAACCCTAGATCTACCCAAAGTGGAAGAAGATCTAAGAAACTGAGACAAAGGGAGAAGTAGATCTATGAAAACTCATCAAGAACTATTAAGTGTGAAGGCTTACCAAAAAAATAGAGCTTCAATGCACTAAGGAATGGCTCCAGATTTCTTAAAATTAGATTGGTAGAGCTTCTCCAACCTTTGAGAGGGAAAATCCCAATTTAGGGCTGTTTTGAATCAAAAACGAAGAATTTAGAGGTGAAAATGTGTTAGATACGCAATTTAAGGATCTAACTTTTGACCTGCACATGGTTTAGTCACACGGTCAGGTAAACCATACATTAATCGTGCTACTACCACTACTTTAAGGGAGACCTCACATGGTTGGATCGCATGGTTACTAAACTGTACGCCAACCATGCCAAAGCTCAATGTCTAACAAATGATCAACACAGCATATTTTATTCTAGGATTTAACATGGTTTGGGATAAAAATTCACCAACTTTTCACCTTCATTTTAGACCATGTTTAATTATTCATGGTTTCCTGTAGGTGTTTCATGGATTTCCCAAACCATGCACCAACCGTACACCTATAGAAAAGTCCATAAAACACTCCAAAAGTTCTCCAAACTATCCCAAAATTCACCTATAAAATTTACATACATAAAAAGCATAAATAAAGGGTTACTTACTTGAAAATTGGGGAGAAAAATTATCCCCACAATTGGTATTTCCATCCCTAGAAAGTAGAAAACCATCATTGCCCTGAAATAAGTTTGGCAATTATTCTTTCAATTCCTTCCGTGTTCCCAAGTCTCCTCCTGAATCTAACCATGTATCCAGAAATCCTACACTAAACCGATGCTTTTTTCACGCCAGACTTTCTCTTGCCTATCCAAAATTATTATTGGAACATTCACCAACAAAGCATCCAATTCCTATTCAACATGATCTCATAAACTCAAATGGTCAATATTAGGCTGATACTTTTTTAACTGAGATATGTAGAACAGATTGTGAACTAAAATAAACTATGGTGGTAATTCCAACTGATAATCCACCTCAGCAACCCATTATATTATCTCAAAATGGAATATGTATCAAGGAGATAACATTCCATACTTCCCAAAATGATGATGTCTAAGCCTTAGATAGATCCTCAAGAACACATGATCGCTCACTGCAAATGATAACGGTCGTCGATGATGATCTGAATATGATTTCTGATGACTATGAGTTGTCTCCATATATTTTCTAATTAATTGAATCTTATATGTTGTTTCTTGGAAAAGGATCATCCAAACTAGTGAAGTCTAACCTATTTCCACCAAACAATGTAGATAATGATAAGGATGCCCATAAAATGATTCAAAGGGTTCCATATGTATCGAGTACTGATAGTTGTTGTTATATGAGAACTCCATTAAGGGTATGTTCTCTTACCATAAGCCACTAAAATCCATTACACAATACTAAAACATGTCTTCAAATATTTTTATCATTCATTCATATTGGCCTTCCATTTGAGGATGATAGGCCATACTCATAGTCAACTATGTTCCAAGGGATGTTTGTAAATATTTCTATAAATGAGAAGTAAACATCATATCTCTATCTAATATGATCGAAATGGGTATGCCATACCATTTTACCACTTCTTGGATATAGATTTTGGATAGATCCTCTACTGTATGATTTTCACGAATATGAATGAAATGGGATGACTTTTTGATTTGATCCATAATCACCCATATATAATCATGTTTCTGAACCATTCTTGGGAGACTTGTTATAAAATCCATAGTTATCTTCTCCCACTTCCACATAGGGATGGGTAATGACTGTAACATTACTTCCAATTGCTGATGTCCTGACTTAACTTGTTAAAAAGTTAAGCAGCTTGAAACAAACTCAACCACCTTTCTTTTCATGTCGACCCATGAGAACTACGCTTTCAATGCCTTATACATATTTCGTATTTTAGGATTAACATCCCATCTAGATTGGTGGTAAGCATGAATATTTTTTTCTTGATAATCCATAGGTATGACCATCTGATTTGTAAACAAAAATAGTGAATTTTCATCCATATTACATCCCTCAATGGTGTCCCCATCATTAAGTTTTGGCCTCATATCCACACATTATGAGTTGGATGTTTGTACCTCTTTAACTATATTTACCAAATCATGAAGCAAGGAAACCAAAAATAAAACTACAACTTCACCTCAGTCTTCACATTCCAAGTGCATTTCAGCTTGGACTGACATTTACTACCACTCATCTAAAGTTTCTTTTTCTAACTAAGCATATGAATTTCTGTTTAATGCGTCTACCAACAAATTGCATTTACTCAGTGTATACATCCAGTGAAATTAAAACATTTGGAGATACTCCATCCATATTCTTTGTCTCAGATTTAAATCCCATTGTGAGAAAATATGTTTCAATCTCTTGTGATTCATGAACATAGTAAATTTCTCGCCAAAGAGATAATGCCACCAAGTTTTAAAATCTGGAACCACAACTGCTAACTCCAAATCATGTGTTGGGTAGTTCTTCTAATACACTCATAACTACCTTGATCAATAAGAAAAAACAAGATCTCCTTTCATGATAACACATCCCAACCCTGATCCTAAATCATCACAATACACTACGTACCCTTGTCCTGATTTGGGAAATATCAAGATAGGTGTTGATGTAAGATGAATCTTAAGCTCATGAAAAGACTTCTAGCATTATTTTCCCATTGAAATGGAACATTATTCTTTGTAAATTTTGTAATAGGTGAAGCTAGTCATGAGAATTAGTTAACAAATTTTATGTAATAACCAGCTAGACCAGGGAAACTATGTATCTCAAAGATGTTCTTTATCAGTTTCCAAGAGATTATAGCTTATATCTTCTCCAGATACTCAAAAACACCTCTTTTAAAAATTAGATGGACAATAAAGAATACCTATTGTATCCAAAAATTGCACTTAGATAATTTTTAATACAACCAATAGTCTCTCAATATTCCCAACACTATCTCCAAGTGTTTCTCATGCTTATCCCTTGTCCTTGAATACACTAATATGTCTTCTACAAACACCAAAACAAAAGAATCTAGATATTTATGAAATATCGGATACATAAATTCCATAGATCGGTTCATTAGTAAGACCTAAATTCAATACCACACATTCAAAATGGTCATATCTTCTTTTGAAAGATGTCTTCAGAATATCCTCCTTCTGAACTCACAATTAGTGATATCCTGACTGAAAGTAAATTTTACAGAACCACCAAGTTCCCCTTAATTGATCAAATGAATCATCAATGCATGGAAGTGGATACCTATTATTTATTTTAACTTGGTTAATCTTATAATAATTCACACACATCCTTAAAGTTTCATCCTCTTTTTTTAGAAACAAGATTGGTGTTGCCCATGGAGATTTTCTAGGTCAAATTAAACATCTTCTTTCCATATATTCCAACTATACATTCAATTCTATTAATTAAGTTGGTGGAATTATATAAGATATAACTGATATAGGACTAGTCCCCAATAGGAGATCAATCATAAGCTCCAATTACCTTATAGGTGGAAACCTTGAAAAAAATTTGGGAAAAACATCTGGAAACTGATCAATGACAGCTGGAAAACTATTACTCTTAATCTCCTCCATCGATGCTAAGGTCAACACTACCAACTACTAACATATTATTCCAACTGATTTTTTCCATAATCCAATTCACCTATCTTAAAATTCCTTTATTCTCTAAATAGATGCTCTCTACCATCCACAGTTACGAAACTAATTATTCTTCTATAACAGTCGATGTGATCCTTGAACATTGTCAATAAATACATACCCAAGATTATATCATAGAAATACATATATAGAAAAAATAAATACCATTTTAGCTCGAATCCATCAATGGTTATGAACATTCTCTACACACAAAGGATCTACATTCTCTTTGACCAAGAGGAGTTTGAAGTTTTATTACAGAAGTCATCATCTCAACTTTTAAACCTACCAAATCAATAGTACAAGAAGAAATGAATGAATGGCAATCACAATTATCAAACAACACTTTTATAAGGGTATAATTCAAAAAAAAGCATACCTCTTGTCATAGATGGTCCAGCCTGATCATCCACAATCACTTTCTTGGCTTTATATAATTCCTTCATCACTACACTTTTCTCCTTATTGTCCTATTGAGATTTCCCTTTTTGAGGATTCATGGTATTTCAAAAATCACCATGGCTAGCTCTATTCTTATAATGAGATTTATTTTGTTTCCCTCACCCCATTGAAGCATACGATACCTGAGAAACCTGAGAATTGTCTCGAGCACCTGACCTCAGAGAATTGTGACAATAGTGCTAAATATACCCCATCTTATAGCAATTGTGGCATGCTCTTGGTGGTGTCGTACATTCTCTCTTCATGTGGTAGAAATAATCACATTGGAAAAATCATGCTTTTGTAATCGATCTTAGAGGAAGATTCACCAATCCATCCATTTGATTCTGATTTATGCAACCACCTTAGAAGTTGGTATCCCTCTTCTGATTTCCCCCAGCATTACATTTCCCACCAGTTCCCATGGGTATCAACATGATTCATCCTCCCATATCTCCCAAGATGTCCCTTTCACCCATTGTCTCTCTATTGAACATCTTTGTATAGTCTATAATATAGAGCACGACAATATTTGAGAAAATATCCTACCTCATCTCCGATTCAAAGATGCGTGCATTCAAGAACACACTAGCAGCAATATCGAGTGAAAAGTGCACTAAATTCATGAATTTAGCCACATAATCAGTGAAATATAGATTTTATACTTCAGGATGAATAATTATGTCATTATTTGAATCTTGAACATGTGAGGATCGAATTGTTTGTCGACCAATTCCTTAAAATCCTCACAAGCAAGGCCTTGACCAACTTTAGCTTGCATAGCTAAATCCCACCACTGGCGTGCTAGATCCACTAGAATATATATCGCTAGCTTGACTTTCAACATCATAGGTGTAAAAATGAAATTGAATATATGATTCATCCTATTCAGCCACACCTCTACCTTCATTGTTTCTAAATCACCCCGAAAAATGGGTGGATTCTGCTTCTATAATTTGATTGAATGGTCCACTTGCCTTGATCCATCTATCATGTTCCCTTTATACACAACCTAAAAGTATTGGACAACACACTGAACCAACTCTTTGTTCACCTATTCCTCAGGTGCAACCACATTCTCAGTAGTTTCTTCTGGTAGGTTTCTAGGATGCCTATCGGGTGACATTGTCTATAAACACAACAACTTCATAATTCTCACTCTCTATAAATGTAAGGCCTAACATTTAAAATTATATCACATCATAATTATCACAACAATGATTTTCAAAATTATGTTTTTCCACATTCAACCACATTTAAAATTTCACCATGTTTTTTAAAATCAACCGCTTTTCCAAATACCATGATCATGCTCTTTTTCAAAATCTCACATTTGAAAACAATTTCAACCTTTTTAAAAAAAATCATTTTCACATCAAAATCATAAATCATTACACAACATGAAATATGAAATCCTAGTGGGAAGTCTTTACTCTAATGTGTTTCATGATCATATCATTGGCTAAACCCATGATAATGATATTCCAAATATTATAAGTGTCTCCAAAATAATTATGTACCCAACTCCCTAATAACTCGAAGTTCATCATAAAAAGGTTGGCTACATCTTTTTATGCTCTACATTTCAAGTCCAAAAAATCCTACTCCTTTATATGATCCCAACTCAAGGAATAGATCAAAATGATTTCAACTCCAAGACTGAAAACCAATACCAAGTCAAAGACCACTTGTTCTAGAAAGATATTCAAAAGGACCAAGATGATACCACTTGTGTCAAACAGACTTTCGGCTGAAAAAAACTGATACCATTTGTAATGTCCCTCCTTCTCCTCATTAGCTTTAGAAGGTGGATGAAAGTTACTTGTCCTTAATAGATATCCCTAATGTCACATTCGTGTATTTATTTTCAGGTATTTACACTTTTCTTATCTTTTACTCAAGGTTTCTGTTTGAAATTTAGAGAAAAATAGAGGTGTTTGTGTGCATAAACCCAGGTGCATGGTTGCCGCATGGTTAGTGGTTACTGTGAGCCCAACCTAGATAACCATGTGGTAGGAGACAGAACCAACTGCATGGTCGCTACATGACCATGCGCCCCAACCCATATTTTTATGCGGTTTGAAGAGACCTTGTGCATAGTCACTGCACAGTTTATTAAACTATGCGGACAACCATGGAACACAGTCCGGGTCATTAAAAAATGTTATTTAACATTTTTTCCATCTATAATTAAACCCATTACACCCCTTTTATTCCCCACATAGTATTTTTAACCATAAAATGCCTCCAAGCTCCCTCAATCTCCCTTGTCACCCATTTTTTGAAGGGGTTTTGGTGGGAGAAACATCAAGAATCATCAAGTGAGTGGATTTACCCCTTCTTTCTTCCTTCTCTTTATGGTTTTTACCTCTTTCTCAAGGTTCTATTTTTCCAGCCATTAGGGTTTCATCCCTAGGGTTTTATCTTGGGTTTTTAGGTTCGAAATCTTGGATTAGGGATCATTTTTGCTCACCCGTGGTGCGGTTGAGGTGCGGTTGAAGATTCACACCAAGATTTGGGCTTTTTGACATCAAAAGTAGGTGGTTCCGTCTCTAAACATTATTTTTTGAATTGTATTTCTGGATTAATTAATTTATAATGATCTTTGATTAATATATGGGGTAAAAATTATTTTTTGAAAGATTTTAACATGTGTTTGATTTTTAAGTGGCATTTTTATGTGAAATGGGGAGCTTTTTTGGGTGTAAACCCATGTTGTATCATTTGGTAATTTTTTATGAATTTTTAAATGAGTTTATTAAATTATTAAAGGGTTGTTAAATGTGTTTCAATATGGTATTGGTGTTGATTTGGTCTTAAAAGATGATTTTGGGTGGGTTTCTCATTGCTTCATTTTATTTGAGATGATTCGAGTTAAATAGGATGTAGGACTTTTAGGTTTCATATTCTGGCTATGAGTAGGATTCTTGGCCAGCACACCTTATTATAGGCCTCGAGTTTCCATGGAATGTTGAGACTTTTGTTTGACTTCTCTTCTAGGTGGGACGTGCAGGCTGCAGACTTCACATGGACACTGGGTGGGGGTGAAGTGGTTTCGTCATTTTATTTTCATGGAAAGTTTAATTTATTTATATTTTTATTTTATGTTATTACACAGTTTTTTTATAACTATTGTATTAATGTTTTATTTTGTGTTTTTTTCTTTTTTTAGAAACATGCCTCCTCTAAGAAATCTCATTCACCCATGGGAGGAAGCCGGAGAGAGCTCTCTCGTACCGCCCGATCAAAGGTTGGTGGAAGCTGTGATCTAGGCTATCCAGGGTCTGGGATAGGGAGCGGCTCCTACTCCCGCTCCAATTAGAGAAGATTAATCTGGTCCTAGAAAGGAAAAGACTGAGGAGTTTCTCAAGAACAAGCCTCCTACTTTTTGGGGAAATGATGAGCCACAGGAAGTAGAGGAGTGGCTCAATAATATCGAGAGGATGTTTGAGTTTCTTGACACCCCTAAGGATGTCAGGGTGAAATGTGATCCATTCTTGTTAGAGGATCGTAGTTGAAGGTGGTGCAAATTGGTGATTTAGGATTGGAAGCATGAGTAGATGAGCTGGAAGGATTTTAAGTCCATCTTCAATAAGAAATATTGTCCCGAGGTCCTGGCCTATTACAGATCTCGGGAGTTCATGGATCTTTCCTAGGGAGATTGTTCGATGATGGAACATGCAAACAGTTTTGCTGATCTAGTGCAGTACGCACTTGAGATTGTTTCTAAAGAATATATGAATGTTTGGAAGTTTGAGAAGGGGATGCGAACAGAAATTTACTCTCAATTATTATTATTCAAGCTGGTAACCTATGTTGAAGTAGTTAATCATTCTTTCATGGTCAAGAATGATCAGAAAGGAAATTCTATATTTTCTGGAGTGGTGTTAGTTGTGGGTAGTGGCAGCTCCTCAGAGAAAAATAGGAAGTGGGATGAGTAATGGAAGAATGGAGGTGGTAGTTCAAGCCATCCTTCCAAGAGGTTTTCTTTTGCAACTTATGATGTGAGATCTATTATGTTCCATCAGTGTAGGAGGGTATGGAACACTCAAAATTCTTGTAAATTTCCTTGTAGACCCTATCATTAGTGTGGAATTATGAGGCACTTTCAGAATTTCTATAGGGTGATGTGCCCATACCATAATGGGGAAAGATCTATGGCTTCCAGGGGAGTGTTTGTTCAGTCAGAGCCATCTAGGACAGTGGGATATCTATTTTGTGGTCATGGTGGTAGGACCAGATCATATTATGGGCAGATCAAATTCAGGGAAAATCCGTAGGACATAGGTCGTTCTCAGATAGGCATCTTCATGTTGTGGATCAGGAACCAATGGGACAGGATGCAGGGCCCTTGACAGTTCAAGGTACCATTCTAATTGCATCTACTATATCAACTATTTTATTTGAAACTGGTGCATCTATTTATTTTATTTCTGCCTTTATTGTGGATCTGTTGAATTTTCCAACTAATATAATATCTTTTTCAATGGATTTAGTAACACCATTTGGTAGGAAGAAGGAGAGTGGTATCAGGTGTCCATCTTGTGCGCTCTCAGTGTCAGGGGTTGAGATGGAGTGGGATTTATTATTCTTAAACATAGACCTTTTTTATGTGATCCTTGGAATGGATTTGTTGTTACGCTTCCTAGCATATATAAATTGTTACAGGTGGAAAGTGAGCTTCATGGCACTTTATGAGAGTCCTCAAGTATTTCTTGGGGAATGGGATCCTTAGTTAGGTCGCACGGGACCTCCACTCCCAGAGTTGGGAAATATTATCTTTCATTTATCATTACTCATATTAGAGGAAGATGGTGGTGCACTTTATGGTAGACTACCTAGAATAGTGTATGAATTCTCTAAATTATTTCCAGATGACTTTTTGGGCTTACCCCCAGAGCAGGACGTGGAGTTCTCGATTGATTTGGTGATGGGAACATAGACGATATATCTTCTCACATATCTTATGGGCCCCCACCGAGATGAGGTAATTAAATATACAAATAGATGATTTATAATCCAAAGTATTCATTTGCCCGAGCATCTCTCCTTAGTCCGCCCCATTTTTTTCACAAAGAAGGCCGACGAATCCCTTCATTTTTGCATTGATTATCAAAAGTTGAATAAGGCAACAATTAAGAATAAATAACCTCTTCCATGGATCAATGACTTGTTTCACCAACTGAATGGGGAAAAGTGGTTTTCCAAGATAGATTTTTGTTTGTGTTATCGCCAAGTTAGGGTGAGAGAGGCGAACATCCTGAAAATATCTTTCCAAAGCAGGTACGCCCACTTTGAGTATTTGGTCATACCTTTAGAGTTGACCAATACTCCAACAGTTTTTACAGAACTCATGAATAGGGTGTTTCACCAGTATCTTGAATTTTCATCATGGTATTTTTGGATGACATCCTAGTTTATTCTTGATCTTAGGAGGAGTATGATCATCACCTACAGATCATCTTGGGTACTCTGCAGGACCACTACCTATATGTCAAGCTTTCAAAGTGCACCTTCTAGATCTAGGAGGTGACGTTTCTAGTTCATGTTATTTTGGAGTAAGGGGTTTTGGTGGACCCTGAGAAGATTAGTGCAGTTATGTCATGGGAGTATCCAAATAATGTATTAGAAATCATGAGTTTTCTTGGCCCTTCAGGTTATTATAGACGGGTTGTTCAGGATTTCTCTTGACTTTCCTAATCCATGACCACACTCACTCTTAAAGGGGTGATGTTTGAGTGGATCCCAAAGTGTATGGAATCCTTTGTGGAGCTAAATATGTGGTTGAATACTACACCTATTTAGATCTTTCTAGAGTCTAGGAAGGGATACGTGGTTTATTTCAATGCTTCAGGTGTGGGTCTTGGGTGTGTGCTTATGTAGGGTGATCATGTGGTGGTGTATGGATCCCACCAATTCTGACCACATGAAAAAAATTACCCGACCCGTGACTTGGAATTGGCATTGGTTATGCATTCTCTTAATACTTGGCTCCATTATCTTTTTGGGGAGAAATTTGTGGTCTACTCTGACCATAAAATTTTAGTCTATATTTTCTCCCAAAAATACTTGAACTTGAGGCAGCACTACTGGATTGAGTATTTGTAGTGATTTGATTTTGATATTATATATACCTCAGGAAAGGGTAATTTGGTGGCCAATTCCTTGAGTAAAAAAGTTCCAATGTCTACTTTGAGGAAGTCCAGTGATGAGTGGACTCTGATGGGGATTGTTTCCTATTTTCACTTGGAAACCAACGAGCACGGTGGAGGTGCATTCTTGGATAGCGCTCAACTGAATCCTCTTTTAGAGATAATTTCAATAAGAAAAGCCTAACGATGAGCTGTTTCAATGGTCTGTGTAGTTTCTTCGTGGTGGGGAGACATCCTCTGAGTGGTCTTATTCTTCTAAGGGAATATTTTTCTTTAAGGGTTGTTCAGTATTTCTATTGTCCTTAAAGATGGTGGTGATGCTGGATAGCCACCAATCTCAGTGGTTCCTCCATCCTGGGGTGACCAGGATGTATTATGATGTTCGTTGTTAGCTTTGGTGGCCATGCATGAGGTGGTACATAGCTGATTTCATATCTAGATTTTATACATGTCATCAGGTAAAAAGAAGAGCATTAGAGGCCCCATGGGTTGCTTCATTTTATTAACCATTCTTACATGGAAGTGGGATGAGGTCACCATGGATTTAATTGTTGGCTTGCCTCATACACCTCAAGGAAGGAATGATATTTTGGTGGTGGTTGATCAACTGACCAAATCATCCCACTTTATTAAAACAAGAGTTATAGATAAAGTGGATTACCTGGGCCGATTGTATATTCAGTATGTGGTAAGGCTTCATCAGGTGCCATAAATAGTTATTTCAGATAGAGACCCCCATTTTACCACTCAATTTTTGGAAGGCCTTCAAGAGGCACTAGGGTAACAGATAAATATGAGCATATCATACCATACTCAAATGGATAGTTAGATAGAGAAGGATAATTAGATTTGGGAGGACATGCTTTGCGCATGCATTTTGGATTTTGGAGGATCATGGGATATTCATTTGGGGTTGGTTGAATTTTATTATAATAAAAGTTACCAATCTTCGATTCTAATGGATCCATTTGAATTTCTTTATGGTTGGCCTTATCGTTCCCCTCTATGTTGGGATGAGGTGGGTGAGAACTCACTTTTGTGACTGAGACTCATGCAAGAGATTTCTGAGAAATTCAAGTCAATTATTCAGTAGTTATTAAGAGGTCAGAGTCACCATAAATCTTATATTGATCAGAGGCATAAAGACCTTGAGTTTTATATGGGTGACCAGGTATTCTTAAGGGTGGACCTCTTGTAAAGACCCGTAAAATTCAAGGAAATTTTTTTTCTAAATTTTCTTGGGAATTTTACAAGAACGCAGTTTCTGACAGCACCTGATTCCGAGGCCCGGTGTGCCCGGAATCATTTTCTGAAGTTTAGCTCGGGTACGTTTAGTGAACGAACGAGCGGGTTTTTCTAACTTTTTAACCGGTGCTCGGAATCAAATTACAAGGGCTCCGATGGAATCGCAACGTCGGTAATTGCTTAGAAACACCTCTTCTGGAGTTGCGTTTGCTCAGGTGTGGTTTTAAATTTTTGGGGTTAAGTTAAGGAATAAAATAAAAGTGGTGCAACCATTTTTTATTTTATTTTACTTAACTTAAGTTAAGTGAATGATGTGGGACCCACAATATCCTACCCACTTGGTAGGATATTTGTGAGGTGGGGCCCACACGATCCCCACCATTTCTTTTCTTCATAAACCCCCTCCTTTAATTAAGGTAACGCACCTGCACCCCCTACTAATTGGAAGTCAACCCTTGCGTTCTTCTATTATGAAACGCCTCATTTAATTTGGGGAGTTTAATCATTACAATTAATTCAATTAATTGTTTGATTCGTTTTTGAATTTTAAAACGCATGGCTTGAGAAATAAAATAAGAGAACTCTTATTTTATTAGGCTAGTTTTGTTAAGAGGGGATTGGGAGGAAGAGGGAAGGCTTGAAGATCTTCATCTTCTTCGTCGAAGAACGTGAAGAACACGAAGAACGCACCGATCTCTGACGAAGAACGCCGAATCCTCAGATATTGACTACGCGACGCCGTGTACCACGATGCCAACGACCCTTCTTCCATGACACTTCTTCTGCGATGCTTCTTCCGTGACGTTCCTTCTCCACGACGCGACGATCCCCCTTCCGCGGCGCCTTCTTCCGCGACGTGCTTTTCTGCGACGAACCCTCACTCGATGACGCTTGAGGTAGGGGTTTCGGTTTAATGAAATCTATGTAATTTATATTATCGACATGTGTTTAAAATTTTTCGGAAGCCTTTTTAAACTGCTAACGTGGTGGGTGCGGACCAACGAACAAGTCTGAACCCACCGTCTCTTCGTTCTTGGTGTGCGGATCGGTGGGTGATGATGAAGCAGGCCGCACGGGCATTGTGAGGTCTTCGCAGTGAAGAACCGGTCCCGGGAGGGCCGTTGGCGAAGAGGGCAGGCAAAACCGACCACCGGAGCTCGTCCAGTGGTCCGCGGAACACTCCGTCGGCGCACCTCGCCGGCACGGTGGCGGCGCCCGGCGCGCCGCCGGAATGGGCCGCCGCGGCTGAAGCCGCGGTGGAAGGCCGCTGGTCCCGCGACCGCACGAGACCAAAGGAGGCGGGACGCGGTGCTCGGTCGCGTCTGTTGGCAGGGAGCAGCCCCCACGCGGGGTCGCGGTCTCATTCAAGGGGGTGGCGCCCCCCTTGCGCACCCACTCGGCAGTTACGGTCGAGCCGCCGGGGCGCTGGCCGCGCCAGCCGGGCTGGACCCGGACCCGGTTCGGGCCAACCCTGGGGGTATCGGGCCGGGTCGGACCGGGCCTGAACCCCCTAATACCAGACCTGTTTCGGTCTGTTACACATAACATGGGCTACAGACCTCCGATCGACGCACCGTCAGTTGCCTAGCAATCCTTGGATCGAGACGGTCGTTTCGGTATATTACACGCAAGGTTTCGGAGAACTTTGTGTAAGTCCAGGTTGGTTCGGATACGAAACCAATCGGGCCCTCAGAGCGGAAATGCTTATATCTCGAGTTCCGAACGTCCGGTTGACGTGTCGTCGACTTTGTTGGTTTCCTCTTGATGAGACAAAACTTTTGGCATGCTTCTCCTGTGTTTTGGATATAGTTGGATAATGGTCGGGTTGGATCGTACCCAAAATCCAACCGGGCCCCTAGAACGGAAAAGCTGATAACTTTCAAACCGGATGTCCATTTGACGAACCGTCAGCGGCGTTGGTGATCACGTTGAGAAACGGTCCCTATGAGAATACCCTACGAGATTTCGGGGTATAGTAGAGATACGGCCGGGTTGGTTCGCACACAAAACCGACTGGGCCCCTAGGACGAAAAGGCTAGTAACTCACAGACCGGGCGTCCGACTGACGCGCCGTCTGTTGCGTTAAGACCACTATGATGAGGCGGTCCTTTGAAATACTTCTCTGTGGAACTTTGTGATACTTGGAGTATCGACCAGTATCTTGTGGAGCGGACCCTCCCGGTGACGAGCTAGCAGAGTATAGAGACCTAGTAGCTGGATGAGACTTGTCGAGTGCTGGTCTATCGACTCGGTGTGTTTCAAATAGCCCAGTGGGGAGCGCTTGGTTGTAGCAGCAGACCCACGGATGAGGAGCACTTGGTAGTAGCGGAAGACCCATGGTACTCAATAGAAGGAGTACCGCTAGAGGCTATGAGGGGGAGCGCTTGGTTGTAGCGGCAGACCCATGGCAGAGGAGCGCTTGGTTGTAGCGGAAGACCCATGGCGGAGGATCGCTTGGTTGTAGCGGTAGTCCCGCGGTACTCAACAGAAGGAGTAACTCTGGATCCTATGAGGGGGAGCGCTTGGTTGTAGCGGCAGACCCATGGTGGGAAGCGCTTGGTTGTAGCAGCAGGCCCACAGTACTCGACAGGTGGAGTACTACAGCAGTCCAAGGTTAGTGGGGAGCGCTTGGTTGTAGTGGCAGGCCACTGTACTCGACAGAGAAGGAGTTCGGAGCGCTTGGTTATAGAGGCAGGCCCACTGTACTTGACGGCTGAGGAGGAGTAATCCTACCACTTGCGTGGGTTAGTACCTATCGATCCTGTGTGGGTCCGACGGCTTAGATGAATCAGTGGCTACATCTGATCATCTCTATCGTCATACAAAGAAGTATACCTTTGTGATCTGAATCTTGTTTTGCTTTCCTATGTGGATTGAGTTGTTCTATCCTGTGTGGATGTGATCGAACTTGGGCTTAGATGTTAGAGCCGAAATAGAATTGATGACTTAGGTATATGTATGGGCATCTACCTAAGTAGGGTCGGATGTTACTTCGTGATTGAATCTTTCCTTTGTGGATTATCTTTTGTGGATTCTGGGAGACCTCCGGGGGTCTCGGGGTCCCTACTGAGTAGCTTATACTCACCCCTACACGGGCTATACCCGCACTATGTTGTGTTGCTTGCAGACGATGGATAGTGCTGATTGTGGTTGAGGCTTGCGGAGCAGGATGGTACCTGGAGGTGGACCACTGGACGGGACGTACTCGGAGCGGACGGCTGGACCCGAGGAGCTGTGGAGGCTATCTGTACCCACTCTTCGGGTGGGACTTCCAGTGGACGGCTCGACATTGCTGCTTTACTTTCAGTTTTTGTACTTTCCTTTCAGTTGTACTTTACTTTCAGTTTGGGCTTGTATTCTGGCCCATTTACTTTCCGCACTTACTTGTACTCAGTTTAATTAGTGTTTACTTCTTCTAGCTTACTCTGTGGTGTTTTTTTACTTTTAAAGGCAATCCCTTCCCTTTTTGTTGGGATTTACGCCTTGGTGCTAGTCACCAACCCCTGGCCTATGGAACGCAGGCTTGGGGTAGTCACGGCATGGGCCCCGTGGACGGGTCGTGACAAATTGGTATCAGAGGAGTTCGGTTCTACCACAGAACTCAGGAATCTGATCTTTTTCTATGTGAAGCAATTCTATTGAGAGTATTGAGTGTGGTTATCAGTCCAGGGAGTCCAGTGTTGGTGTGGCGGCCGACGTATCCGTACACCAGGACCCTGACTTCTGATTTCCAACTTAATGCACGAAAACATTGCTTGCATGTGTGTTTCAAGTTTTCTTTGTGATTACTTTGTGTCATCTCACCAGGTATACAGTTTGACTATGGTGCACCAGTTTCTTTTCAAGATGGCCCCACGACGGCAGCCAGCTAGGGTTTCGAACGTTGTACGTGACGACAGCCCAACGAGCGACGAGGCCTCGGTACAGGGCCCTTTGACAGCAGAGGCACCGGCGGTACCTCTACCCGTCGAGCCACCGATGCTACTAGCCCCAGTCGCTGATGATGCACGTCGCCTTAGTGCACTGCACGAGTTTCAGTGCCAGCGACCACCCAGGTTCCGTGGGGAGACGGACCCTCAGGTAGCCGAGGATTGGCTGGAGGCAGTTGTATGAGTTTTTAGGTTAGTGAGGACACCATAAAACCTCATGTTGATACTCGCAGCGAGCCTCCTGCACGCGGCAGAAGGCAGATGGTGGAGCTTGATGCTCCAGGTGCACGATGAGGCATCTCTCCTCTGGACGGACTTTGAGAGCCTCTTCCTCTCGGAGTTCATCCCAGACACCCTCCGTGCGGTGCGCATCCAGGAGCTACTAGAGCTACGACAGGGCAGCATGACTGTAGCCCAGTACGCGGTGAGGTATACCGATCTCTCGCGCTATTCCACGGACATGTTACGGGACCCATTCTTCAGGGCCTGAACCTTTGAGCAGGGGCTCAGGGGAGAGATCAGAGCTTCAGTTGTTTCTCACAGCATTCCGACACAGGCAGGGGTGTTGGAGTGAGCCCTCTTAGTGGAGAGTTTCCTTGCTAAGCAGTCTCCAGCAGCAGGACCCACCACTTGTCGGCATGCGGCAGAGTCTTCTGCAGTGGGCAGTAGACAGATGACACAGAGGTCCAAGAGGACTAGACCACCAGGTGGTCGATCGCATGACACCGGGTCATTTGTGCAAGGCACCCAGGGTGGACAACGACTTACCATGAGCGGACAGTGTTACTCCTACGGCGGGGTTGGTCACATGGCACGTGACTGTCTGACCCGCCATACAGATGACTAGCAGATGAACGAAGGACCTCCCAGGCAGAGGTAGAGGTTCGATCGAGGCGGACCGCATGGAGCAGGAGACCGTGGCGGGGGAGCTGGTCGTGAAGCTGGAGGTGGACGATGCTTCAAGGTGTTGCCACCACCACCCCCAGGAGGTCCACCCCGACCGCAGGGAACAGGTGGACATGGGAGAGCTCAGCTTCAGGTAGCTGAGTCCTATGAACATGGAGCTTAGGGAGAAGACGGACAGAAGCAGGACTAGCTCTAGACCAGGAGACTTTTGTTCATGATGCTTCTAGCTTTGATGATGTTTGTTTGTAGATACTTTGTGTCTTTGTACTTTGAGCTGTAGTAATAAAAGACACATTTCTTATGGAGTTTACCTTCCTGTCCTCTCTTTATGTTGTTACTAAGAGGTTCCGGTTTAAAAACCGTTGAATTGACCCTCACTTTGAGATACCTACTGGAGGAGACCTAGTGACCACACACTGATGTCGACAGTGTGACTCAACCCTTGGAGGCGAGAGTAATGGTTGGATCTCTTGGTAGTGGTGTCGAGGCCTTACAACATCATCCTTGGTATTGGTTAGTATCATCCATGTCGGGATTGACCGTATTAGGTGAAGAACGTGGAACATCCAGGGGATGAGACCGGATTTCTCTTATTGTCAAAGAAGAAATCTCAGCAGCTCTTGTAGGACCAGAAAGGTTCAAGTCATCCAAGAGCGAATGAGGACAGCTCAGAGCCGGCAGAAGTCTTATGATGACAGGAGGTGGAGGCCACTGGAGTTCGAGGATGTCGACCACGTCTTCTTGCGGGTCTCACCTCGTCATGGATTATGGAGATTTGGCTGAGGCGGCAAGTTATCTCCGCGCTTCATCGGACCATTCCAGGTCCTCATCAGGATAGGTGAGGTGGCTTATCACCTGGCTCTACCACCTCAGTTGCACCGAGTGCACGACGTCTTCCACATATCCCAGCTGAGGAGATATATGCAAGACCTGACGCATATCATTGACCATGGGGAGCTGTATATTGATGATGGGGCGACGTTTGTGGAGGTTCCAGTGGAGATCGAGGATCGACAGGAGCGGGTCCTACGTGGACAGTCGATTCCTCTAGTGCGCATCAGATGGCAGCACGGGAACCTCCAGGAGAGAACTTGGGAGTGGGAGGCTCAGATGCGTGCTCAGTACCCACATTTGTTCCCTAGTTTATGATGTATCTTTATGGGGGCGTAAATCCCTGAGGTGGGAGTGATGTAAAGACCCGTAAAATTCAAGGAAATGTTTTTTCTAAATTTTCTTGGAAATTTTACAAGAACGCAGTTTCTGATGGCACCTGATTCTGAGGCCCGGTGTGCCCAAAATCATTTTATGAAGTTTTGTTCGGGTACGTTCAGTGAACGAATAAGCAGGTTTTTCTAACTTTTGAATCGTTGTTTGGAATCGAATTCCGAGGGCACTGATGGAATCGCAGCGCCGACAATTACTTAGAAACACATCTTCCAGAGTTGCGTTTGCTCGGGTGTGGTTTTTAATTTTTGGGGTTAAGTTAAGGAATAAAATAAAAGTGGTGCAACTGTTTTTTATTTTATTTTGCTTAACTTAAGTTAAGTGGATGATGTGGGACCCACAATATCCTATCCACTTGGTAGGATATTTGTGAGGTGGGGCCCACACGAGCCCCACCGTTTCTTTTCTTCCTAAACCCCCTCCTTTAATTAAGGTAACGCACCCGCACCCCCTACTAATTGGAAGTCAACCCTTGCGTTTTTCTGTTATGAAACGCCCCATTTAATTTGGCGAGTTTAATCATTGCGATTAATTCAATTAATTGTTTGATTCGTTTTTGAATTTTAAAATGCATGTCTTGAGAAATAAAATAAGAGAACTCTTATTTTATTAGGCTAGTTGTGTTGAGAGGGGATTGGGAGGAAGAGGGAAGGCTTGAAGATATTCATCTTCTTTGTCGAAGAACGCGAAGAACGCGAAGAACGCACTGATCTCCGATGAAGAAAGTCGAATCCTCGGAGATCGACTATGAGACGTCGTGTACCGCGACGCCAACGACCCTTCTTCTGCGACGCTTCTTACATGACGCTTCTTCCATGACGTTCCTTCTCCGCGACGCGACGATCCCCCTTCCGCGATGCCTTCTTCCGCGACGTGCTTTTCCGCGACAAACCCTCGCTCGACGACGCTTGAGGTAGGGGTTTCGGTTCAATTAAATCTATATGATTTATATAATCGGCATGTGTTTAAAATGTGTCGGAAGCCTTTTTAAACCGCTAACGCGGTGGGTGCGGACCAACGAACGAGTCCGAACCCACCGTCTCTTCGTTCTTGGTGTGCAGATCGGCGGGCGATGATGAATCAGGCCGCACAGGCGTTGTGAGGTATTCGCAGTGAAGAACAAGTCTCGGGAGGTCCGTTGGCGAAGACAGTAGGCAAACCTGACCACCGGAGCTCGTCCGGTGGTCCACGGAAAACTCCACCGGCGCGCCTCGCCGGCACGGTGGTGCCAACGGCCGGAGGCAGCGGCGGCGCCCGGCGCGCCGCCAGGATGGGTCGTCACGGCTAAAGTCGTGGCGGAAGGCTTCTAGTCCCGTGACCACTCAAGACCGAAGGAGGCGGGACACGGTTCTCGGCCGCGTCCGTTGGCAGGGAGTGGCCCCCACGCGGAGCCGCGGTCTCATTCAAGGGGGCGGCGCCCCCCTTGCGCACCCGCTCGGCCGTTACGGCCGAGCCGCCTGGCCGCTGGTCATGCCAACGTGCCGGGCCGGGCCGCCCAGGCCGGGCTGGACCCGGACCCGGTTCGGGTCGACCCGGTTCGGGCTGACCCTGGGGGTAGCGGGCCGGGTCGGATCGGGCCCGAACCCCCTAATACCGGACCTGTTTCGGTCTGTTGCCCATAACTTAGGTTACGGACCTCCGATCGATGCACCGTCAGTTGCGTAGCGATCCTTGGATCGAGTCGGTCGTTTAGGTATATTACACTCAAGGTTTCGGAGAACTTTGAGTATGGCCGAGTTGGTTCGGATACGAAACCAACCGGACCCTCGGAGTGGAAACACTTATATCTCGAGCTCCAAATGTCCGATTGACGTGCCGTCAACTTTGTTGGTTTCCTCTTGATGAGACAAAACTTTTGGCATTCTTCACCTGAGTTTTGGATGCAGTTGGATAATGGCCGGGTTGGATCGTACCCAAAATCTAACCAGGCCCCTGGAACGGAAAAGCTGATAACTTTCAGACCGGACGCCTGTTTGACGAACCATCAGTGGCGTTGGTGATCACATTGAGAAACGGTACCTATGAGAATACCCTATGAGAGTTCGGGGTACAGTCAAGATACGGCCGGGTTGGTTCGCACACGAAACCGACCGGGCCCTGGGACGAAAAGGCTAGTAACTCACAGACTGAGCGTCCGACTGACGCACTGTTTGTTGCGTTAAGACCCCTATGATGAGGCGGTCCTTTGAAATAATTCTCTGTGGAACTTTGTGATACTTGGAGTATCGACGAGTAGCTCGTGGAGCGGACCCTCCTAGTGATGAGCTAGCAGAGTGCATAGACCTAGTAGCTGGCTGAGACTTGTCGACTGCTGATCTATCGACTTGGTGTGTTTCGGATAGCCCAGTGGGGAGCATTTGGTTATAGCAGCAGACCCACGGAGGAGGATCACTTGGTAGTAGTGGCAGAAATGCGGTACTCAACAGAAGGAGTACCTCTGTAGGCTATGAGGGGGAGCGCTTGGTTGTAGTGGTAGACCCACGGCGGAGGAGCGCTTGGTTGTAGCGGCAGACCTGCGGTACTCAACAGAAGGAGTACCTCTGGAGCCTATGAGGGGAGAGCTTGGTTATAGCGGCAGACCCATGGTGGGAAGCACTTGGTTGTATCAGCAGGCCCACAGTACTCGACAGGTGGAGTACTACAGCAGTCCAAGGTTAGTGGGGCGTGCTTGGTTGTAGCGGTAGGACACTATACTCGAAAGAGAAGGAGTTCGGCGTGCTTGGTTGTAGCGGCAGGACCACTGTACTCGATGGCTGAGGAGGACCATGCCTACCACTTGCGGGGGTTAGTACCTATCGATCCTATATGGGTCCGATAGCTTAGATGAATCAGTGGCTACATCTGATCATATCTATCGTCATATGAAGAAGTATACCTGTGTGAGCTGAATCTTGTTTTGATTTCCTATGTGGATTGATTTGTTCAATCTTGTGTGTATGTGATCGAACTTTGGCTCAGATGTTGGAGCCGAAATGGAATTGATGACTTAGGTATATGTATGGGAAAATACCTAAGTAGTGTCGGATGTTACTTCGTGATTGTATCTTTCCTTTTTGGATTATCCTTTGTGGATTCTGGGAGATTTTCGGGGGTCTCGGGGTCCCTACTGAGTAGCTTATACTCACCCTTGCATGGGCTATGCCCGCACTATGTTGTGTTGGTTACAGACGACGGACAACGCTGATCGTGGTTGAGTCTTACGGAGCAGGACGGTACCTGGAGGTGGACCACTGGACGGGATGTACTCGGAGTGGACGGTTGGACCCGAGGAGCTGTGGAGGCTATCTGTACCGACCCTTCAGGTGGGACTTCCAGTGGACAACTCGACATTGCTTCTTTACTTTCATTTGTTGTACTTTCCTTTCAGTTGTACTTTACTTTCAGTTTGGACTTGTATTCTGGCCCACTTACTTTCCGCACTTACTTGTACTCAGTTTACTTAGTGTTTACTTCTGCTAGCTTAATCTGTGGTGTTTGTTTACTTTTAAAGGCAATGCCTTCCCTTTTTGTTGGGATTTACGCCTTGGTTCTAGTTGCCAACCTCTGGCCTATGGAAGTCGGGCTTGGGGTAGTCATGGCACGGGCCCCGAGGACGGGTCGTGACACCTCTCTTGGGACATCACCATTTGGGGAAGCAGGGAAAGCTAATGTTGAGGTATTTTGGCCCTTTTGAAATCATCAAGAAGATTGACAAGGTGGAATACATGTTAGAATTTCCTTCCCAGTTGAAATTTATTCACGATGTGCTTCATGTATCCCAACTGATGAAATATAACCTCAACCCATCCCATGTGCTGAATTGGGAAGAGTTGGAGATAGAGCATGATTTATCAGTGTTTGAACAACCGGTGCGAATAGAAGATTCCCAAGATAATGTACTTCAGGGGAATTATATTCCATTTTTTTGTGTCCATTGGCATCATGGGAATGATATGCGTGAGACATGGGAATGGAAATCTTGGGTTTATCAAGAGTATCCATTCTTGTTTTCTAATCAGGTTTTGAGTTGACTTTCTGAGGGTAGAAATTTTTCATGGTGGGGAGAATTATCACATCCATGTATTTATTTTTAGGTATTTTGTAATTCCCCAACCCCAGTTACCTAGATCCGGTACATTATTTTTATACATTGTAATGATTACAAGGAATAAATTCCTGAAGGACCAATCATTTTAGCAGTCTTGGAAAATAGATTACATGCATGAACATTACATTACACTTTCTAACATAAAACAAAGCATAAATAATCCTATAAAAATTCCATTATTACCCTATATTAACCCTTCATATTAATTATAATACACTTCTTGGCATCCTAGGAAAATAAAACATAAGAAAGGGGTGAGCTCTGATGCTCAGTAAGGGTAAATAATTCAGCAGAAGCTATAAACTTTTAATCTAGTATGTATAATAAAAACAGATTCCTTTTAAACCTAAAACTTGAACATAATATAAAAATAAGTCAAACATTACCATATGAACATGCAAATTGATATTCATCTAGTAAAATAATCACATGTAATAACTAATTTCATAACGAGAAAATATATAATGTCGTACATAATAACTACTAAGTCAAGGCCTTGTTCCAAGACAATTCCCAAGTATTTTTTCAAGGCCTTATTCCAAAACACTAGTTTGTCTCATGAGACCTACCAATTCATCGAGGGGATATAGTAGGCCCTGCCCATCACTTACTAAGTCCAATTCATTCCTCATATGAAAAGGGTGAAAAATAATAGAATCATTCGTATTAAAACTAGCATATGAAATTTCAATACTTTAACCATAAACCATGAATGGTATAAAAATAAAACATCCACAGTCAAACATCTCATAACTCATTAAATACAATATGGAAGATTTTATTATAATAAATCAACCTCAATCAAGAATAATATCCAGTATCGGATGTTGACATAGTTGAAAATGATTGGTAAAACTCTTTGAGAGAAATATCCATTTTTTCATGAAATCATTTAAAAGTCGCACCATTTATAAAGGAAGTAATTTAAAAGAGATTTTTGAATCAAATTGTCCCATATAAAAATGAAATATTTAAAAGAAATTATCATTTTAAAATTTCATATAAATAAATCCTTCAAATCATTTTGAAAACATGGACATTAAATAAAAATATTTAGAAAAATAAATCTTTAAAACATTTAAAATGATGATATAGTTAAATATTATCTTCTATAAAACCATAAAATATTCCCTTTGAAAACATTTTTATGAAACATGGACATGGATGATAAATATTTCCAAGTAAATACTTACATATAAACAATCTCATATAATAATTTGATTGAGGAATTAACCCTTACCTTAGGTCTGATACTCTTCATACATGTCCAAAACTCATGTATAATGTTTTTAAACATATTATTAACTTAAATAAAAATCATAATATTATTTATGATATCATATATGATTCCTTTATGACTTTAAATTACCCATTTATTAACAATTCCAAGTTAATGCAATATTTCGGGTAATATCTCTTTATTTATCATACGTGTTTTGACTTGTTATTCTTGATCATATTACTTTGATCATGATTTAATTACTTATATAATGTATAATATGATTTATATATCATATATATTCATAATATAAATATATATAATATATAGATATATAAAATGTAATACACCGTTTATGGAGACGGTAGGTCGTACGTACGCATGAACGTTGTTTCCGTTTTCATATCGTATTGAATGGAAGTAAGTGAATGAAATATATGTAAATACTTATATATATTTTTACATTAGAATTATTATGTCATATATTACATACTTATTAATAATATTTATTTTTATAATCATCCTTGAATGGTGAACGTGGAAATAAATCTCATCGTATCGTGGAGACGGTAGGTCGTACGTATGCACGACTGACGATATCATTTCTTTGATGATTAAAAGGTGTTGAATTGGATGGTATATTAATTATACAGAAACATTTTCATGTTATTTTCATTATTTATATACATAATACTCATTATTATATCCATCCAAATAACATAGTGTTGAATAACAAATTACATCACAGCGTGGAGACGGTAAGCCGTACATACGCACGCATGGTGACTTGGTCATTCATAGGATAGATAGAATAAGGAATATGGCTGTCCCATATTTATTATAACATATAATAATGTATAATGTATTGGATTTATTATTTTAGTATGGAAACAATAGGGAAATAGTAATTAGAAGAAGAAAAGAACTTTGAATGAAGGGATAAAAATATTACCACTTCTTTAGGTGTCTCTTTTTGATTTCACAAAATGACTCATTAAGTTGGATTTATTCCAAAAATTTTGCCTATAGGATAAAGTTAAGTAATTTGGTAGGAGATTTTGTCAGTTATTGGCTGAGACAAAGGGCTTTGGAGGTGTGAATTAAAGATAAAGGGAGGTTCCCTTTTATAAGAGAGGTGAGGGGTACTTTAAGAAAAGCTTGAAATATTAATTTATTATAAAATTATTTTCGGTTTATAATAGCACCAAATTGATTTATTTAGAGGATAAGATGATTATGGGTCTAAATCGTCTCAATAAATAGGTTTTATACATGTTTAGGTCATAAAATTAACCTTATCTTTTAGATTTAACCCTTTGTAAAATAAGTTAACTCTTACCATGTCCTCTTGTATTTTTATACTATATGGTTAATATCATTACTATAAAATGACAAGAGAACCTAAAGTAGATCATTTATTAAATTTTCATTACTATACAATTTATTTGGATGTACTATAGATTTTTAGTATTTATATATAATTTAATAAAAAGTATTTGTTTTAAAAACTCATTTTTGTCAATTTTGACACTATTTAGTAATTGATTTTTTTTAAACTCATAACAACTTGATTCCTTCAAAAAAGGCATTAAATCATATATCATATGTAAATTTCATCCATAAAATTATTGGATGGTATAAAAACTTTAAATTATATTTATTTTAATGTTTATAATAACATTTATTTGATTCTTTCATTAATAAGGAAAATATTGCTTCATTATTGCGTCATAAATAAATTTAATTATATAATGTCTAAAAATTTAAAATAAAATACCATGATGAATGAAATATGTTTAGATTTATAATAAATATTTATAGTCAAATAGGTTATTTACATAACCCCTTAAAAAAATTTAGTGAATGATTCATGTTTATGTTATATTTTTCTATAATTAAATTAATTCTTATAAAATGTCATTTTCACACCCAAGTGGCTCCATGGGGTCCCCAAATCGACCCAAGGAAGCCCATGGTCAGAAAAATCTCATCCAATGGTATTAGGACATGTTTTAGGGTAGTTTAATATTATTATAATATTATTTGTTTACCCTTATTTACCAAATTTACCCTTTAACCATGGTAAATAAAAATAATTACTGAAGTTACTATTCATGATGTCCAAAAATAAAACGTACCTATTTACAAAATTTGGACCTTATAATTAAAAATATGGAATTCATTTTTCCAAATTCAAAACACATAATTTTCATTAATTAATTTAAAATTAGTTCTGGTTGTCAAAACCAAAAGGCTGGTTTTTAAGAAGTAAAGACTGTCAAAATATTAACATGTGTTTATGTCCAATTAAAATTTGGAATTACTTCCAATGAACTAAATTATATTGAATGAACAAAATATAATCTAATTATACTTTAAAACCACCCAAATGTTTAATTGAACACTATAAATTATTTCCATTAAAAAAGTTATTTTCAATTAAAATTTGGTATTTTTCACTATTCATCAAAATATGAAAGTTATCAAAAAAGTACCAAATATTTATCCAAAATAAATTTTTATATATTTATTTTAAAGAAGAATTTAATTTAATTAAATTGAATATATAAAAGTGTCGAATATTGTATTTAAAAATGGTTCTCCATTAAAAGGCGGAAAAATTTCATTTTTTTTAAAATACTTCTTTTATATGAAATTTTGAATTTGTCCTTATATTATCTCTAAGAAACGAAAAATATGAATGTTAAAATTATATGGGATATATAAACTTTAAAATGTGGTTAATATTATTCATAAATTCTTTTTAAATGGCTAGTTTGATAAGTCACGGTGTGCTTGAACTTGGTGTTGCATACATCGCACACTATTGAATTATTTAAAAAGGAAGAGTATTGTGGAATCTTGGGGTGTTACATTATCCCCTCCTTTAATAAGTTGTTTCCTTGCAATTTAAACTTGATATTCGAAAACTAGGGGTTTGAAATTTCAAAATATCTTAGTTGAAATCCCACATCGAAAAATGAATTAATGAGGCCTCTATTTTAAAATAAAGAAAGGATAGTATTAAGGTTACCAAAAATAATACATACTAGGGTTCCATGTATGAAAAAATGGATATGGGAGAGAAAAAACCATCACGTTCTGATGGATAGTGATAGATAATGTTATTAGGAGAAAGTTAACAACCAAAAATCTTTAAATATGTGATGATCTAAGGGACCATTTGATTCATTGCAAAAGAAAGTACTAGGAAAAAAAATGATTTTATGATTCTTTCCCTAGTGTTATAGAATTAATTTAATTCATAAACTAAGAACACAAGGAAGCATACTTAGTTTACATGTAGAGTTTCATCCTTTAACTAATTCCTATTACAAACTAATCTTTCTCTTCAAAAGATAAAACTCAAAAATATTCTATTTATCTCAACCGTATAAGGTTCAAAATATAAACATGTACTATTTAAATGAAGAAACTATTTTATAATAACCAGGGGCTTCCTGTAGGCTATTGGTAGATGATAAATCCTTGTCGTACTTCATTTTTGGGTTCGATTCCCACAGCTTTGTCCGACACAATGGGTTATCACATGACCTGCAGGTTGTCCTTTTTCTAACAATATTGTATTATAACATTCCAAAAATAATATTAAGAAATGTTTTAACCTTAAACAATACTATCCAAAGTTCAAATTAATCCATTCCAGCCTTTAGATTTATTCAAATTACTTTTGTCCATTCTCTGTCTAAAAGGTCTCTAAATTTCCAAAATCAATTGTAACATCAGATTCCCCAAACAACATAATGTTTCTCTTATTGTCACATAATAAATATATTATTACCTTCATCATATTAAAACCATAATTAAAACAAAAACTATTATAGTAAAATCCTTATATATATCACATTCTTCTTATAACCAGAATATAATTATTGAATCCTAAAACACAAATACATTAATTATTCCACTTCGACTGTAGTAACATCATAACCTTGAACTTGATCCATTTTCTTTTTCTAATCTATATTAACTTGATTCTTTGAACAATAATTTTCATAATGTCTTATTTATCTAAAATTGTAGCATTGAAAATTGACAGCCTCTTTCTTCCTCTTGCAATCACGATCTTGGTGCCCGTTTTCTCCACATTTGTAACAAAATCCCATTCATTTTAGGAAAATGCTTGGGTGTTTCTTCTAACATTTTCCATGTAAGGGAAAATACTACTTTCCCTTTTTCTCTTTATCTTTCTCTTGCTCCACCATTCTCTTCTTCTCTTGCATTACTTTAATGTCATAAGACTTAGAGAATCCTTTTTCTATCTTGATAGCACACAAGACTATATCTTCGTACGATGAGAAAGATTGTGAGATCAATGCCTATCGGAGGAATGGTTTTAAACCATCAAAGAATCGATCAATCTTACATCTTGGGTTAAGTATGTAGTCTGCAACATGACTTGCTAACTTTGTGAAGTTAGACTCATCCATCCAACGGCCCAAAGGCCTTCAAATATTTTTTATTATTGATAAGTCCCCCTTTTAAGGGAAGGAGGAGGAAACCCAAAGACTTCATGGACATAGGACAATCATACATGAAAGACAAAAGAGTGAAAACCATATTGAAAACTAGAACAGCCCCTTCCCAGCATAAAAACAAAATGAAGCACTCCAACGATGCAAGTCAAATCGGCTAGAAAGTGTCATGTGTCAAAGCACATGCCCAATCTGATGGCTGATGCCATACCCTCTCAAACAACCGAATCCAAAAAGCACTGCAAAGGTTGAACCACTGGCTCTGAATCCTCCTATGGGTCTACTCCAAGTGATCAAGTCCATCTTCATAGCTCTCCACTTCTAGGATCGAACCAATCAAAAACAACTTCACCGAACACATTAAAATCCTTAAGAGAACCAAATCACCTGCAAAGAAAACAAGCTAAAGGGGTATAGCCAAGTCAAAACTCTCCCACAAAAATCACCACAATGACCGAAACCAGAAGAACCCTGTCGCGACCACAAGGAACCCTTCAAACACATCTACAACAATCCAAAAAGGAGGACAAACCAATGATAATGGAGTCAAATCTTCACCACCCAGGACTGGAAGATCCAACACCATATCCATAGAGCATCGCCGAAGCGGGGAACCGAGCAGGTCTGAGACGGCAATGCTGCTCTGGGCTGGAGCCGATCAAAACGAAGCCACAGAAGAACCCACTCCAGATTCCAAATCATACAAACCATAGAAAGCGGAAAGGACCAGTAGGAAGAACTGGTACACCTCTGACGAAGACACCACGGAAAGAACATCAACAGTGCATTGAAATCAAAGATGACAAACCAAAACCAAACCTCCCTCCTCCAAGACACTTCAGAGCAGACACCGAGACCTACTAGAATGCGCCCAAAGCCATACAGCAGCCAGATCTCATCCAGAAGCCGACGCCAAGCAGTAAATCTGAAACCAAGCCACCGGAAGCCATCAAGTCGCGTCGTCGCCAAACCAAAGCCAAACAGCCACCGGAAGCAGACGCTGAGACCAAACTACCGGAGCCTGTCAGACATGCCATCACCGTGCCAAGATCTGACCACTAGTTTCATTGCCAGGACACTCCATCGCCAAACCAATAAAGTCGGATCCAGCCAGAGCCGCACCAGAACCACGTCGAAGACGCCACCGATTCGTCGCCTCCGAGACAAGATCTTGAATAAGCCTTTGTCGAGCCCAACATTCTCATCCTCTTTTTGTCTCAGACTTAGAAATTTCTTTTCCATATCAGCTCATTGTTCACAAGGAAATTATTTCTCTAGGAAAAGTTCTTTAAACTCCCTCCATTCCATATTTCCTACTTCTTTATCCTCCTTTTTGTTCTAAATCAATGACCACCATTGATCTGCATCTTCTAAAAGATGATAGACTTCCATAACAACTTTTTCCCTCTCATTACTCTCCAAAGAAAGAAATATTTTCTCTAAGGAACTTACCCACAACTCAGCTACAAATGGATTTTTAGTCCCATTGAATGTTTGAGGTTGTTGTCTCATGAAGCGGTCAAAAATTGATCCTCCACATTATGGATCAGGATGCTCTATACGGGTAAGGTTATTATTCATAACCTGAGTCGGCTATACTAGTATGGTTACTGAAATTTTATTATTATTATTATGAAAACACTTTTGAAGAAAAAGTTAGTAACCATACATGAATTCACTATTTCACCACTTCACCACTTCAACACTTCACCACTTACCCACTTCCCCACTTCCCCACATAAAACAATACAAGCCTTCACAACAAAAGACATTCAAGTGCAATGGATGCACAATCCATACAAGCATTAAAACTGACAAACCTTAATAGTTGGAGCCAAAATTATCAAGAGAAGGCCAAGGTACCACGAACCAGGAAACACAAACATCAGAAAATCTAGACAAACCAAAAAACCAGTCTCCTTATGCGCCACTGGTGCGACTGTTGACACCAGCTCGAATCCACAAACCTGCTGGCGGACTCCAGTCGGAGTTCACCCAAACCCTCCAGCAATGTGTGATGACCCAAAGGACATCCACAAAGGGTGAAAAAGAAACCAAAATGAGGAAGTTCAGGCCATCCGGATGCAACACCCTACTCCACAGAAACCGTTGTGCAACCACGAACCATTCGACACTCTGCAGACCACAATCAAATCAACCACACCTTCAATAGCCTTCAGAGAGTCTTTCATTCCCAATCAAAGGTGAAAACTGCACACATCCGCGCACCATCCCTCAACTGAAGACCTTCCACTGCCACTAGAACCGAAACCAGAGACCCTGCCGCACATCATCCTAGTTGTGTCACTAGCTCCACTATAATTGTCATGAATAGGATGGAAATCCCTACATGGATTACATTCTTTGATACAATTTCCATTTCTTCAACTAGGAATCATTTTTAAACAATTTCATACACTATATTAGGTTATTAATCATAATGCATAATTCCCAACTAGTAAAATACATAACGTAAATTGAAAAATTTATGCATATATAATCCATAATCATAAATATGGTTTCTTTGAGAACATATTTACACATAAATCCTTCATAATGGTTTGTAAATAAAATTCAAATTATCCTAATCATATCCTTCGGAAGTGTCAAACCAGGTGCGCAGTAAGGCCCATTGTCGTGTACCAGGTTAACCCAAGTCAAGCTCGGAACACCTTGTCATATTTTTCACCCCTAGGTACATCTGTGCCAGAACCACATTCACTTGTAGTATCTATATAGGGATTTATTTTCTAGAAATACCCACATAATATTCATTTTAAAATTTGAAGATTCTTTTCAATACTTATCCTCAAATTCTATCTTAGGGTTATGATCTCTAATCTTAGTTTTCTAAATCTATTTACAATGTTATTTCTAAACTTCCTAGGATACCAACTGTAACACCACAACCCCATTTACCCAAATCCATTGCATTATTTTAATACACTTTCATGATTACAATGAATCAAGTCCCGAAGAACCGATCAGTTTAGCAGTCTTGGAAAATGGATTACATATATGAACATTACATTAAAATTTCTAACAAAAAACACAGCATAAATAATCCTTTGATAATGTAATTATTCCCCTAACTTAACCTTTTATATCAATCATAATACACTTCTTGTCATCTTGGGAAAATAAAACATAAGAAATGGGTGATCTTAGATGCTCAGTAAGGGTAAATAATTCAGCAGAAGATATAAACTTTTAAGGCAAGATGTATAATAAAAACAAAAGTCTTTTAAACATAAAACATGAACATAATATTGTAAAAATAAGTCAAAAATTACCATATGAAAATTGACATGGATATTATTTTATTCGAATAATCACATGTAATAACTAATTTATTAACAAGGAAATGCATAATGTTAGACATAATAACAACTACATCAAGGCCTTGTGCCAAGACAATTTACAATTATTTTGTCAAGGTCTTGTGCCAAGACACTAGTTTGTATCATGATACATATCGATGCATCGAGGTGCTATAGCAC
Source organism: Viscum album (assembly GCA_963277665.1). Taxonomy (NCBI): domain Eukaryota; kingdom Viridiplantae; phylum Streptophyta; class Magnoliopsida; order Santalales; family Viscaceae; genus Viscum; species Viscum album. The sequence goes on along the minus strand of OY728139.1, from coordinate 761,179,163 downwards.
ATCCATAGTTAAACATATCATAACTCATTAAATACAATATGAAAGATTTTATTATAATAAATCAACCTCCATCAATAATAATATCCAGTAAAGGATGTTGACATAGTTGAAAATGATTGGTAAAACTCTTTGAGAGAAATATCCCTTTTCATGAAATCATTTAAAAGTCGAACAATTCATAAAGGAAGTAATTTAAAGAGATTTTTTAATCAAAGTGTCTCGTACAACTTGGAAACATTTAAAAGAAATTAACATTTTAAAACAGTCATGTTCATATAAATAAATCCTTAAAATCATTTTGAAAACATGGACATTAATAAAAAAGATTTAGCAAAATAAATCTTTAAAACATTTAAAATGATGATCTAATTAAATATTCATTTCCATAAAACCTTAAAATATTACCTTTGAAAACATTTTTATGAAACATGGATATGGATGATAAATATGTCCCAGTAAATACTTATACATAAACAATCTCATATAATAATGAGATTGAGGAATTAACCATTACCTTAGGTCTGATACTCTCCGTACATGTCTGAAACTCATGTATAATGTTTTTAAACATATTATTAACTTATATTAGAATAATAATAATATTTATGATATCATAAATTATTATTTTATGACTTTATATTACCCATTTATTAACAATTCCAAGTTAATGCAACATTTTGGTTAATATCTCTTTATTTATCATACGTATTTTGACTTTTTATTCTTGATTGTATTACTTAGATCGTGATTTAATTAATTATAGAGTGTATAATATTATTTATATATCATTTATATTAATAATATAAATATATATAATGGATATATATATATATATATATAGTGGAATACACCGTTCATAGAGACGGTAGGTCGTACGTACGCATGAACGTTGTTTCCGTTTTCATATCGTATTGAATGGAAGTAAGTGAATGAAATATATGTAAATACTTATATATATTTTTACATTATAATTATTACGTAATATATTAAATACTTATTAATAATATATATTTTATAATCATCCTTGAATAGTTAACATGGAAATGAATCTTATCGCGTTGTGGAGATGGTAAGTTGTACGTACGCACGAGCGATGATATCATTTATTTAAAGATTAAAAGGTGTGGAATTGGATGATATATTATTTATAAAGAAACATTATCATGTTATGGTAATTATTTATATAAATAATACTCATAATTATATCCATCCAAATAACATAGTGTCGAATAACAAATTACACCATGACATGGAGACGGTAAGTCGTATGTACGCGCGCATGGTTACTTGGTCATTCATAGGATGGATAGAATAAGGAATATGGTTGTAACATATTTATAATAAAATATCAGAAAGTATAAGGTATCGGAGTTATTATTTTATTATGGAAACAACAGAGAATGATGAAGTAGAATAAGAAAAGAACTTTGAAAGAAGGGATAAAACGATTACCACTTCTTCGGGTGTCTCTTTTTTATTTGCACAAAAGGACTCTTTTAGTTGAATTTATTCCAAAATTTTTGCCTATAGGATTAAGTTAAGGAATTATGGAGGATATATGGGTAGGGGTTGGATGAGTAAAAGGGATTTGGAGGTGTGAATTAAAGAGAAAGGTAGCTTCTCTTTTATAAGAGAGGTAAGGTGCACTTTAGGAAAACCTTGAAATATTAATTTATTATAAAATGATTTTATATTTCTAATAACTCTAAATTGATTTATTTCGAGGATAAGATGAGTATGGGTCTAAATACTCTCAACCAATAGTTTTTAGACATGTTTAGGTCATAAAATTATCCTTATCTTTTAGATTCAACCCTTTGTAAAATAAGTTAACTCTTACCATGTCCTCTTGTATTTTTATACTACATGGTTAATATAATTACTATAAAATGCCAAAAAAACCTAAATTGGATAATTTATAACATTTTAATAAATATCCAAGTTATTTGGACAAACTATAGATTTTTAGTATTTTTATATCATTTAATAAAATAGTATTTTATTTAAAAACTAATTTATGTCAATTTTGACACTATTTAGTAATTGATTTTTGTTAAAGTCATAACAACTTGATTCTTTAGAAATATAGGCATTAAATCACACCTAATATGTAAATTTAATCTAAAAAATTCATGGATCTCATAAAAACTTTTAAATTGTATTTATTTTAATATTTATAATATTATTTATTTGATTCTTTCATTAATAAGGAAAATACAGCATCATTATTGTGTCATAAATAAATTAAATTATTTAATGTATAAAAATTAGAAATAAAATGTCATGATGTATGAAATATTTTTAGATTTATAATATATATTTATAGTCAAAGATATCATTTATATAACCCCATACAAAAAATTGTTTTAGTGAAAGATACATGTTTATGTTATATTTTTTTATACTTAAATTAATTCTTATAAAATGTCATTTTCACACCCAAGTGGCTCCATGGGGTCCTAAAATCGACCCAAGGAAGAAAATGGTTGAACATATCTCATAAAATAGGATTATGACAAGTGTTATGGTAGTTTATTATTATTATAATATTATTTTTTTACCCTTATTTACCAAATTTACCCTTTAACCATGGTAAATAAAATTAATTATTGAAGTTACTATTCACAATGTCCAAAAATAAATGTATCTATTTACATAGTTTGGAAATTTTGATTCAAAATATGGAATTAATTTTTCCAAATTCAAAACATAGAAGTTGCAGTAATTAATTTAAAATTAATTCTGGTTGTCAAAACCAAAAAGTGGGTTTTTAAGAAATAAAAACTGTCAAAAGATAGACATGTGTTTATGTCCAATTCAAATGTGGAATTACATCCAATGACCTAAATTATATTAAATGATAAAAATATAATCTAATTATACTTTAAAATTACTCAAATGTTTAATTTAACACTATAAATTATTTTGATTAAAAAAGTTGTTTTCAATTAAAATTTTTTATTTTTCACTATTCATCAAAAAATGAAAGTTATCAGAAAAGTACCAAAATTTTATCCAAAATAAATTTTTATGTCTTTATTTTAAATAATAATTTAATTTCATTAAATTTAATATATAAAAGTTTCAAATATTGGATTTAAAAAGGTTTTTCCATTAAAAGGCGGAAAAATGTATTTTTTGAAAAATTATTCTTTTATATGAAAAATCGAATTTTTCCTTGTATTATGTCTAAGAAACACAAAATATGAATGTTAAAATTAGACGGGATATATAAAATTAAAAAATTTGTTAATACTATTCATAACTACTTTTTAAACATCTAGTTTTACAGGTCATGGTGTGCTTGAACTCGGTGTTGCGTACATCGCGCGCTAATGAATTATTTAAAAAGGAAGAGTATCATGGAAGCTTGGGGTGTCACGTATTTTTTATTTATTTTTTATCATTACCCCTAGGTTTCCTTTTAAAATTTGGAGAAAAATGGTGGTTTTTTGGTGGACAGACCCAGGTGCACAGTCGGAACACAGTTAGTGGTTACTGTGTGCCCAACCCAGGTAACCATGTGGTGGGAGACAGAACATACCACATAGTCACTGCATTGTCATGCACCCCGAACCAAGTGTTCATGCGGTCTACATATAACTTCTACATGGTCACCAAAAGGTTTATTAAACTATATAGACAAACCATGTGCATAGTCCAGGTCATTAAAAAATGTTATTTACCATTTTTACCTTTCAGAATTAAACCTACCCCCCCCCCTTCCCCACATGGGATTTTCAGCCATATAAGACCTCCAAGATCCCTTGGCACCCATTTTTGAAGGGGTTTTGGTGGGAGAAGCTTCAAGAATCATCAAGCGGATTTCCCTCTTCTTTCTTCCTTATCTTTAGGGTTTCTTCCATCTTTCTTGAGGTTCTATTTTTTTAGCAGCTAGGGTTTCGTACCTTGGGTTTGATCTTGGGTTTTTGGGTTCGATCTATTGGAATAGGGCTCATTTTTTCTTTCTCATGATGTGGTTGAGGTGATGTTGAAGATTCACACAATTTTTTTGGTTTTTTGACATCAAAAGTAGGTGATTCCATCTATAAATATTATTTGGTGAATTATCTTGCTGGCTTAATTAATTTTTCATGATCTTAGATTAATATATGTGGTGTGAAAGTAGTTTTTGAAATATTTTAACATGCGTTTGATTTTTAAGTGGCTTTTTTATGTTAAAGGGGGTGTGTTTTGGGTGTGAACCCATGTTGTATCACTTGGTAATGTTTTATGAATTGTGCAATGAGTTTATTAAATTATGAAAGGGTTGTGAATTGTGTTTTGATATGGTATTGGTGTTCATTTGGTCTTAAAAGAGTATTTTGGGTGTGTTTTTGTGTGTAAAACCATGAGACACTTCTTGAAATTGTTTTATAAATTTTTTGAATGATTTATTAAATGGTATAAAGGGTGTGGAACGTGTTTAAAAATTGTTTTGGTGTGATTATGATCTTATAAATATAATTTGGATTCGCAAGTGATGTTATGTGATATGTGAAGCTTGTTTGAGCATAAAAGGGAAGCCCTGGTATCTAGGTAGTCAGGCTAGGAATAGTTTGCTAGTGATTCTGAAGTGTCTGCGTCCCATTTTCACCTGGAAAGATTGATGATAAAAACAATAAAAATATATGGAAAATGATTCTAAACCACTAGAACTTTGGATATTTCTCCTCTTTAGTGGCTCATGTGCAAGAAATTTGTTGGTTGTGGTTCCTATAACACATTTCACCGAGATACGAGGTACCTAGGGTCCCACTGCTAGCTATTACCTAGGGATAGTTCCCATGTTTAGTGATCATTGGATATATTGGACATAATTTTGCCATACAGTAGTGTTGGTGGTAAATTTTCAGAATCAAGTGTGTTATTTTTAAAAAAAACTTTAAAATTGTCTTTCCTTTAAATATGTTTTTCCTAAAATTGATACTAGCATTTACTTTGTATAAAATCTTGCAATTTATTTACCTTTTTAATGTTTAGTGCATGGAATATTTTCTTGGTTGGAATCCTACTGAGTTTAGTCTCACACACTACTTACACCTTTGGGTGTAAGTAGACTTGGTAATGTTTGACATATGTAAGGGCAAGTATTTTGGTGACAGCAGTTCAGGTTGCAAGATATTTAATTGGTGCAGTGTTGTGAAGGTGGCTTGAGGGAGATTCCCCTTTCCTTGTGGTGGTTTTTTAGTTAGACTTACTAAACATTTTTGTTGTGACCTTTTTAAATGTTGGTTTAAACCCTTGTAACTCAATTCTAAAAAATTATTTAAGGCTTGTTTGGTTGAATTTTTAGATTTGGTTTATCAAATTTTTTTGGTTGTTTTATGCTTATAAATTCAGGTAAATCATTCCCAATATTTTTTTATGGTACCCGGGCATGTTTGTTGGCCCATGGGAATCAGGAATGGCCTTAGGTCCATGCCATGGACCGGGTTGGTTGTTGTTTTGGATAATGACCCAGCTTGGTTCGTGACACCCAAGATGACAAAGGTTAGCAATAAATTCCAAGGGCTTCATTTACAATTGGGGGATGATTTTCTATTTGAAAATAAAATAACCAACCAAACATACAATAACTAGTAAACTACTATATGATGCATAATTACAATGAAAGGAAACTCAAATATTTCATTTATATCAAAACCAATCAAAGAGTACCACAGTAGAATACTACAAAACAACCAAGTACACAGTGGAAGACAAAACTATCAAAACTCAATGACAACCAAATAATCTCCAAATCTCCACATGCTCTATGCTCTAACTCCACCAACATCCCATGTATCATGAATTACTACTAAATATGTGTAATAATTTACCTTTTCCCATGTGTTGGTAAACAATATCTATAAAAGAGCCAAAGTGGCAAAGAAGGGGTGAGTAATAAAAGTCAGTAGATTTTCCCCAATGACTTCCTTACTCGCGCCACTAGGATAGAACAATTTAGAAAAATATATATATAATAGTTTATATAAAACACTTTATAAAATATTTTATATCTAAATATAAACAAGTTCCAAAAAAACCATTTTCTCAAAACAACATAAAGTTCTAAATAAAGATACCAAAAAAAACATTAAACCATTTCAAAAGTTCTATTTTTTGAATAATCAATCTATTCCACATTTCTACACTATCAACCATGCATGCATCATTATGAAAGTTCCATACTCATGAGTGGTTTCTTGTCAATCTAATAATTCATCACAAGGTTATTAAATCATATGTTCTATTAAACCTTTGGCACCGAGCACAAGGTCATATTTCAACCAAGCCTCGTAAATGCAATATGAACTCACACCGACCCATTATCTCAAACCATGCCATAATCATCATTTCAACTATTTCAATAAAATAACCCTTTTATTGAAAACCTTTTAAACAACCATTTCAATAAAACCAAAAAAAAATTGAAAACACTTTTCCAAGCATAAAAATAAATCTATCATTTTAAAATTATAATTTTAAAATCAAGTTACCAAAATCACTTTCCAAAACACACCCAATTTCCATGAATCCAAAAACCACCACACAATAGGGTTTTTAAAAATCACTACACATAAAATAAACAATCAATTATCAATAAAAATAATAAATTTGAAACTAATTATTCATATTCTAAATAGAGGAGTCGATAGTGATGCCACCTACCTCAAGTTTTATGGTGAAAATGAATAACGGTGCTTTAAAAAAATGAAACCAAGTTAAATCTAAAAAACCCCACCTTATATCTCTTACCCTATCAATATAAAGAACAAATATAAACAAATTTTTCATCTAAAACCCTAGATCTACCAACAGTAGTCATTGATCAAAGAAACTAAGTTAAAGGGAAAAGTATTTCTAAGAAAACTCATCAAGTACTACAAAGAACGAAGTATTATTGTAAGAATCGAGCTTCAATTCACCAAGGAACTACTCTAGAACACTAAAAATTTGATGGGGAGAGTTTATCCAGCCTTTGAGAGGGAAAAATATAGAGTTATGTCCTTTTAGAGAGAAAAAAAGAAGCATTTAGAGGTGAAAATGTGTTAGATCCACATTTTAAGGATATAACTTTTTACCAGAGCATAGTTTAGTCACATGGTTAGGCAAATTGTACTCTAATTTTTCTCCTACCTCTACCTTAAGGGAGACCTCACATGGTTGTCTTGCTTGGTTACCAAACCATTCTCCAACCATTCCAAAGATCATTTTCCAATAAATGCTCAACACAGCCTGATTTCTCCTAGGCTTTCGCACTATTTGGGAAAATAGTGTGTTGCCCGTGTGCCTTCCCTTTATCCCATATTTTATTGTGCATGGTTTCCTATATGTGTTTCATGGTTTTCCCAAACCATGCACCAATCATGTACTTATATAAAATCCCCAAAAACACTCCAAAAGTTGTCCAAACTCTCCCAAACTTCACCCATAAACTTTACATACTTAAAAAATAATAAATAAAGGATTACTTACTTGAAACTATGGGTGTTACATTATCCCCTTCTTGGATGTTGTGGAAAAAACCTACACCCAAAAAAATTGGGAATTTTTAAGGTTTTTTAACTTGGGTAGGGAGCATATAAAAATAATATAAAATACATGATTGATTAATATCACATAATACCCAACCTATGGGTTCATAGAAACTACACTAGAATTCACCATAGCACCTCCATTACACCACATGACATCTGCCCCAACCGCCACCACCACTAAATGAATTACAACTCACAAACAATCCACAATCACAAACCATATTCCATATTTCATATAGAAATGGATCGATTAACATGAATGGGAACACCTTGATAAAACTAGAACACACCATACCACATCCTTATCTTACTAAAAAATAAAAAAACCATCATTTTCTTTGATAGTAGCCATCTCCAAATGATGAATAAAGAGAAAACAGTGAGAAAAAAAGAGGGAAACTCACTTAAAGCCACCAAGGATAGATTTTCCAAGGATAGTATTGAAATAAAATGAAAACGGGATGATATGCCTCAAAGTGATGCACTTGGATTGCTTAAGAACCAAGAGATAATATAGAAAAATGATGGGGTTTGAGGGGGTTTTGTATTTTATAGGTAGTCTTAAAAACATAAGACCATGGTTCCCTCACCATGGTATAGAAAATATATCAAATGACAAGATAATGGTTCAAGGTAATGGGCCATGTTGGAGTGGGGTTGGTCAAATCCATGTCTGAGAAACACAGTGGGGTCTACCCCTTAGATCCAAAAAATTGAGGAGGAGACCATGGTGTAGCAGTAACCACCATGTTGCAGCACATAACCTCTAAGAAAATGCTTATGTCATAGCCAAGATCCATGGTGTAGCTACCCTAAAAATAATATAACCGCAAAATTCACCCCTATAGGACTCCACACCATAGCCAGGTGACCATGCCGCAGCTATTTTTTTTTTAAAGGTTGGGGCCGAAGCCTCATTTTATTATTAAATCAATGAAAATACCTCTTTTAACTGGGTATAGGGAGACCCATTACATAGCTCGAAGGCCCAGTGGGAATGTAGCTCATTACATAGCCCGCAGGCCCAAATTTTTGGCCCAATGCCCATTCTGTGAATAGTAACTCGCCTGCTACAGTACCCGCACAGTACCGCCACTACTACAGTACCGCTGCAGTACTACTACAGTAGCCTGCGCCCAATGGGTTTTGAACCCCCATTTTTCATGTAGTATTACAGGGTGCTTACCACTAAGCCAAACCCCAACTACACCATGCCACAACTATGTTGAATTTCAAGGAACCAAAAAAATTCCACCACCAAGCCTCTACACCACATCCAACATCTCCACACCACAATGACTCCCCTATACGGTGAAACTCAAGCCTCCACATCATTGAATACTTCACAACTAAAATTTTAATCTACAACTCCCACCTTTACCCTATAACTTTATTAGAACATCCCTTAAACACCTCTATCACTAGAATTCCCATATAGTAATGGGTTAGAAGTTCAAGACCATTATATAAGATAACACTTAAACTAATCTCATCCTTAAGAATAAAAATGAACCCGGATTAAAGAAAGGAAAGGAATGGTTTGAACAACCATCATGTGAGATGCCACTTAGAGATCTCATTACAACTAAAACATTGTAACTATCTCACACTAACCTCAATCCAACTTCCTCACACAACCATACACACCACTATTCCATCCTCCAAACTTCCCAATCCATTGATTACCACAACCAAAAAATAAAAAGGAACCAAGTACACAAATCAAGGAAATACACTTCCCATATCAATATATTTTACACATTTGAAAGAACTAAATCACCCACATGATATTAAAAAAATTTATTATAAAATATCTTGATTTTGAAAATTTTGTCCCCAATTCATATGATAAAATATTTAATCATACATAATCATCAAATAAAAATCAAAATAGAGAATGATTGGACCCCCATACAATGCCTCAAATAGATCAATGTCAATGGATAAGTGGTAGTTGTTATAATCAAACTCAACCAAAGGAAAGTTATTTTTCCAAGATCCACTAAAGTACAAGATACATTCTTGTAATATATCCTCCTATATATCAATGGTACACTCTATCTTCCTATCCTTTTGACTGTGGAAAAGTAGTGTTGAGGAATAATTGAGTGATAAACACATGTTTCAATCCTCTCCAAACTCATGAGGTAAAACAAGAATAAAAATTTGATACAATGGACCTCATAACTCCATGTAGTTTCACAAACTCAACCACATTACACTTTTATAAGAAATTTGTGGTGATAAAATCATTGAATTCTGGTAAGTGATCTGACTTTTTCATCCAATCCATGATTACCCAGATAGAATCATTTCCTTATAGTGCTCGGTGTAACCCCATGTTGATGTCTACTAATATGTCATCCCACTTACATTCGGTAACATACAAGGGTTGTAACAAACCTCTAAGAACACAGTGTTCTACTTTCACTTACTAAAGAACTGTACACTTCACCAAAAACATGGCCATTGACTGTTTCATCCTAAGAAACTAAAACTACATCATCAAACCTTGGTACATATTTTACACTCTTAGGTGTACCACCAAAGCTGAGATATGAAACTAATGAATTAATCTCTCATGAATCTCTTTCATAACAAAAAATATTCCCCAAAACAACATCTAGTTTTGTCCATCCTATGAACAACCCTCTGCAGTATAAATATTTCTAACATTGCCAAGCTTCACTTATGCCTTTGTGTCTCCCCACTAAGACTCTTACACCTATTACATCAAGAAAAACTCTACATTCATCTAATATAGACAACCCTAGATACTTCTTTCCTAAAAAAATATTCATTGATGCAAGCTCTTTAACCCCTTTCCAAACATCTAAAAACTCCCAATGCGCATCTCCTTAGGAATTTTGACTTAGCGCATCAGCAACAATATTATACTTTCCCAAGGTGTAATAGATTGAAAAAATGTGATCCCAAAGAAACTTTATCCACCTACACTAGAGTGGATTCAAATAAATTTAAGATAAGACATATTTAAGGCTCTTTTGGTCCATGAAAACTATAATTCAATCACCAATGAGGTGATACCACCAAATATTTAGTGAAAATATAACTGCAGTCAACTCCAAGTCATAGGTGACATAGTTATTCTCATGAGGAAGTAATTTCCTAGAACCATAAGATATCACTATCCTTAGCTGTATCAAAGAACATGCCAAACCCAAATAGTATGCATTGTAGAAAAACTTAAATATCACATGCTCTTCATCCAACCAAATCTCTAGAACACTGATCAAACTCTCCTTATTTTAACCAAAAACTACTTTGAACTGATTAGTCCTTCTTGGTCAATGATATTAGCGAGACTGAAATCCAAAAGAAACTAGGCATAAACTTTCAATAATAGTCTAAAAGACCTAGGAAAATGAGAGCCTATGTCAGGTTATTGGGTTCTAGAAAAGAACCAATTACCTTGTTCTTTAAATATTCCATTGCTACAACCTATTAAGATAACACATGTCTAAGTAAATAAAACTCTCGCATCTAGAATATATACTTGGATAGCTTTCCATGGAGCTGGTGGCATCAAAGGACTTTAAAGAAATCTCTAAGATGATCAGAATACTCCTCCTATGAATTCTAGTAGATCAAGATATAATCAATGAAAATATATATAAAATGGATAGGAACTCATATAATATGGATTTCATGAGTCCCTGAATATATCTGGTGTGTTTGTGACACCTAATTGAATGACTATGAACTTGAAGTGATCATATCTACACCTGAAGGAAATACTCTGTTTATCCTCATCTTTCACCCACATCTGGTGATATTTAGACTTCAAATAAATCTCTAAAACCCAAATGAAACCCTTTATCTATTCAAATAGATCTCAAATACTCAAAAGTGGGTAATGTTTATTTACTATTTCATGATTCAACCTTCGGTAGTCAAAACACAACCTCATGCTATCATTCACTAACTTGGTGGATAACACTGGATCACCCCAAGGGTACAAGCTTGGTCAGATGAAACTTATAAGTACAAAATCATCAACCTATATCCTCAACTAATGAAACATCATAAGCTCCATTTGATAAGGAGACCTAAAAATTATAGACTCATCGAATTGAAAATCTATCCCAAACTCAACTCCACGTTTAGGGTGTATTTCCAAAAACTAATTTGAGAAAACATTCAAGAACTCCTCTTCATCCCTGGGAATATCCTATGCCTAATCTCCCAATGATAGCTCTACCAACTGAGACAAAAGAGGCTCCACTTTCCTACCTCCCATTCTATAACTCTTCTTGCCAATGAAGGCTACTCAGTTTCCCTCCACATTGTAAAATGAAACAATCTTTTTGAAATATCCAATGACTGTATGCATGGAATATAGCCAATCCATGCAAAGGATAACATTGTATGGATGTATCTATAATAATGAATAATCCTCCACTAACTAGTATTATCCTATCACCAGTCTACATCCCCAGCACACATCAAATAAAGTATCTTGAGCTCCAACCAAAGTAGATAACATAAGGGTCCATAGAATCCTCTACACATAGGGTCCTAAGGTATGGAACAAATTATGAGAAACAAATGAGTGCATGGATTCTGAATCAAATAAGTCACAAATAAGGGTAGGCGGTAAATTGAACATACCTTGGATGACCTCTCACTCTATTGGAAATGTCGGATCTATCACATGCATCTGACCACACCCATCTCCTTTACCTCACTATTTTTAGCCTCTATAAAATTTCTCTAGTCAAGGTCCATAAGGATGGGAACTATCATGAGGCATACCCTTTAAACACCATCTACGCCCAAATTTTGAACAAGTATCAGTGGTCCCTACTATTGAAACTTCCACAGAGGCAACTACTATTTTTTATGAAAAGGATTCTGACTACACATATAAAACTATCCTCATTTATTTATCATGTACTAATCCTAGTGGTGTCCATGTCCCCAACATACATAGAATAAAAATGGGAATCCCTTGAAAAGTTATTGCAGTCCACCTACCCTAGATGAATGTAAAGGGATCAGTTGTGGTTGGTTCCCCACTGGTCAAAACCCTAAATGCCTAAACCTCTATGACCCACTCTCTAAAGATCTATTCCTAATAATCCCTTTTTTTCAATAACTTTAGGATCGAATCCTAGAGAAATCATCCACGTGATAATATATTTCTTATTTTTCACCTCCAGGTATGTAGAAAACATAAACATGGTGACCATATAGATGATCATTGGGAACAACACCTCCTCCAGACATCACGTTGTAGAATCCTCATTATAAAGGTATGAGGAGAAAAGTGTAGGTCCTTGAACCTAACCTCGTGCTCTCACACGCTAAAAATTCCCTACTTAAGGGGGGATATATCCTACCTCATTTTCTCCTTCATCATCGATAATAGAAGTTCCAAATGGAACTCATTATAAAATTCTATCCACAACACATTTGCATCCTTTTGGTCATCAAGATACATCGTCCACATTAATGTGTGGCTCACTACATTTTACGAATTTACAATGGAACCCAAAACTTATCTTGATCTCAATTTAAACCAAATATGATATTGAGATCCACTAAGAAGTGATCTATCTCAAGATTAAAGATTCTCCCCTCATACAACCCCAAAATTTGGCACTTAAAGGCATAAGAATCCATATTTTGTGCCCCATCCTTCTCTTTTGGGTTGATCCTAAAATATTCAACCAAATTAGCCTATTGAACCTCCACTACCTAAGATACTCATAGATGGAAACTAGAAAACATTCCAAAAAATCAAATTGGAATCCTAATCCTGATAAAATGAAATTTTATAAAATTTTATTGAATTACTTCATTTTAATTCCATGTAATCACCTAATTTAGACATCAATATAATCAATCATGATACACGTACCTCTCTTAGGTCTCTACCTTGGAAATAGGTCCTCCTCACTTGGTCATTCAATATGTTAAGAGTCCATGACTCTAATTATAAGGGGTCGTAAAATCCCATTGCCTATCCAGTCTCTCTAGCCTATGTAATTCACCAAGATCAATTGGAACCATTTTCCTACCAATCCATTCAATCCTCACAATTCTTAACTCTAAACTTTATCCTATCACTCAACCAAAACCTCTAATACCACTTTTTCATGGCCCCCTCCCTCAAGAGGAACCCCTCCTAGGATGGAAATGAAGTAAGAGAGATAGGACCCCAGAGCCCCACCTCTAGTAGTCCCCATGTTTGAAGATAGTATAGAAGGTATAAAAATCTCACATATGGAAGGAATTACCCTATATAATAATATTTAATTTGGAGATAAGATAAAAAACCAAGAAGATCTAGTATATAATATAAAAGTAAACCCAAAAATATCCCTTAATTCTTGAAAAATTTTAATAAATAAAAATAATACCAAAAGACAATTCCTACGGTGTCGACTCAATAGCAGCTCTAATACTCAATCTAGTAATGTACAGTTTGGTCCCTATGATACTCTTGGAAACCTAAAATTTATTTTATATACACATAGGGTGGCCATTACATGTATACATAGTATGATCATACCCAAGGTCTCTAGTGCACATGTAAGAAGAGAATATTGATGTACCAGTGAATAAACAGTAGAACTAGAAATCGTATAAATAGATCAACTAAGAAACCCTAGCCTCTCTATGCCTTAATCACAAAATCACATATCCAATATATTAATATCGTATAAAAACCTAAAAAATAAACCTTAATTCCTCTTACCCACTAATTTGTTTCTCTCAATCCCCAACATCAAATTCCATGTGCTCTCATCCCTTCCATACATGTAACATCACATATCCGTCCATCTTTAATATGGGTCAGGACACATCCCTACATACCCCACCCATGAAATTTCTATTATCTGGTGCTTGTATCAGTCATCATCACATCAAAATATCATCACATCAAAGACTCATCACATAACTAGGGCAATAGGGTATCATGAATGTTAAGGACATAAACCTCATGCACTCCTCGCACCATGCATGACCCCCACCACATATCATGTCCTCGTCACCACAGGGTAATCTCCAAAACCATCTTGCATCGTCACTGGGTAATCTCTAACACCAACCTATATCATCAATGCTAAAGGAAGGGAATGTACGGGGTAACCAATCATCTATATTAACACCATCTAGATATTGGGGAAAAACCCAGAACCTAAATTTTTTTAGAATTGATAAGGTTATCGAACTTAGGTAGAGAACATATAAAAATAACATTAAATACATGATAGATAGATACAACACAATAGCCAAACTATGTGTTCACAAAAAATGAACTAGTGTACACCACAAAACCACTATTGAAGCACTCAACATTTGTCACAACCACCACCACAATTAAATACATTTCACCTCACAAACAATACACAAGAGAAAACTATATTCCATATTTCCTTTCAAGTTAATCCATTTCCATATTTACTTATTACCAACCATTCTCAATTTATTAATCCTGTTCATTTCATATTTAACAAAAACCACTTAATCTTCACATCCCATTTAAATTTAAGAACTCATTAATCATCCCATACCATTATCCAATTCATCCCATTATCCATTCCAGTTTCATCATTAACATTTAATTATATTACTACTAGGTAACTAGAACAACACATCACTAAAAAAAACCTATCTTTCTCATGTCAACAAGACCCATATTACTTCCACCACACATCACAACCACTTCCTCATTATAAAATCCACATATCACAGACACATCTCATTATATTCTCCCCATTCCCCAAAAACACTTTTCACATAATTTATTTCAGTTTAGAAAAATGGTATTTTATCGCATTCACTTATTTATTCTCAAGGAAATTCTCACACAAACCAAGATTTTCCTTGTTAATATGATTCATTACCCATTTTTAAGTGATTAGAAATTTCATTCAAAGTGATATAAAATAATTATACATTCAATGGTTCCACAAACATATCAATTCCAACATAAACAAGGCTCCCAACAGTCGTGATTTTCATTAATTTAATCAAACATGCTTAATCTTAAAAACAACAGAATCCAAGGTGGTAAAAAATGTGATTTATTCCATCATATACTTAAATTTTAATTAAAATAGTTATTATCTTCATTAATTTTGTGCATATATCTCCCTAAAGGAAAAAAAGCTTGATAAGTTCACATGCATAACTAAAATAGTAAATATAAAATATCACCTATCTCAAATAAATATTTTTGAACCATAGTGTAAAATTTAGACAATAGGAAGATGGTCTTCAAGCCCCCCAATAAATGGGAACACCATGATAAACCTAGAACACACCGCTGCACATCATTAACTTACCAAAAAAACACCAAAACCAGTGGTTTTCTTGACTTAAACCTTCTCTGAAAGAAGAATAGGGAGAAAAAAAGAGGGTAAATCACCTAAAACTTCCAAGGATCTCTCTCCCAAGTCTAGGGTTGAAATATAATAAAAATGTACAAAATAAATCCTAGGTATGTACTTGGGTATACCAAGAACCAATATAAATTCCATAAGAATGATGGGGTTTGAGGGGGTTTGGGATTTTATAAGAATTCTAGAAAACATAACACCACAGCACAAGACCCCTTGACACTACATAGAAATGCTGAAAAAGGACAAGACCATGGTGAAAGGGAAGGGACCACACAATAGTGGGGCTTCTCAAATCCATGTTCGAGTACATGATGAGGTCTATTCCACAAATTTGAAAAATTAGGGAGGAGACCATGGTATACGAGGAACCACTATGCCACATGACTCAACCACCAATAAAGGCCCCACAATACAACCCTGCTCTATAATATAGCTACCTAAAAATGAAATAATCAAAAAATTCACCCTTTATGACTCCATACCAATACCATGTGACCACACCACAGCCATACTAAATTTGGTAGAACCATAAAAATTTCACCCTTCAACTTCTATGTCGCATGTGATCTCTCTATTCCATAGTTACTCCCCTCCATGGTGTGGCTCAATCCTACATGCCACAAAATCTTTCTTAACTAAGTATTTGTGCTACAAATAATCTTTTTACCCTTCAAATTCCTCAAAACTTCCCCCAAACACCTCCATCACAAGAATTGCCATAAATTAAAGGGTTATAAGGTATGAACCATTATAATTAAGTTGCTAAAGAATTCCTAATTCATGTTCTCTAAGATTCGATAATTTCTAGTGGTTTTAATTCCGCACTGAAGGACCATTGGTGGGTGAATACTTCTTTGAACTCGTGTTTTATTACCTAGTAGTTTCATAGATGACCCCTTCCAAACATCAACAAACCTATACTATAAAAATCACTAGCCACAACAACTACATATCAAACTCTTAATTCCATATCTCCTCCTGGAATTAATTATGTGGCCACTATATAGATACCAAAGTGATTGTATCCCCATATAAAGTATTCTCACTCCAATACACTTTCTGAACCAGTCACTTATCTAATGATGTGTCCAGATCCATCTCAAACTATTTGATATTAATATCATGGGAAGGGTAAGGATGGTATCTTTGAAGCTGGGATACATGGAATATGTTGTTCATAACACTGAGTCATTGAGGAATCACTAAATAATATTCCACTTTTTTGATCCTCTTAACAACTTGAAATGGTCCCATGAAACCAGATGCTAATTCCCCTACCACTAAATTGGTGTGATTCCTAATCGAGTTGAAACAAGTAAGAATACCAGGTTTCTCAACTCAAGATCTAGGTAATGTCATTATCTGTTGGAATAACATCTATTTCTTATCTAAGTGTTTAGTTACCACTTATTGATTAAAAAAGTATGCTTTAAAGTATCTTATATAAGACTGTGTCTAATAAAAATTGACTCCACAGCCTATAATAGACACAGAAGTGATCAATTTCAACTACCACAAAGAGCCTCAAATGATGATAGATGAATCGATGATTAGTAACTACAGTTATAGGTAAACTCCACAAATGGAATATGTTTCTCCCATGAACCACTAAAATCTAAGACACATGCTTAAAGCATGTCCTTTAACACTCAAATGGTACACTTAAGTTGTATCTAAATCATATGATGATCTCCAATGCTCTTTTTAACCTACATATCAAGAACCTTTTATAACTATCCTTGTAAGTGTGATGTTAAATGACCATATCAATCATAAATGATGCTCTTAGAAACCCCATGAAGACACAATATCTCCCTAAAGTAAATCCTTCTTAGATTTCCAATGGAATAAGTCTCTCATATCAATTGTAAATTCATGAATTTAATCAACCATTCTATGATAACCCATACCACATAACTACTATAAGATGGTCTCATAAATCCCATTACAATGTCCATGGTCACATCTTATCACTTCTATTTTGGAATGGGTAATGATTGAATAATACCAATGGGTCACTGATAGTCAATATTCACATACTAGTTGGTAAAGAAATATGAAACAAATCCCTCTATGAAATTATTCATCTCATAACACCAATACTCCATACGGATTTCATGATACATCTTGGTAATCCTTGGGTGAACCATTCATCTCAAGGTGTGTGAAATCTATATCATCTCCTTACACATTATTGTAGGGACTACTACATTTCCCCATACAAAAATAACCTCATCGACATCAAGGGACCAATTAGGTGGCATATCCCCACCATATATATTTTAACTCATCACTATAAAATATGATCCAGAAAACTAGATCTCCTTCATGTTATATAGGTTTGAAGAAATAATACTAAAGGATATCAAGGTCACTTTTCCCTAATACTACTAAACATTTAATAATATCTCAATGAATAATCACATCACATACTACTCACTACTAGACACTTACACCACATGTGCTTGTATTTTTTTATCATAACATTATCCACAACATTCTGCTTCCCAAGGGAAATTTTTCGTATAGAAAACAAATTACTATAGGAATTTCACCCAAATCATATATTTATGGTTTAGGTCCCTTTGAGAAAATATATACCTCTGGATATTATGGTTTATATACACCAAAAAAACTTTTGTAGCAGATATTCATGCTAACATATTATCATGTGAACCACTACTGCAAGATCTAAATTATAAATTAGGTAGTTCCTTTTATGCATCCTCATCCTATTTTACCCATAAGTGACCACTTTCTTTCACTATATCTTGACATCCCCAATCATAACTCCTGATGTATCACAATACAACATATAGTCCTTACCTTGGTCGGGTAATGTTAGCATCATTATAGAAATTAATCTCATTATCAACTCCTAAAAGGATCTCTCATAAGATTTTAGCCACATAAACATCACCCCATTCATTTCCAGGGTCATAATCGGTATTACCAAGTAGGATAAATCATAAAAAATATATTCAATGGTAATATTACAATCAAAATGAACTATAAATATCATATATGTTCTTGGGTGGCTCCTAAAAATCATAGTCATGACCTTATCTAGGTCCACTAATATTCCTCTCTCAGATACCATATTCCCTAGAAATCACACCTCATTAATAAAAAAATTTACACTTCAAGATCTTGGAATATGGTTTATTCACCCTTGGTGTACTTTGAAAAATCACCAAATAAAGAGTGTGATCCTTCATATACTAGGAGTATACTTGAATTTCATCAATGAAAAAAACTATAAATAAATCTAGATATGGATGGAGGAACATATTCATTAGGTCTAATAACACTATCAACATGTTCATTAACCCTAACTGTATCACTAGATACTCATAAAAGTCATACCATCTCTTAAAATTAGTACATAGTAAATCTGAAGGCCTTACTCTCAACTGGTTATAACCCAACCTAAAATAGATCTTATAGAACCACTTTAATCCCCTCAAATGATCAAATAGGTCATTAATATAAGAAATATGATATCGGTTCTTAACCATCATTGGGTTCATCCTTCAGTAATCTACCCATAACCATAGAGATATGTCTTCCGTCTTGGAGAATAAATTAAGAGCGCCTAAGGGGGAATGCTCAAGAAAACAACCTATTTAACTAAAAATATTATAAAAAATTGTTTTTTTATAATATTTGGTTGATAATAATTGAGATAATTTCCCCACATTGATATTTATTTTAGTATTTAAATTAATTTTTTATTTTGATCTTGAATTCGAAAATTCCATAAAAATTTTGTCTTCCCCATTTTTATTTCTCTAAAATGTTTTTATCAAAATATTTATTATGTATCAAATTTTTACATAAAATTTCAGGAATGTATTCTAACTTAATTTGGATTCATTTTTCATCATAATATATGGATCTCATGTTTGAATAGAAAAATGTGGCTATAAATTCAATGTTGTACTCGATTCGATAGATTGGACCTTACTACCCCATTTAGGATATATATTTTTCATTCATGCATGGAATGAGATGAAATTTTTCTAGATATTAAATATCTCAATTTTCACAATTCATTCAACTATAGAGATAAATGGTTTATATGGGAACTTGGTTGAAAATTCATCTCAATACGGTGTAAATTTTGGAGGCATAATTCTGTATGTACATTTGATTACATTTCAAACCTTATCCCCTCCACTCTATTTAAATTAATTTTTTAGACTTGGGGTGGGTTTTTCATTGTTTTAGGAGGTTTTGGATAAAGATATTGGTTATATTCCATATCTATATCCATTTTAAATATGAAAGTATTGTTTTAAGGATCTCTTCCAATAAGGCTATCCTTCACTTATTTTACTTCTTGTTTCTTTTTTTTTTTGTTCTTATAATCTCTATTTATCTTCAATAAAATTTATTTTTTCTTATATTTTAATATATATTTTTTCAGTTAGAATCTAAGAGTGAAAATGAGACTGGATTTTCCCCTTTAAAATCTTTCCTTATGCAAATCATCTCCATGATGACAATTCCACAAATTATAGAGTAGTTATTTTTATGGTTTATCTAATTTTTACCTCTTTAATTAGTTGTTTTAAATTTAGTTAATCACTGTAATTCATAAAATTATAGTCAATTAAATGATTTTTGGAATATTTCTATCACTCGAATGGATCACACATTACACAT
The DNA here is from genome assembly GCA_963277665.1 of Viscum album. Lineage (NCBI taxonomy): Eukaryota > Viridiplantae > Streptophyta > Magnoliopsida > Santalales > Viscaceae > Viscum > Viscum album. The sequence continues at coordinate 761,158,597 of OY728139.1, read as the reverse complement.
GGGGTTGAACATGTGTGATTTGGGAGAGAAACACTTTAATCATCAAATCTTTTCAATTCGGGATTAAATCAAAGGTTTCAAATCTAATCCTAATACTCAAGTGTAACATCCTGGCCTAGCTAACCACTAAACTGATGGCCAGACCGATCTATACATGGCATCAATCATACATCCCCATATTTCATAGGCTAACAACTAGTAGTGAGGGTCTAAGGAGGTGATAGTGGGGAGACTATACCCTCATGATTAGAGTAGCACATAGGTGTGTTAGGAAATAAATAATAGAAAATATCATAAGTATTAATAAATAAAATATATAGAAATCACTACTACAAATACGGATTTTATCAGCACTAAAAATGGCCTTTATCAGCGCTAGAAAAGCACTGATAAAGCCGGCGTAGATAAAGGGGGGGTCCCCTTTATCAGAGCTCCAAGAAGCGCTGATAAAAGAGTCTTTTATCAGCGCTTTATTTTTAGCGCTGATAAACGACCCCTTTTATCAGCGCTTTTTTTTAGCGCTGATAAAAATAAAAAAAAATTAAAAAAAAATTAAAAAAAAATACTGCCAATCTCGGGGGGGGGCTTTTTACAACGTTGAGCCCCCCATCTATCAGCGCTTTCCCCGCACCCTCCAGCGCCCGCACGCACCACCTACACCATTTATCAGTGCTAGACCCTCGAAAACAGCCTTGCGCATGCGCCCCTACATCCACCCAGATTTGATCTCGAGACCTCCCCCCTGCGCACCTAAAGCCTTTGCCACTACCCTATATTGATTTGTTCTCTTATTCATGATATATCTATTTATTTATATATATATTTAGTTATATTTATTCATATAGTAATATATATTTATATTAATATATATAGTTATATTAATATATAGATATAGTTATATTAATATATATATATAGTTATATTAATATATACATATAGTTATATTAATATATGTATAGTTATATTAATATATGTTTAGTTATATTAATATATAGTAGTTATATAAATATTAATATATTGGTATTTTAAATAAAATAGATATTATTTATTATTTAGATAAATCTAATATATTTTATATATAAATATGTTTAATTATTTATTTAAAAAATTTAATTTTTAGGTATGAATATATAAAAAAATTGTACATATGGTTATATATTTGATTATAAATAGCAGTGCATTATAAAAAAGGATGAAATTTCAAATATATAATATCAATATGGATGTAATAACTTGGAATAAATTCAGTCCCCACCAAAAAAAGCCAATAATACCCCCTTAAACGAGGCTGAAAATCCACAAAATGTTAAAAAATCTGGGTACCCCGACAAAAAACTCAGTTTTGGAGGTCTTATAAGCCTCTTTTGGCCTCGAAAAACGCTTTACCAGGGTCCTCCCAGGTCACAGCAACGTAGAGATCGTCGCAGGCTTCGATTTGATATGTGGTAGAGCTCAAACAGACACCCGGATCAAAAGTTATGGCCGTTTGAAGTTTGAGTTGCGTTTTCAACATATTTTGGATCTTTTTTTAATTTTTTTTATTTTTTATTCTTCAAATTGTTATTAAATGACTATTACTCCATAATAATTATCAAATTATTAATTAAAAATATTTTTTTAATTTTTTAAGAATCCATTTTAACTAAATATCTTATATATTAAGTATATTAAGTGTAAATGTACATTTATACTTATATAAAATATATTTAAAAATTATATATTATATTTATATCAATATAACTATATAACTATATTTATATATTAATATATTTTTTTTTTAAAAAAAAATTTCATTTGACCCTTTATCAGCGCTTTTAAAAAAAGCGATGATAAAGGCCCCCCTTTATCAGCGCTACTAAACAAGCGCTGATAAAGGGGGTCCCTTTATCAGCGCTAAAAAAAGCGCTGATAAAGGGGGGGCCTTTATCAGTGCTTTTTTTAGCGCTGATAAATCCCCCCCCCCCTTTATTAGCACTTTTTCATTAGCACTGATAAAGGGGTGGCGCTGGCCTTGCCCAGTTTTGTGGTAGTGAATGGAAGAATAACATAAACTAAATATAAATTTTCATCACTAATATACAACAATGAATGCATGTCCATGTGATAATACATAAACTAAAACAACAGACATATAGTAGAAAATACAATATAGTGCAGTACAAGAACAAGGAAAGAAACAAAATCCCTAAGGGGGAACTCTATGAGCATAATGATAACCATCTCAGTCCCTTTCTCCTATCTCTTAGGTACAATCATGATATCACGAGCAATAATCCATGGTCTTGTGAACATGAGATCTTCTTGGAAACCTTGGTGCAATGGCATCCTAAGTAAGGTGTGATATAAAATCCTAGTGGGACACCACCAATGGTGTATACAGCTGAATCAAGTCCATGAACATAAGGTACAATAGTGTGTAGATAAAAATGAAGTAATTGACAATGATGAAATAATAGACACCAGCCTTCTCTGGTTCTTAAAGGACACCTAGTGTCACTACTTACTTTGTCTTGTGGCTAGAATGAGTGTTTTATCAGTAACTATATATATATATATAGTTATAATATATATAGTTTAGATATATATTTCATCCACCTGTATGGACTATGTGTGTGTGGGCGTAAGTATCCACATACCTGGAATACTAGGTGCTAGATAAACTAGGGCATAACTCAGTCATCCATAACTAGTATAAAAGATCTTATACGCTATAATAGAGGGTAAAATTCCTACATCTCATAATGAGTGGTAGAATTCATGCTCATCACTCGAGATGGTCGGTGCGTCGTCCTTCCAACCCCTAAAACAAGGGATGTGGTTTGTCATGCCCACCATCTAAATAGTGTCAATGGTGTGATACGTCATGCCCAACACCCAATGCAAGGGAGTATGAATATTCATGTCCAAAATAACCCTTACCATCATTCCATAGCCAATGTAAAGGTGTGATAATAATAATAATAATAATTCATTACCTATTAGGATAATCCTTAAGCCCAATATAACCAAGGGAATCATAATTTAATTAAAACATGTAATGATCATCAAGGCCTTTTCACCCTTCCCAATCCATTTCAATTAAACCATTTAATTCATTTATACAATAAAACCATCATGGATCATTTATTTCAATACAATCAATCCATTCCAACCCAATTAGAAGGTGGTTGGTCTTGGAAAATATTAGCCACAAGGAAGGTCATTCCCTTTTATTCAATCCATTTAAGAATATCATTTGAGGCCATGTACTAAGCATGAAACATATCTTGCAATAAAAAAAGTCATAAGAAAACACTAATTTTTTAACACCCCAAGGTTTTAAAAATAAATACATTTTATAATCTATCCATTAAACACAACTTTACCTCTTCTTTGTTTTGAATTTTGAAAAAATGGTCATCTAGAGTTGTGATCAGTAAGTCATTTGGAGTCTGATAAAACAAACTTAATTTTTGGTGAATGGTAACATACACTTATAAATAGTAATATGAATACTAATATGGCCCATATGAATAGTAAGTAATGATATTATTTTATTTTCTTAAGGTAATAAGATAATTAGATCTTAATTAATTTTTCAATGTGATATAAAACTAATTATAACTTTAAGATTGTTATTTTTCAAATTAAATATGCTTTTATCTAAAAATTAAATTAATAATATTTAGAAAGTTATTTTTGAATAATTGAGTTCATTTTTTAATTATACATGTTGAAAAATGGTAGGGTTCAATTTTTGGTATTTTTCTAAAAATCTTGAATTTTTGATAAATAGTGAAATACGGTAAAATACCGTATATTCAAATTATCAGTTAAATACACTATTTATGAAATAATAAGTGATTTAAGTCCAATTTTTTAGAACTCACATGAACTTATTACTATTAGGGGTCACATGAAACAACACTATTGGTTGTATTGATGGAAATAAAAAAATAATGAATAAAATATTCAAAATTTACCCTTCTCCTCCACTATAAAACCGCCCCTCACTCTCTCTTCTCTTCACACCTATATGCCTTGAATATCCTAAAATATCTACCCAATTACCCTTCCCTATTCACTCCCCACGTCCAAAAAGCTACTGGTCCTTCCAGAAAACCAAAACCCCTTCCCTTAAAGAGGTTCTCAAGTTGGTTATTTCAAGAGGTAAAGCACCCTTCCTTTTCATTTAGTTTCATTTCAATTTGTCTTCTTTTGTTATCCTCTCCTCACATCCTCTATCCAAATGAACATGATAATTCCATTATTATATATATATTTTAATTATATCATGTTAATGGAAGAACCATCATCAATATCCTTGCTCTCTCTCTCTCTTTATTTTATAAACGAAATCAACGTCCATCAGGTTCTAATTTATAATCTTCATGGACGACGAAGTTTCATTCTTCAATTTATCATTAATTACTGGTTAGGAAACCATTTTTATGGTTTAAAAAGACTATAATATATGTATTATAACATAATTAATATTCAAAATCTAGTATATGTACATATTATAAATTTATATGACAAAACTGGTTCATAATAATCCAAATACCGACAAATAATCGAAGTGGTTGTCATCTAATGATTAATCCTCATCCCATGAAACAAAATGATGGAAATTACCATTAAAAATTCTTTATGTTCATATATAATATGTAATTTCATTTTTTTGAGATTTAAAACCATTCCACATGAACTCCACTACTTAAAAACAAGAGAACCGAAAATGAAAATTAAGAAAATGAACACTCTGGATTAACAAAATTCGATATTATAACCTATAAATAAGTATATAAATGAACTAAAAATAATTATGATAAACTAAATATATTTATAATAGGTTTTGAATTAACTTTTTAATAAGGATAATTTCATATTCCTGGATCTTAAGTTCAAGATGGGAACACATTCGGATTTAAGGTAAGGGTTTTCCACCCGAACTCCCATTTTCATTCGGGTTACTTTGATTGTCTAATTACCTCGATGAAATTATTATGTATTATTATGTACTCCTAATAAATTATGTTTGAGTATTATATATATGTTTACCATCCATAACCCTTCCTTATTTTATGGATAGTTACACATTTTAAAAGGAAACTTTCAAAATTGTTTCCAAAATACAAGCCCGATTCAAGGGAATTTCTCAAACTCTTACCCATTTTCAAGGGAACCATATAATCTGTTTTTGGAAACCATTATATTTATAAAATCACTCATTTTATTATGAAAATAAAACTTTACTTAACTTTGGGTTTTATGCAAATATTTTCCCAAAATAACTCTTCTTTTCAAAGTAAAAGGGTATTTATCTAAAGAATTACTCGAAGATTTTATAAGAGTATCTTTATCTATTTTAAAAATCTTGTTGATTCTTATGTATTATTGGGATTAATATTTCATGGTATCATCTAAAATATTTAATTTAATGTTTTATGATCATTTTGTCTATGGATGTTCTATCTTAAAACCATTCATCAATTTACTCTGAATGGTTAGTGTTTATGCTTTATGTTCGGGGAAATTTATTTACATTTCATTTATTAGTTTCAATATGAATGTATATGTTGTTTTTATTTATCCCCATTCATATGAGGAATTAATTTTATATTTTAAGTGTTGGGTGGGTCCTTCTATAGCCCCTCTGTGCATCGGTAGGTCTCATGAGACAAACTACGGTCATGGCACAAGGCCTTGACAAAATGATTATTTATGGTCTTGGAACGAGGCATTGAAGGTATGGTTATGTTGTCCCACATTATGTATTCCCTCATTATAAATATATTATTGATGGTTCATGTGGTTATTCAACTAGTATAATACCCATTATTACATTATATTATGTCAATATTTACTCATCTCATATTTCTGCCATATTATATACAAGTTTATTTTTAAAGGCATGTGTTTTCAATTATTCACCATAACTAATATTTATGTTATCTTCCCCTGTATTGCTTACTCTTACTAATCATCTGATATCACCTCTTTCTTATGTTTCATTTTCTCAGGACATGAATAATTTTATTATTAATGACATACTGAATTAACCTAGGAGTTATGGAAGTTTCCTAAGGAGTTTTTATGTTTTTTTATTTAAAGTTTTAATATTGAACTTATGTATTTATCTTTTTTCCAATAATACTAAACTACTCAGTCCTTTAGGATTCTTATTCCTTATTTATATGCTAATGTAATTAAATAAGGCACTGGTTTCGGCAAACTGGGGTCGGGGCCTTACAGTTGGAATCAGAGAAAGTTTAGTAAAAAAATTGGAAAGTAGATTTAGAAAATGTAGATTAGGGAAGAGTTCCTAATATAGTCTTTGAGGATAAGCATACAAGAATGTCCTAGTATTTTGTTAATGAATAGATTATGTGGATATTTCAAGAAATACATCCCTTTCTAGATACGAGCAGGTAGAGGCAGCTCTGACACAGATGTACCTAGGAGTGAAAGCTCCGACCAGGAGTTTTGGGCTTGATCTGGGGTATCCTGGTACACAATAATGTACCTTATTGCACTCTTGGTTACGACACTCCTAGGGTATATGCTTAGGATAATTCACATTTTATTTATAATCCATTATTAAGCATTTAAATTTAATATTTTCTCAAAGAAACCATTTTTGTGATTATGGGATTACCCATGAGTAGGATCTCAATTTATGCTATGTATTTTGGTATGTTAAGATTATACATTATGATTCATAACCGAATCTAGTGTATGCCATCATCTAAAAATGGAGCCTAGTGGAAGAAATGGAAACTGCATGAACATGAATATCCCATTTAGGGATTGCCCTCTGACACAAGATAATGATATAGGATCTGGTGCTGTAACTAGTGCAGAGTAGCTTATAACTATACTGGGACAACTTACTCAGGTTATGAATAATATCCTTACCCATATGGAGCATCTGGATCCACCACGTATAGGTGCTATGTTATATTTCTTTATGTGACAACAACCTCTATCATTAAATGGGACTATAAACCCATTTGTAGCAGAGAAGCGAATATATTCCCTAGAAAAGATATTTCTTGATTTGGAATGTAATGAAAGAGAGAAGGTTGTCATGGTCGTTTACCATCTATCAGGAGATACGGATTAGTGTTGCTCATTAATACAAAACACAAAGGAGGAGGAAGAGATATAAGAGATATAATGGAGGGACTTTAAGGAAATATTACTAGAGAAATATTTTCCTCGTGAACAGTGAGCGGATATGGAAAGGTAGTTTTTGAATTTGAAGCAAAAGGAAGATGATAATGTTGAAAAGTATGAAGCTAACTTCACAAGTTTAGCAAGGCATGTTATGGACTATATACGAAATACGAGGAGAAAAATTGATCAATTCTTTGATGGTTTGAAACCATTCCTCCGAAGGTCTCTAGTCTCCCAGAATTTCTCATCTTATGAAGATATAGTTTCATATGCTATCAGGACAAAAAAGAAATTCTATAAGTCTTATGACTTTAAGGGAAAGAAAGAGAAGAAGAGGGATGCTGAAAACTCTAGGAAAGAAATAAGGAAATGGGGAAGAAGGTAATAGTTGAATATCCATCCTGTAATAATTGTGGGAAGAAACGCCATTGAACTTGCCTAAAGGGAGTGGGAGTCTCTTACAAGTGCAGAGAAAAATGCCACCTAACTCGGGATTGTAAGGGGAAGAAATAAGATACCAATTTTCAAAGATATAATTGCAGGGAGGTGGGACATTATGCATATGAATGTCCTAAGTGTTAGGGAAATGTTCCACAAAGAAGGCCAAGGGTGCAAGGATAAGCTTATACGGTCACAACTGTGGAGGTTGAAGTTTCTAATGAAGTGTTGGCAGGTAAATTGATCGTTTCATCAAACTTTTCCAATGCTTTATTTTATTATGGATTGCTGGATTCATTTATATCTTCCCAGTTTTCCAAGAAAAATAGATATGTCTAATTTTATTTAATAAAGGAGTTATTAGTCAAAACCCCTAGTGGATGTATCATTGCAACAAAGGCGTGTCAATTAGTCCCCCTCAGGACACATAAATATGTTTTATTTGATGACCTTATCATCATACCATTGACTAAATTTGATATAATTCTCGTTATGAATTGGATATCAAATTATTATACAAAGATCTATTGTAAGAAGAAGGAAGTTTTAATTTTTAATAATTGTGTAGAATCCCTTATTTTTAGAGCAGAAACCTCAACATTTGATTCTCATCTAGATCCACCCCCAGTAGCTCTATTGAATTCAATTATTGGGGAGGAAGGGAATGAAATAAATATGGGTGAGGAGAAGAATGTACAGATAGAGGACATACTTATTGTGTAAGAATAAGTTGACATCTTTCCAGAGTATTTACCTGGACATCCTCCCAAGAAGAAAATTGAGTTTTCCATTGACTTAATTCCTAGTTCAAGGCCAATATCAAAGACCCCTTATAGAATAGACATTGTGGAGTTAGTGGAACTAAAGAAAGAACTAGAGGAATTGAGTGATAAAGGATTTATTAGACTTAGTGTTTCTCCATGGGGATCCCCTATCCTCTTTGTCAAGAAGAAAGATGGATCCATGAGGTTGTGCATTGATTACAGAGAAATAAATTCTATTAAAATAAATAATAAGTATCATCTGTCACAAATTGATGATTTATTTGATCAATTTCATGGATCCCAATATTTTTCAAAGATTGATCTTCGATCCGGATATTATCAGTTGCTTGTAAGGAATGAAGACATTCCAAAAACAGTATTTTGAACCAGGTACGGGCATTACAAGTTTACAGTAATTCCTTTTGGACTAACTAATGCACCATATGTTTTCATGGATCTAATGAATAGAGTTTTCAAGGAATATCTTGATGACTTTGGAGTGGTGTTTATTGATGATATCCTAGTATACTCTAAAATCTATTAAGATCATGAAAATCACTTGTGTTGTATTCTGAAGACACTTAGAGGAAATAAATTATATGGGAAGTTTAGCAAGTGTGGTTTTTTGGCTCCAATCAGTTTCCTTTCTAGGCCACATTGTCTCTAAGGATGGAATATCTATAGATCCTGTGAATATAAAGGCTATGAAAAAATGGCCTACTCCAACAAACATAACTAAGGTACGTAGTTTTATTGGTTTAGCAGGTTATTATCGGCGTTTCGTTCAGAACTTCTCCTGTTTAGACAACCCAATGACCAACATCACATGAAAAGGGGTTAAGTTCATATGGAAAAAGGAATGTGAAGAATGTTTTGAAGATTTGAAGAGGAGTTTAGTGAATGCTCTGATCCTAAACCTACCATCGAGGAATGATGGGTTTTTTATATATAGCGATGCATCAAAAAAATTACTTGGTTGTGTCCTTATGCAGAATGATTGAGTGATTTCCTATGCATCTAGGCTGATAAAAAATTATGAACAAAACTATCCAACTCATGATCTTGAGTTAGAAATGGTGATCTTTGCTCTAATGATTTGGAGACATTACCTCTATGGTAAAAAATTTGAGATATATACAGATCATAAGAATTTGAAATATATATTATCATATAAATAACTCAACATGAGACAAAGGAGATGGATTGATCTACTCAAAGACTATGATTTCACAATACACTACCACCCGGGGAAGGCAAATAAGGTAGAAGATGCTTTGAGTAGAAAGGACCATGGAATTATTAACAAGATAAGAGTTGAAAGGGGTCATATGTTCATGGATCTAGTAAAGATGGATATGGGAATTATCAAGGTAACACATCACTACTTTTTCAAATGGTTTCCAAGCCTTCTTTACTGGAGAGGATAAAAAGTTCTTAGGATGATAGTGAGTAGTTTCAAAAGAAAATTAATGTTGTAAATGATGGGAAGTTGATTGACTTCATATATGAAGGTGGCATTTTGAAATTCGGAAAGAGGCTTTGTGTTCCCGCTATTCCGGAGCTGAAGAGTGAACTATTGGATGATTCTCATAGCTCTAATTTCTCTATACACCCTGGTAGCACAAAGATGTATAGAGATCTAAAGGAACATTTTTGGTGGGAAAATATGAAGAAGTATATTGTTGATTACGTGTTGAGATGTTTGGTTTGTCAACATGTGAAGGCTGGAAGACAACATCCTGGGGGAGTCATGCAACTCCTTCCTATACCTATGTGGAAATGGGATGATATTACAAATGGAATTTTTCATAGGGCTACCAAAGACTCCAAGAAAGAATGATGGTATATGGGTCATTGTTGACCATCTTACAAAATCAGCACATTTTCTTACTATAAGAGAAGATTTACCACTTGAACGTTTAGCAAGACTATATATTAATGAAGTTATAAGACTTCATGGTGTACCCTTATTGATTGTTTCTAATCGTGATCCCCATTTTACATCAAAATTCTGGAAGAGTCTTCAGAAGTCCCTAGATATTGATCTTCTTTTGAGAACTGCCTACCACCCACAAATTGATGGACAATTAGAACAGACTATTCAAACTTTGGAAGACATGTTGAGGTCTTGTTCACTTTACTTTCAAGGAATTTGGGATCAGTATTTACCTCTCGTAGAATTTTCCTATAATAATAGCTTCCATTCAAGTATTCTGATGGAACCATATAAACTGTTTTATGGAAAGATATGTCGTACACAAACTTGTTGGGATGATATTGGTAAAATAAGCTCGTAGGCCCAAAACTTGTTGAGGAAACAACAAAAAAGGTGAAGATTATCCAAACCCATATCAAAATATCTCAATGTAGGCAAAATAGCTATGTTGATAACCAAAGGAAGTATTTGGAATTTCAAGAAAGAGATCATGTTTTCTTAAAGGTATCTCCATGGAAGGGTATTATACGATTCGGTAAGAAGGGAAAATTAAGTCCCAGGTACATCGAACCTTTTGAAATTCTGAATCAAATTAGAACCGTAGCTTATCGTTTGGCAATGCCGCCAAGTCTCTACAAGGTTCACAATGTGTTCTATGTGTCAATGTTAAGGAAATACATGTCAGACCCAATGCATGTACTCGCCTATGAAAAAATAGAACTTGAGCCAGATCTATCTTATTGTGAAGAGCCCATCAATATTCTTGATACCAGAGAACAAGTGTTGAGAAATCGGACGACTCTTCTGGTAAAGGTTCTTTGGAGGAACAATAAGATGGAGGAAGCAACATGGGAGCCTGAAGAACTTATATTGAAGACATACTCAAATCTTTTTAGGCAACATTTTGTGAATGTAGAGGATGAAATTTTTGTAAGGAGGGGAGAATGTAACACCCCAAGGTTTTGAAAATAAATGCATTTTATAATCTAGCAATTAAGCACAACTTTTCCTCTTCTATGTTTTGAATTTAAAAAAATAGTCATCTAGAGTTGTGATCAGTAAGTCATTTGGAGTCTGATAAAACAATATTAATTTTTGGTGAATAGTAACATACCCTTATGAATTGTAATATGAATAGTAATATGACCCTTATGAATAGTAAATAATTATATTATTTTATTTTCTTAAGGTAATAAGACAATGAGATCTTAATTAATTTTTCAATGTGATATAAAACTAATTATACCTTTAAGATTGTTATTTTTCGAATTAAATATGATTTTATTTAAAAATTAAATAATAATATTTAGAAAATTATTTTTGAATAATAGAGTTAATTTTTGAATTATATACATCAAAAAATTAAAGGGGTGAGTTTTTTGGATTTTTCTGAAATTCTTGAATTTTCAATGAATAGTGAAATACGGTAAAATACCGTATATTCAAATTATCAGTTAAATGCACTATTTATGACATCATAAGTGGTGTAAGGCCGCTTAGTTCGAACTCACATGCACTTATTACTATTAGGGGTCACATGAAACAATACTATTAGTTGTATTTATGGAAATAATAAAAAAATGAATAAAATATTCAAAATTTACCCCTCTCCCTCACTATACCCCCCCCCCCTCACTCCCTCTTCTCTTCACTCCTATATGCCTTTAAGCTCCTCAAATATAATCCCAATTAACCTTCCCTAGTCACTCCCCACATCTAAGAAGATTCTGGTCTTTCCAAAAGACCAAAACCCATTCCCTTAAGGAGGTTCTCAAGGAGGTTATTTCAAGAGGTAAAGCACCCTTCTTTTTCATTTAGTTTCATTTCAATTTTTCTTATTTTGTTATCCTATCCTCACATACTCTGTCCAAATGACCATGATAATTCCAATATCATATATATACTATAATTATATCATGTGAATGGAAGAACTATCATCAATATCCTTACTCTCTCTCTCTCTCTCTCTTTATTTTATAAATGAAATCAATGTCTATGAGGTTCCAATTTATAACCTTCGTGGATGATGAAGTTTCATTCTTCAATTTATCTTCAATTAATGGTAATTAAACCATTTTGATGGTTTAACTGGACTATAATATATTTATTATAACCTAATTAATATTCAGAAACTAGTATATGTACATATTATTAATTTACATGACAAAACTAGTTCATAATAATCCAAATACCGACAAATAATTGAAGTGGTTGTCATCTAATGATTAATCATCATCCCATGTAAAAAAATGATGGAAATGACCATTAACAATTCTGTATGTTCATATATAATATGTAATTTCAATTCTGGATATTTACAACCATTCCACATGAACTTCATTACTTAAAAACAAGAGAACCAATTATGAAAATTAAGAAAATGAACACTCCGGAACAACGGAATTTGATATTATAACCTATAAATAAGAACATAAATGAACTAAAAAGAGTTATGATAAAATAAATACATGTATAATATGTTATTAATTAAGTTGTTAATAATTCTAATTTCATATTCCATGACCTTAAGTTCAAGAGGGGAACACATTCAGATTTAAGGTAAAGGTTTTCCACCTGAACTCCCAATTTAATTCGGGTTACTTTGATTGTCTAATTACCTCCATGAAATTATTATGTATTATTATGTAATCATAATAAATTCTTATTTAGTATTCTATATATTTTTACCAACCATAACCCTTGCTTATTTTTTGGATATTTACACCTTTTAAAAGGAAACTTTCAAAAAAAATTCCAAAATACAAGCCTGATTCAAGAGAATTTCTCAAACTCTTACCCATTTTCAAGGGCACCCTATAATCATTTTTTGGAAGCTATTATATTTATAAAATACCTAATTTTATTATGAAAATACTACTTTACTTCAGTTTTGGTTTTATACAAATATTTTTCCAAAAGAACTCCTCTTTTCAAAGTAAAAGGGTATTTATCTCAAGAATTACTTGGAGATTTTATAAGAGTATCTTCATCTATTTCAAAACTCTTATTGATTCTTATGTATTGTTGAGATTAATATTTCATGGTATCATATAAAATATTTAATTTAATGTTTTATGATCATTTTGGCTATGGATTTTCTATCTTAAAACTATTCATCAATTTACTCTGAATGGTTAGTGTTTATGCTTTATGTTCGAGGAAAGTTATTTACATTTCATATATTAGTCTCAATATGAATGTATATGTTGTTTTTATTTATCCCCATTCATATGAGGAATGAATTGGACATAGTAAGTGTCAGGTGGGTCCCGCTATATCCCCTCGGTGCATCGGTAGGTCTCATGAGACAAACTACAGTCATGGCACAAGGCCTTGACAAATTGATTATTTATGGTCTTGGCACGAGGCCTTGATGGTATGGTTATATTGTCCTGCATTATACATTCCCTCGTTATGAATATAATATTGATGGTTCATGTGGTTATTCGACTAGTATAATACCCATGATTACGTTATATTATGGTAATATTTACTCATCTCATATTTCTTCCATATTATGTATGTTGGACTCACTTGTTTTGATAATCCCAAATCATGTTTAATTCTATGAGTATAATGTATTAGTCATTTTGAAATCTTCTTTAATCTGTCTTCATAATGTTTATCTTGCATAAATCTATATTTTTTCGATATCATGGATTTTCTAAATCAAGTGTTCAATTTACATTTCTCTAAGTATAAGTTCACTATTAAAGGCTGCTGGTAAGAGCCTATCGTTCAAGTTCACCATTATAGCTCACTGTTACTCTTAGTCACTATTGCTAAAAGGTCATTGTTGAAGATCTACAGCCATTTTTGGAAGATACCAGTACAAGTTCACTGTTACAAGTCTACTGTTGATATTCTTATCAAATCTTACAGACAAAGAGTCACCGTTATAGGTCACTGTTGTGACAAGGCTTCTGTTATAAGTCCACTGTCAGACTCATTCGCAAGTCTTCTGTTAAGAGCTTCATAGTTCAGGTCTACCGCAGGACATGTCTACCGTTAGTAGAAGGCTACCACTAGACAACTCCTACTGTTGATGAAGTCCACTGTTGTTCAAGTCTACCATTAGTATAAGTCTATTGATAGACAAACTCCACCGTTGATGAAGTTAACTGTTGAGACAGTCTACCATTGGAAAAGGTCACTGTTGAAGTGGTCTGCTGTTACAGAGCTACTGTTAGAAGCTTACTGACTGAAGCCTACCGTTGAAGATCTGCTACTGAGCCTAATGATGAAGTCCATTGTTGAATAGATTATTGTTGAAGTCTACTGTGTGACATTCATCTTCTACCAGTCTAATGATAAACTATTCTCTACTTTACCAATTTTATTAATATTAGCATAATGGTCATGTTTGAAAATTTAATACACCTGACATTATTTAATGATATTTGCAGGCATATCAGGAAACCGTATGAAGTACGAGGAAGACCAAAAATGGGTGGATCATTCCTCTTGTTTTCCCCTGCTAAATCAAATAATAAAAAGATGAACTGCAATAAGGATATAAATAGAGAAGAGAAGAAGGATACACATCTAGTACCCAACATTTCAAGTAGTGAAAAAGAAGAACACTCAAGCTCTCCTTTTTCTGGAGATCCTGGAACTCCACGAATATCTATTGTAAGAACATACTCAAAACTGTGGTGGTGTGATACCAAGAGCCGCTAACCTAATAAGTTGATCATATTTACACCTGGAAGCTAGAACCTAGAAGTTGTGATACTCTGTTTTAGAGGCAACTTGTAGAGAAGGACCATAACTTTATTTCCTTCATTCCAAGGAATCCAGAACTGATCTTCCAACACATAGAGCACTCCAAACTCTTTTCTAACATCTTTAGCTCTACTGTATTTAGTATTTTACATTTGTGAGCAGTGTGTTTGTTTTACACACATTGTCTCTTATACTTGAAGTGGGGGGATCCTGAAAAATCCCAGTATCAAACTCTCTTTACATTTGTTTTCCACGCATAACTGTGGAAGAAGCCTAGTGTGGCTTGGTAGTTTATTTTCCCACGCAAAACTATGGTAGAGGTTGAAAAACCAGGACAGTTTGTGAAAACTGCTATAAAGTCTGATACAGGTTGTGTATCATTTTTAATATAAACTGCTTGGTGGAAGGTGATGACCAAGTGGAGAGGATTAGGTCTTGGATTAAGACTAAACCTCTTGTTAAAATTTTTGTGCTTATCCTTTAAGTACTCTATTTTACATTTATCTGTTGCATATATTTTCAAGGACAGAAATATGTTTTATAATTACTCTAATATTTAGTTTTGGTTAGTGTGTATATGCGATTAATTTAGTAAACTTGTTTCAAAAGGTGAATCAGTATTCACACTAATTCAATTGAGGACTAATCAACCTCTTGAGAAACCTGTTGAACAATAAATCACTTATATCTCTACTGCTTTAATTAACTAGGCTGTTTTTGTTTGGGGGATTTTAATCCTATAGTTTTTAATAGAAATTTTAATTGGAACTCAATTCACCCCCCTCTTGAGTGTCCACTCTGACCAACATTTGGTATCAAAGGGCTGTTAATTTTACTTGTTTTTCAATATTTTCAATTTCTTTTCAACTATGATTTTAGTTGTATCTTAAAGATCTCAAAATTTCTGTTATATCTAAATTTTTAGTTCTTTAAACTTTTAATTTTCTATGAATAACTGAGCTGAGGGTGCTGCTACTAACAGACCACCTTTCTTTAATGGCAATAACTACGGTTAGTGGAAATTGAAAATGAAAATGTATCTTGAAAGCTTAGGACCTGAAATCTGGGACACAATTGAAGAACAACATGCATTACCAACTATTTCTAGGGATACATGGTCTCAAGTAACTAAAGCTACTTATAATAATAATGGTAAAGAAATGACTGCCTTATACTGTGCTTTGGGTGATGAAGAATTCAATAGAATATCTGCCTGTAAGACTGCTTATGAAATTTGGGATACCTTGGCTGTTTCTCATGAAGGGACAACCAATGTTAAATAAATGATATTAAATACCTATACTATTAAATATTATTATTTTAAGATGAAGCCTGATGAACCTATCTCTGAAATGTATCTTAGGTTTAATGAGATAGTAAATACCATGAGTCTGCTTCGGAAACCAGTGGACAGCAAGGACCAAATCATGAGGCTTCTTAGATGCTTACGTGATAGATGGAGAGGAACTTTTGTGTCTATCTGAGAATCATGTGACGTCATCAAGATACCGATAAAGGAGATAATTAGAAAACTAACGATGTATGAAGAAGAGCTTAAGGTGAATCAAGAAATAGAAGAAGAACCAAGAAAGAATTCAGTATCATTCAAGACTTCTGCCTCAAAAAGCAAGGACAAAGAAAAAGTTCAAGTACCTATAGAAATTTCTACAAGTGAAGAGTCAAATTCAGACAGTGATGAGGAGATGGCATGACTTTCCAGAAGATTCAAAAGGTTCTACTGAAAGAATAAATTCTATAGGAAGTCAAGCTTCAAAGGAAAGTATGATCATAAAGGAAAATGGAAGAAATACAGGAAGTGGAATGATAATACAAGTGAAATAGTATGCTATGAATGTAAATGAAAAGGTCATGTGAAGGCCGATTTCCCCAAGCTGAAATTTAAGAAGAAATATGATGAAAAGGGAAAAGGTTATAAAAAGGCTATGAAAGAAACTTTGAGTGCTTCAGAAGATATCTCGAGTGGATCTGATGCTTCAGACTCAGAATAGAACAAGCATGCAAATCTATGCTTTATGTCAGAGACATCTGAGGTAACACTTAATTCCCCTGTGCATAATACTTATTATAAAAGTGACTCTCATAATGATGAAGATATGACTAAAGTATAATTATTAGAATATTGTGAAATGCTTGAGGATACTTTTAATGAACTCAAGGAAAAATATAAGTCATTAAAAATACAGCATGCTTTAAATGCAAATTACAAGTCAAATCTGGATATAGAAAAGGAGAAATTTGCTAAGCTGCTAAAGGAAAATACAAAGTTAAAATTATCTAATGAACAATTAAGAAAGGATCTTGAGAAATTCACTACTGGTAGGGATACCTTGACATAGTTTCTAGGAAAACAGATTACTCTAAAGTATAAAAATAGTCTAGGATATCAGCCCAGATAGAGACAAATTAGCAAAACCAAATTTGTTCCAAAATTTGGACAGTTCACTGCTAGTTCTAGTTCTAGACTATCTTTTGAGAAAAAAATTTCTAAAGGACCTAACAAAGTATTTATGTCTCAAAATATGTTTGTTTATTTTAGAAAACCTATAAAGAAAATTTGGGTTCCTGAAGTCTTACTTGCTAACCTCTCTGGACCCAAGAAGATCTGGGTACCAAAATTACCCCATGTTTGATCTGTTTTGCCGGGAAATTGTTTAAAGAGTTCCTGTAATACCTTATGGTACTTGGACAGTGGATGTTCAAGACATATGACAGGAGACTATTCTTGCTTCAAGAGTCTAATTAATGTTGATGGAGGGCATGTCACCTTTGGTGATAATGTAAAAGGAAAAATCATCGGCTTAGGCCAGATTGGTAACCCTGATACAATATTAATTTCTAAAGTACTCTTTGTGGATGGATTAAAGTACAATTAACTTATCATATCTCAGTTATGTGATAATGGATTTAAGGTTAAGTTTTAAAATGATTAATGCAATGTTTTTAATTCAAAAAATTATTTAGTTTTCACTACATGTAGAAATGAGAATGTATATGCTGTAGATTTAAATTCTTTGGCCAAACAAAATGTTTCTTGTTTAAATGTTTTTCACAAGGAATCTTGGTTATGGCACAAAAGGTTAGGACACTGCAATGTGCACTAGCTTAGGAAGTTATCTAAGAAATGTTTAGTTAGAGACTTACCTAAATTAGAATTCCCACTTGACAAAGTTTGTAATCCCTGTCAAAAGGGAAAACAACACAAAGTTTCTTTCAAACCAAAGAAAGAAGTCTCAACTTATCAACCTCTTGAGTTGGTTCACATGGATTTGTTTGGACCATCAAGAGTTTCAAGTTTAAATTGGAAGCACTATGTTTATGTTCTTGTAGATGACTTTTCTAGGTATACTTGGGTATACTTCCTTGCTCACAAAAGTGAAGCTTATTCCTACTTTGTTAAGTATTCCATGTTTGTAGAAAATATTAGTGGAAATAGAATTAAGACCTTAAGAAGTGATCATAGCTGTGAATTTAAAAATCCTGAGTTTGAATATTTTTGCTCACACAATGGCTATAGTCACAATTTCTCTTCTCCTAGAACACCTCAACAAAATGGATTCGTCGAGAGAAGGAATAGGACCCTTCAAAAACTTGCTAGAACAATGATCAATGAGTATGATTTACCGATCTATTTTGGGATGAAGCTGTAAATACAGCTTTTTATATCATCAATAGTGTTTTAATTAGACATGTTTTAAATAAGACCCCTTATGAGATTTGGAACAATAGAAAGCTTAAGGTTAATTAATTTAGAGTTTTTGGTTGCAAAGTTTTTGTTCTTAACACTAAAGATAATCTTGAAAAATTTTCTCCCAAAAGTGATGAAGGAATTTTCTTGGGTTACTCTATCTCAAGTAAATCTTATAGAGTGTTCAATAAGAAAACCAAATGTGTGGAAGAATCAGTTCATGTAAAATTCGATGAGACTGATCCACATGAGCCTAAAACCTCTCTTGAACATCTTGAGAAACATATGTCAATTCTGGACCTTAATAATAAAGATAGTGAATCCCCTGTGAAAGTGTCCAGCTCTAGAATTTTTCCAGAATCTGCACCTGTTGATTCTGAACCAATAGACAACAATGAGGAATCTAGTTCAACCCTTCCTAGAGGCATTAGGACTCTTAAGAATCGTCCTCTAGATGCTGTTGTAGGTTATATAAATAGAGGAACACAAACAAGATCTTCTCTAAGAAACCAGGTTGAACATCAAGCTTTTCTTTCACAGATTGAACCCAAAAATATTAATGATTCTATCAATGATGAATCTTGGGTAATGGTTATGCAAGAAGAATTAAATCAGTTCGAAAGAAACAAAGTCTAGGAATTAGTGGAAAGACTTAAGGACACTTTGACAATAGGCACTAAATGGGTGTTGAGGAACAAAGTTGATGATTCTGGAAATATAATTAGAAATAAATCTAGGTTAGTTACACAAGGACATAGTCAAGAAGAAGGAATAGAATATGAGGATACCTTTTCGCCTGTAGCTAGATTAGAAGCCATTAGGGTACTACTTGCTTACGCATCTCATATGAATTTTAAAATTTATCAAATGGATGTTAAAAGTGCTTTTCTAAATGGTTATATGGTTGAGGATGTGTTTGTTGAACAACCCCCTATTTTTACAAATCCCCATTTTTTAAATCATGTTTTTAAACTTTATAAAGCTTTATATGGTTTAAAACAAGCTCCAAGAGCATGGTATGATAGGCTTAGCTCTTTTCTTATTTCAAAAGGTTTTACCAAAGGGATAGCTGATCCTACTCTTTTTATTAAAATAATTTCCAAAGATGTTTTGATAGTACA
The DNA here is from genome assembly GCA_963277665.1 of Viscum album. Classification (NCBI taxonomy): domain Eukaryota; kingdom Viridiplantae; phylum Streptophyta; class Magnoliopsida; order Santalales; family Viscaceae; genus Viscum; species Viscum album. The sequence continues at coordinate 761,138,749 of OY728139.1, read as the reverse complement.
AATTTATGTGGATGATATTATTTTTGGATCTTCTAAAAATTATTTATGTATTGATTTTTCAAAAATGATGCAAAATGAGTTTGAAATGATTTTAATGGGAGAACTCAAATTTTTCCTTGAATTTCATATCTTTCAAAACAAATATGGTATTATTTTGAATCAAAATAAATATATTAAGGATCTTTTAAAACATTTTGCCTTGGATGGTAGTAAAAGTAGTGACACACCTATGAGTGCCACTTGTAAGTTGGATGCTGATGAAGCTGGAGAACCAGTGGATCAAACCAACTATAGAGGTATGATAGGGAGTCTACTCTATATTATAGTTAGCAGGCCTAACATTATGTTCAGTGTATATATGTGTGCTTGCTTTAAAGCTAATCCAAAAGAGTCTCATTTAACTACTGTAAAAAGGATTTTTCAAATATCTCAAATATACTCCCAACTTAGGATTATTTTATCCAAAAGGACAATCATTTGATTTGTTGAGTTATTCTGATGTAGATTTTACCGGTTGTAAGTTATATATAAAAAGCAACTCTGGGACATGTCACATTTTGCGAAAGTCGCTAGTATCATGGTGTAGTAAGAAACAGAATTGTTTTTCATTATCTACTGCCGAAGCTGAATACATAGTTTTTGGTAGTTGTTGTGCTCAAATTCTGTGGATGAAAAACATTTTACTAGATTATGGATATCAATTCAAACATGTTTCTATAAATTGTGACAATACAAGTGCTATTGACATTTCCAAAAATCCAGTATCTCATGCTAGGACAAATCATATTGATGTGAGACATCACTTTTTGAGGGATCATTATCAAAAAGGTGATATCACTCTTGAATTTGTTGGCACTGAACATCAATTGGATGATATATTCACAAAGTCTTTGAATTTTGAGGGGTTAAATTACATCAAACATGATTTAGGTATGATTAATTTCAGTATAGGAAACCTCACCGTTGAACCTCACCATTGAACCTCACCGTTGAACCTCACCGTTGAACCTCACCGTTGAACCTCACCGTCGAACCTCACTATTAGGAACCTCACCGTTTGAACCTCACCGTTGAACCTCACCGTTGAACCTCACCATTGAACCTCACTGTTGAACCTCACCGTTTGAACCTCACTATTAGGAACCTCACTGTTAGGAACCTCACTGTTGGGTACCTCATTGTTTGTCTTTACCATTTATTTTTGCGGGAATCAGAACTGTTTTATTCCTATTCATTATTCCTGTTTTATTTACTTTTTAATCCCTAAATGATAAAACTAATGCTACGAACATATCTCAATCCACTCTCTTCCTCAATTTTGAACCTTAACTCTTGAAATAACAAACCCCTAACTCTCCGCTAAACCTGCAAACCACTTCGAACCTCCATGGCATGACTCAAGCGACCCACTACTGTCAATGAGGATGCGCCAAGGCCAAAGAGTACTCGAGTCAAGTCCAGTGGCACTAGTAGTACCCCGATGGGACCTGTCAACCCGCATCTGACAAAGAGAGAAATCGTGGCTGAGAAGGAGTTGAGTGAAGAATGGTTGTTGTTGAGCAATTCATTAGTTCTGTAGGCACTAGAAGCACAAGGATGGACCGAATGCTTTTCCAACAACAATGGGTCATACTACCCGAAGCTAGTGAAATAATTTTATGAATTTCTCAAGTTTGATAAGGAAGATGTTGTGAACAGACTGGTATCTAGATTAAATGGCAATGAAGTTAGCTTTTTGTCTACTGAGTGGGCTGCCTGTTTGAGAGTCCCTCATGAAGGAGTTTATGAATACTATTCTGGAGTGGCTCCTCCAGACAGTGAGATTTTTGGGTATGAAAAAGATCTGGAAGAAGTAACAGGGAATGGAAAATCTAAGAAGATCATTGCAGCTGAGATTAATGGAGAATACAGGCTATTATTTAAGTTCATTCAGTATGTTATTAGTCCCAGGAGAGGGGATTTTGCAGTACTGAAGTATCATGACATATTCCTGATGTACTTTCTGAAGCATGGGGAGAAGATCAACCTATGGAGGTTGTTGATGGCACAATTGGAGGATATGAATAAGGCAAGCTCAAAGTCCAATGCCCTATTCCATGCCAAGCTAATCTTAGTAATTATAAAGGTAAAGGGTGTGGATGGAAATAAAGAGGAGATGATAGTGGCTAAGAATAGTGTTTGTATCTCCAAGGTTATTTTCAAATTCATGAAAATTAGTTGGAATCCCTAGAAGAAGGCATGGGTGAATGATGAAGTAAAATTTTATGAAAAGTTTGACCCTACTACTCACCCATCCAGGTCAAAAGACAAGAGAGATCCAGGCCTAAAGCCTGATGATCCAGAACCATCTTATTCAGATGATGAGGAAGAAATTGAAGGAGCTGTGGAATCTGAAAGAGAAGACATCCCCATTAATGATGGGAGTGAAACTGATTTACCTGCAAGTCCTATAAGGACAACAGATTTTGGAGCACCTATCCCTCCAAAAGAAATGTCAAGAGGAGAGACTGTTCTAAGGAACAGTGATACTGAGAGCAGAAAAAAGGAAGCATCTCAGACTACTGCCAGAGACACCTCTGAATAGGATGAGGCTTCTAAGTCAGATCATTCTGATCATAAGGAAAAGAAGGCTGGTGATAAAGATGAAGGAAATGAAGTTTCTATTGTTGAAGCTGATGATGAGGACAGTGAATAAGAGGAGCTCAGTTTGAGCCCTCTGATAGGTAATTCAAACAGGACAGTGTCTGACCAAGAAGCAGAAGTGGAATCTACTACCATTGAAATAGAGGTTATTGATGACTCAGTGGAGTCTATGACTCACCCCACTGGTGAACAAATGGATCAGACAGAGGTTGAATCTACTAGAGTTGAAGAGGAGGTTGTGGAATTGCCTAGAGTAGAACCAGTAGAGGAGACTACTCAGGAGAAAGCTCCAAGTGAGGGGGAGAATCTTGTTGAAAGAGGTTATGTATCTGTCCTTCATGATATTGAATAATGGTCAGAAGACCCTGGATACTTGGTACTTGGGCTGGATTATGATGATTCTGATTTTGATATGACAAAAAAAATACACCATGAACTTACTATTTCAGAACCTACTGTAGTGCCTCAAATGGTTGTCTTTCCTGTGAACTTTGTCACTAAGGATGATCTGGAATCACTAAAAACAGATCTACCCCATATGTTTGATAATAGGTCCTTTGAAATGGAAAAGGCAATGGTCTTAATTCAAGAGCAGAATGCCTCTAAGATGGCTAGAGTTCAGTCTTCCATTCAATAAAATTTATCCCAAGAAGTATCTCAATGCCAAAATCAACTCAAGGATGTGTCTCAGTCTGTGGAACCTCTAAGATAGTCAGTGGTAAGCATGACTGCTCTAATGGCTTCTAGGGGCCAATCAGACAAAGACATTCAGTATATCAGAAATGTGGTGCAGCAGATGGTTGCAGTGTTTGAAAGCTTTAAGGAATCCATGACAGCTCATGTGAAGGGCCGGGATGATGATGTGAATAAGCTCATCAGTGGGTTGACCAAGTCTTTTAAGGAAACTTTTTATTTCACTATAACACCTTTGGTTTCCTATGCCTCTACTTCAACCTTCATTGCACCACCTATGGACTTGTCAGCATTCAGGACAGTGGTCAGTGAAGTGTTAGCAAAGCTATCTGGTGTCATTTCACCTGACTCTCAATCTGTGACTCAGATTATCACCACTACCAAAGATGTTCAGAAGGTAGTTGGTGACTTTATGAGAGAGGCTTCCTAGGACCAGAAGAGTATAAAGGAAAAAATTTATTATTATTATAAAAGGATTTACTCCAATCATCATATGGATGCTCGTTCCAAGATTTTGTCGGAAAACCTCAAGATTCCACCAGTCACCAGATCCTTCAAGGAACAAGTCACTCGGTTGGGCCAGTTGACACCAGCCTTAGAGAAATTTATAGAGAACAAAGATGATTTCATCTCGTCTATGGAAAGAGGAGGGAGCATTGTTATGGAATTCAGAAACCTACTCCTACCCTTTCTCCATGTGGATTGTACCCCTGTCATAGTCCCTTCTGTCTTAACTACATCCCAACCCAGTGTTTCTTCCATGATGTCTCCTGTTGAGGCCAACAGAAGCCTTACTCCACTGATACCTTAGAGAGCTACCCACTACAGGAACACAGGAGCTTATGTTGCTACCCCTCCAATCATTCCTGCAACCATTCCCAAACCCACTGATCCACCAGCTCATCCTCCATCTTCTTCTTCCAAAGGGAAAGAACACTTGCCTGAGGTTGATGTGGATTGAGTTTGTTTGTGTATTTTTATAGGGATTGTGTATTTTTTTTGGGTCATGTAATGTCCTTCCATTAATACAAGAATTCTCTATTATCTCTATTTGTGTTTCTTTTTTCTAATCACAAAGGGGGATGAATTCTATGCTAATAAGGTTTCTATGCTAATAAGGTTGTTCTATGCTAATGATGTGTGATCTTGTGTGATCCTGTGATTTCAAGATACTGAATGCTTATCTGTGACACCTTCCTTCATAAATTAATTTACCTCTGATGATCTTCTTATTATCATAAGATTAAATGGCATAATTTGTGATTATCAAAAAGAGGGAGATTGTTGGACTCACCTGTTTTGATAATCAAAAATAATATTTAATTATATGAGTATAATGCATTAGTCATTTTGCAATCTTCTTTAATATGTCTTCATAATGTTTATCTTGAATAAATCTATATTTTTTCAATCTCATGGATTTTCTAAATCAAGTGTTCAGTTTACATTTCTCTAAGTATAATTTCACTATTAAAGGCTACTGGTAAGAGCCTTTCATTCAAGGTCACCATTATAGCTCACTGTTACTCTAGGTAACTATTGCTAAAAGGTCACTGTTGAAGATATACAGTCACTTTTGGATGCTACCGGTACATGGTAACTATTACAAGTCTACTGTTTATATGATTATCAAAGATTACAGAAAAAGAGTCATCGTTATAGGTCATTATTGTGACAAGTCTTCTGTTAGAAGTCCACTGTCAGACTCTTTCGCAAGTCTTCTGTTAAGAGCTTCACAGTTCAGGTCTACCACTGGACATGTATACCGTTAGTAGAAGGCTACCTCTAGACAACTCCTACTATTGATGAAGTCCACTGTTGTTCAATTCTACCATTAGTAGAATTCTACTAATAGACAAACTCAACCATTGATGAAGTTAACTGTTGAGACAGTCTACCATTGAAAAAGGTCACTGTTGAAGTAGTCTGCTGTTACAGAGCTACTGTTAGAAGCTTACTGACTGAAGCCTACCATTGAAGATCTACTATTGAGCCTAATGATGAAGTCCACTGTTGAAGAGCTTACTTTTGAAGTCTACCATGTGACATGCATCTACTACCAGTCTAATAATAACCTATTCTCTACTTTACCAATTTTCTTAATATTAGCATAACAGTAATGTTTGACAATTTAATGCACCTGACATTATTTAATGATATTTGCAGGCATATCAGGAAACCTTATGAAGTACGAGGAAGACCACACATGGGTGGATCATTACTCTTGTCGGCCCCTACTGAATCAAATAAGAAAAAGATGAACTGGAATAAGGATATAAATATAGAAGAGAAGAAGGATACACATCTAGTACCCGACATTTCAAGTAACGAAAAAGAAGAACACTCAAGCTCTTATTTTTTTGGAGATCCTGGAACTCCAGGAAGATCTGTTGGAAGAACATACTCAAAACTATGGTGGTGTTCTACCAAGAGCTACTAACCCGAGAAGTTGGTCATCTTTACACCTAGAAGCTAGAACCTGTAAGTTGCAATACTCTGTTTTAGAGGCAACTTGCAGAGAAGGACCAAAACTTTATTTCCTTCATTCCAAGGAGTCCAGAGCTGATCTGCCAACACATAGAGCACTCCAAACTCTTTTCTAACATCTTTAGCTCTACTATGTTTAGTATTTTACATTTGTGAGCAGTGTGTTTTTTTTTTTACACACACTATCTCTTATACTTGAACTGGGGGGATCCTGAAAAATCCCCGTACCAAACTCTCTTTACATTTGTTTCCCACGCATAACTGTGGAAGAAGCCTAATGTGGCTTGGTAGTTTATTTTCCCACACAGAACTGTGGTAGAGGTTGCAAAACCTAGATAGTTTGTGAAAATTTTTGTAAAGTCCGATACAGGCTGTGTATCATTTTTAATATAAATTGCTTGGTGGCTGGTGATCACCAAGTGGAGAGGATTGGGTCTTGGCATAAGACTGAACCTCTTGTTTAAATTTTTGTGCTTATCCTTCAAGTACTCTATTTTACATTTATCTAGTGCTTATATTTTCAAGGACAGAAATATATTTTATAATTACTCTGATAGTTAGTTTTGGTTAGTGTGTATATGTGATTAATTTAGTAAACTTGTTTCAAAAGGTGAATCAGTATTCACACTGATTCAACTAAGGACTAATCAACCTCTTGAGAAATCTGTTGAACAATAAATCCCTTATATCTCTACTGATTTAATTAACTGGGCTATTTTTATTTGGGGGATTTTAATCCTAAAGTTTTTAATAGAAATTTTAATTGGAACTCAATTCACCCCACTCTTGAGTGTCCACTCTGACCAACAATGTACAAGTTTATTTTTAAAGGCATGTGTTTTCAATTATTAATCATGTCTAATGTTTATGTTATCTTCTGTTGTATTGCTTACTCTTACTGAGCATTTGATCTCACCCCATTATTATGTTTCATTTTCCCAGGACATGAATAATTTTATTACGAATGACATGCTGAAATAACCTAGGATTTGTGGAAGTTTCCTAAGGAGTTTCTATGTTATTTTTCATTTCAAGTTATAATGTTGAACTTATGTATATATCTTTTTTCCAATAATAATAAACTACTCAGTCCTTCGAGATGTTTATTCCTTGTTTATATGCCAATGTAATTAAATAAGGCACCAGCTCTGGGAAACTGGGGTTGGATCCTTAAAAATGCAATAAGGACAATCATGAATTAAATCACTAATCACTGATTTTTAGTTTAGAAGATAGTGAACCTCATCTGATGGGTTTTATTATAAAACCTGACATTGTTTAACCAATAATTCATTTAACATATACTAGCATTAAATTATAGAGGCAAAACTAAATATACCAAAAATAAGTGTTTTAGTAAGCTATCAAACATGCATAATCAATTGTAAGGTTCCAAATAGGAATTAGGATGTGTTATCATCAATTAAAAAATTACCTACAAGGGTCAATTCCATTTATAATCCAAGAATAAGTCTTATAAGTCATTATAAGATTTTAAATGTTTTTTTAAAACATAAAAAATGAATTAGAACGCCCAAAGTGGTGGCTAGAATTGAGTTTGACATCCTCTATTTATATAACAAGGCTCAATGGGAGTAACACATCATACGTATAATAATTAGAAACGAAGAACTCATTTTTAGGGTGACGCATGACATAATAAAAATTTTTATAAATCAGATGAAACTTAGGGAAAGTTGTATATACCACCTACCGTATACTTAAGATGCTCTACTCATCCAATATCAAGGTTTGATTCAGTTTGGTTTAGAAGAAATCAAAGAAATAGGCATTCTCCCTAAAAATAGCTTGAATGATCTCACTCCAAAATAGTGCAATGGATAGGAAGAGAAACTGAGATAGGAAGTAAGAGGAATTGAGAGATTAACACTAGCTATCCAATTATTCTAATGGTGTTCAAATCAAAGTATGGATCCATGAGATATCAAGATCCCTTGGAGGAGGATATTGAGAGTCCACCATTGATTTTAATCCGAAAAGAGACGGATGAAACAAAATGCATGATCATGCTTAGTGAAATAATGAAAATTTTACCTGGCCTACAAGGGTCCCAAAATCTCATTCAAATGGTCTCATTTCATTTCCAAACACCCAATGAACCTATAATATTTAATCAAGTGTACGGAACTTAAGCCGTCAAAACTTGAGTTAATGCTTGTTTTTTAATTAAAACACTAAAATGGTGCTTACTCGGGCCTATTTAGCAATAGATATGATCAATTCATCATCCCTTTAAACATAAGTCCAATGGTGCTCCCCACTATATTTTTTAACATAAAAAATATCTAATTCGGATCTATGGTACCTCCACCATCCGAATTCCCTACAAATCATTCCCTAAGCATTCTAGCGATGCTCCAGGCATGTTTTTTAATTTTTCAAATGGTTGATTCCCCATTGGCCTTATTTATCCAGGTTGAAACAACTATTCATGAAAATCCCCTAACCAACACACACTGCACTCATCTCCACCTAAATACATTCCAGAAATTGTTATTCGCTGAATTTACTCCTTAAGACAAAAGGAAACAAGTCATGCCACCTCCAGCTGACCATTATCAAAATTCTCAAATTTGACGACTGACATAATACAAACTAAACCTCAACATCTTCTTCCAAGGCATATCGTTTTTACCATGAACAAATTCACTGAATCCTATTATTTACTTTTAGTGACATTCCCTGTTCAATCCATCACCTGACCATTTAATCTATCATGCCTCATCATGAACAAGGGTGTAACTCAGATCCATCCCACTATAATATTCAACCTTTGAACATCACCTCTAAGATCTAAATAAGGTCTCGGATAACTTTGGATTCATTAAACTGAATTACAAGGAACTAACCTAAGGTATTTCATACTTCATGTTTATAATTGATACGTTGGTACAAGGCCAAGGCATCCACTTCAGATCATTTACTAAGCCCATAGCAGCATCCTCCTAGAGGCCAAGTTAGAGATAAATGACTGGTGTCCAAGAATCTATCCAAGGAATTCCTACATGGGAACCCAAGTATCACTCAGAACTAACCGTTCTTGTTAAAACAAACAATTTTCAAAACCGCAACTCCCACTGAGTTCACTTATCAGGCACATTGACATTTAAAATTTTTAGCATGACGTATAACAGATTCTCTCTCAGTGTACCCAGACAATATCAAGATAGGGGACATGATAGTTACCAAAACAAGAGAACACTAAGAGGATGTCAAATATTACCAATATATTTGAGGCACTTAGATCATATCTAAGATGATGTGCTTGGTATTATTTCCAACCAACCATACCCAGCTACCGAAAGGAAGAACAGTAAAACCACTATTGTTTGGATTCCTTTGTAAGAATCTCAGATTCACCTACTGACACATATCCATTAACTAATTACAATGACTTTACCACCCAAATAATCTCATGATCGCTCAAGATTAACCACTAAAGTTCATCCATGGCCAATGACATTTCCAAAGGTCGCATACATAGCTATAAATTTTATTGCCATGCTGCCTTTCAAGAAACAACATGATTTAAAATGTGCAAGACTCTAGGATATTCAAGAAATACTGACCATTTGCAATGATCCTCCTTGGTTGTGTTCCTTCTTCTTGGAAGGGCATGTATTTACCAAAACTGATGAAATTCTCTCCAACTAAAGATTTTTCTAGTCATCGAAAGGAAATATAGATTATCTTCTCATAAGAACGATAAATTATATTCACCTTAAACTCATGTGTGACACTTCTCTATGTCACAATCACAAACTACATAATGTTTGGCGTGAAATCTAAACCAACCTGACCAGCGTGTTAAAACTCTTGATCCTCTTGGAATGTTATCCCAGGCATTGGGATGAATTTGATTATTTTAATGCCTAGGTCACTCTACTCTGAAGATGACTTGAGACTATACTCAACGGCTCAAGGATCAATAATTCCACTAAACTCAATCAGTTTTCTATATCATTTAGAAACTTGATAGGTACCAAGTATATGAATGCACACTAGCTCGGGGTTTCATAAGCAAGATGGAACATCCTGGATACTATCTAGTGGTTTTCATCCCTATGCATCCAAGTATAAAGTGGCACGTACAAGAGAGTTAATCTAGATTCATATTTCCCCACAAGACCATTAACCTAGATGACAACATACCATGTCTTCCATCACTGAGGAAGGAGAGAGCATCACACGACCTAATAAGCAACTGAACATACCCTAGGCATGTCTAACATGTTGAAACAGAGCATTAATTGATGTTCATGCCTATAATAAGGGTCAAGGATACCATGACCACCTATCCAAACATGGTTGTCTTTTATGATCTAAGGGTCCTACTAGGAACAACAATACTTGAAAGGTACCAAGTTAAAAAAACTCATAGAATTTAGCAAGCCATTGAAGCTATAAGGGTGTTACCTACCTTGGGATGTACCCTTACAAAATCATAAGAGTCAAACCTATCACTAGGTCATTCCAAACATATTTCACTAGGCCTTATGCATATCATTTAAGCCCTTTTCAAAAAGGAGAAAGGCCTATGGGAAATGATCTTGTTTACATTCAAAGGAAACTTAATGAAATGTTTAAACTACCCTTAAATGAGGGTATAGATTAAGGATACCACTTTAGGTTCCATTTTAAAGTCATTACATTAATTCACATTCAATATTTAAATACTTAAAAGATCTAACTCAGAACATAAAGTACCAATTATAAAACAAAATCACTTAGTACCTGATTTAAATCATGTATTAAGGAAAAGCAGGAAAGTCTTATCAAACTTCCTTGTTAAACATTAATCATTTGTTGACATTCCATATTAATTAGGCAATATATCAAACAAATTTTATTTTAATAGACAAGGCAACCTACAATGGTCCTGTTAATACAACTTGGGTTCATCAGAATGCAACCCAGTAGCAGTTTCTTAATTACTAAAGTTTTAAAACATCTGTAGTGAGTTATCTCATAAGAAACATGCCTCAACTGACATACTTGGGTCTAGTTTTTCATTTAGGAATTTAATCATACATATCATCATGCTTGTGTGATAGAGTCACAAGAATTTATAAAGGCAACCATTAATAAATCACCCTTAATGGGTTTTATCTGATAATCTTAAATACCATAACTGACCTACTAGGTTCGAGTCCGATAAGTGGTATATAAGAAACCAATTCATTTAAGATCAAAATTAAACAACTTTTACATTTATACCATTTCAAAAATATATCATTCACTTATATAATAGTTCAATTATATGTGTTTCCATATCCCAATCTACAAAGCACTCATACAATTAACATATTGGAATTTGGATCCCATTAATCATGACCAATTCAATTTTAAATTTTAAATTTAGAATCTTTTATATTTTAACAATAGTATCTAGGTATATACAATTCTCAAAATATGGTTCGAGTACACGAGTTACCTTTCCCCAATGTATAAGGTTCCCATACACCTTACAACTAAATACTGGATCCCATTTAATCTCAACCAATATGTTGCATCCCATGAAACCAATTATATATCAAAATCATAACTATCCATACAATAACAAGTAATAAACACAAAGGAACATGTTAATTAGTATAGAAGCATGATACAAAGGCAATACAGGCTAATTAATTAGGTAGCATAGCATATAATTTCCTAATCATGGAATCATATTAACATGCTAAATAAATCACCCAAGTATGTTATGTAAGTAGGCATGCTAAATAAATACCTAAATAGGTAAAAAACTAAGCATGAAACTAAAATACCTAACATTGTATATAAAATTCAGTCTAATATACACACAAGGAACATCATTAAAATTAACAGACAGCATACAAATGAAACTACATGGCATGTGAATCTCTATGTGCCTATAATAATTCATTTAATTTTACTTTCTTTCCATAAAAATACAAAAAAAATACCATAAATTTCATAAAACAATAAGCAGTGGAAATTACACCAGTCACTCAAGGTGAAATAATAATCAATTGTAATAGATAATGGAATGAACAACAAATCCCCTCCCTAGACACTTTGACATTTCCCCATATGTGGGTTGACCACTCCTAGGAATGGATATTCACTAAGAGCTTACACATTCCTAGTCTCTTTTCTATCATCCCCAAATAGTAAGACAAAGGGAAACATCCTAGCCTGGCTGACCACTAAATTGATCGTCGGACTGGTCACCACATGGCCTCAAATGCAGTTCCCCATATGCCAATGGCTACTAACTATAAAGGAGGGTCTAAGGAGGTGATAGTAGGAAGATTATACCCTCATAATCAAAGTAGCACAATGGTGTATCAAGAAATAAATAACAGACAACATCAGAATTAGTAATAAATGAAAGACAAAGTAGCGGAAGAATAACATCAACTGAATATAATTGGCCATCGCCAATATACAACAATGAATGCATTTCCAAATGATAATAAATAAACTAAAATAGTTGACATATAAAAAGTAACACAATAAAGTGTAGTATAGTAACAAAGAAAAGAAATAAAATCCCCAAAGGTGAACTCCAAAAGCATCATGAGCTACATCTCAGTCCCCTGATCCTAACTCCTAGGTGAAAGCATAGAAGTGTTGGATTTGGTTCCCTTGAACCAAATTATATTTACTTTATGATAAACATGTATTCATTGTTTTTAATATTAATAGAATATTTATCACATCATGATTGTTCTTCTGTGTGATATAGTATTTGATAATGTCCTCAAAGTAGTTATCACACAAAAAGGTTATAGCAGTTCCCCGATATGATGAGAACCCAGAAGTGTTACGAAACTATTATTGAATAAATTTTCTATAGATGAATGATATCATTTTAGGGAGAAAAATGATACAAACTATCAGGGGTGGAGACTCATAGGAATTTGAGGCACCTTCTCATGGTGTACTCCCTTGGTAATATCCAGTAGGATATTATGAAAACAATAAGTGTTAGTAAGAAATCCACATTTATAAGTTTAATTGGATGTTCCTATCTTCAAATGTGTGTATTGGTCCTTATACTTTAAGATTATTATTAATGAGTATTATGAGTCATGCACTTAGATGAATTGATGAAAACCGTGATGATAGATGTTCACGGCGAAGTAGTATATGTTGGGTGTGTCATGAGTAATATTGTATTAATAAAAAATGAGAGAAAGGATTTGACTCTTATGTTTGTTAACATAAATTGATATCTCAGGCCCTTTGATGTAAATTATATAGCCTAAATAAATCCATGGCCATGTTGTTCTAAAGGCAAGTCCATTTTTTCAGGAAGTCAAAAAAAGAGACATCGAGCACATAGGTTGATGGCACTAGTATGAAACCTTCTTAATTAGAGATATCGAGATAAAAGAATTATTTTACATAGTAAGAATCCATATGAGGTAACATGTTGTTGCAACATTAACTTCTTTCTCTATGGGTTCCTTGGTGTGTTTCTAGATTTTAACCTTGTACTTTAGGCTGTTTCACCTAATGCCACTGAGAAGTAGTCCTATAGGGTCGCACACTAAGTGTGTCCAAAATCTCAGTTAAATAGTACATTATTATTTATTATTTAATAGGTTAAATAAATATTATTCCCATACATGGTTTAATAATTATTCATGTATGATTGATCGCATATAAATATTTATTTTCTATTTTGTGAATTTAATATTTATTTATTTATTGGAAAATAATTCAATGATATTTATTTAATAAATAAATAGACATTATTCAAGGTCCGATAAATATTATGGAAGAATTTCAGACTAATTTTAAATGATCTGGTGAGAAATAATAATTATTGAATATTATTTAATTAAATAATACTTGATTTTAATTCACAAGTTATGAGCATGTTGAGAAATGATAATATTATTATTATTTGACATGGGATTTTTCTAAGATAAAATAAATAATTAAGGGAACTTATGCAATTATTTTATTTTAACCCCAGAAATATAAATACCCAATTATGTTATCTTCTCATTAGAGTCAATTAATTTTTATTAGTTGAGAATAGCGGATTTGGAGAAGCCTCTCAAGCCTGGAGAGCTCCCATCTCCAATAATTCTCCCAAGAACAGATAGAAATTATCATCCACCATATTAAGGAAAATGCTTTGGAATTCATTCTCAAAGATATCAATGGTGGTCAGCATAAGTGCATGGATCTTCCATGCTAGCACCCATAGATTCCTTTGGTAATGTCTAGAGATTCATGGAACACATGTGGATCACCACAAAAGGAAATACACATTTTTTTCTATAATTAAATGATAGAGAACTGTATATCTATCACTAGATTCATCAAAAAAGAAATAATTCCTCAAATGTAACTTTTTATTTATTTAAATTAATTACAAATACTATGTGATGATCCTCCCTCTGGTTCTAGAATGATTTACCTTGTCTGTTTTCTTTGATTCAATTCCATAGATCTCGACATTTATCATCATTTAGATATCAGATTGATAACTAGTCATGAAAAAAGAAATGTTGGATACCACCCATCACACACTTCTATTGTTCCCAAAACCTAGAGAAAGCATAATCAATAATCCATGGTTCTATGAACATAAGATCTTATCGGGTACCCCAATGTAATGGCGGCCAGAGAAGGTGTGAGATAAAATCCTAGTAGGCCACCACCAACACTGTTTATAGATAAATCTAGTCTATATAAAGTATAATAGTGTATAGATATAAATTAAATAATATACAGTTCTAAAATAATAGATACCAGCCTGTTCAGTTTCTTAAAGGACACCTGGTGTTTCTACCTGCTTCATCTCATGGCCAGAATGAGTTTATGGTCAGTGTATATATATATAGTTATAATATATATATTATTTATATATTTCATCCACCTATATATACTAAGTACGTGTGGACGTAAGTAGCCATATACCTAGAATACTGGGTGCTGGATAGACCAGGGCATAAATCAGTCATCCGTAACTAGTATAAATGAGCCTATAATCTCCAAAAGAGGGTACAAGACCAAAATCTCGTATTGAGTGGGAGACTTAATGGTCATCACTTGAGATGGTGGGTGTGTCATCATGCCAACACCCAAAAAAAGGGACGTGGTATGTCATGCCCAACGTCCAAATAGTGTCAATGGTGTGAGATGTCATGTTCAACACAGTTTGTAAGGGAGCATGAATCATCCTGACCAACAGAATCCTTACCATCATTTCATCACCTATATCAAGGAATAATAATAATAATAATAATAATAATAATTCATTACCACTTAGGATAATCCATAAGCCCAAAATAACCAAGGGAATCACAATTTAATTAAATCATGTAATGATTGGTGTGGCCTTTCCACCCTTCCCAATTCATTATAATTAATCCATTTAATTCATTTATACAATAAAACCATCATGGATCATGCCATTCAATATAATCAATTCATGCTAACCTGCTTAGAAGGTGGTTGGTCTTGGAAACAATTAGTCACAAGGAAGTCCATGGCCTTTTATTCAATCCATTTAATAATTCCATTTGATGCCATGTACTAAGCATGACACATATCTCAAAATAACATAAAGGCGTTTTAAAACACCTATTCAATAAGGCCAAGCATGATTTAAATCACTAATCACCACTTTTTAGTTTAGAAGACAGTGCACCTCATATGAGGGGTTTTCCTATAAAACATGACATTTTTTTAAAAATAATTCATTTAACACATCCAAGCATTATATTCCAAATTCATAATTATCTTCATAAAAAATAATCATTTTAGTAAGCTACCAAACATGTAAAATTAATTACATGGTTAAACATAGAACTTAGGGAGTTCTATCAATAATTGTGAAATTACCTATAAGGGGAAATTCTATTTATAATCCAAGTCATATTCTTATAAATAATTTAGGTATTTTAAAAAATTATTTAAAATATTAAAAAATAGTTGGAACACCCAAAGGGGTGGCTATAATTTAAGTCTACATCCTCTATTTCCATAGCAAGGCTCAATGGAAGTAACACATCATACATATAAAAGTTTGAAATGAATAAATCATTTTTAGGGTGACGTGCAGAAAGGGTAAGTGCTCGGAATAGTGATAATATTTATAAATCAATGTAAGATTATGGAAAGAGCTATAGAAAACCTACCTTATACTTAGGATGCTCTACTCATCCAATATCAAGGCTTGTTTCCATCTGATTTGAAAGAAATCAAAGAAACAGACATCCATCCTGGAAATAAGATTAATGATATATCACCAAAATAGAGAAACAAATAGGAAGAGAAACTGATATAGGAAGAAATATGAATCTAGATCTTTCCTATAGCTATCAAACACTTCAGATGGTGTTTAAATCAGAGTCTGGATCCATGAGATATCAAGATCCCTAGGAGGATGAGCTTGAGAGCTCTATGGGTGAGAGGAGGGTTGTTCATGTACTGGAAAAGGGATAAGGAAGGAGGTATTTAGTTTTTAAGTTCATTAAGGTAATTTTAGTAATTCAGCCTAAAAAATAGGGTTGCACAGTTTGGATACACGGTTTGGCCAAACTGTGAGGCTCCCACTGCTTAAGACCCACATCCTGAATAGTTGTCCCGCACGGTTTGACCAACCATGTGCCAAACAGTGCACATACACTTCCTAAGTGTCACTAATCATGTGGTATAGGTACATAATTTTTGAAAATCATGCATATATCATGAAACACATGCTTCTCACCTATATAAGGTGAAAAGATTACACTAGTGGGCCGCACAGTTTCTAAAAAACTGTGTACCCTTACCAGTCAACCCAAACTTGAGTTTTTAAGGCCCGGTGCTCTCGAAACTAAACAAACCACCTGAAACTCCTATTATGCTATCAACTATATCCAAAAAAATAATTCAATCATTCCATATCTTTGGATTTCATTCTACATCGCATTTTAAAGAACATCTCATCTATAAAATTCCAAAATTCAAATTCCCTAGGAATTCTAACTTGGCTCAGACACAGGTCATTACATCAAGACATTCCCACTTCTATAGTGGTGGTGCTACTCAAAATTTTCACAGATCAAAATTTGGATTTGGGACTATAATCAAAGAAAGGTGCTATAATTGAAAATCCTAAAGTTAGATTAAAGTTCATTTATTCCAATATTTGTGTTCATCTTTTCATTCATAGGATTTAGTGGTGAAAAAATTTGGGGATACTAATTTAATTTAATTTATTATAAGTAAAAAATGATTAATGATTAATTAAGGGTTAGTTTTAATTGATCCAAATCATTTATATTGATGGTTTTATGTAATTGTTTTATTTCTTGATTCTTTTTTTCAAAATATCATTTCCATTCTTTATTTTGTTACAAAATCATTCAAAAACTCTCCAATAATTTTTTTTTAATATATTATATTTATAATAATGAAAATAGGATAATAGTGTGTGTGTGTGAGAGAGAGAGAGAGAGTGGAATTCTCAAGTGATCAACCCTCAATATTCACTTTATTAGATTCCTAAGTAAATAATAAATTTATTCAAAGGAATTAATGAAAAATCCATCTTTCAATTTGGAACATTTTTCTGAGAGGTCATCAATTGCTAACACTATTTTTCATAAAAGCACTAAAAAATCACAAATATCAAAAATAGTAAAACAAAAAATAAAACTTCACTACATATTTCTTTTTGAATAGATTTGGTCAAGATGGAGTATCATGGTGATTATTTATTTTCTTTAAATGTTAATAAAAAATTAGATAATCATAAAATGGATAAATCATTGGCGAACAAAGTTCAATAGAATTGAAAAATGATTGAATAATTGAGAAAACAAATAAAAATTCTTTCAAATTCAATGAATCAAATTGATACTCAAAAGGTGGCTCAGGAAAAATAAAAAAAGGCTTATTCTTGTAAATTTTTCAATTAGAGAAACTTATGGGGATGAAATTTTAAAGGTACTAGAATTGAATATATAAATACCTTTTCTATAGGTGCTAAAAGAATTATAATATCCATCTAATGTTTTTCTAGTAGATCAGGATGATTTGAAAGAGTGTTTGGTTGATTTTTTAGAATCTGAAATGTATGGTGATCTCACATACTTTGATAATGATAAATCAGTACCTCCCTATATCTCTATAGTAATGGAATAGGACACCACTAAAGTGGTGTAATTTTATGATAACATTTATAAGATTGAATATCTACCTCCATTAATGACTACTCACCTCCATGTGGAAGTAAAAAAATAAAAATAAATTCAAAATGGGCCAGTATAGGGAGATAATATATTCTTGAACTCATTTCTCTCTAATTTTATTAAAAAATAAATTGTTTATTAGATACCATTGTTTTGAATTTTCAAATTCATCCAACACATGGATGTCCTTGTAGAATGTTAATGAAGGATGAGATACACCTACTTAGACCAAGTTCCTAGTGGCCCTACTCGATGAAATCATATTAGAAGATGACTAACGTGAATGGGAAGATTTTTATATTGAATCAACTTGGTTTAATTCCATTCAACTATAAATTTTCACTAACTTTACATATGATAAATTTCTAATACAATAACAACTGATTAGGCACTACAATTTGAAGAGGTGGAAAATAAGTATTGTCTGAAAAGGATGAGGATGCGTTCTTTTTACTCCCCCAACATACAAGTTGTACTACATTGTATTGGGGATTCACTTAGAGTAATCTATCCATGTGATTATCTAAAACAAATAAAAAATGAAGATATTTTAAAAAAATGATGTTTTTTTGGTTCATGAGTAAGAAAATGCACCCTCTTTCAAATTGGGGACAATAATATAAAATTATCCACATGTGGACAGTATAAAATACAGCAGCCATTTGTGGGTTAAGTAAAGTTAAATAACTTTTCCTATTTCTCGTTATCTACTTATATTTATTTAATTTTATTTAAATGAATTTATTATGTTTCTTTATTGATTTATTATAGGTTTAAAGTGATTTTAGCCAGGATACTGATGCAATACTACCACTTCCAAATAAAACTAGCTTGTGTCTTTATATCTCTTGGGTTTTTTATAGATTATATTTGTAATCTCTTTAACTGAAATGAAGGATGGTTAAATTTATGTTTTTGGGAAGTGTCAACTAGCTTAAGATCTTTTTTTCTTTTCTTCTTTTTTTTAGAAACATTGAGATTCAATGAATATTAATTATCATTTTCACTACTGAACTGATTTTAAGAGAGTTGAATTTTTTTTGATTGAATGTATTTTAAATGAATCTTTATCTGAAATATTTTCCTAGAATTTTATTTTCAATCATTTTTATATCATTGACCAGTTTTCAAAATTTATTCCCATGAAACACTAATTGAATTTATTTGTCTATTCCTATGAGGAATTTTAAACACCTTCGATATATTCTTCCTAAACCCTTTCCTTCTTGAGAGAAACATGGATTTTCAGTTCAAACCAAAACATGATTGTTTCTATTTCAAATATTTGTAGTTCAGGAAATGTTTTTAATATGATTTAGGCATTTCTTCGAATAGCCACATTTTTAAATTGAGACTTACCATTTATATCTACCCTTGTTTATCCCTTATAATCCATGACTTTACTTGTATTTTTAATCTAAATTATAATATTATTTTTTTTCTTAACTACATTCACACTTATTATTTTTCCTTGGAAATTTCAATTTTGATTGTTGGTGGGTAAGGCCTTTTGTGTGATTTCATAGGGAAGAAATTAATTTCAGGGTGGTGTGAGGTATGTTTCATTATTCTTGGTAGTGTAGATAGATAAATGGGCATGGGTCATTATTTTTTTCACTTCATTCATATCATCCTTTTCTCATAAAAAATAATAAAATAAAATAATAGAAATAAAAAAATATAGATAATAATAAATTATTCATTTTTCTTACTTTCATGATTTTTCAATCATTCACTTCATTTCTTCATCATCTCATCTTCCATGGAAAAAATTGAAAAAAAAATAAAATGGTAGAATTATTATTGACTACTTTATTGCATTCATTTTTCTAACTCATAGACCATGCCATTAAAAAAATTGGTTGTTGTGTTTTACATTTTTAGGGGGAATTGAGTGAGGTATATTTACTATGATTTCACATAAATATTCATGCAATAGTACTTAATCGTTTAACCTCCTCTTTTTATTCTTGAATTTTTATATTTTTTTACCCACCAACCAGTAGACAACAAATAACCTCGAAAAGTACTCATGATTTAAGACTATTTTATATCTCAAGCTTTGGATAAATAAATTTTTTCAAAATCCTATGGTGATAAATCCATTTTCCAAGTATAATCATTACTCCAAATTAAATTTCTTTTGAGTGAAGTGTGACATGAACTTCCTTGTGAGGTAAGTTGTGATCGAGTCATGGATTGATTTTTTTGGTTGAAAAATTTTAAATATGAGAAGATAAAATTAAATTAAATTTTTTTCATAAATTATATTTAATGAATTATATTTTGAAAAAAAAAGATGAAAAATTCTATCATTCTGGATTTTTGGGTGGATTCGAAATGGATATTTGATGATTTCTTTGGAGTATAAAAGATTAAGTGTTGGGAAGTTTATAAACCATGTTTATATTGAATATTTTTTTGATAATAATTTATATAATTTTCCCATATTGTGGTTTATCTAAGGTTTTAATGAAATTTTTTATTTTAAGCCTGAATTTAAAAAATCTATAAAAAATATTTTTTCCCTTTTAATTTCATTTTATTATTTTCATAATAACATTTTATCTGTTTTAAATTTTTACTTTAAATTCCATGGAAGGATTATAACTAAATTTGGATAAAATTTTCATTTAGATTATTCCAGCAATATCCCATGTTTGAATGTTGAAAAGTGTCCATGAACTCACTACTAGACTGGATTTGACAGATTGGACCTTACCTCACGATTTGGGATATAAATTTTTTATCCACACATGGAATGGGATAAACATTTAACAAATATTAAATAACTCAGTTTTTATAATTTCATACAACTATAGTGATAAATTGTTTTCATGGAGACTTTGTTGAAAATGCGGCTCAAGGTGAAGTAAATTTTGGAGAAATAATTATGTATATACGCTTGATGAAATTTCAAACCCTAGCCCACTACCACTCTATTTAATTGAGTTTTTCACACTTGGGGGTGATTTATCATTTCATTAGGAGGATTTTTTCCAATAAAGTGTTTATATTCCTCCTCTATAACTATTTGAAATAAGAATTTTTGGTGTAAAGGATCTCTTCAAAGAAGGATATCATCCTCTTATTTTACTTATCGTTTATTTTCTTTATGTTTTAAATCTCTCTTTTTCTTAAATAAAAATTATTTCTTGTTATTTTTAATCTTTTTAGTTTTATTATTTAGTCTAGAATATAACAGTATATAGGATATTAGGTTTTTTCCTTTCAATCCTTTACATATGAAAATCGTCTCCACGACAACAATTCCACCCATGGTAGTTGAAAAAATTATTACCCCCTTCATTAGTTTTTTTGAATCCATGTAATCACTATAATTTATAAAATTGTGGTAAATGAAATGATTTTGGAAAGTTTCAATCACTCAAATGATTAACACATTTCAATTGAGGTTGATCATGTGTGATTTAGGAGGGAAACACTTTAAACATAAAATCTTACCAACTTGGGATCGATTTTTAGGGACATAATCTAATCCATATTCCCGAGAAATCCTAAATTATGGGGTGGAGATGATTCAATTATTATACACTTATCATAAGTTTACTTTGGATATATAATCATAGTAGGTTTCTATGTTTTAAAATCATGAATTTTTATTAAGGTTTATAGTTCGAATCATTATTGTTGTGTTTTGTTCCATAAGGTTCAGGGGTTAAAAAATTAGGGGAAAATGATTGAATGAATTTAATAATAAGTGATAATGATTAATTAATAATTAATGGGTATATTAAATCGATCACAATCGTTAATATTGATATTTTTATGTAATTATTTTCTTTGATAATTCATTTTTTATAGATGTTATTTACATTCTACATTTTTTTCCAAAACCACTAAACAAACCACCACTATTTAGTATTCATTTTATAGTATATTATAATAATAATAGTAAAAATTAGAAAATATTATGTGTGAGTGGACTCCTCAAGTGATCATACCTGGGCATTCACATTACTGCATCACTAGGTGAATAATAAATTTATTGAAATTGATTCATGAAAAATCCCTCTTTCAAAATCCCCTAGCTAAGCCTTTATCTCTTAATGCTCTGATAGATTCATATTGTATGGTGTAATGTATATATACTTTGTACCTATTATAATATTAATCATAAACTCAATCCCACACTTGGGTGGAAGCCCTGATAAATTCTCGGGAAACACACCATGGAACTAATCAATGATAAGATGAAAGACTGTCTCACATGTCACCATATCTCTGAGAAAAATTCTAGCCAATTGAGCTATGATCTACCCTAGTTATTGATTGAAAAGTTCCAAAAATACATCCTATAAATTCTACTCATTGATGTTGGTATAACAACCACCATTTAAGGATGTGAAGGATACTCATCAGTGATATCAGTTGATGTATTCTCACTATCAAGTCAACCAATCTGTCCTAGGGATCACATCAAACCTTTGCATCTCAAAAATGAAGAAGTACCAAAGAAGTATATATATTCGGGTATCTATAGAATATTTAGTAAATATATGAATACCCTATACAAATAATCTATAAATACCCCAATATCACTGACTATATGAGAAGATATTAATGATTGAGATTTACCCCTATTAATTAAAACCAATTTTAGGGTCGATGCCGTAATAATAGTACTTCCCACTCTCAAGGTATCACCGCCCTATATATAAGGAGTCTATTTGATGGAATAAGGTTTTCTTGATACCCATCCCTAAGAACTCATTGCCTTAATCTCTTGAATATCATCACTCCATTGTCACTGCTAGCCTTATTCTTGGGCACCATGACCTTCTCCGTGGCTTGAATGGCTGGAGGACCCCAAACTACCTGACTGTTTTTGCTCTCCTAGACATACCCCTAAACCCTAAGTATGACTAGAATTATGCCTGGTAGTGAACCATAGTGTGAGAAAACAATACCTCTATAGATTCATCAATCTCCCAACAGGATTGGAACTCCTTTGGTTATTTGTCACAATCATGGTGAATATTCATCTATTGACCACATTGATAGCACTAAAATGTGGCTCACACTCTTAGAGGAAGTGGTAAACCCCTTCCATGGATATTATGCATGTATATTATCAAGAGAGTATCCTCAAACGTCCACTTCCCACTACCTGATGAGCCACTCCCATCCCTAGAAGAATAATGAAATATTCCAAATGATCAACCCTCCATCTGGACCCACTCCATAATCAGAGCATGATTTATAACCTCTGAGAAGGATTTTAATCAAAATATATTCACCCAAGATCGAATAGAATGCCTCATGTCATCCTAAAAATTCATAACCTTGGAAATCTCATTACCCTATAGTGAAAATGAAATTTTCAAAAAAAAAGTAAATCAGGTGACATAATTCATCACTTACATTCACCCCTACACCAGATGCAAAAACTCACTGGCTTTAATTTCCCTCAAAGTATTTGGAATAAATTATCTAAAAAATTATGACTGAAATTTATTCCAATATAGCCCCACATGCAAGTAATCATGCTAAATAATGGACCCTCATCACTTCTTTATCCTCTAAATAATGAAATAAGAAATATCCACCCACTTCTTAGGGGGTGTCACATGATTATCCAAAATATGTTTTAGAAACTCTATCCAAAAATCAATAAATTGTGATCTAACCTCATCTTAAAAGAGTAGTGGATGTTTTATCTAGAACTTGTGAGTCATGTCTAACATGGTTTTCCCAACTCTTAGCACCCCATTTACTATAGACTATAACACCTAAATAATACTCTCTATATAATGATGATCCATATGAAGAAAAGGTGTAATAGCTAGCTCAAGTTCCACTTTCAATGGGGCCTACTCATCCTGACCCTCATGATGCTTAATGAGAGGTCATTGTGGTGGAATATCACTATAATTAAAAGTGAACAACTCGAATCACAATTCTATCACAATTCAAGATGTCATAGTTTTGGCTAAGTAATAATAGGCACACATGAGTCTACCCTAAATAAAAAACCAAAAATACAATGGTCTCACAAATCTAGGAACAATTCAAACTAACTTACCCGCTCTCAGATCATGTGAAGTCCCATGTAGTATTACATAAAATTCATCATATACCAATAGTATAAGTCATAAATCATTGTCCAATCATGTAGAATCTCACCAAGAAATTATATAGTAAAACTCTATATAAGTTTTTATTGACATATTGAAATACCCAACCATGTATCATAACCATGAAATAAATCAAAAGAAAGAAAAAATAATAATGTGAGCTCTACATGCTAAGAATAATGCATGAACGCATGTGCTCTTGCTACCCTGGTCTAAGAGTAAAAACTAATAAACTATATATCAATATCATAATGCATCATATTCAGTAAAATTAACCCAATTATAAATGAGAAATTAAAAAAATAGTCTCATCCTTGTTAACTTAGACATTAATTATATGTGGGTTAGCTACTCACATGCACAAGATCCATACCAATCCTTGATATTCCCTACCTCTTGTCTAACATATCCAAAATAGTAGGACCAAAAAGGATTTGTTTCCACTCGGTAACATCTTCGATCTAGTTCCCCTAACCTATTACCAAACCAGGTCACCGCTTACGTCTAGAATACCACCCCATATGTCAGAGGATTCCAACTAAAAATGAGGGACAGCATGAATAGGTGGGAATATTATACCCTCAGGTATATATAACCATTAGAACACAAAAAAATATCAAGAAATAACCATTACAACACAGTGATGGAAAAATATAGACATCATATCTAAGTTTCATCTAAAAGTAAATATCAATAATCTTTTTATATCAAAATAAACTATTATACATGTCATACAAGTCATATAAAATAAAGAGGATCTCCTATGGTAAAATCATATACAAAAAATTCCAAAATTAATCAAAAGTAAATGAGACATCCACAAAATTGGTCCCAAATCCCGGCCTAGTCTCATCTCCCAACACCAATTCTACATCCATACGCAACTATCTTGAGCAGTATGGGCTTTGTCCTTACCTTGGTCACAAAACATAATGACTGTTTGGGAACTATAAAACCTGATTAGGGTGTGAGTATAACTCAATAATCCACTTTCAATGGTTTCCCTAACAAGTGAATGCTTTATATGAAGTGAAAATAAGAAAATAAATAAAAAAACATATCACCTTGTGGAGTTCTGAACCGCTAAACCACATGTGACCATACCTACTTCATCTAGTTATGGAATGTGATGATATACCTGAATTCTAAAAACCTCTAGTTTGAATGATATATCACTCATTTTATCATAAATAAAGTGAATGATATATCACCATCAAGCATCACTTTTTGAACGATGTATCACCATTATATTTCATCAAGGTGAATGATCTATAACTAATATAAAGTCGATGTAGAAAAAGACATCTTGCGGGGAAAGAGACATCACAAATCAAAGGTGAATAGTCTACCATCACTACCCATTCTTAGGTAGATAATAAACCATTATAATACAAACTAGGTTTATTATACAGCACTAATAAAACAAACCATGATATGAATATGTACCACCAGAATCAACTCATATAGTGGATGATATACCACCTCTATCCAACTCTGGGTTGATGATGTACCACCAACATCAAGTATAATACCAACATGAATCCTCAAGTTGATGAAACACCACTATAAAAAATATCAAAGTAGACAATTATTTCTAATTCACAATCGACTCATGCTTTTTTTGAGTTGATGTTGACCTCTTTCCAAAGGTAGGTGGTTGTTGGGGTTTTACTAGAGACACTTCGGGTGTGCATTAGTCAAGGGAATGGAAGGTCATGCTCATGTAACCCTTTAAGGGGAATTATTTCCTACTTCAAGAATCTTTTATATATTTAAGATATTTTCATGAATCCTTCCCTATGTAATTAGTAACACCATCAGTTACCCTTATGAAATTGATTGACTGAAACGATGAATTTAATTGGACACTATATTTGGGGATTATATTGTATCTCACTTGATCTCAATATATGAGTACTCTATAGTTTAAAGGTATATAGGAAGGTACTCTATAGGTACCTCCATCCAGTAAATCATTGATTTCCTGTAAAAGTAGGTAGTAGTTATTGTGGAGTTAGGATCAGACCTATGAAAGGGGATTCCTATGTGTCCCTGTGAAGGGAATTAGAACCCAAGTAGTTTAGTGCCACTTAATGGGACACATAAGACCTTTTAATATCATGTGATAAGGACCATCATGGTTCATTTTATGGTTGTACATCCATGACCACTTTTAAGTAACTTAAAGTCACATGAAGTGGGCTACTAAGTGAAAGGTGTCTTTCAATAGTTTTTGTGGGACTTACACATGAACATCCCTATCTAACCCCAACACCACCACCACTATATATTGGTAACTAAATTAGGAAGTAAGACTATATTTTTGGGGTTTGTGCTTATTTGGAGGCCCCTATATGATTTTATACCCTCTCGTTCATTGGTAACTAGATGTGGTAGGAGAATGATATGGTTGGGGATTACGTCTAGTAGGAGTCTCACATATAGATGTCTACCCGCTTTTCCATTGGTAACTAGATAAGTAATGAAGATGATATAGTTGGTTATTATACCTATTAGGAGTCCAATATATGATTTCCTACCCTATTATCCATTGGTAAATAGACAATGATGGAAGGTGGTGTGTTTGGGGCTTGCACCTAGTTGGAGACCCATATATGAATGTCTACCCTCTTGTCCTTTGGTAACTATATGAGGAATTATGATGATACAATTGGGTCTTAAACCTTGTAAGATACCCATATATGGTTGTCCACACTCATATATGTTGGTAACTAGATGAGGAAATAAGATGGTCATGTTGTTCCTTACACATAGTATGTGGCCCATATATAGTTGTTTACCCTACTATCCATTTGTAACAAGATGAGGGAGGATGATGATATGGTGGGATTACACCACATATGAGTCCCATATATGGTTGTCTAATTTATTGTATATTGGTAACTAGATGAGGAAGGGATAAGATATGGTTGGGTCTAACACCTAATAGGAGGTAGGTATATGGTTGTGTACCCTCTTGTTCATTAGTAACTAGATGAGTAAGGAAGATAATATTGTTGGGGATTGCACCTTTTTTAGGGGCCCATATATGGTTTTCTACCCTCTAGTCTATTGAAACTAAATGAAGAAGTAAGATGGTATGGTTGTAAATTACACCTTACAGGAGGCCTATATACGGTTGACAACCCTCCTTCCCATTAGTAACTATATGAGGAAGTAATATGATATGGCCGGTACTTAAACCTATTAAGAATCAAAAAATTTATATTAGGGCACTACAATTGAACCTTAAAGTGGTGTCCTATGTATCATGTTTACCAATAATTAAATCCCAAGTAGTTTGAGTTGAAAATTTTTAGGTCATGATTATGGACCTTACCGTGAAATTTAACGTCATGTTGTAAGGAAATATCCATGTAGTTTAAATTCATGTGGTAATTAAATGTGTTATTAAATTGAGAGTCATGTAACTAGGATTACTAGGTTTTCCATGCTTTTAACTATGACTCGTATTAATCAAGCTATTAAACGATCAACTAAAACCTCTAATTCCACGTGATTCATGCTTAGTGTGAGAAACATGAGACAATAATAGACCAACCATATTACATGATAGTGTGCAACATGGGATTAAGTGGGGATTAGGAATTGGGTCTCCCTTTTGATTTTACCATAGGGAATGAGCATGGTGAATATATTTTTGGGTTTTGAAAGGAGTATCACTACTCTATGAATTTTGGGAAATCAATATGAGCATATCAACTCAAGACGTTATGATGGAACCAAGAGGAGTATCTTGACTCAAGGAGCCTATGTGGGGAATACACATGAGTTCTTCCCATTCCAGTTCATCCTATTTGTAGGAAACTAAATAAGATAATGTATGATTAAGGCTTACACCTAGTAGGGGGAATAATATGTATTGTTCATTGATGGTGGAATAAGAATGAGATCAAAAATTAGAATATGGTAGGGGATTGTACCTGTTATGATTCCCTGGTGGGATGAGATCCTCGGAGAATTACCCATTCCCAAAGAAATCTAGTAAGATCGTTGGGATTATCCATCTTGGGTAGGAGACCTGAGCATAAGAAAGGATGCAAGGAAGGCCTAATTACCCATAGTTGGGTTTCTCTTCAAAGTGTCTATGAATGTACTATATGATTCACTCCCTATAACCAATAATAAGTGTCCTCGGGGAACCCTAGGAAGCCCCCACTTCTCATATCATTAAGGTGTTATATGAATAAGGGAATGTTTCATGTAAGAGGTATCCATTGCAGAGGGTGTATTCCATGTGAAGGAGGAACACTAGGTGAATGAGCATGGTTTTTATAGTGATTGGGTTAAAATTTGTCTCTTGTCATGTTTCACACAAGTTCCCTCCATGAGAATGTTCACAAGTGATGCTATGTGAAGGAGCCTCACTGCATTTCTTCACAAACAACCTTTGTGGGGTTGCTTCATGGGTGTTTATCACAAAATTTTCTTCAGGAATGACCTTCATGGGGTTTCTTCTTAGGAATCATTCATGGGGATTCTTCATGGATGTCCTTTATAGGGTTACCTCATGAATGGACTTCTTGGTGTTTCTTTACATGTATCCTTCATGAAACTCCTCCCCTATCCCTGGTTCAAACTCAAGGATTACCTAAGAAGTCTCTTGAAGTTTGTGTGTTCTTACCTAATATATCTATTCGATATATCCCCTTACCCATCTCAATGTTCATTACATATATTTATAGGTGATTTATAATAACCACCTTTTTGAATAGTTGTCTTTATAGGGAGCATACAACTGTAATGGTTCCTTCTTCAGCAAAAAAACTCCTTCATCGTGAACTTGTTATAAAACCATAAAGAAGGAGCGTCATAGTGTCATAAATGAATCTTGTACGTGATGTTGTTATGTGGCTATAAAATATGGATGGCTATAAAGTTGTTACAGGGTTGCAAGGGATGCTTGGTTGTAATGTTTATACATAGCCACAAAGGATGGCCGGCCGTGAATGATGCCTCTTCATAAAGAAGTTACATGAGTGTAAAGGACTTTTGTTTCAGTTTCATGAATGAATTTAAGGTTATGAACATGGTACATATCCATGAATGGTGTTTTTGAGGTTTCTTTGTGGATGATCTATATTCTTTATAAAAGATCTAATTATTTCATGATAAATTCCACTTTGATATTTTCCTAAAATAATGCCTAGCTTAAAGGGGCCATAATTTTTTATCTATATGTCTATTTTGTCTCCACAAGTAGTCAAATCAATGCATGAAAAATGAAATAAAACCTTTTAAATGAGGTACCACCATATCAGGTGTTTTTTGAGGCTAAAAGTTCCTATAAGTCCCTCAAAAATGGGTTTTACAGTTTGGGAACCACTTTTCATCAGCAATGGGTGATACATAGATCACCCCCATTGGAAGGTTCCCACCGCCA
This sequence comes from Viscum album, assembly GCA_963277665.1. Classification (NCBI taxonomy): domain Eukaryota; kingdom Viridiplantae; phylum Streptophyta; class Magnoliopsida; order Santalales; family Viscaceae; genus Viscum; species Viscum album. The sequence goes on along the minus strand of OY728139.1, from coordinate 761,109,236 downwards.
TTTCACCAAACTCAAAAATGTTTTTGAGGAATTTCTATCCCTTAGTGTGTGATCAATCATGTAACACATGGCGATCTAATTTTTTTCTTCTCCATGCATGAAGATAATTTCATGCCCATGGTTGAATTATGTCATCCAAGTGGGGATTGTATCATGTCTTTAACAACAATGTGCATGTAACACAATTTTCAATTCCAACAATGATATACCACCAAGGAAACTATTCAGGTGGAAAATGAAACATTGATATAAATCACAAGTTAATGAGGTATGACCAACTAACCAGATCTACGTGAGCATGTACCACTAACCAACTCACACGGTGGTAAGTTGCCACTAACATATCAAAGGTGGATGATATAAAACCATGCTGCTACCAAGGTGAACAAGTGATAACATTTAAAAAAAACAAATAATTTACAATCATTTGATATAATAAGGTCCATGCCATCATGTCATTTCTCTCTCAAAGTTACACAACAAGACTATCCCGCCTCTAGGCTTAAGTGTTCTCAAGTTATTTCCTACCAAGGGATTAGCTTAAGACACCACATGAGGCTCCTAGAGGAAATTAATAAGCATATGAACCCATTTTGAGTTCATATTCATGGTTTCACATCCTAGTACACAAATAAAATGGTCATCGGTGGCCAATGATGTTTACACACACCTCCAACAGACCACTCACGGCCTTCCTAAGTGTTACTCGTATCATAGGAAGTTAATGAAACCAATTTAAATATGTTTTAGGGCATACACAAAAAATTGGCATTTCCCACATTTCATATGATGCATTCCTTGCATGTAAATACAAACAGGAAAGCAAGGACCACCTATTGGGTCTTGTAAGGTCCTTCTCAAGGAAATCCACCAGTTGATTTGGCCTCAATTAGTCAAAATCAGAAAACATGTAAAAATACCTGGAATTATGCACAATAGATGATAAATGGATAAATAGAGAGGAAAAATAAGAATGCTCAGATGAGGAGCATTATCCTTACCCAAGGAAACCTCCTAAGATAGACGGCCTGTGAATTTGAGCCTAAATATATGAGAATGAAACATAGTAGGAAGGAAAAAAAAGAGGGCATCTCGGTCTGGTTGCTGGAAGAAATGAAGGAAATGCCACAATTGGGTTAACATTTAAACATTTTTAAACAAAATTTAATTAAAAAAACTACACATGGCATGTGTTGAAGTTTATCCATAGTGATCATGGAACAGAACCCTTGTCAAGGTCACCCCTACATCTCTGCCCCTCTAGGCATGGAACAACACCATGATCTCGAGAAGAACCAAAAAATCAGGCCCCATATATTTATAGAGCAGAATCCCCCTTCATGAAAATGTGTTCCCCCATTGGCCCAACTTTACGGTGCAGCCCTGATGTGCTGTGGTGCGACACCTCCCCCTCAAGCAGGTCAACATGGTGGGGGTTGCAGCGTGACCATCCACCAGTATAAATATTTAATCTTACGTAACCTAAGAATTATTATAATACAACCATCATCAAAGAGAAACACCTCTGCATTGTGATGTGATGAGCCACATTCAGCAAAATATCAGCCTGATCCTGTGATCAACTCCCAAAACCAACCCTAATGTACTTTTTCAATGCCAAACCAGCCTAAGAACATCCAAATATGAGTTTTTTCTATGTATTTTTAAAAAAAAATTACAAAAAACGGTTAGGGTGAATTTTTTTTTCAAAATGTGGCTCAAAGGTGGCATCGCGGATGCCGCCTTTGCATTACAGGTGAAAGGCGGCATCACAGATGCCACCTTTCCACTGCCGGCATGGATCAGTGATGTGGCAAAGGCGGCACCCGCAGTGCCGCCTTTCTATATGACGTCATGAGAAAGGCGGCACCGCGGGGGCTGCCTTTCACCTGACAACATTGTGCAAGGCGGCACCCATGGTGCCGCCTTTGCCTCCGAGCCCTATAAAAGGGTATTGCCCCCCTCCCCTTCTCCTCACTTCCAAACATCTATTACCTCTCAATTTTTCTCTATTATGGCGAAGTTTTGCAGTTTGAAATTTTTCGAAATCTTTTAGAGGTATGATGTTTAATTTAATGTTTTTGATTTTGTAGAATTGTTTTTAGTTTATTTTGTAGAATTGTTTTTAGTTTAATATTTTTATAAATTTAATGTTTTTTATTTAGTTGAATTGTATTTAGTAGTTTAGTTAGTTTTAAATTTTTTCTGTTTATTTGATTGTTTAATTATATTGTTTAATTAGTTATATATATTTAGGAATTATTATTAGGTTATTTAATTAGTTATATATATTTAGGAATTATAATTATCATTAGTATAAATTAATTTAGGATTTTTTTAATGAAATTTTGGTAGCATAAAGAATATGTTATCTAAGCAATCAAATCCTTGTCTGGATACAAACAAGTGAATGTAGCTCTGGCACAGATGTACCTAGGGATAAAACCCGAAAACACCGATTTGAGCTAGACTCGAACGGGAACTGGTGCATGACAATGGGTCTTGCTGCATTCTGGTTTGACACTCGTGGAGGATATGCTTAAGATATGAATATTTCTTTATAAAATACTAAAATATCTAAGTAAAGAAACGATAAATTGATAATTTAGTAATGATGTTGATACTTATTATTAGTAATGATTAATTATAAATTAATTAATAATTAAAAATAAAACTACAATTCAAATGATATTTAATAACATGGAGTTAAAAAAAACATAGTTAAAAAACGACATGTAGTGAAAGTGAAAAAATAAATAACATGGATTTAAAAAAATAAATAACATGGAGTTAAAAATATAAATAACATGAAGTTAAAAATATAAATAACATGGAGTTAAAAATATAAATCAATGGAGTTAAAAATATAAATAACATGAAGTTAAAAATATAAATAACATAGAGTTAAAAATATAAATAACATAGAGTTAAAAATATAAATAACATAGAGTTAAAATAATATAAATAACATAGAGTTAAAATAATATAAATAATATATAGTTAAAATAATATAAATAATATAGAGTTTAAATAATATAAATAACATAGAGTTAAAATAATATAAATAACATAGAGTTAAACTAATATAAATAACATAGAGTTAAAAATATAAATAACATAGAGTTAAAAATATAAATAACATAGAGTTAAAAATATAAATGATAGCATGTTTCGAGCTTCTAGCCTTTTTTGCAGTGAATTGAATATCAAAATTTTAGAAATCCCGTGTGACAATGGGTTTTCTAAAATTTTAGTATCCAATTCACTGCAAGAAAATCTAGAAGCTTGAAAAATGTTGTTGTTTATTTTTTTATGTATATGTTATTTATATTTTAACTCTACTATATTATTTAATAACTAATTAATAATTTAGTAAGTATCATAAGAAATATCCTAGTTTGGGATATAAGATCTTTTAAAATTTAAGTATCATAAAGATTGTATAGTTTAGAAGTAATAGTTATTATTTGAACGTGAGGTAAAATCCAACTTATTTTTAATAAGTAGTTTAATTACATCTTTAAAGTATAAAATCCAACTTATATTGGTAACCATCATTCTGAATTTCACTTACATTATCAAAATCTTGATCAGAAACCTTTTTTACGTAGAGCATAATGTTTGCCTGTGTGTACTGCTATGGGGAGGTTATTCAAACTGAGCAAGGAGATTCTTACTGTACACAACCAATGACAGTGGTTAATACAACTGATTGTGTAACCATAAGTGACCTTCAAGACAGAATTCATGGCTCATTAAATCTAGGACCCAATCAAAAGATCAAGTTAATGAGTTATAGACATTTGCAGTTCCCGTCAACATTGTGGCATCTAGCTTGTCCATTGGTTGATGATACGCAATAAATCTAAACAGTTGGTTTGTTTTTTCAACGATCGGATGGTACCATGATGGAGTTATATGTTGATGTTTCTATTGTACAACAACAACATCAAATTGTACGAAGATGTATACTTACAAGAGTCGTTGAAGATAGTCTGCCCCATGAAGTTGAGACTATTCCAAATGATGCAGAAGAGAACAACCTACTTGATCTCCCAGATATACATGTCAACCCGACATCAGATGAGGAGTTTTGTAATAATGAAACAGATAATGATAGTAGTGCTGATGGGGATGGAACAATATAAGTTTCGATAAATGCATTAGTTGTACAACATGATCGACCTAAAATAAATCATCCACTCTCTTTGCATCTTGGTCAGAAGCAATGAAACGTGTGCCTGAATTTGAAGATAATGTTCTCACACTGGCAACTGAGTTTCCTGGAGTTATACGAGATAGGTTTAGTGAGATAGACAAAACAATATATGTTGGAAGGCATTTTCCAAGTAAAGATGCATTAAAAAGTACGCTAAAGATATTTCACACTGAGAGGAACTGTATCTATGTAGTTTACGAATCAGACCATAGAAAATATGTCATACGGTGTGAGAAGTATGGGGATGATTGTAGATTTCGATTGAGGGCGATTCCGGACATTACATTTGGAGGTTGGAGAATATCGAGGATTGAGGTGGCTCATACTTTCATTCAGCCAAGCCTGACACAAGATCATACCTCATTGGATGCAGAATTTGTGTCATCCATTATTGTTGAGATGATTAGGACATGTAAAGATGTTCTGATATCCCTTGTTCAAGAGAGGATACAACAGACATTCGGTTATAAAATATCCTATAATAAGGCATGGAAGGCAAAACAGAAGGCAATTGTAAAGGTCTATGGTGATTGGGATGACTCATATCGGGTGTTTCCACAATTTCTAGCCATACTGAGGCATCATAACCAAGTTGTATTCCATCTGGATACAAACGAACATGTGTCTCATGATAACTGACTTGATCCATATCGTGTTCAATTTCATCGGTTGTTCTGCCCATTCCTTCCCTGTATCTCCACCTTTCATTTCTACAAACAGTTTATTTAGATTGATGGAACATTTTTGTATGGAAAATACAAGTGTGTATTGTTGATTGTGGAAACCCAAGATGGAAACTGTTCACCTGTTTCGCTTTCCTTTTCCATTGTATAGAAAGAAAACTATGAATCATGGAGTTGGTTTTTGGCATGTATCAACACCCATTTCCCCAACATTCGGGGTGTTTGTTTGATATTTGATCAGCATCGGGAAATTAATGAGGCAATTAATGCGGATCCTAATACATGGAGTTACCCAAATGCACATCATTGGTTTTGCATTAGACACATTGCTAGCAACTTGCATAAAAAATTGCACAAAAAACCGATGAAGAAGGCAATCACCATACTTGGTAGGCATTGTATTTGTTATTTTTTTGTATATCAACGTAAAGATAAATTCAAAATATGTGAAATGTCATATATTCTGTGTAGCATATGAGTCTGACCAATGACGGTTTGAAGAACGTTTCAAAAAAATCTGTTAGGTTAATGAATAATTTTACGATTATATGATGTGAATTCCAAAAGAAAAATGGACATTGGAATATGATGGGGGGAATAGGTACGGACACATGACCACCAACATTGTAGAGTGCATCAATGGTGTATTCAAAGAAATTAGCAAGCTACCTATAACTTCCCTAGTTCAAGATACATTATATAGTTGTGTGAAGTACTTTTTTGATAGACAAAAAATAGCATCAGGTGGAATAAATCAGGGGCTAACGTACAGAAGACATTTTCAATGAGAGATTGAAAAGAATATTGAAGAATCTTCTGGTTATCATGTCTGCCTATTTTGACGAGAAGAATCTCGATTTGAAGTTCAAGAGAAGACAAACTCCATCACAAATAGCATTGTTGAAAAAATGGTGGTGTTATTAGAAATGAGGAAATTTCAATGTGGAAACTTTCAATACTTATGGTTTCTATGCTCACACGCCATCGCAGCATGTGCCTCTGTTAACATATCATGGGAAGCATATGTTGATCTAGTGTACAAGATGAACACCATTGCTAACTGTTATGCTGCACGATGGACACCGATTGGGGAGTTTTTTTATTTCCCAATGCCCGAAGGTCAACCGATAGTGGTACCTGATATGAATCGGTTGCATCCTCATGGGAGACCAAAGGCCAGCAGGATGCGAAATGAGATGGACTGGCCTCAAGAACAAAGATAGAGTTTGAGATGCACCATATGTCTGAATGGATTGAAGGCCTTCATTTTTATTGATTTTTTATAACCCCCCTTTCAAGGGATAAGGGAGAACCCTTAAAAGGCACGTAGGCTTAGAGATTACATGGCCCGTAGTCTTATGAGATAACATAACCCGAAGGTCTTAGGGAATTCAACCAGACTATCTACAAGGAACTACCCCTCCCTAGCATCTTCATCCTGATAGTAGCTCTCCACCTTTGCATGACTGTCTGGCTGGGCTTCTCGTGCAAGCATAGGCTGGTACCAATGGCATAGCCATACCCTCTCATTCTGACAATCCATTTTGGATTTTCTCTGGTGAGTTCACCTGCTCTGAATCCTCTTCTGGGGCTGCTCTTTTTTGTAGTGTGTTTGGGGCCTGCATTCATGTGGCCCAAAGGCCTTGGGGTGGCCCTAAGGCCTTAAGGTGGCCCGAAGGCCTTGAGAATCAACTGGCCCGAAGGCCTTGGGTGGCCCGAAAGCCTTGCAGGACCCAAGGACCAAACCAGTGGCCCGAAGGCCCAGATGGATGAATAGTTCCGACTGCTACAGTACCGAACAGTACCTACTATAGTTCCTGCTACAGTACCGGAAATATTCCTCCACCCGGATTTGATCTCGGGTCTCTTGGATGCACCTAGCGAGTCCTCACCAATTGGGCTGAGGCTCTTGTGCAAGAGATGCACCATATGTCATCAAAATGGTCATAATCAGAAATGATGCCCTAACATTGTTGGGTCGAGTTCACACTCTAAGACACAATGATGGATTGTCGTTATTGAGAGATTCTCATATTGTAAATTTTATGTTGTTATCTTTTCCTTTTACCTAGGTTTTCTAACCCTCAAAACTGAAAATCATAACAGTAAACTCACAAACATCTTTTTTATATCGTAATCCTAACATTCTAAACCTTAATCCTGAAAAAAATTTCTCAAATCATTAACCTAAACCGTAAAACGTTAAAATAAATCCAAAAGGAAAAATGTGAAACCATAATCTTTAAATCCTAAAATCAAAAGAAAATAATCATGAAACATATGACCAAGTTATCTAGTATAATCATACATCAATATGACTAATGCGCCCTACAAATCCCTATAACCCATGCATAAAGTTTTAGGGAATAGAGGAGTAACCCAGAAATTGAACCCTCCTACATTGTTAATAAAGTCATATAGACAAATGAATCTTGATCTAGTAATAGAATAACACCTCAAAAAGTGAACTCCCTTACAATATCAAAATATGAGCCCTAGTACTACACCTTCCACCTGTATACCCAAGGATCACATGTGAGATATACATAAAATCATTTTGAAAGGTCATTATAACATTTAAAAATAACAAAAAACCATTTCTTGATATAAAAACATTCTTTGAAAACTAGTTCACACTTCATTTCACAATTCTTTAAAAACACCCTTCTATTTACCTAAATTAGCGGAAACCATGTTTTTTCAAAAACCCTTTTCAGAAAATAAATAAATCATGCCAATTATTTTATAAAAAAAATTATAAAACAAAATGAAATCATGGTTCATCCAACATATATTAGAGACGGAACCATCTATAGGTTGTAAATGATCCATGATGTGAATCCCTAATAAAACTTCATTTGTTTATATTCATATGACTGAAACCATACTACTGACTCAGCAGGCTACCCATTGTTCACAGGTTGAGATAGAGGGTGGTCTAGATCGATTGATCAGGGTGCGTCGAGTGCACCATTTTCATCACACAGAGCCTCCTCCTTCCATTATACCATACTTGCGTCGTGTTGGATTCTATGGTATTTCAGTATCAGATTTTACATTTGTAGACCATCATCTGCTAGCTGCACTCATGGAGAGGTGGAGACCAGAGACACACACATTCCACCTGCATGAGGGAGAGATGACCATCACTCTCCAGGATGTGGTTGTGCTTCTTGGTCTTCCTATCCAGGGGACACCCATTATTGGATCCACTCGAGCAGCTTGGCCCAACCTTGCTCAGCACTTGTTAGGCATTGATATTTTGTCTAATCATAGTGCTACCGATGGAGCATCGATATCCATGCCTTGGATGGAGTCACAGATTCCACTTTTAGCTGATGATGCTGACAAGGAGACGGTGATGCCTTATACACGTGCATATATTTTATAACTTATTAGAGGGACCATGTGTACAGATCATTCAGGGATGCACATGCACATGATGTATCTATCCCTGCTAGAGGATTTTGATCGGGCAGGGACGTACAGTTGGGGATCAGCATGCTTGGAATACACATATAGAGCATTATGCAGGATATCTGACAGGCGGCGCACAGGTCTCGGGGGATGCATCATCCTTATTCAGATGTGGGCATGGGAGCACATCCCCGCATTTTTCCTTGATCTTGCTGGTCCACCGGTCGAGATGGAGGTGTTGCATGACGCTCCACATGGACTCTGGTATGATCACTCATTTCTATCAGTTTCTGATGCTAGTACAAGTTATTGAATTTAATTTCTCATTATTTATCATTATCAATGTTGTATTTTATAGGTGGTGTCAGCAACACAATTTCAATGCGGTTCCGAGACACGATTTGGCTGTATATCGGCTCGAGTTGGACTTCCTCTTACCCCATAAGGTATGTATATACAATCTATAACTATCTAACAAAATTAATAATAACATCTTTTTTTAGTTAACAGTTTTTCTAACAAGGGTAATATTTTATTTCAGATTTTATGGGTTCCATACTGGTCTATTATGGACTAGTTTCCTCCATACTGCACGGTTGGTCTTGACGATGTTACGGATGTAGTGTCACTCATTCACTTTCATATTGTTGAGTGGCACCAGCCTGACAGATTCATGCGCCAGTTTCTCTTCACTCAGCGGATTCCATTACCGCTGAGGCAGACAGATCAAATTCATGGGATGAAGCTGACAGGGAGGCAGGATGACGACTGGCGTCGAGTACATGCTGTATTTCTCGACTGTTGGTACAGACACGCAAAGTTTCGTATCCAGGGAGTTCCTATGATGTAGTTCTCTCTTTCAGCGCAGCATGAGAATGAGCCATGTTATAGACTGAAGTCTATATTGTATCTGAACTGAGCTGGCAGAGAGATGCATATGATTGTAAGTCAATTAAATTATATTACTATGTTTATTGATTTATTTTCTAACTCATTTTTAATCTGTTTACAGGAGAGTCACACAGATAGAATTATTCATATGAGTGATGAGGTTGAGGATAGAGTCATCAGCCGAGACGCTGTTCATGCTCAGGCGTTGGAGCTGAGGTCATCTATCTGTGTGTTTACCGAGACCCTCTTCGAGCGTCCGGCACGGAGACAGCAGGTTCCTGCCACAGAGGAAGATCATGCAGCAGCTACTGGTGCTGAGGATCCATGACCACGGCGACGTAGACAGCATCGTCCTGCACATCAAGCCTCACCAGTTCCAAAGGCAGAGGTCGGCCCTCTAGTAGTCCAGTCTGAGCCAATGCAGGATGTGCCTCAGCTGTCATGGGATCCATCCATTTTGACAGGATATCCTCAGTTTTCTCCATCATGGGGTCCATATGGAGCGCAACCTTTGGGTCCAGAGTCATCACAACCTTGGGGTCCAGACCCATCGCAGAGTTGGGGTATAGCACCAGCATATGATTTGTTCCCCACTGTGATGATGTCGAGTTCTTCTACCATCGAGGTGGGAGAAGGATCAGGAGGGCCGTACGAGGTGGAGTTGACATTTTCTCTCACTAGCACAGAGGTGCAGGATATGATAGTCGACATTCCAGCACTACTGGAAATATAGTTTTTCCCAACGGATATATACCAACGGTTTTCTTAAACCATTGGTGTATATTAGTATACCATGAATATACCAGCGGTTTATCAAAAACCATTGCTAAAGTTATGTGGTGGTGAAGATATACCAACGGTTTCTGCAAAACCGTTGGTAAAGATTGTTTTTTATGAAGATATACCAACGGTTTTGTAAAACCGTTGGTAAAAGTGAGTTTTTCAAGGGCTTTACCAACGGTTTTTTAAAACCGTTGGTAAAAGTTTTCATTCCCAAAGGTTTTTACAAACCGTTGGGAAAGATTTACCAGAAATAGACAGAACCTCGGTCTCCCCCATTCCGCGCGACTGGAGCCCTAAACCGAAGCAGAGAAGTGGGATTCTCTTTACCCTACTGTCCAAATCATTCCATCTTCAAAATTTCTTAGATTCTCATTTGTAATCTGTAAGTTATACTTTCATTTTAATGTTATGTATCTTCTATTTTGATTTTATGTCTTATATTTTGATTTTCTGTTTTCAATTGAGTGAAGAGGTGAATTGGGATTCTGTTTACCCTACTGCAAAAATCCTTCATTCCGACCCATCTTCAAAATTTCTTAGTTCTACATTTCCTGTAAGTGATATTGTTATTTTAATTATCTACATCTACTATTTTGGTTTTTTCTTTATATTTGGGTGTTTATGAATTTTGTTTTCTGTTTGATTTGGGTGCGTGTGTTGAGCTTTGATAGTGGCACACATATAGTGATTATAGTATGAGTTTGGTCTATTGGGATAAGTAGTAAAGTGAATCAAATTTGATTCAAAATGAATTGTGTGTTAATATCATCCATAAATTTTCAGTTTTTAGAAGGCTTGGTATTTCTGGGAATTTTGTGTTAATATCATTCATATTACACATGATTCACATCATGGTAAGAATGTGTGATGATTTTGTTGAGATTAGAGAGAAAACTCATACACTCTAGGTTGTTTATAGTGGCATGGTTAGTCATGAGTGATAATTTTCTTAGTTTTTAGTTTCGATTTTGATGTGGGATGAGACCAATTTCTATTCTCATATTCCATCCGAATTTCTGTTCCAGCCCAATTTATGCTTCCGTTCTTTATTTACATTCCATGCATATTCCAGCCCATATAGATTGCATTAGACAGTTGTCTAATTTTTTGATGTGCCTTTCATGTTTCATTACCAAGAAATTTTTATTATATGTTATAAAATTCAATCACATGTTTAGTTTTAACATTCATTGTTACTTTATTATCTTGTTTTAATAATTTATATTAATATTCTTTTCATATATTCCATCGTTGAGTGTTTTTACTTGTACAATATAATTCCAAGCTCATTTTACTTCATAGTGATTATTTAGATTTCAAAGTGTTTTATTTTTCATGTTAAATTTATTAAAAAGTTTTGGGGACTAATTAAAGTTATTAGATTCCAATTTCCATGCTTCTATGCTTGTTAAGAATTAAATGAAATATGATAGTTGTAATTAAATGAAAGTCAATGTTCAATTTTTATCATGTATGGGTGATTAATAAATTGGAATGTGATGAACCATATAATTGAACCATTGTTGATGCACATTATATACCAAAAGGTTATTGAATAAAATTTATTCTTGTGAATTTCGTTACATTATAGATAAAAATGGTTGTGGTTATATGAGAGATACCTCCGATGGTTCTTTGATCATTGTTTTATGGAGAATGAATGGTTTAGGTCCGGTATTAATAGTGGCTTCCAGTGAGACCATTTTAGTATAAGGGGAAATGAGATTATGATCTACAAGGGGGTGATTGAGTTGGTAGAGACTAAAAATTGTTTGTTCCTTATGTTCAAGAACCATAAACAGAGTGTTCCAATTAGGTGGTCATCAGTAAAGAGGTAGGTAAGATTTCCAAGTCCTATTTCATGAAGTTGAATATGTGGTGCTATAGTGGTTTTGGATTGTTTGAGGTACTCTTAGTGTATTATAAACCCTCATTTGTTCCATATTCATTTAAATTGATTTAATATCATTTTTTTCACACACACCATTATATCCTCTCAAACTATATTTAGAGTGTATTTTCATTCCTATGGTGTTAAATATTTTAGTAAATGTCCATACTAGCTTCTTTTATGTGTTCTAGGGGTTTAGACTAATGACAGGGCTGCATGATTATTGTGGGGTATTCTTTTCATATAAATCTACCTATACACCCCGACCCCCTTGGACAACCTGACCACCCCCACGGACAGCCCTCCCACCTGGACACCCCAACCCCCCTAGATAGCCCCCCACCCCCTGGACACCTTCGACCCCCCGGACGGCCCCACCACCCCCTAGACACCCCGCACCCCCCCTGGACACACCACACCCCCCTTGGACAGTCCTGCCACTCCCATGATCCTCATCCTACTCCTCATCCTGATCTACTTGAAGAAGTTAAAGTATAAAACTCATATACTCCCAACAAGACCCTTAAGGATTATGTATTCCTTGATCCACTTCCAATATCTTACTGGTCAATCCTTGAATATAGGCATTAGAAATTTTGTATCTTATTTTCTTATATACACTGTATTTTTTTGTATTTCTTAATATGATTCTCAATCCGAGGCGCGGTGTGTCCGGTACCACTCAAAGTGTCTAACTTTTCTTTGAAATGGACAACAGTTTAAGTTAAAACAACAACTGACATACGGAAAACCAACCAAACGCATTCGGATTCTGTTGAAACTGTAGGAAAACGATCCATGGGTCATATGTGACGTGTACGAGTCAACCCCACCTCAATATGAGGGCCGGTGTGTCCGGTACCACTCAAAGTGTCTTTCTTTTGTTTAAAATGGATGCGCTTTTAAGTAAAAAAAACGACATATGGAAAATCAACCAAACACTTTCGGATTCTGTTGAAACTTTATGAAAATTATTTATGGGTCATTTTTGACGTGTACGAGTCAACACCACCTCAATCCGAGGCGTTGTGTGGCCGAAACCACTCAAAGTGTCTAACTTTTATTTGAAATGGACAGGATTTTAAGTGAAAACAACAACTGGCATAAGGAAAACCGACCAAACGCATTCGGATTCTGTTGAAACTTTAGGAAAACGATCCATAGGTCATATGTGACGTGTAAGAGTCAACCCCACCTCAATCCAAGGGTCGGTGTGGCCGGGACCACTAAAATTATGTCACTTTTCTTTGAAATTGACAACGGTTTAAGTTAAAACAACTAGCATACGGAAAATGGACCAAAGGTATTCGGATACTATTGATACTTTATGACATGTATCCATGAGTAATATGTGACGTGTACGAGTCAACCCCGCCTCAATCCAAGGTCCGGTGTGGCCAAGACCACTCAAAGTGTCTTTCTTTTGTTTAAAATGGATGCGCTTTTAAGTAAAAAAAACCACATACGGAAAACTGACCAAACGCAGTCGGATACTGTTGATACTTTAGGACATGTATCCATTGGTCATTTGTGATGTGTATGAGTCAACCCCGCCTCAATCCGAGGCATGGTGTGGCCGACCCCACTCAAAGTGTCTAACTTTTATTTGAAATGAACATGATTTTAAGTGAAAACAATAACTAGCATACGGAAAACTGACCCAATGCATTCGGATTCTGTTGAAACTTTAGGACAACGATCCATGGGTAATATGTGACGTGTACGAGTCAACCTTGCCTCAATCCAAGGGACGGTGTGGCTGGGACCACTCAAAGTGTCTTTCTTTTGTTTAAAATGGATGCGCTTTTAAGTAAAAAAAACGACATACGGAAAACTGACCAAACACTTTCAGATTCTATTGAAACTTTAGAACAATGATCCATGGGTCATTTCTGACGTGTAGGAGTCAACCCTGCCTCAATCCGAGGCATGGTGTGGCTAGAACCACTCAAAGTGTGTCACTTTTCTTTGAAATGGACAACAGTTTAAGTTAAAATAACAACTGACATACGTAAAATAGACCAAAGGCATTCAGATACTGTTGATACTTTAGGACATGTATCCATGGGTCATTTGTGACGTGTACGAGTCAACTCCGCCTCAATCCGAGGCACGGTGTGGACGACACCACTCAAAGTCTCTCTTTTATTTCAAAAGGAAATCATTTTAAGTCAATACAACTGAAATTTACACTCATCAACGATAGTCGAAAACTCTTTTTCATGATTTGGGTAGTTTCACTCATGGGGTCATAAGTGACGAGACTCCTAAGAAAATATCTTTTCACCATATATTATAAACAATACAAGTTCAATGCAAAATTCATCACAAATAATTACATACCCAAACCTAGTATCACAAAAAAAATGGGATTTGAGTCAATTTGAATGTCTTATTCAACTCTAATAGATATTTATCAAACTATTCTGCCTATTAGAATTTGATGGGTGAGGTGAATTACCACTGGATGATTGTTGTCATATGTGTTTTTTTGGGCTATTTTAGGTGTTTTTTATACTGTTTGAAGTCTGTATGTGTCTTTTGTGATATGTTTTATGCAGGTGTATAGTGGAGGGTATACTAGAGGGCTGTTGTGTACTATTTTTTTATGCAGGTGTATGGTAGGGATTTTGGAGGGCTTTTGGGGGCTGCAGTGCAGCAGCTCTGGGAAACTCTTTACCAACGGTTCTGAACCGTTGGTAAAGCCTTTTCCAGAATTCTGGAAAAACTTATACCAACGGTTCTGAACCGTTGGTAAAGCTTTTTCCAGAATTCTGGAAAAACTTATACCAACGGTTCTGAACCGTTGGTAAAGAGTTTCCCAGAATTCTCAAACACCTATACCAACGGTTTAAATGAAACCGTTGGTATAGGGCTTTCCTCACGGATAACTGGCCAACGGTTTGGAAAACCATTGGTATACCCTATACCAACGGTTTTCCAGCCTATACCAATGGTTATAAACCATTGGAATAGCCTACTTTTCCAGTAGTGCAGCACCCGAGTACCAGCCCTCTCCAGGTCATCAGACTCCCCAGAGATCTCGTCGCGGACATCCTATTATTAGACCACCATGTGGGATAGGATCTCCTCATCATAGACATAGACATTGATTGTTTATGCTCATTTATATGTTTTATGTCTATGGAAATGAAAAATTATTTTTTATGAAATGATTTGTGTTAGACCACCATGTGGGACAGGATCTCCACACCGTAGACATAGACACTAATTGTTTATGTTCATTTATATGTTTTATGTATATGGAAATGAAAAATAATTTATAAGCTTTCAAAACTTCCTACTTGAAACATAGAAATGTTTCAAGTACATGACTTTAAAATACTATAAAATATAAACCATAAGACCAATATAAAAGAAACTTTAAACATTAATTAAACATATAAGAAATTGTTGAAAACACAAATCATTTCATAAAAATTGTTCATGAAAAATAATTTATAAGCTTTCAAAACCACCAATATAAATGAAACTTTAAACATTCATTAAACATATAGGATTCAACCCTGCATCAATAGGATGCGCGGTGTCACTAGTATCACATGCATCTATAATCTGGGATGCATGAAAACATGTTATATCTCCCTTCATGGGACAATTAAATCCATTCTTTCACCCTCCATGTCCATATCCATATCAATATCTGGCCTCATAAGGGTATGTTGAAATATATGCCACATGAAATTATCATATGTTCCCATTCCTGCAAATATCAACCCCTTCAACACCACCATGCATCCAACCATTATAATTTCTTCTACCATTGTCACCCCATTTCCCCAGGACCAGTTGATCAGATGAAAACACCAACAATTCCACATATCCCATCAAACTCTTCATCACCAAATCTTTATCTTTTATCATCTTAAAAAGGTCAGTGTAGGACCTTCTTGATCTATCCATTTCAAACACACATATACAAGTATACTATTAACATAAAAACCAAAAAAAATCAGGTTTTTATGTTTATAGTATTCTTTTATGTGAGTGTTTGGAATAGATAGATCAAAAAGGTCCTACAGCGGCCTTTTGAAGATGATAAAGGATAAAGATTTGGTGATGAAGAGTTTGATGGGCTATGTGGAATTGTCGGTGTTTTCATCTGATCAACTGGGCCTGGGGAAATGGGGTGACAATTGTAGAAGAAATTATAATGGTTGGATGCATGGTGTTGAAGGGGTTGATATTTGAAGGAATGGGAACATATGAGAATTTCATGTGGCATATCTTTTAGCATACCCTTATGCTACCAGATGTTGATATGGATATGGACATAGCGGGTGAAAGAATGGATTTCATTGTCCCATGAAGGGAGATATAACATGTTTTCATGCATAAAAGATTATAGATGTATGTGATACTAGATACACCGTGCATCCTATTGACGCGGGGTTGAATTCTATATGTTTAAAAAATGTTTAAATTTTCGTTTATATTGGTCTTATGGTTTATATTTTATAGTATTTCAAAGTCACGTACTTGAAACATTTCAAACTTTCAAGTAGGTGGTTTTGAAAGCTTATAAATTATTTTTCATGAAAACGTTTTATGAAATGATTTGTGTTTTCAAAAATTTATTATATGATTAACAAATTTTTCAAGTTTTGTTTATATTGGTTTTATGGTTTATATTTTATAGTATTTCAAAGTCACGTACTTGAAACATTTCTAAGTTTCAAGTAGGCGGTTTTGAAAGCTTATAAATTATTTTTTATGAACAATTTTAATTAAATGATTTGTGTTATCAACAATTGACTATATGATTAATGAATGTTTAATGTTTAGTTTATATTGGTCTTATGGTTTATATTTTATAGTATTTCAAAGTCACATAATTGAAACATTTCTAAGTTTCAAGTTGGCAGTTTTGAAAGCTTATAAATTATTTTTCATGAACAATTTTTATGAAATGATTTGTGTTTTCAACAATTGCTTATATGTTTAACGAATTTTTAAAGTTTCGTTTATATTGGTCTTATGGTTTATATTTTATAGTATTTCAAAGTCACGTACTTGAAACATTTCTAAGTTTCAAGTAGGCAGTTTTGAAACAAAATTTTAAAAACTAATAATTTTTTTGTTAGGTGAAAGGCGGCATCCTCCTAAACATTTTTTATGAATTATATATATAAATAAATATATAAACAAAAAAAAACATAAAAAAATTTGAATTTTTTTTGTTAGGGGAAAGGCGGCATCGTGGGTGCCGCCTTTCAGCCCCAGTGGAAAGGCGGCATCGCGGATGTCGCATTTCACCCAAAATGCAAAGGCGGCATCCGTAATGCCGCCTTTCAGGGGTATTTTGAAAAAAAAATCCCCCTAACTGTTTTTTGTAAAAAAAATTAAAAAATGAATAAAAAAACTCTCCAAATATAGTTTTTTTTATGCTTTTTGTAAAAATTAAATTAAATTTGTCTAGGTTATATTTTGTTAATCTTTCATCGGAAATGCGACAGGGGTGTTTCTGCATTTCCGATTTATTGGAAGGCGGCACACTCACTGCTTCTACCTTTGCCCCGGATCGATAACATGAAAAATGTGGCAGTGGTTTCGCCATCTTTCACCCAAAATAAATCAAAAGTCGGTCGGGGGTGTGCCACCTTTCACCTACCTTAAATGCGAAAGACGGCACCTCCCTATCGTCTTTCTCTTAAACCCTTATAAAATCCCCCCTAGTGCTCACTTCAAAATATCCTCCTCTCTTTAGATTCCACACATTCTCTTTCTAAAAGAAGCCTTCCTTATGTGTGGTGGTTCTGATGTCCTAAAAGAAGTCCCGATTTTGTGTGAAGCATCATTTAGATGTATTTTTTTTATTTAATTTAAATTTATTTATTTATTTAATTGAATTGTTTTTAGTTAGTTATAAATAAGTTATTTATTAATTAGTTTAGTTAGTTATATATAGTTCAAAAATAATAGTTATTATTAATAATGATTAAATATAGATTAACTAATGAATAACTTATGAATAAAAAATGAATACATATAATGATTAGCTAACAATAAGTAATTAATGAATATCATATGATTAACTAATTATTAAGGAATAATTAATTAAGGATTAAGTAATGTTTAAAAATGATTATAGAATGTTTACCTAATGATTTAGTAATTATTAACTATTGATTAACTATTGATTAAATTGTAATTAACTAATTATTAAGTAATGATTAAAGATTTATTAAAGATTTATTAAGGAATGATTAAGTAATGATTAAATAATGATTAAGGAATGATTAAAGAATGATTAACTAGTGATTAATTAATGATTAAACAATTATTAAAGATTGATTAACTAATTATTATCTAATGATTAACTAATGATTAACTAATGGATAAATAATGATTAATTAATGATTAAATATTGATTAAGTAATGATTAAGTATTGATTAAAGAATGATTAATTAATTATTAAAGAGTGGTTAAAGAATGATTAACTAATGATTAAGTAATGAATAAAGAATCATTACCTAATGATTAACGAATGATTAAGTAATGATTAAATAATAATTAAGTAATGATTAAAGAATGATTAAGGAATGATTAAAGAATGGTTAAGTAATGATTAAATAATGATTAAGGAATGATTAAAGAATGACTAACTAATGATTAACTAATGGTTAACTAATGATTAACTAATGGTTAAATAATGATAAAGTATTGATTAAATAATGATTAAGGAATGATTAAATAGTGATTAAATAATGATTAAGTAATGAATAAAGAATAATTAACCAATGATTAAATAATGATTAAAGAATAATTAAGTACTGATTAAGGAATGAATAAGTAATTATTGAAGAATGATTAAGGAATTTTTAAATAATGATTAACTAATAGTTAGCTAATGATTAACTAATGATTAATTATTGATTAAAGAGTGATGAAATAATGATTAAGTAATGATTAAGTAATGATTAAGTAATGAATAAATAATTATTAACTAATGATTGACCACTGATTTAGTAATAATTAAAGAATGGTTAAGTAATGATTAAAGAATGCTTAAGGATTGATTAAAGAACGATTAAAGAATGATTAAGGAATGATTAAATAATTATTAAAGAATGATTAAGGAATGATTAAAGAATAATTAACTAATTATTAACTAATTATTAACTAATGGTTAACAAATGATTAAAAAATGGTTAACTGATGATTTACTAATGATTAACTAATGATTAACTGATGGTTAAATAATGATTAAAAAATGATTAACTACTGATTAACTAATGATTAAATATGGATTAACATGGAATAAACATAGAATAAAAGATTAAAAACTGCATGAAAAAGAGGGTCAACTACACATATGATTTGTTACTTCCATGATTTAGATGATTCATCCCTTATTGCATGATTTTTTTTGTTAATTTTGATGGATATTTTTTAGATGATTCACATTTTCTTTATAAATCATTGAATATATCTTTAGGAAAGTTAAAAATTGTACTACAAAACAATAGTGTCATCATTTAGGATATAAAAAAACATTCTAAAATTTTGGCATCATAAAGATTAAGTTATTATCTAAGCAGTCAAATTCTTATCTGGTTACTACAAGTGGATGTGGCTCTAGCATAGATGTACCTAGGGGAAAAACCTGAAAAAACCACATTGATCTAGACTCGATTGGGAACTGGTGCATAATAATGAGCCTTATTATACCCCTAGTTTGACACTCCCAAGGGATATGCTTTAGAATATTTATATTTTCTTTATAGACTATTAAAATACCTTTAAGAGGATTAGGAATTGTACTAAGAAACATTAATGTCATATTTTCATATATAATAAGATTTTGTAAAATTTTAGTATCATAAGGATTATATGATCAACCCTCATTGTCAATAATATTCACAGAATGTTTTGGAAACCAAGGTAAAAATAAGAGAAAACACCAAATCAGTTTATGTAACAATGATAAAATGACAATTATGATCGTATAAAGTGAAATGGACAAGAACAAACACATGAATTCTTTACAATAGATAAGAAGTACCTTTACATTTTTCAATAGAATAGAGTTTGGATGAGATGAGTCTGACTTCGGAAGTGAAGTAAAATCCAGCTTATTTTCACGTGGAAGCTTAATAACATATTCCAAAGTGATGTACTTAACTTTTGAATTTAAAATGATTTCGGCCTTCTAATGAAATTTAAGATAAAATCTAAGGTATGTTATTATATGGCCAAAAGATTTTGAAAATACAAAAGTGAAGTACATATCTTTGAAATATGTTATTAAGATACCACTTGAAAATAATATGGATTTTACTTCACTTCCGAAGTTAGTATCATCTCATCCAAACTCTGTTCTATTGAAAAATTCCAAGGTATTTTTGTCTGTTGTAAATAATTCATGTGTTATTTAATGTGATTTTTTCTTATACATTTCACTTTATGTGATCATAATTGTCATTTTATCATTCATAAATAAACTGATTTGGTATTTTCTCTTATTTTTACCTCAATTTCCAAAATATTATGTGACTTGTTTTCTAATTAAATTTTATATAACAAAACATTAGTATCATATTTTAGAATATAAAAATACATTCTAGAATTTCAATATCATAAAGATTATATGGTCTACCCTCATTGCCAATATAATTTAAACTATTATAATCTTGATTAAAAAAACATTTTTAACATAGAGAGTCATGTTTTCCAGCGTCTACTACTATGGGGAGGTTATTCAAACCGAGCAAGGAGCTTCTTATAGTACACAATCAAGAACAATGGTTAGGACAACTGATTGTGTAACCCTAAGTGAACTTCAATATAGAATTCATGGTTTCTTAAGTCTGGTACCTAATTAAGAGATCAAGTCTATCATCTATAGACATTTTCAATTCCCAAATACACTATGGAATCTAACTTGTCCATTGGATGCTAATAAGCAGTGGTTCCAAGTAATAAATTTATTTTTATAGCAGTCAGATGGTGTCATGATGGAGTTATATGTTGAGGTTTCTACTATACAACAACAACATCCAATTATACAAAGACTTTGACTTACAAGAGTGGGTGAAGACGGTCCATCCTAATAAATTAAGGCTCCTCCATATGATGAGGAATAGGATAACCTAGATGATATCCTATATATACATATAAATAAAACTTTTGATGAGGATTTTGTTAATGATGGAACATATGGAGACAATAGTTCCGCTGAGGAGGGAGTAATAGAAGTTTGGTAGGAAGTTTCTAGAAATGTAGTTGTTGTATATCAGCCTCAACCCACAGTAAATCATCCACCACTCTTCACATATTGGTCTGAAGCAATGGCACATTTACCTAAATTTGACTATAATGTTCTCACACTCACAACTGAGTTTCCTATAGCTGTATTGGATAGTTTTAGTGAGCTGGAAAAAACATTATATGTTGGAATGGATTTTCCAAGTAAATATGCATTGAAAAACATGCTAAAAAGATTTCATATAGAGAGGAACTATAGATATTTAGTTCACGAATCAAGCTGTAAAAAATGCATCATATGGTGTGATAAATATGGGTATTATTGTAGATTATGCTTGAGGAAAATTTCAAACATTTCATTTGGATGTTGGAGAATTCCAAAGATTGAGGCAGCTCATACTTGCATTCAGCCAAAACTGACACAAGATCATAATTCATTAGATGCTAAATTTTTTTCATCTATTATTGTCAAGATTATTAAGACCTACCAAGATGTTCTTATATCCCTTTTTCAAGAGAGGATACAACAAACTTTCTGTTATAATATTTCCTATAAAAAGGCATGGATGGTGGAATAGAAGTCAATTATGAAGGTTAATGGTGATTGGGGTGACTCGTATCGAGCATTTCCTCAATTGCTATCCATACTAAGAAACAATGGCCAAGTTGTCTTCCATATTCATATGGACAGACATGTGTCTCTGGATAATCGACTTGGTCCATATTATGTTCAATTTCATCAGTTGTTTTGGGCATTCCTCCCATGTATTTCCTCATTTCATTTCAAAAAAAAGTTCATACATATTGATGGAACATTATTATATGGAAAATAAAAAGGCTTATTATTGATTACAGCAATCCAAGATGGAAACCATTCACCTCTTCTTCTTTCATTTTCCATTGTGTAGAAGGAAAACTATGAATCATGGAGTTGGTTTTTGGAATGTATCAGCAACCATTTCACTCATATTAGGGGTTTATGTTTGATAACTAATCAATATCTGGAAATCAATGAGGCAATCAATGTAGATACTAATACATGGAGACCCCCAAATTCACATCATTGTCACTACATCATAAAAATTTCTAGCAATGTTTGAAAAATATTCCATAAAGAATCTATGAATAAGTTTATCATGAGGCTTATTATGCAATGTCTATTTTTTACTATTTCAACATAAAAATAAAATCAATTTATATGAAATATGATCACTTATTTGTAGCATATGAGCTATATCAATGGAGGTTTGAAAAATGTTTTAAAGAAATATATAAGTCTAATCAAGAAGTGTATGATTATACAATGTGTATTCCAAAAGAAAAATGGGAATTGACATATGATTGGGGGAAGAGGTAAGGACACATGACCACAAACATTGTGGAGTGAATCAATGGTGTCTTCAATCAGATTCACAAGTTAACTATAACTTCCATAGTTTAAGAGACATTTTATTATTGTGTGAAGTACTTCATTGATAGAAAAAAACTATCCTCTGATGGGAATCAACGGGGGCTAAGGTAGGGAATAAACTTTCAATGAGATATTGAAAATAACATTAAATAATATTCTAGTTATTGATTGTGCCTTTTCCACTGATAAGACACTCGATTTGAAGTTCAAGAGTATTCAGACCCCATCACAAATTATAGTGATGAGAAAATGGAGGTATTACTGGAAGCAAGGAAATGTCACTGTGGAAACTTATAGGAATTATAGTTTCCATGCACACACTCCATCGCAGTATGTGCCTCTGTGAATATATCATGAGAAGAATATGTTGATCCAGTGTACCAGATGGACACCATTACAAACTGTTATGATTCACCATGGATGCCTATTGGGGAGTTTTGATATTTCCCAATGCCCAAATACAATCTGATAGTGATACTTGACATCAACAGGTTGCATCAACAAGGGAGACTGAAGTCCAGTAGGACGTGGAAAAAGATGGACTGGCCTCAATAATAAGGGAAAATTTTAAGATGCAGCATATTTCATCAAGAAGATCATAACAAAAAACGATGCCCTAACATTGATGGATCAAGTTCACACTCTCAGGAACAATTACGTATTGTCTCCAATGTGATCTTCTCAAATTGTTAATTATTTTGTGTTAATATAAGATCCTTCATTTTGTATAATTTTTTGACATTTATGAATACTTTTACTTTTAAATAAAAATAATCCTTTCATATTCACATTAAAAGGAATATGGAAAGTACATGTGAAGTGACATGAAAACATAATCAAACTATCCATGGATAAACTATAAAGAAAACATGTGAGTAAATAATCATGAAATATACCATCATGTGAGAAATCATACATAAATTACAAAGCACACCATTTTCTAAAAAACTTTTAGATAACGAAGACAAAATGTTTATATATAAAAATATATAAAACAATATCTTACAAAACACCATTTACAAGGTAAAAACATATCTGAAAACACTTTAGAAATATGGTTTGAGAAACATGAAGTCATTCCCTTTTATTTTGGTAAAAAAACTTTATAAAACAATGGGAATAAACATGTCATGTCTTACATTCTACCAGTGATAACATTTTTCTAATGATAACATTAGATTTACATTTAACACTTAAGAATTATTTCATTTTTTACATAAATATAGAGGATATTATACTACTCATTGAGAAAGCTATGTATGTTTCCCATAATGTGATAAAGGATTATCCGGTTTGACAAATCAGGGTGCATTGATCACACAATCATCATCACATGTTTCCTCTAGTCTCTATTATACCATAAAAGCATTGTGCTAGCTTCTACAGCATTGCGGTATCCGATTTCACATTCATTGATCATCACCTGATTCTTCCCTCCTAGAGAGGTGGAGACCAAAGACACGTACATTCCACCTACCTGAGGGATAGATAACCATTACCCTTAAGGATATGGTAGTCCTACTTGGTCTTCCTATCCATGGGGATGTAGTTATTGGACTGAACCCTGAAGACTATCCCGATATGGTACAGAGATTTCTAGGCATTGACATTTTGGTCGATTATGCTACTACAGATGGTTGGTTGATATATATGAGTTGTCTTGAGATGCACTTTTCACATTTACCCAATGATGCTGATGAACAGACTATCATGCATCATGCCCATGACTATATCTTATAAATCATTGGAGGGACATCATGCGCTGATCACTTAGGTAAACATGTGCACATGATATATTTGGGTCTACTGGAGGATTTTGATCAGGAAGGTACATATAGTTTTGGATCTGTGTGATTGACTTAAAATTATAGATCATTATTCATGGCATGCCATTGTTACTCCCTAGATCTTGGGGGATGAATCATCCTTCTTCAGATGTGGGCATGAGAGCATATCCCCTCTGTCTCCCCTAATGTTGTTAGTCAGCATCTACCTATATATGTGATGCATGACGCTCTGTGTAGATGCTAGTATGATCATTAATCTCTATTGTTTTTTATTATTGTGTGAGTTATTTAATTTAATTTATTATTATTTATCACTTTTGATGTTGTATTTTACATGTGGACTCAGGAACACAGCTTTGTTAACGCTCTGACACACCATTTGGGTGCATACCGTCTCATGTTGGACTGTATCCTACCCAATGAGGTAAGTATATACAATCTTTCATTGACTAAAAAAATCATAATATCATCATTTTTTGTTTTTATTAAGGAAATTTTTTAATAAATATCACATGTCATTTTAGATTTCATGGATTCAATATTGGTATTTATTGGACCAGTTTCCCGCATACTACACAGCTAGACTTCATGATGATATGGATGGCTATAGTGCCACTCATTCACTTTCATATTATTGAGTGGCACAATCCTGATAGACTCATGTGCTAGTTTGGATGTGTTTAGTGCATTCCATTTTCATTGAGATAGTCACATGATATTCATTCTATGAAGTTGATAGGGAGGTAGGATGTCGACTGGAATTGATGACAAGCCTTGTATCTTTACCTCTATAGAAGATGAACATTGATTCAAATTGAGGATGTACGTACGATGTGATTCTATATTTCAAAGAAGGTCAAGTATGAGCCATGGTATAGACTAAATTATATATTGTATCTTACTTGATATGGAAGATGGATTCAGGATATAGTAAGTCAATAAATTTCAATTAGTTTGTTTATTTTACTATTTTCTAATTTGTTTTGAATCTATTTATAGTATACTCGAGTACAATAGCTTATCTGCATGTCTGATCCAGAGGAGGAGTAGGTTGCTAGCCTGGAAGTGATCCATGCTGCAGTACAAGGGATAATGTTAGCTTATCATGCGGTTCATGACAGTATCTTCGATCGTCCACCCTAGGGAGTATAGTTTCATGCCCAAGGAGTGGAGGTTCCTGATTAGGAACCTCCTTCAGCAGCTGCTGATGCTGAGGAACCATAAAGACGACGACATAGAATGCATCATGTTGCATGTGAGGCCTCACCTGTTCCACAATTAGAGGTCATCCCTCTAGCAATCCAGCCTCATCCGATTGGGGGAGTGCATCAGGAGTCATGGGATCCATCTCTATTGGTGGGATATCTATAGTTTTCTCCAGGTGCATATTATCTGAGATTCTATCATGGGTCATTTCTCATGCCTCTAGCTATCGTGATAGATCATTCATAGGATATATGCCCCCCCCCCTATGATGATGGAAGGTCCTTCTACTACCCTAGTGCGAGAAGGATTGGGTGCGTAGGAGGACATACAGTTTACCCCTCCTCCCATTTAGACACAAACAGAGCATCTGAAGGTTAAGGTTCAAGTGCCTGAGGATCACCCCCCTTCAGGTCACCATACTCTACCCCAGCATAGAGATCGGAGATCTCGATACAGGTGTCCCCTTCGCACACCACCACATGGGACAAAACCTCACCATAGATAGTGACTATACTCATTTATGTATATTTTTTTATCTATTAAAATAAATAAATTATTTTTACTATAAACCATTTTTACATGTTTAGTCATTATTTCAATTTTAATTTATATTTTCGTTACAGTTTATATTTTAAAATCTTTCAAAGTCGACTACTTAAAACATAGGTAAACTTACTAAATTTCAAGTATGTAAGTTTAAAATATAATAAAATATAAACTATTAAAAAATCTAAATAAAACTTAAAACATATCCTAAGCATCTAAAAATTTTTTGAAAATAAATTGAATTTCATAAATATTATAAATAATTGAAAATGAAATTAATGTAAAAAATATATTATAAATACAATTGTAATGGTTTAAAAAATAATATATTATGCTAGTAAAATTCATTTTCAATAAAATATTGATGAATGTGGAACATTATAGATTCAAACTAACCTTATATATTGAACCCTTCTAAAATGAATACTTTCGACTCAAGCTCCACCATTTACTGATATATTCTAATTATATAGAATAGTCTAACTTACAAAATAAAAAAATGGAGTAATATAACATAATACTAGTCATGAATAGAATAAGAAAATATGTAATGCTAAGAGAACTTCCAATACTACAGAAATGGTGGATGTATAAAAATTCCACAGTTCACATGTCCTTCATTCAATTCGCATGTTGAAATCTACAAGATCGTTTCAAATGAAGTTTTACCATAACATAATATAATAAATGATAAGGATATATGAAATTGATTCAATTAGGGAATCATGAATAGTCATTTTTTATTCTTAAATTGACCCACATTCTTATGAGTTTTATCAAAATAAATGAATTGAAAGATTGAAAGAAAATAGTACAGTAAGTATACAACAAAACAATATATATGTGTATATAATGTTTATATTTATAATGAATAATAAAATTATAGTTATGTAATAATGAAAAAAAATAGTATTTAAATAAAAAAATATAGAATTAAACACTTTATAAGTGGTTTCTAACAAGATACATTAGAACCGAAATAATTAGATTAGTTAGATTATCAAGTAAGGACACATCTGGGAACATAATTGAAAATAAACAAAATCATAAATATAATAAGTAAAAGATAATTTACATGTTACAAAATTTATTGGTTAAAAACATATTATTTTCACTTTCAAATATTAATGAAATAATTATAAGAAAAATAAAATAAATAAAATATATATATATATATCATAATATACAAACCTATATATTTATAAATATACAAACATGGATAATTAAAATATTTTTTTATTTTTTCTGAAAGGTGGTAGGTCCACTGCTGCCCTTCAACTTAAACAAAAGGTGGCAGGGACCCTTCCACATTTCGGATACATTTTTCAAAAAAATTGACCTAGATGTTTAAAAAAGTCAAAAATGCATAAAAAACTCATCGAAATACATGAGGTTTGGTGAAAATTTGATTAAATTCATACCTGGTAAATATACAAGATGTTATAGGTACATCAATGGTGATTGGATAGAAACAATTTTACCAAAATTATTTTTTACCCATGAACTTCAAAAATAAAAATGACATAGATATATGATAAATTATATCATATGATATTCTTACATATTTATTGACAAAACCATTACCAACTATTAATTTTGAGAATAAAATTTTAAAATTAAGATGTGATGGCTAAAAAATCTTTCATAATTTTATCAGAGGAAGTTGGGAATGCTATAATTTTTTCATTTTATTCGGTTTTCCCCCAATAGGTTTTTCAGATAAGGTTTTTACAGTGGCTTAAAGTTTTTGTGTGGGATTTTATTATTTTGGCATCATTTTTTCCCCACAAAGTTTTTTTTAGAGTTGGTTCCCTAGAACCAACCTATTTAGTAATTGATTACGTGTCTTAATGAAGTTTTCTTACCACATTATTATTGTTTATTTTATGATATTCATATGTGATAATTTCCTAAGAATTTATATCACACTGAAAGGATATAGTAGTTCCCTGCTATAATGAGAACATAGAGGTGTCACGACATTATTCTTGAATCTTATTATATGGATGGATGATATTATCTGAAGGAGAATAGGAATTATAGGCTATTAATGTTATGAGTCTCATAATACATTGAGAAAAATTCTCATGGTGTTCTCCCTTGGTAATCTATAAGTTATGAGGTTATGAGAACATACTCGTCAAATATGAAATCATCATTTCTATGTGTCATTGGACATTCCTATATACATACATGTGTATTGATATTTAGACTTTAATGTTGTCATTAATGTATATCACGAATCGTGCACTTTGATGTATTGAAAAAAACTATGATGACTTATGTTCGTGACTAGGTAGGGTACATCGGGTGCCTCACCAGTGTATTATATTAATGGATAATGTGAGAAATGATTTATCCCTTACATCCTATAATGGAAGTTGATATCTCATACCATTTAAAGGAATATAAATACCTATATAAATCCATGGCTATGGTGTTCAGTGGGTGAGTTCATTTCTAGAAATTCAAGGAAAGAGAGATCAAGTATATAGGTTGATGGAACAAACACTAAACTTTCTTGATTAGAGATATCATAATAAAGGTATTATATTACACGATAAGAGTTTACAGGAGGTTGGATACCATTTCAACATTAAATTCTTTCTATATGGGTCCCTTGGAATATTTCTATATGCTAAACATGTAATTTAGGTAGTTATACCTAATTCCACTGAGAATGAGTCCTTGAGGGTGAAAAACTGAGTGCATCATCAATCTCAGTTAAATTCAAGTTATGAATTTAATAAGTCAGAATAAATAATATTTATTAATTCTTGGTTGATCTCCATAATTTAATCACAAGTTATTCAAAATAATAAAGTGTGTTAAATAATAAATATTAAATATTAGTTTTCAAGTTTGGAAAATATAACATTTATTATATTTATCATATAAATAATGTAGTGGAATTTATTTAATTAAATAGTCATTATTCAAGGATTGATAAATGCTGATGAGGGAAAGAAGACCGAGTTTAATGGTCCAATTAGAAATAATTGATATTTATTTATATTTTTAATGTGTTGCACTAGTCAAGATATTAATAATATTATCATTATTATTAATGGACATGGGGTCAATTAAGAATATTAAAAATGGTTAAGGTATTATTTACAGTTTTTCAACCCTAAATCTTCCATAATAAATATCAAACTATATGTAATTATATCTAAATATATCACTTTCTGAAAGTGGCTTTTGGGTGTGCACAACAGATATCAAGAGATATATCTAGAGATATATCTTGAGATATATCTTGATAGATATGTCAAAATAGATATATCTAGACATATATCTAGAAATATATAGCTAGATATATATCTAGTGTCCTATAAATATCTCTATATTCCTCCTCTATCATGTCTTCGAGTGAGAACCAAGAGTTCTCCCTCTTTGAGAAAGAAAGTATTGTGGTCAACCATGAACAATTCAATAGATCAAGACCATCAGTGTGAGCACCCAATGATTTGACGTCATTTATCAGAGATTTTGGTTAACATATGGATCACCGCTAGTGGAATTCTGCACATGAATCATGCAGTGCAACGATTGTGCGATGAAGTTTGTTCCATCAAATCATCAATGAAAGTAGAATTAAAATTTGAGGTAATTATTTACCTGCTTTTAAATTAATTATAAATTACATGTAAATATTCTCTCCCTCCGGTTTTAGCATATTAATGCAGTATATTAATCTTCTTTTTTTCACTGGACATGATCTCATGATCATTTAAATAAATGATTACATGTGATTTAAAAATAAAAGTCGAGTTGTTCATACCTTAAAATTATGCTTCCAATATGCTCAAAACCTACAAGTGGTATCAGATAAGTCACATGTTTAATTTATAATTATTTATTATTAGTTGATTGATTGTATGTATTTTCATTTTTATTTACTAAAAATGATTCATTTTAATAATCCAACATCGTCATCTATTCTTTTCTTCATTACAATAATATAATCAGTACTCCTTTGATGATTAAAAACAATGAATCATTTAGATAGTACACAGGGTGTCCCAAGAATGTTGTGTATCGGATACACGGCATGGGTACTAACATGTTGTGGACATGGGCAGAAGAAAAGTACACACCCTGTTAAATATTACACATCGTGTAGTCTTTTACTGGTAGTGTTCTTGATTTTTTGCATAAAGAAGAATTAAATGTGAAATTAAACCTATTTATTATTAGTTCCCTATGTTTTTCATTCAAATGAACATTCCATGTCACAAGATTAATAATTATATATTAAATTAATTTCCATGTTAAAATTTTGATGAACACACAAGGTTTCATTCAAGAACACTTGTGTACTTAATTAATTATAAATAAGAGTAGTTTTGTTTAAAATTATAAATGATGGTAAGTTGAGGATACTTGGATGGAATTCAAATAAATTGAATTAATTAGATTAATTTCTGTATCATTATCTTAATTAAATAATGAATAAAAGTAATTGATAATAAGATTGAAAATGTATGCTCATTTCATGTTGATGTGTGGATGATCGTGAGATTAGACCAGCCCTTTTTATATGATTGGTTTTTTTTTAATTTATTTTTATTAAGCTAAAATTATGTTCTATGATTCATCCTCTTACCTTATTATGTAAGGGTCTATGTGCACATGGTTTCTTTTATGTGAACCCCCTTTATCTAATCCATTGAATCCTCTCACTTGTGTGTGAGTAAAAGCTTATGTAAAGAGGGATATACCAGGTGAGTAGAGATGGTCTGAGTCAATGAGATGAGGTGATACCAATCAATGTGATACATAGGATCAGAGGAGGAATGCTGCAACACGAACCAAGTTATGGTTTAAGGAGTGTTTTCCCTTAGGGTTGAGGGTTATTTTATCATCTTCTAGATAAACTAACCATTATAGAATCACATGATCATGCCACTTATATTTTATTTCTATTAGTTGTATGGTTAATTGTTTATTTTTGTGAATGTTATGTGATCACCTAATAAATGAATTAATAATAATAGAATATGGAATAAAAATATAATTGTATTATGCATAAATATTTTATCAAATATCGTTAATCACTTAAGTAAAATATACTTAATATTAAAAAAATCATGTAAAAGGTAAAATGGGATTTATGCATGATGGATAAAATATTCCTCAACTAAAATATTAAATTGGTATAGAATTCCACTACTTAAGTTAAAATGACATCACAGTTTAAAGTGATTGGTCAACCCAAGTTGGAGTGCTTTCAATTATCATGGAAAAATTATGCTTTGTGTTTTGGATTTATTTATCTTAGTCTACGTCAAGGGTTGACTACCCAAGTAGGAATTTTATAACTAAGAGGAAAGTGTTGAGGAAATTATTAAAACATGATTTCAGGATTGGGGATTCCACTCAATGGACCAAGGAACTAAGATTTAATGTAGTTGGAAATTTACACCTATCTAAAACTATAGCTTGACGGTACTAAGATCGGGTAATGAGAAGGAAATCTGGATTCTTGCCACTAGAATATCTAAGCAATAAGTTATTCCAAAACTAATGGTGAGGGATATTAGGTTTTGAAAAAAGGTAGGAGATTAATGGAATTTAATTCATTTTAAATTTGTTAATCTATTTTTGTGATATGAACAAGTAATGATTATATGCTCTTGATTTGTAGAAATGGAAAATCAAATAACATTGAAAATCTCACTATGATCCATACTTGAGAGTGATAACCTCTCACCAGCATGAATTTCTAGGAATGGTATAGGTTCTTGTGCATTATACTACACCATGAATGGAAATTGTACATGTTGGAAACATCACTTCTTAAGTCCATTTCCAAATAGGCTAATGAGGAAGAAGTGTCTCTCTATTTGAAGCATGTGGATGATGCTATGGAAGTACAATATTTCATGCTATCCTCCATGTCCAATGATATTTAAATTCAATATGAGGATATGGATGTGCATAACATCATTTCTCACCTTATGGATCCCTATTAAGAGAAGGAAATATCAGAGAGATATGACATCTCCAATGCAATATTCACGTGTAAAATTGAAAAGTTGATGCCAGCTGGGGATCATGTGGTCAAGATGATTGGATACATTAAGTTACTAAACATCTTGGGTTTTATGATCCCTGATGAGATATACATAGATTTCATTTTATCCTCACTAACCAAAATCTTCTTTAGTTTTATGTTGAATTATAATATGATCAATAGAGAGAATACACTTTCAAAACTTCTTACAATTATTCTTCAAGTTGATAAAGACATTGGGCATGAAAAAACTGTTGTCCTTATGGTGAATAAGAAGGGGAATAACAAGGTAAAGGCATCGAAGACTCATTCTAAGTATAAGTATCTCGAGCATCGTCCTTCCAAAAAGAAGAAGATCTAGGGTCAAAGAAAGGAACTGAATGTTGTATGTTCTGCATGTGGAAAGTAGGTCCCCTAGAAAAGGAATTTTACCCAACCAAAAAAGCAAGGGGAGTCATCAAGTGTGTTCATTATTGATTGTAATCTTTCTATATCTACATGTCTGGTATTAGATACTGCCTTTACTGCTCACATCTGTATCCAAATATATGAACCAAGTAGATTTCAGAAGATTACTATAGATGGGGTGGATTTATGGGCTATGGATGGAGTGAGGTTGGATTCTCTAGTCATTGGAGACTACCATCTCACATTACCAACAAGATTTATTTTGGTTTTAAATAATTGTTATTATGTTCCTAGTTTTACCAAAACAATATTTTTTTTTATTTTTTATATATGGATGGATTTATTTTCAGCTTTGGAAATAAAGGTTTCTACTTTGATAAAGATATCACATGTTATGGTATGAAACAGTTGAACAACGGTCATTATGTATTAAATTATGAAAACCAAATATTGGAAATTGATAACGAAACAAATACATGTGACTCATATAACACCCAGTTATGGAATAACCGACTTGGTTGCATAAACGAGAAGCATTTGAGAAAGATCTATCAAGATGGTTATTTATACACTTTTGAGCTTAAGCCACTAGAATTATATCATGCTTGTTTACAAGGTAAGATGACCAAACCACCATTCGATAGCCAAGGTGAAAGAGCCATAGAGCTTCTAGAATTGGTACACAGTGATGTGTGTAGACCTTTTCAAGTAAAGTCTATAGGTGGATGCTCATACTTCATTACTTTTACCGATGACATGAGATGGTATGGTTATATCTACTTAATGAGGTATATGTATGAATCCTTTAGAAAGTTCCAAGAGTTCACGAATGGGGTTGAGAATCAACATGGTAAGAATATTAAGAAAATTCGATCGAATCAAGGTGGTGAATATCTTAACCAATACTTTATGAACTTTCCAAGGGATTATGGGATTTTATACCAACTCACTCCACCTTATACACCATAGTGGAATGATGTTAGTGAAAGGAGGAATCGTACCTTTTTGTACATGGTAAAGTCAATGATGAGTCATGCAAGTCTTTCATTATCCTTTTAGGAATATGCCTTACAGACAACATTATACCTTTTTAAACCGAGTACCAACTAAAGTAAAAAAAATGTTATTCCCTTTGAGTTATGGCATGTAATGAAACTTGTTTTGTAACATGTTCATGCATAGGGATGCAGGGTGTTTTTTAAGGCTAGCTCAAGAAACAAACTAACACCCTGAGGCACAAAGTGTGTCTCTATAGGGTATCCTAGGGAAACAAGGGGATATTATTTATAAAACCCTTTAGAAAAGAAATTAATTGTTGTAATATAAACCTTTTTTATAGAGAAGGAGCACATCCTCAATGAGGATAGTGGGAGAAAATTTGACATCGATGCTCAAGATATACAAGAGTTGGTATAGGAACTGATTCCACAAGTCCCCATGGAAAAGGATGCTCCTAAAGCACAAGTTTTATATAGGAGTGCTAGAGAGGTAATATAACAAAAAAGATGTGGTTTTATAGTAACTAATGATGGTGGATTGTTATTGGTTAACAATGATGATCCTCTTTCCTACAGAGGTAGTTGAGAGCTCAGAAGTTGCAAGATGGAAGGAAGCCATGAACTCTAAGATAGATTCCTTGTATCAAAACCAAGTGTGGGTTTTGATCAATCTTCCAGTTGATGTAAAACCCAATGGGTGTAAATGGGTATTCAAGAGAAAGATGGGCATGAAAGGTAAAGTAAATAACTATGAAGTGTGACTGGTGGCTAAGGGGTTTACATAATGTTAAGTAATTGACTACAATAAAACCTTTTTCCTAGTTTTCATGTTTAAATCCAACAGATTTTTTTCCCATAGAAACTTTCCATGAAAATGATATTTGGAAAATGAATGTCAAAAACTTCATTCCTAAAGGAAATCCTTCAAGAGGATGTATATATGACACATATTGAAGGGTTTGTGACCCTAGGAAATGAAAAAAGGTATGCAAGTTGTAGAGATCCATCTATGGATTAAAGAAAGCATCCAAGTCATGGAATATTCGATTTGATGAAGCCATAAAGGAATTAGGTTCCATTAAGAATGAATGTGATAAATGTGTTTACAAATGGTTTAGTGGGATTATGATTATTTTCATAGTAGTATATGTTGATGATATATTACTAATTGGAAATGATATACCAGCCTTACAAGAGGTTAAGGCATGGTTGAGAAAATATTTCTCCATGAAGGAATTAGGTGAAGTATCCTAGATTCTAGGGATCAAGATCGTGCGTGATAGATCCAAGAGTCTTCTTGGAGTAAGTCAGAGTATATACATTGACCAGATACTGAAGATATTTGGTATGGAACAATCCAATAGGAGATTGGTTCTAGTGTCACACGGTATACATCTTTCTAAGAAAATGTGTCCTCAAACACAAGAGGATAGAAAGAAAGAATGAGTAAGATATCATACACTTCAGTAATAGGATCTATCATGTATCCCATGTTATGTATGAGGATTGATTTTTTTCTATACTTTGAGCATGGTAAACAGATATCAAGCAGATCTAGGAGAACAACATTGGACTGCTGTCAAGACTATCCTTAAGTGGATGAGGCAAACTAAGGATATGTTCATGGTGTATGGAGGATATGAATATTTATTCATCATGGGTTATACATATGCTAGCTTTAAGATAGATCAGAATGATCTGAAGTCGTAGTATGGATATATCTTTTGCCTCAACGGAGGAGTTGTGCGCATGAAGATTTCAAACTAGCCAGTTGTTGCCTATTCTAGAGTGGATTCCGAGTATATTGTGGCTTCCGATGCAACCAAGGAATTAGTATGGATTCACAACTTTTTTCAAGAGCTTGATATGATTCCTAGCAGTGAGGACCCTATCATAGTTTATTATGATAACACTCCAATAGTGTCTCTCTCAAAGGAGCCAAGGTCGCACCAAATGACAAAGCATATACTTTGGAGGTTTTTATCTCTTGAGGGATTTTTCTAAATGAGGTGAAGTTACGGTGAGCATATTATCCACAGAGGAAAACATGTTAGACCTCTTAATCAAGGCCTTATCTCAGCAGAGGCAGGAGTATCATGTGAGAGCTAGTGGGCTGAAAGATGTTGAAAATTGGCTCTAGTGAAAGTGGGAATTTGTGGGAGTTTTTGCCCTAGAACCAACATGTTTAGTACTTGATTACATGTTTTAATGAAGTTTTCTTGTCACATTATTATTATTTCTTTGCATGATATTTGTATGTGACAATGTCCTAAGAATATATATCGTGTTGAATGGTTATAGTAGTTCCCCACTATAATGAGAACCTAGAGGTTCTACGACATTATTCTTGAATCTTGTTTTATGGTTGGATGATATTGTCTGATGGGACACATGCGATACAAACTATTAGGAGGATCGTAATATATTGAGACACCTTTTCATGGTGTTCACTCTTAGTAATCTTCAAGATAAAAGGTTATAAGAACAAACCTGTCATATAGAAAATCCACATATCTATGTGTCATTGGATATTCCTATATGAAGACATGTGTATTGATACTTAGATTTTAATATTTTCATTAATAGATATCAAGACTCGTGCACTTTGGTGTATTGATGAAAACCGTGATGACATATGTCCGCGGCTAGGTAGGGTACGTTGGGTGCGTCACAAGTGATATTTTATTAATGGATAATGTGAGAAAGGATTTATCTCTTTTGTCCTATAATGGAAGTTAATATTTCAAGCCCTTTGATAGAATAAAATTGTTTGCATAAATCCATGGTCATGGTGTTTGGTGGGTGAGTTCATTTTTGAATGGTCAAAGAAAGATAAATCAAGTATATTGGTTGATAGCACCGACATGAAACTTACTTGATTAGAAATGTCAGGGTAAAGAGATTATATTACATGGTAAATGTTTGTAGGAGGTTGATTGTCATTACGACATTGACTTATTTCTCCGTGGGTGACTTGGTGTGCTGCTAGATGTTAACCTTGAATTTTATAAGGTTATGTCTAATTCCATTAAGAACGAGACCTAGAGGGTCACACACTAAGTGTATCTACAATCTCAGTTAAATTCAAGTAATGAATTTAATAAGCTTGAATAAATAATATTTATTCAGGTTTGGTTGATCGCAATAATTTAATCGCAAGTTTTTCAAAAGAATAAAGTGAGTTAAATAATAAATATTAAATATTAATTTGTAAGTTTGGTGAATATAATATTTATTATGTTTTTCGAAGAAATAATGCAATGACATTTATTTAATTAAATAGTCATTATTCGATGATCGACAGATGTTGATGAGGGAAAACAGATTGAATTTAATGGTCCCATTAGAAATAATTGATATTTATTTATATTCTTAATGTGTAGCAAATGTTGAGTGATTAATAATAATATTATTATTATCAATGGACATGAGGTCAATTAAGAATATTAGAAATTGTAAAGGGCTTGTGTGCAATTTGTCAACCTTAAACCTAACATAATAAATATCTAATTATATCTAATTATAGCTAAATATATCACTTTCCTAAAATGACTTTTGGGAGTGCACAACAATAAGAGATATATGTAGATAGATATCTAGAGATGTGTGTAGAGATATATCTAGATATATATATATATATATACAGTTTTATAAATAGTTCTCTCTTCCTCCCCTCTCACACCTTTGAGTGAGCACTAAGAGTTCTCCCTCTTCGAGAAGAAAATTGATGCGGTTAATCACGAACAACGCAAGTGATCATGATTGACCGTGCTAGCACCTGACAATTCGATGACATTGATCATAAATTGTGGTGCATGTGTGGATCACCACTAAAAGGATTCTGCACTTGAATCTTGTAGTGTAACAACGATGTGATGAAATCTATTCCATCAGATCATTAACGAAAACGGAATTACAAGTTGAGGTAATTCTTTATCTGCATATAAATTACATGTGAATATTTTCTCCCTCCAGTTCGGGCATATTAATGTAGTCCATTGATCTAACTGTTTTCCGTTGGACATGATCACATGATCATGTAAAGCAACGATTACATGTGATTTAAGACTAAAAGCCGAGTTGATCATACCTTGAAATGACGATTTAGTTGCGCCCGAAACATACATTTTTAAGGGAATGCTAAATAATGTCCAATGAAATCGATGATAACCAAGGGAGTGTTATGTATTTTTGTGGATGATATCATTGTCGATAAATGAGGGATTACCATGACATTAATTCCCAACTCCAATTCTTCATATCACAACTCTTCACAAGGTAACCCCTCATTTCCCTTATCCATGAGGATTAAATATTTTATTATTGGATTTGACAAGGAGTCGTAGATATTTATTATTGGATTTGACAGGGGAATATGGAATAATATAGTTTGTTGAGTATATTTAAGTGTAGCTCGTGTATGTATATGCGTGCGTGTATGTTTGCATTATGATTGTAGGCGAGCATTCGCCTTTGTTTGATATCATGGTTCATCTATGATCAAGCGATTTCAAAATCTTACGGTTTCAATTGGTGCTTTGATCCGGTTTTTCTTAACAAAAGGTTGAATTTTTGGACATGGTTTCCCTTAGATGTTGCATTAAGGGAACTTGACTAGAAATAGAATCTTCAAATCAATATATATATATATTTTTTTTGCAGATGTTTTACTTTACAATCATCTGAGTTGTTCCTTCCATGGAGTACTGATTTAGTAATTATAATGTCACCAAAAAAAGTCAGTCAAGAATGAATATGTGTATGTATTTGTCACTAGAAAAATACAATATAATAAAATTAATAACAAAAAGAAACAAATTAAGACGTCGCCGTACCAAAATCAAACGATGGTTTGAAGGTTAGGGTTGTCTAGGAAGAGGAGCAGCAGCCGGCGCGGTTGTTGGGGGCGGAGGCATCGTCGCGGGCGGCGGCGAGGTTGATGGTTTGGCCGCGGGGCGGGACGGCGGAGTCGTTGGGGAGGTCGAGCGCGTTGCGGCTGACGACGCGGTAGATGTGGGAAAGGAGGTCAGTGAAGGAGGCGTCGACGTTGAGGGACTCCAGCGCGGAGGTCTCCATGAAAAAGGTGCTCTCCCTCTCCGCGAAGGCGTTTGCCTCCCCGGTGGGCACCGCCCGCAGGTGGCGGAGGTCCGCCTTGTTCCCTACCAGCATCACCGCAATGTTGGCTTCTGTGTGACCCCGCAGCTCCCTGAGCCACCGCCCCACGTTCTCGAACGTCACCTGTCTCGTCACGTCGTACACGATCAGCGCCCCCACCGCGCCCCGGTAGTACGCGCTCGTAATCGCTCGGTACCTGCACTCAGAACCGCCATCCAAGGAAGATCAGTAATCGGATGAATGATTGGATTGATTTTGGAATTGATGATCGGAAAACGATTAACCAACCTTTCCTGCCCGGCAGTGTCCCAGATCTGGGCCTTGACGATCTTGTCGTCGACGCGGATGCTGCGAGTCGCGAATTCGACGCCGATGGTGGATTTGGATTCGAGGCTGAACTCGTTGCGGGTGAAGCGGGATGAGAGGTTGGATTTGCCGACGCCGGAATCGCCGATCAGCACCACCTTGAAGAGGTAATCGTAATCCTCGTCTGCCCTGTACATCGCCATTTTTTGCCGGCAGAGAAGAGCAGAGAGGGAGGGAGGTCCGGGAGAAGGACGGGGTGGAGCATGCGTACAGAGCGCCCTGCGTATTTGGGGCCCATCCTTCCGCGGCCACTGTTCAACGGCACTTATTTTGGACGTAGAGGAAGTTAAGCTAATTTAATATAATTAAATTAATATTATCATTATAAAAAATATATTATATAAATCATACAACACACTCGCAGGAACTTAGTGTTGTGAAATTGTAAATTTTTTATCTTTTATTGCATGATAGTGATAGATAAATGTAATCACATTGTCATTACAAGTTAAATTAGTTTAATTTTCTATTTTTTTTTAAATTATAGAACAAATTCTAATTTTCTTACCAATGAAACCTTAGATCATCCAATAAGAATAAAGTTAGGAAAGATCACAGTGGGAAAATTTAAAAAAATTGCAAGAGTAGAGGATCAATACTCAAAATTACATTAAACATCCTCAAATGACCACTAGAGGAGGGGGAGTAGGTTCCTAACGCACCGAAGGCGCCTATTAAGCAGTAGTCAACTCAGCTTTTTTCAGTTTCAACAGATAACGCGTAACGTCTTGGCCCGACTCACCATATCTAGTAGCCGAATCGGTTCACTACATGACTTCGAGCATGCCTACTCGTACGCTAAAGGATGCCAACTAGCAGTATAGGTTTATAGTGGTATTGTGTGGAGACTATACCCCTATATCAGAGTTTGCAATCATAATATAAATAATAAAGTCTCATACACATCAAAGTACGCAAAAAGAATAACTAAATATCCACATTTCAAATAAACCGGAAACAAAAGCTAACAAATATAAACACAACTAATGTAATGTAGTAAAGTCCCGAACAATCATGTTATGCATACAACGCTAATCGCCCACTGGACCAATCCCATATATAAAATTGAGAACTGAAGATGAGTACACCATGCCCAACAACAACTCTAAGCATAATCTGCAGTCTCTTAGTACCATTCGAAGCCATCCTGCCCGATCATGCAAAACTCAACTCGGGCTTTAGCCCAACCCGTGCTTCCTCTAAACATGTGACAGTTTCTCAGGTACTCGTGTGCAGTGACGGCTCAAGCAGAGTGTGAATACAACTCAGTAGATCATCACCAACGATATCTAAAACAAATATCAATCAAAGCAAAACATTGTAAGCAGATAAACAATGCAGTAAATAAACAGTACAGAAAAAAGATACATCTCATAAGAAACAATTATTTATCTTGTAATCCATTCGCCCTCGGGCTCAAAGGTGACACCCGAGCCAACCATATGTGCATCGACCTAA
Organism: Viscum album; assembly: GCA_963277665.1. NCBI lineage: Eukaryota > Viridiplantae > Streptophyta > Magnoliopsida > Santalales > Viscaceae > Viscum > Viscum album. Next base: position 761,068,809 of record OY728139.1, on the reverse strand, counting down.
GCCGGTCGTCTGAGTCATAAAACATAGGGCGAAACATACTTGATATAATTAAAGGGGGAGTTTCACCCATCATCTAACTCATGAAAGCATAAGGCATTAATCCACCTCTATAAACTTCACATGTGGAGCACCATGTTAGACATTTGGAACCATACTGGTGGAGCATCATGCCCAACTCTCTGTAGGTTATGGGCGCAACGAAAGCACGTTAGTGGGTGTACCCAACTTTAATTTTCCATTAACAACGATCAATCTGAGATCCGTCACGATAATAAAACGCCGGATCTTCGGAATAGAACGAAGAACGAAAGAAAAGAAAGGGAGTCCCAAAACCATTGAGAGGATCAACACATGTTGGTTATAATTAATTTAATTAAAAGACAAGAATTGCCTTGATGGAATTCTCTCTCCGTTGATGTTTCCGGTCACGATCCGATGTGATCCGTCGTTGCGTCGTTGAATCTAAGTGTAGGATTCCTCTAGCGGTGATCCACACATGCTCCACGTATCTCTAGACGTCACCGAAGGGATCTCCGGGTGCTAGCGCTAAAGAGCCTTCGCTTGCGATGCCCGCCTTCAATCGCCTTGATCTGATGGAGGTGGATCTCTCTCTCGTAGCTTGAGAGCGTTCTTGGTGGAAAAAGAATTCTCTCTTGGCTTGAGGGATTTTCCAAATCCGTTGTGCACAACCCCCCAAAAAATGGCTAGGCTAATGAGAATTATATAATTGGGATTTTAATTACATTGAATAATGAAATGAATTAATTACCCGAAAGCATTTATTCATTTCATTTAATTCTTAGTAATACCCCATGTCTGATAATAACAGTTGACTATTATTATTACTTGACATGCACCCAACGAATTACACCTAATATTATTTAATAAATAATATTATTTCTCATAAATTCCCAGAAAAAAAATACACGACGTGTACTTTTATTTTTCTATTTTCTTTATTTCTTCCACCACATTTATTAGACCTTGAATAATGACTATTTATTTCTCAAATAAATATCACTGCATTACTCACTAATAAATATATTATTTCATCCACAATATATTCTCTCGAATAACTAGTGTCGAAATAAATGCGATCAGACATCATTGAATAATTATTAAACCACAATCGGGAATAATTTTTATTCAACTTGTTAAATTAATATTTAACTTAGATACTTGGATACACTTAGTGTGTGACCCTCTAGAGCTCTTTCTCAATGGCATTAGGCGGAGCCTGCCTAAAATCCAAGGTTAGCATCTAGCAACACTCCAAGACACCCATAGAGAAAGAAGTTAATGCCACAATGATGTGTCACCTCCTACAAATGCTTACCGTGTAATATAATCTCTTTGTCTTGATATCTCGAATCAAGCGGGTTGCATGCTGGTGTCATCAAACCATGTGTTCGATTATTCTTTCTTTGACTTCCCGGAATTGTACTCGCTCATTCCTTACCATGACCATGAATTTATTTAGGCTATATCAATTCCATCAAAGGGTCTGAGATATCTACTTCTGTTATGGAACAGAAGGGATAAATCCTTTCTCGCATTATCTATTAATGCAGTATTACTAGTGATGCACCCAACATATCCTACCTCGCTGCGAACAGTGTGTCATCACAGTTTTCATCAATACATCTAAGTGTGCGAGTTGTAATACCTATTAATAATAATCTTAAAGTCTAAGGACCAATACATACATCCAAAGATAGGAACATCCAATGACACTATGAAATGTGGATTTCCTACTGGCGGGTCTCGTTCTCATAATATCCTCCTGAATATTACCAAGGGCGCACACCATGAGAAGGTGCCTCAAATTTTTATGAGTCCTCACCCCTAATGGTCTGTATTATTTGTGTCCCTCAAATAACATCATCCAGCCATAGAACATATATTCAAGAACAGTGTTATGGCACTTCTGAGTCCTCATCATAATAGGGATCCACTATGACCCTTTAATGCAACAACTATCCTTAGGACATTATCACATGCATTATCACGTAGAAGAACAATCAAGATGTGATAAGATATTTATTAATGAATAAATTACAAAGTAGTTGGTTCTACGCCACCAACTCCAACAGACTCCCACTTGGACTAGAGCCAACTACTAACAACCTTTAACTGCTAGCTCTCACATGATATTCATGCTTCTGCTGAGATAGGCCTTTAGTCATGGGGTCTGCCACGTTCTATTTTGTGGACACTCTACTCACTGAAACTTCACCCCTTAGATAAAAATCCCTCAAGAGGTGATACTTTCAGAGTATGTGCTTTCTCCATTGATGTGACCTTGATTCTTTTGTGAGAGCCACCATTGTAGTATTATCACAATACAATATGATATGATCTTTACTGCTAGACACCACATCAAGCTCCTGGATAAAGTTCTGAATCCAGAAGGATTCCTTGGCTGCATCAGAAGTCGCTATATATTCGAACTCCACTATAGAATCGGTGACAACTAGTTTCTTTGAACTCTTCCAGCTCACATCACCTCCATTAAGACAGAAAACATATCCAAATTGTGACTTCAGATCATTCTAATCTATTTGAAAACCAGCATCAACATACCCTCTGATGACAAGCTTCTCGTCTCCTCCGTACACCAGGAACATATCATTAGTTATTCTCAGATACTTAAGGATAGTCTTAACAACAATCCAATGTTGTTCTCATGGATCTGCTTGATATATTCCTACCATGCTCAGTGCATAGGCAACATGAAACCTAGTACATAACATGACATACATGATAGATCCTATAGCTAAAGCGTATGAGATCTTACTCATTCTATCTTTCTCCAGTTGTGTCTGAGGACACATTTTCTTAGAAAGATGTAGGTCATGTGACACTGGAACCAATCCCCTCTTGGATTGTTCTATACTAAATCTCTTTAGTATCTGGTCAATGTATATACCCTAACTTAGTCCAAACAACCTCTTGAATCTATCACGAATAATCTTGATCCCTAGAATGTAGGCTGCTTCACACAAGTCCTTCAGGGAGAAACACTTGTTCAACCAGTCCTTAGCTAACTATAAGACTGGTACATCGTTTCCAATAAGCAATATGTAGTCAATATATACTACTTAGATAACAACCACATCCCAATTAGACCGCTTGTAAACACATGGCTTACATTCATTCTTAATGAAACCAAATTTCTTTATGGCTTCATCAAATCGAATGTTCCATGACCTGGATGATTTCTTTAATCCATAAATGGATTTCTGCAATTTGCAAACCCGTTTGACTTCACCTAGTGTCACAAAACCTTCTGGTTATGACATATAGACATCTTCCTGAAGGATCTCATTAAGGAATGGTGTTTTGACATCTATTTTCCAAATCTCATAATCATGGTAGGTTGTTATGGAAAGTATGATTCTTATGGATTTAAACATGGAAACTGGCAAGAAGGTTTCATCATAGTCAATTACTTGATGCTGTCTGAATCCTTTAGCCACAAGCCTTTCTTTATAGGTGCTAACTTGACCTTCCATGTCCAGTTTTCTCTTGAATATCCATTTGCATCCAACATGCTTTACATCAAATGGCTCATCAACCAGAACCCAGACTTGGTTCTGATACATGGAATCCATCTCAGAATTCATAGCTTCTAGCCATCTTGCAGCATCTGATCTTTCTAATTCTTCCTTTTAGGAGAGTGGTTCATCATTGTCCAACAATAATGATTCACCATCCTCGGTGACTAGGAAACCAAATCTCTCTAGTTCCCTTACCTCTCTTGAGATCCTACACAGTACTTGTGTTTCTGGAACCTCTTCCATGGGGACCTGTGGAACTTGTTCCTATACCAACTCCTGTGTATCTTGAGCATAAAATTCATCGAAGTCAATCTTTCTCCCACTATCCGTTTTGAGGATGTACTCCCTCTCAAGAAATATGGGTTGTCTGGCGATAGTCACTTTCTTGTCTGAAGGGTTATATAGGTAATATTCTTTCGTTTCCTTGGAATATCCTATAAAGATACACCTCGTGCCCTGGGGTGCTAGTTTGTTTCCTGAGAAGGACTTAACAAATGTCTTGCATCCCCATACACATGTGTGAAACCGAATGGGTTTCTTTCCATTCCATAAGTCGAAGGGAATTCCATTTGTCCCCTTAGTTGGTACTCAGTTTAATGTGTATGCTGGAGTTTGTAATTCATATCCCCAAAAGGATAATGGAAGACCTGCATGAATCATTATAGACCTCACCATGTTCAACAAGGTGCAGTTCCTCCTTTCACTAACACCATTCCACTGTGGTGTATAAGGATAAGCAAGGTGATATAGAAACCCAAACTTCTATAGAATATCGATGAACTCTTGGTTCAGATATTCTCTACCTCAATCTGATTGAAGCTTCTTTATCTTCTTACCAAGCTGATTCTCTACTTCATTCTTGAATTCCTTAAATTTCTCTAAGGACTCTGACTTATACCTCATTAAGTAGACATATCCATATCTACTCAAATCATCAGTAAAAGTAATGAAGTAAGAATATCGACCTATAGCTTCTACTAGAAATGGTCCACATACATCAGTGTGCACCAATCCTAGAAGCTCTGTGGCCCTTTCATCATGTCCATCAAAAGGTGGCTTGGTCATTTTACCTTGTATACAAGCGTGACATCTATCAAGTGGTTTTATCTCAGTAGAGTCTAAATAGACATCTTGGCAGAGCTTTGTCAAGCGCTTCTCGTTTACACAACCGAGACGGTGATGCCACAACAACGTGATGTATGAGTCATGTGAGTTTGTTTCGTTATCGATTTCCAACACTTGGTTTTCATAATTTAATACATACAAACCATTATTTAAATGTTCCATACCATAACATACATTTTTCTTATAAAATAAGCAACCCTTATTTCCAAACTTGAAAATAAATCCATCCATATCCAAACATGATATAGAAATTATGTTTTTGGTAACACTAGGACCATAATAATAGTTATGTAAAACCAAAATCACCCCAGTTGGCAATGAGAGGTGGTAATCATCAATGGATAATGTAGCCAGCCTCATGCTATTGGCAGCTCGAAGATCCACCTCTCCTCTGGAAATATTTCTAAATCTACTTCGTTCCTACATTTGAATACATATATGAGCCCCACAAGCTGTATCTAATACCCAATGTGTAGAAATGGAAATATTACACTCGATAACAAACACACCATTAGCATCCCCACGCTTCTGGGTGCAGTTCCTCTTCCAGTGGCCTTGCTTGCCACATGCAAAACATACCGCCTCCCATTCCTTGACCTACCTCTAGATATTCCCCTTCTTAGAGGGACGGTGCTTGGGGGCTTCAGACCATTTATAAGTCTTTGGCACTTTTTGACTTTTCCTTCCTTTTCTTATTCACCATAAGGACTGCAGGTTTGTCACACCCCATGTTCTTATCTACCTGGAAAATTAAGGTCAGAAGTTTCGATAGAATCTTCTCATTATTTCTCATGTTGTAGTTGAAAATAAAGCCAGAGAAGGTCTTGGGAAGTGATGATTGGATGAGATCTGTGAAAAACTCATCCGAGAACTTAATCCCTAAGATGTACATGCATTCAATGTATACAATAATCTTGAATATATGAGGCCCAGCTAGCGCAGACTCTCCAAGATTATTTGTAAACAAAGCTTTGGAGATCTCATGTCTCTCCTATCTTGCCTTCTATTGATAGGGATCCTTGAGGCGAGACATCATGCTATACGAGTCCATGTTTTCATGTTTCTTCAAGAGCTCATTAGACATAGATGATAGCATGAAACACTAGATATCAATGGCATCATCAATATGTTTCATATAGAGATACAATTCTTCATCACTGGCCTCTTTTCCAGGCCCATCTGGAATAGGCTCTATCAGCACATACAATTTCCTCTCGTGGCGAAGGATGACGCGTAAACACCACTGCCATTCCTAGAAATTGGTGCCGGTGAGAAGGTTTTCCTTCTCGAGTATGATTCACAATGATATGTTTGAATTTATTTTTCTTGTCGTTTCTACAAATTAAGATGCAAAAAGGTTTAGTACTTTATCACTACTGGAAATGCTGTTTTTCCCAACGGGTGTTTACCAACGGTTTGCTAAAACCGTTGGGCTTGAAGGATTAAGAAAGCCTTTCCCAACGGTTCACTGAAACCGTTGGGAAAATCCACCCCTTTGCCAATGGTTTCTTCAAACCGTTGGTAAAGGGGTGTGTTAATCACCCTTTTGCCAACGGTTCTGTTGAACCGTTGGGAAAGGGTCACCCCTTTGCCAACGGTTTCCTCAAACCATTGGTAAAGGGGTCCTTAGCATCTCTTTCCCAACAGTTCTTAAAAACCATTGGGAATTATTTCCCCCAAATCCAGCCGTGGGGCTGCTCTCCCCCATTCGCACAGAAACCTAATTTCATCTGCTCCACCGCTCTCCTCTCACGAAATCCCCTATCTGAAGAGGTGAAAACCATCTGAAATCAGGTATCTTTTCATTTATACACATATACTTCCTTATTTTTATTGTTATTGCTTTAGTATTTTAGTTTTAAGTTATCAATCCACCTCCATCTCTCTGCTACTCTCCAAATCCCCCATCCGAATAGGTGAAAACCCATTTGAATCATCTCAAATCAAGTAATTTTTTGTTTATACACATATGGTCCCTTGTCTTTATTATTTTTATTGTTATTGCTCTAGTATTTTAGTTTTAAGTTATCAATCCAGTTGCAGCTCTCTGCTACTCTCGAACTCCCCCATAGGAATAGGTGAAAACCCATCTGAATCATCTCAAATCAGGTAATTTTTTCTTTATACACATATGGTACCTTGTTTTTATTGTTATTGATCTAATATTTTAGTTTTAAGTTTGGATTTTGATGTGATTTCACCGTGTAAAATAGGGAAATGAATAAATATTTTGTTAATTAATTAGTTTCCCCTAGAATATCAATTGTGTTATAATGTCCATGCTAAATAAAGGGGTAATGTAATAAAAAACCTTGAATAAATAAATTGTGGAAGTTGGGGTATGTTGCCTCTATGAGAGGTTTTTTGTTGTGTTTTATTGTATGTTGTAGGCTGTTTTATGGGGATTGAGGTGACCAGTTGGGCTTTGTGATATGTGGGGTTGAATGTGATGGTTAGTGGGCATGGATGTGTCATGTGAAGTTGTATGATAGTGATGATGTGTGGTGGTGTTGTGTCATGTGGAGGTGTTGTGTGATGAAGTTGTGGTGTATAATGTGGTGAGGTGGTTTTGGTTGTGCGGTGGTTTGTGATGTGAAATATTTTTATTGTGATATGTGGTTGTTTTGGTGAGATGGTTGGTCGATGTAACATGGTGTCGATGGTTATTGTGAGATGATGAGTTGTTGTGTGGTGGTTTTATTAGTTTCCTGGTTATCTATGGAATAAATTATGCTGTTAAAACAAAAAAACAAGATATTAAATAAATGAGATGGAATAGAAATGGATGTGTGGTAAATGGATTTAATTAATTTAACATTAAATGAATGGACAATGTAAGTGTGAATGAAGTGGCTTATAAATGAATGTGAGAAATGCTATGCGTCTTGTGTGGTGGTGGTGTGGTTTATGTGTTTTATGGTAGTAGTGAAGTGTGTGATTATGTAGTTAATGTGAACCCATAGGTTGAGTATTTTGTGCTATCTATATATCATGTATTTTTATGTTATTTCTACACATTCCAGGGGGGTGTTATGTCTAGGTGGTGGTGGTGGGGTTGCAGGGGAGGGGGGTGTGGGTTGTTTGGGAGGGTGGGCGGGGCTATCCAGGGGGGGGTACGGGGTGTCCAGGGGGGTACGGGGGTGGGCGGGCTGTCCACAAGGGTGGACGGGCTGTCCACGGGGGTGGTCGGGCTGTTAAGGAGGGGTGGGCGGGCTGTCCAGGGGGGGTGGGTGGGCTGGCCACGGGGGGTAGGGGTGTCCAGGGGGGTGGGTGGGCTATCCAAGGGGGTGGGGGGCTGTCCATAGGGAGAAGGGGTGTCGAGGGGGGTGGGTGGGCTATCCACGGGGGTGGTTGGGCTGTCTAGGGGGTAGGGGGTGTCCACGGGGGTGGGTGGGTTGTCCACGGGGGTGGGAGGGGCTATCCACGGGGATGGGAAAGGCTGTCCATGGGGGTGGGCGGGGCTGTCCAGGGGGTGTGGGCTGTCCTGGGGGTCTGGGTGGGGTGTCCTGGTGGGGGAGGGGTGTGTGGGGTGTCCAGGGGGGTGGTATGTCTAGGTGGTGGTGGTGGGGTTGCAGGGGAGGGGGGTGTAGGCTATTTAAGTTCTTGTTGGTTTTACATTTTTTCAATAACACATTAGTATGTTTTTTTCACATGTGTAGTTGATACCATGATTATTTTCTTCCTTTATCGTTTACTTAAATGTATTTTCTATTAAAGTTCAATCCTATTGAATTGTTTATGACAAAATGACTTATATGAATTCTTTTTACAGAATGGACAGAAGTTGGATGTATGAAACCGATCGTATCTCAAGCGATTTTCAAAACAATTTGGAGAGATTTATAGATTTTTCATTTCACAATGCTTCAGATAGTGGTCGCATACACTGCCCATGTTCCAATTGTGTTGGTAGACCTTGGTTGAGTCGTGAAGAAGTCAGATACCACATAACCAAAAATGGTTTTCATGCAAACTACTTTGTGTGGTATCACAATGGGGAGAAAATGAAATCTCAAATTGGTGATGATCGAAATGAAAGGACTGGAATAGAGAATTTGTTAGATGATCGGTTTCCGTTTATTCGTCATCATGAAAAAGAAAGGATTTCAACTCAAGAAGACGTCGATATGAGGACAACTGATGCATCTAGTGAAAATGATGATTTTGATAGGGTGAAAAAATTGAATGATGCTGCCACGACTCCAGTATATCGACAATGCGATAAAATGAAAAAACTAGAATTTTTAATCTGATTGTTTCATGGAAAAACTATGTATGGGATTTCTAATACAGCAATCGATTACATTCTTACCCTCTTGAAGGATTTACTTCCAGATGATGCAGATATTCCCTCAAACCACTATATGGCATGGAAGTTAGTTGAAGAACTTGGATTTTCCAGAAACAAAATTCATGCTTGCCCGAAAGATTGCAGTTTATTCTGGGAAGAAACCGCTGAACGAAATGAATGTATAAAATGTGACACATCCCACTGGAAGTCAAAATCTGATGGAACACCATCCCGCATTCCACAGAAAGTAATGTGGCACTTTCCATTGATCCCCAGACTCCAGAATCTTTTTATGTCTGATGACATATCAATAAAAATGAGATGGCATGATACCGAGAGAAAGAAGACTAATGATGAGTTGGTTCATCCTGCAGATGGATTTTCATGGCAGAGATTTGATGCTCGACATCCTGATTTTGCAGCTGACTTGCGTAATGTGAGGCTGGGTCTTTCATGCGACGGTTTTAATCCGTTTGGGCAGATGCTTACTTCGCACAGCACATGGCCAGTTTTTATATACATTTATAATCTTCCCCCATGGTTGTGTATGAAAAAATCTTTCACTTTCATGAGTATACTCATATCTGGTCCTTCTGATCCCGACATTGATATTGATGTATACATGCAACCTTTAATAAAAGAGTTGAAACTTCTTTGGGATGTGAGTGTGTGCACATACGATGCATGTTCGAAAGACATATTTCAGATGTGTGCTGCGCTTATGTGGACGATCAATGATTTTTCGGCTTATACAATGATGTCTGGATGGAGCACGAAGGGAAAACTGTCATGTCCAATTTGTATGAAGAATGCATGATCCAGAAGACTGAAACATCGTTGTAGTTTCAGTTTTATGGGACATCAACGATTTTTTCCAAAGGATCATCCATATAGAATGAATTGTCGAAGATTTGATAATACTATAGAGACCGATGATCCACCTCAGCGTATGTCTGGAACTGATGTTCTTAATGAATTGAAATATTTCAGTTTTTCGTTCGGGAAGGGTCAAATGAAATCTGGAAAGAGAAAAAATGTTTCCACAGAAACCTGTTACAATTGGAGGAAGAGGAGTATCTTTTTTGATTTGCCTTATTAGTCAACCAATTTGCTACGTCATTGCTTAGACGTAATGCATATTGAAAATAATATATGTGAAATGTTTCTTTCAGTTCTTCTAAATGTCAAGGGGAAGACAAAAGATGATTTACGATCTCGACGTGACTTGGTGGATTGGGGCATCAGACCAGAATTGCATCCTGTGCATATCAGTGAAAATAAATGGCAAATTCCATGTGCTTCTTATGTGATGACACCTACTAAAAAAAACAATTTTTGGAAGTATTAGAGACTATTATAGTTCCTTATGGCTATTCAAGCAACATATCTAAACAGGTCAACAGAAGAGAGTTGAAGCTAAAATCTTTGAAGACTCATGATTATCACGTTCTACTGCATGAGTTGCTTCCAATAGCAATCCGTCATCTTTTGTCCAATAATGTAAGGGTGGGTGTTATTCGGTTGTGCCATTTGTTTAGAGATCTTTTTGCTAAGAAGTTGTCCAAGTCTTTCTTGTAAAAAATGTTGACAGATGCCCCATTAATTTTGTGTGAGTTGGAGAAAATATTTCCCCCATCATTTTTCACATGCATGCTGCATCTAACTGTCCATATTCCAACTGAAATACTTCTCGGAGGACCTGTTTATTTTCGTTGGATGTATCCAACTGAAAGAAATATGTTCACATTAAAGTCTTATGTTCGAAACAAGAATCATCCTGAAGGTTCTATCGTGAACGGTTACTTAGTTCAAGAATGTATGGATTTCTGTTCAATGTATTTGTATGATCTTACTACAAGAATTAACAGACCAATGAGAAATTAAGAAAAACAATATGAGCAAATTGAACCCAGTTTTCCATCACTTCCTCAAACAGGAGGAATTCCTGGATCATATACATTGAAGACATTAAGCCATGAAGAGCGGGAGATGGCACATCGCACAGTTTTGTTCAACTGTGATTTGTTCGATGACTATATCAGGTAACAAAATTGAATATGTATATCTTACATATATATCTGTTAAACTATTCATATTTTTTTATCTACAGGGAACATAAAACAATGATAAATAGGAAGCATCGTTCTTTATCTTTGAGAAGGAGAGAGACTTTTCATAGCAAAGAGTTTTCTGCTTGGTTAAAATTGAAGGTAAAAATATTACTGTTTAAATTAATTATTTCAATATTTACTTAAGTTTAACTATCATTTATATTGCAGGTATTGAGTTTGTCTGTTGACTCTGTCTCTGAGGAAATAAGAGCTTTGGCTTTTGGTCCTAATACTGTGGTTCGTGACTGTAAATCAATTGTTATCAATGGGTACAGATTTATTGTCACTGAACGAGCCAAAAACATGAGAACACAACATGATGGTATTATGGTTACTGCCACAACAGATTGTTATTCCAGTGCATCAGATAGTAGACCGTGACTTGAAAATGTGGGTTATTATGGAGTCGTTGAGAAAATAATAATATTGGATTATTACTCTCATGGATGAGTCACAATGATGAAATACCATTGGTTTGATTCGATGACGAGACATGGCACATTTATTGATGATTGTGGATTTCGAGTAATTAATATGACCCACACTCTTGCTACCGAAGAACCATATGTGTTGGCATCAATGGCTAAACAATTTTTTTATGTCAAAGATCAACTTCAACCTGAATTTGGTGTCATAGTTGAAGTAATTCCAAGACATATTTTTGATGATGCTGATGATGGAATTTACACTGTCCCTATTTCCATTGGAACCAATCCATTTATTTCTTTTGATGACTCCAATAGATCAATTTTCAGAGTTGATTGTGAACCTGAAGTTGTGGTTGGAAATATATAGAATCATTCATCCATGTTCTCAATTCTTTTGGTTTACCTCGAGTTGGGTTGTTAAGGTTGGTAATATTCATATTTATTTAGTATTGATCACAAATATGTTTTAGCTGACTTGACCGTTATGTGAATTTTCAATGTTTATTGGTTGCTGTTTTATTTGAATTGCATTTTCTAATTTGGAATTGAACTGTATTCAAACCAAATCAAACAATATTTCTAACTTGGTGAACATTACAACTTGTATGTTTTATTAAATTCATTCAAGCTCTTCTAAAACAATTGATAGCTAAATTACCAATGAATCCCCTCATTCCCTCATATATTTAGTTTTTTGGTTTACACATTAATTTTCTTTTTCTAATTAATTACATATTTGTTTTCAAATGTAGGAAATGCAGCCAATTGAAGAGAGACGAAGAAAAAAAATGGCGGAGAACAATCGTCGGATGGAGGATATGGGCATTCCACCATTAGTGCCTACAGTGAGTACTTTATTTCAAATATATATATATATATATATATATATTTACAGAATATATAATGTCATGTGATTAATTTTTTTGTAAACGTTTTTGTAGGATCCACCATTACATCGACAATTATTCGATGAGGAGCCTAGTACTGGTCCTAGTACTTAGGCCGGTGGTACGAGGAGGGTTCGTACCAGAGGTGGACGTAGAGCTGCGCGTGCCCGACTAGACCCTGCCCCTCCCACTGACATTTCAACCTTCCCACATTCTGATCCCGGTGTGTCGTTAGGGACACACGGGGTATTTAGGCCTCCCATGTTTTCACTACCTTCTGCATCTTCTGCCCCATCATTTTCACATCCCATGATGATTACCACTCCCCAGTTAGCATCAGGTCATACAGCTGTTCCATCTTCTTTTCCTTCTACTTCTGTCTCTCCGAGTTTTTACATTCCATCGTCTTTGACTCCTGTTCCACCAGAGGGTGTTCCATCAGGTTCTGTGGATCCGGCGCCACTCATTGATCAGACTAGCGCAGGTATATTTATAAAACCCTAACAAATTTTTATAGCAATATTTATTTTCATTATAACATGTTTTGATAAAATATTTGTTTCTCTTTCATGACAGATACATCTACTGACAGGAGGTGGGGGCGGGGCCGTACACGCATGCGTTCGGTGTGGAACCGTCGCACACAGGTTATGGTGGAATATAATGAAGACAATCAGATGGTTGAGAAAACAGGGCAGCAATGTCGGAGTTTTCTGGCAACGCTTGCCAAATACTCCGACATCATTCCCGTCAGCCCACTGTCGTGGAGACATTTGCCACATGAGGTCAAAGATAGAGCTTGGGCAGAGATATGGGTAAAAAAATCTGTTGTATTTAATGCCATGAATTATTTTTGTATTTATATGAATTAATATTTTGATTTCAGCTTCGATTTAATTTTCCTGATGGTGAGGGTGCACGAATGGAACGTCTAAAGAATTTAGGCGAGCTTTGGAGAGCCTACAAGCATGAGCTATATATTGGCTGGCGTGCTAGAGTTGGCACTGAGTTAGAGGCGGTACCAATCGTGGATGATTGTCCTATAGAGCAGTATCGTCAGATGATTACTCATTGGACGAGTACCCAGTTTAAGGTATGAATTACATTTGAGGTATTTAAATAATAACTTTCAAGTTTTACATTAATATTATCCTTTGCATTATCGAATTTTATTTAGGAATCATCTGGAAAAAATAAAAAAAACATTGATGCAAAAAAATACCTCCATACACTAGGACGCACGACGATGCCGGATCATGAGAGGCAGCAGGTATGACAATTGTTTATAAGTTTTCTTTACGACTTACATTTTCTTTTGTTTCCTTAATTATTTAGTAATTTGCTAAAGTTTTTATATAACTTTTGTTTTCAATGTCATTGTAGAGGCAAGTAAAAAATATTGAAGGACGTGTGCCTTGAGCAAAACTGTTTTGCTCGAGTAGACGAAAAAAGGATGGAAGTGCTGTCAACGAAGCGACTCAGCAACAGATTGTAAGTTTTAATCTGTTGATTTTATATTTTAATATCTATTTCATAACTTAATAATATATTTATATTTGTAACAGGATGCTTTAGAGGCCCTCGATGCCCAAGAAGTAGACAATTTTGGGCCATCTGATCACTTATATCAGGTGTTGGGAGAGGATCATTCTGGCAGAGTACGCTGCCGACCTAAGATAGCCCCGACGAGATAATGGCCTGCCTCAGGTACGAGTTGTAGTGCCACCGAGCTACAGCAAGTTAGGGCACAGGCAGAACAGGCTGAGAAAAGGGCCACAGAGACGGCAGCACAGTCTGCTAGGGCAAACAGTGCATTTATGAAATTTATTGAAGTTCTACGTCCAACACTTCCAGCATAGGCCAGCCCAGCGATTGATGAATACATGTCGTCGATACATTCTATATATGGTGCACCAGGTGTCAGTTCCAGTGTTGGTCAGGCCAATGTCCAGCTTGAAGATGATGATGACGAGGAGTCTGATGCGGAAGAGGAGGGAGATGAGGAGGGTGAGGAGGAGGGCGAAGGCGAGGAGGAAGGCGCTGTGGAGGGTGAGGACGATGAGGAGGACGATGACGAGGGTGACGATGATGATGATGATGGTGATGGTGATGCTGATGTGGGACATATTGATCCGTTACATTTTTGACTTATATTACTGAGATTTGATGTTTAATCTATTCTAGTTGTTGGTTTTATCTAGACTCGTAGTATAGTATTGGAGTTGAGTTATTTTTATATATTGTCTGTTTTTATGGATGTTGTTGTCTTTTAGTGGTTGTGTGTTTGAGAACTCCCTGGACAACCCCCCTCATTCTTGGACCCTGGACAACCCCCCCTCCCCCTTGGACCCCGAACACCCCCCAAACACCCCCCAGACAGCCCCGCGGACAGCCCCCTGGATAGCCCCCCGTACAGCCCCCAACCCTCCACCCTGGACCACGGATAGCCCCCCGGACAGCCCCCCGGACAACCCCCCCACCCTCCCCCTTGGACCCCGGACAACCCCCCAAACACCCCCCGGACAGCCCCCTGAACAACCCCAGAAAACCCCTGAACAACCCCTGAACAACCCCCTGAACAACCCCCGGACAGCCCCCTGAACAACCCCGGACAACCCCCTGAACAACCCCCAAACACCCCCTGGACAGACCCCGCACAGCCCCCCACCCTCCTCCTTGGTCCCCGGACAGCCCCCCGGACACCCACCGGACAGCCCCCCCGGACAGCCCCCCGGACAGCCCCTCCACCTTCCTTAATTTCATTAGCTCTAAAATGTTTCATAGCACGATCAACTAAAATCTAATCCATACTAAATATGATATAAAAATATTCTATATGAATTTCCATAATATTTTAAGTGAAAACAAAAAGTGACATACGAAAAACTGACCAAACGCATTCGAAATGTGTTGATGCTTTAGGACAACGATTCATGGGTCATATGTGACGTGTACGAATCAACCCCGCCTTAATCCGAGGTGTGGTGTGGTCGGAACAACTCAAAGTGTATGTCTTTTGTTTCAAAAGGACATCATTTTAAGTGAAAAACATCAACTGGCATACGGAAAACCGGCCAAACGCATTCGGATTGTGTTGATACTTTAAGACAATGATACATGGGTCATTTGAGACGTGTACGAGTCAACCCCGCCTAAATCTGAGATGCGGTGTGGTCGGGACCACTCTAAGTGACTTTCTTTTGTTTAAAATGGACAGTATTTTAAGTACATACAGAAAATCGACCAAACGCATTCGGTTTCTGTTGAAACTTTAGGATAACGATCCATGGGTCATATGTGACGTGTACAATTCAACGCCACCTCAATCCGAGGCGCGGTGTGGCCGACACCACTCAAAGTGTCTCTATTTTGTTTAAAATGGACTTCATTTTTAGTGAAAACAAAAAATGACATACGGAAAACCGACCGAACGCATTCGGTTTCTGTTGAAACTTTAGGAGAATGATCCATAGGTCATATGTGATGTGTACGAGTCAATGCCACCTCAATCCGAGGCGCGGTGTGGCTGACACCACTCAAAGTGTCTCTATTTTGTTTAAAATAGACAATATTTTGGCCGTTTATGACACCAGAACTGCGTTGTCGGTCACCGAGGGCACATGGCACGTCCGATTGACGTGACGTCTACGTGTACATGTCACGAATAATAATTAGAATGTTTCACGGTGGTTTCAGCTCAATCTGAGGTGGTACGCTATGAATTTGACCGTTTGACGCCCGTTTTGGCCGTTTATGACACCAGAACTGCGTTGTCGGTCACTGCGGGCACATGGCACGTCCAATTGACGTGCTGTCTGCTCGACCACTTCAAAAATCACTGACCCGTATTTTTCGTCTGATTTCAGGCCATTCCAAATTCGTTCGGCCCGTTTGGACCCCCCTCACGCGCGTTTACGAAGCGCACACATCACTTAAAATACGAATATTGAGCCGTACCGTGCAAACCGCACGTCCGATTAACGTGCCGTCTGCACGTACACATCAAGAATAATAATTAGAATGTTTCACGGTGGTTTCAACTCAATCCAAGGTCGTCCACTATGAATTTGACCGTTTGACGCCCGTTTTGGCCGTTTATGACACCAGAACTGTGTTGTCGGTCACCGCGGGCACATGGAACATCCAATTGACGTGCCGTCTACTCGACCACTTCATAAATCACTCACCCGTATTTTTCGTCTGATTTCAGGCCATTCCGAAATCATTCGGCCCGTTTGGACCCCCTCACGCGCATTTACGAAGCACGCGCATCACTTAAAACACGAATACTGAGCCGTACCGCACAAACCGCACGTCCGATTGACGTTTTGTCTACGCGTACACATCACGAATAATAATTAGAATGTTTCACGGTGGTTTCAGCTCAATCCGAGGTTGTCCGCTATGAATTTGACCGTTTGACGCCCGTTTTGGCCGTTTATGACACCAGAACTGCGTTGTCGGTCACCGTGGGCACATGGCATGTCCAATTGACGTGCCGTATGCTCGACCACTTCAGAAATCACTCACCCGTATTTGTCGTCTGATTTCAGGCCATTCCGACTTCGTTCGGCCCGTTTGGACCCCCCTCACGCGTGTTTATGAAGCGCGTGCATCACTTAAAATACGAATATTGAGCCGTACCGCACAAACCGCACGTCCGATTGCTGTGCCGTCTGCGCGTAAACGTCATGAATAAAAATTAGAATGTTGCACAATGATTTAAGGTCAATCTGAGGTCTTCCGCTTTGAATTTGACCGTTGGACGCCCGTTTTGGCCGTTTATGACACCAGAACTGCGTTGTCAGTCACCGCGGGCACACGGCATGTCCGATTGATGTGCCGTCTGCTCGACCACTTCATAAATCACTCTCTCGTATTTTTCATCTGATTTCAGGCCATTCTGACTTCGTTCGTCCCGTTTGGACCCCCCTCACGCGCGTTTATGAAGCGCGCGCATCACTTAAAACACGAATATTGAGTCGTACCGTGCAAACCGCACGTTCGATTTCTGTGCCGTCTGCGCGTACACGTCACGAATAATAATTAGAATGTTGCACGATGGTTTCAGGTCAATGCGAGGTCGTCCTCTATGAATTTGACAGTTGGACGCCCGTTTTGGCCGCTTATGACACCAGAACTGCGTTGTCGGTCACCGCGGGCACACGGCATGTTCGATTGACGTGTCGTCTGCTCGAACACTTCATAAATCACTCTCCCGTATTTGTCGTCTGATTTTAGGCCATTCTGACTTCGTTCGGCCCGTTTGGACCCCCCTCACGCGCGTTTACGAAGCGCGCGCATCACTTAAAACACGAATATTGAGT
Source organism: Viscum album (assembly GCA_963277665.1). Classification (NCBI taxonomy): domain Eukaryota; kingdom Viridiplantae; phylum Streptophyta; class Magnoliopsida; order Santalales; family Viscaceae; genus Viscum; species Viscum album. Next base: position 761,051,080 of record OY728139.1, on the reverse strand, counting down.
CGTACCACGCAAACCGCACGTCTGATTGACGTGCCATCTACGTGTACACGTCAAGAATAATAATTAGAATGTTTCACGGTGGTTTTAGGTCAATCTGAGGTCGTCCGCTATGAATTTGACTGTTGGACGCCCGTTTTGGCCGTTTATGACACCAGAACTGCGTTGTCATTCACCGCGGGCACACGGCACGTCCGATTGACGTGCCGTATGCTTGACCACTTCATAAATCACTCACCCGTATTTGTCGTCTGATTTCAGGCCATTCCAAAATCGTTGGGCCCGTTTGGATCCCCCTCACGCGCGTTTACGAAGCGCGCACATCACTTAAAACACGAATATTGAGTCGTACCGCGCAAACCGCACGTCCGATTGACGTACCGTCTGCGCGTACACGTCACGAATAATAATTATAATGTTTCACGGTGGTTTCAGCTCGATCCGAGGTCATCTGCTATGAATTTGACCGTTTGACGCCCGTTTTGGCCGTTTATGACACCAGAACTGCGTTGTCGGTCACCGCGGGCACACGACACGTCCAATTGGCATGCCGTCTTCTCGGCCACTTCATAAATCACTCACCCGTATTTGTCTTCTGATTTCAGGCCATTCCAAAATCGTTCGGCCCGTTTGGACCACCCTCACGCGCGTTTACGAAGCGCGTGCATCACTTAAAACATGAATATTGAGCCGTACTGCACAAACCGCACGTCCAATTGACGTGTCGTCTGCGCGTACACGTCACGAATAATAATTAGAATGTTTCAAGGTGGTTTCAGCTCAATCCGAGCTCGTCCGCTATGAATTTGACCGTTTGACGCCCGTTTTGGCCGTTTATGACACCAGAACTACGTTGTCGGTCACCGCGGGCACATGGCACATCCAATTGACGTGCCGTCTACTCGAACACTTCATAAATCACTCACCCGTATTTTTCGGCTGATTTCAGGCCATTCTGAAATCGTTTGGCCCGTTTGGACCACCCTCACGCGCGTTTACGAAGCATGCACATCACTTAAAACACGAATATTGAGCCGTACCGCACAAACCGCACGTCCGATTGACGTTACGTCTGTGCGTACACGTCATGAATAATAATTAGAATGTTTCACGGTGGTTTCAGCTCAATCCGAGGTCGCCCGCTATGAATTTGACCGTTTGACGCCCGTTTTGGCCGTTTATGACACCAGAACTGCGTTGTCGGTCACCGCGGGCACATGGCACGTCCAATTGACGTGCTGTCTACTCGACCACTTCATAAATCACTCACCTGTATTTGTCGTTTGATTTCAGTCCATTCCGACTTTGTTTGGCCCGTTTGGACCCCCCTCACGCGCGTTTACGAAGCGCGCGCATCACTTAAAACATGAATATTGAGCCGTACCGCACAAACCGCACATCCGATTGATGTGCCGTCTGCGTGTACACGTCACAAATAATAATTAGAATGTTTCACGGTGGTTTCAGGTCAATCCGAGGTCGTCCACTATGAATTTGACCGTTGGATGCCTGTTTTGGCCGTTTATGACACCAGAACTGCGTTGTCGGTCACCGCGGGCACACGGCACGTCCAATTGACGTGCCGTCTGCTCGACTACTTCATAAATCACTCTCCCGTATTTTTCATCTGATTTCAGGCCATTCCGACTTCGTTCGGCCCGTTTGGACCCCCCTCACGCGCGTTTACGAAGCGCGTGCATCACTTAAAACACGAATATTGAGTCGTACCGCGCAAACCGCACGTCCGATTGATGTGCCGTCTGCGCGTACACGTCATGAATAATAATTAGAATGTCTCACGGTGGTTTCAGGTCAATAAGAGGACGTCCGCTATGAATTTGACCGTTGGACGCCCGTTTTGGCCGTTTATGACACCAGAACTGCGTTGTCGGTCACCGCGGGCACACAGCACTTCCGATTGACATGCCGTATGCTCGAACAGTTCATAAATCACTCTCCCGTATTTGTCGTCTGATTTCAGGCCATTCCTACTTCGTTCGGCCCATTTGGACCACCCTCACGCGCGTTTACGAAGCGCGCGCATCACTTAAAACACGAATATTGAGCCGTACCGCGCAAACCGCACGTCCGATTGACGTGCCGTCTGCGCGTACATGTCAAGAATAATAATTAGAATGTTGTAAGGTGGATTCAGGTCAATCCGAGGTCGTACTCTATGAATTTGACCGTTGGATGCCCGTTTTGGCCGTTTATGACACCAAAACTGCGTTGTCGGTCACTGCGGGCACACAGCACGTCCGATTGACGTGCCGTCTGCTCGACCATTTCATAAATCACTCTCCCATATTTGTCGTCTGATTTCAGGTCATTTTGACTTTGTTCGGCCCGTTTGGACCACCCTCACACGCGTTTACGAAGCGCGTGCATCACTTAAAACATGAATATTGAGCCGTACCGCGCAAACCACACGTCCGATTGACATGCCGTCTGCGCGTACACGTCAAGAATAATAATTAGAATGTTTCACGGTGGTTTCAGGTCAATCCGAGGTTGTCCGCTATGAATTTGACCATTTGACGCCCGTTTTGGCCGTTTATGACACCAGAACTGCGTTGTCGGTCACCGCGGGCACATGGAACGTCCAATTGACGTGCCGTCTGCTCGACCACTTCAGAAATCACTCACCCGTATTTTTCGTCTGATTTCAGGCCATTCTGACTTCGTTCGGACCATTTGGACTCCCCTCACGCGCGTTTACGAAGCGCACACATCACTTAAAATACAAATATTGAGCCTTACCGCGCAAACCGCACGTCTGATTGACGTTCTGTCTGCGCGTACACGTCACGAATAATAATTAGAATGTTGCACGGTGGTTTCAGCTCAATCTGAGGTCATCCGCTATGAATTTGACCGTTGGACGCCCGTTTTGGCCGTTTATGACACCAGAACTGCGTTGTCGGTCACCGCAGGCACACGACACGTCCGATTGACGTTCCATCTACTCGACCACTTCATAAATCACTATCCCGTATTTTTCATCTGATTTCAGGCCATTCTGACTTCGTTCGGCCTGTTTGGACCCCCCTCACGCGCGTTTACGAAGCGCGCGCATCACTTAAAACACGAATATTGAGTCGTACCGCGCAAACCGCACGTCCGATTGACGTTTTGTCTGCACGTACACGTCATGAATAATAATTAGAATGTTGCACGGTGGTTTCAGCTCAATCCGGAGACGTGGTGTGGCCGACACCACTCAAAGTGTCCGTCTTTTGTTTCAAAAGGACGTCATTTTAAGTGAAAAGCATCAACTGACATACGGAAAACCGACCAAACGCATTCCTAATCTATTGATAATTTATCCCAACAATCCATGGGTCATATGTGACGTGTACGAGCCAACCCGGGATGAATCTGAGTCGCGGTGTGGCCAGGATATGTCTAAGTGACTCTCTTTTGTTTAAAATGGACACCATTTTAAGTACATACGGAAAAACAACCAAACGGATTCGGTTTCCGTTGAAACTTTAGGAGAACGATCCATGGGTCATATGTGACTTGTACGAATCATCCCCGCCTCAATCCGACATGCGGTGTGGCTGACACCACTCAAAGTGTCCGTCTTTTGTTTCAAAAGGACGTCATTTTAAGTGAAAGGCATCAACTGACATACGAAAGAACGACCAAACGCATTCGGATTCTATCGATACTTTAGCACAACGATCCATGAGTCATATGTGACGTGTAAAAGTCAACCCCGTCTTAATACGAGACGTGTTGTGGCCGACACCACTCTAACTCTGTCTCTTTTGTTTAAAATGGACATGATTATAAATGAAAAGAACAACTGGCATACGCAAAACCGACCAAACGCATTCGTAATCTTTTGATAATTTATCACAACGATCCATGGGTCATATGTGACATGTATGAGCCAACCCGGGATGAATCTGAGTCGCGGTGTGGTCAGGATTAGTCTAAGTGTCACTCTTTTGTTTAAAATGGAAAACATTTTAAGTACATACAGAAAACTGACCAAACGCATTAGGTTTCCATTTAAAATTTAGGAGAACGATCCATGGGTCATATGTGACGTGTACGAATCAACCCCGCTGCAATTGGAGATGTGGTGTGGTTGGCACCACTCATAGTGTCCGTCTTTTGTTTCAAAAGGACGTCATTTTAAGTGAAAAACATCAACTGGCATACGGAAAACCGACCAAACGCATTCGGATTGTGTCGATACTTTAGAACAACGATCCATGGGTCAAATGTGACGTGTACAAGTCAACCCCGCCTCAATCTGAGGTGCGGTGTGGCCGGTATCACTTCAGGTGTATGTATTTTGTTTAAAATGGACATCATTTGAGGTAAAAATATATGGTATAGAAAAAACCGATCAAATTATGAATTGAATTTCGGATTCCACATATAATTGTCATCTAAATTTTAAATTTAATTCTATATGAATTATGTACATTTATAATTACGTTATGAATTCTAATTTAATTGTCATCTAAGTGTGGTCGGGACCACTCTAAGTGACTTTCTGTTGTTTAAAATGGACAACATTTTAAGTACATACGAAAAACTGACCAAACGCATTCGGTTTCCATTGAAACTTTAGGAGAACAATACATGAGTTATATGTGATGTGTATGAGTCAACTCCACCTCAATACGAGGCGTGGTGTGGCCGGCACAACTCAAAGTGTATGTCTTTTGTTTCAAAAGGACATCATTTTAAGTGAAAAACATCATCTGACATACGAAAAACCGGCCAAACGCATTCGGATTGTGTTGATACTTTAGGGAAATGATCCATGGGTCATTTGAGACGTGTAAGAGTCAACCCCATCTAAATCCGAGACACGGTGTGGCCGGTACCACTCTGACTGTGTCTCTTTTGTTTAAAATGGACAAGATTATAAGTGAAATAAACAACTGACATATGAAAAACTGACCAAACGCATTCAGAATCTGTTGAAAATTTAGGACAACGATTCATGGGTCATATGTTACGTGTACGAGTCAACCACGCCTCAATCCGAGTCGCGGTTTGGCCGAGAACACTCTAAGTGTATCTCTTTTCTTTAAAATGGACTACATTTTAAATTCATACGGAAAACCAACCAAACACATTCTGATTGTGTTTATATTTTAGCACAACAATCCATGGGTCATTTGTGATGTGTAAGAGTTAACCCTGCCTCAATACGAGGTGCGGTGTGTCCGACACCATTCAAAGTGTCTCTCTTTTATTTAAAAAACACTTCATTTTAAGTGAAAACAACAACTGACATACGGAAAACCGACCAAACGATTTTGGAATATGTTGATACTTTAGTACAATGATCAATGAGTCATTTGTGACGTGTACGAGTTAACCTCGCCTCAATCCGAGGCACGGTGTGACCGGTATCATTACAGATGTATGTATTTTGTTTAAAATGGATATCATTTCTATTAAAAATATATGGTATATGAAAAACCAATCAAATTATGAATAGAATTCCGGATTCCACATATGATTGTCATCTAAATTTTAAAATGAATTCTAAATGAATTATGTACGTTTATAATTATGTTATGAATTCTACTTTAATTATGGATGTGTATATTTTCAGGATTCATTATATGTGTTGGTTGGTTGGTTTGCATTATTTGTATGTGTTGGTTTGTTCTCTATATGTATGCACTATATGTGTTATAGGTACAATAATTGGATTGAAAAATGAATTGAAAATGAGGGCATAATTGGATTGAAAATTGAATTGAAACCGAGGGTGAATGCCCAAAAACCAGACCTGCTGTGCAAATTGCAGGCTGCTGTGCAATTTGCAAAGCAAAGCCTATGCCAACGGTTTGAAAACCGTTGGCATAGGATCTATCTAGCTGTTTTTACCAACGGTTCAAGGAACCGTTGGTAAAAACACCCTATCCCAACGGTTTGAAACCGTTGGGATATCCTGTTGAATGGTTGTTTTTACCAACAGTTTGTAAACCGTTGGGAAAGAAAATTCTCTGTTGATTTCCCAACGGGCCAAACCGTTGGGAAAGGCCTTTCCCAACGGTTTGTCCGAACTGTTTGGATAGGTTTATTTTTTCTAACCTATCCCAATGGTTCTCTGTAAACCGTTGGGAAAAGCCTTTCCCAACGACTTACTTCCCCACGGTTTGCAGAACCATTGGTATAACATATACCAACGGTTCTAAACCGTTGGGAAATACTAGATTTCCAGTAGTGTATCATGATAAAACCGAGACAAATAAATAAATTAATACTTATTAATATCCCACTATTTTATCGAAATCCAATAGCCCTCACCATTGATTTCAGAATATTCTGTTGTCTGAATATTCTAGTGTCAAGGATCCATATTCCCCTTAAAATTACCCCAACTAGGGTCTGTCAAGAAACTTGATAGGTTTTAGGTAGGCATTTCAAATTCCAACTACATTAACCCGCATCTCCTTGATCTGCTAAGTGGACTCCCCAATCCTAAAATCCTTTTATTTTGGATTTCCTCAACCTTTGCCTCTTGGTCACATCAAGTCCTGCTGTAGCAGTCAACCCTTGATGCGAACCAAGTCAAGTCAACCCAAAACCTTAAATTATAATTCTCCGATAATTGAAATCACCTCAACTAGGGTTGGTCAAGAACTTTGAACTATGGTTCGATTCTAACCAAGATTATGGAAGGCTATACCAAATTAATATTTTCTTTGAGGGATTTTATCCTTATACGTAAATTTCCATTTTATTATCTTTGATTACATGCTTGTTAATATTAAGTGGGATATACTTAAGTGATTAACCATGTCTAATATAATATTTACGCATAATCCGGTCTTATTTTATTTCTATCTTTCATGCTTTGTTTAATTCATTAATTGTGTGATCGTGACAACACACCAACAATAAATAAACCATGCAACTGAAAGAAATAAAATAAATGGTATGATAATGATCTTGTTCTATTGGTTAGTTTATTTAGCGGTTGATAAACTAAACCAAGACCTAGGGGAGAAACACCTTGAACCTTTTGGGTTCATGTTTATAGTTTTCCACCTGTCCAACTTTGTACCTCCTTGGATTGGTTTCTCTTTGGATCCTAACTTGAGCTGTCTCCACTATCTTGGGAGATCCATCCATTACATATGCTTTTATCTCACTCACAGGTGAGGGGTAAAATGGGGTTTTACATAAAATAAACCTTGGGCGTGCATGCCCTATATATTAATGAGGAGAAGGCTCACAGACCAACAAATTTAATTTAAATAAATAAATTAAAAGAAACCATTCATATACAAAGGTATTGGTCTAGCTCATGATCATCCATACATGCAATGATATTTACGCATAAATAAAACTAGCATTCAATTATTTAATCGTTCTTGTTTAAGACAAATCACGCTCGAATAAATTAATTATCTTTAATTAATCGATCCTTTTATCTTAAACCATTTTCTGAATTTCATTGAGATTCTTATCCATCATAATTTTAAACAAATAAATTCATTTAAAATTATCTTTGTACGTAACTTGTACCTTGTAGGAAACCTGGTGAATTACCATTCATAACTACCCAATGAGTAGAAATGAACATTACACAGATGTTAAATTAAACACATATATATAAAACACATATCACATGTTGTGCCTTAGCTTTACTCCTGCACTATGGTACACATCTCAAGGGTTTGTATAATATAATAATAAATTTTAATAAATCTGCGTAATTTGGATGAGTACACGGTGTGTAGTTCCGACTACATGGCGTGTACTTTTGTTCACCATCCATCCGAAGTACATGCCTGGGGAGATGAAATGTAGACATACTTCAGAAAACTTTGAAGTACATGGCATGTTCAGTGGGACACACCCCGTGTAGTATCTGTGTTACATGGTTTCCAGCCAGGCAAGCCGTGTACAGGGTACACAGTCTAACCCTAACCTGAAGGGAATACACACCGTGTTCAGTAGACCACATAGCGTGTACTCCGAAAACTGTGTGCCACCTGTTCCTAGTCAATAAACGGTGTCATTTAAGACTTAGAAATACACCAACACATGACCTGATTTGGTGGACCAGTCTGATGCATTGAACCTAGAGTACACGACGTGTAATGCCAAATACATGCCATGTATTCTAGTGTTGTACGACCAGGAATGTTTGGCACCTCCGGATGAGATCCTCTGTTTTATTTTAATCAAAATTAAAAGAAAAAGTCATTTCTTGTAAGGTGAACGAGAAACGAGAGAGGAGGAACAGATCTCAAGATTCAGATTTATAGAATGATTAACTTGAATTTAAACAAATAAATTATTAAATACATAAATTACCAACGGAAAAATAAATAATTATAATCAACGATATGACCCCTCTGATACCACTTGTAGGTTCTGGGTGCAGTGAAAGTGTGTTGGTGGGTGTACCCAACTTTAATTTTCTATTAACAACGATCAATCAGAGATCTGTCACGATAATAAAACGCTGGATCTTCAGAATAGAACGAAGAACAAAAGAAAATAAAGGGAGCCCCGAAACCATAGAGAGGATAATCATATGTTGGTTATAATTAATTTAATTAAAATACAATAATTACCTTGGTGGAATTCTCTCTCTGTTGATGTTTCCGGTCATGATACGATGTGATCCGTCGTTGCATCGTAGAATCCATGTGTAAGATTCCTCTAGCGGTGATCCACACATGCTCCACATATCTATGGATGTCGCTGAATGGATCTCTGGGTGCTAGCATGGAAGAGCCTTCCCTTGTGATGTCCTCCTTCGACCGCCTTGATCCGACAGAGGTGGATATATCTCTCGTAGCTTGAGAGCATTCTTGGTGGAAAAAGAATTCTCTCTTGGCTTGAGATATTTTCCAAATCCTTTGTGCACAAACCCCCAAAAAATGGCTAGGCTAATGAGAATTATATAATTATGATTTTAATTACATAGAATAATAAAATGAATTAATTACCCGAAATCATTTATTCATTTCATTTAATTCTTAGTAACACCCCATGTCTAATAATTATAGTTGACTATTATTATTACTTGACATGTGCCTAGAAAATTACACTGAATATTATTTAATAAATAATATTATTTCTCATAAATTCCCAGAAAAAAATACACGACGTGTATATTTAATATACACAGCGTGTACTTTTGTTTTCCATTTTTCTTTATTTCCTCCACCACATTTATTAGACCTTGAATAATGGATATTTATTTCTCAAATAAATATCACTACATTAATCACTAATAAATATATTATTTTTCCTACAATATATTCTCTCAAATAACTATTGTCGAAATAAATGAGACCAGGCATGCTTGAATAATTATTAAACCAAAATTGGGAATAATATTTATTCAACTTGTTAAATTAATATTTAACTGAGATACTTGGACACACTTAGTGTGTGACCCTCTAGGACTCTTTCTCAGTGGCATTAGGCAGATCCAGCCTAAAGTCCAAGGTTAGCATCTAGCAACATGGTAAGACACCCATAGAGAAAGAAGTTAACACCGCAATGACGTGTCACCTCCTACGAATGCTTATCGTGTAATATAATTCCTTTGTCTCGATATCTCGAATCAAGCAGGTTGCATACTGGTGCCATAAACCCATGTGATCGATTATTATTTCTTTGAATTCCCAGAATTAAACTCTCCCATTCCTTACTTTGGCCATGGATTTATTTAGGCTATATCAATTCCATCAAAGGGCCTGAGACATCTACTTCCCTTATGGAACAGAAGGGACAAATCCTTTCTCGCATTATCTATTAATGTAGTATTACTCATGACACACCCAACATATCCTAACTCACTGCGAATAGTGTTCTATCACAGTTTTCATCAATACATCTAAGTGTGTGAGTTGTAATACCTATTAATAATAATCTTAAAGTCTAAGGACCAATACATACGTCCAAAGATAGGAACATCCGATGACACTATGAAATGTGGATTTCCTACTGGCAGGTCTCGTTCTCATAATATCCTCCTGGATATTACTAAGGGAACACACCATGAGAATGTGCCTCAAAGTTTTATGTGTCCTCACCCCTAATGGCCTGTATTATTTGTGTCCCTCAAATAATATCATCCAGCCATAGAAAATATATTCAAGAACAGTGTTATGGCACTTCTGAGTCCTCATCATAATAGGGATCTGCTATGACCCTTTAATGCAACAGCTATCCTTAGGACATTATCACATGCATTGTCACGTAGAAGAACAATCAAGATGTGATAAGATATTTGTTAATGAATAAATTACAAATTAGTTGGTTCTAGGCCACCAACTCCAAAACTCTCTAAGCCTCAGATGTGGAGTTCCATATCAGACATCTGAAACCATACATGTGGAGAATCATTTCCAACTCTCTAGACCTAAGATGTAGAGCACCATGTAAGACATCTAGAACCAAACCAGTGGAGTGTCATGTCAAACTCACTAAACCTCGAATGTGGAACACCATTTCAGACATCTGGAACCAAACCCAGGGATCATCATGTATAACTATCTAAACCTCAGATGTGGAGTTCCATGTCAAACATTCAGAACCATACATAATAATAGTACGGTCCATAGAATCAGTACGACACATAAACCATCCCCTCAATCCTCAGATACTAATTTTCAACATCTTGACCTTTCAAAACACCCAAAAAGGACTGAAAAAACCCTTTTAAAACTGTAATCATTTACCAAGGTCTCAATGGGCCTTTAACACCACACATGGCTCGGACTACCGAGCCTATTTTACACATCAAAACATTATTCAAATATTATTTATTAAGTGTTGGAATCTCACCTATCCATTTAAACCATTTCAAAGCCACCCTTAAAATATGATTCTTCCTATTTAACATCTAAAATGAGGCCAAAGCCTTATTTTCCATCAAAACCTTTAAAAAGAGCCATCATGAAATTTTCACCAAAGGGGCAACCACCAACTCATTTCAAAACAACATTTGAAATCCACCCCAAAAACCCATTTTAAAAACACTCAAAGGTAAAGATCACACTTAAAAATGAAATCCACTTTAAAACACATTTTCACCTATTTAAACCCAAATTTGTGTCAAAACCCAATGCACATGATGAAAACCATATTAAGAGCCTCATAGGAATTTCCATAACCCAAAACCTAAAAAATTAAATTTTCAAAGGGTGGAACACCCCATGAGTGGTCGTATATCTAGTCTCATAATAATCAACTGATCCAATGGGGTCTGTGAAGTCTAAGGCATCAATATAAGACCCAAAACTATTGACCTAAACCAATTGAGAAAACACATTGCACATGGGCTTTAAGGAACATACCACATACATATGTAAATAATTTACAAGACTTTATGTAATGCTCTTAGACCACATACCTCAGCAATGAGGCCTTCCATAACATTTCCAAAGCCTAGTGGCCTTACCAAGGCCCATGAAAGGACAAATATTTTTCATAATTTTTCTTTTAATTTCAATTTTTTAATCCAATACAAGTATCATTTTAAGGGGAATTGTCACATTTTATGATTTTAGTGGTATTTTGGGCTTAATTGAAAAAATGGTCTATTTTTGATTTTAACAATTTAAAATTATTTCTGTATTTAGCGCACAACATTTTATGTACTTATCCAAATCCTAAAATTATTTCTTTTTATTATTCTATACATCATATGATTAATTTTACTCGTCTGGAACTAAAGCTAAATCTACCATTTGGAAGCCAAAACTAGCTCACTAGTTGGGCCATGAAAACTATTCATAGATGTGGATATTTTTTATACTAGGACCCTAGCTCCGGATTGGGTGGACCAAATGTTCTAAACTTTGGAGGAGAGATGTGAAAGATGTTTATGGACAACTTTTATGAAGGATTCCATGCATGAATCGGCCGTTTTCAAGACCATTGATTCATAGGAAACCCGAGATATGGAATATGGAGAGTTTGTTTGGGAAGAATACATTCTCAGAGTAAAATGGACATAACTCTCTCTAAACATAGAAAAATACTATGATATCTATAGGAGAGACCCAAAAGACATTTATGAACAACTTTTATGAAAAAAAAAATTCCCAATTCTGAAATTTAATGGGGTTAACATGTAGAAACTTTCAAATAAAAATTATGGCCTATGAAAGAAGGAGAGACCTTCCTTCCCAAATCATTCTAATACATCCCATACCACCAGTCGACCACCAAGGAGGAGATCTCCACTAAGGAGCCACACTTCACCATATTATTCCTCCCACATTTCTTATTCTTCTTCATTTTTTAGTTTTATTTATTTTTTTAGTTTTCAATGTAATTTAAATTTATAATAAAATCACGCATTTCATTTAATTTTGTTTGAACCAATTTCATCATCATCTCTAATTCTTATTATTTTTAATTTTTATTATTATTATCATAATTAATATCATTAGTAATAATAATAATAATAATAATATTATTATTATATTTATTTTAACATTCTTATTTTGAAATTTATTTTTCTTTTATAATTTTATTCCTCTCTTCTTTTTCAAAAACATTATTATCTTAATAATAATCATAATAATAATTTTAAAATTATATATAAATTATATATTTCTTTTATTTTTTTGTTTTATTTTATTCCTCTATCTCTCTCTCTCTCACCCAAATTATATTTTCATTTTATTCTTTTATTTTCTTATCCCATTATTTTTAAATACATTCTTTCCTTTATTCTATTTCTCTTATTTTTCTTTTCATCCCACTTCCACCATTGTGATATCATAATCTTAGAAATGAGAGGCTGACCCTGAGGCTTGGCCTGGGGGGAGGTCATGTTGTTCTTTAATTTTCATTAATGTTTATTTTATGTTTGTAATATTTTTGAGTAGCATGCATGGGTGAGACGATTGTCTCCGATGTGGTGATTGTCCCCCAATGACATGTAACTCAAACTATTCATATTATTTTATTTAAATCAATTTTCCTTCTCTCCATTGGTTAGTACTTCATATAATGGATTTGAGCTAATAAATGGATGAAACAACATTGATAGAGCTGGGTCCTGAAAGATAAAACCTCCTAGACTAAGGAGTGTCATCAACCTTGATTAAAGGAGGAAGTTGAATTAAGAGTTCTTAGGCATTCAATGATATTCCACAATTTATAAATAAATAATATTAGTTTAAACATGAGATTTCATGTTTGTATTATCAAAATTAAATAAAACACATAAAGGATAATAATGATTAAATCTTAAAAAAAACCCCAAAACCAACTACTTTCTTCCTTACTTCATTTTATTTAGCATTGAATGATAGTTTAGAATTTAGAATTGCATGCCATTTGATAAATAATCCAAAAACCACAAAAATATTGTCATTATTTTCATTAAATATATAAAACAAAAAAATAAGTATAATATGTGATTTAGATAAAGTAGGTCAACAAATTGAAAGGATCCTCAAGTGACATGACCAAGGTCCGCCCCTGTACTGCACCAGGAAAAATAACATTACTTTTTCCCATGACCCGTGACAGGAAAACTTCAAAACTGGCACCATTTCTAGGGATTCAACCATAAGTTTTATTACTTTTTTTATTTTAACACTTTAGATAGATTTTATTTATTTTATAAAAATAAAAACTAAAAAAATTCCATGATGTTTTCATATGATCATTTCTTCAATTCATAGAAGAATTACTCTCAGGTGCAAGATCCAGCAGCTAAAGCACCCTGGTCTATAGAAGATGGTGTTACATTATGGGCTATAAAGATTAAGATGGATTGGATCCAAATTTAAAAAGAATAGGAATTCAAGGACCTCATCTAGGATCTCAAGGAGACCATAGAGAAACCAGTAGTTGAAGGATTGACGAGATAACTCAATAAATTTTGGGAGTACTTTATAGAATTATATCAAGAAGTGGACATAATAAAATAAGAGTGCTCCTTGTTTCCTCTCAATGATTATGAAGAAGTATCCCAATATTATTTCTAGGAGCAAGTGGAAAACAAAAACTCAAGTACAATATTCAAGATCTAGATGAAAAGGTGCAGAATATCTAAGGAAAAATGGATTGGATAACTGCATACTTCCAAAAATCATTATAAGAACTTGAACCCGAGTCTGAACCTAAAACTGAAGATGAGACACTTGTATTACTTAAGGAGGAAAAGGAGGATGAATTTCCTGATGAGATATATGTGTGAGATCAACAAGAAATCAATGAATTTTGGAATGAATATGAGGAACTGATTGATCACCCCAAACCCTAAAAAGAAGAAGATCCAACATCAGTGAAGGAAGACACCACCCAAGTGGTGGAATTTGGAGTAAAGATAGAGGATACCGACTACCTGTCTCCATCCACTAAGAATATACTTCAAGAGACACCTACCACTGAGTCATTGATTGATTATTAACCAATCTAGGGAGTAGATATTTTCTCATACTCCATCTCTTGATTTTATTGAAGTATAATTGTTCATCACTCCATCTTGTTTTGAAATTCCATATTCATAAAATCTTTTCTATGCCTTAGAGGAGGATGAAGAACCTGGCCATGTACCTATGGAGGAATGCATGGAGCTCCCTGATTTCAATGAACATACATTTGTTGAGCCCCATCAGGAGATCTTAGTAGCTGAGCTTGAAGAAATTAGGCAAAAGGATTCTTATTTTAAAAGGGATAATCAAATTATTGAAAATTGAAATTCAAGTTTTATTCAAGTAGAATCACCTGAATATTCTCTCTTTGATCATTCAACACATGCAACCCCTATGAACCTAGGATTGGAAGAGAAGAAGGAGGTTGCACAAGTATCAACCAAGAAGGAGGATGATTCATACTTTATCCCACCCCCACCATGCAAGATATACCTCATTGTGAAGGGGGAGGATCTAGTGTACTCTATCCATGGATCATTCCTTAAGAAAAAGGATGAGTCACAAGCTAGGAAAAGGCACATGTGATGGTTCAAATCAATGAAGATTCATCCACCATCTGATTTTTGATAACAACTGGTACTATCCTCTAGAGGAAATAAAAATTCAAGGCCCGCTTGGGGGATCATACCATGAATTATCCCTTTCAAATTATTTCTAGTAATTTAGATTTCAATTTATTTTCCTAGAATTAGTGCAACATTCATCCCACTCCATCCTATTGTTTTTGAGATTTAATGACACAATACTTGTGCTTAATTGTGTAATTATATTTTATAAGATCATAAGGGTAGAATTTATCCTCGAACAATGGAGGGTAATGACCAATATTCATGAGAAAGGGAGTTAAATTTTAGTGTTTTGTCTTATAAACTCTTTATAGATTTTTCCAAATCATGTTTTGAGCTCTAAAGTAAAAAATTTCATTCCCATTTTTGAATTATACTTTACTTGAATAATCTAGCAGACATGAGTTTCTTAGGAATCTTGTGATTCCATGTTTTACATTTCAATGTTAATAATATTGAATGAGTAAAATATAGAATTAAATTTTTAAAGTGAAACATGGTTATTAAAAAGAGGACTCATGATTTAAGGAAATTAATTGACTCATGTAAATGAAATTTCTTAATGATTTTTCATGCTTTGAAATTTAAGAAATTCATGTGAATTGATTTTTTATTATTAATCATGGCTTGAGTGATTGTCCCAAATAAAATGTCCAATTCTCTAGGGGATATCAAGACCAAGTACTTCTTATTATATTCTTGAGCATACTTCTTGAGTGATATTGGGACATGCCACATGCTAAAACTTGAATTTGAACTTGTCAAAGGTATGAATATGAAAAAACACATTTAAAATTAATGATTCATCCTTTGAAAATCCACTTATCCTTAAAACACCACCTTTACATCAATAATTATTTATCACATAGATACCATGAATGAAATTGTTATAAATGATCCATGTCTCAATCCATTTTTATCTATTCTTACCCTCCTCTTAGTAATATCATGATATTTTAATGTTGAAGTATGGGGTGAAAGGAATCATGATAAATGGGATGTTTTATATTATAAGGAAGAAGTTTAGGGGTGCTTATTGAGGGAATTGTTAAAGGTTGTGGAATCATTCATTATACTCCTCCCTCTTGAATATAAAAAAATGAAAATGATAAAAAGAACCCAAACAAATGTTAAAAATGGTTTGTAATTTGGGAAAACCAAAAATCACAATTACTAGACCTATGATTTCTATCATACATGGTTAGGTGGTAGATGTGAGGTTTATTATAAAGCATAAATTTTGAAAAATATTAAAATAAAGAAAACATTATTTGAAAAATAAAAAAGGGTATAAAAATAGAAAAAATATATTCAAAATAGGGCATAAATCATTAATTATACTTAAACTAATCATGATCTTTGCTTTGAGTTTTGTGGAAGTTGAGAGTTGTTACAATTTTAAGGGAAGAATGTCATTAAATTTTTTACTTTTAATATCATGATTTATGCTTTAAAATATTAACCTACTCCTTGAGTTATATTTTTAAAACATCAATTCCCACCAACCTTAAGCTTCAGAGACATTTGAACCTTAATTGCAAGACCTTATGATTTTATGTGTATTTTGTCTTTACAAAGTGGAGAAAATAGTTCTTTTATAAGACTATGGATAAGGAGTATGTTCTCATGATATTAGCATAAATATACTTGAATTGTATCATGAGATATCAGGTAAAAGATTCAGGTGAGTTAAATCACGATTTGACAAGTTTAATAATAATGAATTGAGGAGATTGAATGAATGGAATGAGAAGTTCCATTATTTTTCAAAAGGGGAAAAGTAAAATAAATGAATTGACTATTTCTTTGAAAAATGGGAAATTGAATTGATATTTTATATAACATTTGATAATTTTATTTGAAATTTATTATTGTTTAATTTTACTACCTTTTAATTTGAATATTGGCAACATTGGTGCCTTATGATTCTCAATGTCGAGATTATATGCTTGAGGACAAGCATGGTTTAAGTGTGGGAGAATGTACAGAACAAATATTTTACATAATTTTACTTTTAATTTAAATGTTTTTAATCCCATAGAATTGTTATTTTTAAGATATGTTGTTATATTTTATGATTTTAGTGGTATTTAGAGCTTAATCGAATAATAGCCTATTTTGGATTTTAATTGTTTTAAATTATTTTTGTATTTAGGCCATAAAATTTTCTATACTAATCCAAATCATGAAAATATTTCATTTTAGTATTCTATACATCACGATATTAATTTTATTAATCTAGACCCAAATCTAAATCCACCATTTGAAATCCCAAAACCATCTCACTAGTTGGGTCTTGAAAACTGTTCACAAATTTGGATATTTTTTATGTTGGGACCATAACACCTTATTAGATGAACCAAATGCACTGAAATTTGGATATGAGGCTCAAAAGAGACTTTTGAACTACTTTAATGAAGGATTTCACATGTGAATTGGCTATTTTCAATCCCATTAATGCATGGGAAACCGAAGATATGGAATATGGAGAGTCTGTCTGGGCAGAATAAATTTTAGAGTAAAATGGTCATAACTCTCTCTACACAGGAAAAAATACACTAAAATTTGGAGGAACGAAATGAAAGACCATTATGAAAAACTTTTATGAGGACACTATTTCCCAATTAGAACATTTTTTTGGGTTTAACACACGAAAACATTTGAAGGGAAATTATTGCCTATAAAAGGAGGAGAGCCCCTCCTTCCTAAATCATTCCAATCCATCCCTTACCATCAGTCAACCACCGAGGATAAGATCTCCACCAAGAATTCATGTTGCACCATATTCTTCCCCCATTTCTTCTTATTCTTCTTAATTTTTTTTAGTTTTATTTATTTTGTTTTAGCTTTCAATTGTAATTTAAATTTATAATAAAATCACACATTTCTTTTAATTTTGTTTCCACCAATTTCATCTTCTTCTCTAATTCTTATTCTTTATAATTTTTATTAATATTATCATAATTAATATAATTATTAGTAGTAGTAATAATATTAATAATATTAATATATTTATTTAAACGTTCTTATTTTGAAATTTATTTTTCTTTTCTCACTTTTTTCCTCTCTTGTTTTTCAAAAAAATTATTCTCTTAATGATAATAATAATAATAATAATATTATTATTATTTTAATATTATTAATAAATTCTATATTTATTTTATTATTTTATTTTATTTTATTATGATATCTCTCTCTCACCCAATTATATTTTCATTTTATTCTTCTATTTTCTCATCTCATTATTTTTTAACTTACTATTTATTTTATTCTATTTCTCTTCTTCTTCTCTTCATCTCACTTCTACCATTGTGACCTATTACTCTAAAAAATGAGAGTATTAACCCAAGGATTGACCTAGGTAGAGGTTAAGGTGTTCTTTAATTTTTCTTAAAGTTTATTTTAATTTTGTAACAGATTTGAGTAGCATGCATGAGTGAGACAAATGTCTCTAATGTGGTGACTGTCCCCCAATGACATGAAACTCAAACAATTCCTATAATTTTATTTAAATCAATTTTACCTCTCTCCATTGGTTATTTATTCATACAATGAAGTTGAGCTAATCAATGGATGAAACAACATCGATAGAGCTCAGTCATAGAAGATGACACCTCCTAGACCAAGGAGTGTCATCAAACTTGATCAAAGGAGGAGGTGGAATTAAGAGTTCTTAGACATTCAATGATATTGTACAATTTATAAATAAATAATGGCAGTTCAAACATGATATTTCTTTTTTGGATTATCAAACTTAAATCAAACACATAAATGAGAATAATTATTGAACCTTAAAACAAACCCCCAAACCAAGTGTTTTATTCCTTACTTCATTCTATTTATCATTGCATGATAATTTAGAATTCCATATTACATGTCATTTGATAAATAATAAAAAAACAAAAAAACTACTGTCATTTTTTTTCATTAAATACATAAAACAAAAAAAAAGTTGAATAGGTGTTTTAGATAAATTAAGTCAAAAAATTGAAAGGCTTGTCAAGTGAGATGACCTTGGTCAGCCACTGTGCTGCACTAGAAAAAATAATATTGCTTTTGACCACGCCTTGCGATAGGCATGTGTTAGCCCAACCAAGCCTCATCTACACTTATAAACATCCAAACAAGCTTCTATCTACCACCCAAGACCTAACTTCATGAAAATAAACAAAAATTAATTAATTTTAACAATTATAATTAATTAATTAAACCCAAACTCAGTATAATACTGAAAAACCCACCACATGATCACCTCTTATCAAAAATCCGCACTACCACCCCAGGTGGTCCACAACTAACTCCTAACACCATTCTTGGGAAAATACCTAAGAGGTGACACCTTAACAACAATCAAATAAAAATTAACTCATTAAGGAAATAATAATAAAATTCACCATTAATGCATACCTTAACGCAACACCATGAAACGATGTACAAAATTTGTCTCAAGATCTCTTATACATAAGATGACCAAAATCCCCATGAGAAACGAATGATTACACCATGATTCAGTGGAAAAACCAACAAGACCAATACCAAAGAACTTAGAAATTAGAGAGGATAAATAAGGAAGAGAGAAGAGGTTTTAGAGGGTGAAAATAACCTCAAAAATGCCCAAAGATCGCTATCAAATTCACCTAAAATTAAAGTCTTTGGAAGGAGGAAGGGGTTATGAGCACCCATGGTCCACATGAACCTAATGGGTGTGGAATAGGGGCTATTTTATAAAAAAATCAAGGGGTATTTTGGTCACTTCCTACATTTAATGAAATTATTAGTAGCCTCATGAATTAGCCTCATGGTTTTTCAAAACATGTGCTAACCATGCACCCTCCACTAGGAATTAAAAAATTCCTCACACTATTAGACCACATGATTAAAAAAACCATGTGCCAACTATGATATAAACACTGCCTACCATATGCATCAAGGCACGTAGTTTTTCTAAAACCATGTGTAGACCATGTGTCGTGCCTCAAGATCTCAACCATTGTAAGAACCTAATTTTTCATACAAGGTAAAAATCCTTATGTTTTTTGTTTAAATTGTTTTTTATGGAATAATGTGAATACCCTTTGATGTTATGGGGGGTATAGTAGGTGTTTGGGGCATGTTAAGAGCCTAGAGCTCGACTTTTTAGAAGAATAGGATAGGTCGTATGGTTAGTAGAAACTATGTGGGGTAGGCTGCACGGGTACTACTAACTGTGTGATACCTGGGCAAAGAGCATGAGAAGACCACACAGTTTTGAAAAACGTATGAATTGAGGCACACACCCATGTAGAAGATCTATAGTTTTTGACAGTGGGTTGAGACACGGTTTCCGCACAGTTAGTTAAACTGTGCATTAAACCAGTGTGAGATGCCCCTCCCTAAAGAAGTGGGTGCATGGATGGTGCATGGTTTTTCCAACCATGAATATAAACCGTGTGACCTAGATATTTTTGGTGAATTTACCAAATTTCCCTTAATTAATGTTATCACATATTTCTCCTTTCACTCTTCCCCCCATTGGACAACAACACATTTGGAGCTCTATTTTGAGCCAATTTGTAGGCTTTGGACCCATTTCTTTATCTGATATTGGATTCTAGCATCGATCATCCCATTATATCCACATAAAACAATACTCAATTTCATTTGTTTCATTCACCATTATTCTTAGTATCGACTGTGCTATTTAGGTGCAAGCTAATATGCCCTAATTTAAGGTTCTTCATCTATTATTTGATTTTATCCCGATCAGAGGTGAATCAAAAGCTGATACTCGATGAGAAATCTACTAAATACCCATGGTAGTTGGTCTATACTTTTCCCGAATGGTTTGGTGCTTTATTAATCTAGTTTTCATTTCACCACCCATTGAACTTCCCAAAACATACCCAAAATTAAATTGAATAATTGAATTAAATAAAATAGAATTTTTTAGGGATTCCCCTTAGTTACTTTGAGATATATTGGAGGTTTTTCCCCAACCAAGGCCACCCATGGGGTGTTCCATGTGAATTGGCTTTTCTTATTCCCTTATTAAATAACCCATGAGGTGATTTAGTTCTTTCATAGTTAGAGGAATACTATTAATTGATGAATTGAACTAAATTTGTTAAATAGGATATGGTTTGACTACTTTGCATGTTGATACTATTTTTTAAATTATTTATATGGAACTTGAATTGCTTGAATGGTTATTTAGAAATTATATAAATGAGTGGGTATACTCATGGTATTAAATGGTAATGGAATCGATTGATGATTGTTTTCAAAGGATGCCATGGGTGTGCTACACCATGGGTCATGATAGCAGTAGAAAATGCCTTGGACCTATATGCCCCTTGGATTATGATTCCATGGGATGACTTGGGACTTTCTACCTCTAGGGTTTAGTTTGTTTGGGCTTGCAGTGGACATGGTTAGTAGACATGCTCCTTAGACCCCAATTCATGCCTAACTGAGTTTCCACCGAGATGCTCCTAGGACCCGACATGATGCATTAGTCCATTAGACCCTAGATCTGGCCTTCTTGGGTATAAAACTTTGATTATATGGAATAACCATGGTAAATGTGACATGCTTGGTCACACAGATCATTCGTGGTTCTTCTGAAACTTATGGTTATATGACGTGGTTGTGGTTGATTTGATTTATAGATTATATGGTAAGGTTTTGGTTGACATGATATGTATGGATACACAACATGGTCATGTTAGTCATTTCTATATTTTTGCAGTTGCCTTATTATAGGAGCTTGAACCATGTTTTGTAGGGAGCCTTGTTGGGCTATTCAGTATCACTTTTTCTTATAGTATGTATTCCATTGACACTTTATTTTAATTTACTACTTAACTATGATATAGATTTCACTTTGCTTATAATGTTATATTTTACAAACAAGAATTGTAATAGATATTTGGGTGGTTACCTACTGGGACTATATCTCATACCCTATTCAAACCGTCATTAGGTACCTGGATAGCCTTTGTGGATGTAGGTAGGTATTGGGGAAAATTCCTGCAGTTTGATGGCTGACTTTGTGCCATTCTTAGGAGTAGGGGAGCATGGGACCGAGATGAGTATCGTGATGCTATCATGAGATATTTATTTTTTTATTTTGAGACATCTATTGTACTGATTCCATGTATACCTACTTTTGCTATTTTGTAGAAACATGACATGTGTCATAATATTTTTTATATGATATTCTTTATGGAATTATTTATATATTCTTGTTGTTTATCTATTGTATGACAATTATACTAATTTTTCTATTGAATTTTATTGATATTCCGCTATGTTACACTCCAATAATGAGGGAATAGTCTCTCCACATACACACCATAGGCCCTCACTGCTAGTCAGAATCCTCTAGTATTTGGGAAGATGTACTTGAGGACATGTGGACAACCGGGCTTGGGGAACCGTTCAGTGGCATTCGGGTTTGGGACGTTACAAAGTGGTATCAGATAAATTTTTATTTTCTAGTTTATTATTTAGAATAAATAGATAGGGATAGAAAGATATTGTAATTTGGTAATGAGTTGTGCCTAGGTGTAGATAACCCATGTACTATAAAAAGGAAAATTGCCTCGAATGGAAATTTTTGTTTTCTAGATTTTGGCTATTATAGTTGATTTGATTCCACTTTTGGGTGATGCACTTGAATTGTGATGTTATTATTGATATTATTATGGGTTACACTATATTGAAACTAGATTAGACGAGGGTATTCCATATCATGCATCATTTAGGAACCTACTAGAATTAAAATACCATGTATTATGCCATACCATATAGGGTGTATTTCCTATTTGTGTGATGTTGTGATAGGTTTTGTGATAGATATACCTATTGTTGTGATAGAGTTTTGCACATAGGATTAAGAAACATGACTGGTACTCAGATTTCCTACCGTAAACTAAGTAGTATTTTCCAGATTAGGATACACCAGACACTATGATCAGCTAATTGTGGAACGTTGAGTCATGGAACATGAGTCACATGGATTGGAACATGTTATGGTATAGATTATGTGGAAACCATATTTTATTTCATGAGGAGTATAGACCCTTATGGATTAGAAGTGAAACACCATTTGGTTCAACCATTTAAAATGGAATGTGAAATGAATATAAAATTCAAATAGAAAATTGAAATGAAAACTGGAGAACTTGACTTAGACCCAACTTTTGAGTTGGAAAGAGGCAATGTATATAGTGACGTTGTGACTATTATTTTTTATAGTCCTGGATTTAGGATCAAACTATGTGGTATATCTTGGTTACAGGAAGGTTTTTACCTTTTCTATACTTTTAAGCTACAAACTTTGATATCATTATTTTATGAGGTGTTTGTTTGGAATTTTAGAGGCATGCCACCAAGAAGAAATCTAGTCATACGCCAAGATGGTGGAGAAAACCATGATCCAGAGGTAGTGGTCCATGAGATACCATTGGATCCTCCCTTAGTTCCAGATGTGGAACCAATTTTTGTTTTGGAAATAGGGATTGAGGAACAGTTCTGTGAGGGGTTTCTCGACTTCATGTAGAATATTTAGAGATAACCATAGCCTACCTTTTCTATGGATAAGATGATGCATGTGTTACAAAAACATCCTCCTCCCAAGTTTTCTAGGGATTGAGGTCCACATGTTACTGAGATGGGGCATGATACTAAGTTATCAATCTTCTAGCATCTTGAGTCACCTCTTAAGAGGAGAGTGAAGTTCATGACTTACATGCTTTGGGGAGCAGTAAGGAGATGGTGGGATGTATTGAACTAGGTAAATAGTCTACAAGATATGGATTGGGCTAATTTTCAAACCAGGTTCTATGATTTCTTTTACCCCAAGACTCCGAGGGAAGAGAGGGCTAGTGAGTTCATGCATATGGAACGAGATTCTATAATGGTTATGGATTATTCAGAATGATTTAGGACCAAAATGGGTTTAGATACCCTAAGGGTGGGGGGGGGGGTGGGTGGGTGAATCAGGGTATGGATATTATTTTCAGAATTCCTATTACCCCACTGAATCTTGACCTCTTTATTATAAGGGTCAATCTATTTTCTATTAAGTGTTTGTGTTGATCTTATTCTTTATTTCTTTATCATATGATGATGTAATGAAAGTGATGTAGGAGAGAAATCATAAGGACACACATATTTTTACTTTGATCACCCTCAATGGGATACATCCAAGGTGGATACAACTACAATATACCAATGTACCAAATCCACTAAGGATCACTGCCAAAATATGGTTTGGGCTTGATCAATTCTATGGCTAGGATCACTGAATTTACAATGTTTAGGGATAGCTCACTGCTTCCCAAGGGTCACTCTCCCAATATTCCTCATATGGATCACTATTGGTGGAAATGATCACCTTATTCCTCTACCTTTTCTCACTGCTCTAGAATGGATTCACAAATAGTTTATGGACATGAAGGTCCATTCATTATCAATAATGAATGCATCCTCAATTGTAGGTAGATGATCTATTGAAGTTCTTTCTAGGTTTCTCCTTCACTTCTATACAAACACCTAGACACAACACTTCCACTTTTCAGACAACTGGAAAAAACTTCTCTTTAATGAAGAAACAACAATTACCTCTACTGTTTCATGATCTTCAAGATATGTCAAGTCTTTATTTCACTCCCTTGAATGTGGTAGTGAATAAAATCCTTCCACAAGAATTGTCTAATGATGCATATACTCTATATTATTCTTATTATTATGAATTCAGATATGAAAATGATACTGCTCGTCGGCTAATGTAGGCATGTATCTTCTTGCACAATACTCTAGTGTGATACCCTGGTGTGAGACCCTGGCATACAACCCCCTGTGCGAGATCCTGGCATGATACCCCTTGCGTGAGGTCCTGTCATGATACCCCTTGCATGAGATTCTTGCGTGAGACCTCTTGTGAGAGATATTGATGCGAGGACCTTTCTCACTTTACACTAGATCCTTAAATTTCTCACTTGTGTGAGATCAATTTTTTTTACTCCTATGTGAGGTCAGACATTCATGTTTTTGTGAGATTAGACATCCACACTTTTATGAGATTAGGCATTTTACACTTACATGAGATCAAGAATTTCATGCTTGCACAAGATCAAATATTCTTACTAACTCTTCATGCATTGTTTGATAACCAGCCTTCATCAACAACCTCAAACATTGTCAACAAACACAATCAACCCAAAACCACCATCAGGAGGTATTCTGGACTAATAATCTCCCCCTTTGGGTTTGTTGAAAACTCTTCACATTTTGATACCTCATTAAATATTATTCCATCTTTTACCAACATTCACTTCTTGCAATTTAGATGGTGATCAAAGATTTACTAAACACATAATCTAATCCCACATGATCCATGATCGACATGAGAAATAAGAGTAGTATGAAAATTTCATCAATGAATCACTTCATTCTAAAACCAATCAACTACTTTCATCATGAACCCTATCTTTCATGATATATGACATTTGATCAATCACCTTTATCATCGTCATATTTAAAACTCCTCCTACTTCACTACTCCCACTATCAAATTCTCCCATATCTTTATTAAGACATTTTATCCCCATTTTATAGCCACAACTTCTCCCCCTTTTTCAACGAACTTGAAAGAAATTCCTTTGTGGTCCACCACAGGGTAAAGAATATAGATCAAAACATTAGGGAAGAACATACCATACCTTGGGGATAGGGGGGTATCACATCCATAATAACTGTGTGCACGCTTAAGTAGCTTCAATATATTCATCTTCTATTGTGCTCAACAAAATTCAATCCTATTTCTTGATTATCCAAGAAATACACAATCTTCCAAGATAGAATACACCACTTGATGTTTATTTTATATCATCTACTGATCCGACCCAATATACATCTGTATAACCCAATAACTCTTGCTGAGATTTTTTATTATAAAGAAAAACAAAATATATTATTCCCTTGATATACTGAATTATTATTTTTTACTGCAAGTAAGTGGATTTCTTTGAGATGCTTTGATATCTTGCTTCTTGGAATGTGAAAAAAACAATATCAGGTCTTGTCATTGTCAACTACAATAGAATTCCAATGATTTGTCGATATTCTGTGAAATTAACTATATTTACATCATCATCCCATGATAGTTTCATTTGGGTAGCCACAAGAGTCATTATATCCTTGGACTTATCTATTCTGAATATTCTTAAAACCTTCTTGGCATATTTAGATTGAGAAATGAATGTGTCATTATTTATTTGTGTCACTGTTTGCATTATACTTCATCTAATCCACTAAATATTATGTCGTTGACATACACCAGCACCATCAACCTTTGATTACTATCATTTTTCTCATAAATATTGCAATTAAATTCATAATGCTAAAAACCGAGATTCCTCAAAAACTGATCTAATATTGAATACCATGATCTTGGTGCTTGATTCAACCCATATGGAACCTTCTATAGGCAAAAAAATATGTTCTTATCTTCATGAATGAGAAAAACATATGGATTCTCAATTTAAACTTCTTACAGAACCCCATTAAAAAAATGATGAATTAACATCAATCTGGAAAACTTTGAACCTTCTTTGCACTTCTATGGCCAAGAATAATCTGATTTCTCTAGCCTCACAATAGGTGAAATTTTTTCCTCAACATCAATACCCTATATCGAGGAGTACCCTTTGAACACTTATTTTTGTTTGTTTCGAATAATTGTTCTATATTCATTTATCTTTTAAAAAAATACCCATTTGGTCCCAATTACATTCTTATCTATTGGTCTCAAAACAATCTCCTAGAAAATATTCTTTCATAGATTCTTGGTATCCTGAAAATAGATAGTTGACACCATATTATTAGAAAAAAATAGATAATGATGAAGTATATGAATGTTATTTATTCTCACCCAATAATTCTTCTTGATGTTATACAACATAACCTTTAATCCTTTCTATACCATCGAGACCTTGCATGTGATTAAGAGATAGAATTTCCCCCTATGATATGCAACCCTTCTTATCATTAGGCCCATTGTTTAGACCCACAAACATTATTCTTATCTTGAATTATTTCTTCATATGTGATTATAGGTTTGAGAAACTTATCTAGCTCAATAAAATTTTCTAGTTTTAGTTGCCTTCAATAATATTTTAAGTGGGTGAATTTACCACTTAGTATTGAGCCATCAACAAAACCACTATTCCTATTGAGTCGAAAATCAATGTAGGAAACAAGAGATAAAGTTAATAACACCATCACTATCCATTTAACTCAATTAATTTCATATGTCTCATGAATTTGTAGACCATTAACTCCATTCAAGGAATTATTATAGATTTCTCCTTCAACTCTGGTAACTGATTTGAATTAGTTGACATTATGGAGCCCATCAAATCACCACTTTGCATATTTTGATGCAACTTCCCCTTCAATTGTATCTCCCTTAAAAACCTGAAATACTTGAACATCAGTTAATATAATTTAAACACATAAAGAGAGGGGTATATTTGGAATACTCACTATGAGGATTGTAGTTGATATTGATGGACCAACCCTTAGATACTTTCTTGTAAAGAACTGTGCTATTTTTATTCTTGTTCCAATTGCCCAACCAACTTTAACTTCTATGGCCATATAACTAGATATTCTCTAATAATTTTTCATATATCAGTTATCTGAGTCACCACACTATTTATTTCTAGTGGTGGGTACTTCACTGAACAAAAATTCTTCTTACTCACAACCGGAGTAACTCCTCCCTTTTACTTCTATATTAATTCACATTATTTCCAAGATAGATGTTGTGAGTGTAATAGAGGAGGTTCTTGATACACCTTTCGTTGATATCCTTGTGTTTTCTTTGAGACTTTAAACCTAATTTTAAATTTATCATTTTGTCTTCCAGTATGGGATTTCTTGTTATACACCACTGGAGTTGGGTATCTCCTTTTGAGTTAATTTTCCTTCCTAATTTTTTATAGCTGCAATATCTTTCCAAATACCCATGATTAGAACAAATAAAACATCTCTTATTAAAAAAATACCTCATTTACTCATTACTTCTATAATATGTTGATGCATCTGGATTTCTCGTTCTTATGACATTGAGACCTTGGGATTCTTAATATATACTCATGGTGTGCCCATGTATTCCACAATAATTGCATCTAATTTATATATTCTTCTAAGAGAAGTTCCTTTCAGACTTTTCAAGAATCTTCTTCTTATTCTCAGATTTAGAAATATTTCTATTTTCAAAATAAAAAAATATACTACAAATCTTCATAAAAAACATGAAATATGACCATTCATCCCACATAAATTACACAAGTTGTCAACATTTTTTTTATAGGTATTTTCAGGTATGTTTCCATCACCTAAATGAATTTTCCCATTTATGGAACTCTTCACATCTCTTTTCCTATCATGCATAGGAGAGAGTTTATCATATCAAATAATGGTTTTTTTAAAATTACATGTCTTTGGGATGATATAGTCCTTTCCTATTTCTCATCAGAAATAACATATTTTCTTTTCATTTAATTATTAACTTGTGAATGATAGTCAAATAGTAAATTCAAAGTATCCTTCAATTTAGGATTTCCATTGGAAAAAGATTTCTTGACTTCTTTCTTGAATGATTCTAGATCTTATCCTAATTGTTGAATTTTTATATCCCTTGATTCATGTTGATAATTAAATTATCTCTTGAGATTATTTCCACTACTCATCTCATATTCCAATTATCATGTGATATTATCCAACATGTCACTTTACTCCTTTATTTTAAAATTCATCTGAGGAACAATGTCTTTGAAACACACATTATCTTATTATAGCCTTTGATTCTCATGTGCTAGATCAGAATGGTGTGTATCAAGATTATCATTTTTGGATACCAACTTCTAAATTTATTTTTAGTTTAGGTTTTTTATCTTGTCATTAGCATTGAGTTTTTCAATCTCTGTGGATATATTTTTCAATTATTCATATTGAGATTTATTCTTCTCCCTTAGATATATGATCACTTCAACAAGTATTTTATTTAAAACTTTCAAATTGTTGACTTAAATTTATTTCACTTGGATCCAGATATATTTAGATTTATTTTCTTCTGCCATATTCTGATCCAATTCCTTTATTTTGTGGAAGAAAATCAACTTTTCTCTTATTGCAATTTCTTCACCATCCGTAGTTATGGAATCACTTAGAATATCAGGTTCTTCACTCATTCCTATTGCATTATTTAATGAGTAAATATTTTCACTGTATGATTCATCCAAACCATTCTTTAGTACACTATTTGTTTCTTTCAACCAAATCACACTCTTTCTATAGAGACTTCCACACTGAGGAATTCCACCAGAATTTTGCTTCTTTTTTGAAGTTCTTCCTTTTTTCATGGAACAATGAGATAAGAGAATATTGAAACATTAATTTCAATAATCAACTAAACCAAGTCAGAGAGAAAAAATCTTCTAAAAGAAACCAATAACTCTGATACTAATTTTTAGGCCCAAAAGGGGATTATATACCCTAAGAAGGGGGGGGGGTGTAACATCCTAGTTTTGGGTGCCGCCCAGAGGTGCCCCGTACCCAGTTGGTCACATGGCCTCAAGCGCATTTCCCCAAACACCAGAGGCTGTCAACTAGCAGCGAGGGCCTTGGGTGTGATATTGGGGAAACTAATCCCTCATTGGAAGAGTAACACAATAGAAATAAATAGATAATAGTTGCATAAGAAATAATAATACCATACAACAGTAAACAACAGAAGATTTAAAGTAATAAAAAACTGGAGAACATATATATAAATGATGCATGATAAATATGTCTATGAAAGTATCCAAACAAGTCACAATGCTGGAATACAGTACTAAAACAAATTACAAAGAAAACAAATAAACTCCAGAAGCATTGCAAGCCTCATCTTGGTCCCATGCTCTCCAACTCTACAGTAGTCAAGTACCTGATGTACAAGGGTGCTTGCGCTTACCTATTTCTGCAATAATATAATATTTTTGGGCCCAAAATAATGACCCAAATAGGGTGTGAGATGAATCCTAGTAGGCAACCACTCAAAGATATGTTCCTAATAGTCAGTGAATATATATGGAAAATAATAAGAAAAACAAAGCAATAAACAAGGAAGCACTCAAGGTAAAAAATCCTACAGTTTTAATTTCATTCATTTTCATATATCAAGTAAGAATATAAGAAAATAAAAGTAACCCTCTAGGAATTACTCAAAGACTACCCCCTATGGTTCAACCAAACAAAAAACAAGAAACCCTATGGGAAGTACTCACAGTCTAACCCCTCTATTTCAACTTTAACAAAGACTCTTTGAGAAAGCACTCACCATCAATTCCCCCTGTGGTCTCATATCAGTAGCTATATACACTCCGAGGAAGCACTAAATGTCAAATTCCCCCTATGGTCTCGCAACGTGGAACTACAGACACTCTGAGGGAGAAAAAAGTCCGCCCCCTATGGTCTCGTAATGTAAAAGTAAACATACACTTTGGAGAAGTCCTCAGTGTCTATTCACCCTATGGTCTACTACACCTGGTTCCCACAGCCCTATGTAATTCTATCGTACACAACGATGTTCAATAGCCAAAGTAAACCTTAAGAACTACTTGGATAACAACTTTTAAGATATACTTGGCTAAACAGATATAAGCATATAACAAAATCAGATAATATCACTCCATCCTAACAACACAAGTCATGGAAAACAAGCAGCCTAACCAGCAAAGCTAGACCAAATGGTCAATATCAAAAAAAACCTGGGAAACACATCCATATCATGGAAAATAACCCTATTCACAATCAAACAACCTATACTCAGGCACAAAAAGCATAACATGCATTAACAGGGCTGAAATACCTAAACACGCAATACCCCGTTTTAGGGTATTGGGAACTTTTGTAAATAATATTCAAAGACTAATTACAGAAAGGCACAAACCACCTACCTTGAAATTGTAAGATTGATATACTCTGGAGTTGTCCCTTGAATCAACCTCGAATGCAGTATATCTACAAAAACGTCCAAAATTTTCAACCAATGATATCTCATGAGAGAGTATAAGTCAAGATATGGGGATCTAGAATAAGTAAGAACTCACTATGGCGATTCTAATGTAATCGATGGTGGTCGATTCGGAGAATGGGCAGTGGGTCAGAGGCTCAGAGAAGATTCATTGGATTCGGTCACTCTTGGACAAGACAAGATGAGAAGAAGGGTGTTCTTCCAATTAAACTTGACCCCAGTCCAACATAAAAATTAAAAAGAGAAGTAAACGATGTGTTATTTAAAGGTACATGGCGTGTAATTTCCTTAATCGGACCCTGCTTTAGGCAGTATCTAGGTCACCCCACATGGCCATGTACTTGGCCATTACATGGCCAGTACATGGTCACTTGTGGCAACTGGGTACATGGTGTTTACTCCAAAGTACACAGTGTGTACTCCTTAAATTTCAAAATTATCCTCTTTTTCTCAAAGACACTAGAAAAGAAAACCCATACCTAAAAAGAAGGTTTGGGTTCTTACAAACTTCCCCCCTTAAAGAAATTTGTCCCTGAATTTCTCTAAGAAGGCGGAGAAGAAGACTAAACCTCGAACAACTCTGACCACTGTGATCGCACATCAGTCTCCCTCTCCTAAGTGTCGTCCTGTACTCACCCATGCTTCCATAGAACTCGTACCAGAGGAACAAACCGACAATAGAGAACCTTCACACTATGATCAATAATCCAGATAAGATGCTCCTAAAATGATGCATCCACCTCCAACTAAACCTCCTCAGGTTGAAAAAAATGAGATGGTTCTGAGAAGTAACGTCAGAGCTGAGAAACGTGGAAGATGTCGTGCATATCCCGATACCTATGAGGTAACTAAAACCTATAGGCAATCGACCCGACCCTTTCCAAAACCTCAAACGGCCTGATGTATATCGATGAAAGATTACCCTATATCCTAATCCTCCTATGTCCCAACCTCGGTGTAACATGTAGAAAAACCTGATCTCCAACCTTGAACTCTAGAGGTCATCTCTGTTGATCAACATAAGACTTCTATCATGACTGTGCAGTAAAAATCCTCTTCCGAATCAACTCTATCTGCTCTGTGGTCGCCTAGACAAGACGGGGTCTTAGAATAGTTGTGTCTCCTACCTCCAACCAACATAAGGGTGATCGACATGGAATACTTTATAAAGCTTAATAAGGTTCCATCTGAATAGTTTCTTGAAAACTATTATTGTTGGAAAACTCCACAAGAGGTAGGTGCTTCTCCCAAGAACCCCCAAAGTCTAGGATGCATGCTTGTTGCATGTCCTCCAGTACCTGAATCGTACACTCAGTTTGACCATCTATTTGAGGATGGTAAGATGTACTTAGATGTACCTGTGAACCCAAATCCCTCTATATTCTCTGATAGACCCGAGAAGTAAAACATGCATCCTTGTCTGAAAAAATGGAGTGTGGAACCCCATGTAGATGTATGATCTCTCAAGTGTACAGTCTTCCCAACTCATTAACACTGAAGGTCTCCTTGATCATAAATAAGTGATAAACCTTTGTGAGTTTGTCAATGACAACCCATACTACATCATTACCTCGAGGCGACCTCAACCAACCTATCAAGAAATCCATCACGACATCATTCCACTTCCTCTCAGGAATGGGTAATTGCTTCAAAATCCCTTCTGGTCTATAATGCTCCACCTTCACCTACTGACAGGTGGAACATCTCATAATGAAACCAGAAACATCCCCATTCATACTTGGAAACTAGTAATGAAGGCGTAGATCTTGATACATCTTGGTGACACCAGGATAAACTACCCAAACTGAGGAATGAAAGTCCCACATCATCTCCTCGCGTATGTTTGCTGACACCCATACACGCCCATGAAAGTGAAAGATCTCATACTCACCTATGATCCACCTAGGGATAAGGTCCTCTCTTGACACACTCTTATATAGATCTAGGCCTTCCGAATCTGATAGTTGCCTCATTCACACTCGATCAATAAGATTAGAGGTAACAAATACAAAAGAAAGAAGAGCCTGCACCTGTTTTTCGTAAACCCCCAAATGCATCTCAGAGAACATAGGCATAAGCTGCTGCTCACTACTGGCCTCCTAAACTGCCTGTATCTAAGTCCTTCTACTCAATGCACCAACTACTGTGTTGCCTTTCCTAAGTATGTAGGCAAGATCGAAATCAAAATACTGAAGGTACACAACCCACTTTCACTATCTTAGATTCAGACCGCGCTGAGTAAATATATACTTGAGACTTTTGTGATCAGTGAAAAACACAAAAGGCTCTCCTAGAAGATAATGTCTCCAACAACGTAAAGCATGAACAACTGCAGATAACTAGAGATCGTGTGTCGGGTAATTCCTCTCATGTGGTCTAAACTTCCGAGACCCATTTGCAATGACTCCTTCCCCCTACATAAGAACTACTCCCAGCCCGATACTTGATGCATCACAGTACACAGTATAGATCTTGCTCGAATCTGGAAAAACTAGTATCGATACTGAATCCAACCTCCCTTTTAGCTCCTAAAAGGCTAAATCACAAGAATTTGACCATAAGTACTTAGCACCCTTCTTAGTCAGGCCCATCAGTGGTGCTTCTAAGCAAGAAAAATCCTGTTGAAATGTTTGGAGTAACCATCCATCCACTAATGGAAAAGTAGGTTATACCAACAGTTTATAACCATTGCTATAGGCTGGAAAACCGTTGGCCTGTAAGGCGTGGGGAAATCCCTTTACCAACAGTTTCATTTAAACCGTTGGTATAGGTGCTCGAGAATTCTGGAAAACAATTTACCAAAGGTTCTAAACCATTGGTACAACTTTTTATAGATTTCTGGAAAAAGATTTACCAACGGTTCACAAATGTTGGTAAAGAGTTTCCCAAAACTGCTGCACAGAAGCGCCCAGAATCCCCCCCAGAAGCTACACCTGCATAAAAAAACAGTGCACAACAGCCCTCCAGTATACCCTCCACTATACAACTGCATAAAAAATATCACAAAAGCCACATACAGACTTCAAACAGTATAAAAAACACCTAAAATAGCCCAAAAAACACATATGACAACAATCATCCGGTGGTAATTCACCTCACCCATCAAATTCTAATAGGCAGAATAGTTTGATAAATATCTATTAGAGTTGAATAAGACATTCAAATTGACTCAAATCCCATTTTTTTGTGATACTAGGTTTGGGTATGTAATGATTTGTGATGAATTTTGCATTGAACTTGTATTGTTTATAATATATAGTGAAAAGATATTTTCTTAGGAGTCTCATCACTTATGACCCCATGAGTGAAACTACCAAACTCATGAAAAAGAGTTGTTTATGAGTGTAAATTTCAGTTGTATTCACTTAAAATGATTTCCTTTTGAAATAAAAGAGAGACATTGAGTGGTGTCGTCCACACCGCGCCTCAGATTGAGGCGGAGTTGACTCATACATATCACAAATGACCCATGGATACATGTCCTAAAGTATCAACAGTATCCGAATGCCTTTGGTCTATTTTCCGTATGTTAGTTGTTGTTTTAACTTAAACTGTTTTCCATTTCAAAGAAAAGTGAAACACTTTGAGTGGTGCCGGCCACACCACGCCTCGTATTGAGACAGGGTTAACTCGTAAACGTCACAAACATGAATCATTGTCCTAAAGTTTCAATAGAATCCGAAAGCATTTGGTCGGTTTTCCGTATGTCGTTTTTTTACTTAAAAGCGCGTCTATTTTAAACAAAAGAAAGACACTTTGAGTGGTGTCGGCCACACCATGCCTCAGATTGAGGCGGGGTTGACTCATACACGTCACAAATGACCAATGGATACATGTCCTAAAGTATCAACAGTATCCGAATGTGTTTGGTCAGTTTTCCGTATGTGGTTTTTTTTACTTAAAAGCGCATCCATTTTAAACAAAAGAAAGACACTTTGAGTGGTCCCGGCCACACCAGCCCTCATATTGAGGCGGTGTTGACTCTTACACGTCACATATGACCCATGGATACATGTCCTAAAGTATTAATAGTATCCGAATGCCTTTGGTCCATTTTCCGTATGTCAGTTGTTGTTTTAACTTAAACCGTTGTCCATTTCAAAGAAAAGTGACAAACTTTGAGTGGTCCTGGCCACACCGGCCCTCGGATTGAGGCGGGGTTGACTCGTACATGTCACATATGACCCATGGATCATTTTCCTAAAGTTTTAATAGAATCCTAATGCGTTTGGTCGGTTTTCCGTATGCAAGTTTTTGTTTTCACTTAAAATCCTGTCCATTTCAAATAAAAGTTAGACACTTTGAGTGGTGTCAGCCACACCGCGGATCGGATTGAGGTGGGGTTGACTCTTACATGTCAAAAATGACCCATAAATAATTTTCTTAAAGTTTCAATAGAATCCGAAATTGTTTGGTTGGTTTTCCGTATGTCGTTTATTTTACTTAAAAGCACATCCATTTTAAACAAAAGAAAGAAACTTTGAGTTGTACCGGCCACACCGGCCTCGGATTGAAGCAGGGTTGACTCATAAACGTCACATATGACCCATGGATCGTTTTCCTACAGTTTAAATAGAATATGAATGCGTTTGGTTGGTTTTCGGTATGTCAGTTGTTGTTTTAACTTAAACTGGTGTTCATTTCAAAGAAAAGTTATACACTTTGAGTGGTACCGGTCACACTGTGCCTTGGATTGAGGCGGGGTTGACTCGTACACGTCACATATGACCCATGGATTGTTTTCCTAAAGTTTCAACAGAATCTGAATGTGTTTGGTCGGTTTTTTGTATGTCAGTTGTTATTTTAACTTAAATTGTTGTCCATTTCAAAGAAAAGTTAGACACTTTGAGTGGTGTCGACCACACCGCACCTCGAATTGAGGCGGGGTTGACTCGTACACGTCACAAATGACCCATGGATACATGTCCTAAAGTATAAATAGTATCTGAGTGCATTTGGTCAGTTTTCCATATGTGGTTTTTTTTACTTAAAAGCGCATCCATTTTAAACAAAAGAAAGACACTTTGAGTGGTACCGGCCACACCGGCCCTCGGATTGAGGAGGGGTTAACTACTACATGTCAAAAATGACCCATGGATACATGTCCTAAAGTATAAACAGTATCTGAATGCCTTTGGTCCATTTACCGTATGTCAGTTTTTGTTTTAACTTAAACAGTTGTCCATTTCAAAGAAAAGTGACACACTTTGAGTGGTCCCGGCCACACCGGCCCTCGGATTGAGGAGGGGTTGACTCGTACACGTCACATATGACCCATGGATACATTTCCTAAAGTATAAATAGTATCTGAAATGCCTTTGGTCCGTTTTCCGTATGTCAGTTGTTGTTTTAACTTAAACTGTTGTCCATTTCAAAGAAAAGTGACACACTTTGAGTGGTCCCGGACACACCGGCCCTCAGATTGAGGTGGGGTTGATTCATACACATCACATATGACCCATGGATCTTTTTCCTAAAGTTTCAATAGAATACGAATGTGTTTTGTTGGTTTTCCGTATGTTAGTTGTTGTTTTAACTTAAATCGTTGTCCATTTCAAAGAAAAGTGACAAAATTTGAGTGGTCCCGGCCACAACGGACCTCGGATTGAGGCGGGGTTGACTCATACATGTCACATATGACCCATGGATCGTTGTCCTAAAGTTTCAACAGAATCCGAATGTGTTTGGTCAGTTTTCCGTATGCAAGTTGTTGTTTTCACTTAAAATCCTGTCCATTTTAAATAAAAGTAAGACACTTTGAGTGGTGTCGGCCACACCGCGCCTCGGGCAAGCATGATTTTTTTTTGAGAATCCAAGTTCATCAACCAACTTCCATGCCATATAGTGGTTTGAGGGAATATCTGCATCATCTGGAAGTAAGTCCTTCAAGAAGGTAAGAATATAATCAATTGTAGTATTTGAAATCCCATACATAGTTTTCCCATGAAACAATCGAATTAAAAATTCCAACTTTTTCATTTTATCACATTGCCGATATACTGGAGTCATCGCAGCATCATTAATTTTTTTCACCCTATCAACATCATCATTTTCATTGGACACATCATGTGTGATTGTATTGAAATCTTGTTGGCTGGACATCCTTTCCTTCTCATGATGTCGAATAAATGGAAACCGATCATATATCAAACTCTCCAATTCAGTCCTATCATTTGGATCATCAAAATTTTGAGATTCCATTTTCTCTCCATTGTGATACCACACA
Organism: Viscum album; assembly: GCA_963277665.1. Lineage (NCBI taxonomy): Eukaryota > Viridiplantae > Streptophyta > Magnoliopsida > Santalales > Viscaceae > Viscum > Viscum album. The sequence continues at coordinate 761,013,808 of OY728139.1, read as the reverse complement.
TAATAGTTTGTTTGGAAACCATATTTGGTTATATGATAGCTAACTGCTTCACGGATCAACCAAGGTCTTCCAACACAATTAAAACATGGGCAGTGTATGCGACCACTATCTGAAGCCTTGTCAAATGCAAAATCTAGAAAGCTGTTCAAATTATTTTGAAAATCGGTTGAAATCTGATCAGTTTCGTACATCCAACTTCTATCCATTCTGTAAAAAAATCTCAATAAGTCATTTCAAAGCAATTCAATAATATTAAAGTTTAATCAAAAAAATATTTACACAAATGACAATTTTTTATCTATATAAAAGCATAACTGACACATTACTCTATATGAGAATCATATTAATAAATACAACAAAATACAGTGTATATAAGAAAATAAGATACAAAATTTCTAATGCCTATATTCACGGATTGACCAGTAAGATATTGGAAGTGGATCAAGGAATACATAATCCTTAAGGGTCTTGTTGGGAGTATATGAGTTTTATACTTTAACTTCTTCAAGTAGATCAGGATGAGGAGTAAGATGAGGATCATGGGAGTGGCGGGACTGTCCAAGGGGGGTGTGGCGTGTCCAGGGGGGTGCGGGGTGTCTAGGGGGTGGTGGGGCTGTCCGGGGGGTCGGAGGTGTCTAGGGGGTGGGGGGCTGTCTAGGGGGGTCGGGGTGTCCAGGTGGGCGGGCTGTCCGTGGGGGTGGTCAGGTTGTCCAAGGGGGTCGGGGTGTATAGGTATATTTATATGAAAAGAATACCCCCACAATAATCATGCAGCCCTGTCATTAGTCTAAACCCCTAGAACACATAAAAGAAGCTAGTATGAACATTTACTAAAATATTTAACACCATACGAATGAAAATACAATCTAAATATAGTTTGAGAGGATATAATGGTGCGTGTGAAAAAATGATATTAAATCAATTTAAATGAATATGGAACAAATGAGGGTTTATAATACACTAAGAGTACCTCAAACAATCCAAAACCACTATAGCACCACCCCCTTGGATAGCCCGCCCACCCCCCTCGACACCCCTTCTCCCTATGGACAGCCCCCCACCACCTTGGATAGCCCGCCCACCCCCCTGGACACCCCTACCCCCCGTGGCCAGCCCACCCACCCCCCCTGGATAGCCCGCCCACCCCTCCTTGACAGCCCGACCACCCCCGTGGATAGCCCGTCCACCCTTGTGGACAGCCCGCCCACCCCCGTACCCCCCTGGACACCCCGTACCCCCCCGGGATAGCCCCGCCCACCCTCCCAAATAGCCCACACCCCCTCCCTTGCAACCCCACCACCACCACCTAGACATACCACCCCCCCTGGACACCCCACACACCCTTCCCCCACCAGGACACCCCACCCAGACCCCCAGGACAACTTACACCCCCTGGACAGCCCTGCCCACCCCCGTGGACAGCCTTTCCCACCCCCGTGGACAGCCCCGCCCACCCCCGTGGACAACCCACCCACCCCCGTGGACACCCCCTACCCCCTATACAGCCCAACCACCCCCGTGGACAGCCCACCCACCCCCCTCGACACCCCTTCTCCCTATGGATAGCCCCCCACCCCCTTGGATAGCCCGCCCACCCCCCTGGACACCCCTACCCCCTGTGGCCAGCCCACCCAACCCCCTGGACAGCCCGCCCACCCCTCCTTGACAACCCGACCACCCCCGTGGACAGCCCGTCCACCCTTGTGGATAGCCCGCCCACCCCCGTACCCCCCTGGACACCCCGTACCCCCCCTAGATAGACCCGCCCACCCTCCCAAACAACCCACACCCCCCTTCCCTGCAACCCCACCACCACCACCTAGACATACCACCCCACCTGGACACCCCACACACCCCTCCCCCACAAGGACACCCCACCCAGACCCCTAGGACAACCCACACCCCCTAGACAGCCCCGCCCACCCCCGTGGACACCCCCTACCCCCTAGACAGCCCAACCACCCCGTGGACAGCCCACCCACCCCCCTCGACACCCCTTCTCCCTATGGATAGCTCCCCACCCCCTTGAATATCCTGCCCACCCCCTGGACACCCCTACCCCCCGTGGCCAGCCCACCCACCCCCCCTGGACAGCCCGCCCACCCCTCCTTGACAGCCCGACCACCCCCATGGACAGCCCGTCCACCCTTGTGGACAGCCCGCCCACCCCCGTACCCCCCTGGACACCCCATACCCCCCCTGTATAGCCCCACCCACCCTCCCAAACAGTCCACACCCCCTCCCCTACAACCCCACCACCACCACCTAGACATACCACCCCCCTGGACACCCCACACACCCCTCCCCCACCAGGACACCCCACCCAGACCCCCAGGACAGCCCACACCCTCTAGACAGCCCCACCCACCCCTGTGGACAGCCTTTCCCACCCCCTTGGACAGCCCCGCCCACCCCCGTGGAAAACCCACCCACACCCGTGGACACCCCCTACCCCCACAATCCATTATCCAAAACATATCAAATTGGTTTGAACACAATCCATAATTCCCACAATCCATTATCCAAAACATGTAAACGTTCACGATAGCCTCCCCCAACTCTGATTTACATGTTTTGAACACTCTCCTTCAAAACATAGAATATAAAAACATTAAATAAGTCTTCACAAACACAAACAATATCCTATTTAGATATTAATTTCAATAATCAAGTAAACCACCAACACCTGGAAAAAATCTATTCATTAAAATAACTACAACAATATGGTTGAGATCAAATTTTACCTATTCGGATGGGGGTGTAACTTTTGGGATGGGGGGTGATGGTGTTCGGATGGGGGGTTCGTGAGAGCAGTGGAGCGAAAGAGATTTGGATGGGGTTCGCGAGAGCAGCGGAGCGAATAGATTAGGGATCTGTCCGAATGGGGAGAGGAGATCGCGATCTACAATTTTGGGAAAACCTTTGCCAACGGTTCACTAGAACCGTTGGGAAATGTGTGAGTTTAGCACCCATTTCCCAACGGTTCCAGTGAACCGTTGGGAAAGGGTCCACCGAAATTCCCTTTTCCAACGGTTTAAATAAACCGTTGGCAAAGGCTCACTATACCAACGGTTTAAATAAACCGTTGGTATACTACCGTTGGGAAAAGACCAAATTCCAGTAGTGATCCCTAGAAAACTTTGTACCTCAAAGACACTCTTCGGATGCTCCCAGGAAACTACTACTCTCACTTTATACAGGTCTATTGATACTTCTGTATCTGAGATAACATGATCCAAGAAGTGAATTTGGTCCATACAAAAGTGTCATTTAGAGATATTATCAAATAACTGATGCTCTCTCAGTGTACTCAAAATGATCTCAAGATGGATAGCATGGTCGTGTTGAGTATGAGAGTACACCAAGATATTGTCCATGAAGACTACTACAAAATAATCCAAGTATGGATGGAACACGTGGTTCATCAGTGCCATGAAAACTGAAAGCGCGTTCATGAGACCAAACAACATAACCACATACTCGTATAGACCATACCTGCTCCAAAAGGCCATAAGAGGTATATATGATGGTCTAAATCACAACTAATGGTAACCGGATCTCAAGTCAATATTTGGGAACACCTGGGCTCCTTGAAGCTAATCAAAGAGATCATCAATCCTCGACAATGGGATATCAGTTCTTAACCATCAACTATTTCAGATTCTGATAATCCACACAATGTCTGAGGGAATCGTCCAACTTCTTCACAAGAAAGATAAGAGAACCCCCAAGGAGATGTACTGGGTCGGATGAAACCCTTTTCCTGCAACTCCTCCTACTGTTTCTTGATCTCTTGTAACTTTGGTGAAACCATCCTATAAGAAGGAATGGACACCAGTGTTGCTCCTAGAATAATCTCAATAGAAAATTCTATATCTCACTCTGGAGGAAAACTTGAAAATTCCTCTGTAAAGACATCCCTAAAATGATCCACCACTGGAGGAAAGTCTATATGTGAAGTCCCTTGGTCATCCAGATATAGAATAGAAATCTGGGCTGTAACTCCTCCCAACCCATGATTATCAGGTCCTACTCTGCTCGCCTAGACATCCCATTCACCCTTATATAGAAAGGATCCACCCTCTAGTGATGTGAAACTCACCCTATGTCGATAGAAATCAACAACAACCTGGAAGGGAACTAACCAGTCCATTTTGAGAATGACGTCATAGCCCGTCATCTCTAAGACATAGAGATACCATAAGAAGTGACACCCACCAACCTCAAGAGGGCACTCCTTGCACTGATGTACACTATCTGTTCTAGTCCCCAACAGAGTGTCCAATGTCAAGACATCAGCAGAGGTAAAGATACAAATCCCAAGGTTCTCCACAACAACAACAGATATGAAACTATGGGAAGCCCCTGTATCAAAAAGTGCAGAAGCTAAAACTGCGGCAACTAGAATCATACCTCTAACTATAGAGAGTCCAGGATCCTACTCCTATTGAGTCTTCTCCACTACAAAAGTATGACTTGAACTATGTCCCTGTGACCTTGCCTAACCACCTTGAGCTGATCCACCCTGTTGTCGCTAAAATCCTGTTGACTGGATACCGCAGCTGCGATCTCCACCTCCGCCTGATCAGCCAAAGAAACTCCAGTTCCTAGATTGATGAGAGACCGATGGTGATGCTATGATATAAGGAGTCAAAATAGAACCTCTATCACCCTCTCTTGGTGAGAAAACTGATAGAACCACTAAAGATGGCCCATCTTGCTACAAGATCGGCACTCCACTGGGTCTCTTAGGCAATGTGGCCTCATATTCCCACTATTCCCACATTGGTATCACACCACCTGGCTACCATAAGAAGTATCCTGCCTCCTCATATCCCCACGCATAGACTCTCTACAGTGCTTCTTACTTTTAGTATGAGGGTTACTAACTCCAGATGCCGAACCACCCTGGCTAACAGCTCAAGAATCCCTCAGATTGCACTCACTGATCAGAGAATAGTTGACTATAAGTGATGGAATTCAACCTGAAGATGTTCACCTGATATTGGATGTCATACTTGAGACCATCCTCAAACTTCCTCACTTGGAAAATATCATCACCTCTTGGGATGGGTGTGAAGCACTGCAGCTCTGTGAAGTGAGAAGAATACTCCATAACTAAAATAGTACCTTGCTCCAGACTCATGAAATCTTAGGCTCAATCGACCCTCAAGTTCTCTAGGTAGAAATAATCATAGAAGGCATGATGGAACTCATCCAAATCCATAACCTTCTAGTGTCCTTACTATGAGATCACATCACACCATCTCTTGGAGGAATCCCATAACATGTATGTAGCGAGCTTCACCCTAATTTCTGGAGGCGTCTCCATATTCTTGAAGATTGACAGCATGACTTCTAACCATGAATCTGTAGCCTGAGGTCCTCTATCCCCTGAGAAAGTGAGAGGATGCTGCTGCTAAAAGACCCGCGTCAACTCTACCATAGACAGAGCAGGAGGTGGTACTCCTTGGAAGGTATGCACGAACCTCATAAATCCCTCTCGGAAATGTGCATTGGCACCTATATCCAAGATAAAGGCTGGTGCCAAGACGGGCATGACTGGAGGATCTACTTACAGTTCCTGATCTTCCATGTCCGGTGTTTGGTCACTACCCTATAACTGGCATACAACCAGAGGACGTCTCAATGGCATGACTCTACAAGGTCAAACACACACCTTAGTTTAAGATTATCAGGAACTAAAACCTTAGAAGTAAAAGAAGGGAATAAGAGAAAGAAATAATTCAATATTTTTTTCAAAACAAGGATACATGATGTGTAAGACCCCTACACGACATGTTCCTTTAGACCTTCACATGGGCGTGTACTCCTGCCAACCCTGGTCATGTAACACCCCATACACACGACATGTTCTCCCAAGACACGACATGTACTTAAATCATTTTTCCCTAACTGAGTTCTTCTATATGACTTAACCCACATGTTCTCCTAGAGAAATACTAAATGGCATTTTTGTGCGAGACACGATGTGTACTAGAAGGAATTTCACCGAAACGTGTTGTTAGTCACACGGACGGTTACATGACTGACTCTACATGGCATTTTTGTGCCAGACACGACGTGTAATAACTACCCATAATCCACCCATGTAGCTAGTCACACAGCTGGACACATGGCGCCTAAGACACGGCGTGCATAGAGTGAACATGGCGTGTCCCACCTAAAAATTCCCAACCCCATGTCTCTTCCCATGCAACCTGTGACACAGTTAGAGACTACATGACGTGTATATACAGTACATGGCGTGTACTTAAGAAAAATAGTTACTTCCCAAACAGAAGGATACATGACGTGTATTCAGCAATACACACCGTGTATTCTGGGTTTTTTCCGACAGTAAGCCTCAAAAACAGCTTCGGAACCCAGAAAAACACTAAAAAACATTAAAGTTCCAAATTATGACCTATGAGGGCCCATACTCCCCATGATTCAAAGTTTATCATCTTATACATGTCATATATAAGAATAATAGTGCAATGATCCACCAAATTCCAATCTATGAGGGCCCATAACACCTCAAGAACCAAAGTTTGGCATTCATTAAAACGAAACCTTAAAAAAATCAACACCCTATCAAATAGCAATTATTCTATTAAGGAATCTATCACACAACATGCATATCTAGCATGACATCTATCACAATAATATGAAATCAGTAATGCACCCTAAATGGCATAGAAAGAATGCATGACCTCTGATCTCTAACAAGTGCCTATATGATGCATGAGATGGAATACCCTCATATCATCGGGTTTCAATAGAAATAGAACCTCAATAACATTAAAAATAACAGCACAATACATGTGAATCACCCAACAGTGAAATCAAATCAATCATAATAATTGTAAAACCATAAAAATTGCAATATACGAGGTAAATTAGCTTTTCCTTATATGTAGGTTAGCTAATCCCAACAAAAGATTATTACCAAGTACCTATTCCTTCCTATCCCTGTCTATAGGCTCTAAATATTAAGTCAAGAAGAAAATAATTCCTTTGATACCACTTTGTAACGTCCCGGTTCTGGGTGCCGCCCAGAGGTGCCCTGTACCCGGTTGGTCACATGGCCTCAAGCGCATTTCCCCAAATTCCAGAGGCAACCGACAAGCAGCGAGGGCCTTGTGTGTGATAATGGAGAAACTGTGACCTCATTGGAAGACTAACACAGTGGAAATAAACAGATAACAGTAGCAGAAGTAATAATAATACCATACAATAGTAAACAGCGGAAGACTAAAATTAATAAACAACTGGAGCACATATATATAAATGATGAATGATACATATATCTAGGAAAATAACCAAACAATTCACAATGATGAAATACAGTACTAAACCAAAGTACAAAGAAAACAAATAAACTCCAGCAGCATCATAAGGCTCAACTTGGTCCCATGCTCTCCAGCTCCACAGCAATCAAGTACCTGAAGTAGAAGGGCGCTTGCCCTTATCTATTCCTACAACAATAAAATCTGTTTAGGCCCAAAATCATGGACCAAATAGGGTGTGAGACAAATCCTAGTAGGAAACCACCCAAAGATATGTGCCTAATAGTCAGTGAATATTTATGGCAGACAATAATCAAAATGAAGCAGTAAACAAGGAAGAACTCAAGGTAAACAATCCTATAGTTTCAATTGAATTCATTTTCATATATCAAGTAAGAAGATAATCAAATACAAGTAACCCTCTAGGAAGTACTCACAGCCTATCCTCTTTGGTTCAACCAAACAAACACAAGAAACCCTCTGGGAAGTACTCACAGTCTAACCCCTATGGTTCAGCTTTAGAAAAGACTCTCTGAGGAAGCACTCACCGTCAATCCCCCCTACGGTCTTGTATCAGTAGCTATAAACACTATGAGGAAGCACTCAATGTCCAATTCCCCCTATGGTCTCGCAATGTGTAACTAAATACACTCTGAGGGAGCAAAAATTTCATCCCCCTATGGTCTCACAATGTAAAAGTAAACAGACACTCTGGAGAAGCCCTCAGCATCCATTCCCCCCTACGGTCAACCACACTAGGTTCCCACAGCCCTGTATAAGTCTATCGCTCACAACGATGTTAAACAGACAAATTAAACCTTAAGAACTACTGGGATAATAGCTTTCAAGAACTACTTGGCTAAAAAATAACAGGAATATAACAACATTAGATAATATCACTCTATCCTAATAACACAAGGCATGGAAATCAAGCAGCCTAACCAGCAAAGCTAGACCAAATGGTCAATATCAAAAAAAAACATGGGAAACACATCCATATCATAAAAAATAACCCTATTCACAATCAAACAACCTCTACTTAGGCACACAAGGCATAATAAGCATTAACAGGGCTAAAATCCCATAACATGCAATACCCCATTCTAGGGTATTGGTCACTTTTGCACATAATATTCAAATACTAACTATGGAAAGGCATAAACCACCTACCTCAAATTTGTAATATTGATATACTCCGACTTCGGCCCTTGAATCAACCTAGAATGCGGTAGATCTATAAAAACTTCTAAAACGTTCAACCAACGATATCTCATGAGAGATGAGAAATCAAGATATGAGGCTCTAGAATAAGGAATAACTATTCGTGTTGATTCCAACACAATCAAAATCGGTCTATTCGGAGAACATACAATGGGTTTGAGGCTCAGAGAAGATTCGTCAGCTTCAGTCGTTCCTAGACGAGACGAGCCGAGAAGAAGGGTGTTCTGCCAATTTGACGTGACCCTAGTTTGACATAAAAATTAAAAAGAAAAGTACATGGTGTGTTATTTAAAGGTACATGGTGTGTACTTGCCTTAACCAGCCCCTGCTTTAGGTGGTCTATAGGTTACCCCACATGACCATGTACTCGGCCATTACACGGCCAGTACACAGTCACCCGTGGAAATCGGGTACATGGTGTGTAATCCAAATTACACAACGTATACTCCTTAAATTTCCATATTCTCATATTTTTCTCAAAGACATTATAAAAGAAAAACCCATACTTTAAAAGAAGGTCCGGGATCTTAGAGAGGGTGAATCAGGGTATGGATATTATTTTCAAAATTATTCCTACCCTAATGGATATTGGCCTATTTATTATAAGGGTCACTCTATTTTATCTTAAGTGTTTTTGTTGATCTTCATTCTTTATATGATTATGATTCAATTAAAGTAAATCAAGAGAGAAATCATAAGGAAAACATATTTTTACTTGGTTCACCCTGACTAGGCTACATCCAAGGTGCACACAATAGTAATGTATCGATGTACCAAATACACTAAGTCTCACTTCCAAAATGAAGTTTGATCCAGATCACTTCTATACCTAGAATAACTATATTTACAATGTTTAAGAATACCTCACTGCCTCCCAAGGTTCTATCCCTCAATCTTTCTTCTATAGCTCACTACCGGTGGAAAGGATCACATTCTTCCTCTTCCTTTTCTCACTACTCTAGAAGGGATTCACAAATAGTTTATGGGCATATAAGTCTCTTCATTATCAATAATTAATGAATCCTAAATTGTAGGTAGATGATCTATTTAATTTATTTAATGGTTTATATTCCACTTCTATGAAAACACCTGAAAGAAAAACTTCCACTTTACAGACAACTAGAATAGACTTCTCTTTAATATAGAAAAAATAATTACTTCCACTTTGGAAAGATATTTGTGAGGTTACAAGTATTACTTTAACTTCCTTGAATGTGGTAGTGCATAAAATCCTTCTAAAAGAATTGTAGAATGGTGCAGATCCTTTTTTCTTCTTCTTCTTCTTCTTCTGACTTTAGATAAGATAATAATTTTGATCATAGGGTAATACAGGCACATATATTCTTATGCAAAACTCTAGTGTGATACCCCTTCATAAGACCCTATCATGTAACCCCTTATGTTATATCTTGGCATGTAAGCCCTTTTGCGAGATCCTAGTGCGAGGCCCCTTGTGTGAGATCCTGGCGTGAAACCCATTGCACAAGATCTTAGTGCAAGACCCTTTAATGCTTTGCGCAAGATATTTTCATTTCATTCTTGTGCGAGATCAAAATTTTTTCTCTTGTATGAGATAAAAAATTTGTGATTTCATGAGATAAGACATTCACTCTTTCATGACATCAAGCATTTCACACTTGTGCGAGATCAAACATTTTAAATTTGTGTGAGATAAAATATTCTTGCCAAATCTTAATGAATTATTTGAAAACCAGCCTTCATCAACAACCTCAAACATTTTCAATGAACACAATCAAACCAAAAGAACCACTAGGAGGGATTTTTTCCTAATAGGATGCTTTATAGAGTGGAAAAGTTTTCTGCTGATGTACCTTACTAATGAGTTATCAATGGAGAATCACTTTAAGGAAGGTCTATGATATGCTGTTTGATCTTAGGTCAATGTGTTTAGATTGACCTCTATTACTGAAATTGTAAATCAAGAAATGATTATAGAGAAAAACCTAAGTGAATCTGGGGGCACAGAGCAGACCGATGAAGTATTTCAACCCAGTGGTTTAACATCTTCAGGTAGGAATCACCATTTTGAGTCTTCCCATGAGATAAGTACTAGTTAATTTGTGAGTATTAGTAGCTTAGTTTTCTGCCATTAGTGTTTCCAATGATGACACATGAAGAATTGGTGAGACCGCGACCCAGTCAAGTGACGAGCTTGCGGTATTATGGGAAACATGCAAAGTTTCTATAGAACCTTTCTTCTAGTAGTGAGTGGTAGTGGTTAAACTCTGACACCAGGTTCAAGAGAAGGTTTCACAACTCCATGTTAGTAAGGGAGATGGATAGGTTAAATTTGATCATGCTGAGGTAGTGGTAGTTGTGGTTAAGGAATCTAGGCACCGGTTATACCAAGACAACAGTGCATGCCTACTATGGGAAGTGAGGTTGTGTCACAGGGCCATAGTTTAGGCAAGATTTATTCTGTACAACCTACCCCTCAAGAGCGGGTCATCGGACCATGTATAATGATAGGTATGATCTTAGTTGTCACAACTATTGTATCTCCTCTTTTTGATACTAGTTCATCACATAGATTTATATCTGTACTTGTGGTGGAAATCCATGGGCTTGTGTTTTAGTTTTCTGAGGGTGCTATGATGATTGACACTCTATTGGGGATTAGAATAAATCATGTACGTTAGTGCAAGGAGTTCACCCTTGACGTTGGTTGGCGTCACTTCATTTGGAATCTTTTTTTCCTCAAGATGACTAGGTTTGATGTCATACTCAGGATGTACTGGCTAGTAGATTATCTAGCCTACATTGATTTCTATCACCGGAGGGTGACTTTAACATCACTAGAGGGCGTAATTTTTACTCATAAGGATGGATGGGATTTCTAGGTGATCTGAGATGGACCACAACATCTTTGGCTGCGTGGAATGACAACCCAAATTGATAGTTCGTATCTTTTTGATTAGGGAGCACATTAGGTGGACTTCCCTCCAATGGTTTAATGTTTCAGGGATGTCTTCCCAGATAAATTTTATGGTTTAACTTCTGAGATATTGGTTGATTTATTCATCGAACTAGTGCCAGGAGATGCACCAATATCCATTCCTCCTTATAGGATGACTATGATAGAGTTTTAGAAACTCAAGAGGAAACTAGAGGATTTGGAGGCAAAGGGGATTATTCAACCTGGTACTTCTCAGTGGGCTTCAACTATCATTTTTACAAAAAATGTGGATGGAACCCTTATGTATTATGTGGATTATTATAAATCGATCCAACTAATGGTTAAGAACTAGTATCCTCCGCCATAGAGAGATGACATTTTTGATCATATTTGAGGAGCTCAAGTGTTCTCAAAAATTGATTTGAGATCCAAATATCACCAGGTGCATGTTCTACTTATAGACCTGAATCGTACAACCTCTCATAGCAGGTATGGTCTATAAGAGTATTTGGTTATGATGTTCGATATGACTAATGTGCCAGCGGTTTTCATGGAAATTATGAATCGAGTTTTCTATCCTTACCTAGATTCATTTTTTGTGGTTTTTATGGAAGATATCTTGGTGTATTATCACAATTGACGTCACCATGACAAACATCTTGAGATCATTTTGGATACACTGAGAGATAATTGGTTATCTGCTAAGCTCATGCAGTTCCACTTCTAAATGGATAATATTCACTTCCTAGGTAAAATAATCTCAGAAACATGAGTATCATTTTACCTAGAGAAGGTGAGAGTTTTAGTTTCCTAGAAGCATCCCAAGAACATCTTTGACATATAGAGTTTATTAGGGTGATCTGGATATTGCATTTATGTCATACAAGACTTCTCACACTTATCAGTTCCATTGATGGACTTTACTAAGAAGGGTGTGAAGTTTATATGGACATATACCTGTGAGACAACCTTTCAAGAGATGAAAGGGATACTAACTTCAGTACCAGTTCTGATTTTACTAGATTAGGAAATGAGATACACTATGTATTGTAATACATCAGGTGTCGAGCTTGAAGCAGTACTGATTTAGGGAGATATAGTTGTGGTGTACTAGTCTCGATAGTTGAGGCCACACAATATGAATTACCTGATGCATGATCTTGAGTTTTCTACAACTATTCATGCTTTGTGTTTTTGGAGACATTACTTATTGGGAGAGAATTTTGTGGTGTATATGGACCAAAATATCATCATGTACATATTTACATAGCATGTTCTGAATCTAAGGAAGAAAAGGTAGGTTGAATACCTACAGTATTCTGAATTAATTTTTTCCTATATTCTTGGAAATGGAAATGTAGTGGATGATGCACTGAGTAGGAGGAGTCCAATACAGGTAGTTTTTTAGGCTAGTAGTGAATGTAAGCTTATGTATTTGTTCTATGAGATTCACTTAGTGGTGTAGGATAGTCATGGTAAGACTTTCCTTTAATCCTTAGTTATGACCTCTACCCTACTGAATATAGTGAGGATGAGGAAACTTTTGGGTTTGGAGGGCCTAGTCCTACGAGAGAGTGTGGAAGGTGAGGACCCACCTCCTGGTTGGGCTATAGGTGAGGATAAGTTTCTCCATATCCATGGTTATTTTTGGTTTCTATTGGACATACATGAGGAGATGATGTGGGAGTTTCATGCCTCAGTTTGGGAAGTGCATCCCAGTTTCACCAAGATGTACTGTGATTTACACCATCAGCAATGGTGGCCAAGTATGAAGTGATAGGGTGTTGTTTTTGTTATGATGTGTTCCACCTGTCATCAGGTAAAGTCAAAGAATTATAAAACAATGATAATTTTAAATTATTTAACTATTTTTGAGTGGAAATGGGATGATATCAAGATGAATTTTGTGACTGGATTTCTAAGGTAGCTCAAGGTAGCAATGCTATGTGAATTTTTTCTAACTAGCTCATGAAGTTTGAAAATTTTATATTGATCAAGGATACCTTTAGTGTAGATGATATTGGGAGGTTGTATATCAATGAGATATTATTACTTCATAGGGTCCTGCACACAATCATTTCAGATAGGGAAGCCTGATTTATTTATGGTTTCTGGAAGAGCTTGCAGAGGGCGCTGGGTACACAGGTTCTTCTAAGAACATCATACCACCCTTAGGCTAATGTCCAATTAAAGCATATGATATAGGTTCTTGGGTACATACTGTTAGAATGCGTCTTGGATTTTGGGGGCTCTTGGGAGAGGCATGTACCCCTAGTTGAGTTCTCCTATAATAATAGATATCAGGATACTATTCATATGGAACCTTATGAGGCTTTGTATGGAAATCCATACCGATCACCCCTATTATAGTTAGAGTCAAGTGAAGAAGATTTATTGGGACTGTGTCTCATGTAGGAGACTTTTGAGAAGGTCCAATTGATCATGAAGTGGATGGATACTACACAGTCTCATCAGAAATCTTACGCAAATCACCACAGAAAACCTCTAGAGTTTGAGGACAGGGATCATGTATTTTTAAATATCTCACTGAGGATGAAACATAGATGGATCAGGATACATGGTAAGATTTCACTATGATATTTCAAGACATTCGAGATTCTAGAGAGATTTGGGCTTCTAGAGAATTGGTTGCAGTTACCTCAGAGGTACTGGGCCATGCATGATGTTTTCCACATATTTCAGTCATGCCATTATCATTTGAATCCATCTCATGCTTTTCAGCCCATGGAGGTTGATTTATAGGTAAATGATCCCTTTGAGGAGCATCCAATTCATTGATAGGAGCATGAAGGTTCTCTGAGACAGGTCAATTCCTCTAGTACGAGTGCCATGGAAGCATGGTCGTTTAGAGGATGCGACTTGGGAGTGGGAGGCTAACATACATGGTCAGTGGATAGAGTTATTATCCCATGAATCTTTACCACCCTTGAGAGGGAAATTCCGAGATGAATTTCATTAATGGGGGAATATTATAAGAACATGAGTTTTCTTATGAGGTATAAATCCTTTTGTTTTTGGTTTAAGTGCTTGTTTATGGCCTAATGTGAGTACCTTTGAGGTTATGGGGCATATCAGAGGTGTCTAGGGATTGTTCAGAGCCTAGTGCCTAGGTTTTTTGAAGAAAAGGACATGACACATGGTTAGTAGAAACCATGCGAGGTAGGATACATGGGTAATACTAACCATGTGATATTTGGGAAGAGAGCAGAAGGAGACCACACGGTTTGGAAAACCATGAAAATCGAAGCACATGCATGTGAGAGATCTCTCTAGTTTTTTATAGTGGGTTGAGACATGGTTTACGCACAATTAGTTAAAACATGCATTTAAACCATGCGAGGTTCCCCTTATTATAGTAGTGGGTGCATGATTAGTGCATGGTTTGGACAACCATGTGGACAAACTATGCGAGCTAGGGATTTTTGGTGAATTTACCACATTTCCATTACTTAATATTATAACCTATTTCACCTTTCACTCCTCCTTTGTTAGAAAACAAAAACTTTGGAGCTCCATTTTAATCCAATTTATAGGATTTGATCCCATTTACTTGTATGATATCAAATTTGAGCACCGACCATCTTGTTGAATTCACATCAATGAGTACTCAATTCCTTTCTTACCATTCTTCATTCTTCTTGGTATTAGCTGCGCTATTTAGGTGTAAAATAATATGCCCTAATTTTAGGTTCTTCATCTATTCTTTTATTTTCTACTGATCTAAGGCGAATCAAAAGCTGATATGTTAGGTCCACTAGGATGAGTACCCTGAGAGGGGGGGGGGTGAATCAGGGTATGACTAATTCAAAATTAAAGCCCGTTCTGATCTTGTTTCACTGTTAAGAAAAACACTCTTCTCTCACTTTCCTATTTCACAATATAAGTAGAAGGTAAAGAATGCACAGGACACTGCAATTTTTACTTGGTTCACCGCTAACGGCTACGTCCAAGGAGCATACGCCGACAAGTTGCCAGTCGTACCAAATTCCACTATTCTTCACTAGATGTGGATTACAAGGTTCGGTCATAGTCACTCTGTCCCAGGCTCACTGCCTTTACAAGGTTTAGGGTCAGCTCACTGCTTTCCCAAGGGTCACTCCCTATTTCTCTCTCTCTGGCTCACATCCGGTGAAGAGGATCACCTTCTTCCTCTTCCTTCGCTCACTACTCTAGAAAGGATCCACTCATAGTTTATAGACCTATAGGTCTCTTCATTTTCATGAAATAATGCATCTTGTTCTATATGTAGATGCTCTATTGAAGTTCAACTTTCACCTGTAGATGAATCTCTCTTTGCACCGAAGGTATCGAGCAAACTTCCAGCTTCCACGCAGCCCGAAAATCACTACCGGAACTAAACCTTACTTGGCGTGCAAGTCTAAATCAGTGCACAAGTATCGGCGCGCAAGTCACAACGGGAACGCAAGTTCACCTTAGACACTTTCATGACACAAGCTTCCCCAACTCTAAACTTGCGCGACTCTTTTCCTTTTACACCCAAACCAATATTGGCGTGCAACTGCCAACTGGAGCGCAACTTCTCACACTGGCGCGCAACTTCACCTGCACGACCACACACCACTTGCGCGACCACCACAACTGCGCGATGGGAGCTCTGATTTCTCAAAGTGTTGAACTCTGGTGTATAATGAAGAGGGGTGGTCTAGTATTTATAGGAATTTGGTCACCCCTGCGCAACGGCGCGCAACTCTCACCTCAGCGCGCAGATCTCTTTTCCTACAAGTCACTTGCGTGACCTAATTCCAAACTTGCACGAACCTCTTTCCTTTACCATATTTTTATCTTCAGATCTTGAAAAACCATAGACATGAAAGTTCTCAAGCTTCTAAGGCATTGACGCGCAAGTCTCTTTCACGGTGCGCAAGTCACTTGCACGACACCACCAATACTTGCACAACACTTATCCCTTTGCCATATTTTGATGATATGATATTGAAAAACATATGGCGCGCAAGTTTCAAAGCCTTCAAGTACAGAGATCGCAAGTCCCTTTTCCAAAAACCACTTTTTTTCATTTGACAATTTTCAGGCCCAAAAATTTGGCAAACACTGGAAAATGGCGCCACCTTGTATCTGTTCTTTTGTACCGCCTCCAGATCATCCATTCCTCCTGTCGACATTCTTGAATCAAACATGGATCGTTGACCTCATCTCTTGAACTCAACATTCCATCATGAAATCCTATTTATCAACAAATTCGTATGTCATTGTTTTGCTTTGTCAACAATCACCACTCAGATGTCCACTTTGTCAACAAACACAATCACCTCAAAAATGCTTCAATGATACCTTGAGAGATTTTTACCCAAAATGATACTATATGATAAATATATTAAGGACCTATTATAGGTGGTATATAATTTTCCCAAAATGGTTTGGGGATTTATTAACCTAGTTTTCATTGTGCCTCCCACCAGACTTCCCAATGCGGACTTGAAATTAAATTGAATAATTTAATTAGATGAAATTGAATAATTTAATTAGATGAAATTGAATCTATTAGTGATTACATTTAGTTCCTTTGAGATGTATTTTAGGTTGTTTCCCTAACCAAGGACGCCCATGGGGTGTTCCATGTGTATTGGATTTGCTTATTCTCTTGTTAAACCACAAATGGGGCAATTTAGTGCTTGCATAGTTACAGGAAGATTATTAATTGATGAATTGAACATAATTTTTAAAATAGAAGATGGTTTACCTCCTTTTAATGTTGATGATTTTGTTTAAACTATTTATGTTGGGCAAAAATACCTTAAGGTATCATTGCAGCATTTTTGAGGTGATTGTGTTTGTTGACAAAGTGGGACTCCATGTTGTGTTTGTTGACAGAGCGGACCATGATGTTAAATTAGTTGAAAAAGGGGGTTTACATGGTGAGTTGTTGAGTTTATGAGATGTTTTTTACAATGCATGATTGACAAGAAGAACCTAGACAATGGAATGAACTATTTTGAGGTTGTACAAAAAGAGAAGATACAAGGTGGCACCATTTTCCAGTGTTTTCCAAATATTTGGGCCTCAAAATCGACAAATGGAGAAAAGTGTTTTTGGAAAAAGGACTTGCACGCCAGTGTCTTGGAGTCTTGGAAAGTTGCGTGTCATATGTTTTTGAAGATCAAAACATCAAAATATGGAAAAGAAAAAAGGGGCACCCAAGTTTTGGTTTGGGTGCACAAGGTGACTAGGGCGACGAAGTTCAACACTTAGAGAAAATTAGAGCTCTAGTCGCACAGGTGGTTTGGACACGCAGGTGGTTGTGTGGGCACACAAGTATAAGGTTATTTATAAGTTGTGCACCAGTTGATAGTTGCGTGCCAATATTGGTTTGGGTGTAAAAGGGTGTGAGTCACCCATGTTCTGAGTTGGGGAAGGGGGTATCACGCAAGTGGTTTGGTGACACTTGCGTGCTAGGTTTGGAGAAGCACGCCAAAGCATAGAGAAGTGTGCCAGTCATAGAGAAGCACACCAGTCAATCTAGGGTTTTGAGAAAGTTGGAAGATTTCCTGGTACATTCGTGGTAAAGTTGTATTCATCAGTGGATGAAAGTGAAACTTCAACAAAGAATATGCACAGAGGAAGATGCATTCATTTGTGAAAACGAAGGGACCTACAAGTCTTTAAACTATGAGTGGATATTCTGAAGAAGCAGTGAGAACACTTCAGTTGATATAGCAGTGAGATTTTATATTGTGAGTGGTTGTAAACTAGGAGGGACAGTGAGTCCACTACGAACATTGTAAACAACAGGGAACTTATAGCGGATTTGGCACATCGACACATCACCGGTGTATGCTCCTTGGATGTAACCCAGTGAGGGTTAACCAAGTAAAAATTTCTGTGTCCTGTGCATGATGTAATTTCTGTTTAAACTTTTCTATAGGAAAGAGAGAGATGAGAGTTTTTCTTAACAGTGAAAAAGATCAATAGGGGATTTTTTTTAATTTGTCATACCCTAATTCACCCCCTCTCAGGGTATCTAACCCAGTGGACCTAACAATTGGTATTAGAGGGAAAGGTTAATATCAGTGTTTCTATCTCAAATGGAGGTAACCAATCATAAAGAGATTCTGATCTTCAACAAGAAAAATTTTCAGCTATGGAAGAATCCGATGCAACACTACTTATGATATTTGAGAATGGATGTGTTTACAGCAGTAATACATGGTATAACAACCGATATTAATAGTGGTTCTTTATCAAATGCTGAGCAAAGAGAATTGGATGCTGACGCTAAGGGAATCAATGCTTTAGGGGGATCCATATCCAATGATATATATACAAAGGTGATTTCATGAAAAACATCACATTCCATGTGGGAAAAACTTTTGAACATATATGAATGAGATTCAAAGGTCAGATAAGAAAAGATGCAAGTGTTGTGGAACAAGTATGAAGATCTGAGAATGAACCCGAATGAGTCTACTGATGCATTCTTTGACAGGGTAAATGTGGTAGTGGAAGACATGTGAGGTCTTGGTAAATTCATTGAAGACATAAAGATTGTGAAGCACATCCTGAGGAAACTTCCACCTCGGTTCAATCCAAATGTTTCAGTTTTGTAAGATAAAGACCCGAAAGAGATGACCTTGGATAACTTGCATAGCACCCTTGTTGCATATGAAATGAGAAATGATGATAACAATTCTGTGGAAAATGGGAAATCTAAAGTGGTGGCATTAAAGGCTATGAAGAAAATCAACATTTAAGATTCTCAAGAAGAAGAAGAGATAGACGAGGTGATTTAATTCCATTCCTCAAATATTCAAAGAGGAAAAGGAAAGTTCAAAGGGAAACTTCCACTTGATTGCTTTAGATGTGGTAAATTTAGTTATCTTGCAGCAAGGTTGTTGACACCCCATTCCATTAAAGATTCTAAAAAATATGACAAAGGGAATCCATTAGAAAGATAAATGGGGAAAATACATAAAGAAAAGTCAATATTTTCAAAGGCATGAGTTTTTGGTCGCCCTAGTCTATCCAAACTCTATCAGCACGCAACCCACTTGTGCGCCCCCATATGTCACGCAAACCACTTGCACACCCCCATATGTCATATAGACTACTTGTGCACCCAACTCATTTCACCCAAGGTCACTTATTTTTCTATAAATAGACCCTTGGGCCCCTCATTTGTATGAAAAAATTTCCTTGAAGCCCAATTGTTGCTCTGGTCGCCCCAGTACTATGCCCCAGTCTTGTGAAACTTTCAAGGTAGTTCTTCAACACCTTGAGCATAGGATTTAAGGGAGGATAATTGGACATAAGTCCTTTTAGTGTTTGAAAACCATAAAACTTGCGTTCCTAAAGTTCCCAACCTCCCCAAGTCAGAAATACTTGCGCGCCGCCCATTCCTCTCACATGAACTTGAGCACCCCACTTTTGGGATCAACTGTCAATACTCTTGAAGGCTTGAGAAAGTTCTCACCAAAGTATTAACATACAGGTTGTTCATCGCTTAAGTGAACATCAGGTCTCCCAATGCACTTGTGCGCCCATACTTGCGCAACCTTCTTTACTTGGGCACCCCTATTTGACTCACTTACTCTCTTCACTCTCTTAATCTATAATCCATCAAGCCTTCTTCAAAGCCATTCATGGAATGGATTCTTCTTCATTGGATCCCTTTTCTGAAAGGGACTCTATTGAGACCTCCACCAAAACCTCCTGACATATCAAACCATTGTGAAATGCACATCAGCGTGTCTCCTATTTTGGTTTGTATTTCCACAGTTAGAGGTTTCCCACATTTTTTTCACAATGGGGTTAGGATTCATGGAGTCTCAGTGGATTTGTATATCCACAATCACATGGAACTTTATCCCAGAAACAGTGTTGGGAAATTCTCGGTTTGGAGGAGGGTTGGTTCCTGGACTCTCCCTTCTTGAAGAGATAGCCCAAAACCTAAGGTCTCTGATACGAGAAGATACGGTTCATACCTACTTTTCCTTTTAAAAATAAAGGAGAAGTATCCCTCCCCTACTAGGATCAATTTTAGGGAAACCATCTTGGCATAATCCCCTATATTTTCTTACAGGAGGTGTCATCATTGCTCCTCCTCTCTTCTTCGGTGCCAAAGACCAAAGGGGAGATGGGAACAGGGAATTTCATTTCCCTTTACCTCTCCTATTGGGCTTTGTCACCATGGGAATCCATTCTGGTTTAATCCCCTAACCTTCCCTTTTTTCCTTTCATTAGACCCTTGTCCAATGTGAAGAGAACAGAGGGAAGGCTTGTCACCTCACCCTCTTTTATGGTCGACGCGCCCTCTTCCACTAGCGGAGGAGGAAAAATTTGAAAGTGTGAATGCATTTGTTGAATCTTTTGACATCCTCTTGTTTCTCACACCGAGAATGACTCACGTGGGCTTAGAGATTTGTCATTGTCACAACATTTGTACAATCGAAGGAACTATGAGAACTCTGATTCCTGTTCAAACCAGGATATGTAGGAAGCCCTTTTAGGGCTCGAGCTCACTAGACACCCTCTTTAGGAATCAAACCCTAATTCCTTTAATATGGGCATCCTCCTTAGGGATAAGCCCCAAATTAAACCCTTAAGTCACCAAGGCATCCTTTTAAGGAAGTAATCCCAAAATCATTTCTCTCAAAGGACTATACTATCTTATGAGACTAATCGAACTACATGGGCTTTGATTTACATATACATGGGATACGTAGGAAGCCTCCTTGAGGTTCAAACCCAATACCCTAAATCAAACCTATTATCCTTGGGCCATATTACCAATAGGGTTTGATCCTACTTGAAAATCCATATTCTTTCCAAAGTTCATTGGGCTGCTTCAGTATAAGTCCCACACTATGTTTTGACTAAGCACCTTCCGCTTAGATGTCCATACCACATGAAATTAAACTATACAACTAGGTCCTTATCACATGACCTTAAAAGTTATGATTTGTCCCATTTAGTGGCACCGAACTATGGGGGTTCTGATTCCTTTTACAAAGATACATAGGTATCCCATTTTATGGGCATGATCCCAAAATCAAATCAAACCTTCGTCTCCCTATATTACAATAAATTCCAAAGTGACCCACTAAGTGGCTTAAAAACTAGTATCATCACAATGATGATTAAATGAATCTCTAAGAATTATATTAGAGGATACCATTTATGGAAAACCTCGAATACATACAAATATTTACATTAATGAAGAACCTTGAATGCACACTGATGATTCAAAATTTTACACATGTTAATAAGTGATTGTAAATTCCAAGGGATACTTATGATATACCTGGTGAATTAAAAAGGATTCATGAAAATATCTTAAGTTTACAAAGAGAGTACCAGATTAGACAATAATTCCCCCAAACGGGTGTGATGAGTCCAACCTCCCATCCTCTCAACCAATGCACGTTATCAAGTATCGTAAAGTTCAAACTTAACGAACATCTGACTTTGGAAAGTAGGTACCCTTTGGATAAAGAACTGTTGGAAGTTTCCAGTTCCATAAATAAATCCAATGGAAACTACCTGAAAATAGTTATTATTAAAAATAGAACACATGTTTCAAGGAACTATGAAACAAAAATGGTGAACCCAACGTGAATCCTTAACTAAGTTAATAATGTTACCCACCTGTTAGGACCCTATCACTTGATAAAGTAAGGATAGAAAAATGAATCAATCACACATGTATCCATCTAAAAAGGTGTTTCTTTAATGGGGTTTGTTATTTTTTTAAAGTTATTTTCTCATAATTCCCTTCATTCTAAAAATGGATTTCTCCAAGACAACATCTGTGAACTTCCCGACTGCTGCTTAAACTGGATCTCCCTCCACAGGAAGGACATCATCCCCAACCCAGTGTCTCTAACGCTGGGTCTCTAATGTGATGGTAAAGGAATATCACTGGAATGGTACAATCCTGACTTTGGAGGATACCCATTAGGCACTCCAGGTCAATAAAAATCCTCGATCATCTGGCCAACGACGACCAATGATCAAGAAGCAGACAGTTCCAACCACTGTCTTTAACCGTTCCAGGTCCTTATCCCCAGAACTAAATAATCAATCCCTATTGTACTATAGGGAGGTGGATCAAGAGGTCACTCAAGGCCTCAATTCAAGAATGCAGGAGTCTTTCCTAAGGACTCCCACCAGTAATCACCGCCATAATCACGCGATAGTGTACCCCCAACATGATGGGGGTGTTTCCTCTAGACATTTGACCCAGTTCTCTTAGACCTAGGCACACAATACGAACTTCCAAGGACAAAATCCGATCAACAAGGAGAAGTTTCTCACCTATGCCTCCTCTAGAGAAGTCCATCAATTTAACTAGATGGAAAACAACGATCGGGCACATACACCTTTCCATCCTAATTTTGCTTCTCAACAGACTCGTCTGGATGCAACCCACCAATACCACTAGATAAATTTGATAGAGTACTGTGAACATGAACATACACCTGATTACAAGTTATCAACCAGTCATCAGGCTCGTCTGACTACATTTAAAGAATCTTTACAATCTAATGTGGTGGCAACTGGTAAACATAAACATACACCTGTTTACAATCACCAATTCTGTCAGCAGTCTCATCTGCCAGTATTAAAGGAAGTCCATCAACTATACTTGATGAGAAATATACAGTAGGCACATAGACCTGCCAATGTTAATCAATCCTACCAACATTCTTGTTTTGGTAGCACCTGGAGAAGTAAGTCGGAAAGCTCCAATGAAAAATTTGGGGCGAACCCAACTCTCTGACCCCATGCACGAGTACTGTCAATATCCATTGATAGGAAAAGGAGGAAAAGAGCAGGCACATACACCTACTCTAGATACAGAATGGAATTATATTCCCTTTTCAATCGCTGAATTCACCAAACACATCTTATCAATGGTGAAAGGGTAGACGCAAATCCTTGTCCACATTCTGGAAGCATGCTAGGATATTATAACAACTACTTCAGTAGTATCAGGGGAACATACACATAAATCTATCCCCAAACATGGGATTACACATTATTATGCCATCCTGGAGTAGATAAACACCTCTGTTCCTGTCCAATAGGGTCATAGGGCATACTCCCCCATATCATGCGAACAAAAATATCGGGAACATACACCCTTTCCAATTAGAGTTAATCAATCAGTTATGATAACCACTCTAAGGTAGGCACATACACTTGCCCATGATAACCAATTTTCCCAGTAAGTGGACCCAAATAAGTATAAGAGAACATACAAGAATAAGTCTCACCAAACACTATTGGAAAATCAATAGTCAAGCTGTGATTTGGCTCCACTTAATGTTGGAGTTCTTGAAGCCCTCTTTCATTTATCTATTGTAGATCAAGGTTCTAACCTCTCATTACCAAATTTTGGGAGTGGTATTTGTAATTCTGAAGTTCTTTGTCATACACTTCATCATAAAGGATTGCTTCATGAAAATTCAGTCAATCCAGAGTGCTTATCTCTGGATAAGAGATATGAAAACCCTCCATGTGGCTAGAAGACCAAGGAGAAAGAAGATTTATCCCTTGATGTAATCCATCATGGTGATCCTCCCCATAATGTAATTCACTGAGAAAGTCCTCTCTACAGTAGTATTTCACATTGTCAAGACAATTCCATAATTGACAATGTAACAATGAGAAAACCCTCCAATGTCGAGGCACTTACAAACACAAGGTCAGTCATATCTGATGCCTTGTCAATTATGGGTGAAACAATTTCTCAACCAGAATACATATTAAGGGAACAATCATTCTACAAACATCCCTTGGGTCATTTTTCTTCTAATACAGAGCATCCACTTTGATTAGACCAAGTGAAAAAACCTCTAGTTAAAGATGATGAAGATGTGTTAAACAAGAGGAAACAATTAGCTAAAGGAGAAATACCAGTCATGTTCTGGAATTTGGAAAATTCTTAGTATAACATTCCAGAATTGATGACAGAAGATTGCATTCATGATATCTGCCTCAACTTATGGAAAACTCTTCGTTATTTGAAAACCAAAGTATTACAATATGAAGAATATCAAAATCATGTAAAGGTAATAGAAGGGTTGCAGTGCCAAATTGACTTGGCATTTATCTTAGTTTCCCAACATAAAAAGGTTGGAAAACATCAGAGAACCCTTCAACATGCATGTCTTAATGCTCTAAATAGGATACACCTGTTAATTTCTGATTCCCCATATAGTGTTTGTATCAGAGGATTGGGTGCATATGGAGCATTGCATTTCACTGCACTCCAAAATCAGCAAAGTCCGCCAAAAGTGGTCTCATGCAATGTTATTTCCCATGGTCTGTCACAATCAATAGATTTTGTATGTAATCAAATGTACGCCCAAGAAAATCACTCAACCAATTCTCATCAGAATCAGGCCCAAAGAAAAGAAGTTGTTGAGTTACTTTTACATCAAGCATCTAAGAATCTTGAGTAGGCATCCCACTTAGAGGATGTAAGGAGTTAGAGAATGAAAATGTATGAAATAGCATAGAGATATTCCAAAATAGGTTATTTGAGTGGTTGTTAGATGATGCACCCAACTAATGTACGAACCAAAATTTTCAAAATCAGAAGAGAAGTTGCATGAATTTCATCCATAACAGTTCAATAATCACCCCATCTTGCAAGGCTAGGGGATCATTTAATTCAACCTTCATATTCATTCAAAAAAGTTCAAAGATTTGAAGAAGAAGAATAGGAACAACCCCAGAATGTAGGGATGAGGTCTTTTTCACATCTACAATCCCCTCCCCAACCAAAGTTAGTTTTCCACCAATTAGGAAAGAATCCACAAGGAGATCATACAACTAAACTATCTGAGGATTCCATTTAGGTTTCTGTCCTCCAAAAAGTTCTAGGGAATTCATCATATAGTAGAACAACATCTCATGGAAGACACAAAGGAAGACGATCTCGCAAAAGCACTAACAGAATAACATAGATTCATTATGTGTCAGTAAATGTCATTAACAACACTGTAGAAGATCCTCCAGAAAATGAGTCTAATTTAGGGGAATTAGAAGATTAAGTTCTTGTCCATAATACATTACACACCGAGGAAAATGAAGAAGGTGTGAACACCAAAAATCAGAGGCTTACCCAGAATCTAGGTATGCCTTCAAATAACCAACTCCCCCCTCTCTGAAAGGATTCTAACAAGGGGAAAGGAAAAAGTCAGATAACATATCACTTTTACACTAGAGAAGGTCAATCTCTTTCACTTGAAGAATTATTTTCACAAAAAGAAGAGGAAATGAAGGAGTTGAAAAGACTCAATACAGAGTTACTTCGAAACAACATTTCTGCTAGACGTACTCCCCAGATAGGTCCTCAACTTGTAAATCCTATAGGATCTTGTTATAAAATAGGATTTGTAGTAACTACAGATGTGAATAATGAATTCCCTCCACTGGGTACATAATCAAGGCAAGATCAAACACATCCTGATAGACCTATTCCTGTGGGTTATCCAAGGGAGATATCAGCACCACCATCAGTGGTTTTGTCAGTCATTACACCAGCTTAAACTCTGGTTTCTATACCTACACAAAATCTAGATCATCCAGATATTCCCCAAATTATTATGAACACAATTTAGGCATTAATGACTCGATTGAAAGCTATGGAGGAATGACGTTCACCAGTTCAGTCGGAAAAGAGATATTACCCTAAATGGGTGGATGCAATTCCTCCCCCACCAAATTTTGTGAATAACACATTCCCAATCTTCAATGGTTCGGGAGATCCAGAACAACACTTAACACATTTTGTTTCACATTTTGATCCCATGATGGGAACTTCTCAATAACAAGAAGAAGTTAAGCTTATGTGTTTTGTGAAGTCATTACAAGGAATTGCTTTTGTTTGGTATACAAGTTTACAATCTCAATCAATTATTGGATGGGAAGATCTCCGTCAGAAATTTCTTCTTCAATTTTTCTCAATGATACCAAAAATGATAGTTTTAGATCTTACCAATTGTAAACAAAGGTAGAATGAAAGAGTTTTAGATTTAATTGCTCGATAGAAAGGATTAACATATTCTTTAATTCTAGCACTCCCTCAAGAAGAGTTACTGCCAATTTGTGTGGAAAATATTCATGATGAATTACACACACCATTGATCCCTATGAAATAAACATGAGGGTTTCGAGACCTTACTTCAATCTCTCAATAGATAGAAGACTCTATTATAGAAACTATTACTAAAACTTGTGTAATTACATCAGCTCTGGGGAAGAGTATAGGAATGGCATAAGTTGCTACAGTCACACTCAAGCAGAAACCTGTACCTGCTTATACTTCATGACCTTCATCATACTGAAGGGATCCGCCTACTAAGCATTATCATAAATGACCATCTCATCGAGATGATAAAAGAGATCAAAGGCGAAAATAGTTTGAGTAATTAAATAATAAATTTTATTCTTTTAGGAATGAACAAGTTCCTGGTTAATTCATCTCAACCTTGGAAAATAATTTGGTTTAGTTTCAAAGGACAAGGAAACCAAATAGAGAAGGAGATGGAGATCTTCCAAATTATTGTCCCTTTCACCAGATGTTAGGACATCCCATCCAGGAATGTTTTTTTTCAAGGACCTCTTGTAAAAGATGGTAGAATCTGGGCAAGTAAAACTGAAAATTTCATCAGCTCAAGTAGCATGCATTACTGCTACTGATCCATAGGAAGAAGGAAAATGGAAGGAAATAAAAAATAAAAATGTGTAGAAATATGACGATTAGATGATCGGGAAAACGATCCACCAGACTCATGCAATTTTACGAACATAGTTGAAACAACCGATTGTGCCTTCTTCTACTACTACCACAGTAAAACCATATTCATCAAAAGGTTATTCCACAAAGAAGCGAAGTGATTATAAGGACAAAGAGAATTCATAAGAAGATGAGCTCATATCAAGGCCAAAGTTGTCCTTGACCCTAGCAGATTTTATTCCATCTGTTTCAGAAGCACAGAAACTGCCCCGCCAAATGGCACAACCAGAATTAATATGTCAAGAAGAATATTTTTCATATGAAGAATTTATCTTTGGTTCTGTTAATGTTATCCATTTAACATATCCTTATGCCAATGGTGATTCTGATTATAATGAGCTAGAATTCCTTGTACCTAATTAGGGAACTAGAGGAATAGGCCAAGGTCGAGGATACAGAGGAAGATGTGGGAAATCTAGAAACCACCATTTTAACTCTACCCCTACTCAAACCATATATGCAGAAGAAACTCGTGGAAGATCCCTTTAGCGGGATCAACAAGAATAAGTAGTTTATTCCATGAAAGACAAGTTTGGTTATGACACAATTATTTTGGAAGACTGATTAGAAGTCACACCATTTTCTTCTCATCAAATGAATATACCTAGTCATTCTAATTTACTAAAGCTAGGAGTATTTCCAGATTCTTCTCTGACACAGAGTATGTTTACATCAAAAGCATCAACATCCAAAGAAGCTACAAAACCACATCTCCATGATGGGAAACACATACCTTTAGACCAAAAGTATGATTTCTTGAA
The DNA here is from genome assembly GCA_963277665.1 of Viscum album. Taxonomy (NCBI): domain Eukaryota; kingdom Viridiplantae; phylum Streptophyta; class Magnoliopsida; order Santalales; family Viscaceae; genus Viscum; species Viscum album. The sequence continues at coordinate 760,985,812 of OY728139.1, read as the reverse complement.
ACAATTTTCCCAAGTACTATCCAAGTTATCAATTCTGGATGCTTTGAATCTATCATAAGATCTTCGAGAAGCACTAATTGAGGCTTTGTCAAGTCCTCAAGAGTTTGAAACCGAATTTACTGCTACTAAGGTTTACCGTATAGAGAATGATCCTACAAAATTTCATGCAATCATATCTTCTACAAATGAAGATGAAGATGATGTAGTGAATTGGCATATTAGACCCTTGTATTTGTTTAGAAAAGTCAATAATATAGATATCCGATGAGCCTTCATTGATAATGGCTCTAGGGTCAACCTCATTCCCATTCAGATAATTCTTCGATTGGGGTTGACTGAATCTAATTTATCTCCTTACACTTTAATGTTTTAAGGGTATTACAAGAATGAATAAGAACCTATGGATGATATTACACTTAGAACTTAGTTTGGAGATCTTGTGTCTAATTCAGATTTCATTATTGTTCGTCAGGACACAACCTTCAATATTCTTCTTGGAAGGCCTTGGATGCATCAACATGCTGCCATACCTTCATCATACAACTAGTTCCTTAAGTACTGTTTCAATAGTAAAGTCAGGGCATTGTATGGTGACAAGGTTCTGTTCAAAACATGTGAATCTAAATACATTAAGGCAGAGTTTTATCACACAAAAAGAACAAAGTCCATGATAAAATAAATAACCAGAGTTAAAGCTCCAAATGGATTGGAAAATATTCCAGAAAATCCATTCATACATTTGAGTACAAATTATGTGTTACCTATTAATCAAATTGAAAAGGTAAACCCAAATTCGAGAACTCATCCAGTAACTTCCATAATGTCAATTACAAAAATTGAGCCTAGGAACATGGAAGAAACTGTTGATCCACCAAGAAATGATGAAAGCCTAAATGGAGATGTTTTCATTTCATCCACTGAACTACAACAAGCCTCTACTTCATCAATCAGAGTAGAAAATATTTTAGAAATTCTAGAGAAAGAAAAATATGTTGATTCTCAATCCATCATTTTCTATTTATTACCACAGGAAAAACCTTCTTCATCAGTAGGGTCTGATATGGTGGCCTCTTTTTTTTTCAAAATAAATTTTTTATAAAAGAGGTCACTTTGAGGGAAAGTGATAAAAACCATATTACAAGCCAACCGCATGTCAAACCTCATAAAAGGTTACCGAAATATTCCAAAAAAACTTTAAAAGTTTTGAATTAAACACCCTATGTATGCTCCATGTTATTTAAGTTACCTTTGCATCTGGGCTGTCTTTGATGAGATCTTCGAAATGGTCAGCCATCCTATCCCAAGTATGAATGCATTCATCCAGGTTTATTTTCTTCTCATTGATTCCGCGATCCAAGATCCGGTCTTGCCTACTGATCCACCCCGCTTTCTCTTCATTAAGGTCTACATGCAGTGATCTAGCGTACATTCTATCAGCTTCTTCCTTTGGAACATTGACAGTAAAATGATTATCCGCTATCTCTTCCGCAGAATGTAGGAGAAGCTCCAGGTCCGCCTCCTCCTTCCTTGTCTTTTCATGTACATATTCTAATGCCCCTATGTCCCTTGACCAATTAGGATCCTCATGCTTGTCACATTTAGAATTATCCACCTTATCATGGAAGGATGGTTGGTCAGGCTCCCTAAAATGTATTCCCTTTCCAGCTGATCAGGTAGTCATCAGTTTGGGAAGGTATGAGTAATCTATTCGGGTCTTGGTCTTCCTTCCCATATGAACCGAATAGTCCCCAACATCAATAAGCTTTAGCTTCCCTTTTGACATCCTATCATGTGAAATCCTCTGGAATTTATCCTCTTCTTCCATCACTAGAGGAGACCGAGGGGTCTCATCTGAGGATGCTTCATCAGCATTGGATGGACCCCTATCCTTGGCCTTCCTATGATTTACCTTGGTCCATTCCCCATTAACCTCGGCCCCATCCATACCATGAGTCAGTTGTGGGAGGGAGCTTTCTCCCATCCTCAGAGTATCTGGTCCAAGAATTCCTATACTATTCCCCGAGGCTTCTTTCTCTCGTACTGAGGATGAGATGGAGTGGCCCCCTTTAGCTCCAGTCGCTTCCCGATTGCAACTCATGGGGGAGTATAAAGTAGCCGCATATGATTTCGTAATAGTAGTAACCTTTGCCTCACCTTTTCTGTCTATACCTATGGAATCACCTCCTTTCCCATGCCTGCAAGCCTGTTGAAGATGACCCAGATGACCACAACAACAACATAAATCAGTCCAATAATAAAAACTAACCCTCTGTTTAATACGATACTCAATCTCAATCTCAATCCACACAAAATCAATAGGTGGTTTGGAAACATCGACCTCCACACATATTCGCAGAGAAATTGGATGGCAGAGGGATCGAGAGCAGTCGTTAAAACAAAGGAACCTACCCACCATATTACCAAGAATCGAAAGTATGGAGGGGTTTTGGAATGGAAGAGGAAGACTGGGGAATCTTACCCAAATTGGAGCCGTCGGAGGATCACGACTCAAATGAAAGTTGTAGGACCATTGGAAGAGGATGAATTGAGCTTCGTTGCAGGTATGTTTGTTGGCCGTCCAGGAGGAGATAATGTCTTCATCAGTCGCAAAGAGAATCAGAAGGTGTCGAGGGTCTAGAAGCCCAACAATAGCGTGGTGACTCAAACCCCACGACTCGGAGACAAAGTGGTCTAAGGTATCAACGGAAGGGCGATTCCGACCAAAGCGGGCCACCGGAGAGTTCCTATGGAGATCCACGACATCTGATAACTCCTTACCCGTAACCAAGAGCTTCGGGAGTCCCTCAACCAATGAGGGGACTTTGGGGGCGAGGTCGATTGCAGGGAATGATGGGAGCTCTGCCGGATCAGTGAGAGAAGCAAAAGAACTGGAGGAAAATAATCCCGAGCGACCCCTCCCCCTCTCAGGAGAGGGAGGCAAGGGTTCTGAGGCCATGCTCAGGCCATGGAAACCCTAGAAGGCGGTGGGGCCCGAGAACTTCATGGTGGCCTCTTCTTCAGGATGTTCAAATACTAACTCCACCCCTAACTCTGGAAGTTTTGTTACGTCATCTACTATGAAAGTGAAAACATAAGAGGTAACGCGTAATGAAGAAAAAGAGAAAGATCTTAGGGATGCTCCTCCGGTATTTGAGGAAGGTGTCTCTACCATTGTGTACGAGCTCAGAGAAATAAATCTGGGTACAAAAGAATATCCACGCCCCGATCTAATAAGTGCAATCCATGAATTCTGAATAGAAAGAGGTTTATAATTATTTTCTAAAGAAACATCGAGATATATTTGCTTGTAATTATACAGAAATTTTAGGTCTTAATCCTGATGTAGCCACCCATCATTTGGGTTTTCCAGAAGAACATCGTGGATTCAAGCAAGCATCAAGAAGAACACACCCAACTCATGCCTCTAAAATTGAAGATGAAGTTGATAAGATTATAAAGGATAACTTTTTTAGGGAAGTTCAGTATCCCAAATAGATAGCCAACATTGTTATAGTGAAAAAGAAGAATTTACGAATTAGAGTTTTCATTTATTTCAGAGATCTTAACTGGTATTGTCATAAAGATGATTTTCCAATTCTGATTACAGAGATTTTAATTGATGAAAAAACTGGCTATGAAGCTCTTTCCTTCATGGATGAATACTAAATCTATATGGCCCTAGAGGATGAAGAATCTACAGCCTTTAGAGCCCCTCATGGTGTGTTTTGATATCAGGTAATGAGCTTTATGTTAAATAATGCAGGTGAAACATACCAATGTGCCATGAACCATATCTTCAAACCTTTATTAGGGAATTTTTTGAATGTTATGTGGATGATTTGGTGTTAAAATATAGACAACATTCCAATCACATGGCTGGTTTGAAGAAAATATTCCATAAACTTCAGCAACATAGTTTGAAGATGAACCCCTTGAAATGTGCTTTCCAGGTAACCTCAGAAAATTTTTGTGGCTTCATTGTATGCCATCGTGGTATCAAAGTTGATCATGAGAAAACAAAATCAATCCTTGGTATGTCACCTCCTCAAAATTTGAAAGAATTAAGAGGAATCTAAGGACACTTGTCCTATATTCAGTACTTTATCACCAATTTGGTAGGCAAGTGTTTTCCCTTCACCAGATTAATGAAGAAGGGAGTCACCTACCAATGGACTGAAGACTTCCAAGAAGCATTTGATTCCCTCAAGAAATATATCTTGAGTCCACCAGTATTCATTTCACCTGTTGAAGGAAGACCACTTATTCTCTATGTGACAGCTGTAAAGAAATCACTAGGTTCATTCCTCTCCCAAAAGAATGATGCTAGGAATGAAAAAAACCTTTACTATCTCAGTCGAACTATGATTGATGCGGAAACTCAATATTCAGGTATTGAAAAGTTCTGCCTGGCATTAATCTTTGCAGTTTATAAATTGAGGCACTATCTGCAACATCATGAGGTCCAATTGGTATCTCGTAACAACCCACTCAAATTTATCCTCAGTCTTCCTATGCTTACAGGGTGTCTGGCACAGTGGGCGATTATTTTTGAATAGTTTGATATCCAGTTTGTACCTCAAAAGTCAATAAAAGTCCAAGATATGACTAACTTCCTTGCTAAGAATACATCTGCAGAAGATACATCATTTAATACTGAACTTCCAGATGAAGAGGTCTTCTCTATTCAGGATAATTCCCAAACATGGGAAATGTATTTTGATGGTGCTTCCAGAAGTCCAATAGGGAAGATAATGGAAAACCCTAAACTCAACAAAGTGGGGTTAGACATTGTTCTTATCTACCCAAAAAAGGCAGTATTGCCTTATTCCTTCCTATTGTTAGAAGGTGGTACCAACAATGAGAAAGAATATCAAGCTCTCATCATAGGTTTGGAATTGGCCCTTTAGGTGAAAATGAATCATTTCAAGGTGAAAGGTGATTCAGAACTAGTAATCAAAAAAATTAATTGGGAATATTATATCATAAAAGAAGAGTTAATCCCTTTGTGTGATTACATCATAGAGTTAATGGATGAATTTCTCTCAGACCTGACATTGTCTTACGTCCCGCGATCACAAAATTCCCAAGAAGATGCACTGGATAATGAAGCTACAACCTTGGCAGATCCAAATCAGGATGAGACCGTCATTAGAATAGCCCATTGTCGAGTGGTCTCACCTTTTCTTCAAACCAGAATAGAGGAAATTAATTAAATTTTCCCTATTTCTGAACCATATTCTCATACCACGGGATGGAGAACATCCATCATAGAATATCTTCAAAATGGGATAATTCCACTAGATAGGGCTAAAAAAGAATAGATCCGACGACGAGCAGCCAATTTCACTCTTTATAATAGTCCACACCACCAAAAGATCCTCTATAATCGAGGCTTTGATGGAATCCTCTTTAGATGTATTAATGGAGAAGATATTGCATCTATCATGAAAGAAGTACATTCAAGAGTTTGTGGTGCCCACTAGTCTGGGTAAAAACTCTCTAATCAGATTTGAAGGCTTGGATACTTTTGGCCTTCAATGACATTGGATTTCACAGATTTCACTAAGAAATGTCATCCCTGCCAAGTGCATTCCAACTTCATTCATCAACCCCGGGAGTTTCTACATACAACTAAATACTCTTGGCCATTTTACACATGGTGAATGGATGTAGTAGGGCCTTATCCTCCAACCACGAAAAAGGAATTCAAGTATATTCTTACTACTACTGACTTCGTCTCTAAATGGGTTGAGGCAATAACTCTCAAAGAATTTGGAGCCAAAATCATCGTTAGTTTTGTCAAAACTAACATCATCACTAGATTTTGTGTCCCTCATACTATATTGAAGGACAATGGCACTAATTTTTGTTCTACTAAGGTAAAAAAGTTATATCAAGAGCATAATATCAAATCCAACCATTCATCTCACTATCATGCGGCAGCCAGTGGACAAATAGAGGTCTTCAATAAGACCCTATCAAATATACTCTAGAAGATGGTGGATAAAGATAAGAAATCATGGTCTGACAAACTTTTGAATTCTTTATGGGATTATCGGACAACTACCCGTACTGCTACCCAATAAACTCCTTATTCATTTGTATATGGAACCAAAGAAGTTTTTCTAATTGAAATGCAATTGCCTTCACTCATAGTTTCAATTTTTGATCAGTTTTCTATAGATGAGAGGTCTCAAAAATGGATCAATGAGTTGGAATGATTAGATGAGAAAATATTTCAAAATTTGCATCATCTAGAAGTCTATCAGAATAGAATAGAGCGATATTTTAACACAAAAGTTCACCTCCATTCATTTCTTCAAGGAGAATTGGTATTGGTCCTTAGGACTCCAATGATACCAGGAAAGAAACCTCCCAAACATGAACCAAAGTGGGAAGGACCTTATTCCATACATAATGTCTATTCAAATGGAGCTTATGCCTTAATCTCAATGTATGGAGAGTTTATTACAACTCCAACCAATGCGAGATTCTTGAAGAAACAATTGGTGTAGTTGTGCACCTTCATCCTCAACGCAAGACTTTAAACCGCACAGTACAACGTCCTCACTACAAGACTTTAAATTGTACAGTACAATGTTCTTATTGTAAGACTTAAAACTGCACAACCACCATGTCATAGTTGCAAGACATTAAACTGCATAATAACCATAAGTTTTCATGCTACATGACTTCAAAATACATAGCATCTTCATCCTTATCGCATGATGTTAAACTACATGACATCATTTGTACAACTAAGGTTTTCTCTATTTGATGTTAGAAGCTTCCATAATCAAACATCATTGGAATCATCAATACTCCTTATTAGCAAATGAGTCCCTCTCTTTCCTATGTCTGAGTCAGATCTGCATAGAGAACTTATTTCAAGAACTACATATGGCTTGATTCTCATTTCCAATGAGACACGTAGAGACGCCTAAATCTCCAATTTTGGGCCTAGCCACAATCACAAAATCTTATTATTTTCGTTTCTCCTCCTGTATATGAATCAGATCTATACAGAGTGTTTCTTTAAGATATATGATTTGGTCCTTATACCATTTTATGTCTTAAGATTTACTATTCTCTCAGAATGTGTCAAAATCCCCCATTCTTCATGTCAAAATTGATTAGCGTGAAGAATTATTGTTTAAAGAACTACGTATGGCTCGATTCTCATCTATTTGAGATATGTAGAGATGCCTAGATCTCTAATATTGGGTCTAGTTGTGATAAAAAACCCTTTATTTCTTGTATAAGAATCAAATCTTCATAGGGAATGTTTTAAGAACTATGTATGACTTTATTCTTTCCCTAGTAAGACACATAGAGACACTTGAGTTTTATCCATTAATCCAGTTACAATATGTATTTAATTTCACATCGGTTCATCTTCGTCCTTATCGCATGATGTTAAATTGCATGGAAATATAACACCCCTATTCTTCACTTGAGTCACCTTTGCACTATAAAAGAAACCCTTACTGCTCCTTGTTTCTCACACCGAGCATAGCTCACGTGGGCTTAGGAATTATTAAGTGGATTATTTATATAAATAAAGTGTTTCAATTTCTTATGGGGCTATCAATTTCATCACTGCATGACTTAAAACTGAATAGTATAATTTCTTTACTACATGACTTAAAACTGTATAATATAATGTCCTTATTGCATGACTTAAAACTGCACATCACAATATTAATTCAGAGGAAACAAAGAAAGTATCTATTTTACATATGAGTCAGATCTATGTAAATAACCTTTTACTCATGGCCAATATTGGTTCAAATATTTCTCATATGAATTGGGCATAACCCCCTTCCATATTTCACACTCTTAATCTTGAATATTTCCAAATCCTAATAATCTTTCTTATGGTTTATGGTGACAGAGTCTCTAATACCTGAGATCTCTTTTTCCTGATTATACAGCACATGCCCTTAGGTGGCCTTGTATTAGTTTCCTACATAACAGGCCTATCAGTCAAAAGATGCCACTATTTGGCTATGTAGCATATGCCCCAGTTGGCCCTGCATAATACAACCCCCATAATGGGTTTGTCAAATAATGGTAACTTCATTCTTGGTTATAGTATCTCTGTCCCCTTTAATCTTTGATGATAATATATAAGAATCTATATTTTAAAACAGTCATTCAAGTATACTTGTCCCATTATATTTCTCACAATATAAAAGTCTCAAGACCATGGCTTACACAATTCCCTCACCATGTGTTCAATGAAATATGAAATAACCTTGGAATCACTTGGACACATGTCATATACCGTTTACATTTCTGGTCCTAGTTGTATGACCTAAAACTACAGATATCATAACTTTTATGTTTGGTTCAGACCTTCATAAAAGTACTTTTCCTCCGATTCTTTGTAAATTTTGGTTGAAAATACCCTTTCCATATTCAGGTACCTTTATCCATTAACCAAGACCTGTAATTTAGAAAATCTGAACCACCATAATCTTTCTTCAGCTTTTATAAATATAATGTCAAATTTCAAAGAGCTCTTTTTTTTGACTATGCAACACGTGCCCTTAGGCGGCCTTGCATAAGTTGCCTACATAACAGGTCTGTTAGCCAAAAGATACCACTATTTGTTTATTCAGCATATTCCATAGTTGGCCCTGCATAATACAACCCCCCATAATAGGTTTTTCAAGTAATGGTAACTTAGTTCTTGTAAAAGACTTCCTCTAATTCTTTTATCCATTTTCCCATATCATTCCTTAGTTCCAAAAATTCCCAAATCACAGTTTACAATTTTCCATTCTATACCTGAATATGATAGTATGTTTCCAAACAAATTATCAAAAAAATTGGGAGAGTTTAGTACCGTTGGTCAGAGATAAAGACCCTAAATTAAATCCACCCAATGTCCTCACTGCATGACTTAAAACTGCACAATACAATGTCCTCATTGCATGACATAAAACTGCACAGTACCAATTTCCTCACTGCATGACTTAAAACTGCACAGTACCAATGTCCTCACTACATGACTTAAAACTTCACAATATGATATCATAAATTCCCCTTTTTGATAAATTTTAACCATTACTCATACACCAAATTTTTATAGAAATGGTTTTCTTATTCATTACTTATGTCGGTCTAAAATAGCCCTTTTTCATTCTTAAAATTCCTTTCCTTGGAAAAACCACCCACTGTGGTCTTGAGTCACCCAAATATTATTTTACTCTATCTATCAACAGAAAAATGTTAAACTTCAAAGATCTCTTTTTCTTGATTGTACAACACGTTCCCTTAGGCGGCCTTGCATAAGTTGCCTACATAATAGGCCTGTCAGTCAAAAGATGACACTATTTGGATATGCAACATATACCCGAGTTGTCCCTACATAATACAGCCCCCATAATGGGTTTTTTAAGTAATGGTAACCTCATTCCTGGAAAAGACACCCCTTATGTTGATATGGGTTTTAAATTTGGTGAGTATAAAAATAATGACTCAAGATTCCCCTTGGAAATATTTAAAGAATATTAAAGCAATTATTAGTCACAGAGTTTTTTTGGGGTCTAATTCAAAATTTATGGTCAAAGCTATTCGACCTTAAATACTATCCAATTATAGTCCAACATGCATGACTCTAAACTTCCAAACAACAAAAGTCTTGGTACTCCTTAGATTGAGAACCCGCAAAGAGCACTCTGAACAAAAGTCGAGTCCCAACTCACTAAACTTGCATTTTTGTATGGTTTAGGTAATATTGAGAAATAAAAATTCAAGAGATATAATGTTTGTGGGTTTATCTATATAACCCTATCAAAAAAATCAAACTATGCTTACTGGTCCCAATAGACTGGGTAAAATAAAAGCAGTTAGCGAAAGTGAAAACACAAATGATTAAAGGAAAAATATTTTTCATTTATGAAAAATTTTCACATAGGAGCATCTAAAAATTGGAGTCTCTCTCTTAGAAATTACAAAATTCTTTCTACATAATTCCTCATTTGTTTGAAAGCCTCTTGAGCTCCATCAACTGCTTATTGAAGTTTGTCTATTTGACCAGCCTCGCTCTCTTCAGCATGATGAAGTGATTCTCTATCATCTACAATGGATTTTGCACCATCCTTCTAGAATTATCCTAATGAGATATGAATATGGTCAATCTGTAGGTTCCGGTCGCAGTGGAAGCATGTTGGTGAGTTTTCCCAACTTTAATTTTAACTTTAAACAACGTTCAATCTGAGATCCGTCATGATTTAAAATGCTGAATATTCAGAATAGAATGAAGAATGAAAAGAAAAGAAGGGTCCTGGAACCCATGATGAGGATCATCATATGTTGATTATAATTAAATTAATTAATTCATAAGAATTACCTCGTTGAAATTCTTTCTTCGTTGGTGTCTCCGATCACGATCTTGTGATCCATCATTGCATCGGAGAATCCAAGTGTAGGATTCCACTAGCGGTGATCCACACGTGTACCACGTATCTCTGGACATCGCCGAAGGGAACTCTGGGTGCTAGCGCAGAAGATCCTTCGCTTGCGATGTCCGTCTTCGATCGCTTTGATCTGGTGTAGGATCTTGCTTTCGTAACTTGAAAGCGTTCTTGGTGGAAAGGGAATAATCTCTTGGCTTGAGAGTATTTCCAATCCGTTGTGCCCAACAAAAAAATGGATAACCCTTTTGAGAATAATGTAATTGGGATTTATAATACTTAGAATTAATAAAATGAATTAATTGATCATAAGCATTTAATCATTTCATTTAATTCTTAGCAATACCCCATGTCTAAATAACGACAGTTGACCATCATTATTACTTGACATGCGTCCAAAGTATTACATTTAATATCATTTAAACAATATTTTCTCACAAATCCCGAAAAAATAAACTACACGGCGTGTATATATAAATATACACGGCGTGTACTTTTATTTTTCAGTTTTATTTATTTTTCTCCACCATATTTATTAGACCTTGAGTAATGGCTATTTATTTCTTAAATAAATGTAACTTCATTACTCACTAATAAATATATATTATTTCTTCCACAATATATATTCTCTCGAATAACTAGTGTCAAAATAAATGCGACCAGACATCCTTAAATAATTATTAAACCACAGTCGGGAATAATATTTATTTAACTTGTTAAATTAATATTTAACTGAGATACATGGACACACTTAGTGTGTGACCCTATAGGCCTCTTTCTCAGTGGCATTAGGCTGAGCCTGCCTAAAGTCCAAGTTTAGAATCTAGCAACACGCCAAGACACCCATAGAGAAATAAGTTAACGCCACAATGATGTGTCACCTCCTACGAATGCTTACCGTGTAATATAATCCCTTTGTATCGATATCTCCAATCAAGCGGGTTGCATGCTAGTGCCATCAACCCATGTGCTTGATTATTCTTTCTTTGACTTCCCGGAATTGAACTTGCCCATACCTTACCATGGACATGGATTTATTTAGGCTATATCAATTCCATCAAAGGGCCTGAGATATCTACTTCCTTTATGGAATGGAAGGGAAAAATCTTTTCTCGCATTATCTATTAATGCGATATTACTCGTGATGCACCCAACGTATCCTACCTCGATGCGAACAGCGTGTCGTCACAGTTTTTGTCAATACATCTAAGTGTGCAAGTTTTAATACCCATTAATAATAATCTTAAAGTCTAAGGACCAGTACACACGTCCGCAGATAGGAACATCCAATGACACTATGAAATGTGGATTTCCTACTGGCGGGTCTCATTCTCATAATATCCTCCTGGATATTACCAAGGGCGCACACCATGAGAAGGTGCCTCAAAGTTTTATGAGTCCTCGCCCCTAATGACCTGTATTATTTGTGTCCCTCAAATAATATCATCCGGCCATAGAACATACATTCAAGAACAGTGTTATGGCACTTCCAGGTTCTCATCATAGAAGGGATCCACTACAACCCTTTAATGAAACAGCTGTCCTTAGGACATTATCACATGACATGTCACGCAGAAGAACAATCAAGATGTGATAAGGATTTTATTTAATGAATAAAGTAAAAAGTAGTTGGTTCTAGACCACCAACTCCAACAGACTCCCACTTGGACTAGATCCAAATGCTAACAACCTTTAACCCGCTAGCTCTCACATGATATTCATGCTTCTACTGAGATAGGCCTTTAGTCATGGGGTCCGACACTTTCTCTTCTGTGGACACTCTGCTCACTGCAACTTCACCCCTTTGATAGAAATCCCTCAAGAGGTGATACTTCCGGAGTATGTTCTTTGTCCGTTGATGTGACCTTGGTTCTTTTGCAAGAGCCACCACTGCAGTATTATCACAATACAATGTAATGGGATCTTTACTGCTAGGCACCACATCAAGCTCCTGGACAAAGTTCTAAATCCAGATGGCTTCCTTGGCTACATCAGAAGCCGCTATATACTCAGACTCCGCTGTAGAATCGGCGACAACTGGCTGCTTTGAACTCTTCCAGCTCATAGCTCCTCCATTGAGACAGAAAACATATCAAGATTGTGACTTCAGATCATTCTGATCTGTTTGAAAACTATCATTAGCATACCCTCTGATGACAAGCTCCTCGTCTCCTCCATACACCAGGAACATATCCTTAGTTCTTCTCAGATACTTAAGGATAGTCTTAACAACAGTCCAATGCTGTTCTCCTGGATCTGCTTGATATCTGCCTACCATGCTCAGTGCATAGGCAACATCAAGCCTGGTACATAACATGACATACATGATGGATCCTATAGCTGAATTGTATGGGATCTTGCTCATCCTATCTTTCTCCTGTTGTGTTTGGGGACACATTTTCTTAGAAAGATGTAAGCCATGTGACACTGGAACCAATCCCCTCTTGGATTTTTCCATACTAAATCTCTTTAGTATCTGGTCAATGTATGTACCCTAACTTAGTCCAAGCACCCTCTTGGATCTGTCATGAATGATCTTGATCCCTAGAATGTAGGCTGCTTCTCCTAAGTCCTTCATGGAGAAACACTTGTTCAACCAGTCCTTAACTGAATGTAAGGCTGGTACATCGTTTCCAATAAGCAATATGTCATCAACATATACCACTATGATGATGACCTCATTCCCATTAAACCGCCTATAAACACATGGCTCACATTCGTTCTTAATGAAACCAAATTCCTTTATGGCTTCATCAAATCGAATGTTCCATGACCTGGATGCTTGCTTCAATCCATAAATGGATTTCTGCAACTTGCAAACCCATTTGGCTTCCCCTGGTGTCACAAACCCTTCTGGTTGTGTCATATAGACATCTTCCTGAAGGTTCCTGTTAAGGAATGTTGTTTTGACATCCATCTTCCAAATCTCGTAGTCATGGTAAGCTGTTATGGAAAGTATGATTCTTATGGATTTAAACATGGCAACTGGCGAGAAGATTTCATCATAGTCAATTCCTTGACGCTGTCTTAATCCTTTATCCACTGTCCTTGCTTTATAGGTACTAACTTGACCTTCCATGTCTAGCTTTCTTTTGAATACCCATTTGCATCAAACAAGATTTACATCAACTGGCTCATCAACCAGAACCCAAACTTGGTTCTGATACATGGAATCCATCTCAGAATTCATAGCTTCTAGCCATATTGCAGCTTCTGAACTTTCTACTGCTTCCTTGTAGGAGAGAGGTTCATCATTGTCCAAAAATAATGATTCACCATCCTCGGTGACTAGGAAACCAAATCTCTCTGGTTCCCTTACCTCTCTTGAGCACTTACGCAGTACTTGTGTTTCTGGAACCTCTTCCACGTGGACCTGTGGAACTTGTTCATGTACCAACTCCTGTGTATCTTGAGCATCAACTTCGTCGAAGTCAATCTTGCTCCCACTATCCTTCTTGAGGATGTGCTCCCTCTTAAGAAAGACGGCTTGTCTGGCGATAGTCACTTTCTTGTCTTGAGGGTTATATGGGTAATATCCTTTCATTTCCTTGGGATATCCTATAAAGATACACTTCGTGCCCCGGGGTGCTAGTTTGTTGCCTGAGAAGGCCTTAACAAACGCCTCGCATCCCCATACACGTATGTGTGACAAAGTGGGTTTCCTTCCATTCCATAACTCGGATGGAAATCCATTTTCCGCCTTAGTTGGTACTCTGTTTAATGTGTATGTTTCAGTTTGTAATGCATATCCCCAAAAGGATAATGGAAGATCCGCATGACTCATCATCAACCTCACCATGTCCAACAAGGTGAGGTTCCTCCTTTCACTAACACCATTCCACTATGGTGTATAAGGAGGAGTGAGCTGAGAGAGAATCCCAGACTCCCATAGAAGATCGAGGAACTCTTGGTTCAGATATTCTCCACCTCGATCCGATCAAGCTTCTTTATCTTCTTACCAAGCTGATTCTCTACTTCATTTTTGAATTCCTTAAATTTCTCTAAGGATTATGACTTATACCTCATTAAGTAGACATAGCCATATCTACTCAAATCATCAGTAAAAATAATGAAGTAAGAATATCCACCTCTGGCTTCTACTGGAAATGGTCCACACACATCCGTGTGTACCAATCCTAGAATCTCTGTGGCCCTTTCACCTTGTACACCAAAAGGCGGCTTGGTCATTTTTCCTTGTAAACAAGCATGGCATCTATCAAGTGGTTTAATATCAGTAGAGTCTAAATATCCATATTGGTAGAGCTTTTTCAAGAACTTCTCGTTCACATGACCAAGGCGGTGATGCCATAACTGGGTGATGTATGAGTCATATGAGTTTGTTTCGTTATCGATTTCCAACACTTGGTTTTCGTAATTTAATACATACAAAACATTATTCAAATGTGCTATACAATAACATATGTTGTTCTTATAAAAGAGAAAACCCTTATTTCCAAACATGAAAATAAATCCATCCATATCCAAAAAAGATACAGAAATTATGTTGTTGGTAACACTAGGCACAAAATAACAGTTTTGTAAAACCAAAATCATGCCAGTTGGAAATGAGAGGTGATAGTCGCCAATAGCCAATGCAGCCATCCTTGCACCATTGGAAGCTCAAAGATCCACCTCTACTCTAGCGATCTTTCTAAATCTACTTGGTTCCTGCATTTGAATACAGATGTGAGCCCCACAAGCTGTATCTAATACCCAATGTGTAGAAATAGAAAGATTTCACTTGATAATGAACGCACCTTTAGCGTCCCCACGCTTTTGGGTGCAGTTCCTCTTCTAGTGGCCCTGCTTTCCACATGCAAAACACACTGCCTCCAATTCCTTTCCCTACCTCTAGATCTTCCCCTTCTTGGAGGGACAGTGCTCGAGGGCTTCAGACCATTTATAAGTCTTTGGCCCCTTTGCCTTGTCCTTCCTTTTTTTGTTCACCATAAGGACCACGGGTTTGTCACGCCCCATGTCCTTATCTACCTGGAGAATCAAGGTCAGAAGCTCCGATATACTCTTCTCATTGCCGCTCATGTTATAGTTGACAATGAAGCTAGAGAAGGTCTTGGGAAGTGATGATAGGATGAGATCTATACGCAACTCATCTGGGAATTTAATCCCTAAGATGTCCAGGCGTTCAATGTAGCCAATAAGCTTGACTACATGAGGCCCAGCTGGTGCAGACTCTCCAAACTTCATGGTAAACAAAGCATTGGAGATCTCATACCTCTTCTATCTCGCCTTCTCCTGGTAGAGATCTTTAAGGTGAGACATCATTCTATACGCGTCAATGTTTTCATGTTGCTTCAAGAGCTCATTAGACATGGCCGATAGCATGAAACACTGGACATCTGTGGCATCATCCATGTGTTTCATGTAGAGAGATAATTCCTCATCACTAGCCTCTTTCCCAGGCGCAACTGGAATAGGCTCTTCCAGCATATACAATTTCCTTTCGTGGCAAAGGAAGATACGTAAACGCCTCTGCCACTCTTGGAAATTGGTGCCGGTGAGAAGGTTTTCCTTCTCGATTATGGTGCGCAATGATATGTTTGAAGTCATTTTCTTTCCATTTCTACAAATTAATATGAGCAAAGGTTTTGTAATTTATTACAAAAATTGAGACAAATAAATTAATTAATACTTATTAGTCTCCCACTATTTTATCGAAATCCAATAGCCCTCACCATTGACTTCGAAATATTCTTTTACGTGAATATTCTTGTGTAAAGGATCCATATTGCCCTTCGCATTACCCAAACTAGGGTTGGTCAAGCAACTTGAAGGGTTTTAGGTAGCCATTCCAAATGCCAACTGCATTAACTCGCAGCTCCTTGATCCGCTGAGTGGACTCCCCAATCCTGAAATCCTTTTTGGATTTCCTCAACCTTTGCCTCTTGTTCACACCAAGTCCTTCTTTGGCAGTCAACCCTTGATGAGAACCAAGTCAAGTCAACACAAAACCTTGAATTAGAATTCCTCAATAATTGAAAGCACCCCAACTAGGGTTGGTCAAGCACCTTGAACTATTGTTCGATTCTAACCAAGATTATGGAAGGCTATGCAGAATTAATATTTATTTTGAGGGATTTTATCCTTATACGTAAATTTCCATTTTATTATCTTTGATTACATTCTTTTTAATATTAAGTGGGATATAATTAAGTGATTAACCATGTCTAAGATAATATTTACATATAAACCGGTCTTATTTTAGTTCTATCTTGCATGCTTGTTATATTAATTAATAGTGTGACTGTGACAACACACCCACAATAAATAAACCATGCAACTGACAGAAATAAAATAAATGGTATGATCATGAGCTTGTTATATTGGTTAGTTTATCTAGCGGTTGATAAACTAACCCAAGACCTAGGGGAGAAACACCTTTAACCTTGCGGGTTCGTGTTTACAGCTTTTTACCTGTCCACCTTTGTATCTCCTTGGATTGATTTCACCTCGGCTTCTGACTTGAGCCGCCTCCACTAGCTTGGGAGGTCCATCCATTACATATGCATTTATCTCACATGCAGGTGAGGGGTAAAAAGGGGTTTTTACATAAAATAATCCTTGGGAACGCAGGCCCTACATATTAATGAGGAGATGGCTCGCATGCCAACAAATTTAATTTAAATAAATTTAAAGAAACCATTGACATACAAAGGTCTCAGTCTATATCATGATCATCCATACATGAAACGATATTTACGCAATAAATAAAACTAGCATTCAATTCTTTAATCATTCTTGTTGAAGATAAATCATGCTCGAATCAATTAATTATCTTTAATTAATCAATCCTTTTATCTTAAATCCCTTTTCTGAATTTCCTTGAGATTCTCATCCATCATAATTTTAAACAAATAAATTCATTTAAAATTATCCTTGTATGTAACTTGTACCTTGGAGGCAACCTGGTGAATTCCCATTTATTACACAGATGTTAAATTAAACACATATATATAAAACACCTATCATGTGTTGTGCCTCAGCTTTACGCTTGCACCATGGTACACGTCTCAAGGGTTTGTATAATATAATAATAAATTTTAATAAATCTGTGTAATTTGGGTGAGTACACGACATGCAGTTCCGACTACACGCCGTGTACTTTTCTTCACCGTCCATCTGAAGTACACGCCCGGGGACATGGCGTGTAAATGTACTTCGGAAATTTTCAGAGTACACGGCGTGTTCTTTTGGACACACACCGTGTAGTTTCCGTGTTACACGGTTTCCAGCCGGGTAAGCCGTGTACGGGGTACACGGCCCAACCCGAACCCGAAGGGACTACACGCCGTGTTCAGTTGGACCACATGTCATGTAATCTGGAAACCGTGTGCCACCTGTTTCTGGTCAACACACGGTGTCATAAATGAACTCAATACACGACCTGATTTGGCGGATCAGTCAATGCATTGAACCTAGACTACATGTCGTGTACTTCCAAATACATGCCGTGTATTCTAGTGTTATACGGCCAGAAACATTTGGCTCCTCCGGATGAGTTACTCTATTTTATTTTAATCAAAATTAAAAGGAAAAATTCGTTTCTATAAGGTGAATGAGAAACAAGGGAGGAGGAACGGATCTCGATATTCAGATTTCCAGAACGATTAAACTTGAATTGAAATAACTAAATTATTAAATGCGTAAATTAAAAATGAAAAACTTAAATAATTATAATCAACGATATGACCCCTCTAATACCACTTGTAGGTTCCGGGCACAGCGGAAGCGCATTGGTGAGTTTTCCCAACTTTAATTTTAACGTTAAACAATGTTCAATCCGAGATCCATCACGATTTAAAACGCCAAATCTTCAGAATAGAACGAAGAACGAAAAGAAAAGAAGAGTCCCAGAACCCATGATGAGGATCATCATATATTGATTATAATTAAATTAATTAATTCATAAGAATTACCTCGTTGAAATTATTTCTTCGTTGGTGTCTCTGGTCACGATCCTGTGATCCATCGTTGCATCAGAGAATCCAAGTGTAGGATTCCTCTAGCAGTGATCCACATGTGTACCACATATCTCTGGACGTCGCTGAAGGGAACTCCGGGTGCTAGCATGGAAGATCCTTCGCTTGCAATGTCTGTCTTCGATCGCTTTGATCCGGTGGAGGATCTTGCTTTTGTAATTTGAAAGCGTTCTTGGTGGAAAGGGAATACTCTCTTGTCTTGAGAGTATTTCCAATCCGTTGTGCACAACACAAAAATGGATAACCCTTTTTAGAATAATATAATTTGGATTTATAATACTTATAATTAATAAAATGAATTAATTTCTCATAATCATTTAATCATTTCATTTAATTCTTAGCAATACCCCATGTCTAAATAATGATAGTTGACCATCATTATTACTTGACATCCGTCCAATGTATTACATTTAATATCATTTAAACAATATTTTCTGACGAATCCTGAAAAAATAAACTACACGGCGTGTATATATAAATATACACAACGTGTACTTTTATTTTTTAGTTTTATTTATTTTTTTCCACCATATTTATTAGACCTTGAGTAATGTCTATTTATTTCTTAAATAAATTTAAATGCATTACTTGCTAATAAATATATATTATTTCTTCCACAATATATATTCTCTCATATAACTAGTGTCAAAATAAATGCGACCAGACATCCTTAAATAATTATTAAACCACTGTCGGGAATAATATTTATTTAACTTGTTAAATTAATATTTAACTGAGATACATGGACACACTTAGTGTGTGACCCTCTAGGCCTCTTTCTTAGTGGCATTAGGCTGAGCCTACCTAAAGTCCAAGGTTATCATCTAGAAACACGCCAAGGCACCCATAGAGAAAGAAGTTAACGCCGCAATGACGTGTCACCTCCTACGAACGCTTATCGTGTAATATAATACCTTTTGTCTCGATATCTCCAATCAAGCGGGTTGCATGCTAGTTCCATCAACCCATGTGCTTGATTATTCTTTCTTTGACTTCCCAAAATTGAACTTGCCCATACCTTACCATGGCCATGGATTTATTTAGGCTGTATCAATTCCATCAAAGGGCCTGAGATATCTACTTCCGTTATGGAACAGAAGGGACAAATCTTTTCTCGCATTATCTATTAATGCGATATTACTCGTGACGCACCCAACGTATCCTACCTCACTGCAAATAGTGTGTCATCACAGTTTTCATCAATACATCTAAGTGAGCGAGTTATAATACCCATTAATAATAATCTTAAAGTCTAAGGACCAGTACACACGTCCACAGATAGGAACATCCAATGACACTATGAAATGTGGATTTCCTACTGGTGGGTCTCGTTCTCATAATATCCTCCTGGATATTACCAAGGGCGCACACCATGAGAAGGTGCCTCAAATTTTTATGAGTCCTCACCCCCTAATGACCTGTATTATTTGTGTCCCTAAAATAATATCATCCGGCCATAGAACATACATTCAAGAACAGTGCTGTGGCACTTCTGGGTTCTCATCATAACAGGGATCCGCTACGACCCTTTAATGCAACAGCTGTCCTTAGGACATTATCACATGAAATGTTACACAGAAGAACAATCAAGATGTGATAAGGCTTTTATTTAATGAATAAAGTACAAAGTAGTTGGTTCTAGACCACCAACTCCAACACAAGATCCCCTGTAATGATATATAACTCTTGTTGAAGGTGTAGTTGTTGAACGATATTTTCATTAATTGTCTACTTCAGTCCCTTAAACTTTGCATTATGATTAGCCTCAACTTGGGACAGTGCTACTTGGAACTCTTTCTTTATTTATTGGCAGTTTGGCTTTTATCAAGTCTTGTCGAATCTTTTTCTATTGCTCCCTCCTACGAATAATCTCTTTCAACGCAGTATAAATTTAACGGTATTCAAAACCGCCAAATCATAGCGTGATAAACAGAGATGAAAGTCATGAAATTCTTGAAGGATTTTACTCAAGGGGAATCTCAGATATTATCTTCCAGATGTTTTTCCATGCTTTGCGATGAGCAAGATGAAGAGCCTTCTACAGTTCTGGGTTCAATTCAGAATCACTATCATAAGGAGGGGTATATTCTAGGACTAATGCACTTAAATAAGTGCCCTATTCTATTCCTTATTGAAAAATGGTTGCTCCACTTTCCAATGTTGTTTGGGATGATGTAGAGGCTTCACCTCCAGACCTAGACATTGAAGTTGATATCCCTATATGGTAAATAAATAATTATGGTTTTGATTATATTCAAGAGATAACAAAAGTGAATGCAATCACAATATCAGTATCTCATACCTAACAGTAGGTCAACAACTTGAGAATAATCCTCCCTAATGTTCTCAGTTTCAGTAATTTTGTTTGATTTCTCTGGATGAGGAGTGCTATATTTAATATGCTCAGGATTTTCAGAGTGAATCTCAAGAAGACCTGCCATCTCAAGATCTACCTAAGACAATGTCTCCTCAATTGTGGGTTTGACGTTAATATCAACACTTCCTTCAAGTAACATTGCAGTAGTAGTTTCTTTAGATGGAACTGCATATTTCAATCAACCATGGTTAGCAGATTAATCATAAGAAGATTAACAAGATGAATAATGAGAACTCACATCCAGTTGATTCTATATAAGGAACTCCAAAATCTTCTAAAGCATTTGATATATTAACATGTTCTAATAGTTCTTTACATTACATTACAAGGTTCATCATTTCATCCAATGATATCTCAGATCCCAGGTTAGTCTCACCTGTGGGAGCACTTGGTGTATTTTCTTCACAAACTTACTCTGACAATGTTTGACCCCGATTAGCTTCTTCTGCAACAATTGTGGGGTCAATGTTAGTTGTTTCTAGATGTTCTAGTGCCTGTGATGAACCTAAAGGTATCATACAATGGAAGTTATCTATTGTTGTATTTTATGCCTTATTAAGTATTATTGATTTACTGAAAGCTTCCTCTCCTCTGATAGCAAGAATCGAAGCAGTGCTGGGAACATATGTTGGTTCCTTTGGCTTCAATGCCTCTTTAGGAACCACTAGATTTGTAGGAAGTTTTTTTTCCTCAACATCACCTTCTAAGGCTCCTTGAATCTTATAAGTAGTTTCTTTCAAAGAAGAAATAGAAGAATCCCATGTAATCTTAAAAAGTTTAAATACTTTTTCATGAATAAAGACTAAAATTCATGATTATCAGGGAGACTTACCACTGGTAAGAAATCACTTAACCATGGACTTCTTTATTCAATGCGTTTGATTATTTTTCATTTTTGGGAGGGCTTTCATAATCATCTATAAATACAGGTATCAAAAATTCCAGTACCCTCTCTATTTCCACCTCTATGGCCTGTTGGCCTGGAGATATTTCTCCTGATTCATGGGGTGACCCAATAGCTCCAAGGGCAGTGCCTACAGGGATATACTGTGGTGAAGGAACTTTAGTTGTTTTTTAATTTACCCAACTATAAGTTAAGATGATATTTCTCTTATGTAATAATGTTTTGATTAAATTCCAAGTTGAAAATTGGAAGAGAATACGAGAGAAAGGAAACTTACATCCTCATGATCTACAAAGTCACGCCACTCTTAATCTAATGAAGGATTGATATTTTCGGTGGTAATATGATCTATCATTTAATTTAACCTCCTTTTTGTAGGAATTGATTCATAAGTGGAATATATGAGCATTTCTAGATCTCAAATTTAGGTCCTCACCTCATTAAGATTATCTTTAAAAATAATGTCAGAAGAATCCCACAAATCCCCTACTCCTGGAATATGCAGTCCTTCACACAGATCCATCCACATGGTTTCAGCATCACATTATAGATTCTTCCATGTTATCATATATATTCAGAATGTATATCTGAGGGTTGTGAGGAGGATCCTACAACCTTGGACTTGAGTTTATTCCCAGCACCCACAATCACATATGGAGGATTAGAAAATGGAATTTTCCGCTCTTCAGAATGATGGAAACCAGATTGCCTTGATACAACTTTGGTAGGGATTAACGGAGTGGCTCTCTTAATTCTGATAGGAGGGTTATATCTGGAACAAGGTCTCTTCGATGAATTTGGAGCATCGTCACCTCCACCCTCTAATTCGTGCAAGTCGGCTCCTGATGATGAAGAATTATCT
The DNA here is from genome assembly GCA_963277665.1 of Viscum album. Lineage (NCBI taxonomy): Eukaryota > Viridiplantae > Streptophyta > Magnoliopsida > Santalales > Viscaceae > Viscum > Viscum album. Next base: position 760,963,248 of record OY728139.1, on the reverse strand, counting down.
TCTAAACTTCAGGGTTCCTTCCTGCTACTTCTCTTTATACCCACTCGAGGGATGACATGATTTAATACCCCGTTGGGGTAAGATACAACCCAATTTTCAGAATACCAGATTGTCAATCATCTTACTGCATCAGCAATGGGTAAATTAAATACTGCCTCAGTCTTCTCTGCAGATGTCAACAACCATAGTTTTCAGGAAACCATTTGGTGTTGCTCTAATCTGACATGCACAGGGGGAGGGGGGATATAGTATTGTTTTGTAGACATCTGAATTGATACACAAATCTATAAGGAGAACAGGCCTCACATATTATTTCTCTGTCAATTCTAGTGGCCAACACACCATCTCTACAAGCTAGCATATATGCCCTCAGTTCCAAACTGGCAGTACCATAATCAATGAATCACCTTGTAGGCAGATTCCCATAAGAAAAAAATGGAATTTCTTATGCATTCTCAATTTATCCTTGTTGTCATAAGCATTCAAAGACAAGGGTGAAATACTAGAAAAGGCCTGAATAGATGGTCAGAAAGAACTTTCAAAAACCTGTACTCCACTTTGTACAACATAAGTTCTAAAGTGAGTAGCAATCCATCCCCACAACACTTGGAATGGTCCCGCTATTCTAAAGGGAGATTTACCTTTGTAAACATGAAGCACACTCCTATGAATCTTGGCCAAAACAGGAGTATCCAACCCTACCATCCTTTTCTCTGCCAACTTAGCTGGAATAAAAAAGGTTCTTAGCCTTATTCCTCCTTTGGAGTCTCGGACTGGTAATAAATACACGCTGAGCCACATGGCTAAGAAACCTTCCAAACATGTCTTTGAAGGAATTTTTGGGTTGATATCATATCCACATTTATCAAATTCTCCTTTCTCCAATGTTGGATAAAAGGTATCAGGAGTGACTCTCTTCTCTGCCCTTGGACAGCTAGTCGGATAGGTGTAAGTGGGACCCTTCTCCTTCTTCTTCATTAAAAATATTTCCATCTATTCATCCGGATGAATATCCCTCCTGGTGCGAGTTTTTGTGGTGATTTAATTTTTGAGTTTGTTAAATATCTTCATCAACTCACAAACCAAATATGGTGTCTTCTCTGAGTCATTCCATGTCACCTTGGGAAGAATAAACTCATCATACATGTCTCCAAGGATTGGAGCTCCAAAAATCTTGTAAATATCCCACAAGATGATACCTACCTCTCCTTGTGTTAAATGGAAGGAATTGGTGTTTGGGATCTATCAACTTAATAATTTTGGAATGAAATAATCATTTCTATACATGTAGGTTTGCCCAACCTATACAACCTCATAAATCCTGATGACTCTCAAATCATCTGCAAATTTTGCACATGTATTTTGCACCCAGTATGCCCACATACATGTGGGTTTTACACCTCCTCCTGGGTGGAAGTCCCAACTTTTCTTCCAACCCTTGGACTGATCTGTCTGAGAATATCGAAAGATGGATGAATAGCAGTGTGGCTATAGCTCGGGTGCATGTGCCTTCAAACCTAGAGAACACGGGCTATGATGCATAATATGAGCTTTCTCTACTATCCCAACATTAGAAAATGAGCCCCTAACAAAAACATTGGCTGGAAAGAAGTTGGTATAATCCTGGAACCAAGAATGTGGGACATAGTTCTTTGGATCTGGAATGTTAGCATCCTAGAAATGGCTATATCTATACAAAGGCGGATAGGTGATTTGAGGAAAGTTGAAATGGTACTTCTTCAAATATTTTTCTAATTTTGGAAGGGTGGTTTTTCAAACGTCAAAGTAATCATGACCAATGACATTCATCATGTCATCAATCCTCTTACTGGAGATCTCATCAGCAGTTCCAATTCTTTTGGGAGACATTGAACCTGTAAAAAAGATAGAGATCATCTTTTAAAAGTAAATTCATTTTTTGTAAGGCACTCAAGATTAAACTTGGCACACAAGTATAAGTCAGCGCACAAGTATGGTTCCACACTTATAGAGTGAAACTAAAAAATGTACATAAGAACCGTAGCGAAATAGAAGCTTCTGAATAGAAGAAAACTTTTGCACTGAGAGATGAAAATTTGAAAGTTGTGAGAATTTTTGTGGAATTGAATCTGTTATATATAAGCGACGCATGTCACACTACATGCCAGAAATATTACACGTTGTAAAATTATATGCCCAAGTCTACTCGAGCACCAATACTTGCAAGACCCAATGCTCTTTTCTTTCTCCTTCATTTCTTTACCTCAGTATATGATCCTATTTTCATTTTGGATCCAATTTTGAGGGGGGTATTTTTTTGACACCACATTCCATCAAAGAGTCTAAAAAATATGACAAAGGGAATCCATTAGAAAGAAAAATGGGAAAAATATATAAAGAAAAGTCAATATTTTCAAAGGCAATAGTTTTTGGTCGCCCTAGTCTAGCCAAACTCTGTTGGCACACTACCCACTTGTGTGCCACCATATGTCACGCAACCCACTTGCGCGCCCCAATATGTCGCACATCCCACTTGCATGCCCCCATATGTCGCACAACCTACTTGAGTGCCCAACACATTTCGCCCAAGGTTACTTATTTTCCTATAAATAGACCCCTTGGGGCCCTCATTTGTATAGAAAAATTTCCTTGAATCCTAATTTCTGCTCTAGTCGCCCTAGTACTTCACCCTAGTATTTTGAAACTTTCAAGGTAGTTCTTCAACACCTTGAGGGGAGGATTTAAGGGAGGATCATTGGACATAAGTCCTTTTAGTGTTTGAAAACCATAACACTTGCGCGCCTAAAGTGCCCAACCTCCCTATTTCAGAAATACTTGAGATCCTCCCATTCCTCTCACAGGAACTTGAGCACCCCACTTTTGGGATCACCTATGAATAATCTTGAAGGCTTTAGCAAGGTCTTTCCTAAGTATTAACATGCAGGTTGTTTGTCTCTTAAGTGAACATTAGGTCTCCCAAGTGTACTTGCATGCCCATACTTGCACTCCCTTCTCTACTTGGGTGCCCCTCTTTGATTCACTTACTCTCTTCACTATCTTCAGTCTATAAGACATCAAGCCTTCCTCAAATCCATTCATGGAAAGGCTTCTTTTTCATTAGCTCTCGTGTCTGAAAGGGATTCTGTTGAGACCTCCACCAAAACCTCCTGACTTATCAAACCTTTGAGAAAGGCACATCAGCGTGTCTCCTATTTTGGCTTGTATTTCCACAGTCAGAGGTTTCCTACATTTGTTTCATAATGGGGTTAGGATTCATGGAGTGTTTGTAGGTTTGTATATCCATAGTCACATGAACTTTTCTCCTAGGAACAGTGTTGGGAAATTCCCAGTTTGGAGGAGGGTTGGTTCACGGCCTCTCCCTTCTCAAAGAGATAGGATGGAACCTTAGGTCTCTGGTAGGGGAAGATATGGTTCATACCTACCTTTCCTTTTAAAAATAAAGGAGAAGTATCCCTCTCCTATCAGGATCAATTTTAGGGAAACCATATTGGCATGGGACCCAAGCTTTTCTTGTAGGAGGTGGCATCATTGCTCCTCCTCTCTTCTTCAGTTCCAAAGACCAAAGGGGAGATGGGAATAGAGACTTTCATCGACCTTTCCCTCTCATGTTGGGCTTTGTCACCATGGGTATCCATCCTAGTTTAATCCCATAACCTTCCCTTCTTCCTTTCATTGGACCATTTTCCAATGTGAAGAGAATAGAGGGAAGGCTCGTCGCCTCACCCTCTTCTGCGGTTGATGCGCCCTCTTCTACTAGAGGAGGAGAAAAAAATTTAAAAGTGTGAATGCCTTTGTTGAATATTTTGAATTACTCTTGTTTCTCACACTAAGAATGAATCATGTGGACTTAGAGATTTGTCATGGTCACAAAATTTTCACAATCAAAGGAACTATGGGAACTCTGATTCCTGTTCAAACTAGGATACATTGGAAGCCCTTTCAGGGCCCAAGCTCACTGGAAATACTCTTCAGAAATCCAACCCTAATTCCTTTAATCTGGACATCCTCCTTAGGGATAAGCCCAAAATTAAACCCTTAAGTCACCATGGCATCCTTTTCAGGAAGTAAGCCCAAACTCATTTCTATCAAAGGACTATACTCTCCTATTAGACTAATTGAACTACATGTTCTTTTATTACCATATATATGGGATACATAGGAAGCCTCTTTGAGGTTCAAACCTAATAACCTAAATCAACCTTGTTCTCCTTGGTCTATATTCCCAACAGGGTCTGATCCTACTTGGAAACCCATATTCTTTCCAAAGTTCATTGGGCTGCTTCAGTATAAGCCCCACACTAAGTTTTGACTAAGAACCTTCCGCTTATATGTCCATACCAAATGAAATTAAACTGTATGGCTAGGTACTTATCACATGACCTTAAAAGGTATGATGTGTCCCATTTAGTGGAACCGAACTACGTGGTTTCTGATTCCTTTTACAAGGATACGTAGGTAGCCCATTTTTTTGGGAATGATCCCAAAATCAAATCAAACCTTCATCTCCCTAGATGATAATAAATTCTACAGTGCCCCAATGAGTGTCTTAAAAACTACTATCATCATAAATATGATTAAAATAATCTCTAATAAGTATATTAGAGGATACCATTGATGGAAAACCTCAAATACATACATATATTTCCATTAATGAAGAACCTTGAATGAAACTGATGATTCTAAATTTTACAAACGTTAATAAGTGATTGTAAATTCCAAGGGATAATTATGATATACTTGGTTAATTAATAAGGATTCATGAAAATATCTTAAATTTACAAAGAGAGTCCTGGAGTAGACAATAATTCCCCCCAAAAGGGTGTGATGAGTCCAACCTCCCATCCTATCGACCAATTCACATTATCAAGTATCTTAAAGTTCAAACTTAATGAACACATGCCTTTGGAAAGTAGGTCCCCTTTGGATAAAGAACTTTTGGAAGTTTACGGTTCCATAAATAAATCCAATGTAAACAACCTATGAACAGTGATTCTTAAAACTAGAACACACATTTCAAGGAACTACAAAACAAAGGATCCCCAAGAAGTTTCAAGAAGATGAGGATGATGAAATTGAAATTCCTAAGAAAAAGTATTTAGCCTATGTGAAAGGAAAGAAATAGTTCAAGAGAAATTTCTTTAAGAAAAATAATCTTCTTTCACAAGAATTTTACCGTTCAGATGAGTCTGATGTTAAGAATGTTGAAGAGATAGAGAATTTCAAAGATCATAGAGAAAATGCTATGGTGGCAGTTTTTAGTAGTACTCAGAAAAAGGAAGAAACTGACATTGATAAAGAAGAAGAAGTTGAAGAAAGAGTTGACATGAAAGCTGAGTTATAGGCTTCTCTTGAAGAAATATATGTTTTGATATCCAATGTAAAGACCCGTAAATTTCAAGGAAATTTTTTTTCTTAATTTTCTTTGGAATTTTACAAGAATGCAGTTTCTGACGGCGCCTGATTCCGAGGCCCGGTGTGCCCGGAATCATTTTCCGATGTTTGGCTCGGGTATGTTCAGTGAACGGACGAGCGGGTTTTTCTAACTTTTGAACCGGTGCCCGGAATCGAATTCTGAGGGCACCGATGAAATCGCAGCGCCGGGTTTTGCCTAGAAACGCCTCTTCCGGAGTTGCGTTTGCTCAGGTGTGGTTTTTAAATTTTGGGACTTAAGGTTAAGAAATAAAATAAAGTTGTTACGACAACTTTATTTTTATTTCACTTGAAGCCACTTGAAAGCCAAATTAAGCTGGTTAAGCTTAGTTGAAGCGGATAGGGTGCAACTGAAATATCCTATCCTCTTGATAGGATTTTTGTGGGTGGGGCCCGCACGAGCCCCGCCGTTTCTTCCGCTAAGTAACGCACCCGCGAAAACCCGTCAAAGAAACTGAAAGTCAACTGACGCGGTTTCTTAGTTTCTTAACAGACCATTAAATTGGGTTGTTTCTTTCGTCCAATTAATTGGGCGGTTTCTTTGGTAAATTAATTCTTGGAATTAATTGTTCGTTTCTTTTTTTTTAATCGTTGCTTGTGCGTTAATAAAATAAGATTACTCTTATTTTATTTTGGGTGGAAGCTTGTGGCGTGGGGAGAATTTGGAGGAGAGCGTTCTTCTTCGGCGAAGAACGCGAAGAACGCCGGCCTCTGGCGAAGAACGCCGAAACCGCGGAAATCAACGACGCTTCTTCCGCGACGTTTCTTCCGCGACGATCGTTCCTTTCCAAGCGACGTTCTCCCTTCGGATGCACCTCGACGACAACGGAATCAACGACGTTTCTCTGGCGACGTTTCTTCCGCGACGATCGTCCTCTTCTGCGACGAACTCGCGAGCGACAACGCTTGAGGTAGGGGTTTTAAACCTTTTTAAAGTTGTTGATCTTTCCTTCGATCTTGAAGGTTCTTTTTTTTTGTCGGCCCTTGTTTCCGAATCTTTTTTTTTTTAAAAAATATTGTGATGGATTATCGTTCTAGAAAGGCCGATTATTATCAATCTAATGCGAGGGGGGTCGGGCCGCACAAACACGGCCGAACCCCCCCCCCTCCTTTATTCTTGTTGTTTCTTGCGGATGGAGCGAGATGGCGTGGTGCCGTCGCACCACGCGGGAATCGTACGACAACTATTGAGCGGCGCCGTCGCGCCGCGCTGTGGAACGAAATCAAACAAGATCGAGACGCCTTCGCGCCACGCCGAGAAGTCGATCAAGCACGCGACGTCGTCGCGCCGCGCCAAAGAGGCCGCAGATTAAATTAATTTTATTTTGTTCTTGAGCGCAGATTGACGGGCGACGACAAACGAGGCCGCAAGTTAATTTTGAGGCCTCCGCAGTGAAGGTCGGGTCCCGGGATGACCGTAGGCGTAGACGGGAAGCAAATCGGACCACCGGAGCGTCTCCGGGGGCCCGCGGAAGCCGGCGGCGGCGCGGGTCGCCGGCGCGGCGGCGCCGGCGGCCGGAGGCGGCGGCACCCCGCGGGTGTCCAGGGTGGCACCCCGCGGGTGCCGCGGGGTTGTCTGGCGCCACCCCGCGGGTGTCCAGGGTGGCACCCCGCGGGTGCCGCGGGGTTATCTGGTGACACCCCGCGGGTGTCCAGGGTGGCACCCCGCGGGTGCCGCGGGGTTGTCTGGCGACACCCCGCGGGTGTCCAGCGCGACACCCCGCGGGTGCCGCGGGGTTGTCTGGCGACACCCCACGGGTGTCCAGCGCGACACCCCGCGGGTGCCGCGGGGTTGTCAGGCGGCACCCCGCGGGTGTCCAGCGCGACACCCCGCGGGTGCCGCGGGGCTGTCAGGCGACACCCCGCGGGTGTCCAGCGCGACACCCCGCGGGTGCCGCAGGGTTGACAGGCCGCTCGGCCGAGCCGAGCCGGACCGGCCCTGGCCGGGCGGGGCCGGGCCAACCGGGTCGGACCCGGTTCGGGCCGACCCAGGGGGGGTCGGGCCGGGTCGGCCCGGACCCGGACCCCCCCGTTTTCGGACCATTTCGGTCAAATTCACATATCTTGAGCTCCGGACGTCCGAATGACGTACTGTCAGCTTTGTTGAATTCCTCTCAGTGAGACGGAACTTTTGGATTACTCTGCTCGAGGTTTGGATGCCGACGGAGTACGGTCGGGTCGGTTCGTACACGAAACCAACCGGGCCCCTGGAACGAAAAAGCCAATAACTCACAGACCGGGCGTCCGATTGACGCGCCGTCTGTTTCGTTGACTTCCTCTTGATGAGACGGAACTTTTGACATACTCCGCCTGAGTTTTGGATGCAGTCGGAGTATGGCCGGATTGGATTGTACCCGAAATCCAACCGGGCCCCTGGAACGGAAAAGCTGATATCTTTCAGCCAGGACATCCGTTCGACGAACCGTCAGCGGCGTTGGTGATCACATTGAGAAACGGTCCCTATGTGCTTACCCTATGAGAGTTCGGGGTACAGTTGAGATATGGCCGGGTTTGGTTTGCTCACGAAACCAACCAGCCCCCCGGGACGAAAAGGCTAATAACTCACAGACCGGGCGTCCGATTGACGCGCCGTCTGTTGCGTTGAGACCCCTGTGACGAGGCGGACTTTTGTGACACTTCTTTGCGGGACCTTGTGATACTTGGAGTATCGACCAGTAGCTCGTGGAGCGGACCCTCCCGGAGACGAGCGTGCAGAGTACGGAGACCGTGTAGCCGGTTGGGACCTGACGACTGCTTGACCGACTCGACTTGGAGTGAGTCGACTAGCCCAGTGGACGGAGCGCCCGGTATTTGGCGACAGACCCACGGCGGACGGAGCGCCCGGTAGTTGGCCGCAAACCTGCGGTACTCGACAGGAGGAGTACCTCTGTAGGCTATTGGGGGGAGCGCTCGGTATTTGGCGACAGACCCACAACGGACGGAGCGCCCGATAGTTGGCCGCAGACCCGCGGTGCTCGACAGGAGGAGTACCTCAGCAGTCTTAGGTTAGTGAGCAGTACCTCGGAGTCGTGACAGGACCACTGTACACTCCAGAGACGGAGCTCTTCAGCAGTTATGGTTTCGATAATGAAAATCCTGGTTTGAGCTGAGTCAATGAATCTTTGTGTTTCCTCATGATTGAGATGGGTCGCTTGATAACTTAGGTATATGTATGGGCATGTACCTGGGTGATGGTTATCCGTTGATTTCATGATTTTTGTGTATCCTTGTGATTGGATGGGTTACTTGATGACTTAGGTATATGTATGGGCATATACCTAAGTAGAGTCTGATGTTACTTCGTGATTTCTGTCTTTACTTTGTGGATATCCATGTTGGATTTAGTGAGACCTTAAGGGTCTCGGGGTCCCTACTGAGTAGCTTATACTCACCCCTGCACGGGCTATGCCCGCACTTCGTTGTGTTGGTTGCAGACGACGGACAGCGCAGATCGCAGTTGAGGCTTGCGGAGCAGGTCGGTACCCGGAGGAGGACCACTGGGCAGACGTACCCGGAGTAGACGACAGGACCCGAGGAGTAGAGGAGCTATCTGTACCTACCCTTCAGGTAGGATCCGTGGTGGACGATCCAGGAGCTGATCCATCTGTACCTACCCTTCAGGTAGGAATCGAGGAGGATGACCCAGGAGCCGCTTTGTTCTTCCAGCTGCTGTTTTTCCCTTTCAAGTTGTACTTTACAATTGGGCTTGTATTTCCGGCCCTTTTACTTTTCTTCGCTTGTGTTTACTTTTCCGCTTGCTTACTCTGTGGTGTTTGTTTGCTTTTGAAATGGAAATGCCTTCCCAGTTATCGGGATTTACGCCATTGGTGCTAGTCGCCAGCCCCTGGCCTATGGAAGGCGGGCTTGGGGTAGTCACGGCACGGGCCCCGAGGTCGGGTCGTGACAGATTGGTATCAGAGGTGGTCGGTTCTACCGTAGACTCTGATGTTTCCTTTTCTGTGAAGCAATAGTGTTAAGAGTACCGAGTATGGTTTTGAGTTCAGGGAGTCCAGTGTTGGTGCGGGCGGCCGACGTATCCATACACCAGGACCCTGACAACTGAATTCCGACTTTGTGCACGAAAACACTGATTGCATGTGTGTTTCCAAAGTTTAAAAATGTCAGCTCAAACCAGGTCAGCTCACCAGGTTTAATCGTTTGACCGTGTTACGATGTTTCTTTCAGGATGCCTTTTCTCGGACGACCAGCTTTAGCCCAGAGGGATGTGCGTACTGACAGCCTGCCGACCGACGAGGCTTCGGTTCAGGGCCCTCTTGCAGTCGAGGCACCAGCAGAGGCACCAGCGGTACTACCATACGTTGGGCCACCGATGCCACCGGCCCCAGCGGTAGGCGATGCACGCTACTTGAGAGCGCTGCACGAGTTCTAGCGCCAGAGGCCACCCAGGTTCCAGGGAGAGACGGACCCGCAGGCGACTGAGGTTTGGCTGGAGGCTGTGGTGGGAGTCTTCAGGCTAGTGGGGACGCCAGCAGACTTCATGGTGACCTTTGCTGCCAACCTTCTTCAGGCAGCAGCAGGCAGGTGGTGGAGCCACTTGTTCCAGTTTTGCGATGGGATGGCTTTCACATGGGAAGACTTTGAGACCTTCTTCAGGGTGGAGTTTATGCCAGTAGCTCTACACCCCAAGCGTGTTCAGGAGCTGCTGCCTTTGCCGCGTGTTTTTCGATCAGAAGCCGAGTCATCTGTGGGCAGTAGACAGATGATGCAGAGGTCCAGGAGGACCAGACCAGCAGTTGGGCGATCTCGGGTTTTAGGACCGGTGGTGCGGGGCACCCGGGGTGGGGTCAGAGTCAGGCGTGCCAGAAACAGATAGTGTTTTTCCTGCGGCAGAAAGGGGCACCTGGCACGTGACTGTCCGACTCCTCGTACAGTTGATCCATAGGCTTTTGAGGAGCCACCGAGATAGAGGCAGTGACGAATGCTTGAGCAACAGTAGAGCAGTGGACAAGGCAGTAGAGCTCCTGGAGCAGGTGGACAGGAGCGGAACTAGTGGATACGTCTCTTGTACTTCTAGTTCCATGTTGATGTTGTTTTTGTGTCTTTGTACCATGAGCTGCAATAAAATAAAGACACTTATCTTGTGATGTTTGCTTTCCTGTCCTCTTTTGTGATGTTACTGAGTGGTCCTGGTTAAGACTGTTGACTTGACCCTCACTTCAAGATTCCTACTGGAGGAGACCCAGTGACCTCACACTGATGCCGACAGTGTGACTCGACCCTTGGAGGCGAGAGTGACAGTTGGATCTCTTAGTAGTTACGTCGAGGCCTTACGACGTCATCCATGGCATGAATGCATCCTTCATGTCAGGATTGACTGTATTAGGCAACGAACGTGGTTCATCCAGGGGATGAGACCAGATTTCTCTTCTCGGCAAGTAAGAAATCATAGCAGCTCTAGTGGGACCAGAGGTGGTCCGGGCCACGATAGAGAAGGTCCAGGTGAGCACATGGGAGCAGAAGGCTCAAATGCATGCTCAGTACCGCCTTTGTATCCCTAGTTTGTGTTGAAGCTTTACGGGGACGTAAAGCCCTGTGGTGGGAGTAATGTAAAGACCCGTAAATTTCAAGGAAATTTTTTTTCTTAATTTTCTTTGGAATTTTACAAGAACGCAGTTTCTGACGGCGCCTGATTCCGAGGCCCGGTGTGCCCGGAATCATTTTCCGATGTTTGGCTCGGGTATGTTCAGTGAACGGACGAGCGGGTTTTTCTAACTTTTGAACCGGTGCCCGGAATCGAATTCTGAGGGCACCGATGAAATCGCAGCGCCGGGTTTTTCCTAGAAACGCCTCTTCTGGAGTTGCGTTTGCTCAGGTGTGGTTTTTAAATTTTGGGACTTAAGGTTAAGAAATAAAATAAAGTTGTTACGACAACTTTATTTTTATTTCACTTGAAGCCACTTGAAAGCCAAATTAAGCTGGTTAAGCTTAGTTGAAGCGGATAGGGTGCAACTGAAATATCCTATCCTCTTGATAGGATTTTTGTGGGTGGGGCCCGCACGAGCCCCGCCGTTTCTTCCGCTAAGTAACGCACCCGCGAAAACCCGTCAAATAAAACTGAAAGTCAACTGACGCGGTTTCTTAGTTTCTTAACAGACCATTAAATTGGGTTGTTTCTTTCGTCCAATTAATTGGGCGGTTTCTTTGGTAAATTAATTCTTGGAATTAATTGTTCGTTTCTTTTTTTTTTAATCGTTGCTTGTGCGTTAATAAAATAAGATTACTCTTATTTTATTTTGGGTGGAAGCTTGTGGCGTGGGGAGAATTTGGAGGAGAGCGTTCTTCTTCGGCGAAGAACGCGAAGAACGCGAAGAACGCCGGCCTCCGGCGAAGAACGCCGAAACCGCGGAAATCAACGACGCTTCTTCCGCGACGTTTCTTCCGCGACGATCGTTCCTTTCCAAGCGACGTTCTCCCTTCGGACGCACCTCGACGACAACGGAATCAACGACGTTTCTCCGGCGACGTTTCTTCCGCGACGATCGTCCTCTTCCGCGACGAACTCGCGAGCGACAACGCTTGAGGTAGGGGTTTTAAACCTTTTTAAAGTTGTTGATCTTTCCTTCGATCTTGAAGGTTCTTTTTTTTTGTCGGCCCTTGTTTCCGAATCTTTTTTTTTTATTTTTAAAAAGATTGTGATGGATTATCGTTCTAGAAAGGCCGATTGTTATCAATCTAATGCGAGGGGGGTCGGGCCGCACAAACACGGCCGAACCCCCCCTCCTTTATTCTTGTTGTTTCTTGCGGATGGAGAGAGATGGCGTGGTGCCGTCGCACCACGCGGGAATCGTACGTCAACTATTGAGCGGCGCCGTCGCGCCGCGCTGTGGAACGAAATCAAACAAGATCGAGACGCCTTCGCGCCACGCCGAGAAGTCGATCAAGCACGCGACGTCGTCGCGCCGCGCCAAAGAGGCCGCAGATTAAATTAATTTTATTTTGTTCTTGAGCGCAGATTGACGGGCGACGACAAACGAGGCCGCAAGTTAATTTTGAGGCCTCCGCAGTGAAGGTCGGGTCCCGGGATGACCGTAGGCGCAGACGGGAAGCAAATCGGACCACCGGAGCGTCTCTGGTGGCCCGCGGAAGCCGGCGGCGGCGCGGGTCGCCGGCGCGGCGGCGCCGGCGGCCGGAGGCGGCGGCACCCCGCGGGTGTCCAGGGTGGCACCCCGCGGGTGCCGCGGGGTTGTCTGGCGCCACCCCGCGGGTGTCCAGGGTGGCACCCCGCGGGTGCCGCGGGGTTCTCTGGCGACACCCCGCGGGTGTCCAGGGTGGCACCCCGCGGGTGCCGCGGGGTTGTCTGGCGACACCCCGCGGGTGTCCAGGGGGGCACCCCGCGGGTGCCGCGGGGTTGTCTGGCGACACCCCGCGGGTGTCCAGCGCGACACCCCGCGGGTGCCGCGGGGTTGTCTGGCGACACCCCGCGGGTGTCCAGCGCGACACCCCGCGGGTGCCGCGGGGCTGTCAGGGGACACCCCGCGGGTGTCCAGCGCGACACCCCGCGGGTGCCGCGGGGCTGTCAGGCGGCACCCCGCGGGTGTCCAGCGCGACACCCCGCGGGTGCCGCGGGGTTGACAGGCCGCTCGGCCGAGCCGAGCCGGACCGGCCCTGGCCGGGCGAGGCAGGGCCAACCGGGTCAGACCCGGTTCGGGCCGACCCAGGGGGGGTCGGGCCGGGTCGGCCCGGACCCGGACCCCCCCCGTTTTCGGACCATTTCTGTCAAATTCACATATCTTGAGCTCCGGACGTCCGAATGACGTACCGTCAGCTTTGTTGAATTCCTCTCAGTGAGACGGAACTTTTGGATTACTCTGCTCAAGGTTTGGATGCCGACGGAGTACGGTCGGGTCGGTTCGTACACGAAACCAACCGGGCTCCTGGAACGAAAAAGCCAATAACTCACAGACCGGGCGTCCGATTGACGCACCGTCTGTTTCGTTGACTTCCTCTTGATGAGACGGAACTTTTGACATACTCCGCCCGAGTTTTGGATGCAGTCGGAGTATGGTCGGATTGGATTGTACCCGAAATCCAACCGGGCCCCTGGAACGGAAAAGCTGATATCTTTCAGCCAGGACGTCCGTTCGACGAACCGTCAGCGGCGTTGGTGATCACGTTGAGAAACGGTCCCTATGTGCTTACCCTATGAGAGTTCGGGGTACAGTTGAGATATGGCGGGGTTTGGTTTGCTCACGAAACCAACCAGGCCCCCGGGACGAAAAGGCTAATAACTCACAGACCGGGCGTCCGATTGACGCGCCGTCTGTTGCGTTGAGACCCCTGTGACGAGGCGGACTTTTGTGAAACTTCTTTGCGGGACCTTGTGATACTTGGAGTATCGACCAGTAGCTCGTGGAGCGGACCCTCCCGGAGACGAGCGTGCAGAGTACGGAGACCGTGTAGCCGGCTGAGACCTGACGACTGCTTGACCGACTCGACTTGGAGTGAGTCGACTAGCCCAGTGGACGGAGCGCCCGGTATTTGGCGACAGACCCACGGCGGACGGAGCGCCCGGTAGTTGGCCGCAAACCCGCGGTACTCGACAGGAGGAGTACCTCTGTAGGCTATTGGGGGGAGCGACCGGTATTTGGCGACAGACCCACAACGGACGGAGCGCCCGGTAGTTGGCCGCAGACCCGCGGTGCTCGACAGGAGGAGTACCTCAGCAGTCTTAGGTTAGTGAGCAGTACCTCAGAGTCGTGACAGGACCACTGTACACTCCAGAGACGGAGCTCTTCAGCAGTTACGGTTTCGATAATGAAAATCCTGGTTTGAGCTGAGTCAATGAATCTTTGTGTTTCCTCATGATTGAGATGGGTCGCTTGATAACTTAGGTATATGTATGGGCATGTACCTGGGTGATGGTTATCCGTTGATTTCATGATTTTTGTGTATCCTTGTGATTGGATGGGTTACTTGATGACTTAGGTATATGTATGGGCATATACCTAAGTAGAGTCTGATGTTACTTCGTGATTGTTGTCTTTACTTTGTGGATATCCATGTTGGATTTAGTGAGACCTTAAGGGTCTCGGGGTCCCTACTGAGTAGCTTATACTCACCCCTGCACGGGCTATGCCCGCACTTCGTTGTGTTGGTTGCAGACGACGGACAGCGCAGATCGCAGTTGAGGCTTGCGGAGCAGGTCGGTACCCGGAGGAGGACCACTGGGCGGACGTACCCGGAGTAGACGACAGTACCCGAGGAGTAGAGGAGCTATCTGTACCTACCCTTCAGGTAGGATCCGTGGTGGACGATCCAGGAGCTGATCCATCTGTACCTACCCTTCAGGTAGGAATCGAGGAGGACGACCCAGGAGCCGCTTTGTTCTTCCAGCTGCTGTTTTTCCCTTTCGAGTTGTACTTTACAATTGGGCTTGTATTTCCGGCCCTTTTACTTTTCTTCGCTTGTGTTTACTTTTCCGCTTGCTTACTCTGTGGTGTTTTTTTGCTTTTGAAATGGAAATGCCTTCCCAGTTATCGGGATTTACGCCATTGGTGCTAGTCGCCAGCCCCTGGCCTATGGAAGGCGGGCTTGGGGTAGTCACGGCACGGGCCCCGAGGTCGGGTCGTGACATCCAAAGTAAAGAAAGCCAAAAAAGTGGTTTGTGATGCCAAACTCTATACGTAGTAGTAAGAAGAAGATAAGTTTGAGTAAATGGAAGAAATTGAGAAACTCCAGACATCAACACTAGAGGACTCAGAATTGGTTAATGAGCATAAAATAAATATTGAAGAACAGAAAAGGGAGATTAATGGATTGAACAACACAGTGAAATATCAAATCAAGCGCATTGAAGAAATTGAAGAGGAAGTTGAAAATCTATGAAGAAAAGTAATAGATCAAGAAAAACTCTTGACTCTTGGCACAATACCAGCAAAAAAAATCCTTCAGAAGATTAAAAAATTGAAAGTTGATCATAATAGACAAGAAGAAAAGAAGCAATAATTGTGTTCATATATTAAGGCTGATGTGGAGCTTGACCAAAAACAAAAAACTGTGAAAGTTGTAGTCAGACAGTAAGAACCCGCTCTGAAATTGAATATTGATTTTGGGACACAGAAAAATCATAATATTTAGAGATTACAAGGGGAAACAAGTACTACAGAAGTGACACGAAGGAATTCATCTTATATCAGGTGTTATTATTGTGGAAAGATGGTACATTCACATCATGTGTGTTCCATAGCCAAGATACATTGAAGGGAATAAGAACAATATTGGCAGCCAAACAGAGCTCCACATTTTAAAACATCCTTTGAGGGACATTTTTGTGTGTGTGGAGGATTTGGGTACATGTCTAGATACTATACATCAACCATACAGAGGAATGTGCCAAAGTAGAATCAAAATGTTCGCAAGAAGCAGATCAATGAACCAACAAGTGAGTTGAAAATGAAAAATATATTTGCAGATTTTCAAGATGAATCTGGTCTATCATACTCCAAGAAAGATGAAAATTCTAAATCTATACTGAGCGTGAAGACAAAAATATGGATCAAGAAGCAAAGAGATGAGAAGGCAGTGGTTGCTGAAATTTCCCTTGAAGCATCAGACCGTTCTAGTGTATGGATCCTTGATAGTGGTATCACATCCCACATGAAAGGTAATAAGGATATTGTTATAGGCATAAAATATGACAAAGAATAACTTTTCAAGTTTGGAAATGATGAATTCCTGAAGATTATTGGCTCGGGAAAGTCTAGGTTTGGGGGAAAATAAATGAGACGTGCTGATGTCTTAGTCATAGAAGGTATCAGTTACAATTTTCTTAGTGTCATCCAACTATGTGACTCAGGGCATTCTATAAGTTTTACTAAGAAGATGTATATCATAAAAGGAAGAGATGGTGTAGTGGTTCTATAGGAAAAAATGATAAAGGAAAATCTCAACCTTGTAAGTGAAGAAGAAGATATGTGTTTTCTGTCTAGAGAGGAAGAAAAAAAGTTGTAACATAAACAACTTGGTCATCTATGTCAACCATCCCTAGATGATCTGGTAAAATGTGAAGCAGCAAGAGACCTCACTAAACTATCACTCTATCGTACTCATACATGTGATGCTTGTAAACAAGGGAAAATCATCAGGAAAATGTACAAGGCTAAGAAAAAGAAGTCCATAAGAGTGATTGAATTGATTCATGATAATGTTTGTGGACCTATCTCACCAAGGGCCATTAATAGGAAGAGATATTATGTTCTTTTCATTGATGACTATAGCAGAATGGCATGGGTATTCATCATTTCCAATAAGGCTGATGTGTTCAGTTACCTAAAACAGTATCATAGGGAATCTGAAAGGATGCTTGGATAGAAAATTATGAAGTTTCTTACTGAAAATGGTACAAAATTCACAAATAGTCAGGTGGAAGAATATATCAAGAAACACAGGATAAGGAATCATGTTTCCTTAGTGAGAACTCCCCAACATAATGGAGTGGTTGAAATTAGAAATTGAATCATCAACAACATGGCTAGAATGATGCTTATAGAAAAAGACCTACCAGAGAAATTTTGGAATGAAGAAGTATTACCATTGGTCTAAATTTCTAACATAGCTCTGTTGTGTCCTACGGAAGGAAAGACTTTGTATGCGATATGGTATGGAAAGAAGAGAATAGTGAAATACTTTCAAATCTTTGGAAGTAAGTGCTTCATTCTCAACAAAGAAAAACATAGGAAATTTGAGTCACGTAGTGATGAGGGGATATTAATTGGCCACTCAGGAAATATCAAAGCATACAAATTCTTTAACAAGAGTCTGGGAAAAGTATTTAAGAGCAATGATGTCACTATAGTTGAAAATGAAGAGAATTATAAATAGCATAGTGAACAGTTTCTTGATGAAAGTGATGAAGAGAAAAGCAATGCAGGGGGAGTAGAAGTGGATGGTGTTGATTCAAAAGAAGATACTAATGATGATCATAAGGACGTAAAGTCAATATCTACATAGAAGCCAAAGAGTCGGGCTGAAATTGATAGGCAAAATATCAATGGTGATCATACAAAAACTGTTCAAACAAGAAGAATGAAATCACTACAATATAAATCTTTCTTATCTTAGGTAGATCCTAAATGCTTTGCTGATGCATCTGAAGATGAAAACTGGCTTCAGGATATGAATGAAGAGCAAGATCATATTGAGAAGAATTAGACATGGGAGATTGTTTTGAGGCCCGTAGATAAGAATTTCATTGGAACTAAATGGGTCTATCACAACAATATGAATGAATAAGGAACATTTTTTTGAAACAAATCATGACTAGTGTGAAAAGGATACTCCTAGATAGAAGGAATAGATGTTGATGAGACATTTGAACTGGTTTCAAGGCTGAAGACAATCAGATTATTTCTACCCATTACAGTGAAACGAAATTTCAAAGTGTTCCAGATGGATGTCACATCAGAATTTTTGAACGGGGTTCTGGAAGAAGAAGTTTATATTGAGCATCCAGATGGTTTTCTCATTCATGAATATGAGAACAAAGTTTGTCGGCTGAAGAAGGCTTTGTATGGATTGAAGCAAGCACTAAGAGCATGGTATTCAATGCTAGATCAATTTGTGAAGAAACCCAATTTCCACTATGGTTGAGTTGATTAAAATATCTATTTCAACAATGACAGTAATCAAAGGATGACAATGCTGGTTTATGTTGATGACATAATATTTGGAGGATTAGGTGAAGCTTAGTGGAGACAATTTTTCAAATTTATGAAAAGTGAGTTTGAAATTTCAATGATTGGAGAGATGAAATTTTCCCTTTGTTTACAAGTAACACAAGGAAGGAATGGCACATTTATCTCTCAATACAAATATTCCATGGAGGTTTTGAGGAGATTTGGGATGGAAAATTACAAGGAAATGAAGAATCTGGTTGCTACCCGAATGAAATTGTCAAAAGGTGATGAAGTAAAGGCAGTCAATATCACAAAATATAGGCAAATTATTGGAAGTTTACTGTACTTGACTGCGAAAAGGCCTAACATTGTATTTTCCACATGCCAAGAAGTGATATATCAAAGTAATACCAAGGAAATACACATTCTTTTAGTGAAAATAATACTTAGGTATATCAAGGGAATGGTGGATTTCAGCTTGATATATAATGAAAAATATCAGTCATATTTATTAGGATATACTGATTCAGATTGGGCCGGTTCAGTACATGACATAAAATCAACATTAGGAGGTTATTTATATCTTGGTAGACTATGTATTTCTTGGCTAAGCAAGAAGAAAGATTGAATCTCATTGAGAACCTTAGAAGCTAAGTATATTGCGGACACTCAAGCATGCACATAGTTATTTTGGATGAAGCAATATCTTGATGATATGGGATTTGAAATAAAGTCTCTGATAGAAATTCAGTGTGATAACTCAAGTGATATAAATCTTAGAGAAAACCCAGGACATCACTCCTGAACAACGCACATTGAGATAAAGTATCATTTTCTCAAAGAGAAGGTTGAGCAAGGCATCATGAAGTTTGTGTATGTGCCTACAGACCTACAGGTTGTAGACATTCTGACAAAGGCCTTACCCAAGGAAGATTTTGAGAGACATTGATTGGATTTGGGAGTCTAGTTGACTCTCCACACTAGAAAAGTGTGGATGTAGAACCTCCTCTCCCTGAGGTATGATTTGTTTTTCCCTAATTTACTAATATGTATTTTTACCATAGTATAGACTGAAAATGCATGAACTTTGGGTTCATTGACAAAGGGGGAGAAAACAATGATTGTTCAAGGGGGAGACAGTGTGGCTATTTGATAAATCATGAAAGATATGGGGAGAAGATGATAGGTGGAGTAACGAGATAGGGGGAGTTGAAAGCTGAAGGGGGTATATTAAATCTGACGATGCTAGAAGTGATTGACCAAAGAATAGATATCACGACACCTGAGGATCGTGATAAAAGAAGAAGAGTGGTGTTGGAATAGCGTTTGACGGTTTCCAGTAATTAGTAATTAGTATCAGTTTGGAAATTGGTATCAGTTTGATATCAACGGTTAGTGTCAGAAATGAAGCGATTCATTGATGAAATTTTCATTTAATCTTGTTTCTCATGCTGATCATTGCTCATGTGGGCTTAGAGTGTGTGTTGAGTAAATCCTTGATCACTATCATGATCGTAAGAGGCGAATGGTGGATGAAGCATTAATGGGGTATCTTTTTATGAAAGTGTTGTCAACAAACCCAAAGGGGGATATTGTTGGGCAAAAATACCTCAAGGTATCATTGTAGCATTTTTTAGGTGATTGTGTTTGTTGACAAAGTGGGCCTCCATGTTGTGTTTGTTGACAGAGCATACCAAAATGTTCAATTTGTTGACAAAGGTGGTTTACATGGTGAGTTGTCGAGTTTAAGATATGTTATTGGAAATCCATGATTGACAAGAAGAACCTCGACAATTGAATGAATTATTTGGAGGTGGTACAAAAAGAGAATATACAAGGTAGCACCGTTTTCTAGTGTTTGTCAAATTTTTGGGCCTTAAAATCGACAAATGGAGAAAAGTGTTTTTGGATAAAGGACTTGCGTGCTTGTGTTTTGGAGGCTTCTAAAGTTGTGCGCCATATTTTTTTCAAGACCAGAACATCAAAATATTGGAAAGGAAAGAGGGGTGACCAAGTTTTGGTTTGGGCATGCAAGGTGACTAGGGTGACGGAGTTCAACACTTAGAGAAAATTAGAGCTACATTTGCGAAGGTAGTTTGGGCACGCAGGTGGTTGTGTGGGCGTGAAAGTATATGGTTATTTAGAAGTTGTGTGCCATTTGATAGTTTCATGCCAATATTGATTTGGGCGTAAAAGGGTGTGAGTTTCCCAAGTTCTGAGTTGGTGAAGGGAATGTCGTGCAATTGGTTTGGTGACACTTGCATTCTAGGTTTGGAGAAGTGAACCAAAATATAGAGAAGCGTGCCAGTCATAGAGAAACACGCCAATCATTTTAGGGTTGCACAAAAGTTGTAAGATTTCTCGGTACACCTGTGGTAAAGTTGTATTCATCAGTGGATGAAAGTATAACTTCAATAGAGAATCTACACAGAGGAAGATGCATTCATTTGTGAAAATGAAGGGACTTAAAAGTCTTTAAAATGTGATTGGATCTTATGAAGAAGCAGTGAGCACACTTTAGTTGAGAGAGCAGTGAGCTTTCATATTGTGAGTGGTTATAAACTAGGTGGGATAGTGAGTCCATTCCAAACATTGTAAACAACAGTGTGCTTATAGAGGATTTGGTATATCGACACATCACCGGTGTATACTCCTTGGACATATCCCAGTGAGGGTGAACAAAGTAAAAATTGATGTTTCCTGTGCATGATGTAATTCTAGTTTATACTTTTCTATAGGAAAGAGAGAGAAGAGAGTTTTTCTTAACAGCGAAACAAGATCAATAGGGGAATTTGTTTTAATCTGTCATACCCTGATTCACCCCCCCTCTCAGGGTATCTAACCTAGTGGAACTAAAAATTTATATGGAACTTGAATTGATTAAATGGTTATTTGGAAATTATGGAAATGAGTCGGTATACTCATGTTATGAAATGGAAATGGAATTTATTGATGAATGTTTTCATATGACATCATGGGTGTGATACACCATGGATCATTCTAGTGGACGAGAATTACTTGGACCTATATGCTCCTTGGATTCTTATTCCATGGGATGGCTTGAGCCTTTCTACCCCTGTGATCCAGTTTGTTTGGGAACACAATGGATATGGTCGGTAGACATGCTCCTTGGACCCCAATTCAAGCACAACCAAGTTTCCACTGAGATGATAGTGGGACTTGATAGGATAACTTGGTCCACTATACCTTGGATCCAACCTTGTAGGGTCTGACACTTTGATTATACATAACAACTACGGTAAATGTTATATGCCGGGTTATATAGAACCTCAGTGGTTGTTCTGAAACTTCTGTTTATACGACGTAGCCATGGTTGATTTTATTTATAGATTTTATGGGAAGTCCGTGGTTGACATGATATGTATGGATGTACAATGTGTCCATGTTAGTCATTTTTGTATTGTTGTATCTTCCATGTTATAGGATATTGACCCATGTTTTACAGGGATCCTTGTTGGGTTACTCAGTATCACTTGTTCTTTTTGTATGCATGCTATGTGAACTTTTATTTTATTTATTTCTTAAATGTGATATATATTTAACTATTCTTATATTTTTATATTGCACATCTAGGAATTATGAATCTTTGGGTGGTTACCTATAGGGATTTTATCTCACACCATGTTTGGGACACTGTTGGGTTCCCGGACAGACTTTATAGATGCAGGTAGGGATCAGGACAAGCAACCATAGTTTGATGCCTATCCTTGGACATGATTAGAAGCAAGGAAGTATAATACTAAGTTGAGGATCATGATTCTATCAGGAGGTAGTGATTTTTGGTCTTTTTGGTATTTTTAGACATGTATTGTACCAATTCCATATATACCTATTTTGGTTGTTTTGTAGTAATATAACATGCATCATCACCTTTTTTATATGAGATTCCTTTGGCATAATTTATCCATTCTTGTTGTTTATCTATTGTCTGGATGTTATAATTCTTCCGCTATTGACTTTTATTGATATAACATTATGTCAAACTATTGTAATTAAAGAATAGCCTCTATACAGACACACCTTAGGCCCTCACTGCTAGTCAGTAGCCTTTAGCATTCAAGGACATGAACTTGAGCCCATGTTTCCAACTGGGATCAGGGTACCATTCAATGACATCCTAGTCCAAGACATTACAGCCACCTCACATGGTTTCTCCTTTAGCTCAAATAGTTTACCTAAAACAATTCTATAACCATGAAACATAACCATGATCATTTCAAATTGAAATAAAAACACCTTGAGCATTAAGGTGTCACACATTTTCTCCAAAACAATGTACTACAAACCATACACCCAAGCCAAAAACACCAAAACTCCTTAAACTCAACCTAAATCTCATGAGGCTCACCTAAAAAGACAAGCCGCTTTCAGAGCCTCATTCCTTGTCCCAAAAAATCATTTTGAGGCATTATAACTCTCAAAATCCCATTTTGAGTCTTGATTCAAAATTTGATTTGTCTAGTAAAAGAAAATTCAAATTGCTTCTAGAATTTTAGACTTATAAGGATGCAAGATCTTACAAGATCTCAAACACAACACTTATTGTCCCTAATAAGTTTCTATGTTCATACATCTAAACCACCTGACCTATGTTGGTTACTAGTTATTAGGAACATCCTCGTTCAGTTTCTGAATTCCTAAAATGAAACCAGGGTACAACCTCCAACTCAAGACAATCAACCAGCCAAAATATAATCCAATGACCATTTTCAAAATAAAAACACCAAGATGGATCTTACCTAATCCTATCCAACCAAAATACCAATTTTTTCATCTCCTGATCACTGAATAAAGCTATGGTGTTCCCCACTTTATGCTTCAACTTATAACTGCCAACTTTTGATGCTTAGAACCTACACTATTAGAAAATCCCAATAGAAACTTGAACTTATGATAACAAAATGTGCCCGACATGGATCCCAACTTACCATGACAAATACCCATGATAACTCCATTAAAAAATGGAACTCATCCTCTTTGTCAAAAACCAACTGGAATGGACGCATACCCGCTATCCATATACACACTAATATCAAACCTTATTTTTATCAAAACTAGGGTTTAATTTTCAAAATGCACACATCATTAAAAGATGACCCACCAAGTGTAGTTTGAAACCAATCGATCCTGTTCCATATACTCTTTGAGGTCGAACTATCCTCAGCTGACTCATCCCATAAATACTTGACTCTAACATCCGGCACGTCACCACCACACCTAATTACTATACCTTCACATGTAGAGGAATTCCATGACCATCAAAACATTCCCATTAGAGTCCATACCCGATGCCTGATGAAACTCAATATTATATCCACTACTGAATCAAAACTACTATCATTTCCTACCACATCACTGATTCACCTTCAACACAAGAACCTCATAATATTTTTCAAAACCACCTTGTGCCTGAAGAAAATTCTCAACCTGATCATCCACCACTATTGATTTATTGTTAATACTCCATATATAATTCAAGAATTATTCTCATTGGTTACTTCCTTGAATAATAGTTCCACCACGACTGATCCATAGTCATTGCTACACACTTGTGACCATTCCAACAAGAGGATCATACCTCCATGATCGACACATCACTAACCACCATATGAGTGTTGTTGTACCCACCACAATTAAACAAATCTAACCACCAAGACCCACACTCCAACCAATTCTAACCCAAAAATTACACATGGTCATCTCACTATCACTAGAGAAATGAAAAAAATGTCAATTATTTCCCATTATCAAATTTTGAGAATAGTTACTAAGGAATATTTCAATATTTAGTCCATCAAGAGGACCTAATTCATAGATGGTCGATGGTGCACTTCCCTTCATACGACACCACTTACAGTTCTCCACAAGCACCACCTCTAAAGAGGCCCTTCATCAAACTAGAAAAGGCATTTATATAGTTAGGTGTAAATATAATGGTATCTTAACATACCCAGGATGATATCAAGATATTGTGCATGATCCTATTTAGAATATAAGTATGATAAGATATCATTAATGAATACCACCATAAATCTATCAATTTATACTTTTAGCTCTAACTAAAAGGACATGTCAAACCCATTCAAAGTCCCCTTGCCTCCATGACAACAAGTGTCTCATCACACCCACATCAATTCTCAGCCTACCCATGGCTTCCTTCTAAACATAACCATCTTAGTGAATCACTACGTGTTCATGCCTCCAATATTCCATTAACACTTAACCCTTACATGATCTTATGTAACCCAAACATAGAACCTATTTATGACTCTAGAGATTCACATATAAAAAAAACTCAGATCACAAGCCCTATCCACTATCTATGTACACCCCACATGCCCATCTCACCTAAATAAGAACACCCTTAATTCCATAAAAAACCTAAGGAAACTAACCAATCCAAAACCACTTTCACAATCACTCAAAACCTGAGAATAATTATAAAGTTCCACTAAGTTAATTTATGATCTAACTATATTCCTAAAGATGCATCTAGAGATAATTGGGCAAAAAACCTAAATAGTCCTACCCTCAGAAATCACATATGCTATCGAAGAATCAACACTACAAACCAGGAAACTTCATCTACCTCACTGTAACACCCCGATCTTCCATGATACGCTTCTCATTCAATAATGCAATAGTTTGCATTGTACGCAACTTCGAGTTCTAACACACTGCAACTAATCAAAGTAGCCGTTATGGATAGTAATACCCACGTTTTGAAATTATATAAATTTTATATTTCAAAATGGACTTCATTTTTGGATTCAGAATATCAAAATTAGCCTATGTTGATTTTTTGGTATTTTTCTGAGAACTTCCAATTTTTTATGAATAGTGAAAAATACTTAAAAACAACTTTTTTAATCAAAATAATTTATAGTGATAAATTATAATATTTAGTGGTTTTAAAGTATAATTATAATATATTTTTACCATTTTATCCAATGGTGGTCATTATAATTAATTTCACTTTGAAATTGGACATAAACAATTGTCAATCTTTTGATATATATTGTTTTTTAAAAACACGCTATTTGTTGTGACAGCGGGAATTAATTATGAAATTAATTAATGAAAATTATATGTTTGGAATTTTTTAAAATAGACATCATTTTTGAATTCGGAATATCAATTATATCTTAGGGTGAAATTTTGGCATTGTTCTGAAAAACTTCAATTTTTGATGAATAGTGAAACCACTAAGTGGTAGTTAAAAAACTGATTTTTTGTTTAAATGAAACATTACCACTTCTGTGATTTGGTTTTCAAAAATCCTACATACATGGTTTTCATTATGAAGTAAAATGTTTTTCAATGGGATTAAAATAATTTTTTGGTGAATAGTAAATTTTAAGTTTAATTAATCGCGATTAAAGGTAATTAGTGAAATTTAAGGTAAAAATGATATTATAAAAATATGAAAATACCTTTACACTTGTCCTACCCCTATTGGATGTGTCATGGACGACAAAGACAATCCATGGGTCAACTTGGGGACCCCATGGAGCCACTTTGGTAGGAAAATGACATAAATAACTTTTATTTAAAGTTAAAATAAAAATGTCAGAAATATAAGTTGTTTTACTAAAACAATTTTTAAATGGGGTTATACAAGTAATATTTTCGACTATAAATATTCATTAGAAAGATAAAAATATTTTCTACATAATTAAATTTTTTTTATAATTTTTAGACATTAAATAAATTAAATTATTTATGACACCATGATGATGCAGTGATTACCTCATTAATTAACGATTTAAATAAAATGAAAAGATAATGTAAAATCTAAGGCTTACACTTGTCAAAAACCTATTGGATGAGTAGATTTAGAACCTGTATCACTTTAGACTCAAATTATATAAGCGTGGGACCTTTAAAATCCAAAACGCATTATATAATAAAGTAATATTTCATTACTTTCCAAGAGTGCCCCTCCTCTCCACTTATAAAAGGCCCCCACCACTACCACTTTACTCACACTTTCAAAGCCTTTTGGATCAGCCAAACTCTACCCAAATACTCTATCAAATTCCCTCCCTTACTCCTAGAAGCCTCACTTTGGGCAGAATGCTTCCCAAGGAAGCCTTTGGCTCAAATCAAAAGAGTTACCCGATTTTAAGGTAATGTCTTCTCTTATGTTATTTTGTTTTATTTTTCTTATCCAACCCCCTAAAATCATTTTATTAATTTATTTTGTAATAAAACCAGTATCCTAAATATAATATGATGTTTTTATAAGAATTATTCGAGCTACACTTACACAAACCTACATTTAATGGTTAAAGAACATACTGTTTCTGTAGATGGCGAATTTCTGCCCCACGAAACGATGATTGTTCAACACTCATATAACACCTCTAATGGTGGACATTTTTATGAAAATATTTTAATATATGATATATATATATTATTTTTATGTTTTCCTTATTCTTATGTATTTCTCATTTGTGGCATACTTTATGATTTCCATTTTGGGTAAACGTGATAATTTCATTTTAGGAAGTGCGGACTACCGCCCCCTCAAAGTGATTTGAATCGTTAATGCCATATGTGGGATGTATAAAGGATGGAGTAAATGGTATTATACAT
This sequence comes from Viscum album, assembly GCA_963277665.1. Taxonomy (NCBI): domain Eukaryota; kingdom Viridiplantae; phylum Streptophyta; class Magnoliopsida; order Santalales; family Viscaceae; genus Viscum; species Viscum album. The sequence continues at coordinate 760,936,564 of OY728139.1, read as the reverse complement.
TATATTATACTGGAATTATATTATAACTTTATATAATTATAACTTCATTCCATTAAATATGAAATAGAAATGAAAGTAGCGTTCATGCGTACGTAAGGCTTATCGTCTCCATGAACGGTGCATTTCATTTCTTACCTCTAAACGTTATGGAATATTATAAATTCATGTATATACTGGATATATATGAGATATATGATATCAATATCATGAATATAATTCTGGATATAATGGATATATCACCACATGAACAACTTGTAATTATAAGAAGTTTATTTTTGACTCAAGTACCAAAGATCGACAAAACGACCGTTATTAACTTAAATAATTACATAATGTTCATAACATGGTAATAAGTGATATAAAAGGAATAGAAAACTTTAAAAAGGTTCTTAAGAAGTTATAAATTAACTCTAGTTTATTATTCAGGAGGTTAAAGAATGGTCGAGTCAAGACAAGATGCAAGGTAAGGGAACTTCTTAACCCAATTTCTATTCTTTGTGTTAATCTCCTAGTTTCAAATTATGTCATGATATTATTATATCCTATCTTTTATTTGTAGTTTCATTATGTTTACTTATATTGAATACACATAATATATCTATTTTTTTAAAAAAAATGATCTTTGTGAGGTACTTTGTCTCAATCTCCATTCATTGAGGCATATTTTGTTTTATACACAAATTTCTTTTATACGGTGTATAAACCCCTTTGACTTTTACGTTTATTCAAAAGGAATATTTTTATATGAAGCATTTTACTAAACGACAAAAAGGAATGTTTTTCTTGTCGTACGTATGCGGCGACAACGACTTCTCTGCCGCTGTAACCATTATTTGAGTTTCGGCTTCCTCTACAAGCCATAACTTTTTTTTAAATGAAAAATAAATACCAAGTTTTAATTTTCTTTTATTTTGGTATTGAAAATTTTTTTGATAAGGTTTTTATTATATCAATGTGTTGTATTGATATCTCGTGATTGAAACGTGGAAATGTTATGTTTCCTTTATGTATGTTTTATGTGATACGATTATGTTATGGTTTATGATATGTTTAAACCTGTTCATATGAGGAATGCATTGGAATTAATAAGTAACGGGTGGAGCCCGCTATAGCTCCTCGATGAATTGGTAGGTCTCATGAGACAAACTAGTGTCTTGGTATGAGGCCTTGAAAAAATCTTATTCGTGGTCTTGGCACGAGGCCTTGGCTACGTGGTTATGATAGTCTGGCATTACGCATTCCATCATTATGAAAGTGGTTATTGATATTGCATGTGATTATTCGACCAGTAAGATATCCACGTGAATAAGTAAATGGCATTATTTCATTTTACTTTTTCCATATTATGTTGAAGTTCAAGTTTAAAAGGTTTTTGTTTTAGTTATACATTACCTTAAATGTTTATGTTTATTGATGAAAGCTTCCGCTATATTGTTATCCTTAATGAGCATCTGAGCTCACCCCTTTCAATGTTTTAATATTTTCTAGGATGTGAAGAAGTATTTTATGAATGACCTGCAGGGATAGTCAGAAGAGGATATGAGTGTGGACTATGGAGACTTTGTTATTGTATTTTTTCAGTTTATGATGTAATGTAACGTTTATGAATGTATCTAGTGTTTCCAAGGCTACTAAACTAATTGGCCTTTCGAGACTTGATCTTTTGTGATCATGCCAATGTTACGCAATAATGCACCGACTCTGGGCAACTGGGGTCGGGGCGTTATAGTTGGTATCAGAGGCAGTTTAGTACTAACCTTGAAAGCTAGATTTAGATAAACTCTGATTAGAGCACATAGCCCAAAGATAGAATTTGAGGATTAGTATAGAAGAACTTCCTAGAATTTTGGTATTATGGAGATTTTGTGAGTTTTCTGAGCAATACATCCCTGTCTGGATACGAGCTGGTAGAGGTGTCTCTGGCACAGATGTACCTAGGGGTAAAACCCGAAAACACCGCTTTGAGCTAGACTCGAACGGGAACTGGTGCACGACAACGAGCCTTGCTACACTCTTGGTTACGACACTCCTGGGGGATATGCTTAGGATAATTCTCATTTTCTTTACAAATCACTATGAAGGGTTATGAGTATATACTTCCTCAAAGAAAACAATTTTATGATTATGGATTATATCCATAAATAGTTCAATTTATGTTAAGTATTTTATAAGTATGAAATTATGTATTTTGATTCATAAACTAATCTAGTTTATGCCATTGTTTAGAAATGGCGCATAGTGGAAGGAATGAAAACCATATCAATGCACGCACTCCGTGTAGGGATTGCCCTCCTGCTCAAGATAATTATTATGGAGTTGGAGATACAACTAGTGCTGATCAACTTATTACCATACTGGGACAAATCACTCAGGTTATGAATAATAACCTTACTCGTATGGAGCACCCTGATCTGCAACGTGGAGGATCAATGTTAGACCGCTTCATGAGGCAACAACCGCTAACATTTAATGGGGGTACAAATCCATTAGTAGCTGAGAAATGGATAAACTCCTTAGAGAAAATATTCCACACCTTGGGGAGTAGCGAAATGGAAAAGGTTGTCATGGAAGTCTACCGCCTCAATGGAGATTCCGATCAGTGGTGGTCGCTGATTCAAAAAACAAAGGAAGATGATGACGTATCTAATATAGAATGGAGGGAGTTCAAAGAGCTTTTCTTAGAAAAATAATTTCCTCGTGACCATTGAGCAGATATGAAAAGGCAATTTCTGAGTCTGAGACAAAAGGAGGATGAGAATGTCACAAAGTATGAGGCCAACTTTACAAGGTTAGCGAGGTATGCTTCAGATTATATACGTAACCCAAGAGGTAAGATTGATCGTTTATTTGATGGGTTAAAACCATTTCTCCGTCGAGCTTTAGTATCACAATCCTTCTCATCGTACGAAGATATTGTCTCGTGTGCTATCAAGATAGAAAAGGAATTCTCTAAATCTTATGACAATAAAGTAAAGCAAGGGAAGAAGAGAATTGTGGAACAAGAGACAGATAAAGGGAAAAAGGAAAAGAAGGATTTTCCATTATGCGATAATTGTGGGAAGAATCACCCCGGTACTTGCCTAAAAGGAATGAGAGTTTGTTTTAAATGTGGAGAAAAAGGTCACCAGTCTCGTGATTGTAAGGGAAAGAAAGAGGCTATCAATGTTGAATGATACAATTGTAGGGAAATGGGGCATTATGCAAATGAATGTCCTAAGCGTCAGGGAAACTTACCTCAGAAAAGGCCAAGGGATGAAGGCCAATCTTATGCTATTACTACAGTTGAAGTGGAATAATTTATGTATTGGTGCTTTTGGACTCAAGGAGTATATTTTTGTTATAAGAATAATGTGATATATATAAGGATTGTACTTCAGTACTTGTTTTTTCAGTAAGGTTTTAATATGATGAAGGTAATCATATTTTTAGTATGTGACAAAAAGAGAAACTTTAATTTGTTTAGGGAATCTGATGTTACAATTGATTTTGGAATTTAGAGACCTTTTAGAGAAATTCTGGACAAAGGTATTTTGGATAACTAGAATGGTTGGAATGAATTAAGTTGAACTTTGGATAGTATTGTTTAAGGTTAAAACATTTCTGAAGATTATTTTTGGAATGTTATAATACTATAGTTTTAGGAAAAGGACAACCTGCAGGGTGGGGCATAACCCGTCGCGTCGGACAAAGCTGCAGGAATCGAACCCACAACCATAGTGCGAAAGGCCTTTATTACCTACCACTAGCCTACATGAAGTCCCTAGTTATTACAAAATAGTTTTACTAATCTAAATGGTATGTGTTAATATATGGAACCTTATAAAATTAGGATAAATAGAATATTTTTGAGTTCTATTACCTTTTAGAGTGAAAGATGGGTTTGTGGTAAAGATTTATTAAAGAATGAAAGTATACATGACAAGTATGTATATTCCCTTACGTTCTTAGTAAATCTCCTAAATAAATTCCTCAACTTTATAAAATTTAACTTAAAACAAAAACGTTGCCAATTAACTTTTCCAACTGGGGATTCAATGACTATTAAACCAATCACAAGTTTGTGATTTTCTTATGGTTAACTTTCTCCTAATAAAGTTTTCTACGACTCTCCATCTGACCTTGATGGTTTGTTTTTCTTCTATATCCATATTTTCATAGAATCCTAGTATGGGCTATCTCAGGTGACTTTTGTACTTATCTTTCTATATTTTAAAGTTATGTTTTTATTAAACTTATTTCCGATGTGGGTTTTCCACAAAGGTATTTTCTATTTTCAACCTTTTATTTTCAAAGAAAAATTTAAAATTGCGAGGACACAATTTATTGTAGGAGGGGAGAATGTAACACCCCGAGCTTCCATGATACGCTTATCATTCAATAATGCAATAGCTTGCATTGTATGCAACTTTGAGTTCTAACACACCATAACTAATCAAAGTAGCCGTTATGAATAGTAATACCCACTTTTTGAAATTATATAAATTTTATATTTCAAAATGGACTTCATTTTTGGATTCGGAATATCAAAATTAGCTTATGTTGAATTTTTGGTATTTTTCTGAGAACTTCCAATTTTTTTATGAATAATGAAAAATACTTAAAAACAACTTTTTTAATCAAAATAATTTATAGTTATAAATTATACTATTGAGTGGTTTTAAATTATAATTAGAATATATTTTTACCATTTTATCCAATGGTGGTCATTAGAATTAATTTCACTTTGAAATTGGACATAAACAATTGTCAATCTTTTGATATATATTGTTTCTTAAAAACATGCTATTTGTTGTGACAACGGGAATTAATTATGAAATTAATTAATGAAACTTATATGTTTGGATTTTTTTAAAATAGACATCATTTTTGAATTCAGAATATCAATTATATCTTAGGGTGAAATTTTGGCATTGTTATGAAAAACTTCAATTTTTGGTGAATAGTGAAACCACTAAGTGGTAGTTAAAAAACTGATTTTTTGTTTAAATGAAACATTACCACTTCTATGATTTGGTTTTCAAAAATCCTACATAAATGGTTGTCATTAGGAAGTGAAATGTGGTTCAATGGGATTAAAATATTTTTTTGGTGAATAGTAACTTTTAAGTTTAATTAATCGCGATTTAAGGTAATTAGTGAAATTTAAGGTAAAAATGATATTATAAAAATATGAAAATACCTTTACACTTGTACTACCCATATTGGATGTGTCATGGATGACCAAGAAAATCCATGGGTCAACTTGGGGACCCCATGGAGGCACTTTGGTAGGAAAATGACATAAATAACTTTTATTTAAAGTTAAAATAAAAATGTCACAAACATAAGTTGTTTTACTAAAACAATTTTTAAATGGGGTTATACAAGTCATATTTTTGACTATAAATATTCATTATAAAGATAAAAAGATTTACTAGATCATGATAGTTTTTTTTTATAATTTTTAGACATTAAATAAATTAAATTATTTATGACACCATGATGATGCAGCGATTACCTCATTAATTAACGATTTAAATAAAATGAAAAGATAATGTAAAATCCAAGGCTTAAACTTTTCAAAAACCTATTGTATGAGTATATTTAGAACGCTTATCACCTTAGACTCTAATTATATAAGTGTGGGACCTTTAAAATCCGAAACACATTATATAATAAAGTAACATTTCATTACTTTCCAAGAGTGCCCCTCCTCTCCACTTATAAAAGGCCCCCACCACTACCACCTTACTAACACTTTCAAAGCCTTTGGGCTCGGCCAAACTCTGCCAAAATACTCTCCCAACTTCCCTCCATTACTCCTAGAAGCCTCAATTTGGGCATAATTCTTCCCAAGGAATCCTTTGGCTCAAATCAAAAGAGTTACCCGATTTTAAGGTAATGTCTTCTCTTATGTTATTTTGTTTTATTTTGCTTATCCAACCCCCTAAACTCTTTTTATTAATTTATTTTGTAACAAAACCAGTATCCTAAATATACTAGGAAATTGTTATAAGAATTATTCGATCTACACTTACACACACCTACATCTAATGGTTAAAGAACATACTGTTTCTGTGGATGGCAAATTTCTGCCTCACGAAACGATGATTGTTCAACACTCATATAACACCTCTAATGGTGACCATTTTGATGAAACTATTTTCATATATGATTATATATTATGTTTATGTTTTCCTTATGTTTCTGTATTTCTCATTTGTGGCATACTTTATGATTTCCATTATGGGTAAACGCGATAATTTCATTTTAGGAAGTGCGGACTACCGCCCTCTCAAAGTGATTTGAATCGTTAATGCCATATGTGGGATGTATAAAGGATGGAGTAAATGTTATTATACATTATATTATACTGGAATTATATTATACCTTTATATAATTATAACTTCATTCCATTAAATATGAAATAGAAATGGAAGTAGCATTCATGCGTACGTACGGCTTACCGTCTCCATGAACGGTGCATTTCATTTCTTACCTCTAAACATTATGGAATATTATAAATTCATGTATATACTGGATATATATGAGATATATGATATAAATATCATGAATATAATTCTGGATATAATGGATATATCACCACATGAACAACTTGTAATTATAAGAAGTTTATTTTTGACTCAAGTACCAAAGATCGACAAAACAACCGTTATTAACTTAAATAATTACATAATGCTAATAACATGGTAATAATTGATATCAAAGGAATAAAAAACTTGAAAAAGGTTCTTAAGCAATTATAAATTAACTCTAGTTTATTATTCAGGAGGTTAAATAACGGTCGAGTCAAGATAGGACGCAAGTTAAGGGAACTTCTTAACCCAATTTCTATTCTTTGGGTTAATCTCCTACTTTCAAATTATGTCATGATATTATTATATCCTATATTTTATTTGTAATTTCATTATGTTTACTTATAGTGAATACACATAATATATCTATTTTATTTAAAAAAATGATCTTTGTAAGGTACTTTGTCTCAATCTCCATTCATTGAGGCATATTTTGTTTTATACACAAATTTATTTTATACGGTGTATAAACCCCTTTGACTTTTACGTTTATTCAAAAGGAATATTTTTATACGAAGAATTTTACTAAACGAAAAAAGGAATGTTTTTCTTGTCGTACGTATGCGGCGACAATGACTTCTCCGCCGCCATAACCATTATTTGAGTTTCGGCTTCCTCTACAAGCCATAACTTTTTTTTAAATGAAAAATAAATACCAAGTTTTAATTTTCTTTTATTTTGGTATTGAAAATGGTTTTGATAAGGTTTTTATTATATCAATGTGTTGTATTGATATCTTCTGATTGAAAAGTGGAAATATTTTGTTTCCTTTATGCGCATTTTATGTGATACGATTATGTTATGGTTTATGATATGTTTAAACCTGTTCATATGAGAAATGAATTGGACTTAATAAGTGACGGGTGGAGCCCGCTATAGCTCTTCGATGCATCGGTAGGTCTCATGAGACAAAATAGTGTCTTGGAATGAGGCCTTGACAAAATATTATTTGTGGTTTTGGCACGAGGCCTTGGCTACGTGGTTATGATAGTCTGACATTATGCATTCCATCATTATGAAAGTGGTTATTGATATTTCATGTGATTATCCGACCAGTAGAATATCCATGTGAATAAGTAAATGACATTATTTCATTTTACTTTTTCTATATTATGTTGAAGTTCATGTTTAAAAGGTTTTTGTTTTAGTTATACATTGCCTTAAATGTTTATGTTTATTGATGAAAGCTTCCGCTATATTGTTATCCTTACTGAGCATCTGAGCTCACCCCTTTCAATGTTTTAATATTTTCTAGGATATGAAGAAGTATTTTATGAATGACCTGTAGGGATAGTCAGAAGAGGATATGAGTGTGGACTATAGAGACTTTGTTATTTTAGTTTTTCACTTTATGATGTAATGTAACGTTTATGAATATATCTAGTGTTTCCAAGGCTACTAAACTAATCGGTCTTTCGAGACTTGATCTTTTGTGATCATGCCAATGTTACACAATAATGCACTGACTCTGGGCAACTGGGGTCGGGGCGTTACATCACACTACAAACATACTTGGTCTACCCCACTTGTATGATCACCACCCAAAGAAAAGCAACACTCCTAGAAAAACATACCCTTGATAACCTCTAATGCTCCAAGTATATCTAATAACCATTAAAAATATATTGTTCTCACAACTTTTAGTTAGGCTATGCATCCAAATGATCTTTCCCCTCTGGAAATCAACCACAAGACTAAAGCATTAGCACCCAAGTTCTCATTCTCAAAAACAACATGCACCCTATTTTCCTAAAACCCACACTAGGCCACACCCATCATGCACTATTATCAAAATTCTAAAGTATCCACTTATGAATAACATACCCAAAGGTATAAAAAACTCAGTCGACCACACTCATGGGTCTTCCTCAAAATTCACACAACCCTAACTCCCAAAATAGGAGTCACATCAATAAGGTCACCGAGCTCTCCTTCTTAGCTACACCAGTAAGGTCTCATGATAAGTGAGTAGGTCGAACCACTAAGGTTTATTCTAATTCATAGAAGGCCATAACTCACAGGGCATTAAAAATTATCCCATCCCAATGTCGCAAAACATCAAAAAACCAAAATACCCATCTATAGGGTCTCACATATAAAATAAATTACATTAAAATCAAACTTATCAAAACCAAGGTACCCGTCCTCTATGTGAATCTGTAAATCAAAATTCTCCCTGAAGGACCATATTACACAACAAACCTTGAAAAAAACCACCAATATGGCCTAATGGTCATATAACTATACCATGATGACACACTAGGGTCACTAAACCTATTATGAATGAGGAATGCTTCAACATCATCATCATCATCAAGTGTATCAATATAGATCCATATAAACTTCCATAAGATAGAGATCCATACACAATTCAGCCCAGCTGAGTAGAGTGACACTAGGTAATTATATGGGAAAACACCATATGTGAAGTTATTTTCAATTTAAACAACTGATCCTCTTTTATTAGTAAAATCACACACTATAAGGCCAATAACATGTGGGCCATACATGCTACCATGAAGTATGAGACACCTATTTCCCCTATAATCCAAGATTCAATGCCAAAGCACTAGACTCTTTCAAATCAGGGAAGATAAAAAAATCTATCATAAATCAAAACATACAAACCACATGTGCATTACGAAAGGTGAAAATAATATACAACCATAATATAGAATATATTGAAAATTGATCATATACATTTGTAACCTAAAATTCATACCAAAATAGGTGTTCATGATGTACCAACTCAATATACATCAAAGGATTTTATAGATTCTTATATCTATAGTCTACCAAATCCCAATTAGTAAAACAAACTTAAAGTAACTTTCTATGATACCACTTTTTAACATCCTGACCCAGTAAAATCTATCTAATATCTACACTGGTTCACCACATAACCTCAAGAACATATCCTCATACACCAGAGGATGTTGACTAACAGTGAGGGTCTATAGTGGTATTGTGAGGAGACTATACCCCCATATCAGAGTGTGCAATAATAATATAAATAACCAAGAATCATATGAATCAGATTACGTGGAAATAATAACTAATTATCTACATATCAGACAAATTATAAATAGAAGCTGATGAATATAAACATAACCGGACAACTTATGCAATGTAGTAAAGTCCCAATAGCCATGTCATACATACAATATCGATCACCCACTGGGGTGATCCCATATATAAAATAAACAATTGAATATAACTACACCAGTACCCACTTCAATTCTGAGTTGAATCACATCCCATCTATGGGTACCATTTTATCTATCTTACATGATCATGAAAAAATCATCTTGAGCCTCAACCCAGCATGTGCCTGTAATAAACATGTGACATCTTCTCAGGTACCCATATAGAGTGGAGTCCCGATAAGGGTGTGATTATAACTTAGTAGGTCACCAACAATGGTGTTTAAAGTAAATACCAATTAGAGAAACAATGTAAGTAGATAAATAGTGGAGTAAATAAACAAAATATAAAGAAAGATACATCTCAAAAGAAACAATGATTTATCAAGTAACCCATTAGTCCTCATGTTATAAGGAGACACCTAATCCAACCAATCATGAATCTACCATGAAAATTGTCTGATTCATAAAACATAGGGTGAGATGTACTTTATATAATGGAAGGGAGATTTTCACCCATCATTTAACTCATGAAAGCATAAGGCATAAATCTGATTCTCTAAGCCTCAGATGTGGAGTTCCATGTCATAAATCTAGAACCATAACAATGGAGCATCATGTTTAAAACTCTAAACCTAAAATTTGGAGCACCATGTCAGACATTAGGAACCATACCTATGGTGCATCATGTCTAACTCTATAAACCTCATACATGAAGATCCATGTTAGACATCCAGAACCACACTTGTGGAGTGCCATATCTAACTCTCTAAACCTCATATGCAGAGAACCATGTCAAACATCCAGAACCATGACTATGGAGAACCATGTCAAACGCTCTGAACCTCAGATGTGGAGATCCATGTTATCCATTTAGAATGATACATCATTACATCAGGGATTTGAGAATTGGTCTGACACCTAAACTATCCCATCAATACTAAAATACTAAGGTTCAAAATCTTGATATTTCAAAACTCCCAAAAGGAGATAAAACACCCTTTTTAAAACCTTAATCATTTTCCAAGGTCCTAATGGGCCTTTAACACCACATGTGGATCAAAATGATGATCCCTTTTTATATATAAAAAAATCATCAAATATTATTTATCAAATTATGGAATTTAACCCATCCATTTTAATTTTTTTGAAGCCACCCATAAAACATGGGTCTTTCTCTTTAAAATCCAAAATGAGGCTAAATATTTCCTTTCAATCAAAACATTTAAAAAGATACATCACAATATTTTCACCAAAGGGGAAACTACCCACTCATTTTTTTTAAATCCACCCCAAAATACCCTTTTAAAAAAACATGGAGGTCAACACATCACCTTAAAAATAAATCCACTTTAAAACCTATCTCTTACCCATTTAAACCCAAAGTTTGGTCAAAACCAATGAAAATGGTGAAATCCATATCAAGAGTGTCATAGTCATTTCCTAAAACACAACACCCAAAACATTACATTTTCAAAGGTTAGACCACCCCATGGGTGGTCATAGGTTTGATCTCATAATAATCTATGGATCCAAAGAGGTCTGTGGAAGGTATAAGGAATAAATATAAGACCCCAAACTATTAACTTAAACTAAGGGTGAAAAAACACTAGACATGGGATTTAAGGCACATACCACATACATATGTAAGTAATTAATAGGATTATGGGTAAATATCTTAGACCACCTATCTCATCAATGAAGCTTTCCATAATGTTTCCAAAGCCACGAGAACTTTACAAGGACAGAACAAGACTCATAAAACTCATTATCATCAAAACAATCTCATCTCAATAACCTAATCTCTAACCTCATTCCAAGAAACAAAAATTAATTAATTATAACAATTATAATTAATTAATTAATTAAACCACAACTCAACATAATTTCAGAAAAATCACTGGGTTCTCACCTCTTTCGAAACTCCATACAACTATAATAGGTGGCCCACAATGGAATCCCAAAACCATTCCTCGGAAAATCCCTAATAGGATAAACCATTGAAAAATAAAATAAAAATTAATTCATTAAGGGAAGCTTAATAAAATCCACCACAAATGAATATATCAATGAAACACTATTCAACAACATGCAAAAGTCAACTCGGGACCTCCTATACCCTAGTCAAACAAAATCCCCTTTAGAAACAGATGATTCCACCATGATTTGGTGTAATCATTAACAAGACCTAAACTAGAGAACTTATAAATTAGAGATAAGGAATAAGGAAGAGAGAAGAGGTTGTTCGAGGGTGATACTAACCTCAAAAACACCCAAAGATCACCATAAATGCACCCCAAATCAATGTTTAGAGGAGGAATGGGTTAGGATCACCCTTGGTCTACACTTAACTAATGTGTAATGAAGACGAGGGAGTGGCTACCGAAACAAGGGGGTATTTTGGTCATTTTACCAATTTAATGAAATTATAGGCATCTGAACAGTTTCGATACACAGTTTTCCAAACTATGTGCCCTCCAAAGGGCACTACAAAATTCCTCTCATGGTTAGATCTCATGGTTAAGAAAAATGTGTTCCAACTGTGCTATCGATACTGCCTCCCATCTACTGAAAGGGACATAGTTTGTCTAAAACTGCGTGTCATTCCTCAATATCTCCACTAACTCACATGGTTTCTCTTTTGGATCACACATTTTACCTCAAACCATTATCTAACCATGCATATTAACTATGCTCAGTTCAAAATGAACTGAAAAAAACCTGAGCATCAAGGTGTTTCAGAATTTCTCTTAAACCGTGCACATAAAACTATACACCCTAACTAAAAAATCAAAAACTCCAAAAACTTATCCCAAAGACCAAAATTCTCATCTAAACACCCAATACCCCTTTTGAGATTCATTAATAATCTCAAAACATCATTTGGGGCATCACAACTCCCATAATCCCATTATGAGTGTTGATTCGAAGTTTAACCCATCCAGTAAATGAGAATTCAAATTCCTTCTAGAATTTTCAACTTGTAAAGATGCCAGATTTTACATAATCTATGATGTAAATGATGATAAAAATAATTAAAATTTTATTAAATACGATGAATATAGAAAAATATTCCAAAACCAAGTGTGTAGAGACTCGAAACTTGACGTACATGGACATTACATTACTTTTGCGGAATACTTAGTACATAACAAAAACACACACTAAAGGATCGTAATAGTTTAGTGTCTTTGGAAACTCGGAAAGTAATCTTCTAATTGTGGTGAAAGATCTTCAATATCTCCCATAAAGATCTTCCCTTTTTTTTACCTAAAACCTTTATTTATATCCTGGGGAAAAGAAAACATAAAAGGGTGAGCTCAAATGCTCAGTAAGGGTATACAAAAGAAATAAAAATCATATCATATCTTTTTGAAAATCATAGCTTGCAAAAGAGATCATAGTATCTTAACACGGAACAAATCATAGAAGTGAAAATGAGATCACCATAATCATAACATGAAACTTGAAACTTTGTGGCATGCACACATAATCATGGAAAATCATTTCTTGTTAGTCATGACTCATTGCCAAGACTATCTTAGTGGACAAAGTCCCTTTCTGAACCGAGTTCACTCCTCGTTTCAGTCCTGTATCACTGAACCGAAATAACCTTCCGTTCCAGCCATGTCTATCTCATGAGATATAAAATCTTTACCCAATGCATTGGAGGGAGATATAGGTCCCACCCATCTTATAATGAATCCTTTCTTATGTGAACCACATAATCATACATCATCGCATAACACATGTAACAAAAATGGGATTCTTGAAACATCATGACATCAAAAATCAATTCATATAAGATAAAGGAATTCATAAAAATAATTCCATCACAACATGAACAAATCAATTTAATAATAGGGATAAAAACAGAACCTTTTATTATCTTAGATGGAAAATAATTTTGATAAAACACTTGAACTCCTTTCTTGAGGAAAATATCCTTTCTTCTTCAAAAACATTTTTCCTTTCATAACATGTCATAAAACTTTAAAATAAAAGAAGTTGATTAAAAATAAAATTGAAAACTTGTAAAGGAAGCTTCTTGGATACAATGTTTTAAAAATCCATTCATGCCGTATAAGTTAAAAAAACATTCTTCGTACTTTTGTCGGAAAAGTCAAAAAGTACCTCGTACGACAAAAGATTCCTTTCATAGATATTACTAAAAACTCACCGAAGGGTAAAAATGGATTTAAACAATTGTAGGTGGATGGAAATAATATTACATATTGATGAAACATGGATGTGGATGATAAAATACACCCCAGTAAATACTTACGAATAAACAATCTCGGATAAAAATGAGATTGTGATATTTCCCTTACCTTAGGTCCAATTTGCTTCGTATGTGTCCGAACCTCCTGTATAATGATTTAAATAATGTCATTGACTTATTACAGAATCATATTAATTGTTATGATATCATATATGGTTCACTTATGACATTATATTACCCGTTCTTTTGTAAATTCCATGTTAAAGAAGCGTTTTGGGTAAAATCGTTTCATTTATCGTAGGTGTTTTGACTTGTTGTTCTTGACATCATTATTACTTATATCATGATTTACTTACTTCCAGAATATAAAATATGATTTATATATCATATATATTCAGTATATATATATATATATAATAGATAGATAAATAAAATGAAAAACACCGTTCATGGAGACGGTAGTCCGTACGTACGCATGAATGATGTTTTCCTTTCCTTATTGTCTTGAATGGAAGTAAGTAGATGACATACATATATATATATACATAAATCCAGTAGCTTTATAATGTCATATATTTAATTATTATTTCTTATATATACTTTATAATCATTCTTAAATGGTTAACATGGATAATGAATCTCATCGCGTCGTGGAGACGGTAGTCCGTACGTACGCACGAGCGATGATATCATTTCCATAAATATTGAATTGAATTGGAGTGGATTATACAATATATCAGAATCAATATTATGTTTTAATAACTATGTATAGTTATTCTTTACACCATTATACCCATCCATGTAAGGTGGTGGTGGAAAATAGATTACACCACGGCGTGGAGACGGTATTCCGTACGTACGCACGCGCGGTGATTTCTCTTTCCGTAGGATGGATAGATGGTGAAATAGGGTTGTTTCATACTTATAATAACATATCAGTATATGAGTGATACTGATGTTATTACTTCATAATGAAACAACCTAAGAAGAAGAAGTGGAAGAAGAAATAAAGATGAAAGAATTGGTAACGGTAATTACCTCTTCTTTGAAGTGCCTCTTTGAGACCTCCTCTTAGGGCACTAGAATTGGTCTTTGAGGAAGACCAGAACCTCTAGGATGTTTCTAGGGAGGTGGAGAAGGGATTTTGGTAGGGGTTGGCCGAGCTTGAGTGCTCAAATTGGTGTGAGGAGGAGGGGGAGGAGGTGTCCATTTATAAGGGAGGAGAGGGGCACCTTAGGAATATCTCAAAATATTATTTTATATTAAAGTCAAAATCGGTTTATAATGGTTCCAAAGGGTATTATTTCGAAGCTAAAGTGGGTATGGGTCGAAATCCTATCAACCAATAGAATTTAGATAAGTTTAGGATATTATTTTAACCTTATCAATTAGATTTAACTCTAAGTTAAATAATTTAACTTTTACCATGTCTTTTTGTTTTCTTTCACTATATGGTTAATAAACTTACTATAACATGCCAAAAGAACCCCAAATTGTTTATTATTAATATATATATCCTTATCTAAGTCATTTGGCCGAACCTTAGATTTTTAGGAATACAATAACAATTAATAATATAATATTTGATTTAAAAACTATTTTGTGTCAATTTTGACACTATTTGATATATGATTTTTGTGAAAGTCATAACAGAATTAAATGTTCGAACCAAGTTGATTAAATAAACATTAATATATCATAGTAACCTAGAAAATTAGTGTAATTCATAAAAAATCTCAAATTACATTTATTTTGGTGTTTATAACATCAATTATGTCAATATTTCATTAATAAGATAATTACTGCATCATCGTTGTGTCATAAATAAATTAAATTATTTTATGTCTAAAAATTACAAATAAAATACCATCATGTAGGAAATCGTTTTAGCTTTCTAATTAATATTTACAATCGAATTTATCTTATGTATAACCCCATATTAAAAATGATTTACTTATTAAACTTTGATTTTAACTATTTTAACCTTTCTTTAAATAAATTAATAATAAATGTCCTAATCTAATCCAAGTGGGCCTAAATGGTCATATTTTATTCCTAAGTTTGTTTTTGGTCGAATTACACTTGTCCAATAGAATTAGGACATGTGTTAGGGTAATAGTAATATCATATTTACCCTTAGTTACCCTATTTACTATTAACCGCGGTAAAAAAAAGTAAAAAGTTACTATTCACCAAAAAATTATTTTCATCCCATTGAACCACATTTTAGTCCTTGATATTAACCGTGTCTCTCGGATTTTCGAAATTCCATTCACAGAAGCGGCAAAATTAAGTTTTATGAAAAATTCAGTTTTTTTAACTACCACTTAGTAGTTTCACTATTCATCAAAAATTGATGTTTTTCAGAACAATGCCAAAATTTCATCCTAAGCTATATTTCATATTCCGAATTCAAAAATGAAATCTATTTTACCAAATTCATAACATAGAAGTTGCATTAATTAATTTTATAATTAAATCCTGCTGTTAAAATAAATAGCGTGTTTTTAGGAAACAATATATATCAAAAGATTGACACTTGATTATGTCTGGTTTAAATGTGAAATTACAACCAATGACCAACATTGTATTAAATTGTAAAAATATATTCTAAATATACTTTAAAACCACTCAAATTAATAATTTATCACTATTAAATATTTCGATTAAAAAAGTTGTTTTTAATTATAATTTAGTAATTTTCACTATTCATCAGAATATGAAAGTTATCCGAAAAGTACCAAAATTTCACCTTAGGCTAAATTCGATACTCCGAATCCAAGAATGAAGTTCATTTTGAAAAATAAGATTTACAGAATTTTAAAAAGTAGTTATTACTATTCATAACGGCTAGTTTTAATAATATTTTAATAGCACATCGTTGTTTAGTGAAACTCGGTATTGCGTATTACACACGCTATCGAGGAAGGTCGCGATTGCGTGTAATGCAAGGCAAGACAAGGATGCGTGTTGTGCAAGCTCCTTTTGGTGTAGCGTACAACACAAGACATTAATAAAATTAAAAAGAATATATTTTTTTTATAAAATCTTGGGCTGTTACATTCTACCCCCCTTAAAATGAATTTCGCCCTCGAAATTCGTCGGGGTTATAAATGGTTTACTATTCGAAAGTTTATTTAATAGAAACCCACATCGTAAAAAGGAATATCAAAACCAATCTTTAAAAACAAAAGTATGAAACGTAACGGTTACCCAAATAAACTAATCATTGGGTTTCCACATAGGTGAAAATATGGATATGGAAGAGAAATCTAACCATCATGTTCTGATGGAGAGTGGTAGAGAACATGGCTATGGAAAAGCCAGTAATCACAAATCCATAGATTTGTGATGATATAAGGTACCATCTGATTCATCAGGTATAAGATCACTAGGACAACATTTTTGGTTTTCAAGATCATTTCCCCTAAAGTTGAAAATTTGAATTTTAATAAATACTTACTTTATTTTGGTACAATCTCACTGTTGTTCGTGCCTTGAAAAATTTCCACTTCATCTCTTAAATAAATGAAGTTGAATTTGTTATTCGTGAAGTGTTAGCAGATCATGTGATAGAATGACGGGTCATTCCATCTGTCTCAAACAAAAGGTTAGCAAAAATTATATGCATAAATCGATCTATAGTGAGATAAATCATATATGGTTCCTAAAATGGACTTATACTTCATATATCATACTGCTTAATATAATAAAACTAGTTTCTACTAAACAGGGACATCCTGTAGGCCAGTGGTAGGCGATAAAGGCCAGTCGCACTTCGGTTGTGGGTTCGATTCACATAGCCTTGTCCGACGCGATGGGCTGTCGCCCGTCCTGCAGGTTGTCCTTTTTCTAAAACTACATTACTATAACATCCTATAAATAATATCAAAAAATGAACTTCTTTAGGCTTATCCATAATATTGCAGTCCACTCTCATAACATAGTGAAAACAATTACCAGAGATTTAATATCATCATTGATCCCCATATATCATAAGATATGTTTTGTTGGTCACATTCCAAACATTCAAAGTCCTTAATCATGTATACTCTTGAATACCCATTGAACCTTAGTGAAAACTTGAATGCAGTTAAAAGTTAACACTTTACACATACCAAAATCCTCGAAATTATTTATACTCAAACCATGATATCACTTAGTCCTTATATCAATCATGAGCTCATGAACATTTCATTTTCTCGTCTTTATTATGCGCATATCATCTTATTTCCAAAAAAATATCTCAATCACTTTGAATACCACATCAATAAATATTGCAATACTCAATGATACAACATTATTTTGGAATCCCATTACATAAACGCTTAATCATTCCACCACATCGTTATCATATTCAACATCGCCAATAGTGATCGCATGTGACTTCCCTTTTTCCTTTGCCTTCAGTGGTTGCTCATGTTGATCATCACTAACCCTTGGATTAGGGCAATTATTAGCATAATGCCCCATTTCCTTGCACTTGAAGCATTGAAGTGTTGGTGGTGCGTTCTCTGCAGTGTTTGCTTTATTCACATCATTAGAAACCCTTTTTCCATTACTTCGACACTCAACTGCTCGATGACCTTCTTTTCCACACTTAAAACATTTTCTAGTTCCTTTAAGACAATCTCCACCATGCTTCTTTTCACACTTTGTGCATAAGGAAACATTCATCTTCTTTTCACCATTATTATGAGATTTCTCCTTGAACTCCATCTTTCGTTTCTTGTCAAAACCATGAGATGGATATGTAACTCCAACTTCCATTTCTACCTTGATAGCACAACGCACAATTTCTTCATAGCTACTGAAGTCTCTTATAGCTAATACCCTTCGAAGACTTGGTTTTAAGCCACTGAAAAATCGATCAACTTTACTTTCAGGTTGGATGATAATGCCAGATGCATACCTTGCAAGTCTTGTAAAATTCGCTTCGTATATACCAACAGATTCATCATCCTTCTGCTTCAGCTCAATAAACTCCTTTTCCATCTTTGTTCGAAGAATACGAGGGAAGTACTTACTGAAAAACAAGTTCTTGAACTCGTCCCATTCCATGGACTCAATTTCATCCCTTGGCCTCGTATTCTTGATAAGATTCCACCATTGATCAGCTTCACCTTCCAAACGATATAATGCTAAGATGACTTTATCATGTTCAGAACATTGAAGAACTGAAAATATCTTTTCAGTGGTACTGATCCATTGTTCAGCAACAAGTGGATCGGAAGTCCCACTGAAAGAAGGTGGACGTTGCCTCATGAAGGACTCAATAGAATATTGTTCCCTTCTCTGCTCATTTGGAAGTCCAGAATGATTCATAGCTTGTGTAAGTATAGCAATAAGATTTTGCACTCCATCTCCCATAACATTTGTTTGTTCAGGAGGGCAATCATTGCATTGTCCATTGCATTGATCAACACGGTTCCTTCGGGTTCCAGCCATCGTCTAAAACCCAAAAAGAATAGTGTGAGAGGCAAAAATCATGCTAGGGAAAAACAACATAATAAAGGGGGAGTACCTTCAATATCTAACATCTTAGGTTTAATTATATGATCTTTAGCGTAGTTCTAGTACTATAACCTATACGTATACTTAACCTTAGGGACATTCCTAGACATACCGTAGAAATATCTCTAGGGATCTCACTAACGTTTTCGCATCCTAGTTTCCAAAGGTTGACTAAACCTTTCCTCTGATACCAACTGTAGAGACTCGAAACTTGACGTACATGGACATTACATTACTTTTGCGGAATACTTAGTACATAACAAAAACACACACTAAAGGATCGTAATAGTTTAGTGTCTTTGGAAACTCGGAACGTAATCTTCTAATCGTGGTGAAAGATCTTCAATATCTCCCATAAATATCTTCCCTTTTTTTACCTAAAACCTTTATTTATATCCTGGGGAAAAGAAAACATAAAAGGGTGAGCTCAAATGCTCAGTAAGGGTATACAAAAGAAATAAAAATCATATCATATCTTTTTGAAAATCATAGCTTGCAAAAGAGATCATAATATCTTAACATGGAACAAATCATAGAAGTGAAAATGAGATCACCATAATCATAACATGAAACTTGAAACTTTGTGGCATGCACACATAATCATGGAAAATCATTTCTTGTTAGTCATGACTCATTGCCAAGACTATCTTAGTGGACAAAGTCCCTTTCTGAACCGAGTTCACTCCTCGTTTCAGTCCTGTATCACTAAACCGAAATAACCTTCCGTTCCAGCCATGTCTATCTCATGAGATATAAAATCATTACCCAATGCATTGGAGGGAGATATAGGTCCCACCCATCTTATAATGAATCCTTTCTTATGTGAACCACATAATCATACATCATCGCATAACACATGTAACAAAAATGGGATTCTTGAAACATCATGACATCATAAATCAATTCATATAAGATAAAGGAATTCATAAAAATAATTCCATCACAACATGAACAAATCAATTTAATAATAGGGATAAAAACAGAACCTTTTATTATCTTAGATGGAAAATAATTTTGATAAAACACTTGAACTCCTTTCATGAGGAAAATATCCTTTCTTCTTCAAAAACATTTTTCCTTTCATAACATGTCATAAAACTTTAAAATAAAAGAAGTTGATTAAAAATAAAATTGAAAACTTGTAAAGGAAGCTTCTTGGATACAATGTTTTAAAAATCCATTCATGCCGTATAAGTTAAAAAAACATTCTTCGTACTTTTGTCGGAAAAGTCAAAAAGTACCTCGTACGACAAAAGATTCCTTTCATAGATATTACTAAAAACTCACCGAAGGGTAAAAATGGATTTAAACAATTGTAGGTGGATGGAAATAATATTACATATTGATGAAACATGGATGTGGATGATAAAATACACCCCAGTAAATACTTACGAATAAACAATCTCGGATAAAAATGAGATTGTGATATTTCCCTTACCTTAGGTCCAATTTGCTTCGTATGTGTCCGAACCTCCTGTATAATGATTTAAATAATGTCATTGACTTATTACAGAATCATATTCATTGTTATGATATCATATATGGTTCACTTATGACATTATATTACCCGTTCTTTTGTAAATTCCATGTTAAAGAAGCGTTTTGGGTAAAATCGTTTCATTTATCGTAGGTGTTTTGACTTGTTGTTCTTGACATCATTATTACTTATATCATGATTTACTTACTTCCAGAATATAAAATATGATTTATATATCATATATATTCAGTATATATATATATATATATAATAGATAGATAAATAAAATGAAAAACACCGTTCATGGAGACGGTAGTCCGTACATACGCATGAATGATGTTTTCCTTTCCTTATTGTCTTGAATGGAAGTAAGTAGATGACATACATATATATATATACATAAATCCAGTAGCTTTATAATGTCATATATTTAATTATTATTTCTTATATATACTTTATAATCATTCTTAAATGGTTAACATGGATAATGAATCTCATCGCGTCGTGGAGACGGTAGTCCGTACGTACGCACGAGCGATGATATCATTTCCATAAATATTGAATTGAATTGGAGTGGATTATACAATATATCAGAATCAATATTATGTTTTAATAACTATGTATAGTTATTCTTTACACCATTATACCCATCCATGTAAGGTGGTGGTGGAAAATAGATTACACCACGGCGTGGAGACGGTATTCCGTACGTACGCACGCGCGGTGATTTCTCTTTCCGTAGGATGGATAGATGGTGAAATAGGGTTGTTTCATACTTATAATAACATATCAGTATATGAGTGATACTGATGTTATTACTTCATAATGAAACAACCTAAGAAGAAGAAGTGGAAGAAGAAATAAAGATGAAAGAATTGGTAACGGTAATTACCTCTTCTTTTAAGTGCCTCTTTGAGACCTCCTCTTAGGGCACTAGAATTGGTCTTTGAGGAAGACCAGAACCTCTAGGATGTTTCTAGGGAGGTGGAGAAGGGATTTTGGTAGGGGTTGGCCGAGCTTGAGTGCTCAAATTGGTGTGAGGAGGAGGGGGAGGAGGTGTCCATTTATAAGGGAGGAGAGGGGCACCTTAGGAATATCTCAAAATATTATTTTATATTAAAGTCAAAATCGGTTTATAATGGTTCCAAAGGGTATTATTTCGAAGCTAAAGTGGGTATGGGTCGAAATCCTATCAACCAATAGAATTTAGACAAGTTTAGGATATTATTTTAACCTTATCAATTAGATTTAACTCTAAGTTAAATAATTTAACTTTTACCATGTCTTTTTGTTTTCTTTCACTATATGGTTAATAAACTTACTATAACATGCCAAACGAACACCAAATTGTTTATTATTAATATATATATCCTTATCTAAGTCATTTGGCCTAACCTTAGATTTTTATGAATACAATAACAATTAATAATATAATATTTGATTTAAAAACTATTTTGTGTCAATTTTGACACTATTTGATATATGATTTTTGTGAAAGTCATAAAAGAATTAAATGTTAGAACAAAGTTGATTAAATAAACATTAATATATCATAGTAACCTAGAAAATTAGTGTAATTCATAAAAAATCTCAAATTACATTTATTTTGGTGTTTATAACATCAATTATGTCAATATTTCATTAATAAGATAATTACTGCATCATCGTTGTGTCATAAATAAATTAAATTATTTTATGTCTAAAAATTACAAATAAAATACCATCATGTAGGAAATCTTTTTAGATTTCTAATGAATATTTACAATCGAATTTATCTTATGTATAACCCCATATTAAAAATGATTTACTTATTAAACTTTGATTTTAACTATTTTAACCTTTCTTTAAATAAATTAATAATAAATGTCCTAATCTAATCCAAGTGGGCCTAAATGGTCATATTTTATTCCTAAGTTTGTTTTTGGTCGAATTACACTTGTACAATAGAATTAGGACATGTGTTAGGGTAATAGTAATATCATATTTACCCTTAGTTACCCTATTTACTATTAACCGCGGTAAAAAAAAGTAAAAAGTTACTATTCACCAAAAAATTATTTTCATCCCATTGAACCACATTTTAGTCCTTGATATTAACCGTGTCTCTCGGATTTTCGAAATTCCATTCACAGAAGCGGCAAAATTAAGTTTTATGAAAAATTCAGTTTTTTTAACTACCACTTAGTAGTTTCACTATTCATCAAAAATTGATGTTTTTCAGAACAATGCCAAAATTTCATCCTAAGCTATATTTCATATTCCGAATTCAAAAATGAAATCTATTTTACCAAATTCATAACATAGAAGTTGCATTAATTAATTTTATAATTAAATCCTGCTGTTAAAATAAATAGCGTGTTTTTAGGAAACAATATATATCAAAAGATTGACACTTGATTATGTCTGGTTTAAATGTGAAATTACAACCAATGACCAACATTGTATTAAATTGTAAAAATATATTCTAAATATACTTTAAAACCACTCAAATTAATAATTTATCACTATTAAATATTTCGATTAAAAAAGTTGTTTTTAATTATAATTTAGTAATTTTCACTATTCATCAGAATATTAAAGTTATCCGAAAAGTACCAAAATTTCACCTTAGGCTAAATTCGATACTCCGAATCCAAGAATGAAGTTCATTTTGAAAAATAAGATTTACAGAATTTTAAAAAGTGGTTATTACTATTCATAACGGCTAGTTTTAATAATATTTTAATAGCACATCGTTGTTTAGTGAAACTCGGTATTGCGTATTACACACGCTATCGAGGAAGGTCGCGATTGCGTGTAATGCAAGGCAAGACAAGGATGCGTGTTGTGCAAGCTCCTTTTGGTGTAGCGTACAACACAAGACATTAATAAAATTAAAAAGAATATATTTTTTTTATAAAATCTTGGGCTGTTACATTCTACCCCCCTTAAAATGAATTTCGCCCTCGAAATTCGTCGGGGTTATAAATGGTTTACTATTCGAAAGTTTCTTTAATAGAAACCCACATCGTAAAAAGGAATATCAAAACCAATCTTTAAAAACAAAAGTATGAAACGTAACGGTTACCCAAATAAACTAATCATTGGGTTTCCACATAGGTGAAAATATGGATATGGAAGAGAAATCTAACCATCATGTTCTGATGGAGAGTGGTAGAGAACATGGCTATGGAAAAGCCAGTAATCACAAATCCATAGATTTGTGATGATATAAGGTACCATCTGATTCATCAGGTATAAGATCACTAGGACAACATTTTTGGTTTTCAAGATCATTTCCCCTAAAGTTGAAAATTTGAACTTTAATAAATACTTACTTTATTTTGGTACAATCTCACTGTTGTTCGTGCCTTGAACAATTTCCACTTCATCTCTTAAATAAATGAAGTTGAATTTGTTATTCGTGAAGTGTTAGCAGATCATGTGATAGAATGACGGGTCATTCCATCTGTCTCAAACAAAAGGTTAGCAAAAATTATATGCATAAATCGATCTATAGTGAGATAAATCATATATGGTTCCTAAAATGGACTTATACTTCATATATCATACTGCTTAATATAATAAAACTAGTTTCTACTAAACAGGGACATCCTGTAGGCCAGTGGTAGGCGATAAAGTCCAGTCGCACTTCGGTTGTGGGTTCGATTCACATAGCCTTGTCCGACGCGATGGGCTGTCGCCCGTCCTGCAGGTTGTCCTTTTTCTAAAACTACATTACTATAACATCCTATAAATAATATCAAAAAATGAACTTCTTTAGGCTTATCCATAATATTGCAGTCCACTCTCATAACATAGTGAAAACAATTACCAGAGATTTAATATCATCATTGATCCCCATATATCATAAGATATGTTTTGTTGGTCACATTCCAAACATTCAAAGTCCTTAATCATGTATACTCTTGAATACCCATTGAACCTTAGTGAAAACTTGAATGCAGTTAAAAGTTAACACTTTACACATACCAAAATCCTCGAAATTATTTATACTCAAACCATGATATCACTTAGTCCTTATATCAATCATGAGCTCATGAACATTTAATTTTCTCGTCTTCATTATGCGCATATCATCTTATTTCCAAAAAAATATCTCAATCACTTTGAATACCACATCAATAAATATTGCAATACTCAATGATACAACATTATTTTGGAATCCCATTACATAAACGCTTAATCATTCCACCACATTGTTATCATATTCAACATCGCCAATAGTGATCGCATGTGACTTCCCTTTTTCCTTTGCCTTCAGTGGTTGCTCATGTTGATCATCACTAACCCTTGGATTAGGGCAATTATTAGCATAATGCCCCATTTCCTTGCACTTGAAGCATTGAAGTGTTGGTGGTGCGTTCTCTGCAGTGTTTGCTTTATTCACATCATTAGAAACCCTTTTTCCATTACTTCGACACTCAACTGCTCGATGACCTTCTTTTCCACACTTAAAACATTTTCTAGTTCCTTTAAGACAATCTCCACCATGCTTCTTTCCACACTTTGTGCATAAGGAAACATTCATCTTCTTTTCACCATTATTATGAGATTTCTCCTTGAACTCCATCTTTCGTTTCTTGTCAAAACCATGAGATGGATATGTAACACCAACTTCCATTTCTACCTTGATAGCACAACGCACAATTTCTTCATAGCTACTGAAGTCTCTTATAGCTAATGCCCTTCGAAGACTTGGTTTTAAGCCACTGAAAAATCGATCAACTTTACTTTCAGGTTGGATGATAATGCCAGATGCATACCTTGCAAGTCTTGTAAAATTCGCTTCGTATATACCAACAGATTCATCATCCTTCTGCTTCAGCTCAATAAACTCCTTTTCCATCTTTGTTCGAAGAATACGAGGGAAGTACTTACTGAAAAACAAGTTCTTGAACTCGTCCCATTCCATGGACTCAATTTCATCCCTTGGCCTCGTATTCTTGATAAGATTCCACCATTGATCAGCTTCACCTTCCAAACGATATACTGCTAAGATGACTTTATCATGTTCAGAACATTGAAGAACTGAAAATATCTTTTCAGTGGTACTGATCCATTGTTCAGCAACAAGTGGATCGGAAGTCCCACTGAAAGAAGGTGGACGTTGCCTCATGAAGGACTCAATAGAATATTGTTCCCTTCTCTGCTCATTTGGAAGTCCAGAATGATTCATAGCTTGTGTAAGTATAGCAATAAGATTTTGCACTCCATCTCCCATAACATTTGTTTGTTCAGGAGGGCAATCATTGCATTGTCCATTGCATTGATCAACACGGTTCCTTCGGGTTCCAGCCATCGTCTAAAACCCAAAAAGAATAGTGTGAGAGGCAAAAATCATGCTAGGGAAAAACAACATAATAAAGGGGGAGTAACTTCAATATCTAACATCTTAGGTTTAATTCTATGATCTTTAGCGTAGTTCTAGTACTATAACCTATACGTATACTTAACCTTAGGGACATCCCTAGACATACCGTAGAAATATCTCTAGGGATCTCACTAACGTTTTCGCATCCTAGTTTCCAAAGGTTGACTAAACCTTTCCTCTGATACCAACTGTAGAGACTCGAAACTTGACGTACATGGACATTACATTACTTTTGCGGAATACTTAGTACATAACAAAAACACACACTAAAGGATCGTAATAGTTTAGTGTCTTTGGAAACTCGGAACGTAATCTTCTAATCGTGGTGAAAGATCTTCAATATCTCCCATAAAGATCTTCCCTTTTTTTTACCTAAAACCTTTATTTATATCCTGGGGAAAAGAAAACATAAAAGGGTGAGCTCAAATGCTCAGTAAGGGTATACAAAAGAAATAAAAATCATATCATATCTTTTTGAAAATCATAGCTTGCAAAAGAGATCATAGTATCTTAACATGGAACAAATCATAGAAGTGAAAATGAGATCACCATAATCATAACATGAAACTTGAAACTTTGTGGCATGCACACATAATCATGGAAAATCATTTCTTGTTAGTCATGACTCATTGCCAAGACTATCTTAGTGGACAAAGTCCCTTTCTGAACCGAGTTCACTCCTCGTTTCAGTCCTGTATCACTGAACCGAAATAACCTTCCGTTCCAGCCATGTCTATCTCATGAGATATAAAATCTTTACCCACTGCATTGGAGGGAGATATAGGTCCCACCCATCTTATAATGAATCCTTTCTTATGTGAACCACATAATCATACATCATCGCATAACACATGTAACAAAAATGGGATTCTTGAAACATCATGACATCAAAAATCAATTCATATAAGATAAAGGAATTCATAAAAATAATTCCATCACAACATGAACAAATCAATTTAATAATAGGGATAAAAACAGAACCTTTTATTATCTTAGATGGAAAATAATTTTGATAAAACACTTGAACTCCTTTCTTGAGGAAAATATCCTTTCTTCTTCAAAAACATTTTTCCTTTCATAACATGTCATAAAACTTTAAAATAAAATAAGTTGATTAAAAATAAAATTGAAAACTTGTAAAGGAAGCTTCTTGGATACAATGTTTTAAAAATCCATTCATGCCGTATAAGTTAAAAAAACATTCTTCGTACTTTTGTCGGAAAAGTCAAAAAGTACCTCGTACGACAAAAGATTCCTTTCATAGATATTACTAAAAACTCACCGAAGGGTAAAAATGGATTTAAACAATTGTAGGTGGATGGAAATAATATTACATATTGATGAAACATGGATGTGGATGATAAAATACACCCCAGTAAATACTTACGAATAAACAATCTCGGATAAAAATGAGATTGTGATATTTCCCTTACCTTAGGTCCAATTTGCTTCGTATGTGTCCGAACCTCCTGTATAATGATTTAAATAATGTCATTGACTTATTACAGAATCATATTCATTGTTATGATATCATATATGGTTCACTTATGACATTATATTACCCGTTCTTTTGTAAATTCCATGTTAAAGAAGCATTTTGGGTAAAATCGTTTCATTTATCATAGGTGTTTTGACTTGTTGTTCTTGACATCATTATTACTTATATCATGATTTACTTACTTCCAGAATATAAAATATGATTTATATATAATATATATTCAGTATATATATATATATATAATAGATAGATAAATAAAATGAAAAACACCGTTCATGGAGATGGTAGTCCGTACGTACGCATGAATGATGTTTTCCTTTCCTTATTGTCCTGAATGGAAGTAAGTAGATGACATACATATATATATATACATAAATCCAGTAGCTTTATAATGTCATAT
This sequence comes from Viscum album, assembly GCA_963277665.1. Lineage (NCBI taxonomy): Eukaryota > Viridiplantae > Streptophyta > Magnoliopsida > Santalales > Viscaceae > Viscum > Viscum album. Next base: position 760,908,361 of record OY728139.1, on the reverse strand, counting down.
ATTTAATTATTATTTCTTATATATACTTTATAATCATTCTTAAATGGTTAACATGGATAATGAATCTCATCGCGTCGTGGAGACGGTAGTCCGTACGTACGCACGAGCGATGATATCATTTCCATAAATATTGAATTGAATTGGAGTGGATTATACAATATATCAGAATCAATATTATGTTTTAATAACTATGTATAGTTATTCTTTACACCATTATACCCATCCATGTAAGGTGGTGGTGGAAAATAGATTACACCACGGCGTGGAGACGGTATTCCGTACGTACGCAAGCGCGGTGATTTCTCTTTCCTTAGGATGGATAGATGGTGAAATAGGGTTGTTTCATACTTATAATAACATATCAGTATATGAGTGATACTGATGTTATTACTTCATAATGAAACAACCTAAGAAGAAGAAGTGGAAGAAGAAATAAAGATGAAAGAATTGGTAACGGTAATTACCTCTTCTTTGAAGTGCCTCTTTGAGACCTCCTCTTAGGGCACTAGAATTGGTCTTTGAGGAAGACCAGAACCTCTAGGATGTTTCTAGGGAGGTGGAGAAGGGATTTTGGTAGGGGTTGGCCGAGCTTGAGTGCTCAAATTGGTGTGAGGAGGAGGGGGAGGAGGTGTCCATTTATAAGGGAGGAGAGGGGCACCTTAGGAATATCTCAAAATATTATTTTATATTAAAGTCAAAATCGGTTTATAATGGTTCCAAAGGGTATTATTTCGAAGCTAAAGTGGGGATGGGTCGAAATCCTATCAACCAATAGAATTTAGACAAGTTTAGGATATTATTTTAACCTTATCAATTAGATTTAACTCTAAGTTAAATAATTTAACTTTTACCATGTCTTTTTGTTTTCTTTCACTATATGGTTAATAAACTTACTATAACATGCCAAACGAACCCCAAATTGTTTATTATTAATATATATATCCTTATCTAAGTCATTTGGCCGAACCTTAGATTTTTAGGAATACAATAACAATTAATAATATAATATTTGATTTAAAAACTATTTTGTGTCAATTTTGACACTATTTGATATATGATTTTTGTGAAAGTATTAACAGAATTAAATGTTCGAAACAAGTTGATTAAATAAACATTAATATATCATAGTAACCTAGAAAATTAGTGTAATTCATAAAAAATCTCAAATTACATTTATTTTGGTGTTTATAACATCAATTATGTCAATATTTCATTAATAAGATAATTACTGCATCATCGTTGTGTCATAAATAAATTAAATTATTTTATGTCTAAAAATTACAAATAAAATACCATCATGTAGGAAATCTTTTTAGCTTTCTAATGAATATTTACAATCGAATTTATCTTATGTATAACCCCATATTAAAAATTATTTACTTATTAAACTTTGATTTTAACTATTTTAACCTTTCTTTAAATAAATTAATAATAAATGTCCTAATCTAATCCAAGTGGGCCTAAATGGTCATATTTTATTCCTAAGTTTGTTTTTGGTCGAATTACACTTGTCCAATAGAATTAGGACATGTGTTAGGGTAATAGTAATATCATATTTACCCTTAGTTACCCTATTTACTATTAACCGCGGTAAAAAAAAGTAAAAAGTTACTATTCACCAAAAAATTATTTTCATCCCATTGAACCACATTTTAGTCCTTGATATTAACCGTGTCTCTCGGATTTTCGAAATTCCATTCACAGAAGCGGCAAAATTAAGTTTTATGAAAAATTCAGTTTTTTTAACTACCACTTAGTAGTTTCACTATTCATCAAAAATTGATGTTTTTCAGAACAATGCCAAAATTTCATCCTAAGCTATATTTCATATTCCGAATTCAAAAATGAAATCTATTTTACCAAATTCATAACATAGAAGTTGCATTAATTAATTTTATAATTAAATCCTGCTGTTAAAATAAATAGCGTGTTTTTAGGAAACAATATATATCAAAAGATTGACACTTGATTATGTCTGGTTTAAATGTGAAATTACAACCAATGACCAACATTGTATTAAATTGTAAAAATATATTCTAAATATACTTTAAAACCACTCAAATTAATAATTTATCACTATTAAATATTTCGATTAAAAAAGTTGTTTTTAATTATAATTTAGTAATTTTCACTATTCATCAGAATATGAAAGTTATCCGAAAAGTACCAAAATTTCACCTTAGGCTAAATTCGATACTCCGAATCCAAGAATGATGTTCATTTTGAAAAATAAGATTTACAGAATTTTAAAAAGTGGTTATTACTATTCATAACGGCTAGTTTTAATAATATTTTAATAGCACATCGTTGTTTAGTGAAACTCGGTATTGCGTATTACACACGCTATCGAGGAAGGTCGCGATTGCGTGTAATGCAAGGCAAGACAAGGATGCGTGTTGTGCAAGCTCCTTTTGGTGTAGCGTACAACACAAGACATTAATAAAATTAAAAAGAATATATTTTTTTTATAAAATCTTGGGCTGTTACAAAGTGGGGGGATGTTTCACATAAATTTATAATTAATTTAAATTACATAATTACCTTGGACTTGGGAATTCATTCTTCGTAGAATCTGTTGATCGATCAACCCTTATTTGGGTTAATCCATAATTTCAAAATAATGATCCAAGAGTATAATACATCTAGATCTATTTACACATGCTCATTTTATTCTAGAATGTCACTATCAAAACTCTGGGTGCTAATGTAGAGAAACTGATCATCTTGTGTCATTTGTGTTGATCACAACACAAGCCTTCATTGGTTAAGGATTATTCTTATTTATTTTTCCTGATAAGGAAGAGGAATGGGTGCTATAATTCTCTCAATATTGAGAGAAAAACACAATATATTACTTCATTTTATAAAAATATATGAGGATAGGATTTGTTATGCACAATCCATTTACCCAAGAAAATGATATATAGATAGAATATTTAGAACCGGGGTTATAAAATAGATAATTACACTAAATGATATTATCTAATATTATAATCTAAATATTACCCATGATAATAATAATAATAATACAATTACATGTCATGTGAAAACTTTTTCATCATTAAGTAACATTTAAATTAAATAAATAAATAAATATTTATTTAATTATATTTAACCCACATATAATTCTTGTCACTAGAATCATCTTAGTCTATCCACCTTCCCCGGTATTTACCAAACCTCAAATAATAAATATTATTCATTCAATATATAAATAAATATTATTTCAATGATCTTGCGAATAAATATTTATTTTGATATTCATGAAACTAAATAAATATTTATTTAATAATAAATATTATTTATTACCTTGTGAATAGATATATTTGATCAATAAATCTTGAATAAATATTATTTCTCAGGGTAAATAATATTTATTACAATCGTTAAAAATTACTAATATTTAACTGAGACCAGAAGAAACACTAAGTGTGTGATCCATGATGTTTCTTCCTTAGTGGAATTAGGTGAGTTAGCCTAAAGTCCGATATAATCATTTATCATTATGTAAAGGCACCCAAGAGGAAGTAATAAATGTCACAAAAATGGAAATCACATTTGAATTATCACTATGTAATATAATAATTTTTTCTTAATAACTCATCTAGTATGTTATATACACATTTCATCACTATATACACTTGATTTTTCATTATTTGACTACCTGAAACGAACCCGTCAATACATCATAGCCATGGAATTTAGTTCGACAGTTTTGTTCTAATCAAAGGGTTGATATATCAACTTACATACAAATAGAAGGAATAAATCCTTCCTTGAATTTATCATTAATAATATATCACTCATGATCCACCCAACATACCCTATTTCCCAGTGAACATATAACATCATTGTTTTCATCAACACATCTAATTATGTGACTCATGATATGAATTGTTAATAATATTAAATTCAAAGGATTATTACACTATTTGAATATAATAATATCCAATAAAACACAACATGTTTAATTCCTACTAGAAAGTTTGTTCTCATAATTTCTATTCTTGGAGATTACTAAGTGAGAACTTCATGTAATGAATCTCATCTGCTTATGGTAACTTGCACCAAATATTCAACATCCTATATATCACATTATAGAATATTATCTAAACATATAATTTTTTTAATAATATCATTTTAGCACTTCAAGGTTCTCATTATAGTGTAGAACAACTATGACCTTATCAATGTGATGATTATTCTAAGACATTATCCAATTATATCTACACAGAAGAATGATCATTATGTGATAAGTAATTTATTAGTATTCAAGTATATGAATATATAGGTAATATAAAGTACACAGTAACTAGTTTTATGACACCAAATCCTATATACTTACACTCCCCTAGAGAAAACTACTAACATAATCATTAGTTCTCACATGTAAAACAAAATTCTATAGAGTATATATATACTTACCTAGCCTATAATGTTTTTGTGGAAAGGGTTGGCACAACCACATGTTTATTTGGTGAATATTCTTACCATGACATCACTAACTTGATAAAACCCACCATGTAGTAATATCATCAAGTATTCACTTCATGTTCCATTCTTATAAAACTGACATCTTAGAAAATACTATACTCAAATATTATTATAATAATGATAATACTCTTACTATTTTTGTATAACCCTAAATTAAACAAATGATTTATAAACCAATTCTCAAGATTCATTAGAATATACAACATACTTGGTTAATATATATATTAAAACCACTAAATTTAAGAAGTTTATCTTTCATATTACCTTTTCCTTTATGTGATCTTATATTAAAATTATCTAAAGTAATACTATTATTATATTCTCTTAAATGCTAGTATTCCAATTTATCCATATACTAGGAACTCATCCTTTTCTACTTTCTCAATTATTTTTAGATAATTATTAACTATAATTATGTGTATTTCAATAAGTTTTGTTTGATATTTTCACTCTATACAACATTTATATCAAATATCAGTACATATCATGGCATATTAAATAAATTCCTAGTACTTATGCTTGTGAAATTTAATTAATAATCTCTTCTTGTGCCAATACATATTTTCATGGAGATATTGTATACCATATTTTTAATTGTTCCATATTTTCAAGGTATGTACCATGAATAGAAGAAGTAACCCCATAGATCTACCTTTATGGGTCTTATTTCATATAACTGGTCTAATATTTTAATTAATAATTGAAATAATTCATTCTTTAGACTTAGAAATATGGTAAGAATGATTATTTATTTTCTATATGTTATTTACATATCTATCTTGAAAATAATAGTACTCCCAATAAACTCTTTTAAAAACATGGAATCTATTCATTCCAAATAATTATTTTATTATTTTTATGCTTACTTATATCCAAAACTAGATTTATGTAATTTTCATATCTTATAAAAATTCATTGGTGTCACCAACCATTTTTTATGTCATAAAGACATATTCTATAGGTTATCCCTTAAGAAAAAAAGTCTTGATGTCAAACCACCCAATAAAATGATCATATAATGTTTATATGATAGTTAGTATTCAAATTGATTTTAGAATGACGATTTAAGTAAATATTTTGTCATATGCTGTGTCTTATACATCATTTAATTCTTTAATAATCAATCACAATTTATTGGTATTAATTTTTACCATCCATATATAAATTCTATAGAATAATAACCAATAATATCAAGCTTTGAAACATCTAAAATACAATGCACCTAAATTTTGGTTCATGGATTCCATTACTAAATTCATTTATACTTGTGATATTTCCATTTACTGATTCATTATAGGAATAATATATCATCATTATTTATAAATATGTAACCACTTTTGGTTTTAAATTCCTACACAATACGTGTCTTTTTGAACAAATCATCCCATTGAACATAGTGAATTTTGTGTTCCAATGACACCTCATATGCATCTGAAGCCTATAATTCATTGATGACGAGCCTACTCCCACAATCTCAAAAGAGATATATTCCATATTATAGAAATATAGTTTGTGTGGGCTAATAAGGGGTGTTAATATCCTCAATTGATATAGAATAATTAATAGAGATACACATAGTGTTTTATTGATGTACATTTATATCTAAATCCAAGTTTTAATAAATAATTCCCATTAAACTCTAGAATCAGTAAATAATGGATTACAATAAATATGATATACATTAGTTAATGTAGTTGGAATATAGTTCTTGATTGTGATGCTATTTTCGAAACATATATCAGAAGAAAATATAGAATACTTACAATACATATAAGACATTTCATCAATCCCATTTTCCTACCATAAAAAATTTGATGTATAAGGAAATATGAGTTTGGTATTACCATTAACCCACATTTTAACAATCTATTAATGCTTGGTTATGATACACTCTGACAAGACTTCCCTAAAAAATCTACATCACTTTCAATGAGTATTCATCTCTCTACTGATCATTCTAAAGACCTCTTATAGGAATCATGTGATGTATATGAACTTACTTCTTAGATATTCCTTTAGAATGGTTCACAAAATTTTTTTGAACTAACTTGAGTAACTTTGTGTAATACATTTATTTCTAAGGGTTTCGATGAACCATTTGATTTTTCGATAATATTTTAATTATTTTCAACAAATAATTGTGACACTAATTATGATGATTTTTGAATTGTTATTAAAGTATAAAATATATGTTCTAATTGCACTAGGTGAGTGAAAATTATTTTCTATATTTTTAATAATATTTTATTTGATATTTTGAATACCATGAAGATATTTATTTTCCTAAATAAATTCACCTTGGTTGTTTAAAAATTTAAATACCATGAAAAATAAAATTTTTCATGATGCATTTTTAATAATATTATTTTTGAGGATAAAAAGAATTTAATGTTGATTATTTTGCATTAATACTATTTTAAAAAATAGAAAAACTATTTTACAATATTTAAGACAAAAAATAGGCTAGCACTTATCCCATTAAGGACCAACATAACTATATTTGGGACTAGGGGTTTACCACGAGGGAAGAAGGTTGACTCAGATAACCTAGGTGGAAGGTGAGCACATGAGTGCATTCATAGAACCTACAAGGAGTGTATAAGAAGCATAGTGTGCACACATAATGAATAGGTGAGGGCCCAAGGGTCCATGCAAGGGTGTGGGTCAACCCATTATGGGAATGTGTGGGTGTATTCAGGTGTTGGATAAAGAGGCTTTTGAAGCAATGAGTAATATTAAGCGCTGCCATACTGTTCACAAGATCGATGTGGGACAATGTGGTGCAGATAATATTCCCCACATAAAAATATATGCATAAAAGGAGAGTCATCCAATCACATAAATTTTCACTGTCTGATTGAGACTTAAATAGTTTTTAAAATTTGACCTTTGAAGGACCTATGTGGGAGCTCGAGACAAATGTAATAAATATAATAGTGTTTAATAAGCATCAGTCTGAACATGTCGACTAATCCAATCAAATAGAATGATACATGCACATGCATGAAATATTTATCTTGTGTGCATGTGATAATTTGTAGAAAATAATTTTATCAAAGCATCATGTGAAGAATATAACTATCACTTGTAGAAGTTGATCATCCCAAATCCATGCCAACAATCACTATAGAATCACATAAAAAATAGTATACCGAATAAAGTTCTTTCATGGATATCCTTGATCATGTGATAACATGTCCACCAAGTTGTCACATATTGAAGCATCAACATCACATAAAGAAGAATCCAATCATGGGAAGTCGAGTTCATGAAAAAGAGAAACTCTATGATATTCTATGATGGTTTCGATATTCAAAGATAAATGTGATCTTTAGATATTTGGGAATTTAAATATCCTTGACACGATAAAAAATCTAGAGGATAGGTTGTGAGTTCAGGTCAATAAATATAGAGGCATAGTTGGGGGGATGAATTTTATGCTGATTGAAATTTTTGAGAGAGAGATCAACTTTTAGAATAAACAGAGAATCCATAGGCCACCTTAGTCACACAAAGAAGATTTGTGAAGTATTAGTAACCTATGATATCCCTTCATATGAAGGAGAATAATCATTAAAACCTGAATTGGTTACATGATTAAGGTGATACTCACATTTACTGAGTTACGTGAAGGGTTTGAGAATCTAGGGAACTTAAGTCTCATAAAGAAATTGGGATTAAAAGGGATCCTAAGCTTGTGTGAAGCTCCATAATTACATGAAGAGGAGAAGTTGATTCACATATACTGATACTAAAAGAAGGAGAATAAGATATGATATATCACCTAAATTCTAGAGTAGAGAGGAAGGAAATTAGTCACATTCATGCATTCTCTCTTTCATGAGAAGACTATACAAAAATATTGATAAATAAACCAACATTCATGATACTAAAGTAATATCATTTAAGTAGTTGAAATATTATCAGAATAATATATTTCTATTTTATTTTTTTGACCTCCTACAATGAAAATAAGATCACATTCATCATCAGGAGTGAGTATAATTTTTGAATAAATGGTGGTTCATATATAAACGGTGGCATTTAACTTTTACAATAAGTGAATGATACCTTATTAAAACATTTTGTGAAAATTATTCTTCACTTGTAATAAATTAAATATAGAGTAATAATAAAATACCTAAAAGAACCATAGGTTGATCATAACAAAGATAAGGTTCTCACATCAAGACCAAAACTTTAAAAAATCCCTTGTGTATTTCTTATTTTTCATTTACTTGTGAATAGGAAAGGTAAAGTTTTTTAAAAGAGTGGATCATGAGTTTAATTAGCCATAGTGGTTTTATTCAAAAAGAAGAATTTTTAAAAAGAAAAGTGTATGGTTCTACTGATCCCTCCCTAGCCCTCTTAGTATTACCCTTTATTTTTTGGGCTCTACAAGTGTTATCATAGAAAACCAGGTTCCATTATGTTTATACTCATCTGAAGTCCATTATAGAGATTCCAAATTCTATAAATAACATAGTTTTTCCTTTTTTCACTGGAAATAATTTTCATGGGTGGAAGAATTGAATACTTTTATAACTTATATCACAAGGGATATAAGTAAATTATGCTATAATTGTGGGATAACCACCAATTTCAAGATATGGTTCCATGAATTTTGTTGAAAAAATAGATCACGAGTTTGATGAGAAAGTAAGAAATTCTATACAATTATCTTTATCTGAAAAAGTGTACAATAAGGTGATGGGACTATATATAGATAAAGAAATTTTAGATACACTAGATAATATTTATAAAGGAAACATCAATATAAAAGAATAAAAATAGATTATATGGAGGAAAATTTTTTAATAAATAAGAATGGATGAAAATGAGAATGCTGATTACTATTTCAAAAGGGTAAATGAGATTATTAGCCATATCATATGCTATAGTAAAAAATTGTATGATTCAAATATGGTAAAAAATTTAATGAGAAAATTTATCGATAGATATGACCTAAATATTTTAGGCATGGAAGAAATCCACGATATATCTATTGATAAACTTCACAATACTCTCTTGAATTATGAGATGAGAAAAGAACCAGTTTTCTAGAAAAAGTTGTAAGAAGAAATATCTTTGAAATCTTTGAATAACATAAATATTAAGGAGGAATAACTAGTTTTCCTTTATAAATGATTTTTATAAAGATACCGAGAGTGATGATAATAAAAATAAAATCACAACTCTCAAATCTAGAAATCATAAAAGGGTAAATAAAGGTATAAAGGAAATATACCACTGAAATTTATTAATTGTGGGGGATTTTTTTACAAAAACATTTCCACATAAGAAGAAAGGTATGAAATTAAATGAAGAAGAAGAAGAATAAAATCTACACTAAAAGTCAAAAATAAAATTTTCTAAAATCTACAAGAAATTTGATGAAAGAAAAAAGAAGAAATTTGGAAGGAAAAATAAAATCAAACTGAGAAAAAAATAATAAGACAGGTTTTCCAAAAGTGGTGAGTCATATGATGAATTTTCTAGAAAATACACTAAGCTTAAGAAACATGTTGAAATAAAAGCTTTCAGCTCTAGTAATAAAGAAGAAGAAGGAGATTATATATATATGATAAATATATTTAGGTCATAAATTGAAGTCTTTCTAGAAAGAAAAATAAAATTCAATAATGAATTTAAATAATTTAGGGCGGAATTTGGAATACTGAAGAAAGTTAAAGATGAGTTTCACAGTAAGGAAGATGAGTACATTGAGGATATCAAACTTCTCAAGGTAAAAGTGGCTAAGAAATAAAGAATTTTGAGAGAATCAAAGAAGAAGATGACTACACAAGAAGATGTCTAAGTCAAGGTACCTTAAGGATGAGAAGAATCCTAGAAAGATGAAGATTTATTTTGTTCAAGCAGTTGAAGTAAATGTTGAGTCATCTTAGATTGATCATAAAATTTTTATTGATTATCAAGTTAAATCTGGACCTGTTAAGTAAAAAAATATCAAATATATATAACATAATATTATAGGTTTCATAAAAAATTCTAGGAAAACATGGGTTTATAGAAACAATCAAATAAATTCTAATTTATTTAGGTTGGAATAGAGTGACTTTAATAAGAAAGTTTCTTCAAAACCATTTCAAAATAAGGCATGTCTTATTTAAAAATCGTAAGTAGATTTTCAAAGATAGACCCAACAGTTTTATGGAAGATCCACCTTTATAGGATATTTATCTTATTGTGGAACTTGTAGAAAAATAGTTTTTTTCTACCAGTACAATTTGTCTCTACCCAAGAATTAAATAAGGTGAAAATATAGGGGGATATTCTTAGATAGAAAAAGAAACATACTTATGATAAGACAAGAAAAGAATCAAAACTCATATGTGATTCCTAAACAAAATAGGTTTTACGGACTTGAGGAAACTTTTTGATGTTGTGACCAGCAATATCACTATACTTAAGATCATTTGACCATTCTTTTAGATCAATAATAATAAATCCCTAAATATGAGAATATTCAATATAAAATCAATACTTAAAAAATCATTGATTGTGGAAGTAGCTTTAAAAGACAAAAAGGGGAAGACCCGAGATTGTTGATATTGGATTCTCTTTATATATGAAAGGGTATAACAAGATCCTAAATAATATCATGGAAAATTATGGAGATTTTACAACCTTCAGAAATTAGGGGTCATTAAAAATCAAAGGAATTGTTCTAGCTAAAATTTAACTATAAAAACTGAAATCACATGAGGTTTTATTTGTCGATGGGATCAAATATAACTTATCGAGTGTCATTAAATTATGTGATAAAAGAAATGAGGTGATCTTATAAAATAATAGTTGTATTATTAAGGTACTTATTTCAAAATGGATTTTTATAATAGGAGAAAGAACCATTGAAAATTTATTTTAGATTGGAGATCCCAACAATTCATGTTATCTCAGTGCTAGAGAAGAAAATAGTACAGGGAAGAGAAGACTTAGCGAAATTGGTCAAATTATTTGAGTAAGATCTATGAATAAAATATAGTTAGGTATTTTCTTCAATTAATCCGAGATAGAGATTAGGTTTTTATAACCTTTTAGAAAGGAAAATGTTCCAAGGGTAGCACAAGAGAGTGGAGACAAAATCAACAAGGCCTCTAAAATTAATTCACTCATATTTGTGTGGTCCTATGAGACATGAATAAATAAATTGACTTTTATTTTATCACATTCATCAATAATTTCACAAGAATTAAAAGAGTGTTTTTTTAAATCACAAGTCATAGGTATTTGATATGTTTAAGATATACAGGAGAGAGGATGAAATAGAGCTTTACATTCACATAAAGAAATTGAGATCTAATAATTAAAAGGAATATAATGGAAGAAATTTTGAATTTTATCTTGAAAATTATGGGATAAGATATCAATATATCCTATACAAACTAAAATAAAAGAAGTTTCTGAAATAATGAATAAAATTATTGTGGAAATGGGGAGAATACTTCTTACTAAGTTAGGAAGATCAAAATTCTTTGAGAGGGAAGCATTATGTACTACCATGAATATTCAAAACTAATGTTTTCTTAGGATAAATTCAAATTATTATTCATATTAAATTTATTATAAAAATGAATGTATAGTTATATACATTCTATTCTTTGGGAGCTCTTGCATCATCAAAATCAAAGACTCAACTCTGGGGAATTTGTTTGAGAATGTTGAAGAAATTATCTTTCTTGGATACTTGTATAATGGGAAAAGAAAAAAATATATGAATAAGAGACTTAATAAAATGATTCACTATTATGATGTTAATATTATTGAGAACCAAACCAAAAATAATGATTTAGATGTGACATATTTTGAAGAATATGATGCAAAATAAAGGTATATTTCTAAACAAGTTAGTGAAAAAACCTAAAGTTTAAGCCTATATAGGATGTGTTGATTCAAATAATATAGATGAGGAAGAGGATATTATTGGAAAAAAACCAAATGTTTAAGAAACATTTGAAAATATATAATGTAATTATAGAACAATCTTTACATATGAAAATTAGAATAAAGATAAGATATGATGAGAACAAAAAATATCCAACTAAAAGAAGGTTGAGGTTTGAAAATAAAACATAAATTATCTCAAAATTTGAACCTAAATCAGGGAGAGAATCCTTTGAACACAAGGCTATGAATGAATAGCAGATCTGAATTTAAAATAACTCCACATGAGATTTTGTTTCAAGACCTGATGATAAAAATATCATTGAGACTAAGTGGGTATTCCATAATAGGATAAATAATTAGGGAAAGGTTGTCAGCAATAAGTCTAGACTTTTATGCAAGTGATACACTCAATTAGAAGGTGATGATTTTGAATAGACCTTTTCTCTAGTTACAAGGTTTGAATCTATTATAATTTCAATTGTTTTCATAGCCTAAAGGCAATATAAAATTAATCTAAACGGATTCTGAATTTACATTTTTAAATGGTGATCTTGAAGAAGAGGAGTATATTGAGAAATATGATGGGGTTTTCCTTGAAAATGATGATACAAGATCATGTAAAGTAAACAAGTCTCTTTATGGGTTAAAAAATTCCTTAAGGCCCTATTATTGAAATCTAGAAAACTACCTAAAGGAGTTAAAATTTGTTAATGGAAAATTTGATAGAAAATTGTATATCAAATAAATGAAGACACGTAAATTTATTGTAATTGTGTATGTTTATGATATCATTTTAATACATGATCATGATAATTATTATAAATATTTTTCAAAAAAAATTAAGAAGCAACTTTATATGAGATTTATTAGTGAGCTAAGATACTCCTTGGGATTATAATCCATGAAAAAAAATAAAATTTTATATTCTTATCCCAGGAGATATACTATAGGGAATTTTTTAATATATTTTAAACTAAATAATCAAATCAAATTTCTACACCCATTCAAGTGGATCTAATGTTTTCTAAGGATGCCGATAGAGATAATGTAAATGAAAGAGAATTAAGAAGACTAATTGGGAGTTTAAATTATCTTACAACTTCTAGATTTGATATTGTAAATACTTTGAGTCTTTGTGATAGATATTAGATTGATCCAATGGAGTCACATATTAATACGGAAAAAAGGGTTACCATATATATCAAAGGGACCATGAGTTATGGGATACTTTATAATAAAGGAAATATTTTAAATTTTTCAGAGTTAACAGATGTTGATTGGGATGGTGACTATGATGATAGAAGTCCCACCTAAGATGAAATTTTCCTTTTGGGATACGATTGTGTGATTTGGAACTATAAAAAATAGAACTCATTCACATTGAGTATTATAGAGTCTTAATATTGTTTGTCAATAAGTTCTTAATCTCAAATGATTTATAAGAAGTAACAATTGGATGATTTGAGGGTGAAAATTGAAAACCTCTCAGAATTCACTATGATAATAAAAGTGCTATAAATCTTTCTGAAAATATTATACAACATTAAATTGATAAGAATATTGATTTAATATTTTACTTCATTGAGGATAAAGTGGAAAATATAAACAAAAATTTTGAATTTATTCTAAATTAGGATCAATTGGTAGATATCTTCACCAAGGTTTTTCTTAAGTACATATTTGAGACATTGAGGCTGAAAATGGGCATTCAACCCCTCCCACATAATTATAAATCCTTAAGAGAGACCCCCATAAGACATTGGATTCTATTATCAATGGAGGAAAAAGTGAAATATTCTATATCTAAGGGTAGTGGTTATTTTTTTTGTTAATATAAAGACATTGTTATTATAAAAATGTGGGTAACATAAATTAGTGTTGAGGGGGAGAATCTAAGCTAATTGAACACAAATTACTTTTCACTGAGAGATGTAATTCTATCAACAACATTATCTCATACTGTTTTTTTTTATTTTAGGACATTTCTATTTTCGGAAGGCTGTCATTTAATGACTCATGATGAGTTTTTTTGAAGGTGAAGTATTGATTGAAAACAAAACAAGAAGGTTAGATTAAAGAACTATTAGATTTTTAGATAACAATATAATTTTTTTAACCAATAAATGGGACATAAATTCTGAAGATTGTTGAATTATTTTTAAAGTAAAAAATTCATGTTCCAGTTGCACTGGGAGAGTGTACATTGTTTATAAAATGTTAAAAAATACGTGAGTTGATATTTTAAATAGATTTAAATATTTATTTTCATGAAGAAATTTACATTGGTTGTGGAATAATTTTGAAGTCCATATAAAATATTATTTTTCATGATGAGATTTTTATAATATTATTGGTGAGGAGAAGAAGAATTTTAAGTTGAGTATTTTGAATTGATACTATGTTGAAGAATTGAAAAATTTCTTAGAAGAGATAATCCAAAAAATAGGGCAGACCTTAGAAAACTAAGGACCCACATCAAGCACATATGGGATAAGGGGTAAGACACAAGGGAGTTAAGTTAACTCAGATATCCATGTAGGTAGGTGAGAGTATGCATAGTTAACATAAGAAGTGCATAATAAGCATAGTGTGCACACATGTGGGTTCCTAGGGGATGTGAAAGGGCGTGACATGACCTGTGCAAGGTGTGTGTTGGTGTTTCTAGGTACCAACACCGGTGTCGGATTGAGAGGATACTAAAGCAGTGAGTAATATTAACTAGTTCTAGAAAATTCACAAGATTAATGTGGGGTATAATGGATAAAACACGGTCCCTCCATTAAAAAAATACTCATAAAATTAGAGTCATATGATTGTATGAATCTATGTTATTTGATCAAGACTGGAATCATATTTAGCTGTCATCCTTTGAAGGACCTACATGTGATCTTGAGACAACCAAAATCAACATATCATTATATGGTGAGAATTATTATAGAAATATCAACTCATATAACTAAATTGAATGATACATGTTAATGCTTACAATCTTTTTCTTGCATGGATGTGATATTTTGAAGAAAATAATTTTTTCGAAGCATCACATGTATAATAGAGTTTTCATATGAGTAATTTGATCATAAAAAATACATAGAGACAATAAATATGTATTTACAAAAAAAAATATCTTAAAAAATAAAGTTCCATCATGGAAAACATCGATCACATGATCCTAAGTCCACCTAGTTTTCGCATGTTGAATCCTCAAAAATGTATGAAAAAGTCAATCATGAAAAATGGGATAATGAATAAAATAAACTCCATGATATTCATAAAGGGTTTTATAATTTAAATATAAATGAGATCCCAATACATTCAGGGTTTTAAATATCCTTGACATAGTATGAAATATGGAGGATAAGTGGTGTATTTATGTATATAAATACAGAGGCAGAGTTGAGGGTTGAAGTTACTGCCTATCAAAATTTTTGAGAGAGAGCACTCATCTCAGAAAAATAGAGCATCTATGGGCTACCCTAGTCATGTGAAGCAGAGTAAATCCATGTGATCAATTCCTGATAAGGATAATAATATCATAAATCTTAATTGGTTATAATAAGTAGGTGATTCTCACAACTAGTGAGTTATATGAAGGTTTTGAGATTCTATGGATCCTGAGTCTCATGAAGGAATTAATTTTGTGAAAAATATTAATCTCATGTGAAGATACTTGGATACATGAATAGAGGAAGGTAATTTAATTTTACTATTACATGAATAAGGATACGAAGATAAGTTATATTAGAATATTTCTTGAGAAAAGGGGAAGGAAATTATTCACATGCATGCATGATCTCATGCATGATAAGACTATCCTAAACAATTGATAAAGAAACCAATTTTCATGAAACTAAACTAATATCATTTAAGAATATAAAATATTAACTAAAAATATATTTCTATTTATTTTTGTGACATATTGCGAATCCAAGAAGATCCTATTCATCATCAAGAGTGAAGAATTTTTTGGAGAACTGCTCTAGTAAAAATAATTTCATTTATCTTTTACAGAAAGTGGATGATACCTACATAGAATATTGAGTGAAATTTGTGTTTCACTTGTAATCACTATAAATTACAGTGATGATAAAATATGTCAAACAACCACAGGTTTATCATGAAAAGGAGTAGGTTCTCACATCGAGACTGATCCTAGTAAAAAATCTCTAATATGTTTCTTATATTTTATTTTCTTGCATATGGAAAATTGAATGTTTTTTAAAGAGAGTATAAAGATATTAATTTGTGACATGGGTTTGATTAAAATTAATAATTTTTAAAAATAAAAAATATTGGTACTGCTAATTACCCCCTTGTAACGACCCGAAATTTTGAATAAATCTTGTTTCCAAATTTTATGTGTTATTTTATTTTATTTTTATACTCAACAAAAATGTTTCATTTGATAACATGAGTATAATTAAAATGATACCATTGGTTTTTGACTGTTATATGGCCATTGGTCAATATGACAACTGGAAACTAAACTTTTTGATTATTGTCTCTAAATACAAGTAATCTTGGTTAATTAGTATAGAAAGAAGATTTGATGGCCTCACCCAGTAGTCTTGGACTGATCGAAGCCCATCTAACAGAACTTGGGAAGGAGGTAGCACCACTGGGCTTTGCTCTGGACCAAACCCAAGCTGAACTTCATCGTGTGAAGCTAGAATGGGATCGCCTTCGCGAGAAGTTCAAACTGCTAGAAATTACTACTCGTGCGATGTTGGCCGAGCCTCCCTCGGATTCTCTCACCTTAGCACACCTTACACTTAGGTCCAATGCTGCTGTGATAAGGGGCTATGTAAGGAGACCGTAACTGCCTTGTGTAATCCTTTGTTTTAAATAAAAATTGGGATTTCTTCTTATGATGAAGTTTATGAAATTTCAAATGACCGGATAAATATAGAATGCATATTTTTGATGAATTTTAGAAAAAAGTATATTTTAAAAATGTTTTTGTAAACCTTAAATAATTAAAAATGTGTAATGATTTGCAAAAAATAGTCTTATACAATTATGTTCAGTATGAAATTTAGAGTCTAATAAGATCAACTTGATTTTTGATGAATAGTAAATTATGAATAGTGATTTTACACTTAAGATTAGTAATGTGACCAAATGGATTAGTAATTTAACTCAAAGAAAGTTTTAATATAATCTAGACACCTTGATTAAGTAATGAGATTCAATAAAATGGGTAAATAACGGTTTCATAAATTATTAGTCAACTATTAGTTTTTTCGGGTGAATAGTGTTTTTTAATTAAAAATTTAATTAAAAATAATTATAAAATTATTTTTATAAAATGGACTTTATTTTTGAACTCAGAGCATCTATATTATGTTATGGTAATTTATGGGGATTTTTCTGAAAAAATGAATTTTTGGTGAATAGTGTATTTATATAAAAATAAAATTAAAAATATTTAGAAAATTATTTTTATAAAATGGAGTTCATTTTTGAAATCAGAGCCTTGATATTTGGTTAATGTGAAATTTTGGGATTTTTCTAAGAAAGTTGAATTTTCAGTGAATAGTAAAAATACAGTTTTAGGGTTTCAGTATGTTTAATGACATCATAACCGTGTCATGATGATGTCATGAGATATTTTAAGGGTTATCCGGCCAAGGGTGATGAATTATTGTTTTGGGGGCCCCATGTGGCCTAACTCCGTGGTAAATGCCAAGGGAGAGCACATGGTTTTGAGAAAAGCACTTGTGAGGTGTCCCTTGGCCATTAATGCCTTGTCCCCTCACTTTCCCTATAAATACCCACCCTTTCCTCGTTTAGTTTTCATTCACAACTCTCCCCCAATGAAGTTATGGTCTCCTTACCTCCCAAGGAGTCCTCCCATGGTGCCCCCAATCCCTCAAGGTCCAAACCTTTGAGTTTTAAGAGTTACGTTTTAAGGTAAGGGATCTGATCTCTCTCTTTCTTTTCAAGAAATATCTTTTATATAATTTCTTTTACGCTCCATGTTCTTATGTTAAAGGGTGTACTTTTATACTCCTCTTACTTCCCTTTTTATGTTCACATAATGAGATATCCCCTCTTACTCTCATTATTTCGTTTTTTGAAGTTTTAAGTGGCGCCGTTAGGCTGCCGAAATTTTTGTAACGGATTCTTTCTCCCTTCTCATTTTTCAAGATCTATTATCATGTAAAGTATTTCAAGTTCCTTTTTATTATGTTGGGGTATGATCTCTAAATTTCTAATACTGATATTTTATGATAATATGATGAGAGACCCCATTTGATCTCTTCAATTCAGTTTTTTTAAGTTTTAAGTGGTGCCGTTAGGCTGCCAAATTTTTAAGTGGTTCTTCACCCTTCTCGTTTTGAAGTTCTACTTTCATGTCAATTCTTTCAAGTTCCTTCTTGTTATGTTGGGGTATGATCTCTATATCTATAATACTAGAATATTATGTTCATATGATGAGAGACCCTATTTGATCTCATCAATTCATTTTTGTTGAAGTTTAAGTGACGCCGTTAGGCTGCCGAATTTTTAAGGGATTCTTTCACCCTTCTCCTTTTCAAAGTTCTAATTCCATGTCAAGTCTTGAAAGTTACTTTTTATTATGTTGGGGTATGCTCTCTATACCTATCATACTGATCTTTGATGTTCATATGATGAGAGACCCTATTTGACATCATTAATTCATTTTTGGTTGAAGTTTATGTAACGCTGTTAGGCTGCCGAATTTTCATAAGAGAAATCTTATTTTTGTCTTCCTTTCATGTTCTTCATTTTATATGGTATATTTTAAAATTTCATTACCACATTCTTAAATCCCTTATATTCTATCCCTCTACTGTTTTATGGGTCATTCATCATTGTTTGACCCATGTGCCCTCTCTTTTCAACGTTTTCTAAAACCTTGTAACGTAGCCGTTGTGCTGTAGAATTTTCGTCTCAAAATGCCTCTCTCTTTTTCTCAAAATTACTTCATGTTATTAAGTGAATACTCCAAGATCTTATTTCTACAGGGTTATTCACATATATAAAAAAATGTTCTATTTTAAATTCTGGGATTTACATACATGATACCCGCTTTCCCTTTCCGTGGGTTTAAAGTAACGTAAAGATCATGTCTTTAAAGAAGTTTTTAAAACGTTATGATTATGAAATGAAACCCATTTATTTTATGCTATATGGGTTATTTATGAAATGTTTGATGATTATATAGGTGGATCACATTATAATAAAGTCAAATTTAAGGGAGCGCCCTGATAGTGCTCCAATGCATTGGATAAAGACTTAATCTCTAGAGATGACCATTTTTAACGACGCCTTGGTGAATAACCTTGGTAATTTTTAACGACACCTTGGGGATGGACCTTGGTGAAACGAAACGATTGTCAATATTAAATGTTGTAGCCACATCTTCAAGTTATGAAAAATGTTATTTTTATTATGATATGCTTCATGGTTTCATTTTCATGCCTTAAAGTTCTTTTCATGACCATATTGAAGTATCTCTAGTTCACATGTAAAATGTTTCTCTTGTTTCCCTTACTGGGCCTTCTGCTCACCCTTTATTTTGATGTATGTTCCCAGGTTATGAGATGCAGAAATGAACCTAGGATGAAATTAAGGAGAATCCTTTCAAGTGTTTAAGAAGAATGTTTTTTGTTCTTTTCATGTATTATGATCCTTGTTTCCAAGACACTAAACCTTAAAGATCCTCAGTTCCGTGTAATGAAATGAAAGTTATGTTATAAAAAGACGGGATGCTATAGTTGGTATCAAAGGATGGTTTAGTTATTTGTGGAAATTAGGATATTAAAACTCTAGGAAGAACCCTATAGAAAAGTTTAAATATAGGAAATCTTCCTGGTTTTTTGGTGAGTATTGAGTAAGGGGTTTCCAAGAAAATACATCGCTGTCTGGATACGAGTAGGTAGAGGTGGCTCTGGAACAGATGTACATAGGGGTAAAAACTAAAATCACCGCTTTTAGCTAGACTCAAACGGGAACTGGTACACGACAACGGGCCTTGCTTCACTCTTGGTTACGACACTCCCGGGGGATATGCTTTGGTAAATTCATAAGCTTAGTATGAACCATTGTTAAATGAACAAAGATAAAATAAAATAAAGGTTAACATAAGAATATATGATCATGGATAACCTAGATGGGAACCTAGGGGATCACAAGTTAGGGTATACTTTTCGTTTAAAAGTTATCCTTATATGCTTTAAGTTTCTTTTCATGATTATTGGCTAAATATTTAAGCCCCTAATTATAGCTTCTTTTCTTAGTTAATGGTGAGAAATGGAAGAACATGTCCCAACAACCAATGTGATAGGAAATTCTACGATTTCCGTATTAATACGACAGAGATGATTAGGGGATTAAAAGATGATTATTATTTTGGAAGACGTTCACTATTTTGAGGAACCTATATGATCAAGGTAAATAGATTACTACAGTATTTTCATTGAGGAGTAAGGTTGACTTATATTTTGAAGAATCAATGAATTTAAGGTGGACTTATAATAATTTAGGTTACTTATAAAAATGATTAACCTATCTTGGGTAAAATAAGTTTCGGTTAGCTACTTTTGTTATAAGATGTTTGGTGTGGTTGATGTTGTTTGGAGATGAACAATGAATTTTATTTTGGAAGACTATGTTATCAAACCCCTCTTGTATTTGTGTTTCAATCTTAGTTTGGTTTATTTTGAGGAATTTTAAGGACCGTTATTTATGGGATGGTCTATGATGAACTTTGGGTAGTACCATGGAACTTTGAAGATTTAAAAATAGTTTCCCTTCCTATGGGATTATTTCTTTTTGAAGAGTTGTTTTACCTTACCCTTTATGTTTTTGGGATAATGTTTAAAGATAGAAGAAATAGATAGTTAATCTTTTACGGATTATATGATTCTCTAGAAGATGATTCTTGTGTTTTGATGAGACCAAGTAGTTTTGAATGATCATCATTTGGAGAAAAGATTAGTTTTAGTAGAAACTTATTAAAGGATGAAACTCTACATGAAGGTAGGTATATTTTCTTATGTTTTTGTTCTATGTAGTAAATGAATTCCTCAAAATTATGAAAAGGAACATAAAACAAAAACGTTGTTGGTTTACATTTCCTACTAGGTAATCAATGACCATTTACACACATAATAAGTTTGGGATTTTCTTATGGTTAACTTTCTCCTAATCATGTTCTCTATCACTATCCCTCAGAACTTGACACTTTGTTTTTCTTCCATGTCCATGTTTTCCTACATGGAATCCTAGTGTGGGCTAACTCGGGTGACCTTCGTACTTCCCTTTCTTTCATTTAAAGTAATAGTTTTACTGTCTCCTTTTCCGATGTGGGAATTTCAATGAAATTTCAAAACCTAATTTTAAAAAAAATTTTGAGGACGCAATTTCTTAAGGGGGGAAGATTGTAACGACCTGAAATTTTGAATAAATCTTGTTTCCTAATTTTATGTGTCATTTTATTTTGTTTTTATACTCAACAAAAATGTTTCATTTGATAACATGAAAATAATTAAAATGATACCGTTGGTTTTTGACTATTATATGACCATTGGTCAATATGACCGCTAGAAACTAAATGTTTTGATTATTGTCTCTAAATACAAGTAATCTTGGTTAATTAGTATAGAAAGAAGATTCGATGGCCTCACCCAGTAGTCTTGGACCGATCGAAGCCCATCTAACAGAACTTGGGAAAGAGGTAGCACCACTGGGCTTTGCTCTGGACCAAACCCAAGCTGAACTTCATCATGTGAAGCTAGAACGTGATCGCCTTCACGAGAAGTTCAAACTGATAGAAATTACTACTCGTGCGATGTTGGCCGAGCCTCCCTCAGATTATCTCACCTTAACACACCTTACACTTAGGTCCTATGCTGGTGTGACAAGGGGATATGTAAGGAGACCATAACTGCCTTGTGTAATCCTTTGTTTTAAATAAAAATTGGGATTTCTTCTTATGATGAAGTTTATGAAATTTCAAATGACCGGATAAATATAAAATGCATATTTTTGATGAATTTTAGAAAAAAGTAAATTTTAAAAATGTTTTTGTAAACCTTAAATAATTAAAAATGTGTAATGATTTGAAAAAAATGGTCTTCTACAATTATGTTCAGTCCGAAATTTAGAGTCTAATAAGATCAACTTGATTTTTGATGAATAGTAAATTATGAATAGTGATTTTATGCTTAAGATTAGTAATGTGACCCAATGGATTAGTAATTTAACTCAAAGAAAGTTTTAATATAATTTAGACACCTTGATTAAGTAATGAGATTCAATAAAATGGGTAAATAACGGTTTAATAAATTATTAGTCAAGTATTAGTTTTTTCGGGTGAATGGCGATTTTTAATTAAAAATTTAATTAAAAATAATTAGAAAATTATTTTTATAAAATGGACATTATTTTTTAACTCAGAGCATCGATATTATGTTATGGTAATTTTTGGGGATTTTTCTGAAAAAGTGATTTTTCGGTGAATAGTGTATTTATTTAAAAATAAAATTAAAAATATTGAGAAAATTATTTTTATATAATGGAGTTCATTTTTGAAATCAGAGCCTTGATATTTGGTTAATGTGAAATTTTGGGATTTTTCTGAGAAAGTTGAATTTTCAGTGAATAGTAAAAATACAGTTTTAGTGTTTCGGTATGTTTAATGACATCATAACTGTGTCATGATGATTTCATGAGATATTTTAAGGGTTGGCCGGCCAAGGGTGATGAATTATTGTTTTGGGGGCCTCATGTGGCCTAACTCCATGGTAAATGCCAAGGGAGAGCACATGGTTTTGAGAAAAGCACTTGTGAGGTGTCCCTTGGCCATTAATGCCTTGTCCCCTCACTTTCCCTATAAATACCAACCCTTTCCTCCTTTATTTTTCACTCCCAACTCTCCCCCAATGAAGTTCCGGTCTCCTTACCTCCCAAGGAGTCCTCCCAAGGTGCCCCCAAGCCCTCAAGGTCCAAACATTTGAGTTTTAAGAGTTACGTTTTAAGGTAAGGGATCCGATCTCTCTCTTTCTTTTCAAGAAATCTCTTTTATGTAATTTCTTTTATGCTCCTTGTTCTTATGTTAAAGGGTGTACTTTTATACTCCTCTTACTTCCCTTTTCATGTTCACATAATGAGAGATCCCCTCTTACTCTCATTATTTCGTTTTATGAAGTTTTAAGTGGCGCCGTTAGGCTGCTGAAATTTTTGTAACAGATTCTTTCTCCCTTCTCATTTTTCAAGATCTATTATCATGTAAAGTATTTCAAGTTACTTTTTATTATGTTGGGGTATGATATCTAAATTTATCATACTTATCTTTTATGATCATATGATGAGAGAACCCATTTTATCTCTTTAATTCAGTTTTTTTTATGTTTTAAGTGGCGCCGTTAGGCTGCCGAATTTTTAAGTGGTTCTTCACCCTTCTCGTTTTTAAGTTCTACTTTCATGTCAATTCTTTCAAGTTCCTTCTTGTTATGTTGGGGTATGATCTCTATATCTATCATACTAGAATATTATGTTCATATGATGAGAGACCCTATTTGATCTCATCAATTCATTTTTGTTGAAGTTTAAGTGTCGCCGTTAGGCTGCTGAATTTTTAAGGGATTCTTTCACCCTTCTCCTTTTAAAAGTTCTAATTCCATGTCAAGTCTTGCAAGTTCCTTTTTATTATTTTTGGGTATGATCTATATATCTATCATACTGATATTTTATGTTCATATGATGAGAGACCCTATTTGACATCATTAATTCATTTTTGGTTGAAGTTTATGTAACGCTGTTAGGATGCCGAATTTTCATAAGAGAAATCTTATTTTTGTCTTCCTTTCATGTTCTTCATTTCTTATGGTATATTTTAAAATTTCATTACCATGTTCTTAAATCCCTTATATTCTGTCCCTATACTGTTTTATGGGTCATTCATCTTTGTTTGAACCATGTTCCCTCTCTTTTGAACATTTTCTAAAACCTTGTAACGTAGCTGTTGTGTTGTAGAATTTTCGTCTCAAAATGCCTCTCTCTTTTTCTCAAAATTACTTCATGTTATTAAGTGAATACTCAAAGATATTATTTCTACAGGGTTATTCACATATATAAAAAAATGTTCTATTTTAAATTCTGGGATTTACATACATGATACCTTCTTTCCCTTTCTGTGGGTTTAAAGTAACGTAAAGATCATGTCTTTAAAGCAGTTTTTAAAACATTATGATTATGAAATGAAACCCATTTATTTTATGCTATATGGGTTATTTATGAAATGTTTGATGATTATATATGTGGATCACATGATAATAAAGGAAAATTTAAGGGTGCGCCCTAATAGCGCTCCAATTCATTGGGTAAAGACTTAATCTCTAGAGATGACCATTTTTAACGACGCCTTGGTGAATAACCTTGGTAATTTTTAACGACACTTTGGGGATGGACCTTGGTGAAACAAAACAATTGTCAATATTAAATGTTGTAGACACATCTTAAAGTTATGAAAAATGTTATTTTTATTATGATATGCTTCATGGTTTCATTTTCATGCCTTAAAGTTCTTTTCACGACCTTATTGAAGTATCTCTAGTTCATATGTAAAATGTTTCTCTTGTTTCCCTTACTGGGCCTTCTGCTCACCCTTTCTTTTGATGTATGTTCCCAGGTTATGAGATGCATAAATGAACCTAGGATGAACTTAAGGAGAAGCCTTTCAAGTGTTTAAGAAGAATGTTTTTTGTTCTTTTCATGTATTATGATCCTTGTTTCCAAGACACTAAACCTTAAAGATCCTCAGTTCCGTGTAATGAAATGAAATTTATGTTATAAAAAGACGGGATGCTATAGTTGGTATCAAAGGATGGTTTAGTTATTTGTGGAAATTAGGATATGAAAACTCTAGGAAGAACCCTATAGAAAAGTTTAAATATAGGAAATCTTCCTGGTATTTTGGTGAGTATTGAGTAAGGGGTTTCCAAGCAAATACATCGCTGTCTGGATACGAGCAGGTAGAGGTGGCTCTGGCACAGATGTACATAGGGGTAAAACCTAAAAACACCGCTTTGAGCTAGACTCAAATGGGAAATGGTACACGACAATGGGCCTTGCTTCACTCTTGGTTACGACACTCCCGGGTGATATGCTTTGGTAAATTCATAAGCTTAGTATGAACCATTGTTAAATGAACAAAGATAAAATAAAATAAAGGTTAACATAAGAATATATGATCATGGATAACCTAGATGGGAACCTAGGGGATCACAAGTTAGGGTATACTTTTCTTCTAAAAGTTATCCTTATATGCTTTATGTTTCTTTTCCTGATTATTGGCTAAATATTTAAGCCCCTAATTATAGCTTCTTTTCTTAGTTAATGGCGGGAAACGGAAGAACATGTCCCAACAACCAATGTGATAGGAAATTCTACGATTGCCGTATTAATACGACAGAGATGATTAGGGGATTAAAAGATGATTATTATTTTGGAAGACGTTCACTATTTTGAGGACCCTATATGATCAAGGTAAATAGATTACTACAGTATTTTCATTGAGGAGTAAGGTTGACTTATATTTTGAAGAATCAATGAATTTAAGGTGGACTTATAATAATTTAGTTTACTTATGGAAATGATTAACCTATATTGGGTAAAATAAGTTTAGGTTAGCTAATTTTGTTATAAGATGTTTGGTGTGGTTGATGTTATTTGGAGATGAACAATGAATTTTATTTTGAAAGACTATGTTATCAAACCCCTCTTGTATTTGGGTTTCAATCTTAGTTTGGTTTATTTTGAGGAATTTTAACGACCGTTATTTATGGGATGGTCTATGATGAAATTTGGGTAGTACCATGGAACTTTGAAGATTTAAAAATAGTTTCCCTTCCTATGGGATTCTTTCTTTTTGAGGAGTTGTTTTACCTTACCCTTTATTTTTTTGGGATAATGTTTAAAGATAGAAGAAATAGATAGTTAAGATTTTATGGATTATGTGATTATCTAGAAGATGATTCTTGTGTTTTGATGAGACCAAGTAGTTTTGAATGATCATCATTTGGAGAAAAGATTAGTTTTAGTAGAAACTTATTAAAGGATGAAACTCTACATGAAGGTAGGTATATTTTCTTATGTTTTTGTTCTATGTAGTAAATGAATTCCTCAAAATTATGAAAAGGAACGTAAAACAAAAACGTTGTTGGTTTACGTTTCCTACTAGGTAATCAATGACTGTTTACACACATCATAAGTTTGGGATTTTCTTATGGTTAACTTTCTCCTAATCATGTTCTCTATCACTCTCCCTTAGAACTTGACCCTTTGTTTTTCTTCAATGTCCATGTTTTCCTACATGGAATCCTAGTGTGGGCTAACTCGGGTGACCTTCGTACTTCCCTTTCTTTCATTTAAAGTAATAGTTTTACTGTCTCCTTTTCTGATGTGGGACTTTCAATGAAATTTCAAAACCTAATTTTAAAAAAAATTGTGAGGACGCAATTTCTTAAGGGGGGAAGATTGTAACGACCCAAAATTTTGAATAAATCTTGTTTCCTAATTTTATGTGTTATTTTATTTTATTGTTATACTCAACAAAAATGTTTCATTTGATAACATGAAAATAATTAAAATGATACCGTTGGTTTTTGACTGTTATATGACCATTGGTCAATATGACCGCTGGAAACTAAACGTTTTGATTATTGTCTCTAAATACAAGTAATCTTGGTTAATTAGTATAGAAAGAAGATTCGATGGCCTCACCCAGTAGTCTTGGACCGATTGAAGCCTATCTAACAGAACTTGGGAAAGAGGTAGCACCACTGGGCTTTGCTCTGGACCAAACCCAAGCTGAACTTCATCGTGTGAAGCTAGAACGGGATCGCCTTCACGAGAAGTTCAAACTGATTGAAATTAATACTCGTGCGATGTTAGCCGAGCCTCCCTCAGATTCTCTCACCTTAACACACCTTACACTTAGGTCCTATGCTGGTGTGACAAGGGGCTATGTAAGGAGACCATAACTGCCTTGTGTAATCTTTTGTTTTAAATAAAAATTGGGATTTCTTCTTATGATGAAGTTTATGAAATTTCAAATGGCCGGATAAATATAGAATGCATATTTTTGATGAATTTTAGAAAAAAGTAAATTTTAAAAATGTTTTTGTAAACCTTAAATAATTAAAAATGTGTAATGATTTTAAAAAAAATGGTCTTCTACAATTATGTTCAGTCCGAAATTTAGAGTCTAATAAGATCAACTTGATTTTTAATGAATAGTAAATTATGAATAGTGATTTTATGCTTAAGATTAGTAATGTGACCCAATGGATTAGTAATTTAACTCAAAGAAAGTTTTAATATAATTTAGACACCTTGATTAAGTAATGAGATTCAATAAAATGGGTAAATAACGGTTTAATAAATTATTAGTCAAGTATTAGTTTTTTCGGGTGAATAGTGTTTTTTAATTAAAAATTTAATTAAAAATAATTAGAAAATTATTTTTATAAAATGGACATTATTTTTGAACTCAGAGCATCGATATTATGTTATGGTAATTTTTGGGGATTTTTCTGAAAAAATGAATTTTCGGTGAATAGTGTTTTTATTTAAAAATAAAATTAAAAATATTTAGAAAATTATTTTTATATATGGAGTTCATTTTTGAAATCAGAGCCTTGATATTTGGTTAATGTGAAATTTTGGGATTTTTCTGAGAATGTTGAATTTTCAGTGAATAGTAAAAATACAGTTTTAGTGTTTCAGTATGTTTAATGACATCATAACTGTGTCATGATGATGTAATGAGATATTTTAAGGGTTTTCCAGCAAAGGGTGATGAATTATTGTTTTGGGGGCCCCATGTGGCATAACTCCATGGTAAATTCCAAGGGAGAGCACATGGTTTTGAGAAAAGCACTTGTGAGGTGTCCCTTGGCCATTAATGCCTTGTCCCCTCACTTTCCCTATAAATACCAACCCTTTCCTCCTTTAGTTTTCACTCCCAACTCTCCCCCAACGAAGTTCCAGTCTCCTTACCTCCCAACGAGTCCTCCCAAGGTGCCCCCCAAGCCCTCAAGGTCCAAACATTTGAGTTTTAAGAGTTACGTTTTAAGGTAAGGGATCCGATCTCTCTCTTTCTTTTCAGGAAATCTCTTTTATGTAATTTCTTTTATGCTCCATGTTCTTATGTTAAAGGGTGTACTTTTATACTCCTCGTACTTCTCTTTTCATGTTCACATAATGAGAGATCCCCTCTTACTCTCATTATTTCGTTTTTTGAAGTTTTAAGTGGCGCCGTTAGGCTGCCGAAATTTTTGTAACAGATTCTTTCTCCCTTCTCATTTTTCAAGATCTATTATCATGTAAAGTATTTCAAGTTACTTTTTATTATGTTGGGGTATGATCTCTAAATTTATCATACTGATATTTTATGATCATATGATGAGAGAACCCATTTTATCTCTTTAATTCAGTTTTTTTATGTTTTAAGTGGCGCCGTTAGGCTGCCGAATTTTTAAGTGGTTCTTCACCCTTCTCGTTTTGAAGTTCTACTTTCATGTCAATTATTTCAAGTTACTTCTTGTTATGTTGGGGTATGATCTCTATATCTATCATAATGGAATATTATTTTCATATGATGAGAGACCCTATTTGATCTCATCAATTCATTTTTGTTGAAATTTAAGTGACGCCGTTAGGCTGCTGAATTTTTAAGGGATTCTTTCACCCTTCTCCTTTTAAAAGTTCTAATTCCATGTCAAGTCTTGCAAGTTCCTTTTTATTATTTTTGGGTATGATATCTATATCTATCATACTTATATTTTATGTTCATATGATGAGAGACCCTATTTGACATCATTAATTCATTTTTGGTTGAAGTTTATGTAACGCTGTTAGGCTGCCGAATTTTCATAAGAGAAATCTTATTTTTGTCTTCCTTTCATGTTCTTCATTTCTTATGGTATATTTTAAAATTTCATTACCATGTTCTTAAATCCCTTATATTCTATCCCTATATTGTTTTATGGGTCATTCATCATTGTTTGAACCATGTTCCCTCTCTTTTCAACGTTTTCTAAAACCTTGTAACGTAGCTGTTGTGTTGTAGAATTTTCGTCTCAAAATGCCTCTCTCTTTTTCTCAAAATTACTTCATGTTATTAAGTGAATACTCAAAGATCTTATTTCTACAGGGTTATTCACATATATAAAAAATTGTTCTATTTTAAATTCTGGGATTTACATACATGATACCTGCTTTCCCTTTCTGTGGGTTTAAAGTAACGTAAAGATCATGTCTTTAAAGCAGTTTTTAAAACATTATGATTATGAAATGAAACCCATTTATTTTATGCTATATGGGTTATTTATGAAATGTTTGATGATTATATATGTGGATCACATGATAATAAATGCAAATTTAAGGGTGCGCCCTAATAGCGCTCCCATTCATTGGGTAAAGACTTAATCTATAGAGATGACCATTTTTAACAACGCCTTGGTGAATAACCTTGGTAATTTTTAACGACACTTTGGGGATGGACCTTGGTGAAACGAAATGATTGTCAATATTAAATGTTGTAGACACATCTTAAAGTTATGAAAAATGTTATTTTTATTATGATATGCTTCATGGTTTCATTTTCATGCCTTAAAGTTCTTTTCACGACCTTATTGAAGTATCTCTAGTTCACATGTAAAATGTTTCTCTTGTTTCCCTTACTGGGCCTTCTGCTCACCCTTTCTTTTGATGTATGTTCCCAGGTTATGAGATGCAGAAATGAACCTAGGATGAACTTAAGGAGAAGCCTTTCAAGTGTTTAAGAAGAATGTTTTTTGTTCTTTTCATGTATTATGATCCTTATTTCCAAGACACTAAACCTTAAAGATCCTCAGTTCCGTGTAATGAAATGAAAGTTATGTTATAAAAAGACGAGATGTTATACCCCTTCAATACCCTTATTAACCTAGGATATATGGTTTTATTTATAAAAAAACATGATAAGTATGTTTTTTAGTATACCAAGTTTCATATCTCAAAAGATACTACAACATTTTTTTCGATCTAAATTTTTTAAATACATTCAATTTTACTAAATATATAATTATCTTACCACAATGTGGTATTCTTAGTCTTTTATTTATATTCATCGTTGATTGTATATTTGAAATATCTATGGTTCAATAATTTTGTAACTAAAGTTTAGTATTGAAAAATAAAATAGTATACATTCCATAATGAAATAATGTCTCATTGTGCCTAAAATTAGCACTGAGATAAATGTTTTGGAAATAATACAAAAACATATTTCAACTTTAATCTATTAGATAATTAAGGATTTATTGACTTCTTTATACTGATATATGAATCTCCTTTCTTCTTATTCTTTAATAATGAACTAAAATTCTAGTAATACTTCAATAATTTCTTGATTTTTATGTTTGAATATATATAATTCACCATATTTTATTTAATATATATGAAACAAGAAAGAATACTCACTTTAATGAATATACCTGAAGTACCATATTCTACTTCGATTCTTTTCAATTATTCTTCTAATGTAATTTCTTTAAACATGAGAATAAAATAACATTATATTCCTTTATTTCACATTTATCCCTCTTATATTGGATATAAATTTTGATGAAGCCTTAGAATTAAAGTTATTCTTGGGGATTTTCACTTTTCCCTTCCTATTATTCATAATTTGAACGAAAGGATTTTAACCTTCATGTCCTTGTCAACTTGGTGAAGTAGAGTGAGGATATCTAGTATAATATTTTCAATGTTTTTAATATTAAAATACACAAAAAATATGGATAAGGTCAGGTGTATTGACACAAATATGAGATTGGTGTACAATTCCTTTGGTAGTTTAAACTCTAGAATGTCTTGATGATCAACGTAGCCTAGCATTTTGAATATATGAGGCCTAACTGGTGAACCCTATCAAAGTTTACTTATAAAGAGTGTGTTTTATATCTCAAAGTGATCCTATCTATAACTCCCTTAATAAAGATCATAGAGATGCTTTATAATTCTATATGCATTCATTATCACATTAGATTTTCTGAGTTTTTCAAAAATGGATGAAAGAATCAATCACTGAACATGCATTTCATCATTAAAGTTTTTTATAAATAGTTAAATCTTCATTACTCTATTTATAAGAATGTGGTTTAGAAATTTGGTATTTTAGCATTTAAAACGTTTTTAGGGTGTAATCTAATGTACAAGCGCCAATACCATTCCTAAAAGATACTTCCTGTAAGGAGATTTTATTTCTCGAGTATTGATTGTAGGGGTTCTGTTGTTGATGAAATTGTTATTTTAAAATAATAATATAAAATAATATTATTAGTATTTTATTTTATTACCAAAATATATGAGATGAAATAATTTAATTATAAGTAGTCTACCACTATTTTATCAATTCCTGATAGCCCTCACCATTAGAATCATAATGTACAATTTCATGGATATTCTTTGTATAGGATCAATATTTACCTTCTCATAACCTAATCAAGGGTCAATTTAATTACTCAAAGTTATTTAGGTAGTATATCTTTCCAACTGTGGGATTGTAGCTCCTAGATCTATTGAATGGACACCCCCAATCCTAAAATCCTAATATGTATTTCCTCAAAACATTCCTCCAAGATACATCAATTATATTGAGGGAAACTTATCTTGATGTTAACTTGGTTAATTCAACCCAAAAACTTCTTAAAAACACCCTGTTAAAAGTATGTGTCCTGACAAGGACTAGACCAATACTTCATTCTATGATTTCATCATTACTCAAGTTATGGAAATCATATTATGTCTTAAATATTTTATTAAGGAGTTTTTTATTATGCATAAATTTTCATATTTTATCCTTTTACTTGCAGTTTTAATATTAAGTGAATCTTACTTAAGTGGTTAACAATATGTTGATAAAATATATAAGTATAATCTTTTTATTATTTATTCTATATGAATATGACTTATTATTTAATTCATTTATTTATGTGGTCATAATAGAGAATCAATAAAATAAAATAATATATATAACTAAACATATGACATAATTAATATATGGAATGATCAAGAGATTTATCAACCAATTTTCTTATTGAGTAGACAATAATCAAACCATTGACCCTAGGGGAAAAACTCTATGAATTGTTATTAGCTTGAGTTGCAATATTCTACCTCTATCCTATGTATCACCTGGATTGATTTCACCTCTTCTAAATCTTTAACCACCTACAATCTTCTAATATCTTCATCATTACATATGATTTACTCACATGAATGTTAGGGGAAAATAATGTAATGGTTTAAGGGGGATTACATAAAAGAAACCACAGACATAAAGGTCCTTAAAAAAATAAGAGGAGGTGATGACACACAACATGCCATTTTAATTTAATATTGATAACAAAACCATGAAATAAAATTAAAATAAAATCAAGATATACACAGGTAGGTCAATCTCATGATCATCTACACATGTAATTACTACACATTTAATAAACAATCCAACATTCATTTCAATCATTATTATTTTAGATAAAATACACTCGAATTAATTATATTTATTGATTAATTAATTTTTTATCTTAATATCCAATAAAAATTTCCTTGTGATTATCATACACTGTAATATTAAACAAATTAAACTACTTAATATTATTTAAAATTAATTAATTACACATTTTTTACTTAGAGGCAACACAGAATGTACCAGCCTGAACTAAGCGACAACTAGAATAGTCCTTGTCATGTACTATGCACTCATATTACATGTAGTTTACACCCCGTGTCACAAAATTACACAACATGTACATTAAATAAATAAAACATGGTCACATGTTAATTTGTACAGTGTTCACTAGTTTTTATGCTCAAGTAGTACATGATTTTTTTTGAACACACATTTTGTATAGTTCTAAATTTAACAGGGTGTAAATTAAGAATGTACTATTCTTTAATAACCTATTGCATAACACGTGCTATAAATTAATGGAACACAGAGACATGTTGATTATGTTTAATGATAAATTTAGTTTTATTACTGAGTAAATTAATTTAAGCAGTGTACAACCCAACTTGGTATGTACTATGTGTAAATGAGTACAATGCCACATGTGTATTAATTAATTATACACATAATTTTTGTTAATTATGCTTCATTAGTGTATAAATAAATTATAAAAGACATATGGATTAATTAAAAACTGCATATGTATTACTTAATTACAAGAAACATTTTTTGACCACACGACCATCACATCATATGGGGTTATATAGTTAGAATTCAACGCACATCATGTGTTTTAAATACACCATGTGTTATTAATTACATGATGCATTTTTTGATCAAATAAATACAGCATATGTGTACTAAATATATGACCACCATGTCATGTGTATTAATTATTCACTAAAAGTGTATTTGTTAATTATATATCATGTGTGTATTAATTATACACCATATGTGTATTAATTTATTAATTTATTTATTTTTGGATAGAATACCACTACGTTGTGTGGTGTTACATGGCATATAGAAGAGTTATATATCTTGTAACCTTGTAAATAGTGTGTTACCTATGGATGGGTTCTTATAATGTGCATAATTTATTATTAACCTATTCATGTTAACTTGGACATGATCAAATAAGGGGAAGAAGAGATCTCAAAGTTTGGATTTAAATAATGAATAAATTGTAAAAAAGAATAACTTTAAATTTGTAAACCTATCCATGACGAATAAATAAATAAATTTAATAAGACCAATATAATAACACTTTTTGGCTCTAATGAAATTGAAGCACCCATTAGGAAGTGATCAAATCAACTTTTTTCCATTTTAATGAATAATATTTGGTGTATATGAAAATTAAAGTCATGAACAAGGAATTAAATCTGACGAAGATTGAAAAAGATGCCAGAACCAAGTGATAAGATCTTTTACATAAATTTAAGATTAATTTAAATTAAAAAATTAACTTGGTCTTGGGAATTCTATCTTTATAGAAGCTATAGATAGATAGGTCCCTATTTGGTTTATACCATTATTGTGCTATGAGGATCCAAGAGTAGAATCCCTCTATTAGTGATTCACACATTCTCCTTTGATCTATGAATGTCACCATCATAAATCTAGGTGTTATTTAGATATTTTTATCATCTCATTTCATTCATGTTGATCGCAACACAATACTTCATTGGTGAATGATTTTTCTTATCTCTCATTCTTGAGAGGGAATATGAAGGGGTGGTGGAGTTATCATTGTATTGAGATAAAATCTCTAGACCCTTCTTCATTGGAGAGATATCTCTGAGGACAGGATTCATTGTGCATAATATTTTGACCCTATAAAATAATATATGAATAGAATAAATATAGATAAGGTTATAAAATAGATAATCACACATAAGTCCCCTATCTAATATTATACTCTAAATATTCCCCATGATAATAATATAATAATAATATTATTACATGACATGCAAAATCAATCACATCATTAAATATTATTTTATCAAAAAAATTAATATTTACTTAATGATATATAACCCACATATCATTCTTGTTACTAGACTAATTTTGGTATGTCCACATTCCATAGTATTTACCAAACCTTGAATAATAAATACTATTCATTTGATAAAAATTATATATATTATATTCATAATATTTTGAATAATATTTATTTCCATATTCATGAAACTAACTAAATAATTATTTAATAATATTTATTACTTATTACCTTGTGAATAAATATATGAAATCAATAAATATCGAATAAATATTATTTCTCAATGTGAATAATATTTATTCCAACCATTAAATATTTATAATATTTATTTGAGAACATAGAAAACACTAAGTGTGTGACCCTCTAGGATTATTCCTCAGTAGAATTAAGCGAGTTAGTCTAAAGTACAGTATCTTCATATATAAAAACTTAAAGTCTCCCAAAAAGAATAAGTAAATGTTTCAATAATGACACCAACATATGAACACTCACTGAGTAATATTATTACTTTGAATCAATATCTCATCAAGTAGTTTGCATACTCATGTCATCAACATATATGCTCGATATGTCGTTCTTTGACAACCTAAAATAGACCATTTAATACAACATGGCCATGAAATCTTTTTCAATAGTTTAATTCCAATCAATGGGCTAAGATATCAACTTCCATAAAGATGTATGAGACAAATACTTCCTCAAATTATTTATTAATAGCATATCACTCATGATGAACCCAACATACCCTAATTCATGGTGAACATTTGGTATCATTTTATCATCTACACATTTAAGTACACGACTCATGATGTGGATTAATAATAATATTAAAGTTTATGGATCATTAAACATGTTCAAAAATAGGAATATCCAATGACACGAAACATATGAAATTCCAACTGAAGAGTCTATTTTCATAATCTCCAATCAAATAGATTTCTGGTTGCAAACATCATGAGATGAAGTCTCATCCTCTTATGAATACTTTCACCAGATAGTCAGAATACTATGTGTCCCATCATAGAATGTTATTCAACCATATAAAAATATTTAATAATATCTTCATAACACTTGAAGGTTATCATCATAGTGTGGAATTTCTATGACCATATTAGTGCGATGGACATTCTATGACATTTTAAAATTAAATTTATACAGAAGAAAAATCATTATATAGTAAGGAATTTATTAATATTCAAATTTATGAGTATATAAGAAATATAATGTAAAAATTAGTTAGTTTTTGGGAACCAACACCAATAGGGGTGAATATAAATAACTAAAAATACAATACTCACCTCTTTATCAACATGGTTTAATATCCATTTAAAATAAGGTTTGAGTGGAATATTATTAATAGTTTCTATATTTTTTCCAAAATTAATTAAAGGGTCTAGTGGGGAAAGTGAGTTTACTTTGATTATTTATTCCCCTCCTCTATAAATGTGTGAATAAACTACTTAATGGTCATAAATTTCTTTGGAAATACTAATATGTCTTGGGTTATCAGTTGGATTTTAAACTCTACTAGATTTAACTCAAATTTACTATCTTATCCCATGTTATAGATCTTTTAAATATTGTGAGTCAACTCTAGATTATGAAAATTTCCTTTCATTTTAAGCTTCCATTGGGCCTCATATTATTTAATTCATCTTATGATCTAGTTTAATGTAGTGTATCACAATTTCCATGGAATCCTATTTAATGGACCTTAATAGAATGACGAGTATGATGATTGGGGGGTTTATTACTATCAGAGTATAGAGAATCCCCTCCTGAAGTTAATTGAAAAAGGTGAAATCTAAATTTTTCACAATAGATACAAGGTAAAAATTCCATTTATCCTATATTGAAAGTTGGATAACTCTCACAAACACTATTATATCATATGGAATGGTGTATAAATAACCTTCACATTAAATTAATGTTTTTACTACAATATTAAGGCAACCCATTCATGTGTTTTGGAAGTGTTTTCATGTTTTATTTATTTACAACATGTTCAAG
This sequence comes from Viscum album, assembly GCA_963277665.1. Taxonomy (NCBI): domain Eukaryota; kingdom Viridiplantae; phylum Streptophyta; class Magnoliopsida; order Santalales; family Viscaceae; genus Viscum; species Viscum album. Next base: position 760,871,417 of record OY728139.1, on the reverse strand, counting down.
GATGATTTGGTCTCTAGAGTTGATAAAATATGTAATGTAATTGAGTCTTGTGGAGTTGTACTGTATCATACTGTGAAGGGTTTGGTTGTATTATTATGAAGTTGAACCATAGGAGGAGTTTCAATCTGATACAAAGCCTCACACCCCAACTATATTAGTTGGGCTACAAAGAAGTTGAGTTATAGGATCAACACGCCATAGTTAAATATATTGTTTTGTAAAATATGTATCTGAGGGATTACATGGACTTGGTCATGTCATGATTATTATCCCATTAAAAAATGGCTATTTTTTGGTTGGGTAACCATATGGTATCATGTTGCAATGGAACCACTAATGTCTTTGTAGTTAGATTTATTCCACAGTATCTAGATCATAAAAATTTATTTCTTTACTATATCTAAGGGAAATAAAGCATTTCACCATGATAAATTTGGTCAAGACATGAAATATATTTCCTAAATAAAGGTAGATATGAGTAGATATAAAACTCATGTCATGATTATTGATGCTATATCAAAGTAATAGTCATTATTATTCCGTATTCAGTTTCCATATCTATTAGATATGGCCATCATTCCATGAAAAGGTAGGTCACTACATAAAAGAAACTTATCCTATAAATAGAAGGGTGTATTGTCTAAAATGATTTCATGTGATTTTGATGATATTCAGACACACCATGGAGTATTTCAAGTGATTTTGGTGGTCTATTGAGGAGAAGAGCAAGGGTACACATATAATCTAAATTCTAGAGGAAATTGAGGTACGGTAAATGGATATTGACAAAAGTTTTAGAACTTTCAATTTTATATTGTAATTTGAGTTTAGGATTATCTCTATTCTTCTATCCACATTCTTATTAATAATAAAGTCAGAATATGGGTAGTGGGATCGTAACCATTGCACTTCAGGGATTAACCACTTGATAAAAAGAGTCAAGGGAATCTTTATTTATACCTTGTATCATGTATTCTCTTTCTTAATCGTTATCATATCATAATATCATCATCTTAGATAATTTGTTTCACTAAAAAGTAGGGAAATCAAGTTAAGAGTGCACTTTTTTGGTAACCACTATTTTACCACCCATCGCACTGTTGTTCTACTGTCACCCAGACCATTCATTTGGTATCAAGGATATTTTGAACAATAGTTTTGGGTACTTTCCATTGTATATGAGTTTTTTCATTAATAAATACTTAATCAATGATATCAATGGATTTTAGGAATAATATTAAAAAAAGGAGTTACTATGCTTGATGGAATGAGATTCCATCTATAAGGAGAGATAATTGTTTCATGTCTTATATCACATAGCTTGCACATTCTTGATATCATCGAGGATAGTGTAAATCTTCCCAATGATGTGGAAACCTATACATCAGTGAATACTAATAATATTTAAGTCGAATGGATAACACATAGTGAGTTACACTAATTCCTCTTGGATAAGAAGTTAATATGACTATGTGAATGAAGATAACAAACAAAATATGGAGGGAACACTTTGAAATCCATGGGGGATAAAAAACATGAATGATATATAGTAAAAAATATGCATTATTCAATTAAAATATATTTAAATTAGAGAGTATGAAACAATGGATAAATTATTTATTCAGGTAAATAAGAATATTGTGAGTTTTAAATTCATTATCAAGATTTAGTATAAAATAATTTTCTATATCAATGAATATTAATGAGAATAAGTTTTTATTAAATTGATACTGAATATATATATATATAATAATAATAATTTTATGATTAGTTTTTCAATAGAAGAAAATTTCCTTGTAAAAATATATATTTGAAGAGAATACCATATATATTTTTATGGTGAAAATGTCTTTCTATACCCATGATTAATATAAAATTCAAGATATTTTTCAAATCCAATATATTTTTGATCTAGTTTTTTACTATTGTGGGGGTAGATAATAATTTTAATAATTATTGTATACCAATTCATTCCAGTATGTAGTAGTTCACCAAAATATTAAATTGGTATATCCTATTTGACATAAATTATAATTATATTAAATCAAATAAAATGATGGGTTCTCAAATGGTTTTGATGTTAATGTGTTTGATGAATATGGATTCTAAAAACTTAGATGATACAACACACAAACTACTAGATACATGTCACAAAATATAGTTACCACACACATTCCTACCTAAAGAACATTGTTATTCATGATTCACCATTTATACATGTTAATTTGTATGACATATGATTCAAAAAATAATTTATGTAACAAATTATATAAATGAATATTTTTATATGTTCATCATAAACTATCACATATGATTACATTGAAAATTTAGTAAATAATTATCTTTAATGTTGATCCAAAAATTGAGTTTGAGGTTTGAATTATATTTTTTAGAAAAAATATAAATAATTAACGCATATTATAATCTATAATGGTCAATAGAATTTTTTTGGAGAAAAAAGAGTGATATAGGTATTTTGGTATAAGAGATCAAACCATGTTTTGGCGCTTAGAAAAATACATATGGCTTGGTAGTTCCTTAAGAAAAAAATAATGTGACTCACCATGAATTCCATGCTAGGAAGGAGAACCCATGCCATACTCTAAATTATGTTAATTATTGTTGTTTTTAAAATATGTGTATATAATTATTTAAAGGAAAATTTTTATGACTTAGTGAAATTCATGTTAAAGAAAATCAATTTGTGTGTACTTGTATGAAACATGAAATCATAATAATGCACATTAGGATCTGGTGACCATTTAATTGGAATAATAATAAAAACACATGATGATCATGAAGTAGTTATATTGTATTTAAATATAATGATTTCATAAGAAAGAATATTTTAAAAATAAGGGTGGTCATTATCCAAGGGATTTATTCTAGGATGATATATTTGGCCAACATAAAAACTATTATGGTAAATAAAACATCATTATTATTTTTCACGACTCAGATAAAAATATAGTATTATATCTCATTTTGATATGGATTGTTTTTAGATTTTATTTATTATATTCTATTCATTTTTATTGACTAAATTAAAGGGCATTTGAATTTTATTAATGAATAAATGAGATGAAAAAATCTATTGGAGATTATAATTTTGATCAAATATCTCAATTAATAGAGATATTAAATATTTTTAAAAAAATAAGTGAGAAACATATAGAATGAAAAAGAGAAAATGATAGAGATCACTTTAAAGGGAGAAGTGGATTTTGTGTATATATTTTATTATGGGAGAAATTCATTGCTTGAATATGAAAATGAGTTAGCTAATCAAAAATACTATAAAATATATAGTACATTTATATATCTTTATATCCAAATTTTAATCATTTTATTTGTGTTTAGAGATATATTATAATTATAGTGAACCAAATAAAAGTGAAAAATTTTTCATTTAGGGAAAATGATTCAACTCCAAATATTTTGTAATGTGATATTGGTTTTGATGTTTCAGGTGATATTATAGTAAGTTTACTTGAAAACATTTGAAATCTATTATTGATGTTTTTTATTTTATATGATACTATAGTGAGTCTATATTACTTCATGAATTAGCTTCTATGTTGTAGGTAAACCTAGTATTTCATTTTTCATTCTTTAATTTCATTCATGAGAAATGATAATTAATAGTAGATCCAAATGTCTAAACTAATAGTATAAACAATATAAAAAAGTAAAAAAATTAAGTAAATAATTAATTAAAATAACTTAATTCACCCCACCTTTTATGGTATTTATATTTTGGGCCTAAAAACTTGTATCAAACATTTTCTATTTTTTTAGTGGATTCTCACTCTAAGTAAAAAACATAATGAATCCAATGAATCAAAATGGTGTTTCATTATTTAGTGGTAAAAACGTTAAATTAGAGATAAAAAAAATGTTACACTATTTTCAATTTATTAGCATTGATGTTTTTCTAGTTCTGATGTATAGAATCTGTGTTAAAGAAAAAACCAATTTATCACTCAATATAAATGTTTTTTAGAGGTCTAATGTAGATATAAAAGGGTTGAATTAAATTTGGAGATAACTTTAAAATATAATTTACATAATGTACATGTCATGAAAATATTAAAAATTATTGTGGTAAATAATATTGAACATATTTTGAGGTGATTAAAAGGTTAAATAAGAAAAAATGAATTCTCTATTGATTTTTTTAAATATATGTAGATATTTTCAATAGATTAATCTTAAATTAGGTGATTGATATATTAGGGAATATGTTTATACTTATTTATTTCATTAAAGATATAACTATCATGAAAGTGATTTTGTGAAGATTACTCATTACTTAAATTAATAAATTTTTGTTATTTAAGAAACCAATCTCAAAATATTATATTGAGATGATATTTAGTTCATATTACCTATATAAAAGACTAATATGAATGAGGAAAAAGAAATATAAGAGTTGAATATTTAATAGACGGGATTTAAATCCCTGAAAAATATCATTGTTATAGATAATCTTAAAGATGAGTAAATTAAATATTTTTTTCATTCCCCCCTAAAATATCAAAAATGGAAAATAAATATTAAATTTAAAACATATAAAGGTATGTTTTTATTTTGGAAAAGTTTATAATATGAAAGAAAAAAAATTCCAAGATAGAAAATAAAAAAAATTATTTTCTAAAGATATTTTTTTAAAAAGAGAGGATATAGAACCATCAAAAGGGTATGTCTAAAAAATATACATTTTTATCACATAACGAATAACAATTCATTGATTTGGAAATTAGATAACTATATGAATAAAAATATATGATAGTGGTTATTTTGATAAATCAAATAAAATAATAAGAGAATAACTAGAAAGTCTATTATGGCATCCTACCTTTTTATTACGTAACTTTACATGACATTTTACAAACATAGGATCTTTTAAAGTTCAGTGTCTTGGAAATAAGGTACACAATACATGAAAAATTAAAACATTTTTATGTTAAAAATGAAAGGATTCTTAAAGGTTCATACTAAGAACATTTATTTCATATCATAACCTAGGGACATACATCAAAGGATAGGCTGATCAAAAGGCCCAATAAGGGAAAACAAGTGAAACAATTTACATGTGAACTTGAGAGATATCAATAAGAACATGAGGAATATCATAAAGGAATGATAAAGAAACATATAATAATAATAATAACTTGAATCGTAAGTTGCAAATGTATCTACACAATTTAATTTTGACATTTATAAGCATATCACCATGGTCCATCCCCAATGTTTCATAAAAATTACCAAGGTTATTCACTAAGGTATCGTTAAACTTGTCTCCTCTAGAGATTGATTTATTTACCCAATGCATTAGAGAGATATCATGGAGAACCCTTAATATGTGTTTATTTTCATGTGATCCACATATATCATAATAATGTTTTTTATAAATAACCCAAAGAGAATAAAATAAATGGGTTTCATATCAAAATCATGGTGTTTTTTAAAAAATTGCTTAAAAACACGATCATTATGTTATTTATAACCCATAGAAAAGTAATTTGGTTTTTATGTATGTCAATTCAAAAATAAAATAAATAATTTTTATGTATTTATGAATAACCCTATAATTTAAATAGGTTTGGGTATTTACATAAATAAAATACATAAATTTATTGAGAAAAAATGGAGAGATTTTGAGACAAAAATTCTGCAGCATAACGGGTATGAAACATAGTTTTATAAAACATTAAAAAGAGAGGGTACAAGGGTAAACCATTAATAAAATACTCATAATACAGTATAGGGACATAATAAAATTGAAATAAGAACATGGTATGGAAATTTGAAAGACATACCACATAAAAGAGAACTTGAAAGGAAAAGAGAAGTTGAGAATTCCCTTACCTTGAAAAGTAACTCCTAAAACTCAAAGATTGGGACGTTGAGGGATTAAGGGAACCTTGGGAGGACTCCTTGGAAGGTAAAAATTTCCAAAATTCATGTAGAATTATTTTTGAATGAATTTAAATGAATTAATGGGTGGGTATTTATAGCAAAAGAGTGGAAGTTTTTTATTAATTTCTAAGGACACTTCATTAGTGGTATCTTCAAAAGCATGGGCTTGCCCATGGTATTTTCCCATGGTATTGGACAATTGGGACACCTCATATCACATTTTAATTCAAACATGTCTACCTAAATATTATCTTACTTATTACATCATTATGGCATATTTATGATGTCATTAAACATACCGAAAACTCAAAAAACTGTATTTTTACTATTCATGAAAAACTCAAGTATTTTATAAAATTATCATAAATTCACTGTAACCTATTATCATCCTTCTGAATTAAAAAATGAAATTTAATTTATCATAAAAAATATATAAATACAATAAATTTTTCTTTTAACTATAAAAATACTCATTTATTAAAAATAATAGTGGATAGAAAATGCATAGTAACATGCATAGTAAAATTTAGACACATGAAAAAAATAAAATTATTTTATCATTTTTAATTAAAAAGGAGTGTTTTTATAACACTATTCCCACAATCCAAAATCCATTTTTTTATTATTTAAAATAAAATTTTTGATTAAGTGGGAACCATACAAGAGATCCACCAGTTGAATCATATCCCACATCCACAAAACCACCACATTGAAAAATTGAAAAATTGAAAAATTGAAAAATCAAATTTCAAAATTTAGAAGGAAAAATTCAAAATACCTCCAAATCAACTTGGAACCATGAGTAAACCAATCACAATCCACAAGTCATCAACCATCACAACCTCAAACCAATAGAGACATCGTCGGCCATCACTATTGTCATTGTCGTCACCACTATCATCACTTCGTCGTCAACAATGTCATCGATGCCTCCCTACACCAGTATCATTATTGACACTTTTTTTTCCAAATACGATACATCATCAAACAATATTCAAAATTAAAAAATCAAACCAAGTATAGACACAACCATCCCCCCGAATCCATCAATGACATTAAAACTACACCATGACAGAAAATTAGAACAACCAACAAGTCAAAGCAGCTCCACAATATCATAAAGAACCAGCGGTACCCAAAGTCAGAGACAAATCCATCACAAACATCACCTCCTAGAATTCCGTCAATCACTTAAATACAGATCCCAAAATATCATGAAACCCATCACTCAAGTCCTAATAGGAGAAGAGTGTTGGGACCCTGGTGCCAGAGAAGAGTAAAAGCATCAATAGTGAGCCAAAATTGTCGTCGTGGTGAGAAACCTCAAATGGGACCACAAAGAAGAGGAACAACAAAGATAGCAAAGACATCTCTAGGATCAAAATATAAAGGAAATCAGGAATAAACAGTAATAAAGGCAAGCCCTTGATCTATTTGAAGAGTTCATAAAATGATCAATAGAATCAGAACTGTCAGATCTGAACAAGAAATGCTTGCCTTCGCCTTCTGACAATATATGAATCCTCTCCACTGCTCCTCCGGGGAAAGCATCGTGAAGGTTGGGGGAGAACGACAGGAAAGATTCATCGGCATAAAACAATCATAGATTGCCTGTGGCTGAGAACCTCATCTTGAGCTAGGTCAAAATCACTTATAAATGGATGTCAGAGGTGATATTGCTTCTCACGGAAGCCGATCTGCTGACCTTGTCACCTATCCCTCCATGAAAACTGAACAACAAAACGCTTAAACAAAACAGTGAGCCAATAAACTCAGAAGCGTCAAGCTGATGAGAAAAATTATTAATAAATACTCATTTTAATATAGTAATAAAAGTAAATTTTTTACCCAAAAAATCAATTTATCAAATTCCATCACAAATTTTAAGCAAAACTATTCTTAAAATGGAAATGATGAAATAACAATTTAATTTAAAAAATATGATTAAATTTTAAGTAACAAGGGCCTTAAAACATATCCCCTTAAAACACCCACATACAATCTAATAGTAAGTTGTGCGATGGTGATGGACTCTTGGGGTAGCTCAGATAACATCAATAGAGTAGTAATCTCCACTAACTTGAACTTATCCCATAGGTGATTTCATTCAAACTTAACATGTTGAAGATCGGCTTGGGCTCAGTCCAGGGTTAAGCCCAGTGATTCTACCTCCTTCCCAAGCTCTGAAGAGTGGGATTCATACGGCCCAAGTCTACTGGATGAGTCCATTTACTCTTATTTCTAGATTAATTATCCATTATCATTTATATTTATAAACAATAATTATAATGTTAAAAATTCTTATTGTTTCAAATGGTCATTTTAAACAACGGTCATATAACAATAAAACCCGATGGTCACATTTAATTTATGCTTATATATTTTTATTGATTATGACATAGTAAAACAAACATTTTCAGGAAATAAAATATTATTCAAAAGTTCGGGTCATTACATTCTTCCCCCCTTAAGAAATTTTGTCCCCAAAATTTCAACTCGTACCCTCAGAAGAGAAAAAGTTTGGGTACTTCTTCCCCAAAGTCTCCTCTAGTTCCCACGTGGCTTCTTCATATTTCTGTTTCCTCTATAACACTTTAATAAGGTGGGTTGTCTTATTGTGTAGAACCTTGTCTTTACGATCCAAGATCTCCACTGGCTGCTCCTCATAAGAGAAGTCGTGTTCCAATTGTATGAACTTTGGATTTAGTGCATGTGAAGGGTCAGGTATGTACTTCCTCAAGAGAGATACATGGAAAACATCATGAAATTGTGCTAGATTTGGAGGAAGTGAAAGCCAATATTCCACTGCTCCTATGCGATCGAGGATTTCATAGGGTCCAATGTACCTAGGGATGAGCTTCCATTTCTTCCCAAACCTCACTACTATCTTCCAAGGTGAAATTTGAAGGAATATTTTTTTTCACCAACATAAAATTTAAGTCCCTCAATGGTTGTTAGCATGACTCTTCTACCAACTCTAAGCAGCCTTTATATGTTGTTAGATGACTTGAACCTTTTCTATCATCTCTTGCGCAATATCAGGACCAAGAAGAATTCTCTCACTATCTTCATCCCAACAAGTAAAAGTTTTACATTGATTTCTATATATAGCTTTATAGGGTTCCATTTGAATGCTCAGATGAATTATATTGTTTTAAGAGAACTCAACTAATGTGATATATTGATCCCATCCACCTTTAAATTCCATTGAGCATGTTCTTAGCATGTTTTTGAGTGTCTGAATAGTCCTTTCAGATTGTCCATCAGTTTTAGGGTGATATGCCATAAGTAAATTCAATTCGGTACATAGAGCATGTTGAATACTTCTCCATAATTTTTATGTGATCCTTGGATCATGATCAGATAAAATAGAAAGTGGAACTCTTTGAAGACTTACCACTTCCTTCCTGTAAATCTTGAAAAGTTGATCAACAGATAAATCTTCCCGAATAGAGATTAAATGGGAAGCCTTGGTGAGATGGTCCACTATAACCCATATCACATTGTTTACTTTGTAAGTTCATCGGAGACCATTGAAAAATTCCTTAGTGATATTATCCCACTTCCATGCTGGTATAGGTAGTGGTTGTAATACCCCTTTAGAAAGTTGTGGCTCTTTCCTCACTTTCTAAAATACCATGCACCTTGTAGTGTAGTTATCAATATCTCTTTTCATATCATCCCACCAATAATGATCACGAAGGCCCCTATACATTTTCATGATTCCATGATGTATAGAGAATATTGAGCATTGAGATTCATCCATCAGATTATTCTTTATTTTTGGAATAGATGGAACACATAGTCTTGTACGAAATTTTAGTACACCTTCTTGATCAATATTGAACTTAGGAAACTTCCCATCCTTCATATCCTCAAACTTATTCTATAACAAAGGATATTATTTTTTATATTTCTTGATCTTTTCTAGTAACGATGGTTAAGAAATAATTTGGGATATGGTTGATGATTTACCTTCCCTTAAAATTACCATGCCTATTTTCACTTGGTCTTTGATCAAGAGATCTCCTTTAATCCTCATAATTTCTATAACAATAGGTTCTTTCATACTTAATGAATCATAAACTTTATTTTCTATTCCAAGATGATAATTAATTGAACAATCATAGTCTTTAAGAAGTTCCAACCATCTCGTCTATCTCATGTTCAATTCATTTTGCATGAAAACATACTTTAAACTTTGATGGTCTGTGTATATATCAAACTTATCCCCATCAAGATAGAGCCTCTATATATTCGGAGCAAAAACAACCACAACCAAGCCCTTTTATAGATTCATCGCTAAAAATAACGAATCCTTCTCCAATTGAGGGTAGAGATAACATGGGTGTAATAAAAAATATCTTCTTTATCTCTTTGAAACTTTCTTCATACTCCATTTTACAAATGAACTTAAACCCTTTTCGAGTTAAGTTGGTTAATGGATTAGAAAGTCATGATTTTTTTCCAAAAAAATCCTATAATATCCCAATAATCTAAAGAAACTATAAATATTAGTTACTATTTTAGGATGAGGCCACTCCTCTATAACCATTGTCTGTGTAGGGTCAACTGAGATTCCTTCACTAGTAACAATGTTCCCCAAGAAATCAACTTGTTATAACCAAAACTCACAATTGATAAACTTTATAAATAAACTTTTTTTCCTCAGAGTTTGCAATATAACCTTTATATGATCTTCATGCTCCTCCCAAATTTTGGAATATATTAAAATATCATTAATAAAAACTACTACAAAGTTTTCAAGGTATTACTTAAAGACATTATTCATCAAATCCATAAAAATAGAAGGTGCATTAGTCAATCCAAAGGGCATAACAACAAACTCATAATGACCATATCTAGATAGGAATTTCTTCACCCAAAATTGATGATAACCAAATCTAAGATCAATCTTATAGAAGAATTGAGCCCCAATAAGCTGGTAAAATAAGTCATCAATTCTTGGAAGAGGGTATCTATTCTTTACTGTGATCCTATTTAGTTCTATATAATCAATGCATAACCGCATCGATCCATCCATCTTCTTTTTAACAAAGGGAATAGGTTATCCCCAAGGAGAAACACTTGTCTGGATAAACCCATTATCCATAAGATCATGGAGTTTCTTCTTTAATTTTTCTAGATCTACATTCACCATTATTTATGGGGTTTTTGAAATCATCTTGGAACCAGGCATGAGTTCAATGGAGAACTCTACCTCTCTTTCTAGGGGAGTTTCAGGTAACTCCTCAGGAAATGCATCAATGTATTCCTGAATGATGGATACATTATCTATCTTTATACTCTAATTTCCTTATTCTTCTTCACCAATCAACTCCATAATGAAGGATATAAGAGGTGCTTCTAGAAAAATATTAGGTCAAGATATCTCTCCTTGGAAGATAATTGTAGGTTTTCTATTCAAGATTACTACGATTTCCTTAATTCTAAATTTGATCTTACCATTATACTTTGAGAGCTAGTCTATCCCTATTATAATGTCGAATTCCAGCATGGTAATGACTACTATATTTGTGATAAGATCGTGCTCACTAAAGTAAATACTAGAGTTTCTAAATATTGTTTATAGTTTGATAATACCTCTAGGAGTCTTGTTTGATAACTATACTTTTAGAAGTTTAGGAATTGATTCTATGTTCTTTACAAAATTATAGGAAATAAAGGAATGTGTAGAACCAGAGTCAAACAAAGTATTTGATATCTTTGAGAGAACAACATGAGTACCTGGAACCATATCATTTGGAACTTCAAGTTCAACCTTCATGATAGAAAAAGCACTACCTTTCTCCCTTGTCCTATGCTCAGGATGATAGTGATTCCACTCCACTACCCTCAGATCCAGACATTGATTGGAAAATTTCCCAAGCTGTCCACACTTGAAGAATTGGAATTCATTTAGGAGATGCACCATCTTCCCTTTGTCATTAGTGTTGGGAAGTTGAGGCTTCACCTCAGTATAACAATTCTGAGTGATATAGACATCTCTTCCACACATGTAACACTTCCTGTTCCCAATTAGGTAATTCCATAAATGCTTATTCCCATATTTATTACATGTGGGAAGTTGCACTTTATTTCCACGTCTTCCCTAATCAAATCTCTTCCCCAAGCATAACTCCATTGATCTCTTCTTTTCATTGGATTTATGGGACCATTGTGTCTCACTAAACTCTAGTTCAACTTTCATAGCACTTTGTATGATCTCCTCATTGCTATCATAGTCTCGGTTGGATAGGTTCTTCCGTAGATGAGATCTTAGTACACCGAATAATCTATCAACCTTATCATTAATATCCATGACAAAGATAGAGGTGTAACATGAAATCCTTGTGAAGTTCATCTCGTATCTTCCCAAAGATTCATTCTCCTCCTGCTTCAGCTCGAGAAATTCCTTCTCCATTTTCGTTCTCATGAAACGAGGGAAATAATTATTGAAGAAGATCCATATGAACTCTTCTCAATCCATAGCTTCAATATCCCCTCTAGGCCTTATATTTATAATTATCTCCCACCATTGATCAAGTTCTCCCTCCAAGTAGTAAACAGCCAGGGTGACTTTCTCCTGTTTAGAACTACGAAGTACAAAAGAGATCTTTTCTATTGAACTTATCCACTATTCTGCAATCAATGGGTTAGCAGATCCACTGAATGTTGGTGGTCATTAATGCATAAAGGACTCAATGTAAACTTGTTCATTTCTTGGTGAAATAGGTCTCTCATCTTGATTCATGTTATTCAACATAACTTGAGTCATTTGATTCATCATTCTCATGAAAGTTTCCCTTAAAACTTCAATTGAAGTTCCATCAGCTCATGGTATATTTTAGTCACCATTTTCATAGTTCATCCTATTTCCCTCTATTTTCTAAAACAACAAAAGCTTAGTGACAAAATTTTTTCATTTAAGAGTATTATAACTCTAAATGATTTTTTATGTCTTAAAAAATCATGATTAAACATGTTATTCATTATCAATAAATACATTTTCTATAAATCCTTTATAATAGTTCATAAAAAGCTTCTGATTAACCAAAAATATCCCTAGGGAGTGTCAAACTTAGAGTGTATCAAGACCCATTTTCGTGTACCAATTTCCAATTGAGTCTTGCTCAAAGTTGTGTTTTCAGGTTTAACCCGTAGATATATCTATTCCAGAGCCACATCCACTTGTTCATATCCATACATGGATTTATTTGTTTGAAAACCACTTACTTAACATTTCAAAAAAATACCAGGAAGTTTTCATATATTTAAAATTTTCTATAGGATTATTCCTAAAGTTTTAATATCGAAATTTAAAAAAATAACTAAACCTCCCTTTGATACCAACTATGACATCTTGCAATTTTATTACATAACTTTACATGAAATTTTACAAATAGAGGATATTATAAAGTTTAGTGTTTTGAATATAAGGTTCATAATACATGAAAACATAAACAATTATTATATTCCACATGAATGAATTCTTCAAGATTCATCCCAAGAACATTTATTTCATATCATAACCTAGGGACATACATCAAAGGAAAGGGTGAGAAGAAGGTCCGGTAAGGGAAACAAGTGAAACAATTTACATGTGAACTTGAGCGAAATGAATAAGAACAATAGGAGTATCATAAAGGAATGATAAAGAGGAATATAATAATAATAAGTTGAAAACGTGTATAAAAAATTTAATTTAGACATTAATAAGCATATCACCAAGGTTCATCCTCAATGTGTCATAAAAATTACCAAGGTTATTCACCAAGGTATCATATAACTTGTCATCTCTAGAGATTGATTTCTTTACCAATGCATTGGAGAACTATCAAGGCATGTCATTAAAATGTTTTTTTTCATGTGATATACATATATAATTATCATACATTTCATAAATAACCCAAATAGAATAAAATAAATGGATTTCATATAAAAATCATTGAATTTTGTTTAAAAATACTTAAAAACATGATAAGTATGTCATTTATAACCAACATAAAGGGAATGAGGGTTATATATATATAAATTAAAGAATTAATAATTAATTTTTATGTCTTGATAAATACCCCTATAAATTAAAGAGTTTTGGGTATTCACATAAATAAAATAAAATAATTTCTTGAGAAAAAGAGAGAAATTTTGAGATGAAATTTCTACAGCATAATGGGTATAAAAACAAAGTTTTATAAAACATTAAAAAGAGAGGGTATGAGGGTAAAACATTCATAAAATAATAATAATACAATATAGGGACAAAATAAAATGTAAATAAAAACATGTTATGGAAATTTTAAAGACATACTACATAAAATAGAACTTGAATGGAAAAGAGAAGTTGAGAATTCCCTTACCTTGAAGAGTAACTCCTAAAAATCAAGGATTGGGACCTTGGGAGATTACATGAACCTTGGGAGGAATACTTGGGAGGTAATACAATCATAAATTCGTGGATAATAATTTTTTAATGAATGTAAATGAAGTAATGGGTTTGTATTTATAGAAAAAGATGGGAATACTTTTATTAATTTTAAAGCTCACATCATTAGTGGTATTTCAAAAATCATGGGCTTGCCCATGGTATTTTACCATGGTATTGGACACTTGGAACAACTCATATCATATTTTAATCCAAGATAGTCTACCAAAATCTTATATTACTCATTATAGAATTATGACATAGTTATGATGTCATCAAACATACCGAAATCTCAAAACTATTTTTTTACTATTCATGAAAAACTAAAGTATTTTATAAAATTCTCATAAATTCCACGTAACCTAATATCATCATTTTAAATTAAAAAATGAAATTTATTTTATCATAACAAATCTATAAATATGAATTTTTTTTTAATAATAAAATTCCCATTTATTAAAAATAATAGTGGACAGAAAATGCATAGTAATATACATAGTAAAAGTTTCGACACTTGAAAAAAATAAAATTATTTGATCAATTTTAATTAAAAAGGATTGTTTTTATTAAAATATTTCATTATAATAAAAATTATTAATAAATAATTATTTTAATATAGTAATAAAAGTATAATTTTTACCTGAAAAATCAATTTATCAAATTCCATCACAATTTTTAAGAAAAAACTATTCTTAAAATAGAAATGATGAAATAAAAGTTTAATTTAAACAATGTGATTAAATTTTAAGTAACTAGGACCTTGAAACATAATCCATTAAAATAAATGCATAATACTTAAGTGTAAGGTGTGTGATGGTGGTGAACTCTTGGGGCGACTCAGATAACATCACCCAAGTGGTAATCTCTATTAACTTAAACTTCTCCCGTAGGCAATTTCCTTCAAACTTAACATGTTGAATATTGATTTGGTATTGGTCCAGAGTGATGCCTAGTGATGCTACATCCTCCCTAAGCTCCGAAAAATGGGCTTCATACAACTCAAGTCTACTGGATGAGGCCATCAACTCTTCTTCTTTTTCATTAATTATCCATTGTCATTTCTATTTATAAACAAAAATTTTAACGTTAAAAATTATTATAGTTTCCAATGGTTATATTAACCAATGGTCATATAAAGGTCAAACCTAATGGTCACATTTCATTTATGACTATATCTTTTTATTGATTATGACATAGTAAAACATACATTTTCAGAAAACAAAATATTATTCAAAAGTTCAGTTCATGACAACCATGATGGGAAAGAAGGTGTATTATAATTTAAAGTTGAATTTGAAGCTAACTTGGATGAGATTTATGTTTAAAGAAGTCAATAGAAAAAAAATTAATGGTCTTGTAAAGTAATTAAAATTCTATATATAATAAAAAAGAAGACATTGACGATACAAATAAAGAAGTGAAATAACTGAACTTAGAAATTATAAAAAATAAAGATAAGATTAAACTATTAAAACTAAAATTTTACAAATATTTTTAAACAAATTATGTATTAAAAGAAATGATGAAAAATAAATTAAATATAAACAATGAGATTTATGTTGAGGTTATCCAGGGATGAATATAATTTGATGATCATATATGGATTTGTACTCATAGTATAAATTCAAAAATTTATAATAAATGAGATTGAGGTCAAAGTTATGATGGAAAGAAGGTAATTGGATGAACATATATGGCTCTCTATTCATAGTAAAACTTCAATTTTTTTAAAATTTTGATAAATATTTGGTAATAATAGGAAAGAAATAGATATATAATACTCAATGATTTTAGAGGATTTCCATAATAAATAATGATCTTATCTTGATGTAAAATTAGGTTTGTAGAAATTTAAAGAAATATGGAGCTAAAAATAGATATGTTTACTATGGAATGTTTGAACACTCACTCTGGGTTTGATTTATTTTATATGTATAATGGTAGTTAGAGTTGAAATGAACTATAGAGGAAGTTTAGTTTTTCTACTTGTCAAAGTAATTTTATTATCAAAATTTATTTCTATTACCATGCAGTTTGTGGTCACATATCCTTGAATAATTCATAAATAGAACCAAATATTTCACCAAATAAGGGGATAAATCTTATATATACGAGATTTAGGAAATGAATTATAAATAATTATTTGTAATTTTAAAAAATTACTAAATAAATAAAATTATATTTCATCTTATAGTGGTGAAGTTAAAGTAATGGTGATCTAATCTTCAATCAATGATCATAGTTAAAAATATTAATTTCGAAAAAGAAAAATTTATAAAATTCAAACTCTCAGGATGTGATGATGTTGGAACATGGATCCTTGATAGTTTATTTTATTCCCACATGATGAGAAATAAGATATATCAGGAGAACATCATGAATAAAGTTAATGGTACAATGTGACTCAAAATTATAGATCACATGAAATAAAGAGAACTAGAAAATGAAATAATTATTACATCCCAAACCTATTCATAAAATCACACCAAATATAGAACCAAATAAAAATTTCACATAGCCCTTGGCACTATCCCCCAAATTCCAAAAGCTCAGTAATCAATTCCCAAAATACACCACATACCATATGGAACAATATAAAAATCCTACCCACATGAAAACCAAATTTTTATAAAATAGTATGCAGTATAATCTAATAAATGTAAATTAATATAAAATTAACACATATAATGCTAATAATAATAAAAATCCCAGTATTATTACAACCCTTATGATGAACCAAGGAAAAAATTAATGGAATGGGATCCAATAGTCTCTATAACCTGAATTCCCCAATTCATCCCATAGAATAAATTAATGATCCATGAATCTGATAGCTAATGAAACATCATCTACATGTGCACCATGTTATACTTTTTATGGATAGTTACAAGAAATAATAATATAATCACTAAAAATTCCTAGGAAACCTATAATTATGAAAATAAAATATACTTTAAATCTATTTTATAAAACATTCCCTAACCAATGATAGTTTATAAACCAAATAAAAACATTTAACATTTAAAACACAACCAATAATTGATGGAAACCATAACCCAATACAATATAACCCTCACAATTTCCAATAAAAACACAATTACCAATTTTATTAACAAAATATTTAGGTAACACTAAAACCATATGTAACCACCCATAAACAAAAGGTAACTATATACTTATAAGTCGGTTGAATACCCAATATAAGGACCTGACCTTGTAACATTACATAATCTTAAATTTTAGTCAATAACTCACTTCCTTTCATATTGAGGATATTTTAAATTTTATAGTTTTAGATAATTGGGATATAATACATACATAAAATTCCACATTTATATAGAGAAGATACCACAAATATAGTATCCATTTCTTCCAAAATATAAAACCTTTCAAATAAAACATGTTTTTTTTGAAAAATCTTCATAACATTTAACTTGGATTCTTTATTTGTCTTACACATCATTATAACCTGTGAAAAACATTTAAAAACTTGGGCTGAGCACAAAAATATCAGTAAGTGATTTAAAAAGAAGAAGAAAAAACATTAGTCCATGAGTACTTGTAAACGTAGGAAATCATTTTCAATAAGACATACTTGTCACCAATATATACTTACTTTGTGAAAATTGAGATTTACATGAGATTTAAACAAAACATAAAGAACATAAATAGAACCATAAATATATCTTGGGTAATTAAATACTTATATTGTAACCCTCGTGGCAACCATATGATTTGTAACCCTCACAGCTACCTTATAATGTAACATTCACGACTACCTTATGGTGTAACCATCACAACTACACACAGAGTAACCATACGACTGACCTCCAAATTACACATACACAATGAATTGGAGGGATATATATGTACCAAAATTAATCATAAACAATTCCCAAGAACCATAATATAATCATCAAACAAGAATACTTGCATAAAAACATTCACTTTGAATTTTGTAAAAGTTGAAGTTTAAAAGAGGATTTTATAAAAAAAGTCACTTGGAAATAACATATAATTGACATGAGAATAAATTGAACAAAATGAATATGTGCATACAATATATATTCACATAATGAAACATAATATAAACTAAAATTCATCAAAAAAATGATCTTAAAACCACACAATTAATGAAGTAGAAGGTTAACCCAAAGAATGGAAATTGGGTTAACAATTCCCTTACCTCGGGATTTTCTTACTTAAAACTTGTTAAAATCTCATGTATAATGGTTAAAATAGTTTTATTAGTATTTTAAAGAAACATTTTCATTTTTATAACACCTTATATGATCATTTCATAACATTATTTCACCCTTTAATTATTAGTATTTTTTCCTTTTCGTTGTTTCGGGTGCGTTCTTCACATGATTTCCATGGCCGGTTTGTATTTGATTTTCTTGTCATATGGAAATGAAATTACATAAGTGGAATGAAATGGTATTAATATGTCTCCATAATATATAATGATACCATAAATCATTTTTTTATCATACATTATGATTAATCATTAGATGAAACATTAATGATCTTTGTTTAGATCATTTTTGGCGGTTCCTTGATAAACGTGAACTTGTTTTATTATATAATTTATTGTCATGCATAGAATTTCATTCAAGAATATAAAATATGTTAAATCATAAAATTTAATTTCTATTTCAACCATTAGAAGGGTTTTATGATCATAATTTAAGTAATTAATGGAAATTGAAATCACATCATCCATAATTTTGGTTAACGACACATCATGAACGATGTTTTTATTTTTATTTTTTTAGAAAAAGAAAAAGATGAGAGGAAGAAAGATGATGATTTTTTTACATGAAAATGATAAAATAGAGAATATAGAAGATTTTGGAGATTTCATACCTCATGGATAATCATAGTTTAAGAGATTACATGAAAATAAATGAATTGAAAAGAAAACACATGAAATCGAAAGATGATTCTTACCTCTTGATCTATTCTCCTTGAGATCCTCCTTATTGCCTTTGGTTTTGGAATTTTGGTGATACCCGTAGATATTGGACTTGGGGAAGATCCTTGGGGAGGGTATGTTACAGAACATAAATAATTATAAGTTCTTTATAGGTGTGAGAGGAAGAAGAGAATGAGGGTGGTATTTATTGTGGAGGAGAGGAGGGATTTTACATTATTTTAATCATTATTTAAATATTTTTGTCCAAGATTATGAATAGTCTTCATTATTGTGATCAGAATAGTAAAGATAGAATGTGAGTTCAAAAAATTGGTCTTACATAAGTCATCATGTAAACAATATTGTATTTAATTGATAATTTTTATATATGGTATTTTACCATATTTCACTATTCTTAAAAAATTCAAGAATTTCAGAAAAATACCAAAAATTACCCCTAACTATTTCTAGAAATGTAGAATTCAAAAATGAACTCCATTTTTTTGAAAATAATTTTCTAAATATGATTAATTTACTTTTTAAATAAAATCATACTTTATTCAAAAATTAATAATTTTAAAACTATAACTCATTTTATGTCACCTTGAAAAATTAATCAAGATATCATTATCTAAAAGACCCAAGACAATAAAATAGTAATACAATTTACTATTCATTAGGGTCATATTACTATTCATATTAATATTTATAAGGGTATGTTAATATTCACCAAAAATTAAGTTGGTTCCACCAGTCTCCAAATAACTTACTTGTCACAATTTTAGATGACCGTTTTCCAAAATTCAAAACATAAAAGTGGAAATTTTTTGTTTTAATGGATACTTTATAACTATCTCTTTAAAGCAAAGTTTTTTTCATAGAGTCTTATTATTTCATGTATTTCATTTAATTATAAAACCATTGGGTGTTACATTCTCCCTACATTCTGGAAATTGTATCCTCACAATTTTTTTTATCATTTACTTAATTAACAAGTGAGGGTACCTTTCAATTATAGCATTTTCAAACTCCCATGTTTCTTCTTCAAACATGCGGTTTCTCCAAAAAAATTATACCTAGTGGATTACATTATTCCACAATACTTGTTCTCTTCAATCAAGAATCTAAACTAGTTTCTCTTCATAAGAAAGGTTCTCTTCCAGCTGAACTACCTCTGGGCTCAAAACATTAGATGAATCTAGAACATACTTTCTCGACATCGAAACATGAATTTTTTTTTGTAACTAAGATAAAATTAGAGGCAAAGATACTCAGTATTCAAGTGGTCCAACTTTCTCTAGGATTTCATAAGGTCAATGAACTATGGACTTAACTTTCCTTTCTTACCAAAATGCATAACACTTTTCCATAGTGAGATTTTAAGAAAAACATGATCACCTACCTCGAAAGAAAAGTCTTTCCTCTAGTTGTATGCATAAATTTTATACCTTTTCTGAGTTGTCCTCATGTATTGATGGATAATCTTCACTTTCTTATCTATGTATTCTTCTAATTATGGTCCCATCAAATTCCTTTCCCTGGATTAATCCCAAAAAGATAGAGTTTGACATTGCTTACCATACAATGCCTCAAAAGGTTTATCCTGTATACTAGAATGAAAACTATTATTATAAGAAAACTAAACTAAGGAAATATGTTGATCCCAACTTCCTTGGTAGTCCATTGAATAACCTTGAAGAATATCATCCAATTTCTGAATTGTTCTCTCGATCTGTCTATCAAATTAAGGATGAAAAGTAGTGCTAAAGTTTAATTCTGTGCCTAATAACTTATGAAGACCTTTCTAAAATTTATAAGTGAAATTGGGATCCCTATCAGATACAATGGAAAGAGGAAGTCCATGTTATCTGAAAATATCTTTGAGGAAAAGTCATAAAAGCTGATCTGAATACATTATATCTAGAATGTGATGAAAATGTGCAGATTTAGTCAGTCGATCAACAATCACCCGAATGTCATTATTACCTCTAAAAGTCTTTGGTAGTCCCACCAAAAATTATATTGATACATTATCCCATTTCCACTCTAGAACTGGAAAAGGATGAAGCATCCCATTTTGTAGTTGTCACTCTGCTTTAACCTGTTGACATGCCAAACATTTCATAGTAAAATCTTTAATGTCTCTTTTCATTTTGTTCCATGAGTAATACTCCTGAAGGTCTCTATACATCTTAGTACTACTAGGATGAACTGAAAATAGAGATCTATAACCTTCAAACAATAATTCTTTCTTCAAATGGGAATTACAATGAACACATAACCTTTTAACAAAATTTAAAAAAAAAATCTTTATCAAGGTTAAATTCTAAAAACTTACCAATTTTAACCAATTCTACATTTTTCTGTAGATCACGATCTTCCTTATGAGCTTGCTTAATTCTATCTGACAAAGATGAATGCACTGAAACCTAAAACAAAATAGCTTTATTTCTTACACCAAAAAATTCTAATCCAAAATTAATGAAATCATCAATCAAGGGGTCATATTCTAAATGTAAAATGGTTAATGATGCAAGATGTTTTCGAATCATGGCATACAACACTTTATTTTCTTTTCCTGGATGGTAATTGATCATGAAATCATAATATTTTATCAATTCAAGACATCTTCTCTGCCTCATGTTTAATTCCTTCTTAGTGAATATATACTTCAGACTTTTATGATTAGTATATATTTGAAATTTGGATTTGTATAAATGATGCCTCTAAATTTTCAAAGAAAAAATCACAACTACCAATTCCAAATCATGTGTGGTATAATTTAAATCATGAGGTTTTAGTTGTCTTGAAACATAATAAATAACCTGATCATTCTATATCAAAACACAACCAAGTCCCTTTAATGAAGCATCACTGTAGATGTAAAACTCACCATTTTGGGAAGACAAGGCCAAAACTAGAGCATTCACCAATCTATTCTTCAGTTACTGAAAACAAAAATCATTTTTTCCTATCTAATTAAATTTAACCGCTTTTTTTTTAACTTATTTAGTGGTCTAGATAACTGTGAAATGTTTTTAACAAACCATTAGTAATAACCTGCTAATCCAAGAAAACTACGAATCTCTATAATATTTATAGGTCTTGGCTATTCATCAACCATTTTTGTTTTGGAAGGATCAACTATTATTACATCCTTATTTAAAATTTTTCCAAGAAAAAAAATATGTTGAAACTAAAAATCACACTTTCTGAATTTTCCATATAGTTTCTTTTCCTTTAAGTTTTTCAAAACAACCCTTAGATGTTTTTCAAGCTCCTCTTTACTCTTAGAAAATACCATAATGTCATAAATAAACATAGCCAAAAACTTATCCAAGAACTCATGAAATATTATATTCATAAGATCCATGCATACAACATGTGAATTAGTTAACCCAAATGACATAAAAAAATTCATAATGCCCATATCTAGTTTGAAAAGCTGTTTTCATGATGTCATCCACCTTCAACTTCAGCTGATAGTATCTAGATCTAAAGTCAATATTAGAAAATTACTGATCTCCCTAGAGATGATCAAACAAGTAATTGATATGAGGAAAATGATACTTGTTTTTTAATAGTGATGTTATTCAAGGCTATATAATCTATGAAAAGTATCATCAAACCATCTTTATTTTTAATGAACAAAATAGGAGCACCCAATGGTGAAGTTCTAGGTTAAACGAAGCCTTTATCAAGAAAATCCTTCAAATAAAATTTCAACTACAAAATTTCCATTTGATCCATTCAGTAAGGGGGTTTTGAAATTGTATTTTCATCAAGAACTAATTCAATTGTGAATTTGACTTCCTGATCAGGTATAACACTGAGTAACTCATCAGAAAAAACATAAATGTATTCATTTATCACTGGAACATCATTAATAGGAATAGTTCCCTTGATTTTATAAAATATGAGTAAGATAAATTTCTTTTCCATCTTTCAACAATTTCTCAGTTTCCTGATATTTTATCAATTATATGGGTTCGTTCTTATAAACAAATGGAAACTCTTTCTGAAAAAAAACTTCTTTTCTCTACAACAAATATTAGCATGATAAACAGAAATCCAATCCATACCCAGAATGATATAAAACTCTTCTAAGGGATAAAAAAAGGTTTTTATGTAATGTATTTCAATAGATAACAGTAGTAAGATTCTTAAAATTCCTTTTTTCCATAACATTTTCCCATGGTGTTTTAACAATAAGTTCTTATCTCATTTATTTAGGTGATATTTCCAATTTACTAGAAAATTCCTCAAAAATAAAGAAATGAGTAGACCTTGTATCAAACAAGACTTTAGAAAAATCTGAGTAAACAAAAAAGTACCTAATACCACTTCGTTGGATGGCCTAACATCTGCTGATGTAGTCGCAAAGGATATCACCGCACCATTCTTCTTATATTCTATCTTTTTTTTTGCATCATTCAGATATTTCTTTGGGTAGGAATTTTCATAATGACCCATCTCACCACATTTAAAATATTTAACAATTTACTTATCGAGATTAGTATTAGGATCATTTTGATTAAAATCTCAGACCATATATCCAAGCATACCACATCTAAAACACTTCCCATTTTTGGTAAGGCATTCCCCAGGGTGCTTTTTTCCACACTTTTTACAAACTGGAAACTGGACTTTCTTACCATCAGATTTATTTAATTGGTTCTTACCCATCACTTTCCATATGGACCTATTCTTATCCTTATATTCAAAATGAATATGATCATCAGAAAACTCAATTTCTACCCTCTCATCATATCAGACATGTTTCTCATAACTTTTGAATTCACAGGAGGCCAGTACCCTTCAATACTTTGCTTCAATCCCGAGTAGAAACATTTGATCTTTCTATCAAGATGCAGAATAATATTTGGAGCATACCATGCCAGTTGGGTGAATTTTTCTTCATAAACGGCCACCAAATCTTCTTAATTTTGCTTCAATTCAAGTAATGGATTCTCCATCCTTTGTTAAACCACCTTAGGAAAATATTTTTCAAGTAAAACACTTTTAAATTCACCCCACTCTAAGGCATCATTCTCTTATCTATCCATGATATTATTGACCATTGACCACAATTGATTAGCTTCACCTTAAAAATTATAAATGAAAAGACTTACCTTTTGATTATCTAAACATCCCATAACTTCAAATATCTTTTTAATAGATTTAATCCATCCTTCATCCATTACTGGGTCATAAGATCCATTGAAAGCAGGAGGGTGGTGCCTCATAAAATGTTCCACTATCGTCATGTTCATTAGTTGTAACTCTGGTTGTTCTATTGCATGGATGGAACTACAATTTATTTTCTGATTCATCTAATCCATTACTGTCACAAACATCTTGGTTCCAATCCCTACCATTCCAGTCTATAAATTTGGAATGATATCATTCTGTCGGTGCCTCTCCACTTTAGCTTCGATGTTTCTTCTGTGGAAAACCATTCTGAACAAACATATATTAATCAAAGAAACAAGTTAATCTTTAAATAATATTTCATTTCAAATTAAACATACATTAAAAATCATTTATGGTATTCTATTAACATTATCCAAACCACAAAAGGTATCTAAACCATCCTATGATACCAGCTATAAGGACCTGAGTTTATTAAATTACATAATCTTGAATTTTAGTCAAGAAATCACTTACTTTAATATTGAGGATCTTTTAAAGTTTATAGTTTTAGAGAATTGGGATATAATACATACACAACTTTCCACATTTATATAGAGAATATACCAAAAAAACAGTATCCATTTTTTCAAAAATATAAACCTTTTCAAATAAAACATGATTTCTTTGAAAAATCTTCATAACATTTAACTTGTCTTCTCTATTTGTCTTACAAATCCTTATAACCTATAAAAAACATTTAAAAACTTTATATTATCACAAAAATCTCAATAATTGATATAAAAAGTTAAAAAAGAAAGCATTAGTCCATGGGTACTTGTAAACGTATGAAATCATTTTCAAAAAGACTTACTTGTCACCCATATATACTTACTTTGTGAAACTTTATATTTCCACAAGATTTATACAAAACATAAAGAACATAAATATAACCATAAAGGTATATTAGGGCATTAAATACTTATATTGAAACCCTCATGGCTACCTTATGATTTGTAACCCTCATGGAAACCTTACAATGTAACCCTCATGGCTACCTTATGGTGTAACCATCACAACTACACATGGAGTAACCATATGGCTGAGCTCTAAATTATGAATACCCAATAAATTGGAGGGAGATATAGGTCCCACCCTCAATAATAAACAATTCCCAATAACCATAAAATAATCATCAAAAAATAATACTTACATAAAAACATTCACTTGGAATTTTGTAAAACTAGAAGTTTGAAAGATGATTTTGTAAGAAAAGTCACTTAAAAATAACATATAATTGATATGAAAAAAAATTAATGAAAGTAATATGTTTATAAACTGTAAATTCACATGATACAACAAAATATACAAAAAAATTCATCACAAAAAATGATATTGAAACCACACAATTAATGAAGTACAAAGTTAACACAAAGAATGGAAATTGGGTTAAGAATTCCCTCACCTCGAGTTTTTGTTACTTAAAACTTGTTTAAACCTCATGCATAATGATTAAAAGAGTGTTATTAGTATTTTAAATAAACATGTTAGTTTTTATAACACCTTATACGATCATTTAATAACATCATTTCACCCTTTAATTATTATTATTTTGTTCCTTTCATTGTTTTGGGTGCGTTATTTACATGATTTCCATGACAAGTTTCTTTTTGATTTTCTTGTCGTACGAAAATGAAATTCTAGAAGTGGAATGAAATGGTATTAATATTTTTCCAGAATATATAATTATACCATAAATTATTTTTTCATCATATATGATGATGAATCCTTATATCAATCATTAATGGTATTTGTTAAGATCAATTTTGATGGTTCCTCGATAATCATGAACTTGTTTCATTATATAATTAAATTTCATGCATAGAAGTTCATTCCAAAACATAAAACAGGTTAAATAATACAATTTAAATTATGTGTAAACCAATAAAATGGTTTTATGATCATATTTGGAGGAAGTAATGGAAATTAAAAGCACATCGTCCACAATTTTGGTAAACGACACATCATGAACGATGTTTTTATTTTTATTTTTTTAGAAAAAGAGGAATAAGAGAGGAAGAAAGATGATGATTTTTTACATGAACATGATTACATACAGAATATATAATATTCTAGATATTTATTACCTCCTGGATAAGGGGAGGGGGAGAGATTATTAGAAAATAAGGGAATTGAAAAGAAAACACATGAACATGAAATAGAATTCTTACCTCTTGATCTCTTCTCCTTGAGATTCTCCTTAAGGCCTTTGGTTTTGGAATTTTGGTGAGACCAGAATGTCTTGGATATGGGTAAGAGCCTTAGAGAGGGTATTTTTTAGGAATTAGACAATAATAAAGGCTTTAGAGGTGTGAGAGGAAGAGGAGAATGAGGGTGGTATTTATAGTGGTGTAGAGGAGGGATTTTACATTATTTTAATCATTATTTTAATATTTTTGTCCAAGACCATGAATAGTATTCATTCATGTGATCAGAATAGTAAATAGAGAATGTAATTTCAAAACAAGTGAGATTACATAAGCCATTATGTAAAAAATAGTGTTTTTAACTAATAATTTGTATATACGGTATTTTACCATATTTTACTATTCATCAAAAATTCATGAATTTCAGAAAAATACAAAAAATTCACCATAATAATTTTTTATGTTTATAATTCAAAAATGAAATCTATTTTCTGAAAATAATTTTCTAAATATGATTAATTTAATTTTTAAATAAAATCATACTTTGTTCAAAAATTAACAATTATAAAAATATAACTCATTTTATATCACCTTGAAAAATTAATCAAGTTGTCATTATATTAATGCATTAAGACAATAAAATAATAATACAATTTTTTATTCATTAGGGTCATATTACTATTCATATTACTATTCATAAGGGTTTGTTACTATTCACCAAAAACTAATGTTGGTTTCATCAGTCTCTAAATAACTTACTGATCACAATTGTAGATGACCATTTTTCAAAATTCAAAATATAAAAGTGGCAAAATAATGTTTTAACAAATAATTTATAACTATATCTTTAAAATAATGTTTTTTTCATAGATTATTATTATTTCATGAATTTCCTCTATTTTTAAAACTTTGGGGTGCTACACTCAACCACATTATAATATCACTATCAAAACTAAATATTTAATAATATTTAATTGGTTAATATAATATGTATCATCCCTAAAAAATAGCTACAATCATATAAGATTATTCAACTCATTTATGACCCCTATCCTAAGCATCCCATCAATAATATAAAAAATATTGAACTCATTAAAGTTGATTTAGAAACAAAAAATGATGTGAAACCCCATGAACCTCAGTACAAAAACCAACAATAATATCAAAACTAAATCAACCCAATGAACAATTAATAAGAATATGAATCTCATATAAGTTAATGAAAAATAGAAAAAACTATTAAATATCCTTGAACTAATTAAAATAATAATCAAAAAATAATATCACCATTCAACTCAATGTAACCTTTTTAGTATAAACCCATTTAACCACAACTTTTCTATTACACAAATTTCATAAAAATAAAAAAATAACCACAAATATCCATTGGTTTTATTTTCACCAAATCAACTCACACTAAATTCCCATCTTCCTATAATCAAATCAAAATCAAAATAAAATTAATTTAACACCATATATCAAGTTAATTAAAACACCACATTCAATACCAAGAAACTTAGAATAAAATATATCTTTTGAAAATACACCTACCTAAATCGTTTCTAGACATTCATCACCATCCAAATCATACATTACCAAAATACTTTGATACTAACACAAAAAATTGATCTAATTTAATTATCTAATCAAAAATAGAAAAAATAAAAAATGTTTAAAATTATAAAAACACTTAGATTCCATGAATTTGATATGAATTACGACTCCAATGGCATTCATAACCCATTTATAGACCACATAAAAATCTAATTAATAAATATCCCATCATTTGATATGTTTTTCCAAGTAATGAAAAAATTGCTACACCCAAATCATTATATCTGATCATAAATACTAAAAGGAAGAAAAGAAGAAGAAGAAAGAGATAAAATAAGGAACTCACCATATATCCCTGAGGATTTCATGAGAATAAATCAGCTCAAAACATTATACCCCCCCAAATTGAGCTCTCCTAAATGAGGTTAAAATGAGATTGGTTGTGGAAATTTTGGGTAAAAATAGAAATTTTAGGGTACTTTTTAAAGAATTCATAGTTTAATTACATGGTTCCTGAAAAGATGAGACCGAAAATGTATTCCTTATTGGAATATATTGTCAACATGTTTAGTTATATTACACAGTCTTTATGACCATGAATATCCCACTTGATCTCCAAAATTTACTTGTACAGTCTTCAATGCATAATACATTGTCCCTAAACCATGATCCTACCAGTAAAAGCCTTCAAATATCTCAAATTTCACCATTAAACCTCATAAATATCAATTTTCTTCAAGAACATACACTATATACCTCAAATGAGTTCCTCCCTGAATCATTTAACCTTATAGACCTAATTCATTCCCTTTATATAAAATCCATTAAATATAGTTCTACCATCCTTAAATTTTATTCATAATTTATAAAATAGTTATAATCCAATATAATTAACCAATAATAAAAAGGTAATTATGAAAACTCTCTACACCATCATGCATTTCACTCCCAAAACGCTTGCATGAAAACCATGTCCACCACCCCATTGATCAGTATTGATAATCATTAATGTAATACACCCATCAATGAACTTTATTCATCAATGAATAACACATGTTTAATGGTTTCAATTTTTTGTAATAATTACTTTTAACTGGGTGTTAATGATGATGTAAATATGTGTGAAATAAGAGAATGGATTGGAAGGAGGTTAGAGTTCCCAAGTTAGATAAGTAGTAGAGTTCCATCGATATATGAATAATTGAAGAGTTTATGTGAATATAGATGAATTATGTTTAGGATATCTAAAAATGAATTGACTTGTGAATTTCATTTTAAGTCACTTGTTTTATTTATATTGAAAATAAAAAGTGAGTTCTATTATTCTTTTTACCTTAAAATAATGTAAGTAGTGGATGTAGTGGTATTATATTTTAAGGAGGATTCATAATCTTTATTGTGTTTGAAAGTTATACCTGTATTCCAATTTTATTTTTTTATTTTTGGTTCCCTATGAATTTCAAGTTCAACTTTTATTTGGAAAAGACAATGTTTAGGTAAAAAATATTCCATCACTGGCCATTGAGTCTTGGGTGAAGCATAAGGCTATGTCAATTAGAACAGTGAGAGGAGAAAATGAATTGACACTAAGAAGTAGTTGGAAGAATCATATGAGAATCCATGGTGACCCATTATCCTTGATGAGGCCTATGGTATTTCATCTTATGGAATATAGCACACTATAGTTTATTAAGTAGTGGAATATCAGTTTCCATTCTAATGTGGGGTGAATAGTAACATGCATTGTTCATATTTTTAATTTATTGATCAAACTATTTTAAATAATGTCTCATGAGTTTGTTATGCACTATCGTTAACCTAAAATAGTAAAGAATCAAGGTACATGAGTTTCATGTTGTGATTCCATGAAAGAGAAGCTTAAAGACTCCAATATTGGGTCAATCACCATGCAAGATCACATACATCTATGCCTGTTTTGATCGCAAAATAGGCATGATTAAAGATGAACATTTCTAGATAACTCATGAATGTAGTGGATAGAAATAAGAATAGGATATTTTGTGGAATGAAGTGGTTTCTATGTCACAATAATCATGTATCCTTTTATGTATAATTAGAGTGAGATAGAATACTTGAGGAAGTTTGAGAAGTAGTTTTGTTTAAGTGATAAACTTCATAAAGATTAAATGTGAAGGTCATAAGGATGAAATTGTCTTCTGAATACAATTTTTTTTTAAAAAAATATCAATGGAGGCTCAATAAGTATAACTTTATAAGGATCATTTTACTGTTATAAATAAGGGTTATTTGTTTATTCCATTAGGATGATTCATTGACTGTGTAAGCATTATCTTATTAGCAAGAAAAACTATAAGACTGATTGATCTATGTAAAAATTAGTTTCTACTACATAAACATCATTTGCCATGGTATACAAATGAAATAGTTTACTGAGTTATATATGATGCACAAAAGATGGAATTCATAGTATAAAAATCAAGGTAAATTTGATTCTTATTATGATTTCACCATTAAGTTGTGGCTCACATTACAAAAGGAAAATATAATGCCATGATAAATATGAATGATTATCCTTAAATTTCGGATCAATTTAAAATAGTGAAAAATAAGGAATATGGGGATGAGATAAGTATATATTTTATGAAGAGGGAAAACTTCAAGTCTTTAAGAAGACTTAGAGAAATTTCTTGACTTGTTTTGAATGGGTTTTAAATATGAAATAATCTCACTGTGATTTTATAAGGTGTTACTTATTTTAATAAGAAAGTATTATTCATGATAAATACACACATAGACACACACACTCACATAAATATACATGAGTAAAAATATAGATATGGGAACTGACTATACTTGTTGATATTATTGAAGACATTTTTTTTGATAACCTTACTGAGAAAAAAACCATTTTGATCAAAATACATTGTGTGTTTGAGAATATATAATAGAACCAACAAGAATAAAATCTTATCTACATAATATGAAAAGTTAATGATATTTTTATTGAGGAATAATATCCCATTCTAGTTGATGCGGTGATATCCAAAGCTAAAGAGGAGGTCATTTTCATGAGTTCAATGAGAACCTTTGAAGAACTATTGGTAGCAGTATAAATGACATCATTCAACATAATAGGAAGTTGATGATACCTACATAAAGGATTTGGATGATACCATCCCAACCATTGAATACAACTTAGAATTTCACTTGTGATCACTGAAAATTTATTGTTATAATAAAATATATGTCTCCATAAAGAGTCAAACAAGGAGAAGTGTAAGGTCATTCATAAAGGTAGAAAGTTTTATTCTTGTTTGTGGTTTTCACTTATATTTATGTATTACATAATAAATTTAGGGTTTAGTGTACATCAATTGATCCAATACTGTTAATTAGGGTATAAGTTTGATTATAATGGGGGTTAATTAAGAGGAAATAAAAACACGGTAAAATTTGTGAACACTGATTAACCCCCCTCAGTGTCCCTACACAATCAATTGGGCTCTAGAAGTTGTATTAAAGATAATATTGGTTCACCTATAATTGTATATATTATTTTAACCTAATTATTTTACCAATACTGATAAAGTGAAGGATTTAAGAAAATTTTGACATGCACCAGATAGGGAACTCAAGCTCCATTCATATTTAAGATAAATTATAACTTTTATTCAAAACACTCAAAAAATAGAAGAAAAAGGAGGAAATGGAGTTAAAATGGTTATTGAATAATGAAAATAAATATTTATAACCTCTTGAAGTTTATCAAGGATTTCTCAACTGTTAAATTGAGTGAATGTGATATTTTTGAGGAAACATTCTCAAGAAGTAAATAATTTAAGGAAGATTAGGCTGATAAAATTATTCAATAATTATCATTTGAAATCAAATATTATTTTATGAAAGTCCTTGTTTAAGTAATCACATAAATAATTAGTTTTTTAAGGGGGTCCTAATTGAATAAGAATAGCTAAACAAAGATGCTAAAGAAATGGAAACTTCTTTATCCAAGAAATTCTAGAGAGTCAAAAATCCTACACAACTTATGGGAGATAAAAAAATATACTATATTAATTTAAAATTAACACATGTATATAGTATAATATTATTTTTAATGTAAGGTTTTTAGAATATCTAGTTGAAATAAGTTTTACAAAAGTACTTCATGTAATGCAATCTACCCATGAAGTTACAGTGAAAGTCAAGAATGCATAATTAGAAATTAAATCCTAGAGGATCAAGGAGATTGACACATTATTATAATATAAGTTCAAAATTAATAATTATTAAGTTAAAATAATCAATACTAATAGTAAAGACAAAATAAAAATGATTTAGGATGAGAATAATAATCTCCATGTAAAAAATATCTCGCATGAGATTAAATTAGAAAATCTTGAAACAACTCAACTTATGTCTCCACAAGAAGATAATGTAAGAATTTTTGTTTATATACATAGCTACAATGGATATTATTGTACTAAATTATTTTCAAATTTTGGTAATAATAAATCTATATCATTTAATAATCAATCCTCAGTGAGATGAAAATAAAATCAAATGTTTTCACAATTTTTTTTTCAAGACAATGTAGTATTAAAATTAATATATATAAAAATATATATGATGAAAAGTGATTATAATACTATAAACATGTTAAGGTAAGATATAATAATGTGTGTTAGAGATGGTTCCTTAAAATAATCCCAAAAATTTGTAAAACATATTCAAAAATAAAAAGCTTCCAATTCTAAAAATTATTGGATATCATGCACTCTGTAGAAACAACTGAGGGTTTATTGGAAATTTATGGTATTATTATTAGTTTTGATACAAGGAAATAGATTTTTGGAATAAAAATTAAACACATGTAACTAAATTAAATCATATTATATGGGGGATAAAGTTTAGGAAGATGAAGAACCTAACTAATAAAAGAAGGTTTTATATTTTATGGAATTCCCAAGGAATGTGAACGTATTATGGTTCTTATAAAGACACATGATCATGTGAAACAACTAATTATGATCATAAAATACAAAAATAAATAATACCACATAAACTATGGTGTAATGATATGGAAGCCATTCAAAATAATCAGATGAAATAAGGCAACTGGAATAAGTCCAAGAAGTTAAAGATGAGAACTACATAAAAAATTAAGCTTTGTTTCTATTGTGGAAAGAGTGGAAAAAAATGTAAATGTGAAAAAAATCCATGGATTTATATATCAAGGTAATATTGGTCCATAAAAGAAATGAAAGGATTTAAATTTTGAAAAATTATCTTAATAATCCATGCCAAAATTCAAATAAGGGAGATCTAGTTTCAAAATACCTTTGGATTGTTTGTCTCGATTTTCTATAAAAGGTAATAATATTGGATAAAATAGAATCTATGGAAAGTTATAAAATGAATTAAGTTATTAAACATGATTAAATAAACTTTTATGATAGGTTTTACACAAATTATAACTCCAGAGTTCCAAAATAACTATGTGGGAGATGAAATATGGATGAACATTTTCCCACAAAATCCTTAACCATGCTTCCAGCATGATAAATATTGTTAATTAAAATGAAGATGGAATAAGGAGATTCATTTTCCCTCTATGATTCTCAATATAGGAACAACCCAAATAAAATATTAAAAATCATGAATAATTATATACATCCCAAATTAAAGATAGAATTTTAAAAAAGAAGTACATATATGAGGAAGTATTTTAAGGATGGAAAGAAATAGGAAACCTAATTAAGAATAAATTCTCCAATTTTTTTTCACATTTAGAAAAAATGTGTTTCAAATTATTCCCTTAATATGTTGATTTTAATTTTTTTATTTCAATTCAAGTAATTTATGGTGTGTAAGCTATCAAATATGGATACAAAAAATATAGGTGAATAAGATGGAATAATCATTCCTGATCTAATAAATTCAGTGTTACCCCCTTTTGGTGAACTCTAAACATGGAAAATCTAAAATACTATATATTAAATAGATCCACCTTAATGAAGTTAATTTTGAGTGTCTACTTAAGTGGGAGGAAATTGTAGAAGGTCTTGAAAAGCTACCAAAACTTATTAAAATCATGAAATTTGATATTTTAGAAAGTGATTTGAAATGTTTAATTGAAAATGTATTCATTCATATTCTCTCATCCTTGGGTGGAGTTATAATACCATAAATTTAAGGGTGATAAATTGATTTTAACCAATTAAATGAATAATAAATTTTGAATAATATTTAAGGTGGAATTCTAAAATTAAATATTTCTATATGTATATGAAGGTTTTACCATGTGTATT
Organism: Viscum album; assembly: GCA_963277665.1. Taxonomy (NCBI): domain Eukaryota; kingdom Viridiplantae; phylum Streptophyta; class Magnoliopsida; order Santalales; family Viscaceae; genus Viscum; species Viscum album. The sequence goes on along the minus strand of OY728139.1, from coordinate 760,836,971 downwards.
GAATTAAGTATAAGAATCATGGTTGAAAAATATAATGAGAATATTTTTAGTAACAATTTAATATTAAAGGAGGGAATCCCTTGAAGGGTAGCCAAGAATAAGATCTCTCACACATTTTAAATTGTTTAAATATATAATTTCAGGAAAATTATCTTAAAATGGAGAATGAGGATTTAGTCTCTTGATAAAACTGATTTTACATACCCTAAAATGAAAAGTGAGAGTAGTGACACATGCTTGGTATTTATGGATATCTTTGAACAACTTGGTTACTAACTATTTTTTACACTGGGTTAGCCTACATAAACTTATATTTGTTTAACTATAGGATCATAGTTAAGAAAATATGTTCGTACTTTCAATTTATTCATGTTTAATTGAAAATAAGAAGTGGAAGGAGAATATTATTAAATACAATTAAAGTTTCTACCCCTAGAAACACCTTTGTATCTATTATAATCAAGGGATATGAAAAGGATAACGTGCACACAAATTGATATAAAGGTATTTTATGGTATTTAAAATAAACACAAAGGGTATGGTTGAAGATAATGGTAGTATTTTTTGTCAATAAGGATGGTTACCTTGGTGTGAATGATGATATAAATATGCGTGGAAGAATATAATGGATTGGAAGTAGTTTATAGTTTACAAGACATCTAATAAGTATATTTTATTCCATATATTATGAATAAAAGAGCTTATGTGAATATTGATGGATTATGTTGAGGATATTTGAAAATGAATTGATTTTTTAATTTCTTGGGAAGACACTTCCAATATCTATTTTGAGAAGAAAATTTGATCTCTATTATTCATTTCATGTTAAAATAATAGAAATGTGGAAATGGCGATATTATATTTTAATATTGATTCACATTATACATTTTTTTGTATGTCCTACCTATGTTATGATTTGAATTATTTCTTCTTGATATCCCTATGAATTTTAGGTTCAAACTATAATTTGAAAACACATCAGTTAGGGAAAAATATGACAATATTGGTGAGTGTGGACTGGGTTAAGAATGAGGCTAAATGGGTCAACATGGACTAAGGAGAGCACATATCAGTGATAAAAAGTAGGAGGAATCACTATGGATAGATCCATGATGACCCACTGACCTTGTCTAGGCCTAAGGGGTTTTATAAAATGGTATGCAACACTCTTGAGTTTATTAATAAGTGACATCTCGATTTCCAGTTTGATGTGGGATAGTCATCGTCATGCACTATTCATGTTTTTATTACTTAGTGTATGTTGTTTTAAATGAAAATGAATGTGCTATACTTCTTCCTCAACCTTCCAGAGTTGAGGGTTTGATCCACCAAAGTTTGATGTCGTGATGCCATGCAAGAGAGGCTTAATGATTCTAACACTAAGTTAATCACCATCTAAGATCACAAATATTCATTCCTAGTTTGATCATACCATAAGCATGATTAGAGATGAATATTTATAGATAAATCATGTATGAAGTGGATAAAAAGGATAAAAGAATGTTTCTAAAACATTAAATGGTTTCTACATTATAAGAGTCATGCATGCTTGCATGTATAGTCACAATGAGATAGAATACTATATGAAGTTAGAGAAAAAGTATTGTTTATGTGTTGAAATTCATAAAGATAAAATAAATAGATCATAAGAATTAATTTATCCTGATAATAAATCATTTATATCTAGATAAACATCAATGGAGGTTTTTATGGATCATTTTACACTTACACATAAGGGTAATTTGTTGGGACCATCCAAATGATTCATCGAGTTCATAAGCATAGCTCCGTAAGCATGTTGAACCATGAGAATGGGCTGTTGGGATAATTGATCTTGGAAAACATGATTTGTTTTTGTATAAACATCATCTATCATGGTAAAATAAGCAAAGTGTTCATTGAGTTATTAACAATGCACATGGCTAGAAAATCATTGTATATATACCGTAATAATTGGATTTATGCTGAATTTTCACAATGAAGATCTAGATAAATCACAAAAAGAAAATATCAAGTCATGAGGGGATTCTATAGTTAAGGATTGTCTTATAGGTATTCCCTATAGGGGATCCTATGATGGTGACGCCCCTTCTGGAATTACAATGGTAGATGATATGATCCCTCCCCCATTGGTGGGGGAGGGACCTTCGACGTCCTTCGAAGGAGCTCCATCTCATTATTTATTCCCCTTTTCTAATCCTGATTTCCTTCCCTCTTTCTCTCAAATATGACTTATAACTTAATCCCTAGATCTGTTTGAAGGATTCACAAATCTTTTTATTTCATGCTTAGAGTTCAATGAGTCATTGGCTCTTCTAAATCTAAAATTGATTGAGGGGTTCAAAGAGTGATGTCCTTTAGTGGATTCCTTTGACAAGTTTATTTTTGGGTCTTGGGGTTTACCCAATCGAGAAATGGTAGAACATATGGAAAATAAGTATATTATGATTCAGTTCTCATCAGACAAAGACTTGTCAATGATTGGTCCAGTCCCCCCCCCCCCCCCCGCAGCTACAACAAATCTTGGTTCTACCTTTTCAGGTGGACTTACGACTTCCATATGAAGCGTGATAAAATAACCACGATGATTTTGGTTAGTTTCCCTAAAATCCAATTACCATTTCAAAATCCATCAATTATGAAAATTCTAGGGAATCTTGTTTGTATATATGTCTGTTCTAACAAGATAACTAGATTAGTTTTTCACTATGCTTCTCCCTAAATCTATTTAGAAGTGGATGTATCAAGAAGGATCAGTGATTATGTTTTTATCTCAGTGGGATAAGAGTTATGATACAAAAAACAAGTTGTTTTTGATTTGTGGATTAATTTTTTCTCTTGATATAAGAAAGCGGGACATTCAATGACAGTTTATAATCTTGGGAATAATAACATCGATCAGTAGATGGACATGAACTTGGGAGACATTGTCAAAGGATTGGTGCCAAGTTTTTGAGAAGTTTTGAAGATACAGATTCAATTGGGTGTTTCTATTGATCTAATTTCCTAAAAGGTCATGAAATGTATAACATGGGAGGGTGAACTAATCTTGGATTATTTTTTTAATCACTTGAGGAATGAACTGAGAGATCCCAATCCTACTGTGCAAGCTCCCTTGGGGCCAGTGGGAATCGAGGAGGTGAGTGCTAATAGTGTTTTAGAATATTATCCCTACAAATCACTTTCGGGATTCCTTGTAGGGGTTGTGAGATCTAATAGTGGTAAAAATCATGAAGTGGAGATACAAGTGATAGATGAGGGAAGTTCAAGGGCTCCCAAGGATACATCCTATATAGAGGCAGTGTGTTCAGGTAATGGAACCATTAGATGGGAGGAGATAAAAGAGATAGATTCACTATGATATTCCCATATAGTTATGTCTCATACAAAAAGGGAGGGTGATTCAACATGTGAAAAGGTTCAGGAGCATTACATAGGGGTGGGTATTTGATCAGGTCAAGCCCTAGAAGGAATTTTATATCTATTAATCTTGGAAACCACTTCAAAGGTTTGGAGAGTGAAGGGTCAGATCAAGAACATGAATCATCTCATGTAGAGAAATCAAATGAAGAGAAATGAGTCCCTAGGGAAGAGTATAGTGATGAGTCTTCTTTTCAGTTTTCAGGTGACATTACTACAAAATTTCAAGGTAGAGGGCTACATAGTATGATAAGAAGGAAGGTTCAGAGAGGCAATTGGGATTCAGGGATCTATATCCTACTTAAAAGATAAAAATAAAAAGGGTGAATGGAATATTCCTACTTACCCATACCTATGGAGTCAAGATACACCAAAAGTTTGAAAGTTAAGGTGATTGACTATGACCTAGAGTTTATTGGAATCACTGATCAGAATGAGGCTATAAACATTAGGTTTGTTCCCCATATGGGTGTCCTACATAGACAGTAGAGGGAGACATGCCCAAAGGATGCATTAAATGAGAAAACACTAGAGCTGGTCATCTATTCAGAGTAAGAAATGGTTGAGGAGAATATTTTGATTAATTCCACACCAGAGGAGGTTGACCAGATGATGGAAAGGTTGATACTTATGAATACTAATTTTTTGATTTGCAAGAAAGATATTATACTGATAGGAGGATTCAATGAAAGGAAGATCAACATAGAAGAGTATATTCAAAATTGGGACAATATGTATTATCACTTTGAAGACCTTATAAAGGGTGATCCAGAAAAAAGGTAACCACTATCTCTGGGAAATTATTTAGGGAGAATTTTTCCAATAGGTTTAAGTTATGTTTTAATGATTTTTTTGTTTATTTATGTGTTTTTTCTAGTTGAACCTTTTCATTTTCTCACTATTTCCTTAAAAGTGTTTTGATAATAAAAAAGATAATTTTCAATAGTATGGTATGAGAAATATACTATATTCTCATGCTAGTGTGGATCAATTTAAAATAATGGAGAATAAAAAGTATAAGGATCTGATATTATTATATCGCATGAAGAAGGAAAATTCTATGTCTTTATAAAGACTTAGATAAATTTATTAACTACTTTTTGAATGAGTTTTATATATAAAAAATTCTCATTGTTGTTTTTACTATGATTTAATTATTTGAATCAAGAAATTTTTATTCATGATAACTTTTAATATATATATATATATATAAAGAGGGAAAATGATTTTATTTTTTTGAATCTAATATTAAAAAAGTAATATTTTATGAGTCGAGAAAAATTAAATGGGATCGAGTAAGAGAACCTTTGACCTATGATCAAATTGAAGAAACAATAACTGTGGAAGAAATGGGATATAAGAGGATGGATTTTAGAATATACTAGACTTATTATTTATATTAAATATATTTGCGTCGATACCCTTATTGGTAATAAAACCATTGTGATCAATATACACAGTGTGTTTGAGAACATAAAACAATACCAACCTATATACAATCATTTCTTCATAATCTAGAAAGTCGAAGTTTTTTTCATGGGTATAAAGATCCCATTCTAGTTGATACAGTGACGTCCAAATCCAAAGAGGAGATATTTTTAGGATTTTGAAGAGAACCTTTAACAAACTAGTGGTAATAGTATAAACAAAACCATTCAACATAACATGAATTTGATGATTCTAACTTGAGGGACTTGGATGATACCAACCCAACCATTATATGTGATTCATAATTACACTTGTGAAAACTACAAATTTATAGTGGAAATGAAAATGTAAAGTAGACAACCATTAAATCATGAAAGAACCTTGAAAATACTATGTGTGGATACTCTATGCTATTTCTATGTCACGTGATAAAGTGAGGTTTGAGTGTAAATCAATTGGTCTATTCCAATAAAATGGTGTAAAGGATTGAGTATAAGAGGGGTTAATTAATAAGAAAGAAAAATTTGGTAAAAGTTGGGTATACTAATTCACCACCCTATTAATGACTATGTATAATCCAATGGAATCTACAACTAATATATTTTTCCTACGGCATCCAAACACCATCTCAACATTAAAAACATGAAAAGTCATCCTACATAAATTATGTTATTCAATAGTCATGACCACCAAACTCAAATAACATTATATCATCCTAGTTAATAAAAATAACCACAACATTTTTTTTCTTGAGAATAATGTATCCACTATAAATCATTAAAAGTCTGGATCAGTTATCATAAATAATCCTTAAATGAAAAATTAATTTAGTTTCACCATAAATACTCACTAAATTAGGTTTATCCTTTTTATCCAATGAAACCTAGAGTGTTTTTCACACTCCCCACAATAATTTTTCTATTATGAATATCCTAAATATTGAAGGAGATATTCCATTTATACATATTTTTATATGATATAGTTATGATCTATTTTGTATTACATGTAAATTATATTTTTCATGAAAAATTGGCTATGTCATTTCATACACCTACCTATGAAACAAAATGAAAATTTTTACCATTTAATACATTCCTTTATATAAGATATCATTAATGAAACATTTCTAGAGATGAAACGATAGGGAGTAAATATGTAAAATGAAATCATGAACTGACCATGGTATTTATTCATGTGTTTCAATGCATAAATAAATTAGATGATAATCAAGGATCATCCATGATTTCCTATTTAACTACTACCACATGATGGTAGTGTATGGATAATTCCATTATGCTTGAAAAAACCTACCATAAACTAGATGATCACTCCTCTTACTTATTTTTATATGTGATTCTAACTCATCATGAATGGATAAAGTATCTAATTTTAATGTTAGATGATTCATTTTATCCCATGGATACATCTAGATGTGGGATTTCGTTTAACTCCAACTTAATGATCTCTCTCAAACACATGTGAATACATATAAAAATGATGCTTTGGATTCTTCATTGTATGGTATGCACATTTAAATTAGTTTCTCCTGTTGATTATTATTCATCATTTCATATATATTTCATGGGATATCATATAATTTCGTTTCTAATTGCTTCTTTTGTGTCTAATAAGTGTTATTTCACTCATAAAATACATAATAGAGGTATCAAAGGGATCCATGATTTTGTTTTATGAAACTTGTGTTGAAATTAAGTAATCATGAAGAATAGAGAAACATTTTTGAATTTGGGAAAAATGGGTTACCTATACACAAAATAGTTTTTCATAATGGTCATAACATTTTTCCCTTACATAGATCTCTCTACATAATAGTTATTCAATTTTTCCCTCTTGTGTAATCATCTATATATGAGTCATCCCTTGATATGTAAGGTTCATCTAATTATTACCCTTACATAGATTCTTAGGTAAATGAAAAGAAGGTGTTGTGTAAGGGTTCATCCATTTTATATTTACATGGAATAAAGAAATTCCTTGACACATTTACAAAGAATGTCTATGTAAGGATAACCACTACTCTACACAAGGGTAGCCTCAACATTACCTTTATATAATTAAAGGAGTTTACCGTCTTCTTTTTCATAGAATGTCTATATAAAGGTAATTGATTTCATTACCTTTACATGATGGTTCCAGAAGGATCACATAATGGTAAAATTGTTTACCTTTAAGTAGGTTAATATTTACACGTAAGGGTAAGAAGCAATTTTGGTAATTTTTTTTAACATATTAAAAGTGTTTAATAGTTTATTACATGTTTATAAATCATTATAATTTTTTTTGGAAATTTTATATTATTAAAGGTTTATAGATTAATTAATTAAAAAAAATTTATAATTAAATAAATGCTTATGAAGCATTTTATTCTCAAATATTGAATTTTAATATTTGAAATGATTTTTAACCAGATTACCTAAAATAACTTTTGATCTATAAATAAAAGTTTTTTATTTAGAAATCATAAGAGATAATTTATAAATGGTTTTCATTTATGAAATAAGGCCAAAATATAAAATTTTTACATTTAAATTATGATTTGTTCATAATTAATTAATTAAAATTGTTCAAAAATAAAATAGGGCCTTATTTGGATATTATTTGAACCACATCAGAAAGTGATTTCATGACTAATATGATAAAGGTTTAAATAATAATTAAGTGTATGATATTTAGATTATATAACATGTTTAAATAATAGAAATTTAATTATAAATTATTTATAATTCATATAATATCATATAAGTAAAATAAAAATGCAATATAATGATTAATATAAAAGAATTCATATTTTAATTAATATAAAATGTTTATATTCATAATTATTGAATGTACATAATATAAATGTTGTGATTTAAAAAGGTTTTATAGTTATACTTTTTTTATTAATTGTTCATTAATGTTTATCTCATGTTTAAATATTTTAATTTTTCATTTATTTTGATGTTATTCCCTGATTAATTCATATTTATTAATTTTTTTAAGAAATGTGATAGTTTTGTATGATTTAGTTTAATAAACTAAACCACTAATAAGATATATCCTCACATTACATGGTAAGTATGATAATGAATTTTGTTTTTCATCTAACTTGACCCTGATTTTTAATTGAAGTTATGCGGTTGATTTTAGTTTTAGAATATATTTTGGGCACATTAGTTTTATAATTTTGTTGAATTAGATTATTTATTGAGTAAAGTATCCCTAAGTAGAGGGACTTTGAGTAAGACTACCTACTAACCTGAAGGTTTATGCCCTGTCTAGGATGGTGAATGGGGTTGGCTATATGTCGCTCCAAGCTTACTCATGTGGAGATTTTTAATGTCATATAATTGTAAACCTTTACATGAAGCTTTCATGTACCTTACACATATTATGAATTTGGATATTTATGAATATAATTGACTTCTAATATTGGATGAGTATCATAGTCTTGTGGGTTGTGTAAGGAGTTATGCATCAATATGGTTTGAACATATTGACTAGGTGGATGACATAGGATTCCAAAATAAAATTACTAGAATAATGAATACGTAAAAGGGAATAAAATGATATAATAGTTTGAGATTAAAATAATCTTTAAATACTAAGTGTGATATTCATTCCAAAGAAACATTTTTTATGACCTTGATCATCCAATCAGGTATGTTCTGCCATAGAAAGATTCCCCTAGATTATCTTGTGTAAGGAAAGAAAGTAATGGGTGACACTGAATCATCCTTGGGTATGTTCTACCATAGTAGGGTTCCCATTGGTAGTCTTTTTTAAACTATCATTGATGTTTTCATTGGGTTACACTTAGCTGGGAAACCATTAGGAAGGATACTAGAGGAATAGAGTTGAGTTTATCCATATAATGGATTGTACAATGGGTTTTCCACTAAATTATAAAAGATTCACATATGATTTTATTGGGATGATACCCAATGTAAATAATTAATTGATGAGGGGAATTCCCTATAGAACTCATTTCTTAGTGAAATATGGATCATGCATTATTAATTGATATGTATAATTTTAAAAGGAGTCATCATTTTCAGTGGGAGTCCATTTATTAAAAATCCTTATTAAATGATTAATAGTACTTGATCCCCATCTGATAAAATCTTATGTTTTAGATAAATATCATCATTACCATCAAGATAAACTTTATAATCAATCATTAAAATTAGAAGTTTAATATAAGATACTCCTAAGATGGGTAACATAATAAAATTTCTTAAGAAATATTGGTTATTTAAGAAAATTTATTTGGAAAATTCTATGTTTCAGAACAATTCCTTAGAAACCAAGTGTTTAAATTGTTTTACAAGGGAATCCTTTATTATGGAAGCATAGAGAGATTAATTTAAGATTTCAAATACATTAGATGCAAAATGCCAAAGGAATATTAGTATCCACTAAATATGATTGGGCACATAAAATTTTAGTCTTATATACTAAATATGATTGGGTTTGTAAAATAATATTCAATGTGATTGAATATATTGATGTCTCAATGAGACTAAAATTTTCCTCAAATATTTATTGGTTATATAAATCAATTCTATTATTATGACTGATATATGATATTGATTTTATTATTTAAAAGTTTTGTAAATATTTAGAAGGTTATAAATAGAAAATAATTTAAGTTTGGATCTAGAAGGTTGTTTTCAAGTAATGGAGAAAATAATTTACTACATTGTTAACTTGGATACATCAAACTTGGATAAAATCATCATAACATGTGTATGTTTTCTCATATTTATCTTGTGAAGAGAATGAAAACAAATGTTGTTTGAGTTATGGTGTTTGTGACACATATAGTTACGCTTTTTGTAGTTCTATAACATGATTTTATAGGAGACTAAAAATGAATCGTTCTAGTTTGGGAATTAATTCTATTATCATATATGGAAATTTTTCGACAATACGATTGAATTCAAATAATTTTTACCTAATATTATCATAGTGATAAGAATATAAATATGAAATTGGTATATAATTTATAGGTTATAAAGTGCTGTATAGATAGTACAATGAGTTAAAAGTTCAAACCAAAATAAGAAAATATTATTGAAAATTTCAACATCATTTCTTTAAGAATTGAATCAAGGTCATTGGAATCTAGGGTTTTTATAAAGAGTAATAATTCAATAAGATTGGATTATACTAGATATACTTGAAATATATTTTGAAACTCTATACAATGCCCTTTTCATGAATAAATGTTTTAGTTTTAATTTTTAAAGTTATGTGAAACTAAATCTGTATTTTAATAAAGTTTTATTTTCAAATAAAAATATTTCAAACACATAGAATACCATATGTGATATAATTTTATTAGTATTCTTACTAAAAGGAAATATATGTTATTTCTTAACAAAAAATGGTTTTTGTATCTCAATAAGATATTATGAAGAGAATATAATGTCTTAGAGGATAGTGGGGGTTATATTTGTACTTAGATAGTTTCAAAGTTAACAAATAAAATATTATTCCAGTCTAATTTTAAAGTGAATTTAATTTAATATCCTAAGAGGGTTAGGATGAAATGGTAAACAATAATGTAAGTAGTTTCATTATTTCAAGGAAATTGTTTTTGGAATAGGGTTCCAAGGATGATGATGATGAACTTAGAAAGAGTTATTATTAGACAATAAATGTTGACATTTTAACATTTGATGTTGTGATTTTAAGATATTAAAACATGTTCATGAATTTAAATAGTTACGAATATGATTCCTAAGTCTCACCATTATTCAAACCGGATTACTTCATAGATGTTTCTCACTAAATAGTTTAGTGGAAGAGTTTTATCAGATGGTTACATAGAGATGTGACATGGATTATATATGATGTAGCATGTTAACAAAACTAAGAAAGTGTAGCAAACAAAAGGATGGTATGATTATCATATATGATATGATAAACCTATTAATATGTTGGTTTTGTTAAATATTATCAAATATTTTAAGAATATAAAATATATCATAACAAAGGAAACCTCTATTTTCTCATTCTTTCACACCGGCTATATAAAGGTATATATAGATATACATTTCATGAAGTGCAATGATAGTTAACCTCTCAAAGTATGAATTTGAGTTATCCCAAATTGACGTTCTTCATAGAGTATTATAGGTTATGATAAAATGATAAGGTTAGTATGAGTAGGATTCTTATATAGAGATATATAATATACTCATAAGGCACAAAATAAAGAATATAATTCTTTGTGTGTGCTAGATAACCTACCAAGTATACCACATTGAGTTCCATACAGGTTTATTTTATATACTAGGGGTGCAAGGATCATATTTGAGTCCTCACTACCTAAAGATAGTGAGATACCTAGCATGAGAGACTTCATGATTTTATACCATAATTACACAAGCCTACATATTGACATATATAATATGAGGATATTTGGGTATTTTTACCAAGTATTCAGTTAGATATTAACCAGGATGAGGTTTTTGCTCTCATATGATGGATATGACATTTGAGACCTCGATTAAGATATATTGTGGCATTGTGTAACCACACTGAGATATGTTATATCTATCTGGATAAGAGAAAAGTGATGTGGTTATCCATAACAATGAATAAAATGTGATATATTTATCAATCATATCAGTCTATAATTATATAATCAAGAATAGATGAGTTTACTATATGGGGTTGACTTGTTCTGTATCCCATGGTCACTCGATGTCTTGGATAAAGGTAAAATATGAGAATGGATGTTTTCAGATGACACAGACTGGTGGACACAAGTATAGAGATACATGTATTTGATGGAGATCATGCCATATCACTTTATAGATTAAGAAGTATTGATGATTTTCTAGAGGATTCACTTTGCTAACATATATGTATCCAAAGATTAATATTTGTATTCAATGCTCTAATGACATGTGGGTTCACAATATTTGGTTGACTTATTGGGGGATTGATTTTGACTCTACGAGCTACTCAAAAATCGTTTTAGAGTTTATCCAAAAGTGCTTTGTATAGTTATTCAAAAGGTATTGAATATGATGTGATACAAGGTGATGTTAATTATAACTTTATAAAAGTGTTTTAAAATATATAAAAAAGGAGTTTTGGATATAACTTAAGAAGTTGTTATATATGATACAATATAAGGTGAAACGGAACATAGTCTTTTAGACATTAGTGCAAGTGGAAGATTAAATGATATATTACCTAAATTCATAATTTTATATGGTATAATTATGATCTAATTAGTATTTCATACAAATTATGATTTTCATATAAAAGAGGGTGTATAATTTCATTCATATATATATGAAACCAAATGATAATGGTCATCATTCAATTTAGTCTTCCAAATAATCTATCATTAATGAACCATTTAATGAGGTGAAACGACAGGGAGTAAATGCATACGATGCATTCACGAACTAGCCATGGTATTTTTTCATGTGTTTAAACTCATGAATAAATGATAGGATAGTGAAGGAGTGTCATTGATCTCCTATTTAACTGAAACCATATAATGATAGTGTATGGTAAATTCCATTATTCTTGGAATGACCACCCACAAACCATATTATCTATTTTATTCCTTCTTTGAATATGAGATGCTAGCACATTATGAATGGAAGAAGAACCTCATCTGAATGTAAGATGATTCAATTTTTTCTATGGATACCTCTAGAGGTGGGATGTCATTCAGATTCCACTTAGTGATCTCTCTCACACCCATGGTATAGTGTTCAAATATGATGTAGTGTCTTCTTCAATGTAAAATATTAATGTTTACAATAGTTTCTTTATTTATATTTCTTTTTAGTTTCATATATATTACAATGGAGATCCTTGTATTTGGATTATAATTTCTTAGACTACGTCAAATTAGTGTTATTATATCCACATAAAACCTAACACCTATAACTCTCATAGAAAAATATACCCCCCTCAGGAGGATCATAACACTTGGAACTATCTTATATATATTTTTTTAAACTTACAATCAATACAAAGTAAAATATTAAATCATCTTGAAACCCTCTACCATGTGACTTAGTCATTTTATCAAAAAGTAAGAAAACACTCACCCATCAAATGAACCATCCATATAACTAATCCAAAAACCATTGCCTCATACTAGAAAAACCACCTGGAAACCTAATTTACTCTCCATTAAAAACCCAAGCACCCAAATCTTATGATTTACCCACAACTAATTATGCCTATGAAAACCCATAGTTACAACCTTTGTAATTTACATTACACACTTAACCCTTTAGTACACCATAGTAATCATTTTATTTAATACTATAACAAAAAGAGATAATTCATCCTTGAATTATGTTAGGAAAATCATCTCAATATTTATTATTCCCTATATTAAAAAGGAGTCTTAATTTTTTATATTCTCACACCAACTGTTATCTATTATCTAAAACTAATACAATCCCACAATGAAAACTATTTCTATTGTTAAAACCTCACACTAATCGAATCTCTAATACATCCTAGATAAAATCACATATTTTAATGTTCATCCCCATACATAAATGATCACATCTCTAAAATATTCCCTGAAATCCTTATGTTGGTACTATATGATAAATGAGATGAAAAAACTTACTCATTCCACTATGTATTAGAAACTTATCTAGGGTGATACAAAAACAATAGTCTCATCTTGAGTCAAACAATTCCACACCATCATAGAAATTCATGGAAAATCATGTTTTACAATAAAGACATTAGTCAGATATTTTTATAGTCCACTTACTTATCCCTAACACAACTTATATACATACCTATCAAACCATTTTCATACTAAAATAATACTATTTATAGCATCTTGACCAAGTTTGGAAAATTATACCAAAACTCAAGTAGAGTTTAAATGTTACTCAGTCTTTGTAACTATCCCTCATATATGAAATAATTAGTAATAAATTATAAAAAATACATCACAATCCATGGGTAAATCAATGAAAACCCAAATCATATGACAACCACATCCTTTTAAAATAATACATATTAGATTTTAATGAGGGTAAATATATAAAACGTCAATACATATTAAAATAAAATAAATAAAATAAAAAGTATAATTATGATCCCGCTGATGACCTATGGTATGACCAATGATATGAACTTAAATGGTATTAATTATTTAACATCTATTACTTTATAAAATATAAAAAAAATAATTTATTAAACAAAAAACTCAATTGGCATCATCTACATGGGTGTAATGATGTTCATGTAGGGGTGACTATTCAAGAGACCCCTAAGAATTCCCATATATTCTATATATGTGATAAATATAACAAAATTTTATTTCATTTTAAAGAAAATTATCATACATATGATAGTTTATAAAATAGGTAAAAACGTTTCACATTTAAAATATAAAAAATTATTCCAAGAAACCATATCCATACACACCTTCACCCTCATGATTCCTGACACTGGTACCACATAAATGTTTTATCAACTGAAACCCAAAGGAACTGTGATATCATGAGCAATGAAAAATAATGAAAATAGTATCTTCTACTCCCTATAATACTATCTAACTAGATATTTTTAATCATCCACATCAAACCTAACTATTCATACACACTTATGTTTGAATTATTATCAATTTCCTTCCAAAGAAGCCACCTACACTGATGTAATAATTTCTAAATCAAATCCAATAACTCTCTCTACCACCCCATAAATAAAAATATATATTAAATTCATGCAATCTAATGAAGAAAGAAAAAAATATGAAAACTTATGTAACTCCATGAACCAACAAAAAGAAAACAAAACTCAGGAAACCCAATGTAAAAATAAAATATTGAAACACATGAAACTCAATGAAAAAAATAAACATCAATATGATAACTCATGGAAATCACTAAAAAAATTAACAATAACATCAAAAACCCATGAAACTCAATGTAATAATTTCACAAAAAAACAATCTTGATTATAACATTCAGATTTCTCTAATTTCCTAGAAATCACTCATTCACAAAGAAAATCCATTAGTTATTTTTTCCAATGATTCAACTCTCATTGAATCCCTTTATTCCCATAATCAACTCAAAATCATAATTAAATTTAAAATAAATTAATTAAAACAACACATTACAGACCATGATATATTTTTAAAAAGTAGAAATTAAGTCATCTATATCAATCCCTTTAAAACATTAATAACTATCCAAATCAGTTATCACCATCCTCATTTAGTTCTAAATTAACCAAAATCCCTAATTTATTTCTCAAATAAAAAATTTAAAAAATCTTAAATTTAAGAGAACCATAGAAAAACATAATTTTTGTGAATCTCTTTAGAACATTTCCACCAAACAAATATAAAACTCACATATAGGAATCTTATAAAATGTATGAATAAAATACACATTATTCAAGATTATCTTTCACTACCTTGTTTAAACCCCATTCCCAAATCTATTGATTTGATAATAAATCATAAGAAAATTCAATAATAAATGGAAATGTATGGGAAAAGGAACTCGAATTAGATCCTTGAGGCACATAAGGGAATAAATAAAGAAAAAATCCATGAAAAAATTTGCTAAAAATATCCCTTTCACATGGGGGTGGAAATTATAGAGGTTGTGGAGAATTTTAGTAAAAAAATACATTTTATGGCCATTTTCAATGAATTAATATCCTAAATACATGGTTTTAGAGACCATGTGTATGATTAATAATTACTTAATAGAAGGTTTTCTCAACATGTACTATTGAAAAGAATAGTTTTAGTAATCATGAATCTGATCATTCATTTTCCACTAGATCTCTATACTTGACTTATAGAGTCTTGTGGGCATAATTTATGGTCCTCTTATCATGAATCTACCCATTAATCCCTTTTAAAGCCTCCAAAATACCCCATTTACACATTGATACCTCATATATATTAATATATGTCAATAATATATTACATATACCTAAAATAGGGGCCTTAATGAATATTTTAACTTCACAAAACCCAATTCATTCACTTTTATCAAAAAATCAGGCATTATATAAATTTTGATAAGGATCTGATTAACCAAGATATGATTTATATTGAAAAATTTAGGTATAATTTTCTATGTGCAAGATGAATATATGAATTTAGATAACAAATATATTTCACATAAAATATATTCATAATCAATTGAAGAGATTGAGTTATTTAATGATGATAAGAATAATAATAGGTAATATCAATTAAATTAATGATTCAGAAGAATCTTGTATTCTTCCATTAAAGGATTAAAATAATATATTACGTCAATATAAGGGCCACCTTAAACAATACTACCATGAAAAACTGAGATATTTTGTTGTTATAAAATATGTTCCAGGTATTAAAAGGGATTGAGAGTATAGTTTCTGTTATTTTTTAAAAGTAAATAAATATTTTGAATACATGGAACTCAATTGAGAAAATTTATAATGACTTATTGGACCTAGTAAATGTTGATTGTTGTATATTAATTAAACCAATGGATTTAGAGGATAATTATATAGTGTTTTATACATTGATGACTATATTAGTTTGGTATTTGTATTTTTATTTAAACACAATCTAGAACTACCAATTTTCATAAAAGTGCATTAAAAATTTATTAAAATGTTGTTTTCAGGAGGTTTATGTGAGGATCACTCAATAAAATAGAGTAGTTGAGTGAAAAAAATTAAATAATGAATAACATTATGATAATAATATTTATTATTAATGGTCACTAATTGATGTTTTAAAACAAATCTATCTTAGATTTTGCATTCACATACAATCATGAATTTTTGATCACTAGTAAAGGGAAGACTCTTGATGATACATGGTAGAATAAAATAACTAATTCAAAATTTATTTTTGATCCTTGTAAGTAAATGTTATATTTTAAAAAAATATGGTAAGAAAGAAATGTTATGGCATAAAGGTGATCTGGGTATTTTTCTTAGTTATTCAATTATATGGAATGTATATAAATGCTTTAATTTTTTTTGGAAAAGATGATAAAAAAATATTCGATTTCACTATAATTTAATATGGGTTTTTATTTATTTCAAATTAAAATAAAATATTATATAATATTATGATGATATTTTTATAAATTAATTTTAAAATTTATGGATATTTATTGATAGGTTGATTTATAAGAGAATAATTAAGTTTAAGTTTTTAAATAAGCTAAAAAATCATAGCTGAAAGATAAAATTTATGAAGGTAATTTTGTTACTCATAAGTCTACATGAATTCAAATAAGAAAAATAAAGGGTATATGGTGAATATAATTTATATAACTTGTAAAAAAATAAATTTTTAAAAGGAATTAAAATAAGTGAGTTGGGTAGAGGTAAGGAATAAGTAAACCGACTAAACCAATAAGAACAACACTTGAGAACTTATTCTAAGGAAATTGATAAATTGTTTTAAAACTAAATGGATATTCTAAGACAAGTTTAATAAATATCATAAGGTGACATTGAAAAAATTAATACATTTATATGAGGTGTATTTTAAAACTAAAGAGGTTTATATTAGTGAAAATTTTTCACTAGTGGAAAGGTAAAAAGAAAAAAGTGTCTTTTTACCTCCATTTTCAAGGTAATTTAATGTTTTCTAAATGGATATAAAATCATCCTTTATCAATGGGTTTTTGGAATAATAAGTGTATATAGGGAAACTATATTGTTTTTTTCCCAATAAATATAAGAAATAGAAGTATAAAATGAATAATACATTGTACAAACTAAAATAAGAATGATAATCATAGTACTCAAGGCATTATCATTTATTAAAAATGTTTTGATTTACATCAGGAGAAGTTAATCACAATTTATATATAAATAATAAAGCAAATGAAAAAATGATTGTATTAATCTATGTTTATGACATAATATTTTATGGATCAAAGGAATAAAATTTCATGAAGTTAATTAGATTTATGGAAAAAGAATTTGAAATGTATATGAATTAAAAACTTACTGTTTTCCTTGGATTTCATGTAAATCAAACACTTATTAGAAATTTATGTATTTATAAAAATATACCAATGAGGTGTTTAAATGTTTCCACATAGAGGATAGAAAACCCATGAAAATTGACTACCTAAAGAGCATAATTAATTCTATCAGGGTATCAAGTTTATAATTTATAAAATTTATATTTACAACTTATAACAACTGAAGAATATTGTGTGGATTGTTCATGGTCAAACCTAAAGAGACTTGGATCCCTAACATGACACTATTGATTGAAAAGTTAATACATATTATTTGAAATATTTTACGTAAATCAAAAACTAATATAATTGTGAGAACTATGAACGATGAGTGCACTAAGATGTTATAAATCAAGGATAATGTTATATCAAATAAAAAAATTTGATGTGAAGTGTTATTATTATCATAATTGGATCTTGGAAAACCCTTGTTAATGGAGTTCACACTCAAACCACTAATCTCCCCTTATTTTCTGGTTAAGTACATCAATTAATTTAATAATTAAGTGATCCAAGACCATGATTAAACATATAAATTATACTCAATCCATGGTCAAGGAAGAATCTAAGACCTATTCAATGTATTAAAAAGGAAATTATTTAATCAAAGAAATAATTGCCATTCATAAAGAATAAATAAAATATATATAAGAATTATTTAATGCAAAAAATACAAAAAAATACATTAAAATTTATTATATTCCTATATTAAATGAACTATTATTACAAAACATGGAACAATTAAGTTCACCCCTTTATTCGTTACCATGATCCCATGAATTGATCCATTATATACATTAGAAGAGTTACTAAAAATGTAAAATAAATTGCTTACCATAGTCTCTTTGTTTTTGGAAACTCTAAGTGAAGTCTTCTCTATTATTGGTGATCTTTTTATCCCATAACTCAATTATATGGCTTGATTTATAGATAAAACAATATATCATATATCACCCATAATTCTAATATATTTTTTCAATTATTTGATCCGTAATATCACTCAATATAGGCCTTAAGATTCATTGGAATGGTCCAAATATCTCCCAAAATCCCCCACTAAGTTTTCATATTTTTTATATAAATAAAAACAATAAAAATATACCAAAACATTTAGAAAAATGACTTGTAAGTTTTCACTACACCTTTAAGCAATTTTTAATGGTTGAAAAAAGAAAAAATACTCAACCAAGAGGTCTAAAACAACCATAATGACTCCAAAAATACACATAGTGAGCACTAAAACTCTTATTGTGTCAAAATTCCCATAGTAGAATGTATATAGATTTTTTACCATCAAAAATCCATTTGAATGGCCTCCAATTTATTTAAAACATTACAAAGGGTCCACCAGAATCTTCAGTGACTTAATTCAACCAAAATGAACCCTTTTAATTAATAAAAACCTCCTCCATAATATCCTTAATGAGCTTAAAATTTTCATACATTTTATTTAAAAAACATCATCTTCATAGTGTAACAATCTTCGAAATGGTCCCTACATTCTTATCTCTTTAGCTTGAATTTTAATATTATCAAAATTCATCATATAATTATCCTTGTACCTATCATGTACATATCTAATATCGTTACACCATAGCATGGAAGAATTTGAACCTCCCATTTCAAAGTTGTATTAGTATGAAGACTATGGTAAAACCTCTCATTAAGTTGATGTAATGCTCGTCGATCTTCATCATCTCCTCTAGAAAAAACTACATCTCTACTTTACCTATTTACATCATCCTGTATTATTCAACCACCCTTGAAACACACTACACTACCTCCTAATTGATCCCACATTGGTTTAAAAATTTCCCTGTATACCGTGACCTACCCTTCTATTATCATTTAATTATATGTTTCATAATAAAAATTTATTTATGATCTGAGATTATAATTCATGTTTAAACTTATAAGATATTCATATTACAAGTTGTTTTTTATTATAATTTCATTTCATTATTTAAAACTTCTATCAAAGATAATTTCTTTCCAAAATAAGTAATAACTCCACAACTGGATAAGAATAACTCATTAACAAAAGGAAATAATTAAAAAAAGTATGCATAATTTGAGCTATAAAATCCACCATGCATAAACTCTTTCTTTTCCATAATCATCTATCTCTATATTATAAAAAATAAAATCCATCATATCTATTATTTAAACACTATATCCAATAAAATAAAATAATTATCAATGGGTAATAAAATTGAAATAGATACATATAAACAATTACTTAACTCATCTATTTTCATGAAAACCAATCAACTATGTATTTTACTTTTCTACTTGAATTAATTAAACCTATCCTCCCTTACATTCAAATATTTTCACATTTTATTAGAAATCACCCACACTTGTGATCTAACCTACCAAAAAAACATTTCTCTCATCAATTAAGATCATTAAATCTAGACTTGTTCTCAATCTAAATTATATTCATTATATCCATTAGTTAAATATATATAAATATCCATAGTATAAATCAATTTAACAAAAATAATGAGGAATATTTTATGTTTATAATCTATCAAAGGTTAAAGGGTTGGTTGGTATTGATATGAAGATTAAATATTAAGGCCCCAAAAATATTCTTATCTTAAATGTTTTATACCTGATATACAATCAAAGATCAATGAAAAATCCAACCTTCCAAAATAAAACACCCAAAAACTCATTTTCCTCATCTTATAAGGTCACATATTATAAGAATAAGAATAATAAAATAATTCCATATTCTTAAATATTTTCTCCCTATTTTTATTTATTCTTTTTAAAGGGTATTAATAAAGGAATAATGAAAGATTATTTATAAACCATTAACTTTTCGACTAATGATAACATCTCACATTCTAACTTTTAATGAATATAATCTTTATAAACATCATGAAATTCCCCATACTTATTTTATTATAAATCTTGTAAAAATACTCATAGTTGGGTAAGAAGAAAAAATAATCCTGTAAAATAGATTCTTATAAGGTAATTCATTTTATCTAAGGATTAATAAGAGATAAAGTATATTATAGGTCTCAAAGGTAAAAAAGGATAAAAATAATATCAAATTTATGGAATCTATTGTAACATCCCAAGTAAATAAAGAATATAACATTTTCATATTTATTAAAATTTGAGAATTAAATATTAATTTTACCTTAAAGGATATTTTATGTTCGATGGAGTACTCAATACGAAATAATGAGTTTCATTGAAATCTTAAATTTCACACAACGTTGAGTTATACTGAGAAATATTAATATAATATTATTAATTAAAATGGTAGTTAATGCATAGATGTCGTATTGGCAAGAATGAACAAAAATAACTACAATATGATTATACACACTTGTTAAATGTTTTTACGTTTACCCAATAAATTTTAGAGGCTTAAAATGAGAATGAATCCAATATTAAGCAAGAAATACTCTAATATTCTTTAAAAGGTCATTTTACCGCCTTTTGGTGGTGAATCCTTTTTAAATATAGTTTTTGTAACTTATATATATGTTATTTTTGAAAAAACCAAATTCTTCTTTAGAATCAAGACATCAAAATTTACATGGGGTATATTTTAGGTATTTTTCAGATAAAATTCAGTTTTTAATGACTAGTGAAAAATATGTATTTTAATTCAAAACTACCTTTTAATATAATATATTTATATGGATATATTATCTTTTTAATTGGTTTTAAAGTGTAATTAGATTATATTTTTACCACTTAATCCAATTTTGGTCATTGGAAGTAATTTCACTATAAAATTGGACATAAACAAATGTAAATCTTTTGATAGTTATTATTTCTTAAAAACACTCTTTTTGTTTTGACAATGAGAATTAATTTTAAATTAATTAATGATATTTATATGTTGTGAATTTGATCAAATAGATATAATTTTTAAATTTAGAATATAAAATATAGATTAGGCTGATTTTTTGGTATTTTTCTGAAACCTTCAAATTTTGATGAATAGTGAAAACACTGAGTAGTAGTTAGAAAAAACCGACTTCTTCTTATAAATTAAATTTTACCATTTCTATGAATTGAATTTCAAAAATCTGACATACATGGTTGTTATTAGTAAGTAAAATTTGGTTCAATAATATGAAAATAATTTTGGATGAATAGTAACTTTTGACTTTTATTTACCGCGATTAAAGGTAAATAGAGTAATTCAATGTAAAAATAATATTATAATAATATTAAATTACTCTAACATGTGTCTCAATCCTAGTGGTTGATACATTTCCGGCCATGGGCATCCTTGGGTCGATTTTGGGACCCCATAGAGCCACTTGAGAGTGATAATAACACTTTATGTTAATTAATTTAAAGTAAAGACAAAAATGACATAAACATATATATTTTAGTAAATAAATTTTTACATGGGGTTATATAAATTATCTCTTAGACTATAAATATTCATTTTAAATCTAATAATATTTAATACATCATGGTATTTTTTTTAAAAATTTTAAACATAAAATAAATAGAATTATTTATGACACAATAATGATGTAGTGTTTACCTCATTACTGAATGTTTTAAATAAATAAGATTATAAAAATTAAAACAATATCCAAAACATATTCAATTATTATTGGATGATTTTATTTAGAACATGAGTAATCTTATATTCTACTTTAATGAGTTTTGGACCTTTTGAAACCGAAAATATGTTTGTAAGAAAATAATATTTTCAAACTTTTCAAAAGAGGGAATCCTCCCCCCTTATAAAATGACACCACTTATAACCCATTCCTCACACATATCAAGACCCTTGGATCTTCCAAAATCTGACAAATTAATATCCATACATACCTCTCTCCTTACTAGAACCATTCCCCCAGGAAGAAGGAAATTCAAGTAATCCTTTGGGTTCAAACCAAAGGGAGTTACTCGATTTAAAGGTAACATCTTCTCTTAAGTTATTTTATTTTGTTTTACTTATCCAACCCCCTAAAATCTTTTTATTACTTTATTTTATAAAAAAACCAGTATCCTAAATATACTATGTTTTTTATGAGAAGTATTCGAACTACACTAACACACACCTCCATCTAATGGGTAAAGAACATACTGTTTCTGTGGACGGTGAAATAACACCACATGAAATGAAGATTGTTCAATTATCTCATCACAACACTTATGGTGGCCATTAATATGGAACTATATTTATATGTGATATATATTATATTTATATTGTCTCTATACTTATTTATTTTTTATTTATAGCATACCTTTATGGTTTCCATAATGGGTAAATACGATAATTTCATTTGAGGAAGTGTGAACTACCGTCCCCTCAAAGTGATACAACTCGTTCCTTCCATATATAGAACATATAAAGGATGGAGTTACTGAAATTATATATATATACTTGAATTATAATATACATATTCATAATTAAGTTTTCATTCTATTAAAATATGAAATATAAATGAAAGTAGCGTTCATGCGTACGCACGACTTACCTTCTCTAGGAACGGTGCATTTCATTTCTTACCTCCAAATGTTATGTACTATTATGAATAAATATATATACTGGATATATATTATATCTAAATAATTTATATAATTATGGATATAATGGATTTTGGACCCCATGAATAACTTGTAATTATAAGAAGTTCATTTTTGACTCAAGTACCAAATATCGAGAAAATGACCATTATTAACATAAATGAATACATAATTTTTATAACATGATAATAAGTGATATAAAAGGAATAATAAAATTGAAAAATGTTCTTAAGGAAGTATAAATTAACTTATGTTTATTATTCAGGAAGAACACGGAACATACGAATCAAGTCGGACACGAGGTAAGGGGTTTTCATCTCACTTTTTATTCCCGTGAGATTTATGCTATATTTACCACTATTTCCTTTTTTGTGATGTAGTTAATACCCATTATTTCATTAATTGTGTAATATAATTTAATTTATGGGTATTTACATATTCATTATATGATTTTTTTTCATGTGGTGAATGTTTCGTAATTTACCAAATCGGTAAAGGAACCTTTCCCCTTACTCTTTTAGTCAAAGAATTATTTTATGTTATATATTTTAAATTTGCAATTTTCTTATGTTTGGATATGTTCTTATATATCATTATTTCTGTACATTTTATGTCCATATGATAAGAGACCCTTTTTCTCTCATCAACTCTTTTTCTGAATTTTAAAGTGACGCCATTAGGCTGTCAAATTTCTACAAGGGAACTTGTTAACCCAATTTCAATTCTTTGGGTTAAACTTATACTTCTTGATTATGTCATGCTATGAATATGTGAGAATTAACTCTGATTCATTTACACTTAATATCCACTTATATTGGGTGTATTCCTATTTGTCACACATAATTATGTCATTGATTTGTTCTTCATCTAATGATAAGATATTTGGAAGGGACTTTGTCTCAATTTACATTCCATTGAGACTTATTTGTTGTTTTAAACCAATTCACTTTTATATGGTGTATATACTACCATTTTACATATTATATCATGAATATAATTATTCTCATGATATTATAAGCTTTGATTAATGTTATTCCTCAATTATTTTTATTCAAGCGTTTGTCATTTGGTTATGAAATCTTTAACTAAAACATTGTTTTAAATGTTTTAAAGAATTATTCTTTTAAATATTTCTCATTAATTTCCATGTTTTCAAAATGGTTTTTTAGGATTTATTTATATGGAAATTAATGATTTTAAATGTTAATTCCTTTAAATGTTTCAAATTGGTATGAGACACTTTGATTCAAAAATATCTTTATTAAATGTTTTAAATGGTTTTGATAAAGCATTTATTATATCAATATCTTGAAATGATATATTGTGATTGTAATATGGAAATGTTTTCTTTCCTTCATGATTGTTTTATGTTTTATGATTTATAACTGTAATTGGAAATTTTATGGGTGGTTACATGATAAACCAAAGGACGAGTGGTGCCGTGATAAACCCGAATGGGTTGTTACGTTATAACCTCCAATGCATTGGGTATGGAAGTCGACCGTATGGCTTTTCCATTTAGTGATATGTGTGGAAGTTGATCGTATGGTTATTCCATCTAAGTTTGTTTATGTACCAAGTTACCTATATATGTTACGTGTGCTTTCTATGGGTTTTATGGTTATCTTTTGGTTACAAAAGGGTAAGCAATGATCTTTTATTCAGTGAAGGGTATTTACTACTTCATAAAGGTGAAAATTATTACTTATGATAAGGTATTCATGGTTTACTAGTTGTTTTGAAAAACTAACAATTTTCATTCTTTATGTATCCCTTACTGATATGTTTTTCTCATCCCAAGTTTTTGAAATGTTTTTCATAGGACATAAAGTGGAATAGGGTCAATGATGGGATCAAGGAAAAGTCATGTTGTCTAAAACATGGAACTAGTCATATTTCTTTTTAAGAGTTTCTTCAGTTAAAAAAAATGGATACTGAGTATTAGTGTCTATATGTAATATTAAAGTTGATATGTAATAGTTATGGCCTAATTATCTAAAACTCTAAACCTAAAATTATTTTCAATGTGAATTATTCATTTAAGTCAAGATTATGTAATGTTTTAAGGGAGAGTCCTTACAGTTGGTATCAGAGTCTGGTTTAGAAAAATTTAGGGATTATGAGTTTTTTTTAAACACATGGTTATTCCCTATGTCTATTATTTTAATTAAATCCTTGTTTTATAACTTTTTTAGATCAAGGAATGTCTGTTACAAATGGAAGGACTGAAAATTTAATTTTTTATTTCAAACACTTTTGAAGAAAAGTGAGAAACCAAGAGTCAACCACATAACGATAAAGCAGAGTCATTAAAAAGAAACTTAATTCTACTATACTAAATATCCCTAAACAAGTTCCAGGAAATATAGGTTACCTGAGTGCTCGGTTCATCCCTTATCATATCTTCAAATGCAGAGGATAACTTATCCCATGTCTGTATATACTCCTCGATGCTGATCTTCCCCTTGTTGAATCCCCCAACCAAGATCATGTCTTACTTGTCAATCCATGTGTATTTCTCCTCATTCAGAACCACTTCCATATACCGTCCCATCTTTTTGTTTGCTTCCCCTTCAGAAGCATTGAGTAACAGGACTTGTTCTGTCACCTCATCTTCCAAACTCATAAGAAAATCCAATTCTTGTTCACACAGACTACTTGATTTCGGTTGACACATGGTCTCAATGACCATATTCTCATTGCCTTTCTTTTTTGCTAAACGAGTCTCCAAGGGAGGTAAAAAGGATGAGTAATCCTTCCTAACCTTCCTTCACCTGTTACTCCTACTACTTCTCGGGTTTGTTTCCTCTGCGGAAAAACTCTTACCGATTTCACTGGGATCCTCCACACAGACCCTGTTTGCACAGTCTTGGTATTCTTGTTCAGTGTTAAGACCTTCCATTGCAAGACCATCAAAGATATTTCTCACCTGAATTGAGTACTGGTTCCCTGTAGTGGAACCCCCTTCCTTACAGGCTAATCTTTGGTCATCCATAACCAGTGACTGGTTTCCCTTAGTCAGGACATCATTGTCCCGCAAAGCCTCCACAAAAGAGGCATTAACAACATCCTCTTCAACTCCTACCATTTGGACCATATCACAATTACTTAACTCCTTTGGAAATTCACTCCAAGAAATATCAAACAGACCAACTCCTTCCCCTCTATCATTGCCATTGGCTGTTAAATTGTACCGCATGTCAGGACCAACCAAATCCTATCTTAATCTATTAAAAACCATAGAGATTTTCGAGTTATCCTAAAGCTCCACTGGATGTTTCCCCTTAACCATGTTCGGCCTACTTAATTCTATAAAATTTACAAAACTATGAACCAAGCCATCTCAAACCTCAGAACTATCAGGTTCTTCCTCCTCCGCAGGCCCCTCTATCCCCCCAGAAGCCAGTAGTGACGACTGCAGCGGACCCCTAGAAGATGGAACCCCACGAGAACTGCCCTCCATACCAGTTGGATGAGCCTATGAATTTTCCTGAGACCCCCATTGAAATTTCTCCCTCGAGTGTCCTAGACACTTGTAGATAGAGAAAAAAATCCATCCAGGATTCATAGACCACGCGTTTCTTGCATCGGTACTCCTCGCCAACTGTGATCTAAACATATTCAAACGGAACCTTTGATACATCCATTTAGACGCACACACGCGGGTTAATAGGATGACAAAGAAACTCAGTGTGACTATTCGAACGTAGATATCTTCAAATAAGGTTCCTGAGCATCCTAATAATAGCAGGATTTTGAAACAGTAGGGGAATGTTGGGAAAACATACCCAAGTTTCCATTGTAGGGGGATCCCACTTGATATGAAGTTCGAATGACCATCTTAATAGGTAAAATATATATCCATTTCAGCAGTGATGGGCACTTGACCATCTTATGGTATTTTAAGAGGACTATTGATTGAAAGTTTCAACTCAAATTCAGTCCAAATGTTTTATAAAATTCATATTTTTTCAGATGTTTTGAAATTATATGCCATACATGATTATTTTCTGAAACTATTTTTCTGTGAACACCAATATGTCCCAAGTTGTACAAGGTGTATTTAGATGAAGGAAGTAAATGATTTTTAAGGATCTTTAAATCATTTTTGCAATGCATGGACCTTCTACATATGTGAAAAGATGATGATGAAACCATTTGGACACCAAGATAAAGGTATGATGTTCTTTCTATTAGGAATAGTTTTATTTTATCATATGGAGGTGAAATAAAAAAGGACGATATAAATAAGGCTTCGTAAATAAATAAGTTGAGGTCTTAATGTGTTGTGATGAAAATAAAAGGTATAAGAAAACCTTTGAGGTTAAAGCATGTAAGAGTTATTTTTGAGTGTTATAAAAAGGACAACATGTAAGATGGGTGATAACCCATCGCATCCAGAAAGGCCATGGGAATCGAACCCACAACCAAAGGGAGAAAAGGGTACATTTCCTACCACTGACCTACATGAAGTCCCTTGTTAGCATGAATTATTCTTTTTAGTTAAATGATTTTATGAATCAATAATAAGTTGATTTTGGGAACTGATGTTTTATCAAATGGATATCCCTAATACAAGAAAATGATTTTGTGATTAAATGATAAAGGTTATTTTGGAAGAATAAATGTTCTTATTGTGGACATATGGTGATTTGGGTAATTTATGTAAATGATTAACCTATAATAAATAATATTTTATTAGGTTAATTACACTTTATTATGAGACTTTTAGAGTAGTTGATGTTATTTAGAGATAAATGTTAAGATTTACTATGGAAGAATATGTGATTAAATTCTTCTGAGTTTTGGGTTTCAAACTTAGTTTTGATTATTTTGAAGAATTTTAATGAAAATTGTGTATTGAATGGTATTTGTTAAACCTTGGGTATTGTTTTTTGAATTTTTTATATTAAGAGTAGTTTTTTTTATAAAGGATTATCCTTTTTTGGGATTATCTAATCTTGTACTAACCATTTTGGTTTTGGTTGATGTCTAAAGATAGGGGAAATATATAGTTCATCTTTTCTGGATTATGTGATACTCTAGAAGTTGATTCTAGTGATTTTAATGTGACCAAGTCTGTTTGAATACTCATCTTATAGAGAAAATATGAGTTTTTGGTAGAAATTTGGTAAAGGATGAAAGTCTACATGACAAGTAAGTATGTTTCCTTATGTTTTTAGTTAAGCACATAAATAAATTCCTCAACATTATGAAAAGTAAATTAAAACAAAAACATTTTCCATTAACGTTTACTACTAGGGAATCAAAGACCATTTAACCCATCACAAGTTTGTGAGTTTCTGGTGGTTAACTTTCTCCTAATCATGTTTTCTACCACTCTCCATCGAACCTTGATGGTTTGTTTATCTTCCATATCCATGTTTTTCTACATGGAATCCGAGTATGGGATATCTCAAGAGAACTTTTTAATTCTCTTTATTTCTTTTAAATTGATATTTTTATTGACTCTTTTTCCAATGTGGGACTTTCAATGAAGTTTCCAAGCCCAATTTTAAAATTGTGAGGACACAATTCCCAAAAGGGGGGAAGGATGTAACATCCTTGGTAAATAAAGAATATAAAAATTTTATATTTATTAAATTTTTTGAATTAAATATTAATTTTACCTTAAAGGGGATGATATGTTCGATGGAGTACCCAATATGCAACAACGAGTTTCTTTGAAATCTTAAATTTCATACAACGTTGAGTTATACTGAAAAATATTAATATAATATTATTATTTAAAATGGTAGTTAACGCATAGCCATTGTATTGGCATGAATAAATAGAAATAATTAAAATATGATTATACATGTTTGTTAAATGTTTTTACATTTACCCAATAAAATTTAGAGGCTTAAAATGAGAATGAATCAAATATTAATCATGAAATACTCTAATTTTCTTTAAAAGGTTGTTTTATTGCCTTTTGATGGAAAATCCTTTTTAAATCTTGTTTTTGTCACTTTTATATGTTATTTTTGAAAAAATAAAAATTTTCTTTAGAATCGGGACATCAAAATTTACTTTGGGTAAATTTTTAGTATTTTTCTGAAAAAATTCATTTTTAACGAATAGTGAAAAATACTGTATTTTAATTCAAAACAACCTTTTAATATAAATTATTTATTTGGATAGATTATCTTTATAATTGGGTCTAAAATGTAATTATATTATATTTTTAACATTTAATCTAATTTTGGTCATTGGAAGTAATTTCACTTTGAAATTAGACATAAACAAGTGTGAATCTTTTGATAGTTATTATTTCTTAAAATCATGTTTTTTGTTTTGACCATGAGAATTAATTTTAAATTAATTATTGAAATTTATATGTTTTGAATTTGGTAAAATAAACATCATTTTTTAATTAGGAATATCAAATATAGATTAGCCTGAATTTTTGGTATTTTTCTGAAAACCTTCAATTTTTGATGAATAGTGAAAACATAGAGTAGTAATTAAAAAAAACTAATTTCTTCTTTTAAATTAAAATTTACCACTTCTGTGAATTAAATTTCGAAAAACTTACATAAATGGTTGTTATCAATAAGTAAAATTTGGTTCAATAAGATGAAAATAATTTTTGGTGAATAGTTACTTTTGACTTTTATTTACCGTAGTTAAAGGTAAATAGGGTAATTCAAGGTAGAAATAGTATTATAATATTATTAAATTAACCTAAAATGTGTCCTAATCCTATTGGATGATACATTTCCAACCATGGACATCCTTGGTTCGATTTTGGGACCCCATAGAGCCACTTGGGAGTGATAATGACACTTTATGTTAATTAATTTAAAGTAATGACAAAAATGACAAAAACATATATCTTTTTGTAAATCAATTTTTACATGGGGTTAGATAAATTATCTCTTTGACTTTAAATATTCATTTTAAATCTAAATATATTTAATACATCATGGTATTTTGTTTATAATTTTTAGATATTAAATAAATAAAATTATTTATTACACAATAATGATGCAGTGTTTACCTCATTAATGAATGTTTTAAATAAATAAGATTTTAAAAATTAAAACAATATCCAAAACCTGTTCAATTTTTGTTGGATGGTTTTGTTTTGAACATGATTCATCTTATATTTTACTTTAAATATTTGGACCTTTAAAAACTGAAAATAAATTTTTAATAAAATAATATTCAAACTTTTCAAAAGAGGTCATCCTCCCCCTTATAAAAGGACACCACTTATAACCCATTCCTCACACTTATCAAACCCATTGGATCATCCAAAATATTCCCAATTAATCTCCCTACATCCCTCTATTCTTCCTAGAATCCTTCCCCTAGGTATAATGAAATTCAAGTAAACCTTTTGGTTCAAACCAAAGGGAGTTGCCTGATTTAAAGGTAACGTATTCTCTTAAGTTATTTTATTTTATTTTACTTATCCAACCCCCTAAACTCTTTATATTCCTTTATTTTATAATAACACCAGTATCCTCAATATACTATGTTGTTGTTATGATAATGATTCTATCTACACTTACACACACCTCAATCTAATGGGTAAAGAACATACTGCTTCTGTGGATGGTGAAATAATGCCTCACGAAATGATGATTGTTGAATTATATCCTACTGCCTCTTATGATGGACATTAATATGTCACTATATTTATATGTGATATATATTATATTTATATTGTCTCTATTCTTCTGTATTTTTCATTTATAGCATAACTTTTTGGTTTCCATAATGGGTAAATACAATAATTTTATTTGAGGAAGTGCGGATTACCGTCCCCTCAAAGTGATATGACTCGTTCATTCCATACGTGGAACGTATAAAAGATGGAGTTACTGAAATTATATATATATATACTAGAATTATAATATACCAATGTATCATTATGTTTTCATTCCATTAAAATATGAAATAGAAGTGAAAGTAGCATTCATGCATATGTACAACTTACTATCTCCAAGAACGGTGCATTTTATTTATTACCTCCAAATGTTATGTACTATTATAAATACATATATATACTAGATATATATGATATATATGATATCTAAATCATGAATATAATTCTGTAGATAATGGAATTTTGACCACATGAACAACTTGTAATCATAAGAAGTTCATTTTTCACTCAAGTACCAAATATCGACAAAACGACCATTATTAACATAAATTATTTCATAAGGTTTATAAAATGGTAATAAGTTATATAAAAGGAATAATAAACTTGAAAAATGTTTTTAAGAAAGTATAAATTATCTTAAGTTTATTATTCAGTAAGAACACAGAACATACGAGTCAAGTCAGACACGAGGTAAGGGGTTTTCATCTCACTTTTTATTCATGTGTGATTCATGCAATATTTTCCACTATTTCCATTTTTGTGGTGTATGTTCTACCCATTATTTAATTCATTGTGTAATTTAATTTAATTTATGGGTATTTACATCTTCATTGTTTGATCATTCTTTCATGTGTTGAATGTTTCGTAATTTACCAAATCGGTAAAGGAACCTTTCACCATACTCTTTTAGTAAAAGACTTCTTTTATGTCATGTATTTCAAATGTCCATTTTTCTTATGTTGGGATATGTTCTTATATAAACTTATTTCTGTACATTTTATGAACATATGAAGATAGACCATTTTTTCTCTCATCAACTCATGTTCTAAATTTAAACTGACGCCGTCAGGTTGTCAAATTTCTATAAGTGAACTTCTTAACCCAATTTCAATTCTTTATGTTAAACATATAATTCTTGATTATGTCAAGCTATGAATATGTGTGAATGAACTCTGATTTTTTTATACTTAATATCCACTTATATTGTGGGTATTCGTATTTCTCACACATAATTATGTCATTGATTTGTCCTTAAACTAATGATATGATCTTTGTAAGGGACATTGTATCAATTTACATTCCATTGAGACTTATTTGTTGTTATACACTAATTCACTTTTATATGGTGTATATACTGCCCTTTTACATATTATATCATGAATATCCTTATTCTCATGATATTATAGGCTTTGATTAATGTTAGTACTCAATTATTTGTATTCAAGCGTGTGTCATTTGGTTAATAACTCTTTAACAAAAGAATTGTTTTAAATATTTTAAAGAATTATTATTAAAAATATTTCTCATTAATCTCCATGTTTTCAAAATGGTTTATAGTATTTATTTATATGGAAATTATTGTTTTTAAATGTTAATTCCTTTAAAAGTTTCAAAGTGTTATGGGACACTTTGATTCAAAAATTTCATTATTAAAAGTTTTAAATGGTTTTGTAAATGGTTTTGACAAAGCATTTATTACGTCAATATCTTGAAATGATATATTGTGATTGTAATTTTAAAATTTTATATTTCCTTCATGATTGTTTTATATGTTATTATTTATAATGGTACTTGGACATTTGGTGGGTGGTTACATGATAAACCAAATGATGGGTGGTGTCATGATAAACTAGGACGAGTGGTTACGTTATAACCTCCGATGCATTGGCTATGGAAGTCGTTCGTATGGATATTCCATTTAGTGAAATGTGTGGAAGTAGATCATATGGTTATTCCATCTAAGTATGATTACGTCCCAAGTTACCTATATATGTTATGTGTGATTTCTATTGGTTTTATGGTAATATTTTGGTTACAAAATGGTAGGAAATGATCTTTTATTCAGTGAAGAGTATTTACTACTTAATAAAGGTGAAAATTATTACTTATGATAAGGTATTAATGGTTTAATTGTTGTGTTGAAAAACTAATAGTTTTACTTCTTTGTATATCCCTTACTGAGCTTTTTTTCTCATCCCAAGTTTTTGAAATGTTTTCATAGGAAATAAATTGGAATAGGGTCAAATATAGGATCAAGGAAAAGTCTTTCTATCTAAAACATGGAACTAGACATGTTTATTTTTAAGAGTATCTTTATTTTATAAAAAAATGGATACTGAGTAGTACTATCTATATGTAATATTCATGTTGATATGCAATAATTATGGCCTAATTTTTTAAAACTCTAAACTTTAAAAGATTCTCAATGTGAATTATTCATTTAATTAAATATTATGTAATGTTTTAAGGGAGGTTACTTACATCTATCATCTTAATGCAATTAAAAATCATTATCTTTCAATAAGATCAACAAGTATATTTTAGCAGTGATTTATATTCTGGCAATTTATAAAAAAAAGGGTATTATAAAGAACATTCCATAATGGTTTTGAGAAACTCTAAGGAATGGTAAGCATAAAATTAGAAAAAAACTATGATAATGAATAATAATAACAAATCAATTTATATGAACTTTTGATAATCAAGGCATACAAGTGTTTTAAGAATTTCATTTACATAGGTTAATTAATCTTTCCAAATTGTGATTCATTAAATCAATATTCTCATGATTTTCTCTACTCATACACTCCAATGTATTACTCATTCAATCGCATCAAAATTGAAATGTAAAAAATTTCATGATTGTATCCCCAAGAAAATCATGCATTATAGATATAAAATAAAGAAAGAAATCTAAGTGTTTCATGGAAATTTCTATAAATTATTACTATAAGAAAAATGTAGTGAATGAAAAGATATAAATAATTTTGAAAAAATACTCCCCTATATATTAAATATATTTATTTTTATATCCCTTAATATAGAAATACAAAATAAAAATACACAAGTAAAATTATAATATTTGTTTTAATAAATCTCAAAAAGACAAGAGTGACTAATAGTTACATACTAAAATAAATTTTTCAACTAATTCTTGAGAATATTTTCAAAAATTTAATTCTTATAAATGTATAAAAATATAGGTTTCTACCCATAATAAAAAAAATTAATGTCTTTGAAATTGACATTACCTTTCCATGTCAACTCAAGTAATAAAAGATTTAAAATAATTTAACCGATTAAAATTTAACCATTATTTTAATTTAGGCTCATTTAGATTGATTTATTTTCTTATTTGTATTAAATATAGATCAAAACTTTCTTAATATGGGATAAAAGTATTTTAAATTATTAAATATTGAACATTTTACTCATAAAATAATAAAACCAAGTAATAATCCTCCATTGAAACTTCTTCTCATTGTTCTTCAAATTAATTGATGTAATTCTTTATTTTAGTGTCATTTTATTCATATTATATCTTATCTTATACCATTATAGATTCTCCTTCTTCTTATTTCACCAAAATTTTAACACATGTGAGGGTCTATTCCTCCATAGTCTCTATCTCATATACAATATAATCTTTATTAATTACCTAAAATTAAACCTCAAAATTAGAATTACTATTAGATTTCTCCTTAGGTGTTGACTCAAATTTAGATTCCACTTTGTGTAAATACTTTAAATTATATACCTCAATTTCAATTATCTCTATATATTTTAACCCTTATTTTTATACTAGATCTATGCCATATATTAGTACCACATCATCACATTATTATGGTTTTGGGTCGTTTCCTTACCTTTATATCTTCCCCTTTTAATATTTTGATTTGATTTATATACTGAGAAAGTCAAATGAAAATGTGGATGTGTTCATTCATGATGTATATTGAATCTATAAACACGACTGAAAACAATAAGGAACCTAAAAAAACAAAAGAAAAACCTAAACTAAAATAAAAAAATAAAAAGAGATGAGAATAGATTATTTCCCAAACTATCGATTCTAGGACACTAATACATCTAAAAGTCCTTGAAAAGTGCACCAAAAACATTGACTAGCCATAGGGAATCATTAATTATCATATGATATAAAGATTATAATTTATATAATTTGTATTTAAAAAATCTATATACTAAATCATAGAAAGTTTATAGTCCATGGTCAATCCCACATAGATTGTGATCCTTCGAATGAAACATAGAATTTGAAATTTAAAACTTATGATTTGAAAGATTGAAAGTAAATATTGAACTTGGATAAATGATATAACTATGAATGATGAGTTCACCAAGAGTTGATAAATCCAGGATCATGAGATATCAAAGAATAAAAAATAAAATGGGTAGTCATATTTTTTTTATAATTGGATCTAAGTTAACCCTTGGTCTTAGAATTCACTCTATAACAACTCAACACCACTTTTTATTATATTAAATTATTTCAGTTCATTCTATAATTAGATGATCCAAAAACATGATTAAACATAACACTTAAAATAAATCTATATTTAATATGTAATATAAGATCTAGTTAATGTAATAAAAATGAAATTCCCCAATAAAATAAACAATGATCATAGTAAAATAAAGAAGAAAATATATTGAAGAATTATTGGATAAAAAACCAAACAAAAACTACCATTAAAAATTTAAATAAAACAATATTAAATCATACTTCATTATAAAATTTTAAAGATTAAAATTCACCCCCTCATACATTCACATGAACCATGGAATTTATAGTAACCCATACTTTTCATAAATAAATACTACATCTTATTAGAATAAATATCTATTATATATCAATATGATCCACGCAGTAAGAACTAATTTTTAGTGTCTTTTGAAACATGGATACATAAACAACAGGTACATAAATGACCTATATCATTTAAAATTTATTTCTTTACCAATTCCACCCTTCTTAGACCTAAAATACCTAAAAAATTTCTCCTTAACCTAAAGAAGGGAAACATTATAAAGGGTGACCTTAAATGATCAATAAGAGTAAATACAATAGATATCAATCAATCATTATAATTGAGAATAAGATAATCATAAGGGTATGAGAACATGATCTTGAAATTAAAAATCAAACCCATCAATTCATAGATCATAATCATTAAACATGGAATAAAGTTTTATCAATAAAAAGACATAAGAAATAAGTGTGTGGAATCATCAATAATCAATCATGATTCATGAGAAATTATCATAAAAATAAGACATATTTTTGTGGAATAAAAATAAGCATAGAATATCATTTCCTTATTCAATTTTCAATGTCAAGACTATCACAGTGGATAGGGTTCACTCCCTATTCCATCATTTCCTTATCCAAAGTTCATTCCAAAGACTATATTTTTGGAAAAAGTCCCTAACTGAACTGGTTTCACACCCCATTTCAGTCCTTATTATCTTATGATATATCATTATTTACGCAATAAATTAGAGGGATATATAATTTCAGGCCTGTCCATTACTTAATGAGATTCATACATAGGTGTGTCACAAGATCATAAAACATTCATCATATCATTATTTCATAACTCATGGAAAGGATACAGGTTTGAAAAAAAATTCATCATGATAATAAAAAACATAGAGAAAGAATAAATATGTTAACATTGGAAAATATTCCCATTTAATCATAAGAAACAAAAAAGGATGTTGTTATACATAAAAATACCTATAAAATTTCACTAAAACATTTCTTGAGTAAAATACCCCTTTTAATTTGAAACTACTTATTTAGAATCTAAAAATTTCTAAAATATTAAGGAAATAATTTTATTTATCAATAATAAAGGGAACTTATAAATTAATATTTAAATAAAATAGTATTTATGATGGAGGAGAAATCCATTCATGCAGTGTATGTTAAAATAAAAATTCCTTTCACATTTTAGGTAAAAAGTCAAAAGTACCATGTTTGTAAAATGAGAAGAAGGTTACTTTGAAACCTTAGTAAGTAGAGTAAAATTTATTCAAAAATTAATTTAAATAATCTCTGTATAATAGTACAAATATTATTTAAAACATTTTAAATAAAATATGGACATGGGAGAAAATATTCTGAACTGAATGAAAAAATATGGTTGGTTTTACTTAAAAACATTCATTTAGCCTCTTTAGTACTCAAAGATAGTAAAATGAAAGGAAAAATGAAATATAAATAAATAAAAAAAGGATAATAACATAAATAATATTTTGGGGAGATATATTATTCAATTTAATCATGAGAAAATTTAATCACAAACAATCCCGATAAAAAAGAGATTATAAGATAAAACCCTTTCTTTAAGCCTGTTATGATTTGTATTCATTCTAACCTCATGTATAATAAATTTAATTTTTTTTTAAAATTATATACTAAATATATAATAATACATATAAAACATATATGGTTTTTTAAAACATCTTATCACTCATTCATTGATAGTATTTCATAATCACCATCACTTTGGGTGTTAACTGGTTGGATTTTCATGTTGTTTTGATTTGACAGTTATGGTCCTTGAAATTTGATCATGGTTTATTTATCTACATATTTTAAATAATGATATAAAAATTATATAAATACATTATATACATATTTATAACAATCCATATAAATTGGTGATGAAAAATGAATTACATCACTACATGGAGATGGTAGTTCGTACGTACGAACAAGTGATGTTTCCATTTTTTGATGGACGAAATGAAATAAAGGTATATATTAATTCATATTTTTGGGAAAATAATTATATACAAAAATATAATATATACACAGTAAATCTTACATAATAACCACCCAGGAAATATGAGTATGAGAAATGGATCGTATCGCTACGTGGAGACGGTAGTCCACACATATGCGTGTGCGATACTTTCTTCTCCCATTTGATGGAAAATAGGTGATAAAATGTTTTTTAATCATAATAATAAAATAATTCTTTTTATGATACTATATTCATCATGTTTTTATTGATATAATAAGTTTAGAGGAATTATATTAAGAAATAAAATTGGAAGAGCTTGGTTATGATCCATACCACTTCTTTGAGAAACCTCATTTGTCTTACTCCTTAAGCCATGAAGGATTGGTATTAGGAGAATAATAGAAGCTATAGGATAATGGTAATGACTATAGAATGGGGTTTTAGTATTTATTTTATGATATTTAAGCTAAAATGGCATTAATAAGGTAGGAGAAAAGGTAACCTTTTATAAATGGTGAGAGGGACACACACAGAATTTCATAAAAGATTTCAATAATATATGGTCAATTTCAATGGAAAGTGGATCTAAATGGAAAATAATAAAATTTTTGGGATAATATATGGTTTATATAACTTCATAAAAAAATAATTTAATAGGTTTGGGTTGCAATCTTATCATTACCCTTGGTTTAACCCCCGATAAACCCGTTTTAACCTTATCTGTCACACCAAATTTTTGTTGTTTTTTATTATTCACCATGAAAAAAATAAGTTACCACTATTAGATTATATTAATTAACATGAATTAAAATATTTAATCCTTTTTATTAGATTTAGTTTCTATAAGTTTATGTATTTAATTTTAAATAATCTTACAACCTGCAAGTAAACCCCGTTTTTGAAGAATGAATCTTTAAGAACAGAACATAATTTACTTAAATTAATTTCCTTATAAAAACAATAAAACTAATGATAATATATATTATTGAATATGTAATCTATAAATTTCATTAATATACTCAATAAATTGATATTAATTAAATTTATTAAGTTAAAAAACATTGTAATCATAAAAACAGTTTTCAGAAAAATGTGGTTTGAGCCCGTAAATGAACTTATATCAAAATTTTGTATAATAATAATTATTATATTATTTATAATTAAATGATAATTATGTTACTTTTATATATAATTAGAAACAAAATGGTTCTTTCACTTCAAAATAAATGACAGTTATTTACAAAAATCAATATTTTTCACTATTTATAGAAAAATAAATGTTTTAGAAAAATCCTAAAAATTAAACCTAAGATAATATTGAAATTATGATTTATTGAATTTTATTAATTTAATCATATAATATTTCTAAAAATTATAGAATCTAGTTATAATATATATGTTTAAAAATGTGATTAAAACCATTTTTGAAGAAAAATATTCTTGAAGCGTAAAATGTCTTTAATGAAAATTATGTACTTATTAATTATAAATTAATCAATACATATGAATTGTTAAAAAAAGTTATACATATTTTTTATAAAGTGTTTATTTATTTTTATAACAACAAATTTAATGGCTAACTTATAACAATTTACTATATCGTAGTTCATATAGACTCTAGGTTGAATGTAAAGAGAGATATCGAATACTTCAGGTTATATTTAAAAATAAAAAACATATAAAAAATTAGGGCACTACATTATAAATCCTTTAAATTAGTTTTTACCTCAAAATTAAATCACTATAGTATAAAAAATGTGGATATATCTACTTTATCATATCCTCTAGCTTTCAGAAGCTTCCTCAAATTTATGAATCCTCTAAAGAGAAATAACCAGTTGAGTAGCCTTATTCAATAGAACATTATCTATATGATTCAATATTTCTATCGGTTGTTTTTCATATGAAATATCATGCTCTGGTGGTATAACCTTGTATTTTAGTACATATTAATTATTATTTATATACTTCCTTGAGAGATATACATAAAACACATCGTGAACTTGAGAGAGGTTTGGGGGAAGTGCTAAGTGATAAGTTGTAGTCCCCACTCAATAAGGAATCTATAATAGACCAATATACCTAGGTATCATCCTTACCTTATTTATAAATATCATAACCATATTCCATGGATAAATTCATAGGAAAAACTTCTCACCGACACCAAATTCCAATTATTTCTAATGATTATCAGCATAACTATAATTTCGACTCAGATTCACCTTGATGACTGATTGAAAATTCATTTTTTTTTTGATTTTTGAAAACACTTTTTTGTTAAGTGAGAACTGAAAAAAGAGAAACAAACTAAGACAGTGTGTCCAAGGGGATACACAATTTCAGACACATGCCAAACCAACACAAACAAAATAAGAAAAAGTAGCATGTCCAAGGGAAACCCCCATTGCAGACACAATTGAGCCAAAGTGAGAAAAAAACTCAAGAACCTCCAAGATCTAAAACGCCATCATCAGATCCACCAACACCATCCCAAATTGGCAAAGAAACCTTCAAACCAGCCCAAAATGGAGGCACGTGTGAAGGGAAATTACCAAAGAGCAGAGGAGAATCATAAAATGACTTTGTCAGACCCTAGACAACACAACCAAACCACAAAAGGGAAAACGTTGAAATAAGTGAGACCAAGTGAAGAAATTTCTCAATCACTGAGCATTCCTGAGGTTTCCCTCTGCGACCTCGTAATGACCTGGAAAAATATTGAACCTGCCTGTTCCTACCCCAAAGAAAAATGAACTAAAAAGAAAAATGAACTGAAAATGAGAGGACATCATAGGTACCAAGTATTCCTACATCTACCATCTGCATATGCGTACGAACTCTGGAAAACAAACAATGTCCCTGCCTCAAAGAAACCAGTAACCCGATCATTACTTCAACATTTATCCGTGTCCACGTAATAGACCAAGATGTCGATGATGCTACGATTCCAAGGCAACACGTTTTCTAAGGATTAATGGCGGAGGAGTCTTCGCTGACAGAGCACTCGAGACGTCACTGGGCCTGCAGATGCAAGGAAGCCGAGACCACACCACCCCAGGTCGACAACCTCCATCAAGACCAAACGAAACCACCGAGCTCGGATTAGAAACCTATCTGAGGAAAACTCCTGCATGAAGTTTCCACCGCTTCTTGGAGGTCGAAAGAAGATAGTGGTTGTGCGGCGGGAGATCCAAGAGTCCCACAGACATAGGCACATAGTGACGAGTATGACGGGTGACACCCTGTTTCCAGACGACGATGCGACATCGCGCGAGGAGAAGCCGACAGGATTTCAGCTGCGTCGTGTAAGGGGTATCCGTATGGAGGAACGGTTTTGCGGCGCATAGGGAAGCCAACAGATTTGAGATGAAGTGGGGAGGATGATAGAAGGGAAGGGAGGCGGAAACCCTAGACCGAGAGTGCTCCCGAGGCTAGATCGCGCTCCAGATAGAGTCACCTTGATGTGTTATTGAATAACTCTAACCTTATCTTCAATTAACATAGATATAATAGGTACTAATAGTTTTATTTATATAAATTCATCTTATAATATCATATTTTTACACTTATTTCAATATAGGGATCCATGAGGATCCATCATAATTCTTGACTAAAACCTATTGGTGTAAGAATTATCAACTTGAGAAAGGTTTTTATCCCAATCACCATTCAAATATAGAGAACTTTATCTCAAAATATCTTATAGGTTTTTAATAGTCCTATAATACTAAAAATATATTTAAGTATGATAATTAGTAAATTAGACAACTTTACATACAGATATTTCTAAATATTTTCCCATAACTTAGAGTTATACCTTGTATCCTGACCAAATACAATAGAATGTGGTACCACATGTAACCTTACCATGTCCTTAATGTATATCATGGAAAGATGGTAAAGAGAGAAATATTATATTATAGAAATTAAGTGTGCTAACTTCATAAGGTGATTGACTATAACCCAAATAGAATTATGGCGTTTATAAGTTTTGGGGAATCTGACGATAAAATCCTTGGCAATGTTTTCCCATTTTCATTCTGATATGAGTAATAAATTTAACATCCCCTTAGAATTTTTTCACTTGTCCTTAACTTATTGATATACTAATCATCAAGATACATAATCCACAATATGTCACTTCATGTTACCCCACTATAAATACTCTTTTAGATATCAATACATATTCCTAATTTAGGGATGAATAGAGATTAATGAGCTATGAGATTCTTCCAGTAATTCCTTATTTTGGTTTTGTATTGATGAGACACATACTCATTTCCTAAAATTTATCATTGTATCACAATCATGGTTGAACTTAAGAATATTTATCACCTTATTTTTTAGCTCCATATCCTTGTTATTCTGCTATTTAATCTTTACATTGATATATAGTTGAACATTAATTTGGGCAAGATAATATTTCTCTCTCTCCTTCAATATTTCAAGGAATTTCCATTGAAAATACATAAATATCAGATCTTCTATGATCCTTATCAAAGATAATATTGAATTATCATTTAGACTCAAATCATTAGTCACCTTTTTCACTTTCACGGGGTGGTAATGTATTGAGTAGTCATAATATTTAATCAACTCCAACCATATTATTTATAAAATATTAAACTATTTCTAGGGGAATATATAATTTAAACATTTATGATTAGTATATAAGTCACACCTTTCTCAATAAATATAATACCTCTATATATTTAATCAAAATATTACCATTAATAAATCTAAATCATGATTTGGATAATTTTTATTGTAAACCTTCAATTGGTGTGAGACATAATCTATCAACATAACATTCTACATAATAAAATACCCCATTACCTTTTTCTATACATCACTATAAATCAAAAACCCTTCTCTATTGTAGGGTAGAGAGAGCCTAGGTTTACTGACAAATCTTCTCTTTGATTCCTTGAAATTTTCATTATATTCATCATTCAGAAGGATCTTAAATCCCTTATGAGTTTACTTAGAGAGTGGATTAGATATCCATGATAAATTCTTCAAAAATAATCATTAATATCCATCCAATCCTAGAAAACTATGAATATTAGTTATAATGGTTGGTCTAGGTAAAGTTCAATAACATTTCCTTTTTAGGGATCCATTTATATACCCCCTCTTGATATTATAAGACACAAAAATGAAACATTATATAGCCAAAATTCACACTTGGTAAATTTTTCATACAAATTACCCATCATTAGGGTCTTCAGTAAAATCCTCATGTGATCTTTCTTATCTTCCTTACTCTTGAAATATATAAGAATATCATATATATATACTACCATAAATTGATCAAGGTAATCTATAATAATTTATTCATTAAATCCATCAATATAGACGGGGTGTTAATAAGAACAAATAGTATGAAAATAAATTAATTGTATTTATACCTCAATCAGAAGGCTGTATTAGGTATGTATTAACTTTGGACACTCAATTTATAGTATCCAAATTGAAGATAAATCTTGTAAAAATATTGAGCTTATCAAAATTGATCAAATAATTCATTATTACAGAGTAGGAGATACTTATTCTTGATCGTGTTCTTTTTATGTTCCTCATAATCAATGAAAAGTTGCATTGATCTGTATGTCTTATTAACAAAA
Organism: Viscum album; assembly: GCA_963277665.1. NCBI lineage: Eukaryota > Viridiplantae > Streptophyta > Magnoliopsida > Santalales > Viscaceae > Viscum > Viscum album. The sequence goes on along the minus strand of OY728139.1, from coordinate 760,793,569 downwards.
ATAATAAGTGTTCCAAATAGTGACACACTTTTTTTTAATTAACCCCTTATCAAAATTATTCTTGAGTTTTTTCTTAAATTCTTGCAACTTAATCTAGGTCATTCTATATGGAGTCTGTAAAAAACGTGTAGCACTGGGTAAGAGTTATATTGCAAAAGTAACTTCACATTTAGAAGGAAGACTCAGTAACTCTTCTATAAGGACATCAATAAACTCCCATAAAATAGGTATATCATTTATTCTGATTCAATCCCCAACCATTTGATATAAATACCCTATATTAATAATAATAAATACCCATTAAATGAATTTGATTTCTATTGGAAGTTAATATTTATCCTCATAAAAATAAGCAATCATGGTTCAGAATATCAAATGTATCTTACCTTACTCAACAACTGATATTAGATTTATATAAGGAAATCAAATACATGCCCAAAATCACATTAAATTCAACTAGAGTAAGAATAAAAAAAAAGGGGTATATATTCCCACAAACATTAATTGGGGATGATTCATATACCCGATATGCGACCAACATACCATTATGTGTTTGTAATTCTATTTCAACATCAATTCATTAAGGTGGTAATGTGATACCATTAATTTTTTTTTGAGATATAAAAGAGTGGGTATAACAAAAATAAAATAATACATTAGTATATCTTGAGGGGATAGTAAGTGTACCTTTCACCACTTTGTTATCATATCCCACATGAACAATTGTTAACAGATGTGATTTCCCTTGGTCTTAGGCTTAAAAGGTTATTGATATTGATCATCATTATTAACCCTTAGATTCAAGCACTGTTTATCATAATTTATATACTCATCACAATTATATAATTAGAGTTTGGGTGGTTTATTTTGTGGATATTTCTCCCAATTTTCATGATTATATAACTTTGTCCCTTTAATTCAACAATTGATTTCCTGATGGATTTCTTTTCCACACTTAAAACCGGTCCCCTTTAAGGCAATTTCCTATATGTTTCTTTCCACACTTCTAGTATAAATGAAAACTAATCTTCTAACATCCATGTTTTTTGTTATTATAATTTATTTTAATTCCATTTTTCTTTTATTAACAAAATTATGAGAATTATAGGTGACTCTAATATCATTTCCACCTTGATAACACATCAATAAATTTATTTACAGTTATTAAAGTATCTTATGACTAATAATTTTTAGAGACTTGGTTTTAATCCACATAATAATCAATCAATATTTATTTATTGTTAAATAACAATACTAGAAATGTTCCCCATAAGTATTGTTAAATTTTACTCATAGGTACCAAAGGATTCGTCATCCTTCTATTTAATATCAAGTAATTCCTTCTCCACCTTCATATGAAGAATATTGGGGAATTACTTACTGAAAATTAATCATATGAACTCATCCCAATCAATGGACTTAATTTCTTAACATTTCCTCATATTCTTGATAAGATTCACTATTGATCCAATTCACATTATAAACAATAAAAAACTAATATAACATTATCATGTTATGAGAATTGGATGACAAAAAATATCTTTTTAGTGTTATTGATCAATTTCTTAGAAATTAATGGAGCCGAAAACCCACTAAAAGAAGGTGGAATTTTCCTCATGAAGGACTATAAAATACATTGTTCCTTTTTACATTTAGAAGCTCAAAATAATTATTTTATTAAGAATTTTTTTACACATAACAACATGATTTTCTCTTCTATCTCCAATAAAATTTGGTTTCTCTAGGGTACAACCATTGCATTTTCCACTACATTTAGTGATAACATGGTAACTTCTAGTTTCATCCATTGAATAAAACCAAAAATAAAAGTATAACCAACAATAATCATAGCGTGAAATCATGTAATGATGAAAATAATTTATAGTATGTCTAAATCATGTCACATTATTTTAAATCTATGACATCTTAGGTTTAACCTTTTTTATTATCTATTCAAATACTTAATAATGACTGTTAAAGAAAATTCAAATTAACCTAAGTATATACTCCAGGAGTGTAAAAATAGGTATGCAGTAAGGAACCATTAACCATTCACTATAATTATGGTTAATATATACTTAACCAACTATTTTTAGGGTTATATCCCCTAGATGCATATATTTTAAAACCACTTCCAATTTTAGTATCCAGATATGGATGTATTTTCTTAGGGAAACCACACTCTTTTTATTTACCATAACTTAAGATGTTATTATATACTTAGTCTTATTCCTAGGGTTCTAACTATAGTTTCCTCATCTAAGTTTCCCAAATTTATTAAATCTTTCTCTGATATGAACTATAGAGACTTATACTTTTCATACATAAATACTACATCTTATTAATGGTAATATCAATTATATATCAATATAACCCATGTTAGAAATATAATATTTTAGTGTTTTTGGAAAAATGAATACATAAATAACATGTAAATAAATGATCTACATAATTTCCCACTAATTTCATCATCAATAAAACCCTTATTATACATAACATACTTGAAACCATTCTCCATATTCTGAGGAAGGGAGACATAATAATGGGTGAGCTCAGATGCTTAATAAGGGTAAATATAAGAGATACAAATTAATTATCATAAGTGATCACAATATAATAAAAATGGAATGAGAATATAATCTTATCATTATAAAATAATACCCATCGATTCATATATCACAATCATGAAACATGGAATAAATTTTTATCAATAAAAATAAAAAAGACATAAAACTGTGAAATCATCCATAATCAATCAAGATCTATGAGAAATTATTATAATAGAAAGACATAAGTTGGTTTCATACACATAAGCCTAGAAAATAATTTATTTATTTAAGGATCTCTACCAATATTATCATAGTGGATTGGATTCACTCCCCATTTCATTAATTCCTTAGTCAAGGTCCACTCCCAAGACTATCTTATTGAAAAAAAACTTACTGAACTGGGTTCAATCCTCATTCTAATACTTATTATATCATGATATATCCTTATTTACCAAATTAATTGGAGTGTTATATAATTATAGTATGACCCATCACAAAATTAAAACCATACATATGTGTGCCACTTGATCATAAATCATTAATTTTATCATTTAATCATTTCCAATGGAAATGATACAAGTCTCATAAAAAATACATTATCATAATCATACAAAAAATCTAGAGAAATAATATATAGGGTAAAATTGGATCATATACCTAGTAAATCATAAGTAACATCAAATGATCTTGTTATATAAAAAAATACATTTAAAATATAACTTGAACATTTATTGAGGAAAATACCACCTTTTTATTTGAAATCAAATATTTAGAATATAAAATTTTCCAAAATATAAGGTAATTTTTTTTCATAGAATAAAGGAATATTTTAATAAAAAAACCTTTAGGATGGTAGGTAATTTCATTCATGTAGTGTATTTTAGAACAAAACATCCTTTAACATTCTTGGTAAAAAGTCAAAAGTACCATGTCTGGAAAATGATAAGAAGGTTCCTTTTAAAAATAATAAGGAAATTAAAATATAGTTAGTAATTAATTTAAATAATGTTTGTATTATATTAAAAACATTTTAAAGAAAATATGGATATTTAAGAAAATATTTCCAACCAAACGGAGAAACATAGTTGGTTTTCCTTAAAAATATTCTTTTAGTATATTTAGTACCTAAAGAGAGGAAAATAAAAATAAAACATGAAATATATAGAAAGAATCATATGAGAAGAAAATATATAATATTTTTTTGATATATATCACAAAATTTCATCATTTTATGATTTAAGCAAAAATGATATCGCTAAAAATGAGATTGAAACATAAAACCCTTACCTCAAGTCCATATTGATTTGTAACCAATCTAACCTACTATAAAATAAAATTAAATTTTATTGTACTCATATACCAAAAGAATAATCATACATAAAATACTATACATGATTTACTTATAAAATCTTATAAGTCTTTCATTAACAATCATTCATTGTCACTATCATTTCGGGTGTTAACTACTTTATTTTTCATGTATGTTTTTGTTCGGTAGTTATTGTTTTTGGACTTTGATCATGGATTATTCATATAAATAATGTTAATAATGGTATACATATCATATATAATTATATATATATATATATAATCATTAATATAAATTGGTGGTTAAAAATGAATTACATCACTACGTGGAGATGGTAACCATTAAGTATACACAAACGATATTTAAATATTTCACTAGTGGAAAAAAATAATGGAAAATATCGATTAGATCATAAAAAATATTTATTATATCATAAATTTAAAATATATACATTAAATATAACATAATTACCACCCAATAAATATGGGTATGGAAAATGAATCATATCATAATGTGGAGGCGGTAGTATATATGTACGCAAGAGCGATACTTTAGTCTCCCATTTGATAGATAAGTTGTGGTAAATGGATGTTAGATTAACATAATAACATCTAATTATATTTATGATACTTTATTAACAAATATCTTAGTTATAAAATAATTTTATAGTAATTAAAAAAGGAAATAAAATTGTAATAGTGTGGTTAAGATCTATACCTCTTCTTTGAGACACCTCAATTGGGTTACTACTTGGGCCTTGAAGGATTGTTAGTAGGATAAGAAGAAAATATATTTGATGAGTGTATGGATTATGGTAATGTTTTTGAAAAATTATTTTCTGATCTAGAAGTATCAAATGGTGTTAATAAGTGAGGATAAGAAGTTCCCTTTGATAAGTGAGGTGAGGGACACACATGGAATTTCTTAAAAGATATCAATGATATACAGTCAATTTCATACAAAAGTGGATAAAAATGTATGGGGATTAATATTTAGGATAATTTAAGGTTTAAATATCTTAAACCAATAATAATTTGATATATGTGTGTGTGAAAATCCTACCCTTATCTCTTTGTTTAACCCCACGATAAACCAGTTTTTACCTTCACCATAGTAACAAAATTGTACTATTTTTACTATTCACTATGACCAAAAATTAATTTGAACCTATTATATTATATTAATTATTATTATTTCAACTATGGAATCCATTAAACTAGATTAAATTTCTATTATTGTAAGAATTGTATTTTAAATAACCATGCAACCCACAACGAAAACCCATTTTAGAAGAATGAATCTTTAAGCGTAAAACATTATTTTTTACATTAATTTCCTTGTAAAAACTAAAAAATTAATTTTAAATTACATTATTTAATATATAATAAATAAATATCATTAATGTTTTTTAGTAAATATAGATTATTTTTAATATAAAAATGCTTTGTTTGTATAATTTTTTTAAAAAAAATGCATTTTAAGCTAAAAATAAACTTATATATAAATCAGGTAGGATGATGATTGTTATATAATTAATGATATTATTTATAATTAAAGGAAAATTATTTTAATTTTATATCAAATTCAAAACATTATGGTACTTTTAATTTAAAATAAATGATATTTTTTTTTAAATTTTTTTTAATTATTTACTAAGAAACAAAACAATTTTAGAAAAATCTAAAAAATCCCCCTAAGATAATATTTACATAATAATTTTGAAAATTATATTAATTTTAAAAAATAAAATTTCAAAATTTTTTATAAATTAATTATATTGTTCCTGTGAAAAAAAAGTGATAAAACCCATTTTTGCAGAAAACATATTTTTAAAGCACAAAATTACTTTACTAAAAATTCAGTACTTATTTTTTATGAATTAATACATACTATTGAATTATTAAAAAACTTTACACATATTTTCATAAAGTTTATTATTATTATTCATACATTTTAATTTAGTGGGTTTCTTATAATGGTTTACTATATCATGTTTCATATCGACTCGGTGTTGCAGTAAGGAAAGATATCGAATACTCCAAGTTTTATTTAAAAGAAAAAAACATATAAAATCTTGGGGTGTTATACAGTTTATCTCTATAATTCATCATATGATTATCTCAAATCTAAAAAACTAAATGTAATGCATAACCTCCAATACATTGGAATCAGAAGCCAAAGTCCTCCCTCTTTTTAGTGAAGTGTTGATTTCAGAACTCCATGTCAAGGACCTATTTATATAAAAAAGAAATATATTATATATACACATGTATATCATATATTCATTCCACTTCTGTGCCATTATACAACTAAAAATAGAACATAAATGTAACAAGGTATGTTTAAAATATCTCCCAAAATTTTTCCCTAAGTTTCTATATCTCTTGGTGATATAAAAACACACAAGAAATAGTTCAAAACAGAAAAAAAATATTTTAGAAGGTTTCACCATTTCATGGAGCACTTCCCCTTATAGGAAAGAAGAAAATAATACACATTTAGGAAGTCCAAAATAACCACATTGACTCACAAAACACCAATAGTTTCCCTTAAAATACCCATTATGAATTCAAAAATTCCCATGGTGGTGTTTTTATAGATTTTTCACCTTAGAAATTTAACTTAAATGGAATTTGATTACTCAAAAAAATTACAAAGGGTTCACCAACATCATCATTGAAAAAATTATACAAAAAACCCCTTCAAGTGAAAAACATCATTCAAAACATCCTTAATTATCATTAGCTTTTAATTTTTTTTCATTATAAAATTTCACCACTAGGGTGTCACGAGCATTGAAATGGTCATAATCTTACCATCTCTTCAAATAAACTACTAATCTCCTCAAACCACACTATATCCATATTTCAAGGGCTTTATACCATAGAAACCATGGAAACAACTCTCATGATCTTTAATTAGTTCTACATGATCTTCCTCTACTCATATGGTCATGATCCTAACTCTACCCTAGATATTTTCATAATAATGATTTAGTGCATAAACCATGAAATTACCTCTACGATTAGATCCCATGCTAGTTTGAAAATATCCATTTATGACATGGTCATCCTATCTTTGTTTTTTTAAATTTTTATTTCATACTCAACATATCATTACGAATTTAGATTATAATACCCTTTTCAACTTCCAAGATCTTTGTTTTGAATTATGTTTTAGCTTCAAATTTCATTACTTTCCCCCAAACTTCTCTCAAAACCACATCCTTCCATAAATAATTAAAAATAAGATAATTAAATAATTAAATCTCATTAATAAAATGAAATTATTAAGGAAAAATAATGCATAATTTGAGTTTTCAAGAATAAATTTTACAACATGAATGAGTTAGAATGATGAAATAAGAAAGTATAAAAATTTCATAGAGTATCGAAAAATCATTATAATTATACTAAAAACTATAGTAATAATTACTAGTGTAGTTTTTTACAATTTTCAAGTGAAAAGAAATCAATAGGGACCTAATACAATTCCCTAGTTGCTGAAAAAATAATAATTTATGACATTAAATTTACAGTGTACTATATCCTATTATACATATGAATAATGGATTATAAGTAATTATGTCTTATCGATGGGGATTTGGATAGTTTAGTAGATGATTAAAAAGATTCATCCATATTTTATTTCTTTATTGGATGTAAATTCTTCTCATTCCATTACAATACACAAGATTTTATTTATTTATATATTTAAGAAGTATAGTATATATGTAAAACTCATGAATATAACTAAGTTATTTTGGGTAAAATAATAATAATAGGATGTTTGAGAAGAGGTTTTATCACTATTATTGATTATATATAACAATATTAATGTTGTTAATATTAAAAAATAATTAATTTCAACAGTTGAGAATGAAGCAGATTGATTTCAAGTATAATTAAATTAAATAAATGGTAGAGCAAGGTGTCTTGAAGTGGGAATAATTTATCATAATAGATCATATAAAATATATAATGAAGAAATAACTATAAATAAATTAATTTATAAAGAATAGTGTTAACCTTAGAGGTTAATACTATCCTTTCAGTTCAATTTATAAATAAATAAACCATATATCCCAAGGTATGTGTTTTCACTAACTATTATTTACATATACGAGTTCAATTGGCATTACACACCCTATAAAATCAAAATCGTTTTGGTTTTTTACAAAAGGGAGAAAATTTGAGAAACAAGATGGGGATATGAGGTAATAAAATAAGTATAGATAAATCATAAATGAATAAGGGGGATAAAAAAGATATAAGGTGAGATATTGTTTTTGTTTTTAATGACTTTAACAACTAGTATAAACCATTAAGGGATGGGGTGAAAGGATAAATAGATATTATTTAATTTTTTATTTATTTAGTTTATTTAGTCTTATTTTTATTGAAGAATTTAAGTCATGTGATCATAAAATAAATTAATATAATTTCTAAGTAAACTATTTCATATAAAAAAATTTAACAATATAATTTGTAAAATGTATAGTTGGTGCTTAAAAAACCCCATATGGGAATATTTGTTTTAGAAAAAATGAATTTGGAGTTTGGGTTTTATTTATTTTTGAAAACAATAAATAAATTTCACATGTTATAATCAAGGATGATAGGGAGAAGTTTGATGGATTTTGGATATTAATAAATTATGTTTGATATAGGAGACCAAAACTACCCCATGGTACTTGTGAAACAACATGTTGACTAATTAAACCATATGAGGAATCAATATGTATCACTCTCAATTCCACACCCAATAATGATAAAAAACCCAAATTTAGATCATTTTAATTAGAGATTTTTCAATATATTTTTATATAATTCTTTAAGGAATAACACAATAAAATAATGTTTATTGTGGTGAAGAATATCAATTTAGATAGTTTTGTATGAAAATCCTATGAATATGGATGAGTGATTTGGCCTAATAAAAATTTAATTAGAAAAAGAAATAAATGGTTTTGTGCTCATTAAATGGACATGGGGAATTTATCTAGTCAAATTTAAAAACAAGTAAATTGAGGGGAAATCCAAGAGGATATAAATCAAGACTAGTGTTTTTGGATGGGATCCTTTTCAAAAAAAATTATCATGAAAAATAAATTTATATCATGGGTTTTCACAACCAATATAAAAAACTAATTTCCGATATCATTTAGATATAAAACTTTTAGATATTTTATGTTATGTTTTACTCTATTTTTAATTATTAAATTGAATTTTATTTTACCACTTATTAATGTGGAATGAATATTAGAAATTAAAGGGGAGATAATGATGAATATTATTGAATTATATTAATTGTTATATTAGGCATATAGAAAAAATTAATATATAGAGAGAGTGATATAATAAAAAGAATAGGATATAGTATAGAGGTCTCCAAAGGGACAATAATCTATTATATTGAGATTTTACTAAGGGATAAAGTTATTATAATATGATGTAAAAGAGTTAGTCAACTATAAATGTTAACAAATTTGGAGAATATTTTTGTAAATTTTTACTAGATATATAATGTTTATATGTATGTTAAGTGATATGTATTAATTAATTTCAAACAAATCATGATGAGGGAAGTGGTCCTTGAGGAAAAATAGGTATACTCAAAACATGTCATAATCATTTGTTGATTATAGTGTTTTGACCAAGACAAAAGTGAGTTAGTACCACTCCTTGCATTAGATTCCATGTTGGAGGGGAAAAAGAAATTTTCATGTGCTTTATATTATTTAAAATATATCATGAAAAATGATAGTAAAATATAGATCTGCATATTCTAACTTAAAGTATAAACAAGATCCATAAGGGAACAAAGTGAAGAAAATATTTTATTAAAAGACCTTAATTCACCCCAGGGTATTTACCATTTTGGACTAATACTTTATTTAAGTAGATCAAAAACTAAATATTATATTATTTAGATATATAATATATTAAATATTTCTCATAAGTTTTAATATATTATTTATTATAAAATTTATCAACCTAAGTGGGTTTAGAAACCTAGTTTTATTAATTTAAGTCTTTAATTTTTTTATAAATGGTTGTGTATTGGGAGAAGAAGGGTAAAAATTAAATTCAATAGTTCTTAGATTGAAATTCAGAATACTTCATTAGATTTGAGATATGGTACTTAACATTGGGTAGGAATTTGTATTTTTTTAAATGGTTTGTTTTTCCCATATATATCATGTAACATACCAACCCTCCTCATTGTATTTGGAATAAATGAGTGGTGTTACTTTCCTTAGGTGACATCCCCAAGACACCAAAGTATAAAAATGAATTTAAAGGGATTCAGATAATGTTGGGGGATGATTTTAACTTTAGAAATAAAATAACCAAACCACCATAAAACAAATATCCAAACCAATATATGATGCACTAGTAAAACAATAAAACCAAATTCATACTCAATAATAAAAAATTATTTCAGAGTACCAACAGAAAAAAATACAATAACCAAAAAAATACAAAGAGATTCCAAGAACCAAAGACAGACAAAATATATTAGCTCAATAAACCCAACCATGATCCAAGCTACAAATCCTCCTGATATAATTACAAAATCAATACACATCACTCGAGAAAGATTATACATTCCCTTTACCTATGTCCTAATAGATGAAATCTAAAAATTCATCAAAGTGACTAAGTAGGGGTGAGTATAAAATCTATAGGATTTCCCCAATTACTTTTGAACTCACACCATAAGGAAAAAACTTGTTAGCATAAATTATATAAAACCATTTGAAAGAATTTAAACAATTTATAATAAAACAAAAAAAAATTGTTCTATGGAAATACATTATGAAAACCACTAAAAACATTTTATGTTAATTTTGCATTCCCATTCTATGTTTCTAATAATAAAAATTCATGCCTAGGTGACATGAACATACTCATGAGTGGACTCTCATCGATCCATGAAGTCATCATAAGGTGACCAATACCAATTTACCCTATAGCACACACCCCTTCCAAAGGGTCATGTCTATGAATTCACTCACACCAACCATGTATAAAAAATTCCATGAAAACCGATTCCTCATTAAACCTTTATTTCTGTAAATAATTTCAACAAATATTTTTCATGTGTTAAAATAAACCATAATTTTAAAAACAACCTTTTAAAATTATCAATGAAGAGGATTTTCTAAGAAACCATTCAATTTCCACAATATCAAAGTCATAATACAAAATAGGTTTCTATCAAGAATCATTTAATGATTTTAAAACAATTTAAAGCAATTAATCTAAATATAACTAAGAATTCAAGTTCTAAGTCAAGTGGATATGAGTGGGAATCCACCTACCTATCAACGATTGGTGAAAATGAATAACTGCACAAAAAATCTCTAGATCTAGACTCATCATACCTTCCCTTCAATATATCAACAATATCATATCAAGATTCAAATCAAACAATATATATATATCCATAAAATATGAGATATATGGTTTTAAGAGAGTGAAGAAGAATGGATCTAAGAGGAATAATTAATATGTATGACTTACTAAGGAATTTGGATCTCCAATGTGCTTTAATTTGACTAATAATTGCTTCTAGGTCAAATGATATGGTCTCTAAATCCTAGGGGAAAAAGGAATTCTAGATTCTAAAGAATTAGGGGATTAATGAGGGGTTAAAGACTTAATTTTGATTATATCATCTAATTTAGGGGGTGATAAATGTACGTTTCATGGTTAGGGAACATAGATTTTCAAAATGTGGATCAAATGTGTGGTGATAATACCTTAGGCCAACCACTCATATATCTATCTCTGACTGTTATAAAAACTATGCAACAATATTGTTTTTCCTCACTATCCCAACATAAAAGGTTTCCCATGGGAATTCGAATAGTTTGGCTAAACCGTGTGCCAACTATGTACATTCCCTTTGACCAAAGTCTTCCCTTTAATAGTTTTTTGGAGATGGTTTATAGTTTATACTAATTATGAGAAAACTATGAATCTCTTGAAATGCCAACAAAATATAAAAAAACCTTTAATAATCTCTTGAATGTTAACCTGGTCATTAAATAGACTTAAAATACATGAATAAAGGTTCATTTACCTAAAATTGGAGAAGATAAATTGTCCTCACCATTTGAATTTCCATCCTCAAAAAGTTGAAAATCAGTGTTTCCCAGAAAGAGTTTTGGTCTTTACTCCCACACTTCCTTTTCAAGCTCTAATGTTTTGTCCTAAATCCGAAAATGTGTCCATAAAACCCATACCAAACTAACTTTTTTTACATGTTAGATCTTCTCTTACCTATCCACAATTCATACTAGAACATGTATTAATACAACATCTGTCTCTAAGTCAACATGATCCCATTAAATCACATATTCAGGATTAGGTTGGTACTTCTTCAACCGAGACAAATAAAATACATTATACACTGAACTAAACCTTGGAAGAAAATCCAACTAATATTACACCTCACCAACCCATTCAAGTATCTCAAAAGGGCCAATGTACCATGGTGATAAATTTCCCTTCTTACCAAAGTGATGGTTCCCAAGTCTTAGAGAAATTATCAAGAATACATGATCACTCACCTAATATGGTAGTGGTCACTAATGATGATCCTCATACGATTTCTAACAACTTTGATTGCCTCTATCCTCTTTCTAGAAAATAGAATCTTCATTATTGTCTATTAAAAAATATTGGATCTAGTCAGTGAAGTCTCACCTATTTCTACCCAAAAATGTAGAAAACTATAAATATTCTTGTACAATTATTTAAAAAGATCTGAATGTATCATGTCCTAATAGATTTTATTGTATGAGAACTCCACTAATAGAATATTCTCCTCCCATGAAAAACCAAAATCTATTATATAATCCCTGAGAATTTCCTCTATCATTTGTATTTTCCTTTTGGATTTTCCATCCATTTGAGAATGACAAGTCGTTCTCATAGTCAATTGGGTTCCAAGGTATTTTTGTAAGGGCTTAAAAAAAAGTGGGAAACTTAGGGAATTAAATAGATATAATAAAAATTGAAACACCATGCATCTTTAAAATTCCTAGAATATAGATTTTTGACAAGGCTTTCAACTTATTGGTTTCATTAATAGGGATGAAGTGATTTGAATTTGTAAGCTGATCCACAATCACCCATAAAGAATTATGTTCATTAACTATTCTTGGTATACCTATAACAAAATTCATGGATATATATTCTTATATCAACATGGGAATCAATAAATATTGTGACATAGCTGGTCATTGATTGTCTTCCTTGACCAGCTGATAGGTGAGGAATCTTGTGACAAACTGTTCCACTTTCCTCTTTTTGACATCCAATCAAAACTATACTCTCAAATATTTATACATATTATATATTCTAGGATTAACAACCCATATCAAATGGTAGTAGGAAGAAATAAGTTGTTCCTGATAAGCCAAATATATCACAATAAAATATCTAAAATGTAACAGTGAGCTCCCATATATCTTCTATCCCTTAGTGTTCTTCCCACTATTTATTTTTTACCTCATAGATTGATATTATGGGTAAAAAGTTTGAAAAATTTTTACTTCATTAACCAAATTATAAATAACTAAGACCAAAATAAAAATCACACCATTTCTTAGTTATTCACAATCTAGATACATATAAGGTATGGATGGAACTAGTTTCGATTTAAAGTCTCTCTAGCTAACTGAACTTATGAATTTATACTAAATGTATATTCTATAGAATTTCCTTTCACCGGTGTATATAATATGTCTAAATTAAACATTTGAATATATTATTTTATACTTCTTTTCATTAGGTTTAAATCTATTTGTCATAAAATGTTCTCCAAGCTATTATATTCTGTAAACACCATGAATTCCCCACAAAAAAGATAATAGTGATAAGTCTTCAAATCATTGATTAATACAGATAAATCCAAATGATGCATTGGGTAATTTTTATCATACACTCATAACTATCATTAATCATATTCAACAAAATGAGGTCCCTTCATGAAAACATATCCCAACCTATATCCTGATGCATTATAATATACTACATAGACCAATCCAAATTCTAGAAATGTTGGGATAGGTTTTGATGTAAGTCTAACCTTTATTTATTGAATGTATTTTTTGGAATTAATTGTTCTATTGGAAAGGAATTACCTTATTAATCAAATATTTCATCAGTGGGACTAAATGTAAAAAATCACATATGAAACATTTTTAGTATTCTACAAAGCAAAATAAGTTACATATTTCAAATATATTCTCTCATGTTTTATAAGAGATAATATCTTCTATCTTTTGGGATCTACAAAAACTTATTTCTCAAAAATTACATGGGAAATGAAATGAACCTCTTGTATCCATAAGTCACACATTGATAAATTAGAAGAAAAGCAATGATCTCACAAGATACCCAACACTACATCCAAGTGTTGTTCAAGTCATGATTTTTACTAGAATACACTAAAATATTATCAATAATCATCACTAAAAAGGAATCTATACAATTCTTGAAGATTTGATTAATCAATTCCACAAATATTTATAGTTTATTTATAAGACCAAAATTAATAATGAAATATTCATAATGGTATCATTTTCTTCTAAAAGATTTTTTAGAACATCCTGATTCCAAACTCATAGTTGGTGATATCCAAAACATGAGTCAATTTTAGAGAACCATTGGGATCCCTTAAATTGATAAAAAATATCATTTATTTGAGGAAGATGATAAATATTCTTTATCATAACCTGGTTAAGATTATGATAATCCACACAATCCACCACTTTTACAAAAAGAACTGGTGTTGCCCATGGAGACATGATTGGTTGGATGAACCATTTTCTTTCTAACTCTTCCAAATGAACTTTAAATTCCCTAAATTATATTATTTCCATCCAATAAAACAAAATAAAAATCAGATGGTCCCCCAATAAAATATCATTTGTAAACTCCACTTCTAGTTTTATTGGAAAAATTATGAAATTATCAAGAAAAACATTCGAAAATTAGTAAAATATGTTTTGAAAATATTCATTTCTAATCTTTTATATAGATTCCAAAGTTAGTTCTTCCAACTAATAAGATAGTTCCATCAACTGGCACCAGAACACATGCACTACCTACCTTTACATCCTAATATTCTATAAATTGATGTTTTATTCATTTAATAGATGTGAAACAGACCTTTGGGGAATAACATTATATGTTATCCTTGAATGATGTTAACCAATCCATACCCAAAATAAATTCATAGACATCCATATCAAGAACAAAAAAAATACCAAAGAAACCCATCCCCATAAATAGTTATAGAACATGTTTTACACATAAAGTCTTAGTACTCACTTTATCCAAGAAGAGTTTGAAGTTTCAAAACAGAAGGAATCATATCAACATGAGAAGAAATACAATAAAAAACCTGAAAATAAATAAATTAATGGGATACACCCATATAAAAAAAGCTTGTATAAGGGTCTAATTCAAATGAATCATACCACTTACTATATAAATACACAATTTATCATCTATGATCACTTTCTTAGCTCCATAATTTTTTTTCTCACTACGCTTGTCTCTTTTTACCCTATTGAGATTATAAAGGTTAGGGAGTAATGGTGTTCCTAGAATATCCTTATATCACTCAATTTTGATAATGAGAATTATTCTCTTGCACTTTTCATGTTGAGGAATATGATGTTTGAGAAACATGAGATGTTTCTTTCGCAGAAGACCTTAGAGAAATGTGACAATAACACTGAACATGTCTCATATGATTTCAATTGTGACAAGCTCTAGGTGGTGTTATAAAATACCACTTCATCTAATCGAAAGAACCACATTGAAAACATCTTGTCTTACTCTTCAGTTGAGGAGGAATATTTATTGATCCCATGGTCTAATTCTGAGATATTTCACCAATTTAGAAGTAGGTTTCCCTCTTATTATTATTTCCAGATTTTGAGTTCCCACCTATTCACATCAGATTAAACATAGTCTGCACAACTTCATTCCTATAGATATAACTTTATACCATAGTCTATGTATTGACAATTTATATATAGTTTGTAATCAATAGAACAATAATATTTGAGTGAATACTCGATCATAACCCCAACTCAAAAATAAGTTCCTTGAAGGATGCACTTGTATCTACTTTTGGGGAAAAGAGAAAAAAATACATAAATTTAGCCACATACTCTGTCACCATGATAGATTCTTTCTTCAAACTGAAGAAGTTAATTTTTATAGAAATATAAAATGTGTGAGGATATAATTGTTTATTAAAAAATTCTATAAAATCATCCCATGTTATGTCTAGGACAACTTTATCCTAAACTGTTAAATCCAAAAATTGGAATTATAAATCCTCCAATATATAAATTTCTAAATTAAATTTCAACTCAGCCAGTGTTCATAAGAAATGAAAAATTGGTTCATCCTATTTAACCAAACTTCCACTTTATCCAACTTGAATCCCCCTGAAATATGGGTGGCTTATGCTTTTTTAAACTAAATAAAATTGTCTAATTGTTGAGGCTCATTATTCTAGTTAACCCAATACATGGATTGGAAATCATGGATAATGCTTTTGACCATCTTTTGGTAAACCTATGGCTCATGTGAAACCACATTTTTAGCAAACTCTTTCAATTGATTCCTATGATGTCTACTCAGTTCCATTCTCTATAACAAAAAAAACTCCATTTAGTCTCACTCACGAGAAACTAAATCCTTAGTAATTTTAGTTTACTACATCATCACATGTAACAATCATATATTTCCAAAATCCAGCCATTACCAATGTTTTAATCATTTTTGAAAATATTACAACCATTCTATTAAAAATCAAAACATTAAAATATTTTCAAAAATCGATAATTTTTTTACTATTTCATAAACCATTAAACCTAGAATGAAAAATGCAGTCTGAGTGGTATTCCTTACTATCAATTCATGTTATGAAATTATCATCTATTAAACCCATGAAGATGAGATTTAAAATCACTTATGTACCTAAACATCCTATAAACTTGAAGTTTAGCATAAAAATGGCAGGTAAATATTTCAAGGCTATAAATCTCATGTTATGATGATCTTATTTCCATGTTATTATCCCAAATACAGACTGATACCATTTCTATCTCATGAATCATACAAGAGGAATCCTTTTTTCACAAAATGAATGATGGGATGGTGAAGATTGATACCATATGTAACATTCCACCCCTCCTCAATGGATTAATAATAGATGAGTGATGTTACATGCCCTATGTGACATCCCTAAGAAACTAAAGGATGGGTATGTATTCCAAAGTGATTTAGAGAGTATTGGGGGATGATTTTCAATTTAGAAATAAAATAACTAAACCAACATTAAAAAAACGTCCAAACCACTCTACGATGAATGATTAAAACAATACAACCAAAGGTATACTGAATAATAATAAAATAAATCAAAGCACCAATGAAATTGAAATAAAATAACTAGAAAATACAAAGAGACCCCAATACCTGAAGGAAACTAAACGAAATCACCCCAAGTAACCCAACCAATATCAAAGCTCCAACTCCTCCTAATATGTTCACATAATCAATACATGTCACATGAGAAATATGGTACCTTCCCTTTACCTATATCTTGATAGATGACATCTTCAAATGCAATGAATTTACCAATCTGGGTGTGAGTATAAACTTTATAGGATTTCCACATTGATTTCCTAAATCATTCCCCTAGGAAAATACTTGTTAGAAAAATTTATATAAAACAATTTAAAAGAATTTAAATAGTTTATATTAAAAGAAAAATAGTTTTTGTGAAAATAAAAAAATAAAAACTACTAAAAAAATTTCTCACTGATTTAGAATACCCATTACATGTTTCTAGAAACACACATACATTCCTAGGTGACAATTACATACTTTTTAGTGGCCTGTCATCAATCCAAAAAGTCATCCCAAACTGAAAAATACCAAGTTCCCCAATGTCACATGCCCCTTCCACAAGGTCATTTCTATGAATACACTCACACTAACCATGTATTCAAAACTCCATTAAAAACCATTAAATATAAAACCATTATTTAATTAAATAATTTCCAAAAAAAAATTCCATGTATAAAAAAAATCCATAATTTTAAAACCATCACTTCAAAATTATCACCAAAGTGGAATTTCCAAGAAACCATTCAATTTCAACAATTTCAAGTCTATAATACAAAATAAGTTTCTATCAAGAATAATACATATATTTCAAAAAAATATATAATAAATTCATTTAAATAAATCTAATTATTCAAGTTATAAGACAATTGGAGATGAGATAGAATCCACCTACCTCTCAACGGTTGAAAAAAATGAAGAACGAAACAAAAAATCTCAAGATCCAGCCACAACACAACTTCTCTTCAATATATCCAATAAGATATTATCATGATTCACATAACACAAAATATATATATCAATAATAGACTATATTTATGGTTTCAGGAAAGAGAATAAAAATATATCTTAGAGAAAAGGTGAATAATGAGGACTTACTGATGAATCCAGATCTCCAGAACACTTTAATTCACCTAAGAACTACTTCTGGATCAAAGTGGATTCTCTCTAAATACTAGGGAGAAAATAATTGTGATATTCTAGAGAATTAAGGGATTTAATAATGTTTTAGGACATAATTAAAATTAGATCCACTAATTTTAGGGTGCCGACTATACACTTCATGGTTATTCAACACGGTTTGGAAAACTATGTGCAAAGAATGCGGTGTTACTACTTTAGGACAACCCCTTGAATAATTATCTCATATTGATAAAAAACCATGTGTCAAACATAATTTTACTCATTATACTGACTTGTACATTTTCCCTTATGCCTTCACATAGTTTTTCCAATCCTTGTTCCAACCATACTCCTACCCAGTGACCATTATACCCCTTTTATGGTTTCCCAAATATGGTGCATGGTCTCCATTAACTGTGCACAAACAATGAACCTCTATAAATGACTCAAAATATTCAAAATATCTTTAAAACCTCTAAAAACTTAACCCAAGAATTAAATAGTCTCAGATACATGAATAAATGATCATGTACCTAAAACTATGGGTGATATATATTAGGTTGCAATGAATTTATTTAATATTTTTTTAAAACAATAATTCATTTAAATTATGGATTATTTTTATTAATTATTTATATGGAATGAGAGATATTTTCCAAAGGTTTCAATGATATAGAATTATTATATAATATTATGAATCATGAAATTTTAATATCATCTACTTGGAAAGTTAGAGGAATTAATGTTGGGTTTAATGGGGAGTGAAAATAGTAACCTATGAAGGATATAGGTGAGGCTTGAGTGTTTAATTGATGAGGGAAGTTATAACATGGAATCATGAGGAAAAATTAGATCAATATTATTGGGATTTGAATTTTCAACCCAAAAAAATTATCTCCATTTTAAACATTTTTCTATTATCCATTATCTAGAAGAATATAACCTTTATTTTATGGTAATCAACACAATACTCAAGATCATGGTGAATCAATGATTGGTATGAAATTTATTTGAAGATTGAGTGGATAT
This sequence comes from Viscum album, assembly GCA_963277665.1. Taxonomy (NCBI): domain Eukaryota; kingdom Viridiplantae; phylum Streptophyta; class Magnoliopsida; order Santalales; family Viscaceae; genus Viscum; species Viscum album. Next base: position 760,774,112 of record OY728139.1, on the reverse strand, counting down.
TATGGAAATTAAAAACCAAACCTTAGGAATATATTATTATTATAATTATACTCTATCCATTATGATATTTAAATAAAATTATTCATTCATAAAATTTGGTTTCATTGCATTGATTCTCATGCCCTTATTTCTTAGAAAAATACTATAATTATTTTTGGTTTCTCCTTCGTGTAGTTTTTAATGGTGGATCATGTTTTAAAAATAAAGAACCAATTAAAGGGACAACCAATCATTGAACATTTGTGATTACCTCCTATCACACACCTCTTAGTATAACACAATACTAGTGATGAAATGTCCCAAGTATAGGGACCCAATCCTTTTACATATAACATTAAATGATTTTAAGCATAATTAATCATCAGAGTACAAGCCAAGGATCATTAATTCTAGTGTCTTGGAAGACTAGGTACATATAACATAAAATAAGGGGATAAAAAACACTTCTTTATTTAATATCCATAAAGATCTCCTAACTTCCATTGAGACCTTGCATATTCATAGGGTACCCTGGGGAACAAATGAACAAAGGGATGAGCTGAAAATTCCTGTAAGGGAATGAACATAAGGATACATCTTAAGCAAATGAGTTAGGAGGCATGACATAATGATATCTAAAGCATAGAACATATGAAATCATATCGTATAATCATGGGATCATATAAACATGGAATCATATAAACATGGAATCATATAAATGTGGAAAAATAATAAAACATTTCTTTAGTATGGGTCAAGGCTAACCACCTATCCCGTTTCCCATATTAGTACGGGTCAAGGCTAACCGCCAATCCCATTTCACATCGCATATCATGAGACTTAAATTTACCCAATGTATTAGAGAGATATCTGGGCACACCCATCTCAAAATTTTCATGAATATTATTTCCACATAAATATTATTACCACATAAATATTCTTACCACATAAATAATCATACATAATCAACCACACATAAACATATGGGTACCCATGGAAAGAATTAGGTACCACAATCCTGATATAGTTCATAGCCAATGAGTGTATCATGAAAGTGTCCATGAAAGAAAGGTATTAGAACATATATGGATGTTCATAGGGTAAAATATGATTAAAAAATTGTATGTGGCGTAAAACATAAGTGAAAACATATAAGGATTGTATTTGAGAAACATTAGCATCAAAACATTTTTTTTGCGGTTTTAAGGAAAATACTTTAGAGATTTTAAAATAAAAAATAGGAAAATATTTTATATAAAACCATAATTTAACCAAGAAGGTTTTCATAATAAAAATACTGATTTTATAAATACAATTATGGCTTAAAACACCAGATATAGTGATGTTTAAATTGGGTAAAAATTTGGAAAGTTCCCTTAAAATGAGTGTGCTTATTAGGAAGTATCGAGGATGGATTCTCTTAAAAGCATGTATATCTACAAAAGAGAATGAGAGATGGATCTTGGAACATGAGTACGTATCATATAAATATTATTTATAAGTTTTACATAAAAATAAAATGAAACTACATTTTGGTAAAAAGAAAGATAGAGCAACCCGGAGGAATAAAGGAAGTTCGGGTAGAATTCACTACTGTTTATCGGCATGGTATCAGGTGTAACTAAGAGGGATTTATGAGAGAGAAAATGGGTTTATCATCACTTAGAAATCAAGAGGTAATTATGAGTGAGGTTCATAAACATACCCCATCATTTTCTATTACACATAAAAAGGAAAAGCATAGAGGACAATCTTGATTAAGAGTGAAAATGAGAGGATCCCTTACCTGAAATACATTGGTGTTCTCCACTTGTTATGAAATACCTGAATAAAAAAATTAGGATTAGTAATTCATAAGTACAGAACCTATTATGTATGTAATTTATTTATTACAACCCTTTTTAGTTCATTCAGGGCCTTTTTGATTAGTTATAATTTTCAATTTCATTGTTTGGGCTCATTTGTTTACTTGGTTTTAAAAGATCGGTTCATTTATATTCAAGTTCGGATAAGCATGAAAGATGGAAGTGGTTGTCCAAAAATGAAGCTATATTCTATTAGTAAACATATAGGATATTACAAGGTTTTAAATTTAATTTTGTTACTTATATTGAAGTCTAACTATTATATAAAACCATAGTGACAACCGTTTTTCTTAATCGACGGGTTTGATTACAAAGAACATGTTTTTCTTTATAACTTAATAAAATTTTTACAAAAGGATTAAAAAAATAAAAATAAGATATAATACATATATAATAATCTGGTTAAACCATAACAAAAATGGTTTCATGACCAAAATTAAAGATAATAATAGAAATTGATAAACCGTTGTCCTTAAATGTGCTAAATTAGCACATCTCAAACGATGCTTTCATTTCTTTCAAATAAAAGGTGGGTAAAGGAGATAAGATAATGAAATATAAAATTAGCATGAAAAAATTCCAATACATGTATGTTACTGTATTTATCATACTATTATGGTGAAGGGATGATAGGAAAGAAACAAAAAGAAAAGAACTTAAAAGAAATGAAGGAATTGAAAAGAGGAATTTTCCTCTTGAGACTTTCTCCTTTGAGAACCTTTTAATGGGAGTGGTTTCAGTATTATGAAGAGTCTAGGAGCTTTTGGACATGGGGGAGGATATTGGGAAGAGATTTGGGTAAAATATTGGCAAGGCACAAGGCTTGAGAGGAGTGAAGAGAAGAGGGAGTGAGGGGGGGGGGGGGGGGGGTTATAGTGGAGGAGAGAAGGGATTTATAAAAATAAAATTCATTAATTTATTATTTCCAATGAAGAAAAGGAATAGTTAGTCTTACATGACCAAGAATAGTAATTGTATCATGTGATCCCGAACCAATTGGTCTTAGATCATCAGAACATCATGCATGACTCTATAATTAGCTTATTTTGTAAATTATGGTATTTCACTATTCATAAAAATTCAATTATTTCAGAAAAATCCCAAAAATTCACCCCAACCATTTTTTAACTTGTAGAATCCAAAAATGAAGTCCATTTTTCAAAAATAATTTTATAAATATGATTATTTTAAAATTAAATAAAAATCATAATTTATTATCAAAAATCAGTTTTAAAACATTCATTTACTTATTATAAATAATAGGTATGTCGTACTTTCAACTTGAATATTATTTATATATTATCATAGGTAAGGTTACTATTCATTAGGTTATATCACTATTCATAAGGGTATGTTACTATTCATAAGGATAGGTTACTATTCACCAAAAATTAATTTTTCTTATTAGACTCCAAATAACTTACTGATTGAAACCATGTATGTCATATTTTCAAAATTCCAAACACAAAAGTGGAAAACTTATGTTTAAAGGTAACTTAACACTTATTAGTTCATTATGTTGTGTTTTAATGTGATTTTATAACACATTTATAAGAAAGTAATTTCCATTTATAAAATATTGGGTCATTACATTCTTCCCCCCTTAGGAAATTTTGCCCTTGAAATTTCATTTTACATTATAAGACAAAAATAGGTGGGGTACTTTTCCTCCATTTATTCCTCTAGTTCCCATGTTGCCACTTCATACTTATAGTTTCTCCATAGTACCTTGACTAGATGAGCAGTTTTGTTGCATAGAACTTTGTCTCTGTGATCTAAGATCTTCACTGGCATTTCCTCATATGAAAGATCATCCTCCTACTGTACCACCTTTGAAGAGAGTACATCCGAAGGGTCTGGTATGTAATTCTTTAAGAGGGATACATGAAAGATGTCATGTACTTTTGACATGGTAGGTGGAAGTTCCAGTAGATAGGCCGCAACTCCGACTCGATTAAGGATCTCAAAGGGGCTGATGTACCTGGGACTTAAATTCCCTTTATTTCTAAACCTCATGACCTTCTTCTATAGAGATATGTGTAGAAATACCATGTCTCAAACTTGGAACTCAAGGTCTCATCGACAGTTATCTACATAACTCTTCTGTCGACTTTGGGATGCCTTGATATGTTGTTGATTGGTTTTCACCTTCTCCACCATTTCTTAGACCATTTCAGGTCCTAGTATATTATGCTCACCATATTCATCCCAACATGCCGGTGTTCTACACCTTTTCCCATAAAGGGCTTTATATGGTGCCATTCAGATGCTCGAGTGGAAACTGTTGTTGTAAGAGAATTCAACTAGTGGAAGATGTTGGTCCCATAATCCTTTGAATTCCATAGAACATTCTCTCTACATTTCTGAATAGTTTTCTCATATTGGCCATTATTTTGAGGATGATAGGCCGTACTGAAGTTCAATTCAGTGCTCAGAGCATGCTGGAGACTTTTCCAGAATAGCGAGGTGAATCTCGGATCACGATCATATACAATAGATAGTGGTACTCCATGCAGCCTTACCACTTCTTTGATGTAAATCTGTGCAAGTTGATCCAATGAGAATTCCTATAAAATTGCGATAAAGTGAGTTGTCTTCATAAAATTATCCACAACGACCCATGTAGCATTGTTTCCTATGGATGTCCTTGGAAGTCCAGTGACAAAGTCCATGGTAATGTTCTCCCACTTCCATGCTGGTATGGGTAGTGGTTGCATCATCCACTTATACTTTTGTCTCTTAGCCTTCACTTTCTGACATACCTAGCACTTTGATGTATATTCAACAATCTTTCTTTTCATATTGTCCCACTAAAGGTTTTCTCGGAGATCTCGATACATATTTGTGCTCCCTGGGTGGATAGAGAAGGTTGAGCTATATACATCATTCAATAGCTCCTTATTTATATCTGGATCGTATGGTACACATTATCGTGTCCCAAATATTACAACTCCATCCTCATCAATTTTGAAATCATATGATTTCCCATTTTTAATAGCTTCTACCCTTTTCTGAATTTCCACTTCCTTTCTTTGAGCATCCTTTATTTTCTCTAAGAGGGATTTTTGAGCAATCATTTGAGAAAGGATTGATGATGTTCCTCCCTTAATGATTCCCATGTCCATTCTTTACAAATATAATAAGATCGGATCCTTTTCAATTATCATCATTGATAAAGATGCATGATCCTTTCTTCTTAGAGCATCCTCCACCTTGTTTGCCTTACCAGGATGATAGTGGATTGAGAAATTATAATCCTTGACGAGCTCTATCCATCTTCACTGGTTCATATTAATCTCTTTCTATGTGAATATATATTTGAGACTCTTGTGATCAATATATATCTCATATTTCTCCCTATAGAGATAATACCGCTCGATTTTCAATGCAAAGATCACTGCCGCCAACTCCAGATCATGCGTGGGATAGTTTTGATAATGGATTTTCAACTGCCTTGAGGAATAGGCTATCACTTTATAATTTAGCATTAGCAAACATCCTAATCCCTTCTTATAATAATCTCTATACACCAAAAAGAGTTCTCCGCTTGTAGGAAGTGTGAGTACTGGCGTAGTGATAATCCTCTTTTTCAACTCCTTGAAACAATCTTCACATTCCTATGTCCAGACGGACTTTACTCCCTTCTACGTCAACTTGGTCATTGGGTTTACAAATCATGAAAAGTTCTTCACAAATAGTCGATAATACCCAGCTAGACCCAAAAAGCTGTGGATCACCATTACAGAAGTTAATCTTGGCCACTCTTCAATTGCCTTTATCTTGGAAGGGTCTATAGATATCCCTTTTTCTGGTGATAACATGCCTCAATAGTGATACTTCCTCCATCCATAACTTATATTATTGTACTTTGCATACAAATTCTCCCTTTGAAAAGTCTTTAACATAGTATTCAAATGCTCGTCATGTTCCTTCTTACTCTTAGAGTATATTAGAATATCATCAATAAAGATAACCACAAATTTTTCAAGGTAATCTCTAAAGACTCTATTCATTAAATCCATGAAAATTTCTGGAGACAAAACTAGGAAAAAGACCTATTTCAATGGTTCAAAACCGTGTTAATAGGCCCCAAAACTGGGGATATAGGCTATGGCCACAGTATTGGACAACTGTGGCCACTATCGACATGGCTGTAGGTCCCAACCTATTGCCATGGTTTTAACCATGGAAATAGCTTCCTATGGCCACAGTTTTGAAAACAGTGGAAATAGGTCTTAAAAACTACCACCGTGTCAGTTGAACTGTGGCCACGGTTTAAACCGTGGCTATAAGGAGCTATTTCCACAGTTTTAATCGTGGCTATAGCCTTGGTAAACAGTGTCAATAGCCTAAATACAAAATTTCACCAGCAGGTTTTGATCCCTGCACCTTTGGTCTATGAACCAGAGTACTTACCACTACACCGAGCGACATTACGAGTATATATATATATATATATATATTAGGATATATATATATATTAATATAAACCATGGTAATATCCTCAAAACCGTGGAGGTAGGTCTTCCCGCCAATTTTTTGGCAGGAAATATTTTTCCTGCCAAAGCACGGGAATCCTATTGCCATAGTTTTGAAAAACCATGGCAATATACCATTGAAAAAAGTGGCCTATATCCACAGTTCTAGAACCATGGCTATAAGACACAGAACCGTGGCTATAGCCACAACCTATTTCCACAGTTCTGAAAACCATGGCCATAGGCCATGATAACTGGCATATTTCCACGGTTTTAAAACTGTGATAATAGGCCACAAAACCATGACTATAGGTCCATGGAAATAGCCTCATTTTCTAGTTTTCAGAATTAGTTATTCTTAAGGGCATCACTATGAACTCATAGTGTCCATACCTCATTCAAAAGGCAGTATTGGTACTATCTTCCTTCCTCACCTTTAATTGGTGATATCATGACCACAGGTCCACCTTAGAGAAATAACTGGCCCCAAGAAGCTGATTGAACAAGTCATCTCTCTGTGGTAGGGGATACTTGTTCTTTATCGTGATTTTTTTGAGCTCACTATAATCAATGCAAATGCACATTGATCCATCCTTCTTCTTGATGAAGAGGACTGGCACACCCCAAAGTGAATCACTTGGGCGTATAAAACCCTTCTTCATATTCTCCTATAACTGCTTCTTCAGCTCTTCTAGATCTATGGTGTCCGTTCTCTATGATGTCTTTAAGATAGACTGAGATCCAGTGATAAGTTCAATTGAGAACTCAACCTCTCAGTCAGTAGTAAGACTAGGAAACTCTTCATGTAATACATCAGTGTAATCCCTCATGATGGGAATGTCTTCAAGCATGATTCACTCCTTTTTCTCAATCATTTGATTAAGTTATGCTTTCTCATAAAGAAACAATATCCACACTTGAGACGAAGATTCTAAAGGAGACTCATCTTCCTCCATACACTTTTAAAGAATGGGAGGATGCTTTGGGATATGAAAATTGATCTCCCTTTCCTGATAGTTGATGTTGTCTTTATATAAAGATATACAATACATGCCCAAAATAGCATCGAACTCGACTAAAGAAAGTTTTATGAGATTCCCTGGGAGGTTCAGTCCACATACGTTAACCGGGGAGGAGTTATAAACCATGGACACAATGATTTCCCCATTAACTATTCTTATAGACAACGTTCCCTCCAAATTTTGAGGTGGTGTTTGAATAGTTCTACTAAATTTTCAAGATATGAATGAATTCTAGATCCAGAATCAAATAGTACACCCTCTATTCTTGAATGAATAACAAGCATACCTATCACCATATCATTGTTCAGCTCCACCTCAGTAGTAGTGATAGCATAATACCTTACTTGTTCCCTTGGAGGTTGTTGTTGATTTCCTATGACAACCCTCAGCTTAGGGAAATTGTCCGCATAATGCTCTTGCTTCTTGTAGTTGTAACACTGCACTACAGGCTGAGTTTTGAATTGAACCTTATTTTCTTCTTCCAAATTAGTGGGATTCTTCATATCCCACTGGAAATTCTTGTCTAGATGACCAAACTTTCCACATTTGAAGCAATTATTGGTTCCCTTTAGACAGTTACCAGGATACTTCTTCCCACAATTTTTTCAAGGGGAAAATTTAGGCTTCTTTCCATCATGGGATTTTTTGATGGACCACCCATGTTGTTATCCTTTTTCTGCTTCTTGTCACTGGGCCCACGAGACCACTGAGAGTCTCCAATCTCCATTTCAACCATGAGGGCACAACAGAAAATCTCCTCATAACTGTCGAAGTATCTAATAGCCAAGGATTTTCATAGACTCGGCTATAGTCCGCTAAAGAAGTGATCCAAATTACTTTCATTATTTATGAAAAAGCTAGAGGCATACCTTGAAAGCCTTGTAAAGTTTTCTTCATACGCCCCGATGGACTCATATTCCTTATTCTTAAGTCTGAGGAACTCTCTTTTCATGTTGAGATGGAGGGTTCGAAGAAAATAATTGTTGAAAAACATCCTCTTGAATTCCACCCAATTCATGGAATCAATATCCTCTTGGGAATTTGTATTCTTGATCGGCGTCCACCACTGATCAGCTTCCCCATCAAAATGATAGACCTCTAAGAAAACATTATCTTTTTTTAAGCACTGGAGGATGGATAATATCTTTTCAATGGATTCAATCAACTGTTTCATGAGGATGGGATCAAAACATCCTCTTAACATGGGAGGCCTTTGACGCATGAAGGACTCTACAACAACTTGATCTTTACTTGGAGGGGGAGGAAATTCCACTTGATTAAAGTTATTATTCCTAACTCAAACCAGCTGAGCAAGTACTTTCATGAAGTTTTGAGCACCCACTCCCTTCATATCAGGCATATCATTAGAGAAATATTCACATTTCCTATCACATTTCCTATCACATTGTTTGCTGGAACATGTTCTTCTATTTCCCGCCATTAACTAATAAAAATAACCTATAAATAGAGGTCTTGAATACTTATACATTGAGCATAAAAAGGAAACTTTGAACATAAAAGGATAAAATTATAAAGAAGAAGAATATCCTAACTTGTGATTCCTATGGTTTAAATCTAGTTTATCCTCGATCTATTTCTTAACTTATATTCTTATGGGTTTTTTGTCCCTTAATAATGGTTTTTACTAAGCTCGTGAATCTACCAAAGCATATCCCTCGGGAGTGTCATAACCAAGAGTCCAGCAAGGCCCATTTTCATGCACTAGTTTCCATTTGAGTCGAGCTCAAAGAGGTGTTTTCAGGTTTTACCCCTAGATACATTTGTGCCAGGGCCACCTCTACCTGCTCGTATCTAGACATGGATGTATTTTCTTAATAAACCACTTAATAAATACTCACCAAAATTAAGGAATGTTTTCTCATACTTAGTCTCATACTTAAGGTTCTCACTAAGGTGCTCTATTCCTAATCTCCAAAAATAACTAGACCATCCTATAATACCAACTATAATGACCAAATACTTTTACATACAACATTTCATGATTTTAAGCATAGTTTATCATCAGAGTACAAGCCAAGGATCCTTAAGCCTAGTGTCTTGGAAGATTAGGTACATAAAACATAAAACATGAGGCTAAAAAAACACTTCTTTATTTAATATCAACAAAGAGATCCTAACTTCCATTGAGCCCTTACATCTGCATAGGGTACCCAGGGGAACACATGAATAAAGGGATGAGCTGAACATAAGGATACATCTTAAGCACATGAGTTTTGAGGCATGACTTAAGGATATAAAAATCATGTAACATATGAAATTATATCGTATAAGAATGGGATCACATAAACATGAAATCACATAAATGTGGCATAATCATAAAACATTTAGTATGGTTCAAGACTAACTGCCAATCCTGTTTCCCAATTTAGTATGGGTCAAGGCTAACCGCCAATCCCGTTTCACATTGAATCTCATGAGGCTTAACTTTACCCAGTGAATTGGAGTGCTATCTGGGTGCACCCATATCAACATTTTCATGAATATTCTTTCCACATAAATATTCTTACCACATAAATAATCATACATAATCAACCACAAATAAACATATGGGTACCCATGGAAAGAATTAGGTACCACAATCATGACATAGGTCATAACCAATGAGCGTATCATGAATGTGTCCATGAAATAAAGGGATTAGAATATACATGGACCTTCATAGGGTAAAATAGGCTTAAAAAATGGTATGTGATGTCAAACAGAAGTGAAAACATATAAATAAAGTATTTGAGAAACATTAGCATCAGAACATTTTTGTGCGGTTTTAAGGAAAATACTATAGAGATTTTAAAATAGAAAAGAGGAAAATATTTTATATAAAAATAGAATTAAACCAAGATGGTTTTAATAATAAAAAGACTAATTTTATAAATACAATCTTTCAATGGCCCGAAGGCCTTCATTTTTTTATTGATTTTTGATAATCCACGTTTCAAGGGATGAGGTGGAACCCTTACAAGGCCCGTAGGCATAAGTATTACCTGGCCCGTAAGTCTTAAAGGAATTCATTTCCCTTAGGCTTTAAACATTACATACAACCCAGACTAACTACTTGGAACTGCTCCTCCCCAATATCTTCATCGTGAGATCAGCTCTCCACCTTCGCATTACTATTCGGCTAGGCATTCCTGTGCATGCACAGGCTTGTCCTGATGGCAGGTTCCATACTCTCCCATTCTTGCAATCTATTTAGCTTTTGCTGTAGTGAAATTTCCTTGCTCATCCTCCTTTTAGATCTTGTTCTTTGTAGGTTGTCTTGTTTGCATCTGCACTTACGGTGTCCCGAAGGCATTCAGATGGCCCTAAGGCCTTACTGACTCGAAGGCCTGGGTGGCCCGAAGGCCTTAAAGGACTCAGAGACCAAATCGGTGGCCCAAAGGCCCAAATGGGGGCACATTCCTGGCTACTACAGTGCCAAACAGTTCCTACTACAGTTCCCGCTACAGTACCTGCTACAGTACTGCACAGTTCCCACTACAGTACCTGCTATAATACTACTACAATACCTGCTACAGTACCTAGAAATTCTGCCTTCGCTTGGATTTGATCCCTGGTCTCTTGGATGCACTTACAGAGTCCTTACCAACCAGGATAAGACTCATGTTCTATAAATACAATGGTGTCTTAAAACATAAGATAGAGTGCACTTGAAATTGGGTAAACATTTGGGAAGTTCCCTTAAAATGAGTGTGCTTATTGGGAAGTATCGAGGAGGGATGCACTTAAAAGCATGTATATCCCCAAAATAGAATGAGATATGGATATGTATGAATGGACTAAAGGCCTTCTTTTTTATTTTATTATGGATAATCCCACTTTTAAACAGAATGAGAGAATGATAGAGCATGATTTTGGAGCATATTAATAGAATGTAGATGTTTTATATAAAAAGAAAACTCAACTACATTCTGGTAACAAGTGCGCTGGATCCAGATTTTTAGTCTCTCCTTCTTGAGAGTGTCTTATCCTAATATTTCCTAGGGTTTGAGTTCCTCCGACCGATTGACTTACGGTGGCACCGTCTTCTGATGTGTATCCCGCCTCAGATTTTGTTTTCCTCACCTCCTTCGGATCCAGATACAGGGGATCGGCTTCCCATTGTTTTCCATTTCCCGACTCTCCCGTGGTTAGTAATCTTGTTATTTTGTCCTCTGCTCATCCTCTCCAGTTACCGAACCCCGTTTCCTGCGGTTCGGAGGGTCTCGGGATCCATCTTCTCGAAATCGTCTTCAACCGTTGGTCCAGGTTTTCAACGCCGCCTAGTTTTTTTCCCATCGCTGTCTCCCTACACCTATGCCAGATCTGGGATAGAGAGGATATCCTGGGTTCCAAATCTCAAACCCCATTCAGCACTCACTCTCGAGCACTCATCTTCTTGATTTAAATCCCAGAGTTTGAGGAAGCACCTTTCCCCCTTTTTCATTTTCTCCCTGTTCCGTGAAGACTGGCGGCGACCTGTGGGCGGCGGGCTTCGCCTTCCCAGTGGGATAGCGGTCTTTCTAGAGGAATCAGGGCTGGTTTTCCTGGCTTTTGAACCCATCACCTCCTGCCCTCATTCGTTATCATGAATATTTCTGGATTCGGCCGACCGTCTAGAATCCCAGATCTCGAGGGATCGGACCGGTTCTCATTTCTGCTTCACGGAGAACAGTGTTTTTTTTCTGAGAAGGGAATCAGTTTGATGTATTTTGGCTCATTGTGATCCTGGAATCAACTGCGTTTCCTCCAGTGAGTGGGGTGACCGAACCGCGAAGACCCAGCTGAGATGGGACACTCGGAATATTCCACCGGCTGAACCACCATGCGGCGGTAGAAGTGCTTCGTGGAGAGTGGTGTGAAAAATTCTGGTTTGCGGTGGCTGTTTGTACTTCGCAGAGTGGTGGGAAAAGGAAACTGGTTTGCGGTGGCCGAAGTGCTTCGCGGAGAGCGGTGTGAAGAAAACTGGGTTCGCCGTGGCCCTGGGAAAAAAGGTGTTCTCCTTATGCAAAGGCTGTGACTGTCTCGCGAAGTGAAACCGTGAGTCCCCACTGCGGTGAACTATTCTGCGCATGCGGTTTTGCTTTGCGGAGTGATCATGCGAAGTGTAAGGGGTTCGCGGAGACTTTATCGTGGAACCTCTTAGCGGAATACTCTCCGCCAAGGTTTTCCCACACTGCCACTTCGTAGAAAGAGGCGCGAAGTTGGGTGGTTGGCCTGATCATTTGTGGAAATAGATTTTTACGTGTTAACCCAAGGTGTGCGGATCACCATGCCTCTTTGGAGCTCTTTCCCATCCCACAAGCACCAACCAATGGAGGCAGAAATTGTGAATCTCTGGAAGAGTATTCCCCTGACAGATAAAGAGAAATCAACTATCGAGACTCGTAGACATGAAGATACACTCTTAGAAAAACACATGTCCCTGCTGGTTGTTGGAAAGTTTGTGGAAAATATTTCTGTCAACCAGGGGCACTTAAAAACACCCTCTAGAATCTTTGGAAGTTGGAATCTGGAGTGTCCATTCGAGAAGCGGGGAACAATCACACTATTTTTGAGTTCTTCAATGAAAGGGATAGAGATAAAATCCTCAGATGCAGGCCGTGGTCCTTTGAAAACCAACTTCTCCTCATGGAAGAATTCAAAGGGGGGGATGATATCCAGAACATTAAGCTAACCCACTCCCCTTTCTGGATACGCATCAAAGGAATTCCTCTCCACGCATGAATGGAATGTTTTATGAGAGAAATTGGGGGAATAATTGGCCAATTCATTGAATGGGACTGCTCAGATCCTATCCAATGGGGACCTGAGGTTCGGATTAGAGCATAAATTGAAGTTTCAGAGCCACTGATGAGGGGCATGTTCTTGAAAATCGATGACACATACAACTGGATTTCATTCAAATTTTAGAAACTCCTAATCTTTTGTTTCTACTGTGGACGTCTTGGCCATATGGAAAGAGCACGTGTCTCGAATAAAGAGCCGAGATCTAGTAACATCATTCTACAATATGGCCCATGGCTCCGGGACAAGATGTCTATATATGTCTTCATCCCTGAATCAGAAAAAAAAGGATCACGAACGTATCACGGTAGCCCACTCAAGACAGGTGGGAACCGAACAGGGAAAGACCATCATTCTTAGACCTCCAGAATTCCCTAAAGAGGGATCAACCAATAAAAGGAAAATTAGTATCTATCCCTCCCCCTGAAGGATACCGCCTCAAAACTTACCGAGCCGGAGAATTCACCAAAAACTCTTGCAGAACAAAGAGCGCAACCAAAGTAGTTTCACAATGAACCACCAGATCCCGACACTGACCCAAAAATAAACATGGTATACACCCTAACTCAGGATAAATATGGAAAGACAGGAGCTTCACCACCAGGCCCAAACACACATCGCTTCTGGAAAAGGGTGCAACGTGAAGTTAGTGATGGTAAAATGAAGGAACCTAAGCCTGGGGATATGAAAAGATGAAGTGAAACATTATAGATAATGGGGAACTCCCCAAAGAGAGGAAAAATGATAGATGGAAAAACAAGTTCCGAGAACTCATAGGCGGAGGCAGGTATGACCCAGCCCCTCCTAGATCAGTGATTGTTTTATGCTGGAACTGTCGTGGGCTTGGAAACCCACGAACGGTTCGCATGCTCCAGTGAAATTGTGCCCAAAGTCACCCCGATATGGTTTTCTTGTCCGAAACCATACTGGAAAACAAGGACACCACTAACATTGCTCTAAAATGCGGCTTCCAATGTTTCCTCCCGGTCCCCAAACAAGTCCACTATGGGGGTACTCTATCTCCTATGGAAAGATCACTTCAACGTCAAAATTTTGTCCTTCTCCTCGCACCACGTGGTTGCGAATATTCAGGAGGACCACACCCTGCCATGGACCTTTTTGGGATTCTTTGGCTGGTCGTCCCACAATGTGAAGGGGAAATCCTGGGACCTTCTCTACAAGCTTCTTCATGAGCTCCCAAGCCCTATTCTCTTCGGTGGGGACTATAATGAGATTATGTTCCACAGGGAAAAAATAGGAGGAAACGTCTGACATCATGCGTCAATGTCAAATTTTAAGGACGCGGTCACTAGGGCGGACCTGGTCGATTTGGGATATACTGGAAATCCCTTCACATGGTTCCGAGGTAATACAGAGGGAACACATATTTCTGAATGACTGGACAGATTTTTGGGCTCAACAGATTGGATAAACCTATTTAGCATGTTCCACATCGACCACATGACGCTCAACTGCTCAGACCACTGCCCAATCTTCATTGATTGCACTCAAGGTGAATGCTACAAACAACCCAGTAGAACCTTCAGATTTGAAATATTCTCTTCAAAGTACCAATAATGCGAAGAGGTTGTCCGATCAAGCTGGAACAGTAATCAAGAAGATATTGGCCTTAATCTCCAACAAGTCACCTCCAACCTGAGGTCTTGGAGCAACAAGAAACTCCGTCATCCAGAGATTCACTATGATTTCCTTGAAAAGAAATATCACAACCTTCTCAAGCAACCCCCATCCACTTGAAATCTTTCCTTGATCGGTGCCATGCAAAGCGAGCTGGACGCGACCCTGCGCGTTAAGGAAAGATTTTGGGCTATGTAGGTGAAAAATACCCACATTATAGAAGGGGACACCAATACACGATACTTTCACAAGAAAGCTTCTGTGAGGCGCCAAAAGAATTCTATCAATTGCATCGCACAACCAGATGGGAGAATAGTCTCTGACACTTGTGGAATTCATGAAACTTTGACACGCTACTTCCAGAACCTCTTCAATACAGGAACCCATATCATTTCTGCTAAAGTGGAAGAATGTATCCGACCAGTGATCACTGATTAGATCAATCGACAGATCACCAAAGATGTGACGGATAAAGTGATTCACATGGCTCTGAAATAGATTCACCCCACTAAAGCCCTGGTACCAGACGGGTTCCACGCATTATTGTTTAAGCAATACTGGCACATCATCGACCCCGACATATGAAAAATGATAAGGAATATTTGGGCCAGGAGAAAAAGCATTTCCACCATCAATGAAACTATCCTCGTCCTCATTCCCAAAATCAAGAAACCCATGACGGTCCCTAACTTCAGGCCTATCAGCCTTTGCAATGTCTCCTACAAGATCTTCTCAAAGATCCTTGTTAACCGGCTGCGACCGTGGTTATCTGACATTTTCTCAGAAAACCAAAGCACCTTCATGGCCAAGAGTCTAATCACTGATAACGCAATTGTGACCCATGAAGTGTTCCACTCTATGAAAACATGCTCCACCACGATAAGAGAAACCATGGCCTAAAAATTGGATATGTCCAAGGCCTATGATAAGGTGGAATGACACTTCCTCAAAGTTGTGATGCTGAAAATGGGTTTCTGCACTAAGTGGAAAGATATGGTCATGCAATGCATCTCGACCGTCTCCTTCAGAATCTGGGTAAATGGGGATCTCACTCTAAGATTCATTCCATCCCGAGGCCTTCGTCAGGGAGATCCCCTATCCCCTATTCTCTTCATCTTGGTGGATAATGTTTTTTCTAACCTTATTTCCAGGGCTGCATCTGCAAAATCTATTCATGGGGAAAAGGTCTGCCATGTAATTCCACCAGTGTTGCATCTGTTTTTTGCCGACGACTTTCTCCTCTTCTCCAAAGCAACTATTAATGAGTGCCAGGTGATCAGCCAAGTGATCCACTGGTACGAGAGGGTGTTTGGTCAGTCAATCAATCATGGGAAGTCAGAAATCTTTTTCAGTAAAGGGGTACCCCGTTCTAGGAGAGTTTAACTCTGCGCAACAATTGGAATACGTATGGTTGAAAGACACCAAAAGTATCTCGGGCTACCCATGGAGATAGGCCGGTCCAAAAAAGAAATATTCGCATCTCTGGTGGATAGGATTGAGAAGAAAATTCAAGGATGGACACCAAAACGAATTTCAAAACAGGAAAAGTGACCCTCATTAAAGCTGTCATCCAGTCTATCCCTATAAATTTTATGTCCATGTTCAAGCTCCTGGTGACCATTGTCAACCAGATCCACACATGTACAACTAAATTCTGGTGGGGGAAAATGATGGAAGGAATAGACCCCACTGGATGGCTTGGGAGAAACTCCGCATACCCAAGTCGGAGGGAGGGATGGGATTCCGAAATCTTCTTCTCTTCAATGAAGCACTATTGGCCAAGCAAGGATATCACCTTATTAACCGTCTATCATCTCTCTGGGCACGGGTTCTATGAGCTAAGTAGTTTCCCCACATGGACTTCCATGTCTCCTCTCATGGCCCTCATCCTAGCTTACTTTGGAGAAGCATTTGGGGGGCCCGAAAGCTCCTGGAAAAAGGGATGGGCTGGAGGATTAGGGATGGCTCATCTGTCAATATCTGGACCGATCCCTGGCTGATCGATTTGGAAGGTATGAGAGCTACTTCCCACGACCAACCAGGATTTGAAAATTCCACATGTCAGGTGCCTCATTTCTGACCAAGGTATGGGGTGGTGTTTGGACAAGATTCATGAACGGTTTAACGAAAGAGACCAAAGAATTATCCTAAGCATCCTCTGGATCCCAGACGTAGTACCCGACCATCTCTTCTAGAGAAATGATTTATCAGGTGAGTAAACGATGAAATCTGGATACAGACTTTCTCTTGGAAACCACCCAGTCAACCAGAATGAGGGTCTATGGAAATCATTCTGGAAGCTCAACATCCCCCCAAAAATACGCCACTTCTGGTGGTAGGTGTGCAAGGACACCCTCCCTACCAAGAGCCTTCTCTTCTACTGACATATGTCCAATGCCGTTGCCTGCCCTTTCTGCCCAAATATTCCTAAGACACCTTTTCATGCTTTCATTCAATGCCCTGGAGCTAAGGAAATTTGGAACAAATGGGGACCGGCTCCAGATGCATCTCTGGCCATGGTTTCTAACCTTCCCGCTCTCCTACTGCGCTGGTGATCCTCCCTCTCTTCGGATAATGCAGGCTCACTCTACACTCTGACCTGGATTATCTGGGTTTGGTGTAATGATGCTGTTTTCCATCACGCTCATAAAACTCATGAATTATGGATTGAATGGACTACATCATGGATTGAGGGCTGGAACCACCACAGCGGACATCATAGGCCAGATTCTCCTCCCCCCTATCCCCCTAGGTGGAACCCCCCAATGACAGGAACTATTAAGATCAACGTAGACGCATCTCTCCCCAAGGATGGATTTGTCTCCCTCGGTCTCCTGGCCCAAAATCATCTAGGGAAAATCATTGCTGCAAAATATGAATCACATCATGTGTTTTGGGATCCTTCCGTGGCTGAGGCTTACGCTATCCTGACAGGTATAATACTGGATAGGGATCATGGATGGCTTGATATCAACATTGAGTCTGACTGCCTCACCGTGATCTATGCCATTAACCACAATGATGGAGAACTTTAGTCTTTTGGACTCATCATCAGAATAATTCTCTCACTCCGCCAATGCTTTTCATTCTTCACCTTCTCCATTACCGAAAGAGAAGGAAACAATGTGGCCCATCAGTTGGAGGCATCATGCCCCTTCGATGCCAACCAGCTCTGGCTGGATAATTTCCCTATGTGGCTTTGCTTATATACGTCTGATAATATTCATCATTAATGATATCTATATTCTCTCAAAAAAAACTACATTCTGGTAAAAAGAAATATAGAGCAACCCAAAGGAATAAAGGAAGTTCGATTAGAATTCATTACGATTTATCGGCATGGTATCAGGTGTAACTAAGAGGGCTTTATGAGAGAGAAAAAGGGTTTATAATCACTTATAAATCAAGAGGGAAGTATGAGGGATGTGAATAAACATACCCCATCAGTTTATATTTCACATAAAAAGGCATAGCATAGAGGACAATCTTTATTAAGAGTGAAAAGGAGATGATCCCTTACCTGAAATCCATTGGTGTTCCCCACTTAGTATTAAAGACCTGAATAAACAAATTAAGCTTAATAATTAATAAGTACAAAACCAATTCTATATGTAATTGATTTATTATAACCCTATTTTGTTCATTCAAGGCCTTTTTTATTAGTTATAAGGTTCAATTTCATTGTTCGGGCTCATTTGTTTACTTGGTTTTAGAAGATCAGTTCACTTATATTAAAGTTTGGATAATCATGAAAGATGAAAGTGGTTTTCCAGAAATGAATTCATATTATATTAGTTAACATATAGAAGATTACATGGTTTTGACTTTAATTTGGTTACTTATATTGAAGTCAAACTATTATATAAATCCATAGTGACAACCGTTTTTGTTAATCGGTGGGTTTGATTACAAAGAACATGTTTTTCTTTATAACTTAATACCATTTGTAAAAAAGTATTATTAAAATAAAAATAGGATATATTACATATATAATAATCTGGTTCAACCATAACACAAATGGTTTCATGACCCGAATTAAAGATAATTATAGAAATTGATAAACTGTTGTCCTTGAATGTGCTAAATTAACACATCTCAAACGGTGTTTTCATTTCTTTCAAATAAAAGTTGAGGAAAGAAGAGAAGATAATGAAATATCTCATTATCATAAAAAAATTATAGTAAATGTATTTTACTGGATTTATCATACTATTATGGTGAAGGGAGGCGAGTAAAGAAACAAAAAGAAAAGAACTTAAAAGAAATGAATGAATTAGAAAGGGGAATTTACCTCTTGAGACTTCCTCATTTGAGAACCTATTAAGGGGAGAGGTTTAAGTATTTTGAAGAGGCTAGGAGCTTTTAGAAATGTGGGGGGATATTGGGGACATATTTGGGAAAAATATTGGCAAGTACCAAGGCTTGAGAGGAGTGAAGGGAAGAGGGAGTGAGGGGGGTTTTATAGTGGAGGAGAGAGGGGCTTTCTGAATATAAAATTCATTAATTTATTAACCCACCAGAAGAAAAGGAAAAGTGAGTCTTCTATGACCAAGAATAGTAATTTTATCATCTGATCCCAAACCAATTGGTCTTACATCAGTAGAAAATCATGCATGACTCTATAATTAGCTTATTTATCTTATTTTGTAAATTATGGTATTTCACTATTCATAAAAAATTCAAGTATTTCAGAAAAATCCCAAAAATTCACTCCAACCATTTTTCGACGTGTAGAATCCAAAAAAGAAGTCTATTTTTCAAAAATAATTCTATAAATATAATTATTTTAATATTCAATTAAAATCATAATTTATTATCAAAAACCAGTATTAAAACATTCATTTACATATTATAAAAAAAAGGTTTGTCGTACTTTAAACTTGAATATTATTTATATATTATCATAGGTAAAGTTACTATTCATTAGGGTATATTATTATTCATAAGGGTATGTTACTATTCCTAAGGGTAGGTTAATATTCAATATAAATTTAGTTTTTCTTATCAGACTCCAAATAAATTACTGATTGCAACCATGTATGTCATATTTTTGAAATTCCAAACACAGAAGTGACAAAATTATGTTTAAAGGTCACTTTGCACTTAGTAGTTCATTATGTTGTGTTTTCATGTGATTTTATGACATATTTATAAAAAAGGAATTTCCATTTATAAAACATTGGGTCATTACACCAAGGTAGCCAAACCTCAAGTTTTTACCCTCTCCCTTTCCACCATCTAATCTATTTCTTATTCTCATGAAAATTGAATGGTGTTGTGCCACCAAACCTTTCGAAGATCGATGATAAGTGATGATGGAAAAAAATTACGGCCTGGGTAGTAGCATGGTTGGTTGAATTAGAAAAAACATGGTTTGGGAACCTAGAAAGGTGGACTAGAGAGGGAGAACTCTACTTTAGTTTATCCTAACAGTGACGGTATAATGGATATGGAGTGAGGTGATATGGTGATGTTTTAGTTGATGGTTTTAACTGATGAAAAGGATATGGATTCTTTGATATGATGAAGACATATTGTTTCACATGTATGTTATATCAATCAGGAACTAATGAACCCTCACCCAATACATAGTGGGTATAGATGGTGGGTCATACCTCAGTGATAGGTCAAACTAACCTTGCCCTCTATAGGGTCGAGCAGGGAGTTCAGGTTCCATGCTTCACCTGCTCTGGCCTGATCATGGTTGGCATAATGAGTTTGGTGGACCAACCCCATTGATGAATATGTTTTATTCATAAATTTTAATATTTTAATACATTAATTTTATTAATAACTTGATTTTTTCCTAAATTATTATTGGTTTATTCATTTAGTGTTTTATTGTTTTGGATTTTGGATGGAAAATGAAGATTTTACAAGATAAAATAAAGAAAGTTGTGGATAATGATTTTAGAAAAGATTTTTTTAAATATTTGATAAAACATATAGCCATAAATAGCCATGGAATATTAGGTTGGATTCATGAGGCTTCTATTCAACAATCACCCTGGTTGGTTGTAGGAAACGTAGGATTAGTGAGAGTGTTCCTAGTGTGGGTTGGAAGCACATAGGTCTATGTGTGAAGTGAGGAGTGACCAATGTGAGGAGAAATTGGGTGGGTGAGCCTAGTATGGGGTGGTACTAGGGTTACTATTTTGGAAGCTGCATGTATCTACCACATATATTTAGCTGGGGCTTTATGTGTTCAAGACTGTTGTGGAGAAACCTTGTCCCAGGTGCTGTACATTTTTATCTAAGTGAAACTATTTTTCTAGGAACAAATATATTCTTCTTCAAATGTATTTTATATTCTAAAGCTATTAATTCTACATCATAGATATTTTACGGTCTATATCGAAGGATATTAACCCCATCTAAATTGAAAGTCATTTTACAATATTGGCCACTGAATTTCACCATGAAATACAATAAGCAATAGGGGAATCTTGATTCGGTTGTGGCACTACCTAATTATTATTTTATATCCCCATGATGAGGATGAAATGAAGTGTATGATTGCACCATGTCTATTTCATTTCACTACTTATGTGGGGTTGTTCTGAGGCTATTGTGACATTGTATGATCACTATTTTGTGGGTATGGGAATACATGGGAAGATTTGGATGTTTCCATGTTGAAGGATTGATTGTGTTCATAGAGTGTTGCTTCATAGAAAATTGATTCCTTTCGATTTTTTAGATACATATCATAAAGGAGTATGTAAGGTTTGTATATGGGGTGCATAAAGGTTAAAAGAACCTCATGTATGTTCTTTGTGAAGATTTTCAAGGGTCATATAAAAGGTATGTAAGGTTAATCCTTCTCCAATCAAAGTCTTACCCAATAGCTGTTCCCTTGCACCATAATATAAGAAGTTACTAATTTTTATAAAGGTGATATTTGACCTGAAGAACATGGTAGTTTTATAGGAGAGTGATGAAGGAAATATAAATTTACATGGTACATGAGGCTACAATGAAGAGGTTATATTCATTGTGGAGGTATGAATTTTAGTGGTGACTCAGGTTTGGGTCAAGGAATCTTTGCATCATAGTACATGATCTATGTCGCATCTTGGAGTCAAGGAGTAGTGTTGTGCCACAAGATTTATCATTACATCACATGAGGTTGATTTAAGAAGGATCTGATGTATTTTAATAACTAAGGTATAGATGAAATATAGGATGAGATATAGAGATATATTGAGATATAAATGTTTTGGAATATAATTTATAAATTTGAGGTGGCTTGCATCCATGGAGGGGAATCGACTTCTAGAGGATCAAAGGCTATAAAATATTGATTTCGTTTTGAGGAGTGCTACTACTGGGTTTTTTGTTCATTTTTTTTATAATTCATCATGACTCAAATTAGGAGATGAGTTTTTATAGATCTAATCATGTATTGATAGGGGATTGTACTTAGTGAAGTGATTTATTTTTGATCAATTTAAGTTGGGGTTTTATATTAATTACATTATTATAAATATAATCCCTATTATCTCATGAATTACCATTATGGTTTGAAGAGGATATGATCTTAATTCATTAACTAGACACTAATTTTCATAGTGTGAGCATTTCATGGGTAGCGGTGGTTATGTATGAAATAAGTTTTGGGTTACCTATTTTATAGATCAACAGAAGTACATGAGAAATAAAAATGGTATTCCTTATAATATAGTGTTTTTACCCTAAGATGTGGATCAATAGGATCCAATTCCAATAATATCTTAATTGAATCATTATTCTTTTAATTTACTACTGAATGAACATTGATTTACTATGCTCGGTATACTTTTTTTGATTGAGTCACTAAATCTAATTATTCTCAATGTTCCCTTATTTATATTAATCATTCTATGTGTTTCAAATATGTCGTTATGGGATCAACATTGAACTTACTATTTACTAAAATTAATTAATTGATTGATTTATTAGTGTTTTTTTGAGTTTTTAATATCTAAACATGATTTCTCAATGGAATTAATGAAACCCCATAGGTGGTCATGAATTTGGATCCATTGTTGGGGATGTTTTCTAAGACACTTTAGATAATTAGGTGTTTTACTTTTATGTTTAGTTTTTTTATGCTTATTATTTTAGTTTTGGGATTATTAGCACACAATATTGATGTAAGAATAGTCCACTAAATAAAAAATTAAATAATATCACTTCAACTATGCAATTGAGAACAAAAATATCCTAATGAAGCAAAACAAGTTCAAGGAAGAGAATGTTTATTGAGTAGAAAACATGGAACAAGGAACAAACCAAGTGGTGAAAGGGAGAGATCTAGGGCTATGATCTCTAATGAAGTATGTTAAAGCTTCAAGTGTGAGGGATTAATTGAGTATTATAGTTACACTAGTTATGGAAATTAACTTCAAGATAAATATGATGATCATTAAAATTATATAAATTCAATAAAATTATTTGTGTGACCACATGATAACCTAAACAATCACATTGAGAGTTTCCTCAATCCATGAGAAAAATTCTGTCTTAACAACACCTCTACTGATGTGATAATGTTATGATTATTTAGATTCTATTTTAATGATAAATCCTAAGAGTGTATCCATAATTTTGTTCACCATTCTACTATGACATGGGATGAATTGGTAAGAAAATTGTTAATTTGTTTCTTTCCTCCCTCAAAATCCATGGATATTATTGTTAACATTATAGATTTTTACCAATATAATGATGAATTACTTTATAGTGCATGGGATGGGGTAAAAGAACAGATTAGAAATTGAATCCTCATGGTATAGATATGTGGTTAATAATATAAACCTTCTGTAAAGGGTCTCCTATATGGAAATAAATATATTATTCATATTGTCAATAGAGGTTCACTAATGAAGATGTCACTAGGTGAGAGATATGAAATACAAGATGAAATGAAAATAATTATCCTCCATTAAAAAAATATAATAATAAGAAACGTGTGAATTCCACATGGTAGACAGTAATGGATGTATGGTCACACAAATGGAATCCTTGGCAAAGAAAATGGATGTGATGATGGGCATACACCAACCCCAAAGTATGTATGTTGATAATGCTTATTATATTGATTATAATATTCCAAATAATTTTCTTGGGTGGATACCAAAACAATAATAAATTCAAGGGTATTAATAATCGGAATTAGGGTTCCAATAATAGTAGGGTCCCTCCCTATAAATCCAAATTACATCATTAGAGGAGACCATGTTTACTTTTATTAGAACCACTAAGGTTCTCATCAATGAGTTAAAGATTGATTCAAAGGATCAAAGTACTGCCATGTGTAATCTTGAATTCCATGCTATAAAAATATCTAATAAACCCAATTAGAGATCAAGATGAGTAATTTTAGGTGACACAAAGCTCCCTAAACATGAACAATTAAAGGTTATCACTTTGATAAGCTATGATAATCTGGTGGAAAGGGATGAAAATGTTATAAAATAGAATGAGGAGAAAGAAAAAAATAGAGAAAAATATGAAGGAGGATAGAAATGAAAAAGAGAAACATTCTGAGAAAAAGGTTAGAGAAGAATCCTCACTACCCTATAGAATACCACTACTTTTTCTAGGTAGCGTTATAGTAAGGGAAATTGGAATAAAATACAGGTAAGTTTCAAGAGATGTTTAAAAAGTTACATATTAATATTACCTTTATGGAAGATATAAAAAAATGCCCATATATATAAAATTTATGAAATACATGTCTTGAATAAGTGGAAACTTGTAGATTTGGGAACAATACCACACACAAAGAAATTATTGACTATGGTATAAAGGAGTATACTAAATAAGAAACAAGACCCATAAAGCTTTTTAATTCCTATTAACATTGGGACTAATGAGTTTGAAAAGGCATCATATGATCTAGGAGCTGTTGTGTTGAAATGATAACTTTCAATACATTCTAAAATTTCTTTTGAAAATCACCATCAAATTATTTAAAAGTATATAATCATATAAATTTTATATATTCCCATGTTCTTAAGAATGTTTTTGTTGGAAAATCATTTTACTGAACATAGATTAACCTTACCATCAAATGAAACTTCAATAATTGGATGAAAATTTATTATGTACATTGTATGCGTGGATATAATGTTCACTTAATGAAGCTTTATAAAGTATAATAGATTAAGTTTAATGAAGTCCCTCCATAAAAAGGTTACCAAGTATACTAGAAATATATCATTGGATGTTGGAAGATATTATTTCTGGATGAAAATTTATAAAGAACTTCCAAAAAAACATTAAAAATTTCACTGGATAAACATTTATAATTATAATAGATGGAATCTAAAAGAATTGTAATGGTTCCATGTAAAGATGAACATTGTAAGAAGTTGTTTTGATAAACATTTCAAGTTAATAAAGAGTTCACCTTATTCCATTGGAACTAATATGAAGAAATGAGAAATATGATTGTTGTAAGATCATCTATAAATATAGATATATGATAAGAGATAAATATTTTGTGATATTTTTGGAACCAAATCTTTCAAAATTTATTTTTAATATTTCTTAAAATATTTTTATATTGAGAGTACTTCATTGTAATATTTATATATTATTCTATTAAGGAACTTGGTTAGTGAATTTTTGTAAATTCCTTAAGAACTTGTGTGTTTGTAATTTCTATATTTGATCAAGTGTAATTAAGGGATATCAAATTTTTGAGAGATTTTTTATCTTATGATATAGGGTTCCAAATGATAATTAAATAGGGTTGATCTTTATATCAAGGTATTCTAAGGTTTAGAAGACAAAACTTAAAATAGCTAAACGATTTGGATAACATAGGTTTGGTTAAAGACTTCCTTAACACTAAAGTTTAAAGTGTGGTAACTTTCTTAGTAAAATATTTGTATGTTTTTATAACACCGTTTATAAAACATATATTACCTTTTTATACATAATAACTAAAATTTATATATATATTTTCCATTGTTCATTTTTTATGAAAATTTTTTATTATCTGTAACAGAATTTTCTAAATTATGATTACAAAGTATATTGTTACATTTCTACATTTTATTACTTTCTTATAATAGGCTAGTAATATTTTAAGTTTTAATTTATAAAATACAATTCACCCCACCTCTTGTTGAAAAACTCATACTCTTATAATCCTATATTTCATAAAAAAGGAGGTTTCTACCTATTATAAATTTATACACTAATGTGTTTTTATAGAAATGAGTGTTTTGTTTTTTAAGAAGCAAGGATTGTCTATTTGGACATTAGAAAATATGAATCCAAGAAAACAACCAATATTTGATGGTGCTGATTATTTATGTTAGAGAGATTGAATGAAAAACTTTATTATAAATACATGATATGAAAAAAAATTTATGCTAACTGAAATTTATTAAATTCCTAAAAAGTAAGCAACTAATTTTTTTAAATAATAAATTTTTTAATATTAAATTAATTACCAAGTAATAAATACTTTTTTGTTCTTAATGAAAATAAATATCTATAGTCCAATTTATTCATTTTAAAGTGCTACTAACATATGGAAGAAACATTATTTTACTCTCTTTGGAACAACCAAAGTTTTAGAAACTAGAAGATTTATTCCTAAAGAATATTATAGAGGTTTTGATTTATTACCTTGAGAATAAGTAGTGAAGATTTCTCAATGATTTATAACTATTTTTAATAGTCTATAATATCTGGAAGATAAGGACTTAACTAATGAAAATTTAGTTTAAAATATTATTGATATCATTCCAAATGAATGGGAATCTAAGAAGAAACCTCCTATTGATACAAACAATCTTACAAAGTTGAGATTATATGTTCTTATAGGAACTCTCATGAAGTATGAGGGTAGTTTGAAAATAGATGTTGTGAAGGAGAAAAATAAAAATACAGACTCTTTTTTTTTCAAATTCTATAGTATTTAAGAAATTTATATCACCTACAAAAGTTGCTAAAACATCAAAGAAAAATAAATTAAAAGGAGAAAAAAGTTATTTCATGTAGAGGGAGTGATAATGAGATCGCTAATATTTCTAAAAGGAATAACAAGATAGTTTTAAAAAAGGATTTTCATTATCATTATAATTAGAATAAAAAATAAAGAAGGTAAATAATTAATCTTCTGAATTGTTATATTATGAATACAAAACCCATGGTCATATCAGACCAGATAATATTAGATTTAAGAAAAAAGGATAGGGAAAACAAAAGTTTAAAAAGGTTCTATGATAATAAGGGAAATAAAAGTTTAATATTTCTGACACTTTTAATGAAAGTAGAGGAGACTATTATTTTAATAATTATTCATATAAAAGTAGTGATGATCAGATAGTCTTGGGTTTTTATCTAAATATTTCAAAGACCAAAAATTTATTCATGTATAGGGCATCAATTGAATCCTTAACCAATTTAACTATGAATATAAATTATCTGGATTCTAATGATGAATATTCTATTACTTTAAAATTATATAAACCTATGAAATCTGATGATGAATATTTGTTAACATGTTTTGAGGAAGTATCTTGATGTGTTACCTTACATGAAAAAAAATATTTTTTTTTTCTAAAAACCTTAAAAGTGATAAAGAAGATATTGTTAAAGAAGATTTTATAATTTTAAAAATTTATATAGATATTTCAAATCTTACTAAAGAGTTATAAAAGAAATAAAATTCTACTTCAGCATGTTTTTACGTTTTGCTGATAAGGAATATATGGTGCGAGCTTAGTCTAGATCTGGTAGATCTGTTCGTGGCTTTCATTTTCATATTCTTCTCTGGTCGTTCGACCTTCACATGAATCGTGACCCCTTGAAGATGAATATATGGCTTCTACCTCCTAGTCTCCCCTTTCCCTTTGAGAACCCACCACTTCTACAATCAATTGGAAATTCCATTGCCTTCTTCCTATGTGCTGATTGGAGGCCATCTACATTGAAGCATCTAATTATGGAACAAATTTGTGTTGAAATGGAACTCGCAAGGCACCCACCAGTCATGGTGTGGATTATGATTGAGGGAGAATACAGGTACGCCCGATATTTTTCTTATAAATCATGGACAATGTTTTTCTGCTCCTACATTAGGCAAGGGCACTGCTATCTAAATTATCGCAAAAGAGATCTGGGTGTGCGTCTGGTTGAACCTCCCCTAATGGATGAAGAGCTTCCAGCTTTGTTAATGACTGGCGAGGCTTGTTCTATTTGTTCTTGTAGTTCAACAGGGACCGAGAAGAGGTGTGGGGATATCTCAAGAGATACAGAACATTCCCTTCTACAAACCTCCACTACTATGGTGACCCAGGGTGTCCAGGAACCTTTGGGTGAGGAGTCAATCAGTAAAGTCCTTCCCCATGTGGAGATACCTCAAGGTTTGGGGTTGGGTTATTCTTTAGGTGAAGTGAAGAAAGAAACCCCTAAAGATATATATCCATGTGTTTCAGAAGTTTTTGATCATCTGAGAAGGAATTTGGGTGTTGGTTCTTTGGCAAGTGGATCAGGGGTGGCTGTGCAAGAGTGTGAGGTTGGGCACGAGGAGAGGTGCCCCCAACTGGATGCTGTTTCAGATAGGAAGAAAAAATTATCCAGTAAAACTTTTTAAGATGTTGCAAGAATATAATTCATGCCTAGTGCTGGTGGAAAAATTCACAGTGTGGGGTAGGAAGACACAAATAAGCATTTACAGTACATGGGCTGCGAATTTGAGCATCCTAGAGTTTCAGAGGTTACCAAGAAGGTCTCAGAGACTATTCCATCTTATGATGATACAATGAAGTTTGGTGGAATATATACTCTTTCAAATAACCATTTTGTAGTGTTGTAAGGAGAATAACACCATGTGGTGGAGGGAAAGAATGCAGAAGAGGCTGATCATGGAGAGATCATTACCTCGCGACTGGAGGGTTCCTAGTAGGAAAGTGAGTCAGACTTGGACTCCCCTGTTGAGCCAAAGGAAGTGGGACATGTATATATTATCTTCAAAAAAAGTTAAAAACACCATCAATGACACATAAGGGTTCATAAAGCATTCTCGAAGGCTGGAGAAAAAAAATACTACTCTTTTTTACCGACCCCTCATATCATCTGGTCCTCAAGCAAAGGGAAGGTTTCTCAGAAGGATCCCAATCAGACATGGATATATTCTGCAAAGGATACTGAACCGCCTGTAGGGGAGTCATTTATCACTGACCTAGTGGATGAAAGAAAGGATATACCTGAACAAAACATTCTTTAAATAAGGAGTGAATTTATGGAATGTGACGAGTGGGAAACCATCCTTGATTGTAATGAAGAATTCTCGGATACCAGTTTGGAGTTCATCTCTACGCAAGTGGAATTTGACAGGATGGTCAGGAGGAGGTTCCAAGACAACCTTTCTAAGGAGAAGGGTGCATGGGGCCACAAACAACTTGGAATTTTGGAATGCAGATTCAATGGGGAAAAGATTAATGTGAAGGACCTTATACAAACTTGGTATAAGATGGTTTAAAATTTTAAAAACCTCCTCAATGCTAACTAGGATGAGAATGATATTGAACTCCAATAGAATCTACTCAGAGGTAAGGTCTCTAAAAGGCTCAAATTGAAACTCATAGATTTGGCTATTTTATATCATATTGTTTTTCTGTTTCCTATGTTTTGACCATATTCTCCCTTTTCCATAATTTTTTTTTCATAATTAAAAAATATATTTGGATAGATATATTGTTATTATTTGATAAGTTATAATTTCAAATTTTTTAATTTTTTTAGGACTTAAGAATAAACCCAAAAACATTGATTAATTATGTAATGAAGGATATCTTTATAACTTCAAAAATGAAAAAAAAAATTGTTTGAATTTCATAAGGTAAATTTATTAATTCTACCGATAGGCATGAGAATGTATACACACTAAACATACAATACCATAAAATCTAAGATCTACATTTCCTTATTATATTTTAAGATCAATAAGGGTTATGGAATATAAGTTTAAGACACCATAATTTTAAAAATTTAAGAAAACTTTCTAATAAACGACTAGTTACATATTTTTCCAGAAATAAGGTTTAATTCTTCAAAATTTTATGATCCTAATCAATTTGGAAGGCAGAAAAATTAAATATTTAAATATATTAGTGAAGTTTGAGATTATAATGATTTTTAGTTAGTCTACATGTACGTTTTTAGTCTAACACAAAATAAAATTATTATTGGGAAATACTATTTATATGTTTTAGTTGATGAATAAACTAGATATAAATGGGTTTGTTTTATAGTGAAAAATAAAAAAATACATTTTCTATTTTAAAAAATTTATATCCCATGTTAAAATTGAGAAAAGTATACCATTGGTAAATATTCTTAGGGATCATGGTGGATAAATTTTAAATTATGATTTTGAACCTTTTGTAGTAAAAAAATAATATACATAACCTTTTATCACCTAAAACACCCTAGAAAATTGGTATTGTTTAAATAAGAAATGGAAATATTTATGAAATTACTTGAACCATGTTGAATGAATACTCAATTTATAATTTTTTTGGGATGAAATAATCATTATTTATTATTATGCAATATATCGAGTTTTACTTAAACCCTTTATTAACCAATCTTATTTTGAGTTGTGGGAATGATGAAAGGAAAAAATTTATTACATTAGAGTTTTTGGATATAATGTATTTATATTGAATACTAATGATAATTTTCATTATTTCACTACAAAATCATGGGAAGTAATTTTCCTTAGATATTCTAAAACTAGCAAGGATTATCGATTTTTTAATAAAAATACAAGTATGGTTGAGTAAAAATTGAATGTGAAATTTGATGAAACCAATCCTTTTTTTAAACATTATTAAACCACATCCTTAGATTATTTTTATAAATCTATTATTCAACCAATATTAGAGAATTATTCACAAGATGAACAATTGAAGAAACATTTTCTGAAGTTATACCTCTAGAATAAATCCAACATATTTTTGAAGAACAATGTTTTACAAATCCAAGAAATCATACAATCTTAAGGAATCATCCCAATGATAATATCATTAGGGATGTAGATCAACTGGTAAAAACTAGAAGTTCCTTAAGAAATGAATGAGAACATAGTGTATTGTTATCACAATTAAAAATAAATACTCCTCATGAGAAATTAGATGATAAATATTGGATAACAACAATAGAGGAAAAGCTCAATGAATTTAAGATAAAAAAAGTTTGGACTCTATTTGAACATCCTAAATATTTTCATGTAATTAGAAAAAAATGCGTGTTTCATAAAAGACATTATGAAAATTGAATAATTGTTAGAAATAAAGAAAAAATTGTTGCAAAGGGTTATAATAAATAAAAAATAATAGACTATGATGTAACTTTTTCTTCAGTATCTGAACTATATTCTATTCATATTCTTTTATCCCATATAGAATTCTTAAATTTTACCATTTTTAAAATGGATGTGAAGTGTTGTTTTCTTAATGGATATGTTTTAGAGGAATTTTATGTAGAAAACCAACTATTTTTGAAAACACAGAATCATTGGATAATGTATTTAGACTTACTAATGTTCTCTATGGTCCTAAATAATCCCCAAGAGCATGGTATGGTAGAATCACTAGATTTTTTACAAAACAATTTTTTTAAGAGAGCAGCTGATCCAACTCATTTTATTAAAAACGTTTCTAAGGAAACCATCATCATTAAAATTCATATCTATGGTATTATATTTTTTTTCAAATCAAAAATCATTTTTAGATTAATTTTCGGATCTTATGAAATATGATTTTGAAATGAGTATGATGGGTAAACTAAACCTTATTCCTTTGTTATCAAATTTATAAAAAATAGAAGGATACTTTATATTTCAAATAATTATATAAAATATTTACATAAAATTTTTGGATATGATAATAAAAAATTTATTAGTACTCCTATGAAAAACACAAGAACTTTAGTTCTTGATTAATCTATGAAACCAATTTATTAAAATACCTTTAGATGAATGATTTATAGTTTATTATATCTTATAGCTAGTCTACTAAATATAATTTTTTATGTATAATTATCTGTGATATTTAGATAAAATCCAAAATAGTTCCATTTTACATATTTAAATTGAATTTTTCATTACCTTAAGGTAATAATAGATCTTGGAATATTTTTTTTATTTTGTAAATTATTTTTAATACCATTTTTTTCATATAATGACTTTATTGGATATAAAATGGATAGAAAAAAACATCTATAACATTACATTTCTCAGGAGAGGATTTATCTTATTTTTCTTGTAAGAAAAAAAAGTTCAGTAGTACATTCCACTAAAAAATCTAAATATATAGCAGTTTTAAGTTGATGTGTCCAAGTGTTGTAGATTCCACACACACTTACTAAATATCGCATGAGCTTTTCTAAAAAATACCATTTTATTTGATAAAAAAATTACAAATACATTAGTAAAAACCATTCAAATCACACATGAACTAACCACATATATATATGAAATTATTTTCTTTTGGATCACACACATAGAGGTGATTTAATTTTACAATTCAATGGAATTCAAGAACAACTTACTTATATTTTACAAAACCCCTAAATTATGATAGATTTAAATTTATTAATTAAAATATTATAATGGACAAAATAAAATGATCAATTATCTTATTTTTTAACCTATATCATTATAGTAAATAACACCCTAAAAAAGGGGGATACCCCTTTTACTATGTTTAGAAAAATTTCAGTTTTCCTAAAATTTTTAAAGTTTTTCCTTAAATAAATTTCAACAAACTTTTTCAATATTTTTCTTGAAAAAAAATGTTTTCTTAAAAAAAAATCATGTAAAATTTTGCCTAATTTTTATTTCAATGAATTTTTTTTATTAATATATGTTGAACACAAATTTTCCTTAAAAAAGTTTTAGATAAACCTTTTCTTTAATTTTTTTAACAAATGTTTTTATTAAAATTTTACTTCAGACAATTTTTTTTAAACTAAGAAGCTCATATATGAAAGACTAACTTTCATAAAAAAAATTTGTAAAAAAAATCCCTAAGCATTAAATTATAAATCATTTGTTTAATCCTATTTAGGATATTTATAACATTCGTGAAAAAAATTATTTACTCTTTTTTACAAATTTTTTGAATTACATTGGAACAGATGATTGATTGATAACACTTGTACAATTTTTTTTCAAAACTTCAATAGTTCATATATTTTAACATCTTCAAGAAACATTATCAATCGTTCATCTATATGAGGGTTTAAATCATAGCCATTGGATCTAAGGAAAATTAATTGTCTCTCTCTTTAACATTATTTAAAAAATAATCATACCTCTCCATCTTCACTACCTAGTAATTTTAGTAGAAAAATATCACCACCTTAATTTCCCCCCATATTATATTATTCAAGTTAATCTATTGTATTCAAGTAAAATTAATATCTTGGATTCCTTAAGTGATTTCCCAAATATAATGACTATCAAAGAGAGATTCATTATGAGAATATGGTATGAAAAGTATGAATCTATAATTAAATTAGTTATAATCTTCCTATGTTGGGAATCTATAACTATTTCCAAATAATACTTTGATTTTCAATTTCTTAAGATAGATTTTTTAACTTGTTCGGAATTTATGGAAGTTGATAGTTAAAAGGAAGTAACCTTTACATTGTTTGGAAATTCCTATAAATTGAATATTCAGCAAGTGGATGATTTGGTTAAGAAGGCGGCTCTCTGACCTAGCGATTCTCTCTCCCTTCTGGTGATGGCGGCGGCCGCGACGCCGACTCTTCCCCCCCCCCCCCCTGATGGGGGAGGGGGATTCGCCGTATCACGAGAGAGCTCGGTCATTCCGGCCATTCTCTAACCCAGAATATCTCCCTTCTTTTTCGAAAGCTTTGATTAAACCTAAGGTGCCTGACCTAATCGATGGAACACCGAACCTTCCTCTCTTGATTTCTGAGTTCACGGAGTCTTCGTCCTTGCTGAATTTGACCCTAGTGTCTCGTTTCAAGAACAGAAGGCCTTCGATGGATGATTTCGATCATTTTGTATTTGGTTCGTGGGATCTTCGCGAACGTGCGGTCGTGGGTTTATTGGATAGTAAGAAAATCATGATTCAATTTGAGTCTGAAGCAGACCTCATCCAAGCATGGGCTAGGGTGCCTCGTAATTTCAAAGGCATCTGTTTTATTCTCCTGCGATGGTCGTTCGATCTACATATGAACCGGGATTCCCCCTCCATTGCGGTTTGGGTTAGTTTTCCTAACTTACCTTTGCCATTTCAAAATCCATCTGTTATTTGTTTACTATGAAACATGGTAGGAATATACCTTTGTTCCGATTACCGCACGGAAGCGATTTGCCATCCGGTAAATCCAAGGGTGTGTGTTGAAATGGATGCTTCGCGCGCCCCTTTTGAGTATATTTGGATTACAATTGGGGAGGAGTACAGATGTAAGCAGAGGGTTGTTTATGAAAGCTGGACGGATTATTATGGGTGCTGCAAATGGTTAGGAAATTCGACTGAAGTTTTTCATGTGAGAAAGGATGGTCACAATGGAAAAGAGGTGAGGACAAGTTCTGAAGAGGGTAGACAGCACACTGAACTGGGAAATGATTCGAGGATGGGTCGAGATTCGAAGATGAAGGGGGTTGATAAAATAGGGAGGGGTCCTCGAGAGAATCAGTCAGCATGGGATCACCTCGGCTCTGGTTCTGCTGTTATTTCCATGGAGGTTGATCAACCAATTGGAAACACCATCATGGAGACGAACCGGGATGAGGCGGGAGCTGTTTGGTCTCCTACCACCGTGGGACCTGATCACGTTGGAAAGGAGTGGGAAGATAGTAATCTGGAGGTGGTTAACATGCCTAGACCGACCAATGTGCTAGATCCTTTGGCCAAGCCTTTTATGGCTTTGAATAACAGGTTTGAGATACTGACAGAGGGTAAGGTGGATGAGGTTCTGGAGGAGGAGGACATTTCAGAGGGCGAGGGTGATGTTTTGTTGGAGGAGAATAAGCAGGGGGATTGCTTGGGGCTGGAACTGGTGGAATGCCCTGAGGGAACTACTGAGCAGGAAGGGCGACAAAAAGACAGAAGGTATCCATGCTGAACAGCGGCTGAGCATTTCTGCTGGAGGGCATGTTGCTGGGTTGAAGGATCAAGTCGGGGAGGGGAAGAAGAAATCCAGGGGAGGAAAGGAGAACTGGAGTCCCCCTAACAGGCGCTCTTTTAGAGATATTGTTCAAGATGGGATCGAGAAAGGGTCTATTGGCGATAGACCCCCATCGGCAACCTCAGCAAGGAGGCCAAGAAGAGACTACTCATATCTCTCGAGGCCAATGCAGACAAGGTCTGCTTCTAAAAGGAATATCCAGGTGGTTCTTGCAGTCAAAAAGGGATACGGGGTTAAGAATACAGCATCTGTTATGAATAATTTGGAAACACTTGGTAATCGGGTTCAAAGTGCTAATTTTAGGAGAAACCCAAAATTGGAATCAGCTACAGGAGAAGAAGAATCATGTTTGGGATATGGGGAGGATTTCGGTTACTATGATGATTAACTCTTTGTTGGTTTTGTATGTTTATTGTTTTGGTTTTTGTTGTACTGTTTTGGCGCTGTATGTTGGGAACCGGTGACCCATAAACCGGCTTTTATAAAATTAAAAAAATGATTTGCAAGAAGATGATTTGGTTAATATACCTTTGGAAGGAGAAACAAATCTTATAACCCACAAATTACCTGAGAAACATGGGAGTTTAGAAATTTCTAAAGATGAAAAATCATTATTATATTTATATGGAAAAGTGAGGAAAGTCCATAACATATCTAGTGATATAATAAACATTTCCTGATGGGTTTTGAATTATCTTATTCGAAGTAAAGGGGATATAGATACATTAAAAGTATAATATATCAACATTTTGGATAAACTTTACAATATGAGGAAATTAAACTTAGTAATTTTTTTATTTAGTTTCATTGATGTAGTGAAAATATGGTCCCTAAATATGAATATTATTCTCTAACCATGTTTCATTAAAATATTTTTGTAAAAAATTAGGGAAATTTATAAAATCAAAAATAAAGAAACTCTAATCATGGAGAAAACCCCTACATTAATGAGGTGACTATAAACAAGATGAAACTCGTTTATGATTCTTATTTGAATATTTTATTAGATAAAATAAATAAATTTTCATCTGTTTTAGAGACTATAAATCTTTTTTTTGAGAAAAGTAAAACTAGAAACAATTCTCCCCCTAATGCCTATAAAGAAGGCTAAGGCCATGTCTAATTTTGGTTTTAAAGATTTTATTCAAAAAAGGAGAGAAAATTAGTGAAAATCCATCCTTCAGTTTACATAAAGAAGCATATTTGGCTCTAAAGGAGACAAATTATAAAAGTCTTCATTAACAAAAAATAATAATAGGTAAGAAGAAAATGAAAAGAAGTATATGTTAAAAAAATTCAATAAAAAAATGATGAATTAGAAGTTAAAAAATTTCTTAAAAATCAAGAAAGAATCAACTGATAAAGGATGATGAAATTTCTAAAGAGACAATGTAAAATTTATATATTTAAGATATGTCAGATGTGACCTCTATATCCTTGTCTACACAATCTCAAAAAGATTCTAATATAAGTGTTTTGGATAAACAAAGTTCATTAGAGGAAGAAGACTAATAGTTCAAAATAAAACTATCAGAAAAACATGGATCTAATGAAGAAGTGGAAGCTATGGAAGTTACCCAAACTCAATATTATGAAAAAAATAATATGGACCATATAGACCTAATGTTCTATCTATTCTTGATAAATCCTCATATTCTACCAATAGTGATTGGAGTAAAAGAATCCAGTGAGTAGATATATGAATGAATTAATTCAATGAATTAATCAAATTAATTGATAGAATAATGAAAAAATTCCCAAATATACAAGGAAGTTTGAAACAAAAACTATTTAAGAATTGATGTTTTGGAAAACTCAAGTTCATTGAAACAAATTACCAAGATTGTTATTTAGAATGAGGTAGAATTTAATGATTTCAAGGGTATATCAAAAGTGGACTAATGATATCTGAATAAATTTATCAAGTTGGTCAAATACACTAAGGAAGATATCAAATTTTATGATGAAAAAATTGACTGGATAAAAAGTATACAAAATAAATTTCATATTTCGGAAGAAGTATCAGTTTAGAAGTCTTTTAAAGTATCAACAATCTCAATTATCTTTCAATTCAAAAGGATAATGTGATATCAAATGAACGGAATAAAGTATAATACTTTAAATAATAAGTCTCAAAGATGAATAATAGTAAGAATAGATATAATTTCTTAAAGAAAAAGTTGAGAAGATGAAGTCAAGAGTTTCTAAGTTAGAAAAATACTAGGAGGATGTGAAGAAGAAAAAAGTAATCATAAAAAATATTTCTAATAAATAATTATTCTTTTCAAAATCTTTAAAGATTTTGTAATAAATAGAACCCATACTTTTTGAATGCATATTTTGGATGGTTTCTCTTCTATATATTTTTTGGATCGATGTTTTCCCAGTTTTTTCAAACGAATGTATTTCATAATTTTTTGGATGAATTTTTGCATATCAATTGTTTCATATAATTTTTTACATAACATTTAAAGTAAAAATTCTACCTCCTAAAACATTTTCAAAAATCTTAAAGGGGGGGTTTAATTAAGTCCCACCATATGAATTTTACCAAGTCCACCAGATAAACATCATTGGATGGAGGCATACATGCTTTCTGGATGAACTTTTATAAATAAATATTAGACAAACATCATAGACTCTACCCGATAAACATTTATCATTCTAATAAATAGAATCTAAAATAATTATAATAGTTATTTTCCAAGATTACCATCAGATGAATTTTTTGTGCTAAACCTATCAAGTGAAGAAGGAGTTCATCTGATGTTATTGTAACTAATGTTGAAAAATTCAAAATATAACTATTGGAAGATCATAAATAAATAGAGCCTCATGATAGAGGAGAATAAGATTTTGTGTTATTTTTCTAACCCAATATATATAAATTTTTTTGTGGAGATTTTATAACATATTGTTAAAATACG
This sequence comes from Viscum album, assembly GCA_963277665.1. Lineage (NCBI taxonomy): Eukaryota > Viridiplantae > Streptophyta > Magnoliopsida > Santalales > Viscaceae > Viscum > Viscum album. Next base: position 760,736,241 of record OY728139.1, on the reverse strand, counting down.
ATTAATTCATTGTAGTCTTTAATGTTTATTTTCTTAAGGAATCCATTTAAGGATTTTTTTTGTAAATTCATTATTTAATTTTTTATTTTTAATTATTTTGTCTGGTCAGGCGTGATAAAGGGATCTCAAGGTTTTGAGAGGCATAGGTTTTATGATATTAGGATTGAGGGTTCTAGGGATAGGGAAACCAAGGTTATACTGGTCATTGTATCGAGGGATTTTAAGGATTAGGAGGATAGACCTTACTATTGGTTAATGTTTTGGATATCATAATTCTAGTTAAAGAATTCCTTAACACTGAATCTTAAAGAGTAGAAACTTTATTAGGAATGTTTTATTAATTTTTTCTCACACCCATTATAAAACTTATGTTACTTCATTATTCTTACCGACTAAAAGTTTTACATATTTTATAATGTTGATGTTTAAGAAAATTTTATATTTTTTCTTATAAAATTTTCTAAAATATTATTATAAATTATATTAGTATGTTTCAACTTATTTACTTTCTTATAATAGGTTGATTTTTTAATTTTTATTTCATAAAAAATAATTAACCCCCCCCCCCCCTCTTATAGTAAAATACACACTCTTACAATCCTACAGAAGAAATTTTGATCATTATGTCAAACACAACTTTCAAAAACTTTATATTTTTAGAGATAAAGACCAAAATAGTTCATTTTCAATTAGTAGACACTATGGTGAGATATCCATTAGGTATGCTTAAATATGTTATAGTCAAAGTGTAAAATTAATAATTTCCGATGGACTTACAAGGGATGAATATAGATGAATAAAGGACACCCCTTATCATAGAGAGATCATTTTTCACTATGAGGAGAGCCTTGATTTATGCCCAAAGTGGAGAGCTCAGTTTAAGGGTTGGTGGTGAGAAAGTAATGTTTAACACCCAAAAACATAGGAAGAACATTGAATGAAATAATGATTATATAGATGTAGATAGAATGTAGGAAGTTAAATATGTTTATAATATAAGAGATAATGAAGAACCATATGTTTTCTAGAGTAATGAATAGAGTGAAAAAGAGGAAAAGGAAATAAAATTCCTGAAAAATATAGAAGGTGATAGGGGAACTTGAGAGCTGGGTAAGTTTTAATAAGGAAAATAAGTTTCGATAGTGCATGAATTAGTGTTTTATTTTTATTGATCAACTAAACACCGATGGATTAACCCAATTTCTAAGAAGTAAGTATTACCTTGAGGTAGGGTTAAGATAGTTTCATATAAAGGAATATGACCCATATATATGGAGTCATCATAGCTTTGACCATTCATTGATCTAGATTGGGTAACATCCTTCCAAACCTCTATCACTTGAATTTAATGTGGTAAGTTTAAGCCAATGACTATAAACAAAATTACTTTTTGGAGGAAACCCATGTTTTTAGGCTTTAATACTTAGAATCTAGTTTGGGTATTTAGTTTAGGAAATAATTCAATCCTCTAAATATCTTTAGAGATTAACCAAGTATGGACCTCATGCTTTCATTTTCTTGTTTATCGATTCATGATGATAAAAGAACAAAAGAGTATAATTAAATAAGACATTAATAAGGAAAGGGTGGTATTTTTTAAAAATCATTATACCTTTTATCCTTTATATTTTAATTTATTTGGATTTTAGCTTAAAATTTCATTCCACAACTTATATTGTTTCCATAATTTTGATCAATGATACAAAAATTTCTTATAAATTCCATGATTCTATGTTTTAGATTTAATTTTTGATAATATTGAATAATTAATATGGGGGGATGAATAATTAAAGATAATAATAGAGGTATGGATTTGATGAATCGTGATTTGGGGAAGATATTTGATTTATATAAATGAAATTACCTTACATTTGTCATGATTTTAATTTCTAAAATCCATATGGGTTGGTTTTTTATTATTAGGTATTCCATGATTGAGTAACCAAAAACATATGTTTCCCATTCCCAATAGTGTTATAAGATAAATTTATCATATTAATTCTAATAATTATTTCTTTAAGGATACTTGGGGCATGAAAATACACTAGAAATTGCATTGAGGTCTTGCTAATGTTATGATTGTACAAAGTCATAATTAATATGATAGATTCTTTTTTTAAGTTATTTTCCTTGGTACCAATTATTATAATGTATCTTTTATTAATCCCATAGAATCCATGAATGAACTTGTTAGGGAAGAGCCCCATTACTAGCCAATTTTATCCTCCCTACCATTAATTGTTTTTATTTTCCATGATATTTTATTAAATATGTCTAGGGGAGTGGTTTTGCATTATTTAAAGGGATATACTACATCGATGAGAAGATGAGATGAGTTGTTTATTGAGATGTAGGGAGAGATTCATGTGTTTCAAAACTTCTCTTCAGGATTTTTAACTTGGATTACTTGAATTTCATGTTTCATTAATAATAATTTCTCAACTTATCCCACATTTTTTGGGTAGTTGTAAACCCTATGATTTATTTAAACAATTTTTTAGAGAGATCCCTTAAAAAGGAATTTTGAGATTTTCCATCAACTTAAAAATTTTCTCTTATCAGTAGATGACATAACAACTTCATTTATGAGAGTAAATCCCACTGTTGTACCATCTCTAACCTCTAGGTTAAGAGATGGAAGGTAGGGTAACATCATATTCCACTAACTATGATCATTCTTGACATAAAATAGGAAACCAACCATGTTGTTCACTGAGTTTATATTCTCTATCCTTAATAGATTGTTGGATATTTCAAAGGTGTATTTTTGTTAGATACCAATTAAGGTTCCCATATTAGTCTGAGATCACTGAGATGTGGAGGGTTGAATCATTGATCCCATTATTTTATGAATTATTTTTAGAAATCAACCCCGGAAACTTGTTAGAGTTTTGATCCACTAAAAGATATCTCTCAACCTCACCTCATATGAAATATATATAAATTGATAGATCAACAAATTATATTTACAAGGTTCTGTACAAATACCTTCTCATTCCCATGTTATTTATCCCCACCCCAAATGGATTTTTTAATAACTTATTTATGGATTATAAATGTATATAAAGAAACTATTTATACAGTCTAGTAATCATTCCTCTAGTCAACCCTTATTCTAACCCCATCAATAATATCTTATACCATAGTTGGTTATACCCCCAACTATCCTTATTTTCTCACATTCCTTCATGATTAGTTATACCCCCTATAAAAAACCTTCTTTAGCAATTAGTTGTACCCCCAACTATAAGAACCTTATCCTTCTTTGTTGATCAACAATAGAAATATATTCTTCATAAGATATTATTTATCCATAAGAAAGTTCAATCATATTTTCCTATCTACAACTTATTTAAGATCTTCAATGACTATTTGAAGAGTTTATTGGTCTAAAAAATTCATCCTGATCTTAGAAATACCTTGATATAATCAAACTAACCTTTATATAACTTTCTATGGAAATCATGATAAGGAAAATTTTTTCCAGTAATACTTCATCTGGTATGATTTGTCTAATTTTCTTCAGTCCAATGTGATATATTTGATGAACTATATCTAAAACACCTTAGTTAGTTGGGATGTATCTAATTCACTATATCTAGAGAACCTAGGTATGATTTTACTCTATCTAAAGAACCGCAACTTGATACTCCTTCTTCATCTGGTACGTTTTCCATCCATCTCTCATCTCCTCCAACTAAGTTGGAACTTGTCCCATACCCCCATGTTGTTCTCTCTCAAAAAAAACTTCATCACTTACACTCTATCACAACAATTATGGATCTGAATGAGTTATCCTCCCTTTATTAAAAAAATTGCTTTATAAATTATGGAATAATTACATGACCAAAAATAAAACTTCCTACTAAACCAATCTTTTGTTTAATCACTTTAAAATCTTCTAAAAAATAGAGTCATTATTATTCATCAAAGTTTCCTCATATATTTGTTCCAATGTTCTCTTATAATATTCCTTAAATTAGGGATATATTTATGAACATTGAAAGAAAATATCACAATATTTATAATTAATGACTTTATATTATTTTTTAAAGACCCTCAAAACATTTTCTAGAACAAAAACATGATGGTAGATCTATCTGAAATGTCTTAGTAAGAACTCCTCTATCTAAGATATCTTTGAAATAACTCCTTTGTATGATGGAATCTATTTGGTACACCTTTATCTTCCTCTATCTGGTGGGCTCAAAACTCTAGTCACTGTATGACATACCTTTGTATGTTTCCACTTTGATAGAAATAATCTATCTTTTAGATTTATATAAGTTCATCCGTATTGATCTATATAATATGTTGGAATATCTACATCCGATAAAACATCCCCAATATTTTTTCTGTCTGATCATATCTTGAACATTCAACTGAAAACAGTTATATTTCTTCACCTGATGACATCAAAATTCTCTACATGATGAAAACATGGCTTTCTATCTAGTAGAACTCCATCTACCTTTATTTTGGGTATAAATTCATATCCTTATATATCCTTGATAACTTCATATTTCTGCATCTTATGTAGCTTCATATATTTCTCAATATATTAGTAATTACATGCTATCCTCCATCCGAAACATGAATTAACATTTTTTCATATATTCAAAACATTATTTCATAAAACCTCATTCAATATACATGTTTAGTTAACCTCAATTTGGTATTGATAATTTTCCATAAACTATTATCTTTTAAGAACATAATATTGGATCATGAATTTCTTCATGATGTTTTTTACTTTTAGGATCAATGAAACATCATATGACTTAATAATGTTTCACTAAATTAGGCAACAAATCTTCTCTAAAACTTCTCTAAATTTCTACGAGTAAATTCCTTTACAAACACATATTAAAATATTTAAAACAAATACAAACAAGAAACTTTGGACTAAAAATATCCCTCTTTGTGTTTTCCTTTAATATCCACCATATCTTTGAAGTCAACATATGTGCTCAAATATTCCCCCATATGATGTTTTCATTTCTCTATCTCCCTTATTGAAAAAAGTGAAAAGAGACACATAAGGACCCCCTCAACTAATCTTATTTCATTCTCAGAATCCAAAAATCATTCCTCAAGAGAGGAATAGTACCACATGAATATTTTAACAATGATCCTTTAAATATAAAACTCTAAGACTAAATGGGTGAACCCAATAAAAAAACAAGAATTTATAATCAAGGTGATCAATGTTGTCAATAAAAATTATTATATGTAATAATTTCCTCAAGATTAATCTGTTATCTTTATATCAGGGGAAATGTAAGTAATTTTGTTAAGATAAAACCTACACCAATATTATCAAACACATCAAAAAAATTCAATTTTATAAACACAATTCCACATGTATATCAGATTTCTCAATAATAATCTCTCCTCTTTGAAGATCAGTTTGATAAAAAAAGTAATGTGTGATAGTTATACCTTTGATATATATTTTCTCCTCCTAAAGTGTAGTACTACATTCCTCATCATGATGATTATAATTTTTCATGAAAGATATATCTTTTTAATGTAAAAATAACTACAAAATATAGTTATATCTTTTACTTATTCTCCTTAAATTCTCCTAATGTTAGTCCAAATAAATAAGAATAATGGGAATAGTGAGGAACCTTAGTGTTCCTTAGAAGAAATGATCATAATGAGTGTCTTATTTCATTATATACTTATTCTTTTTCTTCTTATATTTAGCATGGGATATACATTCTTCCTTATGACCATATATCATAGATTTTTAATTGATTTATTCTAATTTTTTGGTTCCATAGATAAATATATCATATTCGCTTTATTTTTTGAAATATATTCACTCCCTTGAGTTCTAAACATTCTTTTCATGATTTCCTCTTGGGATAATAAGATAATCGTGCAATATTTTGTACCATAAACATATTTCGCATGCCTCTCCAATTTTTTCTAAATATTCAGTCTATCATATGAGGAGACCTTATTATAAACTGTATTCTCATCTTCAAAATACTATTTATTTACTTTTTCTTTAGTATAATTTTTTTCTTCCTATACCTATATTGAATTAGATATTTGATCTAGAAAAAATAACTAATAATAATTTCATTTATTTCTCAAATTTAAAGAGAATATTTCCTTGATCATATATCTCTAGCTTCTCACGTGCCTAACTTGAAGTAATAAGATTGTTCATCTTATGAAATTTCTTTGATTCCTCATGATGCTTTGTTTATTTTTTTTTATTCTCATTATAGACCCCCCTTGATTCATACCACTTTCTTAGTAGATAAATAATATAAAAACATGAGTATGATTTTTTCTTGAATACTCCACAATACCAAAATTAACCTATGAATATTGATCTTTTAGAGTTATATTATTTTTACTCATAAGTTTGTTGTTGTTGTAGTCTTTTTACATGCCTTGAGAATATTTTTTCTGGGGAAAACCTTTTTGTTGTATCCCACTAATTCTTTATAGAAGTTGATTTCTCATTAACCTTTTTGGTCCTTGATGATTATGTCTTATCTTTTGAAGCAACATTTTTATTAATGGGATATGTAAATATAGATTGTTTGGGGAAATAATTTAACTTCCTTTGTGGACCCTTCTTTTCACTAGCTTGATAAGATTCACCTTTAATCTCTAGTAATTTGGGGATGTATTCTCTAATATTATTCAACTCACTTTGTACTATAGGAAACATTAATTATGTCTATGAAAAATATTCTTATTTCACAATTGATATTTCCTCAAGAACTTTTTCCATCTTCTCAAATTCATCCTACATTAATAAATTATTCTTACTTTTCTCTACAAGTGTTGTTTCTTCCTTGTTGATCTTATCCTATTTTACTAGTTTATCTTCATGATCTTTCAACTCTTATATAGATCATCCAATTTTACTTTTTATTCTATAATTTCATTATGGAGTGTCACTTTATTTTTGATATGCTCTCCATTATTAAAAGTTATTTACTTAGAATCTTTATTTAGCATTATCTTCTCCTTCTTGAGTTGATTAATTTCATCAAGATCTAATTCTAAATTTTCTTTTAGAATCCATTAATGTTATATTATTTTTTATCTATAATCATCACTACCCAATGAATTAATTTCCTTTTTACCATGAACTAAGAACCTGAATTCATAATCACATTCATTACTAGATGATGAATCAACATTTTCTTTTTTTCCCACTAAATTATTCTTCTTACTAGGGAATTTTTTCTAATATTTATTAAACTTGTATTTTCAATAATTATTATCTTCTTATTAATATATATTGATATAAAATGGACATTATCAATAAAATTATACCACTTTAGAAATTTTGTACCATCACCATTCCAATTAACCTTTTTTATCTCTTATAATGAAATGAAATTATTTTATTGAATTTCTATTCATCCTCCTTAGTATTTGAAACAATACATAATTTTTCTATTTATTTATCTTTTAACTTCCCTATTAATACAGATTCAAAATACATTTCTTCCTTACCCTTCTTCTTAAATAATTTTGATTTTATCATTTCATAATCTATGAGAGTATTACGATTTTTATCTAGAGACCAACTATCTTAATATTCTAGAGATAAAACCTTGGCATCAAACCTATCTATAAATTTTCTCATTATTTTCTTAATGAAATTAGAGTTTTCTAACTTCTCTTTTAAAACTAAAATTTTACTGAAAATCTCATTGAATCTTTTATATTATTCATTAGTATCTTCCTCATCATCCGTATTAATATCTTAAAAAATTATTCTCAAATTTTATAACTTAGCTTCCTTGGATTTCATGTTTCCTTCACAACTACTTCTCAAATTTTCCCACATTACATTGGTAGTTGTAAACCACAGTATTTTTCAGAAATTTCATAGAGATATCCATCAAAACCTAATTTTAATATTTTCTATCAACTTCAAAATTTCTCTTATTAACATCAGTAAAAAAATATCATTAATGGGAGGAAATACCACTATTATAGCATATTTATTTTCTAGTTCAAGAGACATAATGTATGGTAACATCATGTTCCTCCAATTATGATAGTTTATTCCATAAAATAAAAAAACACCCTTATTGTTCACTAAATTTATATTCTTCATCCTCATTAGATAGTTGGATCATTTAGAGATAACATTCAATATGATACCAATTAAAGTTCCCAAATTAGTGTGATATAACTATTAGGTGTGGTTGAATCAATGATCCCTTTATTTTTTGAATTCTTATTAGAACTCAACCTCCAAAACTTGTTATAATTTTGCTACACTCAAAGATATATATCAACCTCACATCATAAGCAATGATTATAAATGGATATATTAGAAAATAATATTTACAAGGTTTGGTAAAAATACATACTTCTTTCCATGTTGGTTATCCCCCAATATGGATTCTTTAGTAAATTTTTTTATAATTACAAAGGCATGCAAAGAAACTTGTTCTACACCCTAGTAATCATTCCTCTAATCAACCCTAGTTCCCCACCTAAAAATCAAATCTTATGTCATAGTTGGTTATACCCACAAACTATCCTTACTATATATTATTCCTTAAAAATGGTTATTCCCCCCATCAAAAATCTTCTTATGTTACTGGTTATACCCACAGCTATAATCTCTTCTTTCTTCTTTCTTTATCCACTATAGAAATATCTTCTTCTTCAAATGTTATTTCTCTATTAGAATGTTAGATTTCATTTTCCTTTATAAAAATTATTAAATATATTAAAAAACTATATGATGCATTGGTTTGTCTCAAAACGTCCTCTAGGTCATAGAAAGACCTAGATATACTCAAACTTAACTTTCTATAAAATTGTCCAGAAATATTCCTTAGAGAATGTTTTTATGTTAGTAATCTATTTAGTATGAACAATATGATTCTATTTAGTTTGGTGTGATATATCCAATGTACTCAATATAATAATCCTTAGTATATTTTGATCTATCTGATGAACTATTTCTAGTGAACCACCATCTGATGCTTCTCTATCTAAAGAACCATAGTCTTCTACTACTTTTTAGTCTGGAACTTTTTTCATTAAGCTCTCCTTTCCTTTAACCATGTTGGATTTTGGTCAGTACCTCGTGTTGTGATCTCTTTCAAAAACATCATACCTTCTACTCTATAACAATAGTCATGGATCTGAATGAGATCTCATCCTTTTATAATAAAACTTACTATGTAAATTAAGGAAGAAACACAAGATCCAAAATCATACTTCCAAATCAACTCATATTTTGTTTGAACAACTTAAAATATTTTAAAATTTTATAGAAAACATTCTTTATTAAATTTTCCTTATATATAGATGTCAATTATGTCTTTGAAACTTCCTTAAATCTCACCTAGATTTATAAACATTGAAAGAACATCTCGACATCATCATAATTAATGAATTTATAATATTTTTTAATCTCCTAAATTTTTTTTCTGATGTACAAACATGAAGGTAACTCTGTCTACTACATCTTTATAAGAACTCCTCTATATAATATGTCTTGATAATAACCCCTTTATCTAATGGACCTTATTGGTAACACCATTAGATTAATCTATCTAGTGGAAACAAAAATCTATTCTCTATCTAATATAACTTTTTTTGGTTCCACTTTGTTAGGAACCCTCTTTCTACTGGACTAAATGAAATTTTTCCAGCTTGATATGTCTAATAAACAGACATTTATCCACATGGTACAAATTCCATGGTATTTATTCCATCTGATTATATCTCAAATTATTTTCTAACAACCTTTATATTTCTCAGACCAATTACATCAAAATTATCTTCTTGATGATATCGATGTTCTTTTTTTAACAGAACTCCATCTACCCTATTGTCTGGTAGAACTTAATGTCTTTCTATATCTTGTAGAACATAATATTTATATATTCAATGAATCTTGCAATATTTCTCTATATTATACTATTCACAAGCTATCTTCTATTTTAAATTTCTTATAACCTTTTTTTATATGGTCACAAAATTATATTAGAGGACTTCATCCTGTAGACACATTTTGTTAACCTCATTCTATAATCCACCATGTTCTAATGAATTTTTCCATTTAAAAAAATAATATAGGATTATGAAATTATTTATCATTTTTAGTACTTTTAGGATTTTTAATGCATCATCTAACATAATAACGTTCCTCAAAAAAAGAAAAAAATATTATATCAAACTTCTCAGTGTTTCTCCAAGTAACATACTTTATAAAAAAATATTGACATATTGAAAAATATGAAACCAACACATTTGGTCTAACACATTCATTGTGTTTCATTATTTACCTCTATTTACAAAAATAATACAATTGAAAGAAATAAATTATAAAAATGAAAAAATTAGGAAAAACGTTTGGTTATTTTTATGGGTAGGTAAAAAATCACCCTTAGATCATCCTATGATCTTGTTATTACTATTAAAATTATTTTATTGATGAGTTAAAATATGGGTTGGGTGAGAGTAAGATATTTTTCAAAAGTGAAAATTTAAAAAAACATGAAGAAAAAGTAATAAAAAACAAAATATTGAATACTTTTATTGTACTTTCACCATTACTTTGGGTTTGGTAAGTAGAGGTTTAATCATTAGAGAATTATTTTCATTGAGATTTTATTTTATATATAATGCATATTAATTTATATTTTAGCACCCTTTTGAGATTTATATTATTTTTCACCTCAATTTATTTATACCCCCAACCTCATAGTCATTTGAACCTTACTTCAAAATTTTCAGGATTATTTTTTATCTTTGTATTTATGGGGTAGAGAATGTAGATTCAATAAAAACCTATGGTAAGGTTCATGTATTAAAGGTACGATCATAACTACATTTCAATGTTACCTAAAGTGATGATATACAAATATAAGTGTGATAAATAAAAAAGTGGCACAGTTAGTAATAATAAATTAGGATTCTTGAATGGAAGTTAAGATAATATCTAACAATTTTAATGGGGAAAAGTAAAATACATTGTAGATTGGATTCTTTCAAAATATGATAAATTGAATAAATATTTTAATGTGATGCTTGAAAGTTTATTTTCCCCATTTATACTTGTTTTTATTAATAATTGTATTTAAATATTAGTAGCATGTGTTCCCTTTGTGTTTAAGTGGAGATTTTTTTATTGATGATGAGAATAGTTAAAGAGAGGGTGTATTTGGTGACTATATTTTATAAACAATTATAAAATTTTAATCCACTTATTTTTTAATACAGTTATATTTATTTCTTAATGTATTATTTATTTATTAATTTCATGGTTGGAAAATTTTATTTTTATTTTTGTATAAAAACTATGAAAAATGTTGTAAAAGATAGAAGAAGGAATTTTGTTAATACTAATTTTGGAAAAGGAATTTTATGAATATTTAATAAAAATTAGGCCACAACTAGCCATGGGATATTGAGATGGCTTCATAAAGTATCCATCCAATCATCATGAAGGTTGAGTCGTGGAAAGGGAGGAGCTATGTAACTGGGCTTAGGGTGAGTCAACTTTCGATGTGTATATATTTTAAGAGAGGAACACCCAAAATTTTGAGGCAATGCATATGAGATTCCATCTTAGAGTGGAATTAGGGATGCTATTTTGGAAGATAGTTATCACCCCCACATACTTTTAATGGAGTATTCTTATGTTCCCGTCCTATGTGGGATGACTTCATCTTGGGTGCTGTACATTTTAGCTGAAGTGATCCCATTTAGCCAGGTGATCACATCATCTTCATTGGATATATCCAAGACACTAAGGATTTTCATTATACATCATTATTTTATCTTGGCTGATGTTTAAGGATCAAACACCCAGATGAATTATAGGAGAGGTTGTACCATATGCCACTTCATTACACCATGAACGATTTTAGACATCAGGGGAAGCTTGATCTAGTTGTATTCACCTTATTGTTTTTTCGTAGCATCCTAAGAATTATGTTACAAAGTTTATAATTATACAATGGCCCCTACATTTTATTGTGGATGTGTAACTGGTATAAGGTTGTTATGAATTTTTATGATCATTATTCTATTAGTATTTGAATTAATAGTAAGTCTTGGATATTTTCATGTTGAAGGCACAACTATGTATACTGAGTGATGTATCATGGAAAATTAGTTTACAATGAGTTTATATCTATGTAAATATCATAAAGAAGTTTGTAAGGGTAACAATAGATGTGTGTAAAAATAAAAATAAAATCACATAAAGGTCCTAATTAGGCTTTGTAAATGTCATATGGTAGGTATATATGGGTCATATTCTTTCAATAAAATACTTACATAAAAGGAGTTCCCTTATGCCATAAGAGAAATAATTTCTAATTTTTAATAAGGGGAGAAACTATATTAAAAATTTGGTTACACCATTGGATAGTGATAAAGAAATGATTATTTTTATGTTATAGGAGGCTATGCATTGAGGTTCCCTATGTTGTAGAGGTGTGGATTTTGGTTGGGGATCAAGTTTGGGTTGAGGAAGCTTTGTGATGTAGTGAATTCTCTGTGTTGAATATTAGATTCAAGGAGTTGTGTTGTACCTCAAGATAAAAATATTATTCCATATAAGTCTATATTTCCCAGATACAATATTTTCATAGTTTTTTTTCAATGAATGTGATAAAGGTATATTTTATATGAGATATCTGAGGTGCCTCACGTGGGTTTATAAAGGATATCTAAGAAGATGAAATGGATTAAAATTTCTAATGACATAAAGGAAAGATAAAATGAGTTATAGAGATACATCAATACACTGAGCTGCTAAAATTCTATTTATCAATAGGTAGAGTCTAGAAGCTATAGAGGTAACTAAATTTTTAGAGGATTAAAGGATTTATAGAAGTTATTTCTACTAGAGTATTGTTGGTGCTATGTTTTTTATTTTTATTTTTATTTCACACCCTCATGACTATCATGAGGGGGTGATTTTTTTAGTTCCAAGTATTTATTTATAGTTTATTTTATTTGGTGAAATGATTTTTTTTTATTAATCTAAGTGGGCATTTTTTATTCATTTATTTTTTTAAACCTTATCCCTCTTCTCCCATACATGACCATTTCAGTTTGAGGAGGGTATGAATTTAATGCAATAACTACCTACTTGTTCTCATTGCATGAAAATTATATGGGTTAGGGTAGTTATTTTTTATAAGGTTTTGGGTTACCTGTTTTATTGATCAATCAAAGTATCTGAGAGGCAAAAAGGTTAGTCTTTAGAATAAAGAGTGTTTACCCTTAGAGGGGGCTCACTAGGATCAAATTATGAAAATATCTTTATTGAATCATTATTTATTTATTTTTCTTGTGAATTAATATATATTTACTATTATTATTATAACTTCTTTGATTGAGTCTATAAATCAAATTCTCCTCATTTTCCCCTTATTTCTCTTAATCATTATAAAAGCCTGAGATTTTATGACATATTTCCCTCCAAATAAATTTCTTTAATAGATTTCTTTACAGACAACAACAACATTTAGAAAACTATAAAAAAAATAAAAATATTATTATGTAGAAATTATATCATTTTAAATTCATAATTTCAATATCATCTTAGATTGAGATTTTGATATTTTTCTGAAAAGATTGATTTTTAGTGAATAGTGAAATATATTTTTTACTGTTATTTCCTGAAAAGATCCCCATAAGTCATTAATTTTATTCTAAATTAAAAAAAACATCCTTAGTTATAAATAGTATAATTAATTAAATTTAAATTATCCTTATACTTAATTTTGGTATAAGTTTATTTTTGGATTTGAAAACACATTTTAAAAAAACTATTTTTCATCCTGTTCTATTTTTTATATTAAATTAATTTATTCCACTTCTGTGGATTGAATTTGATAAAATGGATTAAATATTTTTAATAATCTCTTTTAAATTTGTTAAATTGTTCCATTTTATTTTTTTTTCATTATTCATAATATTAATGGAGAAATGTTCCTCCTTAGTAAAGGGTAAATCGAGAAATTAAGGTTAAAAATTAATGAAATAAGGCTTAAAATTTCTATAAAACTTTAATATATCTTATTGGATAAATGAATTTTGAAAATTCTCGTCCAATTATAGAAACTATTTCCACTTGGTGTTATTTTTATTTGATATTTAGCTTTATAGTATTTTAGTAAAAGATTAAAAACAAAATGTCACAGTCTTGAATTTAGTATCTATACTATTTTCCATTAAGAATAAAAGAGGTTATGTTAGGATTTAAATGTTAATTTGAAATATGAATTTTTTTTATCATGGTAATTTATTTTAATTTTTTATTTATTGAATAATTACTTTAAATTTTTACGCAACACTGACATGGTATTTATTCGATTAACAGAAAAAATAAAATAAATGAATTTAAAAATATTACATGTAATAAAATTAGGATTAATTATTATGTTACATTAATATTATAGATATATATGAAATATTATGGATGTTTTAAATTATTATATTATAATTCCATATTTTTATTAATATATTTAAATCCAAAATAAATGAATAGTATGAAACTAATATTAATGATATTTTATAAAAATTATACTTTATTAAATTATTTGAAAATTATAAAAATATTGAAATAAGAAAATGGGGATAATATATGGTCGTAAATTTCATCCATTAACAATTTATTATCCAATTTATACCTTATAGGTAGAATTACAACCCTTTAATTTTAAAAAAGTCATTACCACAGTTAAGGTTAAAATTGGTTAACCAAGTAGTTAATCCAGATGATTAGGTTTAAAGTTTTATATAAACCAGTAAAAAATTGACTAGATGATTATATTAAGACTATATCCTCCTTATATTTAAATATATTCAATATTGGAGTAATTTTACATGAGTTAGACACATATTATATTATTAATAATTCATAAATTTTCAAAAAGTGCCCCTCCCCTCACGTAGAAAAGGACACCCCTTCTCTCTTTTCATTACCCCAATTTGAGTAATATATCATGAAATAAACCATCAAATTACTATTTATAAAAATAACTATCCAAGATATTTAGGTTTTTTTACTCTCAAAAGACAAACCCTAGGCCCCTTAAGAGGTGATCTAAATGAGCTCTTTCAAAGAATTGGTAATCATCTTTGCTGAGTAATTTCAATTTTCTTTTTCTTTTACTACCATAAATTATGTATAAATGATTATAATATAATAAAAATTGCATCTCACATATAACAATATTTTATTATGTTTATATTATAATATTTAACTATCTCTTTCTTCATAAAATGGGAAACAAAACCATCACTCATTTGTACGGAAGACTACTGGATCACAAACCGATGTAATTTGTTTTTCTCTACCAACTCACTTAAATTTTTATAAATATGTTAATAATGAATATATATTAAATTTATAAAATAATTATTCTTATATAATTATAATATCATATATAACTTCTTACCTTCCAATCCTTTGGAAAACAATAACATCGCTCATGCGTATGTGTGTACTACCACCTCCACAACGTAGTGTGATTCATTTTTCATTTCTGATTCACATGGATGGTAATAAGGATATATTTAATCAATATATATGATATATATGTTATTTATATAATTTTTAATATTACTGATATTATTGAACCATAATCAAATCACAAGGATCAAAACTATCAAATCATGACATACATGTAAAATGAAGCAGCTAACACCCAAAACAATGATAATAATAAAATACTGTTAACAAATAGGTGATAAGATGTTATAAATGGGTCATATATGATATTATAGATATTTATATTGTGATTTTATAGAATTATAATAAATTAAATTTTATTATAAAATATGTTATTGAACTTATGAGGCAAGTTTAACTTGAGGTAGTGGATTTCGTCTCAATCTACTCCATTGAGCCATATTTGGTATTATGAACCTATTTAAATTTATGTAGTGTATATAATAGTAATTTAATTTATTTAAACAGAATATATATTTATTCATGATTATTATATTTTCAATTCAAGTTACTTTTTCAAGGGTTTTCAGTTTTAAAGTTACCAAAATGGTAAGAATTTATTTTATAATCTCATTTTTTTGGGATTTCTCTTATTTTCATTAAAGGAATATTATAGTCCATCCTTCATAAAATCTATCTATTTTATTATACTATTAATATTTAATGAGTTTAAATTTTTTATTCTTATATTTCATATCTTTGAAACATTATTCAAGCAATGGAATTTCTAAAAGAAAATATGATCTTATCTATCTTTTTAATTGGGTATATTTTTCTTCCAAGTCCATATTTTTCAAAACAAATTTACAAAATTCTTTTTTATTTAATAAAATTATTTATTAATAAGATTTTATTTTATTATTTATGTTTTAAAAATGTTTTAAAGGAATATTTATGATATTTTCCAAAAGGACCATTTTTAAATTTGTTTACAAAAAGCTAAAAGGAATGTTTTTGTTAATATATGCATCATCAAAAAAATTTCCCGAAACCATAACCATTTTATGAAATTTATTTTCTTCTTAAATATTTAAATGGTTTTACCAAGAAAAATATTTAATGATTGGTTATTTTATTATTTTTATTTTATTTTTATTTATTCTCCAAAGGACACTATTTTATTAAAAATCATATATTTATGATGAATTGATGTGCATCATTTATCTCTTATTAATTTTTTGGTCATTAACTTCAGAAATTAATTTTTTTTGTAATCATTTATAATTACACATCACATTTATCTTATATATCCTTATTATTTGGATCATTGATATTATTATTTCCTAAAACTTATTCCATTTTTATATATGGTTTTTTAGTTTGTAAGTTTTTTATTGACTGGGGAAATATTGATATTCAGTATTCTTTACTCAATGCCCATAATAATTATTTTTTATTTAAAAATAAATTTTATGTAAAAGTGGGAAACCATCAATATTTAGGATACATATGGATAAAACCTCATAATAAATCATAATTTCATTCCAAAATAATTTAAAGTACATAGATATTTTCACCTTGAATAACCACTATTCAATGGAGGTAACCTCCATATTGAGATTGTCCATAATGAGATCCTCTAAGAAATAAGTCGTCATATCCTATGTTTCCACATGTTTCTCCAGAACAGTATTCCCCTCTTTGAAGCCTTGGATCAAAATCTTATTATATTTATCAATCTAGTAGCGTTGTGTGTCATTCAAATCAACTTGTAATGGACTTTCAAACATTCTGTGGGCATCCTCTTCTGAGATGTTGATCATGAAAGACTATTATATAATTTATTTATTAGAATGCACGAGGAGTTAAAAAATGTACTCTGATTCCATGTACTCCTTATGAGTATTCACTATGTCAATGTCAGTTAGTTCTCCTACTTGGGTTGAAATAGCCTCCACGTGAGGGGAGGTTTCCATCTCCAAAGGCATTTCAGATCCCTTTCATTTTCTCTGTGGGGTGTGAAATTTGGTAAACAACCCCTTTTAAGGGGGGCTATTTCTTCTAGATTCCCTTTTAACTAGAGGGCTAGGTAAATTAGAGTAATCCTTTTGTCTTTGTGCCTTCTACACATGCTGTATAAACCCATCTGTACCCTTTCACCTCCACAACTTTCTTTACTCAATACACAGACATTTTTTGATAAGGAATATAGTTTATTAATTAAATTGATTATCAAATACCTGAGTAATTTATTGAATATTAATTTATTTTGTGGGGAATGGTTATAGATAGACCCTCTAAGCATTGACAGGTCTCATGAGACAAACTAGTTGGCTATATTTAATAAATGTGGCTTTTGGTGTATACCTACCCATCAATTAAACTATCTAGGAATAATGTTATAAAGGTAAATATATATTGATGTCTGAGATAATTATGTCCAATATTAATCATTTCCTTTTTTTAGAATTTAGTTATTATTATCCATCATATTACTATATTGATATTATCAATGGATGTATTTTTTTCTAAAGTTATTGATTAAATGTCAGGTGTTTTTAGTTATTTACCTTTCCATATTGATTATGTCTTATTTAATCATGATATATTATGATTTATATAACTCTCACTAAGCATTTTATCTCACCCTTTATATGTTTTCCTTTCATTATGATATGAATAAGAATATAATTAATAATATCACGGATGAAAGAAAGTTTCTTATGATATATATTTTATATTTCCAATGTAATATGGGGATCCTGTATTCATCTGGTTCTTAAAGACTACTAAATTTATCACTCCTTTAGTATTATATCTCTTGTATATTATTCCAATGTAATAAAGTATACACATGATATGGGTTGCTAGAGTTGGGGTTTCTATCTTTAGCAGAAACCTTGGGAACTCAATTTTAAATACAGATAACTGACATTAGAATTATGATAATCCTTTATTATAATTGAGAATTTTAACATTAGAGGGATTTTTATTTTATGGATCAATATTCATGATGATTATAAGATAACCCTATATTTTTTATTTAGTGATAGAGCCTAATAGAATAAATGGAATCAATATATATAGAAAATATTAGGATTTCCTTTTTGGGAAATCCAATACAGTTGGTCATGGAACTGAGAATATTATGACCATATCAGGATAGTTGAATCAGGTTATGATGAATAAAATTTCCCTAATGGAGAAAAATATTGTCCCATAGTTTAATTCACCTATACTGTATCACTTCATGTGATAGAGGCCCAAATATTTTAATTAAATATCCAATCCATTGATTTTTGAACAACGGATTAATTCCCTTGAAAATATATTCTTATATTTTTGAAGTTACATTCAATATTCTAAATCAACATATGACAGTATTTCAGTGCAAGGATAAACCCAAACTTCTAAGTGAAATTTTTTCCATCATATGGTTATTATTTCCTATTAATTAGTTATATTTATTAGAACTGGTTGGGGAGAAACTAAATATTAAATATATTCCTTTTATATGGTATTTTTTGATGTCTTCCCAAAAGAGTTTCCTATTATTCCCCTACATATTGAGTTTGAGTTTTCAATAGAACGTATACCTAGAACTACACCTATTTCAAAGACTCCATATAGAATGGACCTGATTGAGTTACTGGATTTTAAGAATCAAATTGAGGAGAATATATATAAGGTATTCATTTGGCCTAGTACATATCCATAAGGTGAACATGTTATTTTTTATTATGATGAAATATGGTTCAATTAATTTTTAAATTGATTATCATGAACTCTAAAAAATAACTATTTAAAAAACTATCTTTTACCCTGTAGTGATGATATATTTGATTATTTATCAAAAGATTAATATTTTTCCAAGAATGATCTTTGATCTAGATATTATCATCTAAGGGTCAAGAAGGAGGATATAACCAAGTCAGCCTTAATACAGGGTATGTTCATTATGAATTTCTAGTGATTCCATTTGGAGTTATCAATGATCTTTTTATCTTTATGGATTTAATGAATAAAGTTTTTAGAGATTACCTTGATCATTTTTTAGTAATATTTATAAATAATTTTATTATATTTTTGAAGAGTGAGGATGATCATGAAGAAAATTTTAGAATTGTGTTGAAGATCCTGAGGAAGGATAAGTTATATACCAAATCTACTGAGTGTGAATTTTAGATAAAAAATTCTCATTCTAGGGTCATATAATTTCAAGTGAAGGTATATTGGTGGATACTTTTAAGATGGATGTTATTGAGTAATTTCCTAGACCAACCATGGTAAATGAGATCCACAATTTTGTTATCTATGATGGATATTATCGATTCTTTGTGAGATATTTATCACTACTATCTAATCCACTCATCAAGTTGATTCAGAAGGGGGTTAAGTTTGTGTGAACAAAAATGTAATGATGATTTCAAATAAATGAAAAGAAGATTGTTTAGATTGAATGTTCTTACACTAAATTTCTATGGAGAAGGGTTTGTGATATATAGTAATTCATAAATGAAGGAATTGCGATGTATCCTCAAACATAATGATATAGTTATAGAGTACACCTCCCACCAATTGAAAATTCAAGAGTAGAATTATTTAATTCATGATTTGGAGTTATAAGCAATAATTTATTCATTTAATATATCTAAGAATTATCAATATTGTTAAAGGTTTGATATATATACTGATCATAAAATATTTAAGTATATATTTACATAGAAATATTTGAATATGCACCAGAGAATATGGTTGGAATTGATCAAAGATTATGAATAATAAATACATTACCACACTATGAAGGCAAATGAAGTGGATAATGATTTGTGTTAGAAAGATCATGCTAGTTTTTCTATGATGAGGATTTTAAGAGATCTAATATTTATATATTTTCATAAATTGGATCTTAAAATATTGAGGAAAGGGTTCATATCTTATCTTTCTCAGATGAATATTCAAACATCCGTCCATGATAGGATAAATAAGGCTCATAAGTAAGATGTTGAATTACAGAAGAATGTGTAGAATTTTACTAAGTTCAGCCATGATCATGTTGGAATGATAAGGTTGAAGAACTAGGTATGTGTCCCATCAAAACCATATTTGAAGAAGAATTTATTAGATTAATCTCATAGTTCATCATTCTCTATTCATCATAGAACCAAAAATATGTATAGATATTTGAAAGGATATTATTTTGGGGATAACATGAAAATAGATACTTCTGAGTATGTATCCTCATACTTTGTGTTTCATTAAGTTAAGGATTATAGAAAAAAGTCTAAGGGGATGTTAGAACCATTATCAATACAAAAATGTAAATGGAAAAACATTACCTTGGATTTCATCATTAGAATTACAAAATAATCTAAAGGGAACAATGCTATATGGGTTTTAGTCAATATCCTTATAAAATCAGTGCATTTTATATCTGCTAGATAATATTTATCTCTTGATCACCTTAATTAGTTATACATTATGGAAGTTGGGATATTGCATAGAGTAACACTTCTGATCACATCATACCATGATCTGAGGTTTACATAAAAGATTTAGAGAAGCCTTCAATAGAATTTGGATATATAGTTGAGTTTTAGTACTACTTATCATCCTCATATAGTTTCTCAGTTAGAGTGGACTATTACAAATCTATAAGTCATATTGCGATCTTTCTCAATGGATTTCAAATGTGGTTGAGATCAAAAAATACGTTTTGTATAATTTTCTTAAAAAAATAACTTTTAATTGAGCAATAAAATGGATCCTTATGAAGAACTATTTTGAAGGAATTTCAGAACTCTAACGTGTTGGGATGATGTTGGAGAAAGAAATATATTGGGACATGATTTATCTAAGGAAATGACATAGAATGTTGGATCCATTCAATAACACATAAGGAAAACTCGATGATGAAAAATAATTTATGTTGAAAATGATCAATGAGATCTAGAGGTTGAGTTAGGTATAATATATTCCTTTGAATATCACCTTGGGATAAGGTTATGATATTTTGAAATGAGGTAAAGTTGATCCCTATATATATCGATCCCTTTGAGTTTTATTATCGTGTCAGGATGATTGCTTATCTCTTGGAAATTTTGCTGAATCTCTATAACGTTCACGATGTGTATCATGTATCTATACTAAGGAATTAAATACCTGATATTTCACATGTACTAAACCAAGATGTTGTACCATTGGGGTAATATTTATTTTATGAGGAAAAACTAATAGAAATTTTGGATCATAGAGAGAGAGTGCAATGAAACAAGATCACTCATCTGGTCAAAGAAATTTAGGTAGTAATATGGAAATATGAGAATGTGATGAGTTAGATGTATCCTTAGTTATTTGTATTGAAGTGATGTAATTTCAGGGATGAAATTATTATAATGGGTTAAAATGTAACAACTTGGTATTTTATGATATATTTCTCTTTAAATAAATATCATTGATTACTTGTTTTGTACGAAACACCAAATTTAAAGGAATTGTAAAAAAATATTAAAATATTTTTCAAAATAAATTATATCATTTTTTGATTCATCCCTTTAATATTATCTTAGGTTTAAATTTTTGTATTTTTCTAAAAATATTGATTTTTAGTGAATAGTGAAAATATAGATTTTTAAAAAGCTACTATTTCAAGAAAAAAGACCAATAATGATTTGAATTTAATCCTAAATTGACATAAAAAACGTTTAGTTATAATTAATCCAATTAATTACATTTTAATCATCAATATACCTGTTTTTTATAAGTTCATTTTGGACTTAAAACACATTTATCTAAAAAACTACTTTTCATTGCATTTTATGTTTTTATATTAAACTATTTTTTTCCAATACTATGAATTGAATTTGATGAAAATTATTACATATATTTAATAATTAGGATCAAATTTGTTAAATATTATGCTTCTAGTTTTGGTTATTAAGCACAATAACACTAGTAAAATTTATCACCTCGGTAAAGGGTAAATCAGGTAATTAAGATTAAAACTAGTTTTTTAAGGTTTTAGAATTCTATAACACATAAATATATCTTATTAGATAATTCGAGTAACAATATCATCCAAGTCTAAAAAATATGTCCATTTTTTTCATTATTCTTTTATATTTACCTTTATATTATTTTAAGAAACAAATAAAAACAAAATGTCACACGCTTGACTTTAATATCTTTAATATTTTTATATATAGAGAAAAATAGATCATGTTATGTTTTAAATCTAAAATTTAAATATGAATTTTTTTTATCTTGGTATTTTATTTTTAATTTTTATTTATTGGATAATTACCTTAAAGGCTTATGAAACCCCGACACAATATTTATTCAATTAACTGGAAAATAAAATAAATGATTTTAAAAATATAAAAAGTTATACAATTTGGATGAATTATTATTTAATAAAAATATTATAGATACATGTGAACTATTAGGTATGTGTTAATGTATTATATTAAAATTTATTTTTTTCATGATGTATTTAAAGTCAAATTAAATGAATAGTGACAAAATGACATCAATGATATTTTATGAAAATAATATGTTATTAAATTATTTTAAAATTATAAAAAAAATAGAAGTGTATAATGGGGATAATATATGATCTGAAATTTCATATATTTTCTATTTATGATACAATTTTAACTTTATAAGTAAAATTATAACCCTTTCATATTAAAAAAATCTTTACCATGGTCAAGGTTAAAATTGGTTAACCAAGGGGTCAATAAAAATGACAAGGTTTAAAATGATATATAAACTTATAAAAATTTGATTGGATCATTATATTAAGACAATGTACTTTTTATATTATAATCTATTCCATTTTTATTCACTTTATATGGTTTAGAAATATATTATATTATAATTTTTCATAAATTTTCAAAAATCACCCCTCTCCTCACTTATAAAAGGACTCCATTCTCTTTTTTATTTACCTCAATTTGAGCAATATATATCAACGAAAATATATCCAATAATATTCTAAGAATCCTTATACAAGTTATTGAGGTGGTTTTATTCCCAAATTACCAACATTAGGTCCTTTAATAGGAGATCTAAATGAGATCTTTCAAAGATTAAGTAATAGTCTTCACCGAACACTTTCATTTTCCCTCTTCTTTTACCACATTCAATTGTGTCATAACCATTAAAATATAATAAAAATAGTTTATAAAATATAATTAGATGTTATTATGTTTATTTAATAATATTTATCCATCTTTTTCTCTATCCAATGGGAAACAAAATAATCACTTGTGTATACAGTGTACTACCGCCTTGCAAACAGATGTAATTTATTTTCCATTACCACTTCACATGGATTGTTATAAATATGAAAATAATTGAATATTAATGAACATTAGGACATAGTTATTATTTTGGATTTCTAATATCATCTACACACTCTTACCTTGTAATCCTTTAAAAAATGACAGCGTCACTCGTGCATATGTATGGACTACCACCTCCATGAAGTGGTGTGATTCATTTTTCATTTCAGATTCACAAGGATTGTAATAATGATATATTTAATGAATACATATGATTTATATGATATATATATATATATATTATTATGTATATGATTCTTCCATAATCAAAGTACAAGGAATGGAACTACCGAATCAAAGCATATGAAAAACGTAGAAGATAACACCTTCAACATTAAAATTAATAAAATATTATTAATAAATAGGTGACAAGATGTTATAAATGGATCATATATGATATTAAAGAAATATATATGTTTTTTATATATAATTATACTAAATTAAAATTTATTACATAGGTGTTTAGAGCACCTACGAGGCAACACAAACAGGAGGTAAGGTATTTAATCTCAATTTACACTCCACTGAGACATATTTGGTATTATGAACCTATTTAATTTTATGAGGGGAATATAATTCCCATTTTATGTATTTAAAATTAATATATATTTATTTATAATGATTAAATTTTTAATTCAAGTTAATATTTCAACATTTTACAGTTTGAGAGTTACCAAAAATGAGAGATTTTATTTTACAATCTATTTGTTTTTGGAATTGCTCTTATTTTCATTAAAGAAATATAATATTACATACTTCCTAAAATCCAAATATTTTATTATCTTATTAATATTTAAAGAGATTATATATTTTATTATAAAATTTACGCTCTTAAACTAAATCAATCAAAGAAATGTTTAAAATAAAAACTGATATTATATCTCTTTTTGATCGAGTATATTTTTCTTCCATATTCATATTTTTCAAAATTACTTTTAAAATGTCCTTTTTGATTACTTAATGGATTTATTTAGGAATTTTTATGTTATATTTTATTTTTTAAAAGTTTTCAAGGGAATCTTTCTAATGGTTTTTTCAAAAAGGTTCATTTTTAGATTTATTTACAAAAAATCATAAGGAATGTTTTTAAAAATATATGGTGTTAAAGGATTTATCTATTGCCATAACTGTATTACTAAATTTATCTTATTAACAATATTTTAATGGTTTTATGAGAAAACTATATAATGAATATTTTGTAAATTTTTCTATTCCATTTTCCTTTATTCTCCAAATGACATGATTTAAATACAAAATATATATTTTTGATGAATTGATGGTCTTATTTTATCTCTTATTAATATTTTGGCAGTTGACTATCTCTTTAAAACTTCATTTTTGGTGATCATTTTTAATTGGAAATTACATTTCTCTTAAATATATATATTCTTTTTATCATGGATATGATTATTTCCTAAACTGTATAACATTTTTATATATGTATTTTTACTTTGAAAGTAATTTTATTGACTAGGTAAATATTGATATCCCATATTGATTACTCAATATGGACATTTGTTGGTAAGGCATATTATTTATGAATTAAATTGATAATTAAATACATGGAGAATGGATTGGATGAAAAATTTTGGGTGGGACATGGTTATTGATAGCCTGTAAATGTGTTGATTGGTATCATGAGACAAAATAGTTAACTAGCCTTATTAAATGGGTATTTTAGTGTATATAAGGATTTAAAGGTAAAAATATCTTGATATATGAGCACATGAAATCTAATATTAATCATTTCCTTCATTGAAAATTTAATTATTATTATACATGATATTACTTCATTAATATTATACATGTATTAATTTCATGCTCAAGTTATTGATTAAATGTCATGTGTTTTCAGTTATTTTCCTTTCCATATTAATTATGCCTTATTTAATCATGATAGTTTCTGCCATATGTAAATCTTACTGAAAATATAAGCTCACCCATTATTCTTTTTCCTCTCCCCATGATATAAAGAGGGATATTATGAATAATATAAAGGATTTAAAAATGATTCCTATGTTATATGTTTCATATTTATAATTTAATATGAGGATCATGTATGTATTTGGTTCTTTAAGACTATTAAAATGAATGGTCTTTCGGGATAAAATCCCTAGTATCTTATAAGAATGTAATAAAGTATACAACTACTCTAGTTTACTAAATTTTGGATTTATATAATCATTATATGTGTTTATAATCTTTAATTTTGGGTTCAACCTCAGGCTTACTATCTACTACACTTTCTTAGTTATTTAAGTAGTTAGTGTTTCATTTGAGTTTTTAATTTTTAAAGTAGATTACCCTTGGGAATTAATGATACCCCACAGGAATTCACACACCCATACCTATGATACAAGTTCAAACAATTGACAAATATCCCATTGACAATATATGGGGCCAGATGACACAGTCCACATCATGTGCTTTCCTCCCCTCTCAAGGTGAGGAAGTGGGACCCTATGCCATGTGAAGACTAACCCAACCCATCCCTCATGTTTTTTATGTATGGTGCTATATTTATAACCACTCCTTTATATGAATGGATTGTATACATTTTACAATGGTTAATTATATGAAACATTTTAGTGCCATTTAAATCACCCCAGAGGATACCAAATTCCTTTGTACTAGCATTTTTTGTCAATTTTCACACCTTTAGAGTATCAGAATCAAACACATAAATAGAAAATCATGATAATTTTTAAAATATAATAGGATGGTAAATCCTTTAATCCATCTAAGACTATTGATGATGAGTTTTGAATATATTCCATTTTTTTACTCAATAAGGTTAGTAATTGGGTTTTAGTAAGATAATCAGAGTAAATATGAGGTTCTTTACTCCCTTTGATATGTGTTGAATACATGACATGGGTCTATAGAATATACTATAAATTCTCCTATTCCCCCACATATGTGGGGTAGAGGTCCTTAAATTTTGACATGGTGTTGGTACTACCTTGGTCTTGATAAGGAATGCCCCCCATACGACTGATTGACTTAGGAACATGTAACGAACTGAAATTCTGAATAAATATTGTTTCCTAATTTTGTGTGTTATTTTATTTTTATACTCAACAAAAAATGTTTCATTTGATAACATGAGTATAATTAAAATGATACTATTGGGTTTTGACTGTTATACGACCATTGGTCAATATTAACACTGGAAACTAAACATTTCGATTTGTGTTTCTAAATACAAGTGATCTTGGATAATTAATATAGAATGAAAATTTGATGGCCTCATCCAGTAGTCTCAGGCCAATCGAAGCCCATCTAATGGAACTTTGGAAGGAGGTAGCACTATTGGGCTTTGCTCTGGACCAAACCCAAGACGAACTTCATCGTGTGAAGCTAGAACAGAATCGCCTTCGTGAGAAGTTCAAACTGATAGAAATTACTACTCGTGCAATGTTGGATGATCCGCCCTCAGATTCCATCACCTTAGCACACCTTACACTTAGGTCCTATGCTGGGGTTATAAGGGGCTATGCAAGGAGACCATAACTGCCTTGTGTAATCCTTTGTTATAAATGGAAAATTTGATTTCTTCTTATGATGAAGTTTATGAATTTTCAAATGTCTGGATAAATATAGTATGCATATTTTTGACGAATTTTAGAGAAATGATATTTTAAAAATGTTTATGTAAACCTTAAATAATTAAAAATGTGTAATGATTTTAAAAAAAACGGTCTTCTACAATTATGTTCAGTACGAAATTTAGAGTCTAATAAGATCAGCTTAATTTTTGATGAATAGTAAATTATGAATAGTGATTTTGTGCTTAGGATTAGTAATGTGGCCAAATGGATTAGTAATATCACTTAAAGAAATTATTAATATAATTTAGGCACCTTGATTAAGTAGTGTGATTCAATAAAATGGTTAAATAACGGTTTCATAAATTATTAGTCAAGTATTAGTTTTTTCAGGTGAATAGTGTTTTTAAATTAAAAATTAAATTAAAAATATTTAGAAAATTATTTTTTAAAAATGGACTTTATTTTTCAACTCAGAGCATCGATATTATGTTATGGTATTTTTTGGGGATTTTTCTGAAAAAATGAATTTTCGGTGAATAGTGTATTTATTTAAAATTTAAATTAAAAATATGTAGAAAATTATTTTTATAAAATAGAGTTCATTTTTGAAATCAGACCATTGATATTTTGTTAAGGTGAAATTTTGGGATTTTTCTGAGAAAGTTGAATTTTCTATGAATAGTAAAAATACAGTTTTAGGGTTTCTGTATGTTTAATGACATCATAACTGTGTAATGATGATTTCATGAGATATTTTAAGGTTTGTACAACCAAATGTGATGAATTATTGTATGGGGGTCCCCATGTGGCCTAAATCCATGGGAAATACAATGGGAGAGCCCATGGTTTTGAGAAAACCACTTGTGAGGTGTCCCTTGGCCATTAATGCCATGTCCCCTCACATTCCCTATAAATACCCACCATTTACTCCTTTATTTTTCACTCCCAAATCTCCCCCAACGAAGCTCTAGTATCATTACCTCCCAAAGAGTCCTCTCAAGGTGCCCCCAAGCCCTTAAGGTCCCAAACTTTGAGTTTTAAGAGATACGTTTTAAGGTAAGGGATCCTACCTCTCGCTTTCTTTTCAAGTAATCTCTTTTATGTCATTTATTTTATGCTCCATTCCCTTATGTTGGAGGTTGTTCTTTAATTTTACTCTTATTTCCCTTTTCATGTTCATATGATGAGATACCCCCTCTTACTCTCATAAAATCATTTTAAGAATGTTTAAGGGGCGCCGTTAGGCTGCCGAATTTTAAGGGATTCGTTCACCTTTCTCATTTTTCAAAGTTCTACTTTCATGTCAAGTCTTTCAAGTTCCTTTTTATTATGTTGTGGTATGATATCTATATATATCATACGGATATTTTATTTTCATATGATGAGAGACATTATTTGATCTCTTCAATTCATTTTTTGATATTTAAGTGACGCCATTAGGCTGCCGAATTTTTAAGGGATTCTTTTCACCCTTCTCATTTTCAAGTTCTGTTTTCTTGTCAAGTCGTTCAAGTTCCTTTTTATTATTTTGGGGTATGATCTCTATATATATCATACTGAACTTTTATGTTCATATGATGAGAGACCCTATTTGATCTCGTCAATTCATTTTTGTTGAAGTTTAGGTGACGCCGTTAGGCTACCGAATTTTCATAAGAGAAATCTAATTTTTGTCTTCCTTCCATGTTTTTCATTTCAAATGGTATCCTTAAAATTTTATTACCATGTTCATATATCCTTCATATTCTGTACCTATACTGTTTTATGGGTCATTTATGAATGTTTGACCCATGTCCCCTCTCTTTTCAATGTTTTCTAAAACCCCGAAACATAGTCGTTATGCTGCAGAATTTCCGTCTCAAAATGTCTCTCTCTTTTTATAGAGTTATTTTATTTTATTAAGTGAATACTCAAAGATCTCTCTTATATAGGGGTATTCACATATATACCAAAACGTTCTATTTTAAATTCTGGGATTTACATACATGAGACCCACCTTCTTTTTCAGTGGGTTTTAAAGTGACATAAAGATCATGTATTTAAAGCAGTTCTTAAAACGTTATGATTATGAAATGAAACCCATTTATTTTATGCTATATGGGTTGTTTATGAAATGATTGATGATGATATATGTGGCTCACATGATAGTAAAGGAAAATTTAAGGGTGCACCCTGATAGCGCTCCAATGCATTGGGTAAAGACTTAATCTCTAGAGATGACCATTTTGACTGATACATTGGTGAATAACCTTCGTAATTTTTATTGACACCTTGGGGATGGACCTTGGTTAAATGGAAATTATTGTCAATGTTAAATGTTGTAGCCACATCTTCATGTTTTGAAAAATGTTATTTTTATTATTATATGCCTCATGATTTCTTTCTCATGCCTTAAAGTTATTTTCATGACCTTATTGAAGTATCTCAAGTTCACATGTAAAATTTTTGTCTTGTTTCCCTTACTGGGCCATCTGCTTACCCTTTCTTTTGATGTATGTCCCCAGGTTATGAGATGCATTAATGAAACTAGGATGAAATTAAGGAGAAGCCTTTAAAGTGTTTAAGAAGAATGTTTTATGTTGTTTTCATGTATTATGTTCCTGGTTTCCAAGACACTAAACCTTAAAGATCCTCAGTTTTGTGTAATGTAATGAAAGTTTATGTGATAAAAATGTGGGATGATATAGTTGGTATCAAAGGATGGTTTAGTTATTTGTGGAAATTAGGATATGAAAAATTTAGGAAGAATCCTATAAAAAAGTTTAAATATAGGAAATCTTCCTGGTATTTTGGTGAGTATTGAGTAAGGGGTTGCCAAGAAAATACATCCTTGTCTGGATACGAGCAGGTAGAGGTGGCTCTGGCATAGATGTAAATAGGGGTAAAACCCGAAAACACCACTTTGAGCTAGACTCGAATGGGAACTGGTACACGACAATGGGCCATGCTGCACTCTTGGTTACGACACTCCCGGGGGATATGCTTTGGTAAATTCATAAGATTAGTATGAACCATTATTAAAGGAACAAAGATAAAATAAAATAAAGATTCACATAAGAATATATGAACATGTATAACCTAGTTTGGAACCTAGGGGATCACAAGTTAGGGTATGATTTTCTTCTAGAAGTTATCCTTCTATGCTTTAAGTTCCTTTTCATGATTATTGGATAAGTATTTGAGCCCCTAATTGTACTTTCTTTTCCTAGTTAATGGTAGGAAATGGAAGAACATGTCCCAACAACCAATGTGATAGGAAATGGGATGATTTCCATATTAATATGACAGAGATGATTATGGGATTAAAAGATGATTATTATTTTGGAAGACATTCACTATTTTGGGAATCCTATTTGATCGAGGTAAATAGATTAATACGATATTTTCTTTGAGGAGTAATGATTGACTTATATTTTGAAGAATCGATGAATTTAAGGTGGAATTATAGTAATTTAGGTTACTTATAGAAATGATCAACCTATCTTGGTGAAAATATGTTTAGGTTCGCTACTTTTGTTATAAGATGTTTGGAGTGGTTGATGTTATTTGGAGATGAATGACGAAGTTTATTTTGGAAGACTATGTTATCAAATCCTTCTTGTATTTGGGTTTCAATCTTAGTTTGTTTTATTTTGAGGAATTTTAAGGAGATTTATTTATGGAATGGTCTATGATGAACTTTGGGTAGTACCGACGTGGAATTTTTAAGATTTAAAGAAGTTTCCCTTCTTATGGGATTCTTTATTTTTGAAGAGTTGTTTTGTCTTACCCTTTCTGTTTTTGGGATAATGTTTAAAGATATAAGAAATTGATAGTTAATCTTTTGTGGATTACGTGAATCTCAAGAAGATTATTCTTGTGATTTTGATGAGACCAAGTTTTTTTGAATGCTCATCGTTTGGATAAAAGATTAGTTTTGGTAGAAACTTATTAAAGGATTAAACTCTACTAGAAGGTAGGTATATTTCCTTATGTTTTTATTCTATGTAGTAAATGAATTCCTCCAAACTATGAAAAGGAATGTAAAACAAAAACATTGTATGTTAACGTTTCCTACTGGTAAATCAAATACCGTTTAACCCATCATAAGATTGTGATTTTCTTGTTGTTAACTTTCTCCTAATCATGTTTTCTATCACTGTCCCTCAGAATGTGACCCTTTGTTTTCTCCTCCATGTCCATGTTTTCCTACATGGAATCCTAGTATGGGTTAACTCGGGTGACCTTTTATACTTCCCTTTCTTTCTTTTAAAGTAATAGTGTTAATGAAACTTTTCCGATGTGGGACTTTCAATGAAATTTCAAAATCCAATTTTAAAAATTGTGAGGACGCAATTTCTTAAGGGGGTAAGATTGTAACGACCTGAAATTTTGAATAAATTTTGTTTCCTAATTTTGTGTGTTATTTTATTTTTATACTCAACAAAACTGTTTCATTTGATAACATGAGTATAATTAAAATGAGACTGTTGGGTTTTGACTGTTATATGACAATTAGTCAATATGACCACTGGAAACTAAACGTTTCGATTTATGTTCCTAAATACAAGTGATCTTAGTTAATTAATATAGAAAGAAGATTCGATGACCTCATCTAGTAGTCTCGAGCCAATCGAAGCCCATCTAACGAAACTTGGGAAGGAGGTAGCACCATTGGGTTTTTCTCTCGACCAAACCCAAGCCGAACTTCATCATGTGAAGCTAGAATTGAATCACCTTCGCGAAATGTTCAAACTGATAGAAATTACTACTCGTGCAATGTTGGCTGAGCTGCCCTCAGATTCCCTCACCTTAGTACACCTTACACTTAGGTCATATTCTGGGGTTATAAGGGGCTATGTAAGGAGACCGTAACTGCCTTGTGTAATCCTTTGTTTTAAATAAAAAAATTTATTTCTTCTTATGATTAAGTTTATGAATTTTCAAATGTCCGGATAAATATAGTATGCATATTTTTGATGAATTTTAGAGAAATGATATTTTAAAAATGTTTATCTAAACCTTAAATAACTAAAAGTGTGTAATGATTTTCAAAAAATGGTCTTCTACAATTATGTTCAGTACGAAATATAGAGTCTAATAAGATCAAATTAATTTTTGATGAATAGAAAATTATAAATAGTGATTTTATGTTTAGGATTAGTAATGTGGCCAAATGGATTAGTAATCTCACTTAAAGAAATTATTAATATAATTTAGGCACCTTGATTAAGTAGTGTGATTCAATAAAATGGTTAAATAACGGTTTCATAAATTATTAGTCAAGTATTAGTTTTTTCGAGTGAATAGTATTTTTTAATTAAAAATTAAATTAAAAATATTTAGAAAATTATTTTTATAAAATGGACTTTATTTTTGAACTCAGAGCATCGATATTATGTTATGGTATTTTTTGGGGATTTTTCTGAAAAATGAATTTTCAGTGAATAGTGTATTTATTTAAAAATTAAATTAAAAATATTTAGAAAATTATTTTTATTAAATAGAGTTCATTTTTAAAATCAGAGCATTGATATTTGGTTAAGGTGAAATTTTGGGATTTTTCTGAGAAAGTTGAATTTTCAGTAAATAGTAAAAATACAGTTTTAGGGTTTCGGTATGATTAATGACTTCATAACTGTGTCATGATGATGTCATGAGATATTTTAAGGTTTGGCCGACCAAATGTGATGAATTATTGTGTGGGGCCCCATGTGGCCTAACTCCACGGGAAATACCATGGGAGAGCCCATGGTTTTGAGAAAACCACTTGTGAGGTGTCCCTTGGCCATTAATGCCATGTCCCCTCACATTCCCTCTAAATACCCACCCTTTAATCCTTTAGTTTTCACTCTCAACTCTCCCCCAACGAAGCTCTAGTCTCATTAACTCCCAAGGAGTCCTATCAAGGTGTCCCCAAGCCCTCAAGGTCCCAACCTTTGAGTTTTAAGAGATACATTTTAAGGTAAGGGATCCTACCTCTCTCTTTCTTTTTAAGTAATCTCTTTTATGTCATTTATTTTATGCTCCATTCCCTTATGTTGGAGGATGTTATTTTATTTTCCTCTTACTTCCCTTTTCATGTTCATAGTATGAGAGACCCCATATTACTCTCATCAAATCATTTTAAGAAAGTTTAAGGGGGTGCCGTTAGTCTGCCGAATTTTTAAGGGATTCGTTCACCTTTCTCATTTTTCAAAGTTCTACTTTCATGTCAAGTCTTTCAAGTTCCTTTTTATTATGTTAGGGTATTATCTCTTTATCAATCATACTGATCTTTTATGTTCATATGATGATAGACCATATTTGATCTTGTCAATTCATTTTTGTTGAAGTTTAAGTGATGTCGTTAGGCTGCTGAATTTTTAAGGGGTTCTTTCACCCTTCTAGTTTTCAAGATCTATTTTCATGTCAAGTCTTTCAAGTTCCTTTTTATTATGTTGGGGTATGATCTCTATATCTATCATACTTATAATTTATGTTCATATTATTAGAGACCCTATTTTATCTCTTCAATTCATTTTTTTGAAGTTTAAGTGACGTCGTTAAGATGCCGAATTTTTAAGGGATTCTTTTCACCCTTCACATTTTCAAGCTATATTTTCTTATCAAGTATTTCAAGTTACTTTTTATTATGTTGGTGTATTATCTCTATATCCATAATACTGAAATTTTGTGTTCATATTATGAGAGACCCTATTTGATCTCGTCAATTCATTTTTGTTGAATTTTAAGTGACGTCGTTAGGCTGCCGAATTTTCATAAGAGAAATCTAATTTTTGTCTTCCTTCCATGTTTTTCATTTCAGGTGGTATGTCCTTAAAATTTCATTACCATGTTCATATATACTTCATATTATGTCCCTCTACTATTTTATGGGTCATTTATGAATGTTTTACCTGTGTCCTCTCTCTTTTCAATGTTTTCTAAAACCCCGTAACATAGTCGTTATGCTGCCGAATTTCCGTCTCAAAATGTATCTCTCTTTTTCTAAAGTTATTTTATTTTATTAAGTGAATACTCAAAGATCTCTATTCTATAAAGGTATTCACATATATTCCAAAATTTTCTATTTTAAATTTGGGGATTTACATACATGAGACCCACCTTCCTTTTCTGTGGGTTTTAAAGTGACATAAAGATCATGTCTTTAAAGTAGTTTTTAAAACGTTATGATTATGAAATGACACCCATTTATTTTATGCTATATGGGTTGTTTATGAAATGATTGATAATGATATATGTGGATCACATGATAATAAAGGAAAATTTAAGGGTGTGCCCTGATAACGCTCCAATGCATTAGGTAAATACTTAATCTCTAGAGATGACCATTTTGATTGATACCTTGGTGAATAACCTTGGTAATTTTTATTGACACCTTTGGGATGAACCTTGGTGAAATGGAAATGATTGTCAATGTTAAATGTTTTATCCACATCTTCAAGTTATGAAAAACGTTATTTTTATTATGACATGCCTCCTAATTTCTTTCTCATGCCTTAAAGATCTTTTCATGACCTTATTGAAGTATCTCAAGTTCACATGTAAAATGTTTCTCTGGTTCCCCTTACTGGGCCTTCTACTCACCCTTTATTTTGATGTATGTCCCCAAGTTATGAGATGCAGTAATGAACCTAGGATAAACTTAAGTAGAAGCCTTTAAAGTGTTTAATAAGAATGTTTTATGTTGTTTTCATGTATTATGTTCCTGGTTTCCAAGACACTAAACCTTAAAGATCCTCAGTTTTGTGTAATGTAATGAAAGTTTATGTGATAAAAATGTGGGATGCTATAGAACACACCCACTATTGGAGTGTAAGTTTTCTATCTATATAGTTAGAACTCCATTGATCAATATTATTTTCTTGTAGAGGCTTGGGGTCCTTAATTATTCTCATTAATTCCTCAAATGGCACACATACATAACATAGAATGAGTCCCCCACTACATATTCTTACATGAAATGCAGGTTTCTCAAATCTAGGTTGTTAGATATCTAGGGTTTTTTGTAATACTAGATCATTTTGAATTTGAAATGTGGAGAATTATACTCTTATACATATCTAATTATCTAACTTGATGCATATCTAGGTTAATGTTACTATTGTTTATGGGTTGAGCTGATGATTCTTTCATTACTCCCTTTGTGTTTTCAGGTCATCTCGTTGGGTGTGTTTATACTCATCCATGTTAGGTAATTACTCCTATACATGTTATGGGATAGTACTCCCTCAACTAAAGAACATACTTGGTAAGGCATGGGGACCTCACTATTGGCATGGGGACCTCAATATAGATTATTAGAGGTTATGTGGGATTCATAAATTTCTGTAGTTTTATTTACTTAAGTTTTTCTGCAATGCTCAATCTTTTACAACTTGGATGTGAGGAATAATACTCTTTATGTATTTGATTCTCAATATTTTAAAATATGGGTTAACTATACATTTTTTATGGGTTATGTTTTATTATATTCTGTTACATACTTTATGTTTTGAGATTTCTTATATGTTTTTACTCACCGAGGAATGGTAATTTCATCACACATGTCATGTATTAAATATAAAAATAATAGTTTAGAGGCAATCATGGTGGACATGGTGTTTTTGGAGAAGAAGTTTAGTGGTGAACAATAGTGATAGTTATGATTAATGTTCTTGTTGGGATATGGTGTGTCAAGGAGTTCCCATTATTTAGTCTTTCGAGGTCTTTATTTACATAGGTTCTTGGGATTATGTTTTTCCACTACTTTATACTAACACATATTACATACTTGGTGTATGTTTAGTGAGTGTAAAATATATATTATATATTACACCTGGCTTATTTTTTGTCTTAGATTATTATATTCAATTTTTGAGACGAGTAATTTCATACAGGTATACTAGGATAGGGTGTCTCATATGTTTGATAGGACTTATTGTTCTAGTAACCATCCCCAAGCTTGTTAGAGTCATGCTTGGGGTGGAATATTTAGCTTACCTATGATATTGGCAGAGTACTGATGGGTCATATCATATCATAGTGGTATCAAAGTGGATAAATATTAGTGATAAAAATAAGAGTTAGGTATCATAAAGTGGAGTTGAAAATTAATTTTATTACAAGGGAATCAAACACATGTGTGGTGGTCAATTCATCCTTTCTCCAACACACTAAAAATATGTTAGTCAACATAGAACTCTATTGAATCATTTTCATGGTGCGATGGGATGGTACATGCATAATATAATGTGTCAACTATGGTATTTTTTTATGTGCTTCTGGATTCAATTTAACCAAACATGATTTCAGTGATAGTGGGTGTACCACATTGAATATAATATGCAAATCCAAAAATATTCAATCGAGATTCTCAGGAATATGAAGGTTACACATGAAAAAAAATCATTGGGAGGAGGCCTAGTTTTTATTTTTCTTTTTTATAATAATAAATTGTTAAAATCTAAATAAAAAATGAATTATCAAAATAATTCTACAGAAAGGATCATGAACATTTAATTTATAATAAATTTTAATTTAATTACCTCAACTATGTAATTATTCTTGATCAATTCTAGTTTTCACCAATCTTATTGTGTTATCATTTCATTGAAGAATCCAACTAAGAACTCCTCTAGATGCATTCACATGTTCAATTAAAAAATTTAAATTATAATAATGTTTTATTAGGTGATTGAGCTAGATGATTGTTTAATTTATATCATTCAATTTTTGATTGAAATGAGGATACCTTATTTTTCTATTTGGTCTCTTTATAGATGGAAAATGAGATAATTTGTCTTTAGTAATTAAGAGAATATTTGATGAATTATCTTATTCTCAAACAATTTTACCCATGAAAAATGACACATTGTAGTATATATAATTAGTATAAAATAAAATAAATTCATGAAGGCCCTTATTCTATAGTTTTATACACATAATAAACCATTTCATATAAAAAATATTATTATTATTATTATTATTACTGTATTATATGACATGTGGTTCATCATATATCATTTCTTAAAAAAATTAATATATATTAAAATGATATTAAATAAAATAATTCATTTATATTGGTTCATTAAAATCAATCCATATTCTCCCAAAAAAATTATTAAACCTTGAATAATTAAAATATGCATTCAATAAAATAAATATTATATGCACTTAACTTGTGAATAAATAATTATTTATATTTATATTCACATGAATTAAATAAATAATTATTTTAAAATATTCAATGAACTTGTAAAAAATAAATAAATACTATATTCATTAACTTATGATTAAATAAAAAATTGAGTATATTCAACTCAAATTTTCTAAATTCAAATATCTCATGATCAAATTTTTTTATAAATGAAATTTTAATAAAAATTATTCCACAATTGAAGCATAATTAATCTTAAATTTAATAAAATTTAATTATTTTTAGATAAGGATACTTTGAGACCCTGTAGGTCACTTTCTCAATGTTAATGGGTAGTACTTATGTAACGTCCCAGCCAGGGTACCACACACTGATGCCCCAAAACAGTTAGTCACATGACCTCAAGCATGCCTCCCTATATACCATAGGTCATGTGAACAAACTATTTGAGGCCTTAGTCTGTGGCATCCAGGACGAGACGTTACAAAGTGGTATGAAATCCAGTTTTCATTTCTTTTCATTTTTTCTTACTGTTTGGGAAAGGTATACATGAGACTAGGAAGAGTCGAGCCTTGATTATGAGCTCGTGCGTTGGAGTAGCTATCCAACGTACGGTGGAGAACTTAACTACCCAGGGAAGGATTGTTGTTATTGTTGTTTACTATTAAAATTGAATACTATTTCACCTTCGGTAACACACTTATTGTATGACGTGATTATTGTTTATGAGATTTGTAGAGATTTTACTCATGGCTCAGTATGGTGTGAGAGTTGAGTTTTCATACACCATTCAAGGAACTTAGGGTTATTTTGACATGAATAATTTAGGCATGCATAGGAAAATGGGTTATGGGTAAGTTTTTGAACTTTTTTGTTTCCTTTATTGTAAAATTGAAATGAAAATGGTGCCTAAAATGAAATTGATAAAGACTCTAAAATGATGAAAGATGAGAATAAATGGGTTCCAAAATGATAAAATTGAATAATGATAATGTGTTTACCCTTGTTAACTGGGACTTAGGTGATGGATGGTTAAGGTTATTGATAGCTACCCGGTTTTGACCACGTGGCGACAGTTGGGTAAAAAACTTGTTATGGCTTGTTGTGTTTCCTATTATGTAAATGTGTTGATTTTATGAAAATTATCATATGGTGTGTTTTTGTATTTTAGAGAGTATGCCTCCATGATTATGCTTGTTGAGAGGAAAATAAGATGATATTGAGGGAGATGATCTACTAATAGTGGGACTCAAGGCACTGATTGTGTATGATGAGGAAGGGGGGGAGTAGTTCCAAGAGAAATTTTTTCACTTCATGTAGCTTATAGAAATAGATGTAGGGTTGGTTGTGAAAATAATGTCAGAACTTACATAGGAGTTTCATTTACAAAAACCTCTAACTTTTACTGGAGAGGGTGGACCTGAGAGAGATGTGTTATCGGTCGAGTCTATCTAGATGATACTTGACCACTTGGATACTCTAGCCAAGATTAAGGTAAAAATGTAATATTATATTCTATGCAGATAAGTGAATCACTAAAGGGACATTCAGGCGCAAACTAGATAGTATGATGGTATGCTATGGAAGTACTTCTTGGATAATTTCAGAGATCACTTATATCCATAGATGTTGAGTTAGGTGAGAGAATCCAATTTCATGAGGTCGACTTAGGGAAGTATGTTCGTGATGGACTATGATGGAAACTTTACAGACTAGAAACACTTTTCAGATGTGTTGGTAAGAGATGAGATAGCTATGGTGAGGCATTTTTAGGATGATCTTAAATGTGAGATTAAGTCCCAATTTAACCTTTTTCAATTAAATAAGTTTTTTGAGGTAGTTTATTAGGCTCTCATAGCTGAGTTGAACCTAAAGGTGGATTCCAATACAGCATAGATAGTTTTAGATAGATGATAAGGAGGTATGAATTCCGAGAGCAGGAAGCATCACTATGACATCGTCATCCAGGGAAGTGAGAAACAGAGTACCCAGAAAAGGGTTCAATTTCATATGACCTTTCCCTTGTGATTTGTCAATAGTGTGGTAGTACAGAAAACTTCTAGATGCAATTCCACTAACCACCGATTGAGTGCCGACCTTGCAGCAATATGGGACATCTACAGAGGTTCTACAGAAACCCTCATCATGTAGGCAGTGGGGGTACAACTATGAAGAATCATAATGTAGGAAGGGGATCTTCCACACAATGTCAGGCTAGTAGCTAGAGTTCTACTGGCCAAGGTGGTAGAGGCAGTGAAAATGGATCTTCAGGGAAAGAGCACCCATATAAGAAGAGTGGTACAACACAGGGGAGATAGACTGTATCATGGGGAAGAGGGGCATGATAGTTTCATTCTATTTAGCTTACACTTATAGAGATATAGGTTGATCCATTGACTATGAGAGGTACCATTTTTGTATTTTCTATTCAACCTAGTTCCTTATTTGATACCGGTGCATCTCATTCCTTTATTTCTGAAAAATTTGTGAATGGTTTGAGCCTGGAAATGGAGTTCGTGATCAGGGTTTTGATGATTGATACACATCTGGAAGTATGATCGAGAGACATTTGATTGAGCAAGTGTTGTTCTCTCAAGGTTTGAGAGTATCACTTTCTTCGGGATATTTACATTCTTGTCATGAAAAGATTTTACCTCATCCTAGATATAGACTGATTAGTAGTATACTGAGACCACATAGAATTTTATAATAGGAGAGTGAATTTTACATCTCCTAAGGGTTACAATTATGTTCTCTATGGATAGTGGGATATCCAGGTAGTTCGAGAAGGGCTAATTACTCAGAAACTGAGAAAACACATAGCCTAGGTAGCAAGTCTATTACTAGATGATTGAGGTGTGAAGTATCACATGCAGATGTTTTTATAAAATATTTTCTATAAAAAAGTTTAATTACTCAATAGCATGCGTCAAATGAAATTTTGAGTCTCAAATAATAGTGATATTCTGTAAGTATAAAATGAAGATTTTAGCATCGCTTTTAAGTAAGTGGGAATAAATATAAATGACTTATGAACATGTATGGTGAATTCATTCACTACCAATTATTTAAGAAAAATATAAACCAATTATATATTAATAAATTGAGTGAATTACTATTAGTAAAAAAATTAATGAAATATATATGTTATATACTTAATAAAATATTTTATATATTCATACAAAAGATATTTTTGTCATAGGGTATGAATAAACCCTATTTGATGTATAAAAACCTATATTTTTTAAAAGGTTAATTTTATACCTTTTAATAGAGAACCACTTTTAAATTACTATTTTGACACATTAATAATTTTTATATGACAACATAACAAAGTTCTTTAGAAGCGAGATATAAAAATTTACTTTTAATGAATTTTTAATATTTTTCTGATAACTTTTAAATTTTGATAAATGGTAAAAATACAATAAATTTTAATTTAAAACTACATTTTTCATCGAAATAATTTATGTGGTTAAATTATAACATTGAATGGTTTTAAAGTATAAAGAGAATATAATTTTATAATTAAATACAATGTATGTCATTATCATTATTTTTACATTGAATTCATATGTAAAGACATTTCAATCTATTACAATGTTTTATCTTTTAAAAATCGTTCTCTCTTTTCGACAATGAGACTAATTTTAAATTAATTACTAAAAATTATTTTTTTTTGAATTCTAAGAAATGGATTCTATATTTGGAATCATTAGGTCCAAATTATTTAAATATATTTATTTTATTTTTGGGCATTATGAATAGCGACTTTAGTAATTTTTATTAATACGGTAAAAGGGTAAATCTGGTAATTAAGGGAAAGAATACTATTATAAAATTACCATTAAACTTGTATTAATATCATTTTATGAGTGTGTTTATACCTAAATTATCCTTGGGTAGAAATTATATCTTTTGTAAGCCACATGGATGAGATTAAGATATTTAATTTATTTTATTTAAAGAAGAATTAAATATGTCTTACCTAAATTTTAATAGCTATATAATTTTTTATATAAGGTTATACAGAAGATAAATTATATTATAAATTATTATTTTAAATATATTTTTTTTCTTTTTCATGATAATTTATTTTTAATTTTTATTAAATAAATACGTACCTTAAATACTTATACTTTGATGATGTAAGAATTAATTAATTAATGAGAAATAAATAAAACAATTTTTATTAAAATACTAATAACCATTAAAATACCCAAATACTGGAAAAAATATTATTTATATAGTATATATCTATCATAACCATCCAAGGGTCTAGTTAGTGACCAATTGGATCCTTATAGGAGATATTGTGACACTAATATTATTTTATTTAAAGTGATATTAAAGTTGCCACATTCATAATTTAATAATTATAACATTATAAATGTTGGATTTTTTAGAAGATAAATTAGACTAAAAATATTATTCTAAAATCTAGAATATTTATGTTCATGATTGTATTTTATTTTTATTTTTTATTCAACAAATAAGTATATTAAATAATTACACAAAATCGATGTAGTAACTATTTTATTAATAGAGATAACAATTAAATGCTATTAGAAAAATTAAAATAAATATATATTTTTCTAATTAATATGTATATTGAATTTCATATATGAAATTTACCTTTTATTAATATAATAAAATAGTTGGATCAATGTTAACTTGTTATCTAAATATTTTAAAAATCAATGAATTGAATAGTGTCAAAATTAACACTATTGATTGATTACCAAAATAGTGTTTTATTAAATTATTTAAAAATCATAAAACATTTTTTACAAAATATATAATAATTATTATATAGTATAAAATATTATAGGGTATTTGTTTATGGACTAATTGACATAACATAAGTAAATATTGAACCATTTTAATATTACAATATTCGTTACCCTAGATAAACATAAAATAGAATAACAAAGTGTTAATTATACTATTAAGGTTTAAATTGATAG
Source organism: Viscum album (assembly GCA_963277665.1). Taxonomy (NCBI): domain Eukaryota; kingdom Viridiplantae; phylum Streptophyta; class Magnoliopsida; order Santalales; family Viscaceae; genus Viscum; species Viscum album. Next base: position 760,693,831 of record OY728139.1, on the reverse strand, counting down.
AAAAAATTGTATAAAATCTATTGGTTTATGATATTAAAACCTTATATCATCTCAAATTCTAAATTGGGACATTTTTGAGGTTTTTTGGATGGGTTTGGATTTTATTATAAATTAATATTTAGGGAGATCCCAAAAGTGACTCTCATATCAATTATAAAAGGGAACTTCCTCCCTCACCTCTTCACTTCACATTGAGACTTCAATATCATCCATACCATTCCCTTTTCCCTTCACAACTTCTCTTGTTACATTATAGAGGTTCTTTTATTCTTTAAATACCAACTCTAGTGCTCTAAGAGGAGATTTAGAGGAAGCACATCAAAGAAGAGGTAATATCTACTACCGATTATTTCAAACTTCTTTCTTCTTAAACTTAATATTTATGAGTTATTTAATTATAAAGTAATAAATCACATATCACTTATATAATGAAATTTTATTAGGATTATGGAACAAAAATATTCCCCTTTATATCCATCCTATGAAAAATAAAATCACTACGTGTGCGTACATACGACTTACCGTCGCCGCAATTTGGTGTAATCTATTTTTCCCCACCACCTTACTTGGATGGATATAATGATAGAAATAATAAATATATATGATTATTATAAAATTATATTTATTCTGAAATATTATGCACCATTCACTTCAACACCATTCAATAATTATGGGAATGATATCATCACTCGTTCGTACATACGACCTACAGTCTCCATGATATGATGTGATTCATTATACATGATATTCATTAAATAATGATTATATAAGTGTATAAAATAAAAAAAATTATATATATAATATTAATATCTTTTTTTAAGGATATAACTATGACTTATTGAGGATAACCTGAACTTATTTGACAAAACATGCATAAAAAATGAAGCAGTTAATACACGAATAACAAGTAATAATGAAATGTTATTAACAAACAAATGATAATAAGATCATATATGATATCATAAAAATGACTATGTTTTTGAAATAATTCAATGAAATTATTCAAATAATTATATAGGAGGTTGATATACATACAAAGAAATCAGACCTAAAAGGTAAGGGATAATTTGGCAATCTCATTATTATCTGAGATTGTTTATAGATAAGTATTTATAGGGGTATATTTATCATCCATGTCCATGTTTTCTAAATATGTAATATTATTTATATTCTTCTACAATTTTTTAAATTCAGTTTTACCCATTAGTTAATTTTTATTAAAAGTATGAAATGACAATTTTGTCTTTATTCGATATGAGGTACTTTTTGACTTTTTCGACAAAAGTACAAGGAGAATGTTTTTTAACTTATATGGAATGAATTTTTTTTACATCTTCCTAATGAATTGTTTCCAAAAATAGTACTATAAAAAATTTCAAGTTTATTTTCAAATAAATACATTTCTTTTAAAATTAAATGACATTTTGAGAAGAGAAAACATTTTTGAAGAATAAAGGATATTTTCCTCAAGAATTAATTTCAAGTGTTGTATACAAATTATTTTCCATCTAAGATGGAATTATTTAATAAGGTTACATTTTGAGTATAATATACTTATATTTCCTATAATTTTAATATTTTAATTATGGAATGTTATTTATGAAATCTATTTGTTTTATATAGATTATGTTATGGTGGAATCATGTTTAAATAAACACATTTTATTATTTGAATTATGATGAATGATTTATGTTATTGTGGCACATGTAACGATGATATCATTATGAGATGTGTGGGACCTATATATCCCTCAAATTCATTGGGTAAATATTTATATCTCATGATATAGACATGATTGGAATGATAAATGATCTCTATTCAGTAATGCAGGGATAGAACAAGAAGTGAACTCGGTTCAGTAATAGACATTGTCCACTATGATGGTCTTGGAAATGATCCTTGAATAATATGAACTGATGTTCTATACTTATGTGTATGCAAAAAAAACTTTATGTCTTATGTTATGACTTTTGGGATTATGTTAATTGATTCTTATGAACATTCATGATTTATCCCATGGCATGATATGACGACCTTTCATACACAAGATAAGATTTTTAAATGTTATGTTCTTATGTATTATGATTATGATATGATTGATATCTCCCCTTTTTAACCTTACTAATCATATGATCTCACCCTTTCATATGTTTATTTTCCCCAGGTCATGAATAAGGGTGTTAAGTAAGATATATCAAAAAGGGGCCTAGTTATGATGAAATAAGTTGGAGACAATAAAGATGTCTTATGAACTAGTTGTTTATGTTTCCCAGTTTCTAAAGACAATATACCTATATAGTACTATCGTGGATTTGTTATATTTTTTAATGAATATTCTTAAACTTTGATGTAATATCAATGTATGTAATGTATGGGGATTTATATGGAACTGGGTATCCTTTCTTATATAGTGGACCAGTTTCAAGATTTCTTTCTTAAAGACTTCTTAGGGCTACCACCAGAGAGATATGTGGAATTTACCATTAAGCTCATTCTAGGGGATAGAACTATTTTTATTCCATAATAAAAAATGGTGCCAACAAATATTCAAGAGCTCAAAAATTATATGGAAGAGTTGGAGGATAAAGGATTCATCCATTCAAGATGTTGCCTTATGGTTCACTAGTTTTGTTTACTAAGAAGGGTGATGGGACTCTACGTTCATGTGTTCATTATAGGAAGTTAAACCAGATGACTGTGAAGAACCAGTATCCACTTCCATGTATCAATGATCTATTTTACTAGTTGATAAGAGATTTTGTATTCTCAAAGATTGAATTGAGATCAGAGTATCATCAGCTGAGATTTCAGACTTTAGATATACCGAGGACTGCTTTTAGAAGTATGTATGGCCTATATGAGTTCATCATAATGCTGTTTGGGTTGAAAAACTCACAATAAATGTTCATGTACTTGAGTAACATGATCTTCCATCCATACCTAGATCATTTTATAGTGGTGTTTATGGATTACATATTGGTGTACTCTAAGACTCATGACAATCATGCCAAACATTTTGACATCATCCTGAGTTCACTGAGAGAGAATTAGTTATATGCCATGATTTATAATTTTTAGTTTTATATTGATAAAGTAAACTTCATGGGTCACATAATCTTGGATTAAGGAGTGTTAGTGGACCCAGAGAAAGTTCAGGTAGTGGTTTCTGTTGGTCGGAGTGGATACTCAAGAGGGGGGTGAATTGAGTTCCAATTAAAATTTCTGTTTTAAAACTTTATCTTAAAAACCCCCAAATAAAATACTGAATTAAACTGTAGTGAATTTATATCAAAGTAAAAATTCTGTTGGGTTCTCAAGGGATTGATTATTTCCCAGTTAATCAAAACAGAAAGGTTGATTAACTTTTGAAACCAACTTACTAATTTACAAGTAATATAAACACTTGCGAATTTAATTATCAAAGTGACTTTAAAACTGTTTTGGTTTTAAAGTAATTAGAATCGGAATAAAAGAATAACTTTTAAAGAAATAGAATAGAACTTATAACCAAGAGGTTCAGTCTCAAGCCGAGACTTAGTCCTCTCAACAATTTGTATAAATTTGATCCACACCCTGGATCGGGGTTCACAACAGTTTACAACTGTCCTGGTCCAAGACCTCTACCACTGTTATTCGTGGGAAACAAAACAACAGCAACCAGCTGTCCAGGTCACACACAACCTCTACCACTATCTCAGTGGGAAATAAAAGATGTAAGAGTTTGAGTGAGGATTTACAGATCCTCCAGTTAAAGTACAGGAGACAATGTGTGTGTTAAATACAGCAGATAACACACACTGCTCGAAATATGAAATAATGAATCAAAGAGAAGAGATGTAGAATTTAGAAATGGATCTAGTGATTGCAGTGAATATTTGGACTCATTGAGTTTGATTAGATATGATTCTGAGTCCTCTTCTAATTTTTGTCTGAAAAACAGAGTGTCGTCTGCTTGGTATCCAGATTCAGATATAGTGATAAATGTAGTGGATGAAGTTCTTCGATGTCCTCGTGAATGTACAGAACTCTTCTTGAGTAAGCTTGAGTGTGTATGAGGTTCTGTTTCTTTTACAACTATCTCATCCACCACTCTTTGCACTCATATATGTCTCGTCGTTGTTACACCCGTGTTTTTGCACCAGCAGGGACTTCTTGTATTTATGGCACGAGCTCCAGTAAAAGAAATGATTTCTTTTTTGCAGGTACGATGTACGGCTCCCTGACATCCAACAACCTTCATTAAATAAATGACAGAGCATTAAAATATTCCTAATATTACTGTTGCTAGATTAAATAAAGATAAAGAAATTCAAACAGCTGTTTATAACTATCTGTGAGTCAAGTGATCGGTAGGTCATCAGCATCAGCATCGGTGAGACATATTCGGTGACTCAGATGATAAACATTGGTGTGTCATGATCAGTGACTAATTTGATCTGGATCAGTGTGTCATCTTCAGTGACTCATTTGATCATCATCGGTGAGACATCTTCGGTGACTCGGATGATCAGCCTCGGTGTGTCATGATTGGTGACTCATTTGATCATCATCGGTGAGACATCTTCGGTGAATCAGATGATCAGCATCGATGTGTCATGATCGGTGACTCATTTGATCTGGATCAGTGTGTCATCTTTGGTGACTCATTTGATCAGCATCGGTGAGACATCTTCGGTAACTCAGATGATCAGCATCGGTGTGTCATGATCAGTGACTCATTTGATCAGAATCGGTGAGACATCTTCGGTGACTCAGATGATAAGAATCAGTGTGTCATGATCGGTGACTCATTTGATCAGCATCAGTGAGACATCTTCGGTGACTCAGATGATCAGCATCGGTGTGTCATGATCGGTGACTCATTTGATCAGCATCAGTGAGACATCTTCGGTGACTTAGATGATCATCATCGGTGTGTCATGATCGGTGCGACCGTTGTCATTTTGATATGGATCAGTGAGACCGTTGTCCTTCGATATGGATCGGTGAGACCGTTGTCCTTTTGATATGGATCGATGAGACCGTTGTCCTTCGATATGGATCGGTGCAACAATTTTACTTTTGATATGGATCGCTGAGACTGTTGTCCTTCGATATGGATCGGTGCGACCATTGTCCTTTTGATATGGATCGGTGAGACCATTGTCCGTCGATATGGATCGGTGCGACCATTGTCCTTTTGATCCAGAGGACTTCCAGAATACTAGTAAATCAATAATAAAGAGATAAAAACATTATCCAACCAATATACACAGATTCACTAAGAGATTGTGATTATGTATGTGAGAAATCCAACCGGATTAAGTAATCGATGATTTGTGATTATTAAAACAACAATCATAGGAAGAATTCAACAATCTTCCAGAGGGCTCAACAATCTCCCCCTTTTTGATAATCACAAATCTTATCCATAAACAAAAATAATATATCATCAATAATAAGGCATAATGAGAATAAAAACATAATGAGATATAAATCTCCCCCTGAATTTATGCCTTTAAATACTTATACAAGCATTTCCATAGAAAGGTTCTCCCCCATGGATAAAAAATCCCTCCCTTTAGAGATGCATCTCTCCCATATCCCCTATAGATCCATAGATATACAGATTTCTCCACCTTTTGGATAATCAAAAAGGAGGGAAAACAGATAAAGAAGAGATTAAAAGAAGGCATGAGTGAGAATAAAAAGAAAAAGAGAATAAAGTTTATAATTCATCACAGTAAAATCACAATAGGGTTGACCCTATCAACAACAACACACAATTATTTCTTAGGATTTAACGGGGCTTTGACTTTTTCAGAAGGATCAATGTTTGGTTGGTTGGAAGGCTTGGAGGCAGGTTGAACTGGGCTAATTTGAAAAGGTGGTAAGATGACTCTGGAGGGTGGAGGAGAGGATGCCATTGGGATTTGCTGTGGAGCTGTAGGAGCTGGTTGAGAAGATTGCTGAGGAACTGGTCAGAGTTGAGATAGAGCTTGAGCAATGGAGATCTGATTTGGAGCAACATCAGAGGCACTGAGAGGGTCAGCAGTAGGAAGCACAATGGCGGTGTCTTGTGCATTCAGATAAGGCTTCAAAAGATTTATGAAATTCTGAATAACTTCTGCACCATATTGCATAGCCTTCTCAAAATCATCCTTATTCTCCATGAACCGTTCCATGGTAGGAGTAAAATCTTTCAACTGTCAAACTTGAGTCTTGAAAGCTTGAGTGACTGGAGGTAGTCTCAGATTGTCAGCTAGCACTTTGAAATTCGTGGTCATCTCATGCTTGGTATACATTTTTGAAAAGTAATGATCAACCTTTTCATTGATCTCTCTCTGGGATTTAGTGGCATCTTCTGAATATACTGTTACCATATTATGAATGTGATCACTGTGCTCCTTCATCTTCCTCAACAAGTCCAAATCAAGAACTTGTCTTATGGCAGCCAATTCATCATGCACAATCTTCCTTAGAGCCTCTGGCTCACGAGTAGTGGTCTTGGTTACTTTGGTTGTACTGTCTTGACCAACTATCTGAGTTATCTCAGCTTTCAAATTTCTCAGATCAGACTTTTTAAGATGTTCAATCAGATTCCTCAACACTTCCATCATACCAGAGATGGTGGATCTAAATTCGTTGGATAAAGAAACTAAGCCAGATTGTAGATCCTTTAGAATCTGATTTAGAGAGGCTATGTGCCTGCCAATAAACTCACTAATATTGGACAGGTCTGGTTTAATAGCATTTGAAATTTCTTCTCTGACTATATCTCTCACAGCAGTAAGCAACTCACTTTTGAACTTATCAAAATCAGACTGAGAGACAGTAGAACTAGGTAGATGAGCATCTGCAGCATCAACAGCATGACCAGTCCTTGCCTCAACTAGTTGGTGTTCCATCATAACCGTAGTAGATTCTGATTCTTCTTCTTCTTCTTCTTCTTCTTCAGAATACTCTAACCCCAAAATAGAAAAACCAGGGTAATCATCCTAGACAGTAGCACACAGAGTATATTTCGGTTTATCATAACTTGCTTTTCCACTGATTTCAAGAGAATCTCTCTTGCCATTGAAATTTGTTTCTGGTACAGTTTGATGTGTTTCTGTTGGAGGTACATTAAGACCATCCACTAGACGGTTATCACCATCATCATCATTATCATCATCATCATCATCTCCATTCCCATTTCCATTCTTTACAGAAACTTCACTGTCAGATTCTTCAGTGTCACTAGCTTCTTCATTACCAAGAACAGGTTCTGATTCAGGTAAGGGTAAAGGTGGACTGGCAGATCCAAATTATATTCTTCTCTTAGGGCTCATAGTATCAAGATCACTCCTATCATCAGGAGGTGACATACTTCCTTCTTCTATTTCAGCTTCTTCCATCCCTTGTTTACCAGACTCTTCAGTGTCTTTATTCCTTTCAACATCTACTTCTTCCTCATCATCAGAATAAATTTTCTCCTCATCTGATTTCAAACCAGGGTCTCTCAAACCATTCGGCCTCTTTCCATGATCAGTGGGATTTTAAGATTTATACAACTTGTCCTCATCATCAACCCAACATTTCTTCCATGGGTTCCAGTTTATTTTCATCCGTTTACAAATTTCTTTGTTAACACAAGAAGCACTATCAGATTTGTCTATCTCATCATCTTCATCAACACATTCCAGATTCTTTAACATAGCATAGATCATTTTGGAATAGAACAGGGAAGTGGATTTCTTAGAAGTTTTCACCATTCCAGCTATGTGCACCATTAGATATCTACACAAATTGATCTTATCATGGGTATTTAGTAAAAACAATAGAAAAACATCCTAGTATCTTACATCAGAAAAATCTCCTTTCCTGGGGCAAATTTGGTGCTGAATAAACATAAAGAGAAGTCTACATTCACCATCCATCTCTGAGGATGTGATTCTCCTTGACTCTCTGTTTCCATTCAAAATCTCTAAAGCTAACTCATAAGATAAGTATTCAGGGGTTGGAGGAATGTTTCTAGCATAATCCTCATACCGACCCTCATGGGGTACATTCAAACATTCAGCCCATTGTTTAGATGAAAAATATATTTTCTTTCCTTTCACTATAGAAGATATTCTAGCAGCCTCGACACCATCTAAAGTAACTTGCAGATTTATATAAAACTCATGAACTAGCTTTGGGTAGTATACACGAGTGTTATCTGAGAACCAAGCTTTCCATCCTTGCGAATCTAAAACTTGTAACAACAGCGACTTACTTGTCAAAAGCCAGGCGGAGCTGACTTCCTTTTCTATAGCAACAATCCGAGTTTCCAAGTTCAGATTTACTGATCTTTGAGTGGTACTACTCGACTCGCCTCGAGCATGCTTTGAAGGTACAAGACTTTCTGATCCTTTGCTCGGTCTCTTCTTCTTATCCATTTGACGATTATGGGGAAAGTAGGAGTTCGAAGGTTCGAAGTCGAGGAGAAGAGAGGAAATAAGGTTTGGCGGGAAAGAAATGAAAGGTTGACAGTTTGGGGAATAGAAATAGTCGTGTATCATTTATTTCATCATTTAGGGTTCCCATAATAAAGATAAAAGTAGTTAATTAATCACAACAAAATAAAAAGTAATATAAAGAAAGATCAGTTTCACAGATTAGTTTCACAGATCAGTTTCACAGATCAGTTTCATAGATCAGTTTCACAGATCAGTTTCACAGATCAGTTTCACAGATCAGTTTCACAGATTAGTTTCACAGATCTATCATACACAATTCTTGTTTAATAAAATTCATTCTTTCATAACATAAAGGCTTTGTAAAAATATCATCTAATTGATGTTCAGAACTAATAAATTCTAGAGAAATATCACCTTTCTGATAATGATCTCTTAGAAAGTGATGTCTGATATCAATGTGCTTAGTCCTAGAGTGAGACACAGGGTTCTTAGATATGTTGATCGCACTAGTATTGTCACAGTTAATTGAGACCTGTTTAAAATCAAATCGATAGTCCCGTAAAGTGTGTTTCATCCACAGAATCTGTGCACAGCAACTACCAGCAGCTATATATTCTGCTTCAGCAGTAGACAATGCAACTGAGTTCTGTTTCTTACTACACCATGATACTAGGTACTTTCCAAGTAAATGAAATGTTCCAGATGTGCTTTTCCTATCTAACTTACATCCATAAAAGTCAGCATCTGAATAACTAGTTAGGTCAAATGATTGTCCTTTTGGATAAAACAAACCTAAATTCACAATATACTTAAGATATTTAAAAATCCTTTTAACAGCCAGTAAGTGTTATTCTTTAGGATTAACTTGAAATCTATCACACATACACACACTAAACATAATATCCAGTCGACTAGCAGTAAGATAAAGTAAACTCCCAATCATGCCTTTGTAATAGGTTTGATCAACTGGTTTCCCAGTTTCATCAACATCCAATTTACAGGTAGTACTCATAGGTATATCACTTTCCTTAATACTATCTAAACAAAAACGTTTTAATAAATCCTTAGTATATTTACCTTGATTTAGAATAATACCATCTTTAGTTTGAAAGATTTGAAATCCAAGAAAATACTTAAGCTCACCCATTAAGCTCATTTCAAACTCATTTTTCATAACCTTTGAAAATTCAGTACATAAAGAATTTTTAGAAGATCCAAAAATAATATCATCAACATAGATTTGTACTATTAACACATCTTTTGAAATCCTTGTTATAAAAAGAGTTGGATCATCTATTCCTTTTGTAAATCCTTTTGAAATAAGAAAGTTTGAAAGTCTTTCATACCAAGCTCTTAGAGCTTGTTTTAAACCACATAAAGCTTTAGAAAGTTTAAAAACATAATTTTGAAAATGAGGATTTGAGAAACCAGGTGGTTGTTCTAAAAAAACATCTTCAACAATAAAAACATTTAAAAAATCACTTTTCACATCCATTTGATATAACTTGAAATTCAGATGTGATGCATAGGAAAGTAAGATCCTAATAGCCTCTAATCTACCTACAGGTGCAAAGGTTTCCTCATAGTCAATTCCTTTTTCTTGATTGTAACCTTGTGCAATTATCCTAGCTTTGTTTCTAATGATGTTACCAGATTCATCAACTTTGTTTCTGAACACCAATTTTGTGCCTATGGTTATAGTTTCCTTAGGTATTTCTACTAATTTCCAGACTTTGTTTCTTTCAAATTGATTTAGTTCCTCTTTTATATCCATTTCCCAAAATTCATCATTAATATAATCATCAATGTTTTTAGGTTCAAGCTGTGACAAGAAGGCTTGATGTTCAACCTGATTTCTAAGAGAAGCTCTAGTCTGTGTCCCACTATAAAGATTTCCTGCAACAGTATCTAAAGGATGATTCTTTAGAATTCTAGTTGATCGAGTAAAGGTAGGACTATAAATTTCAGGTTCATCAACAGGTTGGGAATCAACAGAAGCAGGTTCTGGAAAATTTCCAAAACTGGATGTTTTAATTACAGGTCCATTGTCCTTATCATTAAGGTTCAAAACAGATAGATCATCTTTAAGATTTTCAAGAGAGGTCTTAGGTTCATGTGGATCAGTTTCATCAAATTTTATGTGAATAGATTCTTCCACACATTTGGTTCTTTTACTGAAAACTCTATAGGCTTTACTAGAAGTAGAGTAACCTAGGAAAATTCCTTCATCACTCTTGGATGAAAATTTGTTGAGATTGTCTTTAGTATTAAGAATAAAGACTTTGCAGCCAAAAACTTTGAAGTAGTTAAACTTAGGTTTACTATGGTTCCACAACTCATAAGGGGTCCTTTTAAGAACAGGTCTGATCGAGACTCTATTGATAACATAACAAGCTGTATTTACAGCTTCAGACCAAAAATAAACAGGTAGGTCATACTCATTAAGCATAGTCCTAGCAATTTCCTGAAGGGTTATATTTCTCCTTTCTACTACACCATTCTGTTGGGGTGTCCTAGGGGCAGAGAAATTGTGACTATAGCCACTGTGTGAGCAGTAAGATTCAAACTCATGATTTTCAAACTCACGGCCATGATCACTTCTCAGGGTTTTAATTTTAAGTCCACTAAGGTTCTCTACAGACTTGGAATATTTTACAAAGCAAGAACAAGATTCACTTTTGTGAGCTAGAAAATATACCCAAGTATATCTAGAAAAGTCATCTACTAAGACAAAGACATAGTGCTTCCCATTTAAACTAGAAACTCTAGAAGGTCCAAATAAATCCATGTGAACCAACTCAAGAGGTTGAGAAGTTGAAACTTCTTTCTTTTATTTAAAAGAAACTTTATGTTGTTTTCCCTTTTGACAGGGATGACAAACTTTGTCTACTGGAAATTCAAGTTTGGGTAGGTCTCTAACTAAGTTCTTCCTAGAAATTTCTCTAAGTGAATTCACATTGAAGTGTCCTAATCTTCTATGCCAAAGCAAAGACTCTTTATGAAAAGCATTTAAACAAGTAATATTTTGCTTAGCTAAAGAATTTAAATCAACAGCATAAACATTTTCATATCTTAAAGCAGAAAACACTAAAGCATTTTTAAATTAAAAACATTGCAAGAATCATTTTCAAATTTAACATAAAAACCATCATCACATAACTGAGAAATACTTATCAAATTATATTTAAGTCCATCAACAAATAAAACTTTAGAAATTAATACTGAGTCAGTGTTACCAATTAGTCCTAAGCCGATGATTTTTCCTTTTTAGTTATCACCAAAGGTGAAAAAGCCTTCATCAATTCTGACTAAGCTTTTAAAGCATGAGAATTCTCCTGACATATGTCTTGAACATCCACTGTCCAAATACCAGGTCTTTCTACAGGAGATCTTTAAGCAGGTTCCCTACAAAACAGATTTAGATAGGAAATGATTTTAGTACCCAGATCTTCTTGGGTCCAGACAGGTTAGCCAATAAAACTTTATGTACCCATATTTGTCTAATGGGTCTCATAAGAATTTTAGAGTTAAAAGATTTTGAAAGATAAAACTTATTAGATCCATAACTATGAATATAACTAGTTGAAGCATATGAAGTTTCAGAACTAGCTACATTCTGTCCAGATTTAGGAATGAATTTAGTGTTGGTAATTTTCCTTTGTCTAGGTTGGTATCCTATACCAGTGGTGTATCTAGGTGCTATTTTCTTACCTAGCATCTGATTAAGAGTATCTTTACCATTTTTAAATTTTTATAAGTCATTCTTGAGTTACTCATTAGATAATTTTAGTTCAGTATTCTCTTTAAGCAACTGATCATTCTTTTCCATTTCAATATCAAGATTAGATATATGTTTAACAGTTAAAGCATACTATTTCTTTAAACCTTTGTATTTGTCTTTCATCTCATTACAGGTTTCTTATAATATATCACAGTATTCAAATAGTTCAGATTTTGACATGTTTTCTGAGTCAGAATCATCTTCAGAATAGTATGAATTTAAAGCAGGAGTTTCAGATGTTACCTCAGAGGTGTTTGTCATAAAACACATGTTTGCCTTATTTCTGTGTTCAGTTTCAGAAACTTAGGATTCAGTGGAGCTATCCTCAGAATCACTCCAATTAGCCTTCATGGATTTATTAAACCTATTGTCCCTGTATTCATACCTCTACTTGTATTTAAACTTTGGACAGTCTGCTTTTATGTGTCCCTTTCTTTTGCACTCATAGCAGACAACTTCATCTGATTTGTCATATTTCTTATAATTCTTTTTACAATGTCCCTTGATATCATACTTACCTTCATAATTTGATTTTCTGAAAAACTTCTTCTTCCTATAAAACTTTTTAAACCTTCTGGCAATGTTAGCCATCTCAGCATCACAGTCAGAAGCACTTTCACTGTCTTCACAGCTTGAACTCTCATTTATAGCTTGAAGCTTCTCCTTATCCTTGTTCTTTGAAGTTGAAGTCTTGAAAGCAACTGACTTCCTTCTAGGTTCATCATCATCTTCTTTGTTCACTTTGAGTTCTTCTTCATACATCATCAGCTTGCCAATTAATTCCTTGACTGTAAGTTCACCAATATCACACGATTCTCTAATTGAGATATAAGTTACACTCCATCTTTCAGGTAGACATCTCAAAATTCTCATAATTTGTTCCTTTGATGGGACATCATTTCCCAGAGAAGTCATTGTGTTGACAATTTCGTTAAACCTGAGATACATGTCAGAAATGGGTTCATCAGGCTTCATCTTAAAATTATCATACTTAATAGTATAAGTGTTCAATCTCATTTCCTTAACATTAGTTGTTCCTTCATGAGAAACAGCTAAGGTATCCCAAATTTCATAAGAAGTTTTACAAGTAGATATTCTATTAAATTCCTCATCTCCTAAAGCACAGTACAAGGCATTCATAGCTTTGCAATTATTATTGTAGGTTGTCTTAGTAGCTTCATTCCAAGTAGATCTAACAGTAGTAGGTATTTTATATTCTGATTCTATAGCAGTCCAAATATCAAAACCCATGCTTTCTAAATGAATTTTCATCTTGATTTTCCACTGAGCATTGTTAGTGCCATTGAAAAATGGTGGTCTATTGGTAGCAACACCTTCAAGTCTATTATCCATGATAGCTTACTTAAAGCAAATATTTTAAAGAGATAAAAATTTATAAATAACAGAAATTTTAAGAACTTTAAAATAAAACTAAAACCACAGTTTAAAAACAGAGTACTTTAGAATATATTTAAACAACCATTGATACCAATTTTTGGTCAGAGTGGATACTCAAGAGGGGGGTGAATTGAGTTCCAATTAAAATTTCTGTTTTAAAACTTTGTCTTGAAAACCCCCCAAATAAAATACTGAATTAAATTGTAGTGAATTTATATCAAAGTAAAGGTTCTGTTGGGTTCTCAAGGGATTAATTATTTCCCAGTTAATCAAAACAGAAAGGTTGATTAACTTTTGAAACCAACTTACTGATTTACAACTAATATAAACACTTGCGAATTTAATTATCAAAGTGACTTTAAAGCAGTTTTGGTTTTAAAGTAATTAGCAGCGGAATAAAAGAATAACTTTGAAAGATATAGCACAGCAGATATAACCAAGAGGTTCAGTCTCAATCTGAGACTTAGTCCTCTCAACAATTTGTATAAATATGATTCACACCCTGGATCGGGGTTCACAACAGTTTAAAACTGTCCAGGTCCAAGACCTTTACCACTGTTATTCATGGGAAACAGAACAACAACAACCAGCTGTTCAGGTCACACATGACCTCTACCACTATCTTAGTGGGAAATAAAAGATGTAAGAGTTTGAGTTCGGATTTACAGATCCTCCAGTTAAAGTATAGGAGACAGTGTGTGTGTTAAATACAGCAGATAACACACACTGCTCGAAATGTGAAATAATGAATCACAGAGCAGAGATGTAGACTTTAGAAATGGCTCTAGTGATTGCAGGGAAACTTTGGACTCCTTGAGTTTGATCAGAGATGATTCTGAGTCCTCTTCTGTTTTTTGTCAGAAAAACAGAGTGTTGTCTGCTTGGCATCCAGATTCAAAGATAGTGAGAAATGTAGTGGATGAAGTTCATCGATGTCCTCGTGAATGTACGGAACTCTTCTTGAGTAAGCTTGAGTGTGTATGAGGTTATGTGTCTTCTACATCTATCTGATCCACCACTCTTTGCACTCATATATGTCTCATCGTTGTTACACCCGTGTTTTCCACCAGCAGGGACTTATTGAATTTATGGCATGAGCTCCAGTAAAAGAAATGATTTCTTTTTTGCAGGTACGAGGTACGGTTCCCTGACATCCAACAAACTTCATTAAATAAATGACAGAGCATTAAAATATTCCTAATATAACCGTTGGTTAGATTAAATAAAGATAAAGAAATTCAAATAGCTGTTTATGACTATCGGTGAGTCAAGTGATCGGTAGGTCATCAGCATCAGCATCAGTGAGACATCTTCGGTGACTCAGATGATCAGCATCGGTGTGTCATGATCGGTGACTAATTTGATCTGGATCGGTGTGTCATCTTTGGTGACTCATTTGATCAGCATCGGTGAGACATATTCGGTGACTCAGATTATCAGCATCAGTGTTTCATGATCGGTGACTCATTTGATCAGCATCGGTGAGACACATTCGGTGACTCAGATGATCAACATCGGTGTGTCATGATCGGGGACTCATTTTATCTGGATCGTTGTGTCATCTTCATTTGATCAGCATCGGTGAGACATCTTCAATGACTCAGATGATAAGCATCGGTGTGTCATGATCGATGACTCATTTGATCAGCATCGGTGAGACATCTTCGGTGACTCAGATGATCAGCATCGGTGTGTCATGATCGGTGACTCATTTGATTAGCATCAGTGAGACATCTTTGGTGACTCAGATGATCAGCATTAGTGTGTCATGATCGGTGACTCATTTGATTAGCATCGGTGAGACATCTTCGGTGACTCATATGATCAGCATCGGTGTGTCATGATCGGTGCGACCGTTGTCCTTTTAATATGGATCGGTGAGACCGTTGTCCTTCGATATGGATTGGTGAGACCATTGTCCTTTGGATATGGATCGGTGAGACCGTTGTCCTTCGATATGGATCGGTGCGACCGTTGTCCTTTTGATCCAAAGGACTTCCAGAATACTTGTAAATCAATAATAAATAGATAAAAACATGATCTAACCAATATACACAGATTCACTAAGATATTGTGATTATGTATATGAGAAATCCAACCGGATTTAGTAATCGATGATTTGTGATTACTAAAACAGAAATCATAGGAAGAATTCAACAATATTCCAGAGGGCTCAATAGTTTCTTAAGAGCATCCCAAGAACATGTTCGATAAACGAAGATTTTTGGGGTTATCTCGTTATTATCGGAGATTCATCAATGACTTTTCCTATTTGGTAGTACACTTTTGGGAATGAAAAAGAAGGGGATAAATTTTTATTGGTTTTATTTATGCAAGAATGACTTCTAGGAGCTGAATATTCCCTTGAAATTGACACTGGTCTTGATCATACCTAATCCGGGTGAAGAGTATACAATTTTTTTTGACACTTCTAGGATCAGACTCGAAGTAGTTTTGATGATAGTAGTTTGATTTTTGGTATATGGGTCTCTTAATTTGATGTATCATTATTGGAATTACCCAAAACATGTCATCAATTTGGATACAATGGTTTATGCTTTAATGTGTTAGAAGTATTATCTGATGGGAGAAAAGCTTACTGTGTATACTGATCACAAGAGCTTAAAGCACATCTTTTCATAGTGAGACTTAAATATTCAGTAACAGATATGGGTTGAGTATATGAAATAATTTGATTTTGATCTAGAATATTTTAATGAAAATGGTAACAATGTTGTTGATTCATTGAGCAGGAAGACTCGGACTGAGGTAGTTCAGGAGTCTAGTGTATAGTGGAACATGATTACTTCGTAGGCCGAGATGCAAGTTGTGGTCCAGGAGAGTCAGGATGAGATGAATCTCATATCAGTTTTAGTGTATTATACTCTTTTGAGAAGTAAGAGAGACATAAAATATGATTATTTAAAAAAATTTCCCTTCAGGGAAATCCTTGAAGGTGTGGATTCATCTTCTAATTGGAGTATATATGAGGATGATATCATCTATGTCCAAAATTGGGTTATAGTTCATACGATCATACATGGGGAGATGATTCATGAGTTTCATGACTTGAAGTGGGTGGTACATATGGGGGTAACCAAAATGTACCATGATATAATACAAAAATTTTATTGGTCAAGCATGAAAAGGGAGATAATAGGGTTCGTGACATGATGCTACACTTTTCAGTAGGTGAAGGATGGGCATAAATATCCTGGCAGTTTAATAAAACTATTACCCATTCTATAATGAAAGTGGGACGAAGTTACAATGGATTTTTTGGTAGGTATCCTGAGGAGTACATTAAATAATGACACTGTTTGGGTGGTTTTAGACTATTTGAAAAATGTAGCGAATTGCTTACCTATATAGGAGAATTTCTCAATGGAGCAGTTGGGAGAAATGTATTTTCGAGAGACATTCCATCTGCACGGGGTACCAAAGACTATTTTTTCAAAAAGTGACTCACATTTTACTTCATGCTTCTAATAGTTCTTGCAGAAGGCACTAGGTACATAGGTTTTTTAGTATGCATTTTCACCCACAAACAGATAGGAATTAAAGGTATACTATAAAAGTTCTTGAGGATATGCTATGAGCTTGTATTCTGGACTTCATTAGTTCATGGGAGAAACACCTACAAATATAGGATTTTTCATATAACAATTTTTTCAGAAAACTATACATATTTCCCCATATGAATCTCTTTATGGTAGTCCATGCAGATCACATCTATACTAGATGGAAGCAAGTGAGTCAATGTTTTTGGGAGTGAGTCTTGTGCAGGAGATGTCAGAGCAGGTTCAGCTGATTCAGAAACTCATGGCTACAACTCAAAGTAGACATAATTCTTATGCTAATAGACATTTAAAACCCCTAGATTTTACAAATGGAAATGGTTTATTCCTTTTGGTACCTCCTAGGTTGGGTCACTGAATGATATTGAGACAGGTCAAGTTGGTTTCCAGGTTTGTTGGAGCATTTGAGATTTTCGAGAGAATTGGGATGGTGGCATACCAGTTTGATATTACACAGAGATACAGTGAAATGCATGATGTTTTCCATATGTCACAGATTATCCGTATCACCTTGTCCCTTCTCATGAGATTGATGTGGATGATGTTGACCTTGAGATAGATGTGTCCTTTGAGGAGAATCTGATACATGTGTTAGATCGCAGTGATAAAGTGTTATAAGGAAAGATTGTGATAATATTTTAGGTATTGAGACAAGAAGGGAGTGTACAGGAGGAATTATGAGAAAGAGAAGTGATATATAGGCTCAATGGCCCAATGGTTTTGACCTGAAATCTTAGAGATGCTTGGGAGTTTAGCTTGAGAAAAAGCTATTATATCACAAGGCGATTATAAGATCCAAACTTATTCTGGATATAACACAATATTGATTTTAGGTATTTATTTTCTTCTTGGTTGAGAATACTTTGGTTAGTTTTTATGTTGGCATGTGTTTGGGTGAAATTTGAGAGAACTGGAAAGAAGGAGGGTGGTTCATGGGTGACACACAGTTTTCCCAAACCGTGCACCCTGGTCCATCAAAACGTGTAACCCTGGATATAGGGGAATTGTACAGTTGTCACATACTTTATTAAATTTTGTACAATATTGGGAGAAACCATGAAACCCTATAATAGAGGTTTGCTACTAGGGATAACGGTGCACCCCTACCCAAAAAACCATGTGTGGGAATTTAAGTCACTTGAAAATTGTTTTAAAATTTTCTGAACCCCCCTAATTAACCCAAAATCAACCCCCATTCAACCCTAACAATTATTTAACAACTTCAGACCCTCCTAGATGAATTACAATACCTTCCTACCTTTGTTATTGGTGATTTTAATCTTGTGTTGAAGATCTTCACCCCTCCCGGTAAGAGGATCTCACCCCACTTGGTTTCCCATTCCGTTTCTATTCTACTTCCATTCAAGAAATAGGTTGTTCTTCCTATTTTTATTAGATCAATATATAGGGTTGTAGATGTAGATCTTGATTTGAAGGATCATGAATTATTAAATACCGGTTTACAGTTTTAAATTATGATCCTACATCATTGTGCTACTAAAATTTTAGGGATTCTTTTATTAGTAAGCATTGACAATGAATTGGGGTAGTTATTCAGTAATTTAAATCCAAAATTAATTATTTAAATTAAATATATATAATTATTGAATTGATATTAGATATTGATCTATTTTTTATTGATTTAATTAACTAATTTGGTGAATTAATTTATTAAAGAGATGTAAAATTGGTATTTTGTTTATAATTACAGATTGAGATAATTAATTGTAGAATTAATTATGAAATATTAAATTTTGGGATTTAAGATAATTAATTAATGAATTAATTATGAGATATTGGGATTGGATAATTGAGATAATTAATTTTGGAACTAATTTTCTAGTCTTGAGATTGTGAATGGGACAATTAATTGTGGAATTAATTATGGGATTTAGATTTGTGGATATTGATTAATTAATTAATGGTATTTATGTACTTAATTAATTGGGGAATTAATTAAGGGAATTTATGTGATAAAAAAATTGTTAAATTAGTAATGAAATTATGGTGGTTAGTTCATTATTGAATTGAAAAATAGAATGGAAGTGATTAATTAATTTTTGAATTAATTAATGGAATGAGGTGAATATGCAATTGATAAATTTCATTAATTAATTGTTGAATGAATTAATAGGTTTTTGTGATACATATAATATTGTGATATATGTGATTTTATGATATTGTGATGTATGTGTATATAAATAGTGAATGGTAACATGGTGATTTAGCCTTGTATTAAGAATGGTAACATGGTCATTCACTAGTGAAAATAAGAATGGTAACATGGTCATTCAATTATGAAATAGTGAATGGTAACATGTTCATTCAGTTGTGAAAATAATAATGGTAACATGGTCATTCAATTATGATATGGTAAATGGTAACATGGTCGTTCAATTGTGAAAATAAGAATAAATTCATGGTTATTCACTAAAAAAATTATGAATAGTAATATGTACATTAGAAAGTGAATTGTGATGATGAATGGTAACATGGACATTCAGTGAAGTGATATCCCTTTGGGGATAGTTTAGACTCCGACACAGGCCGAAGCAGGTATTGAGATATGTGTGTCCATGGGAACCCCGGGGTTTATGTGGTTAAATAAAGAATAGTTGATAATGTGATGACTATTTATTTACTCATTGTGATTTATTCTTTATACAATTTCATACACTATTATTTGACTCGATATTTTTTTAGATGCCATTAGTGATGGCCTACTGAGTTGTACTGACAACCTACTCAGGCTTCCTGATCAGTACCCGATTAGATTTCATGGTTGCAGTATAAGATATGGGAAAAGGTCCTTTTTTAGGTGGCTGAGTCAGGATGGATCATGGATGAGGGAACCATACCTTATTTGGGACCCTCTTGGGAGTCATCAGTGACTTTAATTTTGATAATTCATTTGAAACTTGGCATGTATATTAGCATCACATATTTCTTGTTCAATTTGATATTGTTTATCCAGTTTTGTTTATCATGTGATAATGAAATTTTTTGGTTATTTATATTTATATATGGTTATTTTTAATTTATTTTATGATGTTTTTTTTACTCTAACAAAGAGGGTATAGTCTCCCCATGATTGATTTAAGACCCTTTCTACTAGTCAGAAGCCTCTGGCATATGGGGAGACGCACTTGAGGTTATGTGACAGACTAGTTCGGGGAACCAGTATATGGAACCCAGGCTGAGATGTTATAACTTACCTAAAGTACAAGAATAGTGTTTAGAAACACATCAAGGCACCCATATAGAAATAAATTTGTGTATTACTCAGAATAAGCTTTTGATTAATTCTATTTTATAATATAATCCATTTATAAATTGATATTTCTTCAAGAAAGTATGTACTTGTTTAATCACCCTATATGCATAATTTCTCTTTCAATGTATTTCAAAAAGGAACCTTCCTATAAACAACCATGACCATAAATTTTATTCAGACACTTCCATCTCAACCAATTCTTAAAAATATCTACATTCATTAAATCATAAGGTAAAAATACTTTCTCAGTCATTCAATTAATTCCATATTACTTCCTACATAAATAACACAAACCACCTCATCACAAGTATATGCTATTATGGTTCTCATAAATGAATCTAAGTATGTGCTTCATCATACACATTAATAATGATCTCATGTAAAAGGAACAGTACCAACACTCATGGATAAGAATATACAATGACACATAAATCATATAGAATTATAATTAGTGGGTCTATCCTCATAACCTCCCTACTTCAAGATCACTATGTGTGAACTTCCTGAGAAGAAGTCTCAATTATTATAATCTTATAGCACCTGGTAGTCAAGAATAATATGTGTCCCATCATAATTATATATCTATATCCTAGAACATATTTATTTAAGAATATCTTAATAGAATTCCTTTTTTTTCATTATAGAAGAAAACTATTATATCCCTTTTATATGAAAAATATTCTAAGTTATAACATTAATGTTACATAAAATAATAATCACTATGTAATAAGTATAAATACATATATTGTTGAAGTAAAAATTAAAAATATTACTTTCTTTTAGTACACCAACTCCAACAAGATCCCACGTTAACTAGATACAACAACTAATAACTTTAAATCTTCATTTTAAAATATGATATTTAGGATTCTTTTGAGATAAGGATTCAATCAATTAGTTTGTAAAATTATATTCCATTAAAACTCTACTAACTTTGACTTAACCTATTTAGGTAAAATTCATTAAGAGTTGACAATTATAGTATATGTTTTATCTGTTGTTGTGACCTATGTTCTTTTGATTGAACAAATGATACAGTATTATCATTATATATTATTATAAAATATATACTACTAGGTATAAAAATATGATCTTAGAAAAAATTATACATCCATACAACTTCCTTATCCATATTAGATGATATAATATACTTATAACTTCTATAGAATTTTTGAATATAGATTTTTTTGAACTTATCCAACTTATCATCCCTCATTTGAGTGAGAATACATATCCTAGTTATAATTTTTTATCATCTTGATCTATTTTGAACTAGCAACTATTTCTTACCTTATAACTGGTTCCTCATCTCTACCATATACCAATAACATATCCTTTACAAAACTCAAATACATAAGGGTTTTTTAACTACTACACAATACAACACTCCAAGATATAATTAATATCACTATACCATGATCAAAGCATAAACTACATCAATACTAGTACAGTACATGGTATACATCATATATCCAAGTAATTAATCATAGTGAAATCAAATCATTATTTCCCTATATTATTGTGTTCATGGATATATTTTCTTAGATATTTGTATATTAGATGACATTTATAACAATCCTCTCTTGCATTTTAGAATTTTCTATATTTTAAATACATTGTAAATTTATTAATTTTGACTTACTACAAGAAATATCTTAGATCTATCAATATAGATCTTAATACCTAGAATATAGGCTACTTTACCCAAGTCCTTCATGATGTGTCATTTATTTAACATGGTCTTAAATGACGGTAAAACTAGTAAATCATTACACATTAATATTATATCATCAACATATATAATTAAGAAACCAATGACACTCCCTACAATTTTTTTGCAGGAACACAAATAACATTCATTATTTATGAAACATAAGTCTCTTATAGCCTCAAAAAATGAATATTCCATGATATTTATGCTTTCTTTAGTTTATATATGGATCATAGTGACTTTTATACTTTATCAGCATCCATTGGTATTTCAAAACATTGTGGTTGTGTCATATAGACATATTAAAGAAGTTTCACATCTAAGAAAGTAGTCTTCATATCTATATACCTATTGGGAGAAAATACCTCAAGGTAACATTAAAATGTTTTTGGGTTGATTTTCTTTATTGAAAAAGTAGGTTTCCCGGGTCAACTATGGAATTCAAGATTCATTATTGACAATGTATGTTGTCAAAGACCCAAGAAAAAGGAATGGATGCTCTGGCGGTGGTACAGAAAAATGAATATACAAGGTGGTGTCGTTTCCCATTGGTTTACAAATTTTTGGGTTCCAAAATTTGGAGGATGGAAAAATGTATTTTTTGGAAATGTAATTAATTTTTCATAAAAGTAAAATTTTGCACACAAGGGTATTAATGATTCGCAATATTGAAAACAATTCAAGATTCAATATCATTACATCAAAATATAGTTAAGGCAAGAAGTGCGCGAAATATTTGAATGTGTGTGAAAAATGATTTTTCATGACAAAAGTAGAGTTATTTGCATCCACGAAATAGATATGGATATTATGTGTGAAAGGATTTTATGTACCAAGTTCGATGTAAAATCGAGAACTTCCATGCTTGAGAAAATATTATGAACACATAGGAAGGTGCATAAGGATTTTCTGAACAAGGTTAAGTTGGGTCTATAAATTGAAAGCTACCCCCTCACTTTAGTAGCTCAACCCTTTGAGAAAATCAAGGTTTTGAATTGTGTAATATTAGAATGCATGGAAGAAAAGTTTCACACAATAGGTGTTGCATGAAACAATGATTGAAATATTTTTTATGGACATGAAATAAGTTGTGTCTTCATGACCAAGGGAGATGCACCCAAATCACAAGAGTTACATGATAGAGGAAATCCATAGAAAAGTTAAATTTTTCATGCAAGGTGATAAATTTGAGAACAAGACATCCAAAGGTTATGAAAAAGGAAATCTGTGAACTAGAAAGGATTTCCTAATAAATCTATGGTAATGTGGTATTTATCATGTTGATAAAATTGTAACTTATTGATAAACTAAATTAGGTGTAAAATATATTGATTCAAGTGATCAATGGAAGATATTCTAAAGAAGTAGTGAGAATACTTCAATTGAGAGAGTAGTGAGCTTTCATATTGTGATTATTTGTAAACCAGGAGGGAAAGTGAGTCCGCTCCAAAATCATTAACAATAGTGTGCCTTAGTGGATTTGGTATATATGAACATTTCCTTTGTATGGTCCTTGGACATAGCCCAGTGTGGGTGAACCATGTAAATTTTTTGTGTGTCATGCATGCTTTAATTTCTGTTAATATATTACTTCAGGAAAGGGAGGGAAGAATGTTTTGTTGAACGAAAAAACAAGATCTGAAGGGGAAGTTGTTTAAATCTGTCATACCCTAATTCACACCCCCTATCGGGGTATATAACCTAGTTTGGATAAAAACACTAAATTTAATAAATATAAAATTTTTATAAGTATTGAATAATTTTAATAGAATTTATAATTTGAACTAGTGAAAATGTATTTTCTAATGAATAACTTGAAATTTATTTAAACCCTTCTCAACAAATTGATCCTTATAGGTACTAACTTTCCCATCCATATCAAGTTTATTCATTAATACCCATTTACACCCAAAATGTTTTAAATCAACTGAAGGATCTACCAAATCCCAAACCTGATTTTGCTACATGGAATCCATTTCAAAATTCATTTCTTCATTCCACTGTGCGAATCTAGATCCATTTACTACTTATTTATAGGATAATGTTTTATTACTCATAATAACCAATGTGTCACCTTCCTTGGTAACAATAAAACCATATCTCTCTAGTTTTATAACTTATTTGGTGGATCTATGTAATATCTATGTCTTTAGAACAAAATCTTCTACTAGATATTATGGAATGTTTTCTTATGTAAACTCATATGTATCTTGATCCTTCACTATCTTGAAGTATATCATTCTCACACTATCACCTATTGATATGTAATAAATTTCTACAAACAAATAATTTTTTACAGAAATTTATTTTCTATTTAAGATATCATATAGATTTTCATGACCAGTCCCCTAGGGCCCGTTCCGTGACTACCCCAAACCCGCCTTCCATAGGCCAGGGGCTGGCGACTAGCACCGAAAAGGCATATCCCAAAAAGGGAAGGCATTGCCTTTAAACCTGTACACACACACGCCCAACCAAATCCTAACACAATGAAAGGGGAAACAGGTAGACCATTAAAAAAAAGATGACTGTAAGTACAAAGGAAATAAAGTGTGATAGATTACAAACCCAACAAGGAACTCAAAATAGAAAAGTACAAAAGGAAACTATGATGGCCATCCGTATAAATCCCCATCTGATCAAGAGAATAGTGAAGCTAATGGAATCTGAAGTAACATGTCCTACCCGCCTGGTACTTCATGGCCCCAACAGGTCCTAGGAAACCAATTCCACCATCGTAGCATCCGTCAGTCCCATCCCCTGAGCACCTCTATCGAAACGTTGATTGTCTGCACCAGACACAACACGTGCGGGTAAAGCCTGTGTAGTGGTGAGTATAAAAATACTCAGTAGAAACCCCAAGACCATTGAAGGTATCTCAGTAAACCTAAAAGGAAAACACCAGAAGCAAATACTACAAAGGTAATTCCACCAAGAAAGACCTCAACCACATAGCACAAATCAAAAGGCACAGCTCACACTAGGTATATTCTAGGGTAGTAAGAGTAACATCATAGTTATCATCATCAAAAACCTCAGCTGCTGGAGAAATCCTCCTCTAATGAGTATAGTGGGTCTACCACATCATCAAAAAGTGCTTCCCACTAACCTTGGACTTCTTAGGTACACCTCCTCATCGTGTACCGTGGGACTATAAAGTCACACAGAAGTGCTTCCCGCTAATCCTAGCCAACTAAGGTACTCCTCCTCATCGCATACCATGGGCCTTCAAAGTCACACAAAAGTTCTTCTGATCAGAGTTCTACCAATTTACATATCATTGCTTCCCAATGAGCCATAGTCGAGTCTCACAGAGTTGAAATTCAACAGTCTTCAGGTCTCAGCCAACCAATGGGTTCCGTATATAGTGCACCTGGGAGAACCACTCCTCAAGCCACTTTTCGCATTTAAAATTTCATGAAATCCTCGTTAGGGAATGAAAAAAAAGATCCTCCTCATATAGAGGGTCACAACTCCACAAACGGTTCGTGAATCAGATGCATGGTTTGCAAGATACGAGAATTTTAGTTACCGGGGGTTCGGTTGCGATGGGGCCCAGTCTGACCCTGTCAGACCGACCCGACCAACCCGAACTGGGTGTCCCACATAAAATGGTTTAATATGGAATGACTCGATATGAAATGGTTCGGATCGGGGTCAGTCTGGTTCGGACTAGCCAGTGGGCCATGCCCAATGGGCCTTGCTTGGCCGGACCCGGTTTAGCCAGGGGTCTAGCCCCCCGGTCGCCCAACAACCGGGTTTAGTGTGGCCCAACCTGCTGGTGCGGGTCTATCCCACTGGAAATGAGACCTACCATCCCATTATGGGCTCAACCCCCCCATTGAGGACTGGCCTCTAGAGCGACCGGTGGTGTGTCGCCCGCTCGGGACCCGACAACCGGCCACCCCCAGTCCACCTCTGCCCTGCGGGACGCCGCGGGGCCTCCACCTCAAGTCACAGTCGATGGACTGTGGCTTCATCCAGCCATTCGGGTGGCCCGGACATGCCCCCCTCCATGTAGATCCCGCCTGGAATTGCGTCTCCCTACCACCGCGGCCATTTGCCCACAGATTCCTGCCGTCAGCGCCGACGCACCGATAGAAAATTTAGCGGACCTCCGGATGCGCTTTGGTGGTCCGTTCTTCACGTCGTCTTCACCGATTGTCCTATCGGGTCACTTTCTTCACTGTAAAGGTCTTAAATCACCCCTTCCATTTTTTTGAGAATGTGGACACCATTAATGAAAAAGAGGAGGTGCTTGGGCCTTGTTTGTGTCATCCTATGCCCTCTGTGTTACAGGTATATAATCAAGGGACAGGCTCATGGATTGTTGTTTGATCATACAAGAATAATATTAATCCCGAATAAAGAAATCCCCAATAGTGTTGCCCTCCCACATAAATTCATGAAGCATGCTTCATCCTGTTCATGGGTTGATCCGTTTTCATTTTTTCTAGAAAAACAAACATGGAAGAACATGAGAAACATTTAAAATCCCTACCTATTTATTGTTTGGTGTTGAATCACTCACCCTCGAGAGTTCATGGTGTCAACGTAGTCACTTCCGGCTCTGTTCTTTGAAGGTTTTTAGGAGATGATGAAGTCTCACTGGCGTTCGTTGTTCTTCTTTGGAGAGGAAGTCTGCCAGAGGTTCGTCAGAGAATCCTCGTAGTTTTAATCCTCAAACTCCAACAAGTTGGATTATTTATAAGAAAATAATCAGCGTTGTGCCATTGTTCCCATTAATGACGACAATTAAAAAAGCCACATTAAATGATTCATTACATAATATCATAATAGTTTAAAATGATCCATTATTGACCATCCATTAATGTGTCTCATCACCACCTCATCGCTACACCGCAACATTACCGTCCACCACTTAACAGTGAAAAAAGATATAAAACATTTCTTTAAAAATATTTTATTATTTTTCTAAAAAAGTTAGACAAATAACTTTTCTGATCAACCCTTTTTGACCCAAATTAATTAATTTCTTGGTGAATCCCAATGTTGTGAGTTCAATGGTGTCCTCAGATTTTTGATCCAAGCACTGCTTAAAAAGATAAAAAAACCCGCTCACACGTTTACTGAACGTACCATAAAAAAAGATAAAAAAAATAAATTTCACCCTCAACCTACGCCAGTCAAGGATCCGCCTAAAATAAACCTTCCCTCATGAGCTGAACAATACTCTTGGATTTCTAATTTGATTTACCATTTTGAAGTTATAAGGATTTGACAATAAAATAATTGTTACTTAATTATTTTATTTATAGCCAAAAACTAACTTCCACTGTTGGCTCGCTCTGGCCAATGTTATGATATTACTAAAGAAAGTATACCCTCATGAGCTTTGTGGTGGTCTCATATTTTTAATCTGAGTCACCATTCGTGAGTTATAAGCATTTGAAAAATAAAATAATTTTAATTTTTTATTTATTTATAGTTATTCCATTTTCGGGTTTTCTCACTGGAGGTCTGCGTCTACTAAACATAAGTCATTCCTAGGGTAAACCTGTCATACTGAATGCAATAGTGGCCTCATATTTATGATCCAGGCACCTGTTTAAGAGTTATTTAACTTTTTCAGAAAAACCACTCATGCGTACTATTTAAAGCTTAATATTTTTCGAATGGTCATTCCGGGCACTTCGGGCCTCAAAATCGCACGTCGTCTCAGCACTTGGTCTCGAAACAATTCCATATAAAAAAATTACATGTAATTTCCAAGACAATACATCAATAATATCCTCATAACTTTTTGTATATCTTATAAAGTTGCATATTGTGTATAGTGATGCAACATTTATCCTTAAATTGTTTTTGAATCCCTATATATGAATATGTGATGAAATGGATTTCTTTCCATATCATAACCCATATGGGATTATGTTTTTCACCCCAAATGTATAATAGATAGTTTTAATGACTCTTTATTGGCACACCATGTCTAATAAGGTGTAATTACTCTTTTTTTTGGCATCATTCTACTAAGGTGTATAAGGAGGACTGAGTAGAGATAATATCCCAAACTATATTAGATAATCAATAAATTATTGAATTTGATATTCTCTACATATATCTAAATGAAGTTTTTTTTATCTTCTCACCAAACTGATTTTTTACTTAATTTTTATTCCCTAGACTTCTTAGAGGAATTAGACTTATACATCATCATGTAAAAATATCTATATTTATGTAAATAGTTAATTAAAGTAATTAAGTATAATAAATAACCTCTGGACTATACTTTAAATGGTCAGCCCATATCTATGTAGACTAATTCTTGATGCTCTATGGACCTTTCACCTTTTCCACTAAATTGTGTCTTATTTATTTTACCATTTACATAATAATGATATACACACACACACACACACACACAAACACACACACACACACACACACACGTATATTTGGGTTTTAACTCAAAAGTGTTGAAATGTCGTTATTGATATAATTTTTTCAAATAGTTTTTTCTTGCTTGAATAAGTCAATAATTCCACACCTAGGTGTAATACAATTCATGTAAATTTGATTTGTTATCAATTTCAAATACTTGTTTCTTGAATTCTAATAACTAAAGACCGTTATTAAAAAAATTCATACCATAACATATCTTATATTTATAAAAGAATAAATTTTCATTCCATAACATTAAATAAAATTCATATATGTCCAAACTTAATATAAAAATAGTGATTTGGGTTTCAATTAGAACACAATAATAGTTCTTTGAAACTAAAATCATTCTAATTGATATTTTAATATGGTAGTATTACATAACCTTATCAACTAGTATCACTCTATTGGAAGCTCAAATATCCATGTCACCTCATTTAATTTTTCAAAATCTACTTGGGTCATTTATTTGGAAACAAATGATAAGCCACATGCTATATCTAACACGACAAAAAACAATAGATTATAGGGGGTTATTTAGAGGGGATTATGATCACCCTCCTCTAAATTAATTTTTTGTATAATTAGAGGGGGTTCTACACAACCCCCTCGAATCATCAAATTTGGAGGGGGTTATGAACCCTGTCTAAATTCATTTTCTATAAAAAAAAATAGAGGGTGTTTATGTACAACCCTCATTAATCATCGAATTTAGAAGGAGTTATGAACCCCCTCTAATTTCTAAAATTAAAGGGGGTTTTAATCTCATATAAATTTTTTATCATATTTTAAAATATCCAGTTGGATTTTATAGGGGGTTAAAAACCCCCTATAATATCTTAAATTAGAGGAGGTTGAAAAGCCCCAATAATGACATAAATTAAAGGTGGTTCAAAAACCCCTCTAATATCTCAAATTAGAGGGGGGTAACCCCCCCCCCTCAAATTTCAGAGATTAAAGGGGGTTGTGAACCCCACTATTTAAAAAAGAAAAAAGAAACTTACAATATATATATATATATAATTAAAACACAATATATTAATGTATTTAAATACATTATATGAACATATTACATAAAATATTTATATGATTTTATTTAATAGTATTTATATTTATACATAAATATTATTTTATAATATTACGTACATTAATATATTTTTATTTTTATAAATTATGTTTCATATAATATTAATTATTTATTATATAAATACATAAAAATATTATATAAATATATAAATAAAAATAATTTATTTAAAAAAACATCATATAGTTTTTATAATTTATATAACAATAATAATAACTATATTTTTAAATAACGTGTTTATGCTTTTATATTATATATAATATAATATTTTATATCATATAACATTATGTAAATATTTGTATAAATTTTATTTCATATAATTTTAATTATATATAATATAAATATTTGCATAAATTATATTTCACATAATAATAATTATATATAAAATTATAAAATTCATAAAAATAAATATATATTAATGTACATAACAATAAATATATGTATTAAAATAAAATATATAAATATATTTTTAAATACATTATATAAATATATTATGTAAGTATTAATATATATATATATATATTATTTGAAAAAAAAATTATATATTATATAAATATGTATGTAAGTATATAAATACTTAACCTAAATATATAATATAAATGTATTTAATATAAATATGAATGATATAAATCATAAAAAAAATATATAATATTTATAAAACCAACATATAATTTTTATTTTTTAAAAAATAGGTGTAATAACAATAATAATCACAATTAATATTTTTATTGTTATGATTCAAACACACACATATGTATATAAAAATAATTATATATATATATATATATATATATTATAATTATTTTATGTCTATAAATATTATATAAATATATAAACACACACACACACAAATATAAATGTATTTATAAATACATATTTATACATGTAAATAAAATTATATATATATATATATTATAAATAAAAATTTATATAATATATAAATATGCATTTAATTATATAAATAATTTATATGAATATATTTAAAAATATATAAACATATGTGTATATACCAATAAATATATAGTATATATATATATATTTATAGTTTATATAATTAAATGTATTTAAATATATTATGTAAATTATATTTATTAGAATAAATAATCAAATATATATAAATAGATTCATGGGTGAAAATATACAACAAATTTTAATGCCATAGTGGTAGCTTGGTAGGGAGTTTTACAAGCATTGTAGGGCCGATCTGGGGTTCAAATCCCCCCATAGATAAATTGTATAAATGGAAGCACATGGTGTTGGAGGAACTGTAGGGGGTACATGGGTTGTGGAGATTGGCCCATGGTGAAGGAGGGTGCTGGTTCTGTTGGGGAATGGGAGGCAAGCATGTGGACGGGGCAGGGTGCTAGATGAGCGGGAACTAGAGGGAGGGTGGGGGAGATAAAAAATGGGAGAGGGTGGGGGAGTGGGAAATGGAGGCAGGGTGGGGGGAGAGCAAGAACAAGGGTATTTTTTAAAATAAAAATCAAATTTTGGGGTGGTTTATAACTGCCCCTAAATTGTTGAGTGATTAGGGATGGTTGAAGAACCACCCCTAAAGTTGTTCTTTCAAATGAATTATGGCCGATTCTAACTATCCCTAAACTGCTAAATTATTTACAAGGGGTTTAAACCCCTTTTAAATAATCAGTGTCTAGATTTAGAAGGGGTTAAAACCCCTTCTAAATCAACCGCCACTAATCTTTATCCAAATATACCAGTAGTTGACTAAAACCACCTATAACCATACATTGCAGCGAATTTAGCATTGGTTCACCATAACCACCACTAAAGCATTTATAAGGGGTTATAACCCCCCTTAAATGAAAAAACCCCTTATAATGACATCCTTTTTGTTTTGTAATAACCAATGAGTATAAATGGAAATATTACATATGATAACCAATTTACCTAATGCTTCCCCATACTTATTTATCGAGTAAATATTCTTTTTCAAAGTTTTACTTCTTACAACATGAAATCCAAATGGCTACCAACTCATTAGCTTTCCAATAGATCTTGTATTTTTTTTCAAGGATGATGTAAAATTGAATTTGGATTAAAACCTACCTTAGTCCCCTTTCTTTTCCTTTCATTGTGTTCATAATAATAACTTAATATTTATTTTTTATTTTGTCTTTCTCACATTAGAAAATAAATTTTATGATCTTCAAAAGTTTCATATCAATATTCTTAATATTAAAATTACCAATAATGCATAAGAATCTATAAGGAAAGGATGAGAAAATAAGATCTACACACATATCCCTAGGTTATTTGAAACCAAAAATCTATAAATTCTCAATGTAATCTATCATCTTATGTATATAATTTTGATAAGGAACTCCATCTCATAACTTTCATGTGAAGAGTTCTTTAGATATTTGATTCATCTACTACCAATATTTCTCATGAACAATCTATGAGATATGAGACTATATATAATATTCATATTTTTCTTTAACCTATGTTTTCGTCACTATAACATTCCAGACTAGATATGAGAAAATTGGTTCCCCAAGACGGTTTTCCAAAATACCTTAAGTGTGCCTCCTCATATGCCAGAGGTTGTCGACTAGTAGTGGGGGTATGAGGTGAAGCTATTAGGCAACTATACCCCACTATCAGAGTGATCAACAATAAGTAAATAACAAAAAATCTTACACATTAGAGTACACTGAAAGAATTAAATAAATTGAAACATAATAATGTTGTTATAAAATAAAATATAGTAAAGGGCTGAATATCCATACCATACATGCAACATTGATCACCCACTAGGCCAACCACATATACAAAAATAAACAACTAAAAAATAAATAAATCCATATCTATTGAAAACTCTGACCCATGTCACTTAATCAGTCTCCAATACCCTATCAAGTACCACCAACAAGATAATCACACTCCATACGAGCAACCTTCTCAATCATGAAATCATGGGCCCTTGAGCTATCCATCATGCACCATTGGTCAAACAGAAAGAATACATAATGTTTATAAACACATTGAGGTCAACATACATAGGGTGAGAAATAAATCTCAATAGGACACCACCAAGGGAGAACCTATAACCTTCTTCCATAAGTGGATGCTTAGAAAATATGATCTGCCTAGAAAAAACATAACTAAAACAAATAAAAACAAAACCAACATAGATCCTTAAGATTGTGAATCTGATTGACCATACATACTTCAGTAAACAATAGGGTGATTCTAATAACATCTTGATGACCGTGAATCCCAAGTAATAAGTGGAATTCACATTCTTGGCAGCCCTAAGAAAACCTCTTTACTTCACTCGTTATTTCACTCTTTATATCTAGACACATCATTCCTAGGTTCTCATACCATGCTAAAGTATTACCAAAACCTAGAGCATCAGTTTGACCTATAAACCATGTATCATAACTAATAGTTCATGGATCGTTAGTCTAGAACCTAAACTATACATCAAAACAATAGTTCTTAGAGCATTAATCTAACGCATAAACCATGAATACAGTGTATCATTCCACCATCCCATTCTAAATGGTATACCACAATTTCATAGGTCATTATTTATTCACTTAAACAATGGACATAGAGAATCATTCCACCATCCCATTCAACCTAGCATACAATCTTTTTCTTGTGCATCAGTCTTGTACTTAAACCATTAAGTATTCTATCAGTGTCCAAATCCCTGGTCTAACACCTAATCCATATAGTATACTATCCATGAAAGGAGTATCATTCCCCCTTCTCAACCATATATGTGGAATTCCATAACCAATATTATCAATGATATCAAAAATCAAACATTACTAGAACCTTAGTACATCACCCAAACCATTAAAAAAATATCAGAAACAATAAACATAATCATAACCAATGTCCTAACACATATCAATGGAATGTAATTTCCAACTCTCTAAACCTTGGCATAAAATATTAGTAAACTCAGTTTCAAAAATGGCATTACAATCATATCATCATAGCCCCATTGGCATAAAGTAAGTCTCAATATAAACAATAAAATAAAACATATCAAGGGATTGCTGAATTACCATATATGTCATCAATATCTCATCCCAAAATGGATTATACATCAGTTTAAGTCCCAAGGGAACAATTTTTACCATTAATACCCAAACATAGGAATCTGATCAAGTTCATCCTATCAATTATTTACCCATATGGAACTCTTGTCCAACACATAAATAGTGTCATCCCTCTTTGGACCATCATAATAGGCACTCAAGCAGAGGAATCCCTCTTCCAAACACTGATAAAAACCAAACTCATAGAACAATGACCATATATTAGAGGTTAAATATCCTAAAACCCAGCCTCAATCATCTCATAGCCTCATAGTCTTAAAATAGGGAAAAACTCATAAGGGATATGGACTCAAGACTAACCTCTTTCAAGAATACACTAGGTTGGCCCATCGACCCCGCATGTCTGTCACCTCAAGTAATAACCCAGTCCTGCTAACCAAGGATAGTCCCATTTCAAAACCGATAATGGTATATAGTGAAAACATGCTACATACTCCAATCATTCTCATGACCCTCTCTTGGGTCTCATCCCATGTATCACTCTCAAGAGACATCTGAGTATAATTTCTTGAGGAAAACGTCTCAATCACAAATTACTCACCAAAAACTGCCTCTTAGAATCCCTAAAACCTCTCTAATAGATCTTCCATCACATTATATGCATAAAAATAATCATATTAGACTCCTATTATGTGTAATTATGAATTTAGGGTGAAACATCACTCAAACACTCATAAGAGTAACAAAGGGGTAGTACATGACATGTACCACTAATACATGGTGTGTAATCCAAAACCTCTTACCTAGCCATGCACTTCTACATGGCCTGGATCAATGGTGTTTGGAAATGTACTACTATAAATACAGGGAATACCAGGGGTCTAGTCATGGACTAATACATGACCATGTCATACTTGGGGTCTCACTTTGAACTTACAATTATACATGTCCCCTCATTACTTGGGGTGTCTTTCAATGTACCTAAACACATGACCATGTCCCACTGCAAGTCATGTACCTCAACTACACAACATGTAGTTCCAAAATTTCATCTTCCCAAGAACACGACCACATGTTCATGAAATACTACATGGAATGTGATCTGATTACACAGTGTGCAATTCTAAAACTCTATCTTCCCTGAACAAGATGAACACACGGTGTGTGTTCCTGTACTAATCATCATGTGATTGGGAATTCTAAACAAAAAACTCATGTGAACATATTGAAACCCCCATTTTTCTAGATTAGTCATAGATAAACACCCATGGGGTCTATAGAATTCATAAAAGGGATCTAATACTTGAAAAAACAAATTTATGGGTATCAATTCATAAAACTCAAAAATCATCCTACCTCATGGAGAAAATGCCAAAGCTTTGAGTCTAAATCCACTCTCAGAGGTTGCAACACCTTGATCTGGTCTTGATATCCTCTATGGATAAAGTCTAGTGAAACCTCTTCCACCTCCCCTCTTTATACATACATTCCAAAAAATGGAGAAGACCTACCCCTCTTCCTATCAGGAATGTGAATTCAAAATGGGGGGAGTGTCTTTTAATAAATAAATTAATTAAATTCCCATTTAAAACACCTATCTCAAGCCTCAGAACCCAAAGTGGGTTTATATGCTTAATTAAAACCCCATATTTTGGACTCAGCTGAGGATTTAGAATATCAATATGACACTTCATTTAGAATATATTACAACCCAAACCCATGTGATTAATTTAATATTTAAATAATTAAATATTAAATATTGTATCAAAATTTGAAGATCTCAGAATTCCACCAAAATCCTAGAATGAGGTAAAATCCATATTTCGAGACAAATAGATTGGTAATGAAAATTCATTGAGATAATATTCTAAGGTAAAATGACCATTTTACCCCTCATGAGAAGCTGAAAGAAAAAATTAAAATTTCTGCTAAATTTCAAAATTCAAAAAAACATGGGTCCTTCCAAAATCAGTTGAAATTGATGATAACAAAATGCATTGAACATATAATGCATATATTTTTCTAGTTGAAATATTTTTCAGGCTCACTAGATTCTAATAGAGCCTCAGTGGGTATTGGGGATATTGGTATATAGTACATTATCTCTTATCATAGTACGATGCCTAAACCTCAATGCCACTCCAAGATTTTTTCACGAGAAATGCGATTTTAATTATCAAAAATTGATTGAAATAATAGTGTATTCATGGTATTGCATTCCATTATCCATAGAAAATAAAATTATTATTTAGTACTTTATTATGATTACAGATTATAAAATAATTAATAAATGATTTAATTACATGACCCACTATTTTATCAAATTCTAATAGTCCTCACTATTTGATTTGGTATACCTAGCCTCTAGTAGAAGGGACCCATATTTCCATTATGTAACCTATAAAGAGTATTTTGTTTTAAATTATTAGATGTATTTTATATAGTATTTATCCTTGTCAGTGGCATTAAATCATAGTTCCTTGATCAATTGATTGGACTATCCAATCTTGAAATATTATATAAGAACTCACCCCCATGGGTTTCCCTCTTGGGATAATAGTGAAGAAAGGAGTGACCCCCAAAACGCTCTGCCAATAGTTTACTATTTGGAAACAAGCACTAATGGTATAAAACCCACACATACTGGAGGAATTAGCCTTAAATTTACTAGGAAAAGGTAAAGAGTTCACAACTAAACTCCACAATAAAACCAAAGCAATCCTAATGCATATAACATTACATAAACAAAGAATAAAAATGAAAGTACCATGAAAAAATATGATTGAATTGACTCATGATGACTAATGAAGCTTGAACCTCCTCCAAAATCTAGAAATGTCCAACATGGTAAAAAACTCCCTACCTATGAACCTAATATATATATATATCTGTGTTTGTATGGGTGAAAATTGAAGTATACTCAATAGGATACTCCCCAGAACCACTTTTGAAAATGGGAGAGGCATACTAAATCATCAATGAATAAATAGTAAAAAAATCATTACCTAAATTAAGTCATCTAAGTCCCCAACCTCACCAAGGCTCACATACCAAATATTACATTGAAGTAGGTAATAGTATATTAAAAATGTACCTAATTAAGGGTATCTCACTTACTCCTTCCCTCTTATCTAGTCACCCAAAAACACAATGTCACACATTTTGGTGCTCCCTTACCCTCCATAAGTCATACTAAACCTCCATGTAAGGACATCATAGTCACATCCAAATAATCATAGACACAACTGCACATCAAAGAAACTTCACCATCATATCCTGATAATCACATAGTAAAATGAATACCCATTATAGTATGTGAAAATACACATTACTCCATGAAGAATTATAGCCCATGTGTAACACCCGAGACTTTTATGTTATATAAATTATCAAAGGAATCTTTTTCTACACAACACTTGCTTGACTTGCTTTACACGCAATCGCGACCTTCCTCGATAGCTTGCGTCGTACGCAATACCGAGTTTCACTAAACAACAATATGCTATTAAAACTAGCCGTTATGAATAGTAATAACCACTTTTTAAAATTTTATAAATTTTATTTTTCAAAATGGACTTCATTTTTGGACTCAGAATATCGAAATTAGCCAAGGGTGAAATTTTGGTATTTTTCTGAAAACTTTCAATTTTTGATGAATAGTGAAACCACTAAGTGGTAGGTTAAAAAACAGAATTTTGCATAAAACTTAATTTTACCGCTTCTGTGAATGGAATTTCGAAAATCCGAGAGACACGGTTAATATCAAGGACTAAAATGTGGTTCAATGGGATGAAAATAATTTTTTGGTGAATAGTAACTTTTTACGATTTTTACCGCGGTTAATAGTAAATAGGGTAACTAAGGGTAAATATGATATTAATATTACCCTAACACATGTCCTAATTCTATTGGACAAGTGTAATTCGACCAAAAACAAACTTAGGAATAAAATATGACCATTTAGGCCCACTTGGATTAGATTAGGACATTTATTATTAATTTATTTAAAGAAGGGTTAAAATAGTTAAAATCAAAGTTTAATAAGTAAATCATTTTTATTATGGGGTTATACATAAGATAAATTCGATTGTAAATATTCATTAGAAATCTAAAAAGATTTCTTACATGATGGTATTTTATTTGTAATTTTTATACATCAAATAATTTAATTTATTTATGACACAAAGATGATGCAGTAATTATCTTATTAATGAAATATTGATATAATTGATGTTATAAACACCAAAATAAATGTAATTTGAGACTTTTTATGAATTCCACTAATTTTCTAGGTTATTATGATATATTAGTGTTGATTTAATCAACTTGTTTCGAACATATAATTCTGTTATGACTTTCAAACAAATCATATATCAAATAGTGTCAAAATTGACACAAAATAGTTTTTAAATCAAATATTATATTATTAATTGTTATTTTATTCCTAAAAATCTAAGGTTTGGCCAAATGACTTATATAAGGATATATATATTAATAATAAACAATTTGGGGTTCGTTTGGCATGTTATAGTAAGTGTATTAACCATATAGTGAAAGAAAACAAAAAGACACGGTAAAAGTTAAATTAATTAACTTAGAGTTAAATCTAATTGATAAGGTTAAAATAAAACCCTAAACTTGTCTAAATCTTATTGGTTGATAGGATTTCGACCCATCCCCACTTTATCTTCGAAATAAGACCCTTTGGAACCATTATAAACCGATTTTGACTTTAATATAAAATAATATTTTGAGATATTCCTAAGGTGCCCCTCTCCTCCCTTATAAAAGGGCACCTCCTCCCCCTCCTCCTCACACCAATTTTGAGCACTCAAGCTCGGCCAACCCCTGCCATTTTCTCCTCTCCACTTCCCTAGAATAATCCTAGAGGTCCTGGTCTTCTCCAAAGACCAATCATAGTTCCTTAAGTGGAGGATTCAAAGAGGCGTTCCAAAGAAAAGGTAATATCCATTACCGATCTTTTCAATTTCTTTCTTCTTCAACTTCTTCTTCTTTAGTTGTTTCATGATAAAGTAATAACATCAGTATTACTTACATACTGATATCTTATTATAAATATGAAACAACCCTATTTCACCTTCTATCCATCCTACGGAAAAATGAAATCACCACGCGTGCGTACGTACGGAATACCGTCTCCACGCCGTGGTGTAATCTATTTTCCACCATCACCTTACAAGGATGGTTATAATGGTGTAATGAGTAACTAAATATGATTATTATGAAGTAATATTGATACTGAAATAATATATATATACTCCAATACAATTCCACGATCATAGGAATGATATCATCACTCGTGCGTACGTACGGAATACCGTCTCCACGATGTGATGCGACTCGTTCTACATGATCTTCATTTCATAATGATTATATAAATGAATTGAATGAATTAATATGGTATATACTACACTAATACCATTCTGTAAATGAATTATCTATAACCTAAAGATAAGAATAAGAATTTATTCGACAAAACACGCATAAGAACAAAAAGTTATAAAGACCCGAGTAACAAGTAACAATGAAATATTACTAACAAGAAGCTAATAATATGACCATATATGATATCATATCAATATGTATGATTCTGGAATAAGTCAATAACATTATTTAAACCATTATACAGGAGCTTCGGACACGAACAAAGCAAATCGGACCTAAGGTAAGGGAAATATCACAATCTC
This sequence comes from Viscum album, assembly GCA_963277665.1. NCBI lineage: Eukaryota > Viridiplantae > Streptophyta > Magnoliopsida > Santalales > Viscaceae > Viscum > Viscum album. The sequence goes on along the minus strand of OY728139.1, from coordinate 760,654,432 downwards.
ATTTTTATCTGAGATTGTTTATTCGTAAGTATTTACTGGGGTGTATTTTATCATCCACATCCATGTTTCATCAATATGTAATATTATTTCCATCCTTCTACAATATTTTATATCCAATTTTACCCTTCGGTAAGTTTTTTGTAAAAGATATGAAAGGAATCTTTTGTCGTTTTTCGTACGAGGTACTTTTTGACTTTTCCGACAAAAGTACGAAGAATGTTTTTTTTAACTTATACGGCATGAATGGATTTTTAAAAAATTGTTTCCAAGAAGCTTCCTTTACAAGTTTTCAAGTTTATTTTTAATCAACTTCTTTTATTTTAAAGTTGTATGACATGTTATGAAAGGAAAAATGTTTTTGAAGAAGAAAGGATATTTTCCTCAAGAATGGAGTTCAAGTGATTTTCAAAATTATTTTCCATCTAAGATAATAAAGGGTTCTGTTTTTATCCCTATTATTACATTGATTTGATCATGTTGTGATGGAATTATTTTTATGAATTCCTTTATCTTATATGAATTGATTTATGATGTCATGATGTTTCAAGAATCCCATTTTTGTTTCATGTGTTATGCGATGATGTATGTTTTATGATTATGTGGCACACATAAGAAAGGATTCATTATAAGATGGGTGGGACCTATATCTCCCTCCAATGCATTGGTTAAAGATTTTATATCTCATGAGATAGACATGGCTGGAACAGAAGGTTATTTCGGTTCAGTGATACAGGACTGAAACGAGGAGTGAACTCGGTTCAGAAAGGGACTTTGTCCACTAAGATAGTCTTGGAGATGAGTCATGACTAACAAGAAATGATTTTCCATGATTATGTGTGCATGCCACAAAGTTTCAAGTTTTATGTTATGATTATGGGGATCTCATTTTCACTCCTATGATTTGTTCCATGTTAAGATATTATGATCTCTTTTGCAGGTTATGATTTTCAAAAAGATATGATATGATTTTTATTTCCTTTATTTGCCTTGCTGAGCATTTGAGCTCACCCTTTTATGTTTTCTTTTCCCCAGGTCAGGAAGATGGATATTAAGTAGAATATGCTAAAAGGGACCCTAGATATGATGAAATAAATGGGAGACACTGTAGAAGATTTATGAACCAGTTGTTTATGTTTCCCAGTTTCTAAAGGCACTATACCTATACGGTCCTTTGTAGTTTTATCATATGTTGTAATAAGTGTGCTTCAATTTTTGAAGTATTAAAAATGTATGTAAAGTATGGGTCGTTACAGTTGGTATCAGAGGAAAGGTATAGTCAACCTTTGGAAACTAGGATGTGAAAGCCTTAGTAAGAACCCTAAGGATAAGTCTAAGCATAGTACACAATCTTAGTGTTTTAGAAATGGCCTTGAATAACCTAGGATAAGACCATAAGCATGAAAATTTTATTCTTGAATTATGTGGTTTCCTATTATAATTAGTGTTGCTCACACTATTCTTCTTGGTTTTAGTCAATGGCTGGAACCCGAAGGAACCGTGTTAATGCGGAATGCGATGGGCAATGCAATGATTGTCCCCCTGAGCAACCAAACGATATGGGAGCTGGAATGCAAAATATTGTAGCCATGCTCACACAACTTTCTCAAGCTATGAATCATGCAGGATTTCCAAACGAGCAAAGGAGGGAGCAACATTCTGTTGAATCCTTCATGAGGCAGCGTCCACCTTCTTTCAGCGGGTCTACTGATCCATTAGTTGCTGAACAATGGATTAGTACTACTGAAAAGATATTTTCAGTTCTTCAATGTTCTGAACATGATAAATTCATCCTAGCAGTGTATCGTTTGGAAGGAGATGCTGATCAATGGTGGAATCTTGTTAAGAATACGAGGCAAAGGGATGAAATTGAGTCTATGGAATGGGACGAGTTCAAGAACTTATTTTTCAATAAGTACTTCCCTCGTATTCTCCGAACAAAGATGGAGAAAGAGTTTCTTGAACTGAAGCAAAGGGATGATGAATCTGTTGGTACCTATGAAGCAAATTTTACAAGACTGGCAAGGTACGCTTCTGGTATTATTATCCAACCTGAGAGTAAGATCGATCGATTCTTTAGTGGCTTAAAACCAAGTCTTCGAAGGGCGTTAGCCATAAGAGACTTCAATAGCTACGAGGAAATCGTTCGATGTGCTCTCAAAGTCGAGATGGAGATTGGAGTAACCCATCAGTCACATGGGTTTGATAAGAAGAGGAAGATGGAATTCAAAGAAAAATCTAAAGAGCACACAGAAAAGAAGATGAGATTTTCCTTATGCTCAAAGTGTGGAAAGAAACATGGAGGGAGTTGTCTTAAAGGGACAAGTAAATGTTTTAAATGTGGAAAGGAAGGTCATTGGGCATTTGAATGCCGTGATAATGGGAAGAAGATGTCTAATGACGCAAACAAAGGAAGGGATACACAGAATGAACCTACAACACTTCAATGTTTCAAGTGCAAGGAGATGGGGCATTATGCCAATCAATGCCCAAATCCAAGGGTTGATGATGATGGTCGACGTCAACAAACTCTTAAAGCTAAAGACAAAGGAAAGTCACATGCAATTTCTATCAGCGATGTGGAGTACGATAACGATGTGGTGAAAGGTACACTTACCATCCACTCTAAAGTAGCAAATGTTTTATTTGATTCTGGATCCACCCACTCTTTTATTTCTGAAGACTTTTCTAAGGGTATCATCGTACTACCTCAACAATTAGATGTTGAGTTAGCTGTGACAACACCTAATGGCACATCAATCGCATCAAAAGTTTATAATTCTTCTCCGATCGAAGTTTGTGGGAAAGTGCTTCCTGCAAATCTTGTGATCCTTCCTTTAGTGGAATTTGATGTGATTCTTGGCATGGATTGGCTTTCTCTACATGGAGCTCATATCAATTGCCAAAGAAGGGAAGTCACATTTCATACTCCAGATCAATCTACGATCGTATACCAATGCAAGGATGAACATAACCTTCCAGTGGAAATTTCTTCCATCTTATGGGTATTGATCCCACTAAATGAAGGTTATTTATCTCAAATGGTTGGTGAGAAACTCACGATTAAGAATATGCCCATTGTAAGGGAGTTTGATGATGTCTTTCCGGAGGAATTACCGGGTCTTCCACCAAATCGTGAAGTTGAGTTTTCAATAGAACTCGTACCGGGTGCTTTGCCTATTTCAAAGACACCTTATAGAATGGCCCCAAATGAGTTGCAGGAATTGAAGAAGCAACTCCAAGAGAATCTTGATAAGGGATTCATACGCCCTAGTGCGTCACCTTGGGGAGCACCTGTTCTATTTGTTAAGAAGAAAGATGGATCAATGAGACTCTGCATTGATTATCGAGAACTTAACAAGATCACTATCAAGAACAAATATCCTCTCCCACGCATTGATGACTTATTTGACCAACTACGCGGAGCTCAATACTTTTCCAAGATTGATCTTCGTTCAGGGTATCATCAATTAAGGGTCAAAAGGGAGGATATACCAAAGACGGCTTTCCGTACAAGGTATGGACACTATGAATTTATAGTGATGTCATTTGGTCTTACTAATGCCCCTGCTATCTTCATGGATCTAATGAATAGAGTCTTTAGAGACTATCTTGATCAATTTGTGGTAGTCTTTATAGATGATATTCTTGTCTATTCAAAGAGCAAGGAAGAGCATGAAGATCACTTGAGAATTATATTAAAGACCTTGAGAAAGGAGAAGCTTTATGCCAAATTTACCAAGTGTGAATTTTGGCTTCAAAAAGTTGCATTTTTGGGTCATATAATCTCAAAAGAGGGGATATCTGTGGATCCAGCAAAAACAGAGGTTATCGAAAGATAGTCGAGACCAACCAAAGTAACTGAGATCCGAAGTTTTCTTGGTTTGGCTGGATATTATCGACGTTTTGTAAAAGATTTTTCACGATTATCTAATCCACTCACCATGTTGACTCGGAAAGGAGTTAAGTTTGTCTGGACAGAGGAATGTGAAGAGAATTTCAAGGAGTTGAAAAGAAGTTTATCCAGTGCACCTGTGCTCACACTGCCTTGTAGTGGAGAAAGGTTTGTGATCTACAGTGATGCATCCAAGAAGGGATTGGGGTGTGTTCTTATGCAAAATGATATGGTGATAGCTTATGCCTCACGACAGTTGAAAATCCATGAACAAAATTACCCAACACATGATTTGGAGTTGGCTGCGGTAATCTTTGCATTAAAGATTTGGAGGCATTACCTTTATGGTGAAAGGTGTGATATTTATACTGATCATAAAAGTTTAAAGTATATTTTCACACAAAATGAGTTGAATATGCGTCAAAGAAGATGGTTGGAGCTGATTAAGGATTATGACTGCTCAATCCATTACCACCCTGGGAAAGCAAACAAGGTGGCAGATGCATTAAGTCGACAAGACCATGCTAGTTTATCCATGATGAGGATCACAAAAGATCCAATATTTATGGATTTACAAAGGATGGATCTTGGAATTATAATGGAAGGGGAAAAATCTTATCTTTCTCAAATGAATGTTCAACCATCTATACATGTGAAGATTAAAGAGGCACAGAAAGAAGATGTCGAGTTACAAAAGAAGGTGAGAAATGTTCCTGAATTCAACCTTGATTGTGATGGGATAATAAAGTTCAGGAATCGGGTTTGTGTTCCTCCCATCCCCGAATTAAAGAAGGAGCTGCTGGATGAGGCTCATAGTTCTTCATTCTCTATTCATCCTGGAAGCACGAAGATGTATAGGGACCTGAAAGAGTACTTCTGGTGGGATGGCATGAAAAGAGATGTTGCTGAATTTGTCTCTCGATGCTTGGTTTGTCAACAAGTTAAAGCTGAGAGACAGAAGTCTAAGGGGATGTTACAACCATTACCCATACCCGAATGGAAATGGGAAAACATCACTATGGACTTTGTCACAGGACTTCCTAAAACATCCAAAGGCAATAATGCTATCTGGGTCATAGTTGATCGTCTCACAAAGTCTGCACACTTCATTCCTATTAGAGAGGATTTCTCTCTAGATCAGCTTGCCAGGATATATGTAAAGGAAGTGGTAAGATTGCATGGAGTACCACTTTCTATTATATCTGATCGAGATCCGAGATTTACCTCGAAGTTCTGGCGAAGTCTTCAGCATACTCTGGATACAGAGTTGAGTTTCAGCACTGCTTATCATCCCCAGACAGACGGTCAGTCTGAGAGAACAATTCAAACCCTAGAAGATATGTTGAGAGCTTGCTCTATGGATTTCAAAGGAGGTTGGGATCAACACCTACCTTTGGTGGAATTTTCTTATAATAATAGCTTTCACTCCAGTATTCAAATGGCTCCTTATGAAGCTCTCTATGGAAAGAAATGCAGGACTCCAACTTGCTGGGATGAAGTTGGGGAAAGAAAGCTATTAGGACCTGATCTCGTTGATGAAATGGCAGAAAAGGTCAGATCTATTCAACAACACATAAGAGCAGCTCAGAGTCGACAGAAAAGCTATGCCGACAACCGAAGAAAAGACCTAGAGTTTTAAGTGGGTGATAAAGTGTTCTTACGAATATCTCCCTGGAAGAGGGTTATGAGATTTGGAAAGAAGGGGAAGTTGAGCCCTAGATATATCGGTCCTTTCGAAATATTGGATCGTGTTGGGAAGGTAGCTTATCGATTGGCGCTTCCACCGAATCTCTCTCAAGTTCACGATGTGTTCCATGTATCTCTCCTGAGAAAGTACATACCAGATCCTTCACATGTACTCAGCTCAGAAGTTGTACCGCTGGAGCAAGATCTTTCTTATGAAGAACAGCCGATAGAGATTCTGGATCGTAGCGAAAAAGTCCTACGAAACAAGACCACTCGCTTAGTGAAGGTTTTATGGAGGAACCACCAACTTGAAGAAGCTACATGGGAGCTTGAGGATATGATGAGGGAGAAGTATCCTCATCTGTTTGTTACAAAGTGACGAATTTCGAGGGCAAAATTCTTTTTAAGGGGGGTAGAATGTAACACCCGAGACTTTTATGTTATATAAATTATCAAAGGAATCTTTTTCTACACAACACTTGCTTGACTTGCTTTACACGCAATCGCGACCTTCCTCGATAGCTTGCGTCGTACGCAATACCGAGTTTCACTAAACAACAATATGCTATTAAAACTAGCAGTTATGAATAGTAATAACCACTTTTTAAAATTTTATAAATTTTATTTTTCAAAATGGACTTCATTTTTGGACTCAGAATATCGAAATTAGCCAAGGGTGAAATTTTGGTATTTTTCTGAAAACTTTCAATTTTTGATGAATAGTGAAACCACTAAGTGGTAGGTTAAAAAACAGAATTTTGCATAAAACTTAATTTTACCGCTTCTGTGAATGGAATTTCGAAAATCCGAGAGACACGGTTAATATCAAGGACTAAAATGTGGTTCAATGGGATGAAAATAATTTTTTGGTGAATAGTAACTTTTTACGATTTTTACCGCGGTTAATAGTAAATAGGGTAACTAAGGGTAAATATGATATTAATATTACCCTAACACATGTCCTAATTCTATTGGACAAGTGTAATTCGACCAAAAACAAACTTAGGAATAAAATATGACCATTTAGGCCCACTTGGATTAGATTAGGACATTTATTATTAATTTATTTAAAGAAGGGTTAAAATAGTTAAAATCAAAGTTTAATAAGTAAATCATTTTTATTATGGAGTTATACATAAGATAAATTAGATTTTAAATATTCATTAGAAAGCTAAAAAGATTTCTTACATGATGGTATTTTATTTGTAATTTTTAGACATCAAATAATTTAATTTATTTATGACACAAAGATGATGCAGTAATTATCTTATTAATGAAATATTGAAATAATTGATGTTATAAACACCAAAATAAATGTAATTTGAGACTTTTTATGAATTCCACTAATTTTCTAGGTTATTATGATATATTATTGTTGATTTAATCAACTTGTTTCGAACATATAATTCTGTTATGACTTTCAAACAAATCATATATCAAATAGTGTCAAAATTGACACAAAATAGTTTTTAAATCAAATATTATATTATTAATTGTTATTTTATTCCTAAAAATCTAAGTTTCGGCCAAATGACTTATATAAGGATATATATAATAATAATAAACAATTTGGGGTTCGTTTGGCATGTTATAGTAAGTGTATTAACCATATAGTGAAAGAAAACAAAAAGACACGGTAAAAGTTAAATTAATTAACTTAGAGTTAAATCTAATTGATAAGGTTAAAATAAAACCCTAAACTTATCTAAATCTTATTGGTTGATAGGATTTCGACCCATCCCCACTTTATCTTCGAAATAAGACCCTTTGGAACCATTATAAACCGATTTTGACTTTAATATAAAATAATATTTTGAGATATTCCTAAGGTGCCCCTCTCCTCCCTTATAAAAGGGCACCTCCTCCCCCTCCTCCTCACACCAATTTTGAGCACTCAAGCTCGTCCAACCCCTGCCATTTTATCCTCTCCACTTCCCTAGAATAATCCTAGAGGTCCTGGTCTTCTCCAAAGACCAATCATAGTTCCTTAAGTGGAGGATTCAAAGAGGCGTTCCAAAGAAAAGGTAATATCCATTACCGATCTTTTCAATTTCTTTCTTCTTCAACTTCTTCTTCTTTAGTTGTTTCATGATAAAGTAATAACATCAGTATTACTTACATACTGATATGTTATTATAAATATTAAACAACCCTATTTCACCTTCTATCCATCCTACGGAAAAATGAAATCACCACGCGTGCGTACGTACGGAATACCGTCTCCACGCCGTGGTGTAATCTATTTTCCACCATCACCTTACAAGGATGGTTATAATGGTGTAATGAGTAACTAAATATGATTATTATGAAGTAATATTGATACTGAAATAATATATATATACTCCAATACAATTCCATGATCATAGGAATGATATCATCACTCGTGCGTACGTACGGAATACCGTCTCCACGATGTGATGCGACTCGTTCTACATGATCTTCATTTCATAATGATTATATAAATGAATTGAATGAATTAATATGGTATATACTACACTAATACCATTCTGTAAAAGAATTATCTATAACCTAAAGATAAGAATAAGAATTTATTCGACAAAACACGCATAAGAACAAAAAGTTATAAAGACCCGAGTAACAAGTAACAATGAAATATTACTAACAAGAAGCTAATAATATGACCATATATGATATCATATCAATATGTATGATTCTGGAATAAGTCAATAACATTATTTAAACCATTATACAGGAGCTTCGGACACGAACAAAGCAAATCGGACCTAAGGTAAGGGAAATATCACAATCTCATTTTTATCTGAGATTGTTTATTCGTAAGTATTTACTGGGGTGTATTTTATCATCCACATCCATGTTTCATCAATATGTAATATTATTTCCATCCTTCTACAATATTTTATATCCAATTTTACCCTTCGGTAAGTTTTTTGTAAAAGATATGAAAGGAATCTTTTGTCGTTTTTCGTACGAGGTACTTTTTGACTTTTCCGACAAAAGTACGAAGAATGTTTTTTTTAACTTATACGGCATGAATGGATTTTTAAAACATTGTTTCCAAGAAGCTTCCTTTACAAGTTTTCCAGTTTATTTTTAATCAACTTCTTTTATTTTAAAGTTGTATGACATGTTATGAAAGGAAAAATGTTTTTGAAGAAGAAAGGATATTTTCCTCAAGAATGGAGTTCAAGTGATTTTCAAAATTATTTTCCATCTAAGATAATAAAGGGTTCTGTTTTTATCCCTATTATTACATTGATTTGATCATGTTGTGATGGAATTATTTTTATGAATTCCTTTATCTTATATGAATTGATTTATGATGTCATTATGTTTCAAGAATCCCATTTTTGTTTCATGTGTTATGCGATGATGTATGTTTTATGATTATGTGTCACACATAAGAAAGGATTCATTATAAGATGGGTGGGACCTATATCTCCCTCCAATGCATTGGGTAAAGATTTTATATCTCATGAGATAGACATGGCTGGAACGGAAGGTTATTTCGGTTCAGTGATACAGGACTGAAACGAGGAGTGAACTCGGTTCAGAAAGGGACTTTGTCCACTAAGATAGTCTTGGCGATGAGTCATGACTAACAAGAAATGATTTTCCATGATTATGTGTGCATGCCACAAAGTTTCAAGTTTTATGTTATGATTATGGGGATCTCATTTTCACTCCTATGATTTGTTCCATTTAAGATATTATGATCTCTTTTGCAGGTTATGATTTTAAAAAAGATATGATATGATTTTTATTTCCTTTATTTGCCTTGCTGAGCATTTGAGCTCACCCTTTTATGTTTTCTTTTCCCCAGGTCAGGAAGATGGATATTAAGTAGAATATGCTAAAAGGGACCCTAGATATGATGAAATAAATGGGAGACACTGTAGAAGATTTATGAACCAGTTGTTTATGTTTCCCAGTTTCTAAAGGCACTATACCTATAAGGTCCTTTGTAGTTTTATCATATGTTGTAATAAGTGTGCTTCAATTTTTGAAGTATTAAAAATGTATGTAAAGTATGGGTCATTACACCATGAATATACACACACATAATAACTGAAAGACATTATTTATTTTAGATAGGAATACTCTATAAATTTGAGCTTCAATAACCCATATTCACGTGTATGTAAAAACTATAAGACACTATATCCCATATGACTACCCATCCCTTAATTGTAAATTGTCATGGAATGAATATGAATATATACCATTATATGTTTGGAAGAAAGATAAAGTATAGGGAGTAGTTATTATCACATTCAGGAATTATTTTAAAGGATTTTTTCATTTAATTACCATCCTTGCTTTGTTATAGGGGTTTTCCATGCATTTTGGTGGAAATGGCGGGTTTTCAAAATTTGTGCCAAATCGTGAGCCCATTTCCAGATTTAAAAATAAATTTTGTTTCTTTTATAACTCCTTCATTTTTCAACATTTTACACCCATTCCACTTCTCAATTGGAATAACCTAGAATATTAAAACCACCAAATCCATTTGGACCTCATATGAATCCATAATAAAGATGGATTTGAGTTTTTTATTAAGGTGTTGGGCCATCCCAAAATCCCATTTCATGCGTTAAAAATATTTTTTAATTATTTAATATCTCTTTAAATTTTTAAGTTTTTTTTTTCAGTGATTCCAACTCTCACCCAAGACCACTTACCCAAGGAGAGCTCCCATTCTCTCCTCTCCCAATTTGGAGCTCAATTGTATCGTGAATTTGTGACAAACTTCTATAGATGTCCCAAATCACCCAGATTTGAATAGGTAAATTGATCCCTTCATAACTCCTTCCATTTTTACTCTTTCTCTCCCATTCTAGTTCCTACATGATATCCTAATTTTTTTCAAACCTCCCTTGAATGTTTAGATATTTGAAAATTTAGATGCTGGTGGATTTAGGGTGATTTCCCCAATATTCATTCAAGTTAGTGTTCCACCTTCCCTTTCTTCCATTTCCTTAGGGTTTCATACCTCTTTATGGATGTTCCAAAGTGTCCATAAGTTAGGGTTAAAACCTAGGGTTTTACATGGTGTATTTTTGGTGTAATATTGAGATTTTAGGTTTCTCTTCCATTCCTTGTGGTGCGGAGGTGGTGCTCTTGATGTTTCACACCACGATTTGAGGATTTCGACTCAAAAGGTAGGTGGTTTCTTGTATAAGAAATTTTTGATGAGTTATATTTCTTGATTTAATGGTTTTAATGTTCCTCATATGTTGAATGTGGTGAGAAAACCGTTTTTGATGGATTTTCATAAGCATTTAATTTTATAGGTGCATTATGGATTGAAATTTGGTGTTTTTCATGAGTGACTCTTGGGGTAATGTTTGAGTGTATTTTATAACACATGAAAGTGACTTAATGGTGTTTAAAAGGGATGAAAAATTTGTTTTGTTAATGCCTTATTGTAATTAGGTCCTTGAAATGTCTTTTTTGAATGGGTTCAATGTGTAATACCAGTTTTACTTCTTGGAAGGGATTTATGAAAACATGTGTTTTTCATGTGTGTCTTTTGTGGTGTTAATTGAGGTATTTTCATAAAACTTGGGGGTAGTTTAGTAAATGTTGTCAGGGATTCCAATTATATTATGGATTGGTATTAGTATGATTTTGGAATTGAATGAGTTATTTTAAATGGGTTTTGTGTATGAGGAATAGTTACACCCCTTGGGTTTGTTTTATGAAAATTATGAATGTTTTGTTTGGTTAAACAAAGTGAGAAAAAGGGTGTATATATACTGTTTGGTGGGAGTGTTCAAATAATATGGGTTTTTAATGATAAGGTGGTTATTTAAGATGTCAAATATATATTTTAGAATGTTTTATAATGTGATGAAATGTTTTAATAAATGGAAAGAGAGCTGCGAAACATGGTTGTGGGCTGTTTTGTGAGAGTGTGTTGTGAAAAAATGAATTTTTAATAAAATAAGTATTATATGGTATTTGAGTGGGATTTTATGTGAGTTATAATTTCTTGTAATGGTTTTATAATATTATTTAAAGGATTTTTGGAAGTGTTAAAGAAATTTGAACAGTGTTATGGGCTATTTTTTCTTGGAGTAAGATTTAAAAATGCATTTAAATGAAAAAGTGGATTTTTGACTTATGGGATGTACATGTGGGATGTTTGGGGAACTTGTGATGTGGAAATTATATTTTCATGTGCAATGTATATTTCCTAACATGTTTACCTTCTTTGATCACAAGGGGAAACCTAGGTATCTAGGTGGGTGGACGTGTACTAGTATGCTAGTGAATCCATGGGGTTTGGCCTTAGTTTCACGTAGCAAGATTGATGCTTACAACACTAACTAAACTATGATAATGATTATTTGGGACCACTATATTATGGGCATGTTCCCTACTAGTGGATCTTTCATGAGAATGAATATTGTGATAGTTACTCTCATTGAGATACAAGGTACCTGGGGCCCACAATGAGCTAGTGCCTGGGGGTTATTTCCTATTGCTTGTGCTCATTAGTTTTTTGTGCTTACTGTTGGAATATAGTATGGTTGGGTGAAAAATTCATTAGTTTTGACATTATTTTTAAAAGTGTTGATTCTTAATGATATCCCACTTGAAAACTATTTTAATTTTTAAGTTGCATCTTTTTTAAATTGTAACTAGCATTTCTTGTTTATGAAAACCTGTAAGATTTTTTCCTTTTAATTTTTATCACATGGAATATCTTATTGGTGGTGTCCTACTGGGAATTGTCTCACACCCTACTTACACCCTTGGGTGTAAGTAGATTGGTTAATTTTGTTTTCATAGGTTGGGTAACATTTTTAGTGTTAGTGGTTCGAGTTTCTAGTAGGTCCTTGGTGGTGAAGTCTTGTGGAGATGGCTTGAGGGTGGTGCCCCTTGCCACAAGGGTTTTTGGAATTTTTCATTATGGTTCTGTATCTTTTTTATAGTATTTGTGAGTTGTTTTAAACAATGTATTTCAGTTATTAATTTTTGTAAAAGATTGTTTGGTTTGAAAAATCCAGATTCATTTTATTGGATTCATTTGTTGTTTTAAGTTTATAAACTCAGGTAAATCATTCACAATTCTCTTTTTATGATACTCAGGTACTTTTGCCAAAACATGGGGATTGGGAATGCCCTTCAGGCCTTGTCACAGGATGGGTTTGGTGCCGGTTTCATTGGAGACCAGATTTGGTTCGTGACAAAATGGTATTAGAGGAGGTTCAGGTTAACTCTTTGGGTCATGTTATTTGGGGAAGAGTTGGGATAGTCTAGAGTTAGGATTGTCGGGACTTGGTATTCTAGTTATGGGTAGTGTGCCTGATCACTAAAAATCATGACAGGATTCAAGTTTCCATTGGATTTCAGGATTTATCTAAGTCCTTTGGTTTTCTTGGTTTGATGATGATTAGGGAAAAGGAAAAGAGAGTTTGGTTAATGGTCTCAGTGAGCTCGCAGGGCCTGGAAAGCCATGTGGAGTGGGGGATAGTCCCTACAACACTATATGTGATGGTGAAGTGATTGGAATATGGTTTCCAACCATATGTCCAAGTCACCCACTGAAAATAGTTTCCTCTCGCATTATCTTGTGTTATTTAGTTTTGAAATCTTGAAACGTTGGTTTTAAAGTCAATTGGTTTTAGGAAGTGTAAAGTTTTTGTAAAATTATTTTCAAATAAAGAGGTAAGGGTTTGAATTTTGAAATGGTGGAACTGATTTTACAGAATTTTTTGAAATGAAAAATGGTGTGTTTACACCTCTTTTGAAAGTTGGAACTATGATAAAGTTTGATTTCAAAAAGTTTTTCCAATGGATTTTTCTAAACTATTGAAAGTAGTTTTAAGGGGATGATATGTTTTTAAATTGATTTGAATAACTTGAAATTGAGTTTTATTTTAATGGTTTTTCCTTTCTGAAATGTTTTGTAAGCTCTGAATTGGGTTTGATTTTTTGGTTAGCAGATGTGAGAAAAAGGATATATTGGTTGATTGTTTTGGTTTCGAAAAGTGGAAAGAATTTTTGTTTTAACCATTGGTATTTACATTAGTGATCACATGCATGGGGTTATATGGGATTATGGATGGAAAATGTCATGAATATATGAGTGCCGGTATGGATATGAGGAGGGTTCCTAGTGGCACAGAAACATGCATGTGTGAGGCCCATGGAGTACCACTGGTGGATACGCTAACCGCTGAACCATTTGTTTTAAAATAAAGAAAACATGAAGTCTTAATTTTTTTGGGATGGTGTATATTATAAATTTTTGGAAAATGTTGATGTTGTGGGATGTTTTGAGTCCAAGAACCCATCCTGTTCGAACCATGTGTTGGGTTTGTGTTTGGTCGGTAAGCTGGGTAGAAGGACCGATTTATAGTCTCTTCTGAGATATGTTTCAGGACACCATTATGGTGGTTATCTTCATGTATTTGAATCTGGTTTGTGGAATGTTTTCAACAATGGACCAGCTTGGTTGGGTCCTTGGGTTCCCTCATTGGATAAGGTACGCCCCCGTTAAGGGTTAATGCACAACTGAAGTGCAACCCAGATTGTTTTTCTGTTGAAAAATCCTACAGTTTAACAATATAAGGAATATTTTATCTATATTTTTTGATTGAGTATACACACATTAATTTATTTGAATTTTGGATCCTCTTGTAGTGGGAGAGTGCTCGTGGAAGTTTGAAAGAGACCTTAGTTTCTTAAGCATACTGATTTGTCGAATGTGGAAGTGGTATGGGGTTGTTAGTGTGGATGAGTGTCTCGATGGTGTCTAAGAGGGCCTCTGGGTTCTTCATAGTTTCTTTGAAGAAATATTTCATGTTAAACCACCAGTTTTTGGAATTCGGTCATGAGAGGCTATTATGGACACTTTTTGGACTTGTGCGTTGTTTATGGACTTGGCATAAGGTCTCGTTCAATATATTATTTCTATCAGTTGGAATGGACATGTTCAGTGACACCTTGTGATGTCATGTGCTCATTTGGATGTAAAGGCTAAGGTTGTGAAATCCTCTGAGAGTCTCTGTTATGTTGGGAGTATGTCTCCCTTGAAGAAACCTCATAATCCTCTGTTTTCATAAGAAGGTGTTTATATGCGTCCTTTCCTTCTATTATTTCTCACATGAAGAAACAAAGTGTGATGTGTGTGTATCTTATAATACCTTGTTTCAGTGAAATGTAGGGTTAGGGTAATGTGAGTTTGAAATGTGTTATGTCTTGGTAAACTTATCGGGGATTGCAGTGTACTAGTTTGTATCACCGAAAGAAGAAGTTCTGTTCAGGTGGTTTCCAAAGCCTAACTATGAGGCCAAAGATGCCTCAATCATTTGATCTTTAGCCACATGTCCTAGAGAGAATCTGAAACATAGCCATGGTAAATCCCAGGTCCATTCAAACCCTTGTACAAAGTCATATCCTCAGTGTGAGTGATAGGAAGAGTTTAAAACTCTAGTGTCATCATCTTGTTCTAGTTGATCCTATTTGGTGGTTGAGGTGGGAGGACCTTGTTTCCATGTTGCATCATGAGTTCATACTTTCTCCCTTTAGTTTTTAATGGGTATTTGGAGAAAGTTTTGAAGTTTGGATAGATAGGTTGAGAGCACAGTTTTCACATGGTTAGTAGTGACCATGCCCCAGAAAACCATGTAGATAGACGGATCCACATAGTTAGCACACAGTTTCCCAAACCGTACAGACTACCGTGTAGCCGTCCCAACTCTTTAAATTTTGGGGTCTTTCTATACTGGCTCGTGCTGGTCGATTAAGATGGTTGGTTCTTATGTTGGGTAGACCCAATATGAGTCTTATATAAGTTATTTTTTAATGGTCCGATGGAAGTCTACCCCTTGAACCAGGGAGTCCATTCAGGCCTCCCCCGCTTAGTGTCCTGAATCTATCTCAAAAAAATTTAAGTTGTCTCTTATAGTGGGGAGCCCATTTGTGTCTACCCTTACTAGTAACTCAGATTGGTCTTGGGTCTTCTCCTGGTGGGAGGTAGTCTCGTTTGAAGCTATATAACTACCATAATATTCCTGGGGTAAATGATGGGATTGGAGAGTTCCCAACAATAAATCAATGTAAGTGTAAGCTTGTCCATTTTTATTGTTCATCTGGGTATATTACTTGAGTCTTGTTCATATAGTGTTTTAGGAGTTTCCATTTGGGGATAAAGTATAAATGTTCTTGATCATTTTAGTAAATTGATGTTAGTTTTGGTATGTGAGAGTATTCATTCCTTAATTGATCACTAGATGTGTTTTGGCCTTTTGGGGGTGGACCGAACATGGCGAAGGAGTATAATTCTGGTCTATCAGTTGGTTTGGTTTTTGCTTTTGGCCTTGTTGTGGATTCCTGGAGGCAAAAATTTTTATGGTGGAGAGAATTTTCACATTCATGACTTCTTTTAAAGGATTTTATCATTTAATTTCCATCCTTTCTTTGTTATTTGGGTTTTCCATACTTTTTGGTGGAAATGGTGGGTTTTCAAACCGTGATCCCATTTCCAGTTTTAAAAATAAATTTTGTTTTTTATAACTCCTTCATTTTTCAACATTTTACACCCATTCCACTTCTCAATTGGAATAAACTAGTATATTAAAACCACCATATCCATTTGTACCTCATATGAATCCATAATAATGATGTATTTGGGTTTTTTATTAAGGTGTTGGGCCAGCACGAAAGGAAATTTACTACATTAAAAATATTTTTTAAATATTTAATATCTCATTAAATGTTTAATTTTTTTACGGTGATTGAAACTCTCACCCGATACTACTTACCCAAGGAACTATCCCATACTCTTGTCCCCCCAATTTAGAGCTCAATTGAATCACAAATTTGTGGGAAACATCTTAAGATTTCCCAAATCGACCAGATTTGAACAGGTAAATTGATCCTTTCATAACTCCTTTTATTTTTACTCTTTTTCTCCCATTCCATTTCCTACATTACATCCTCATCCTTGTTTTAACCTTCCTTTAATGATTGGATGTTTGAAAATTCACATACTGGTAGATTTAGGTCGATTTGTCCAAGATTCCTTCAAGTAAGTGTTCCTCCCTTCTTTTTCATCCATTTCCTTAGGGTTTCATCCATCTTTCTTGATGTTACAAAGTGTCTAGAAGTTAGGGTTAAAACCTAGGGTTTGCAATGGTGCTGTTATGGTGCAATATTGATATTTTAGGTTTCTCTTCACTTCCTTGTGGTGCAGAGGTGGTGCGCTTGATGTTTCGCACCAAGATTTGAGGGTTTCGACTCAAAAGGTAGGTTGTTCCATGTGTAAGAAATTTTTGATGAGTTAGATTGCTTGATTTACTAGTTTTAATTTTCCTCATATTCTGCCTATGGTGTAAAAACCATTTTTGATTGATTTTCTTAGGGGTTTAATTTTATAGTTGCGTTATGGCATGGAATCGGGGGCTTTTCATGGGTGACTTTTGGGGTAATGTTTGGGTGTATTTTATAACACAAGAAAGTGACTTATTGGTGTTTAAAGAGGATGAAAATTATGGTTTTCTAATTCCTTAGTGTCATGTGGGCCTTTAAATGGGGTTTTTGAATGGGTTAAAGGTGTAAAACCATGTTCTAATTCTTGGAAGTGATTTATGAAAACGTGTGTTTTTCATGTGTGTCTTTGGTGGTGTTAATTGAGTTATTTTTATAACACATGGGGGTAGTTTAATAAATGTTGTTCTGGATTAAAATTTTGTTATGGATTGGTATTAGTATGATTTTGGAATTGAATGAGGTATTTGAAATGGGTTTTGTTTGTGGAGAATAGTTACACCCCTTGGGTTTGTATTTTGAAAATTGTGAATGTTTTGTTTGGTTAAACAAGGTGGAAAAAAGGGTGTATATGTACTTTTTGGCGGGTGTGTTCACCTAATATGGGTTTTTGAAAGGTAAGGTGGTTATTTAATATGTCAAATATATTTTTTATAATGTTTTATAAAGTGATGAAATGTTTTTGAAAACGGAAAGAGAGCTACGAACCATGGTAATGGGATGTTTTGTGTGAGTGTGTTGAGAAAAATGAATTTTGTTGATAAAAGAAGTATTATATGATTTTTGAGTGGGATTTTATGTTAGTTATAATGTCTTGGAATGGTTTTAAATTTTTAAAGGATTTTTATAAGTGATAAAGAAATGTGAAAAGTGTTGTGGGCTATTTTTGGTGTGAGTATGATTTACAAATGCATTTGAATGAAAAAGTAGATTTTGTGACATGTGTGATGTACATGTGGGATTTTTTGCGAACTTGTGATGTGGAAAATATATTTTCATGTTAAAATTATATTTATTAAATTGTTGACCTTCTTTGAGCACAAGGGGAAACCCATGTATATAGGTGGGTGGACGTGTAATAGTTTGCTAGTGCATCAGTGGTGTTTGTCCTCAGTTTCACGTAGCAAGATTGAGGCTTACAACACTAACTAAACTATGATGATGATGATTTGGGAACAATAGGTTATGATTATGTTCTCTATTATTTGATCATTAATGAGAAAGAATATTGTGATGGTTACTCTCACCGAGATACGAGGTACCTGAGACCCACAATGAGCTAGTACCTAGGGGTTATTTTCTATTGCTTGTGCTCATTAGTTACTTTGTGATTACTTTCAGAATACGACATGGTTGGATGAAAAATTAAGTAGTGTTGACTTTATTTTTAAAAGTGTTGATTCTTAATGATATGCCACATGAAAACTATTTTAATTTTTAAGTTGCATCTTTTAGAAATATTAACTATCATTTCCTGTTAATGAAAACTTGCAAGATTTTCGTCTTTGAATTTTTATCACATGGAATCTCTTAGTGGTGGTATCCTAATGGGAATTGGATCACACCCTACTTATATCCTTGGGTGTTAGTATACTTTTTTATTATTTTTGTCGTAGGTTGGGTATAGTTTTTAGTGCAAGTGGTTCAGGTTTCTAGCAGGTCCTTGGTGGAGAAGTCTTGTGGAGATGGGTTGAGGGCGGTGCCCCTTGAAACAAGGGTTCTTGGGATGTTTCCTTTTGGTTTGGTGCCTTTTTTTATATTCTTGGTGAGTTGTTTTAAACTATTTAATTCAGTTCTGATATTTTTTGTAAAATCTTGTTTGGTTTGAAAAATCCAGATTCATTTTATTGGATTCATTTGTTGTTTTAAGTTTATAAAATCAAGTAAATCATTCCCAATTCTCATTTTATGATACCCGAGTAGTTGTGCTATCCCGTGGGGATTGATAACACCCTCCAGGCCTTTTCAAGGGCTGTGTTTGGCGCTGGTTTTGGTGGAGACCAGATTTGGTTCATGACAGTTATCCATATGCATCCTCATCAAACTAGAAAATGGGAAAACACCTAAAACTCAAGGCCATGTAAGGGTGTCGATCATTTTATTTGATTTTGGTTTTAGATCAACAGAAATAGAAACACATAATGAATATATAATAATACACAACCATTATAAGTGAAATTATCCAAACTAAGAATAAAAATATAAAACATTTCTAATATAACAACCCTGCTACCAACACTAACCACTAGGAAGGTAATACTCCCCTTAGAACACAACAAGCATTGAGATTCATCACTATTACTTATCCAATTTTATTAAACAAATACCAACCATTTTATTATATCCCATCATAAATTCTATATTAAAATTAATTTCAAAAATATTAATTCAACATTATTTTAATAAATATCTTAATCTTTAGTTACAACAACCCAAGATCTTTACTACCTTCATTTTTCACCTTTTTCAAATAATAATTTACTAGGTAATTGTTGAATAATTATAAACCATACACATTAATTAATTGATTAGTTATTTTACAATTACAAAACTCTAGGGTTTTAGAATAGTAATATTATACTATAAAAAAGGTAACACAATGTATTACACTAGAAAACAACATTAAGTAAATTAGAACACAATATCCAACCATCACCTCCATCTCAATCCAACCACAACAACTTCATTCTCAATACCTATACATGATGACCATAACAACCCACTATTAACCACAATAGTCTTTCACCACTAAAATATTAAAAGCAATAAAACCCTAGACATTTCAACCATCCCAAAATTAGGTTTCAATTTTAAACACAATAAGGGTTTTAAATTTATAAAATATTTGGTATAAAATTCAAAATTCAATCAGAAATAAAGGTTAATAAACAATCAACACTACATTAAGCAATGAAATCAATCTTATGAAAAATAATAATAAAATATAGGTGACAACTATTTTTAATTCTATCAAATATAGCCATATCCTACCATCTTGAACTTATTAATCGATTATGAATAGGTTTTATAGACATCAAATATAACAATATAGTTAATAATATCAACATTTAATATTAATAAACATACTCAATGCAATAATATAATTGACTCATATGACTTAATATGAGATTAATCCATAGTAATACCCTTACATAAAATTACCCAAGATCTCTAAAAACATTAATTTCATAGAACAACGTCTCATACCACAAAAAACAATTCCATAGTAAACAAAGAAACTATTAATTCTCATGGACCTAACCCTATACTGGAAGACAAAACTCACACAAAAATAAAATATTTATGGTGTAATACATCAGGAAAACTATCTAAACTTCCTCCCTAAACCTTAATGATACAAACAATCATCCCTAAACTCCAATCATAAACATGAAACAAAAAAAATGGGTTTAAGAAAATATAGTCCCTTATATTAGATTCCACCCAACCAGTTATCCTCCTAGAGAATCAAAACCAATACTAGAAAGGAAATAAATAAGGGTCACAAAAAAAACATCATGTGAGATACCTCCCAAATAGGTATCTCTCAATAATAATAGAATAATAAATTCATCATAAGGAAAAGGTACAAAATCACATGGAATCACCAACATCTCATCAATCAACCTAAGGTTATACATATCATCTAAATAAATCAGTCATAAAAATACCTGGGATATTGAGTGTGTATCTATTAATCACACTCCTAAGTACTATTTTCTAAGACATCATGTCACCATAGGACATGAACCAATGGAATTATAGAGCCATGAAACACCTTCTCCTAAAATTATAATCCATACAAGTCAATCCTCTAATTTTTCATCATCTATAACATCTAACTCACCCCAATCATTGAAATGTGATTCATCATTAAGGTACCAAATAATTTATGACACATGAAAAAAAATAGATCCAATATATATATGGAGGAAGAACCAATCGGTATGAAACTTCACTAATTTGCTTTGAAAGCTCAAAAAGTCTAACAAATGTTTGAAAAGGTTTATTACTATGATAAATCAATCACTTTCCTTAAATATTATTTTACTTAAAAAATACATGATTTTTAATGTTTAACTACTAATACACTATCCTAGTATTAGCATAAGACTTGTGATGATCCTTATTTTACTTCATCCACTCAAAAACCACCTACCCCTTCTCAATAATGTTTTACACAAACTTTGGTCTAATAATTTTTGACTCACCAATATTATTCCAACACAATACAGATCTATAAGTTCATTCTTACAAATCATTAAATGAATCCATAGTAATGTATATGTGGTAGATATTATTATCTTAAAACTGAAACAAGGATAGGTCTTTCACACAAGAGCCTCTAAAATATAGAAAATATACATGAAACATGTCTTCTAAAGATTGGATAGTTTACTCTATCTTATAATCCATCTGCAAATGAAACATATCAAGGAATAACTGAGATCTAAAATAATTTTGGGAGTCCCTTATACACATGGTAAGTAAAATAGGGATCATGATCATAGATGATCATCTGCATATCGTATTTTCGTGGGTATGAATTTATTAGGACTTATTGAGGATATGATCTATGAGAATAGGTTCTCATTTTCTTGGTCAATCAATGTTTCATATAGAAGGGTTTAATTTATATCTATCCTTATATAATTTCTATATATCTTGATGATATTGAACCCCTACTGAGTGATTGGAAATTTTTTTCTTTTCCTATGGAGGTCAATGACATCTGATGCTTGAGATTATGACCTTACTTTATAGTTAGTATAGATACATAACCCCTCTTAGGTTTAGTAGTTGTAGAAGTATCCTATAAATAATACATATAAGTAGGGTGATCTATATTTTGGTTATTAGAGAGGAGAAATGGTGCGTATAGGGATTCCACATGATACTCCACATTTATAGGGACCTAGGGCAGAGCATGGCCTCAGAGGTGGTTGATATCAAGGCTAGAGAGGCCATAGAGTAGGAAATGATTTGATAAATATGATATATTTTTCATCATTGGGAAAGTTAAACAATATAAAAGGTACTATTAGTATATTTTATACCTAGGTGTACACATTGTTCAATTTAGTAACTACAGAATCCTTCACTACTCTTTCAATAGTATAGGCTTTAGGGACTGAGGTGGAGATACTTCTACTTCCCTTGGTGTAGACTATTATTATTGGAGGTTGAGTTATCTTATATGATGTATGTAAAGAGTGTGATTTGATATTATAATAACATTAGACTTCATGAGATTTAGTATGTTTGTAGATATAGTTATATGATTTCATCCTTAGTGTGGAATAGTTTTATTTAGTACAACCTTTCATTGATTTCTTTAGGAGGAGAGCTATATTCTATGATGTTTATGACCATCATGATATGTTAATTTCCAAGTGAGAACATCATATGGGTATGAGACATGTAGATACCTTAACTTTTATGATGACCAAGTAAATATTGAGTACAATAGATGTTCATCTAGTGGTGTTTTTAGGGTTATATAAGAGTAGTCTGATGTTTTTATTGAATAGGATGTAATTCTACCCATGTGATAGGAAACTAAGTTAGGTATAAAATTATAATTGGGTTCCTCTCTAAATTATATATCACAATATTGGATGGATTCTTCTGACTTATAGGAGATATATATTTAGATTAATGATATTTTTTAGAAGGGATTAATTCAACCCATTATGTATCCTTAGCGGGATCTAGTATTATTTATGAATAAGTAATATATAAATCTATGACCATGTATCAATTGTCATCACTTAAATTAGGTGATAATAAAGAACCTTTAGCCACCTATGAATATTGATGAACTATTCAATTAGCTAAGGGTATATAGTCAGTTCTGAATGATCTTTTTGTGTTCATGGTATCATTATATGAGGGTGAAAGATAAGGATATTTTTAAGATTACCTTTATATGTCATCATGGGCACTACTCACTCATAGTAATTCCACTTAGTGTCTCGAACACACAAACCATGTTCATGGGACTAATGAACTCTGTGTTTCATGAGGTCTTAGATTACTTTTTGGTAGTTTTAATTGAGGAAATCCTCATGTGTTCTATATCTGATGAAGATCATGTAGAGCACCTACAAACCATTATGGAAATTCTACGAAATCATCAACTATTAGGGAGGTAGTTAAATTATAAGTTTTAGAGCATTGAGAAGTATTTCTTATAGGATATAGTTTCTATGTAAGGTGAAGTTTTTTATCCTTGGAATATCATGGTTGTTGTTTTATTGGTATCCCCCAAGAATTTTGTGAAGGTTTATAATTTTCTTAGTCACATTGAATATTATAAGATATTTTTTTCTATTTTTTCTCAGATTGTGATTCTGATAACATCCTAGAATAGAAATGATCGAGCCATTATATGGGTTAATCTATGTATGGATTATTTTTTTATTTGGAGGAGAATATTTGTAGTGGTATTTTTCTTTATTTTCTAGATGAAGGAGTCACATTTAATTTTTTTGGTGATATTTCACACTTTTTCTTGGGTTTTTTCTAATGCAGTAAAGATAAATCATCTATTATGGGCCTCAAAAGTTATTCCCTAATTAACATAACATAAATAACCATGATTTTAATTATTTAATAGTTATGTTTTACTTAACATTGTAGAAAAACTATCTCAATGTTGAGCACTTTGTGGTATTCACAAATTATAATATTTCGATATATATCTTCTGTAGAGACCCGAAGCCTGACGTACATGGAAATTACATTACATTTTCGGAATACTTAGTACATAACAAAAACACACACACAGGGATCGTAATAGTTTAGTGTCTTTGGAAACTCGGAATATAATCTTCTAATCCTGGTGAAAGATCTTCAACATCTCCCATAAATATCTTCCTTTTTTTAATACCTAAAACCATTCTTTATATCCTGGGGAAAAGAAAACATAAAAGGGTGAGCTCAAATGCTCAGTAAGGGTAAACAAAAGAAATATCAATCACATCATATACATAAGCACATAACTTTTGGAAATCTTAACCTGTAAAAGAGATCATAATTTTATAACCTGGGATAACTCATGGTAGTGAAATTTAATCACAATAATCATATCTTAAAACATTAAACTTTGTGGCATACACACATAATCATAGAGAATCATTTCTTGTTAGTCAAGACTCATTTCCAAGACTATCTTAGTGGACAAAGTCCCTTTCTGAACCGAGTCACCCTCGTTTCAGTCCTGTTTCACTGAACCGGTATAACCTACCATTCCAGCCATGTCTATCTCATGAGATATAAAATCTTTACCCAATGCATTGGAGGGAGATATAGGTCCCACCCATCTCATAATGATACCATTCTTATGTGTGCCACAAAATCATAAACCATACATCATAGCATAACCCATGTAATAAAAATGGGATTCTTAAACATCATGACATCATAAAACAATTCATATAAGATAAAGGAATTCATAAAAAATATTTCCATCACAACATAATCAAATCCATGTAATAATAGGGATAGAAACAGAACCCTTTATTATCTTAGATGGAAAATAATTTTGATAAAACACTTGAACTCCATTCTTGAGGAAAATATCCCTTCTACTTCAAAAACACTTTTCATTTCTTAACATGTCATAAAATTATAACTAAAAGAAGTTGATTAAAAATAAACTTGAAAACTTTTAAAGGAAGATTCTTGGAAATAATGTTTTAAAAATCCATTCATGTCGTATAAGTTAAAAAAAACATTCTTTGTACTTTTGTCGGAAAAGTCAAAAAGTACCTCGTACGAAAAACGACAAAAGATTCCTTTCAAATCTTTTACTAAAAACTCACTAAAGGGTAAAATTGGATTTAAACTATTGTATGTGGATGGAAATAATATTACATATTGAGAAAATATGGATATGGATGATAAAATACACCCCAGTAAATGCCAAAGTATGAATAATCTCGGATAAAAATGAGATTGTGATATTTCCCTTACCTTAGGTACGATTTGCTTCGTAAGTGTCCGAACCTCCTGTATAATGATTTAAATAATGTCATTGACTTATTACAGAATCATATTAATTGTTATTATATCATATATGGTTCACTTATGACTTTATATTACCCGTTCTTTTGTAAATTCATGTTAAAGTAGCGTTTTGGGTAAAATTGTCTCATTTGTCGTTCGTGTTTTAACTTGTAATTATTCATATGATTACTTAGATCATTATTACTTAATTATAGAATATAAAACATGATTTATATATAATATATATTCAGAATATACATATATATAATGGATCGATAAATTGAAAGAAATACACCGTTCATGGAGACGGTAGGCCGTACGTACGCACGAATGCTGTTTTCTTTTCGTTATGGAATTGAGTGGAATTAAGTAGATGACATACATATATATACACATAAGTAAAGTAGCTTTATAATTTCATATATTTCATGATTACTTATTATATATACTTTATAATCATTCATGAATGGTTAAAGTGGAGAATGAATCTCATCGCGTCGTGGAGACGGTAGTCCGTACGTACGCACGAGCGATGATATCATTCTCATGATCGTGGGACTGTATTGGAGTGTATGTATACTATTTCAGAATCAATATCAATTTAAAATAATAATATATAGTTATTATTTACACCATTATACCCATCCAAGTAAGGTGGTGGTGGAAAATAGATTTCACCACGGCGTGGAGACGGTATTCCATACGTACGCACGCACGGTGATTTCATTTTCCGTAGGATGGACAGATGGTGAAATAGGATTGTTTCATAATTATAATAACATATCAGAATATGAGTTATACTGATGTTATTACTTCATAATTAAACAAACTAAGAAGAATAAGTGGAAGAAGAAATAAAGGTGAAAGAATCAGTAACGGAAATTACCTCTTCTTTGAAGTGCTTCTTTGAGACCTCCTTTTAGGGCACTAAAATGGGTCTTTGAAGAAGACCAAAACATCTAGGATGTTTCTAGGGAAGTGGAGAAGAAAATTTGGTAGGTGTTGGCCGAGCTTGAGTGCTCAAATTGGTGTGAGGAGGAGGGGGAGGAGGAGGGGGAGGAGGTGCCCTTTTATAAGGGAGGAGAGGGGCACCTTAGGAATATCTCAAAATATTATTTTATATTAAAGTAAAAATCGGTTTATAATGGTTCCAAATGGTCTTATTTAGAAGTTAAAGAGGGGATGGGTTGAAATCCTATCAACCAATAGGATTTAGACAAGTTTAGGTTATTATTTTAACCTTATCAATTAGATTTAACTCTAAGTTAAATAATTTAACTTTTACCGTGTCTTTTTGTTTTCTTACACTATATGGTTAATAAATTTACTATATCAAGCCAAAAGAACCCCAAGTTGTTTATTATTAATATATATAATCTTATCTAAGTAATTTGGCCGAACCGTATATTTTTAGGAATAAAATAACAATTAATAATATAATATTTGTTTTAAAAACAATTTTATGTCAATTTTGACAGTATTTGGTACATGATTTTTATGAAATTCATAACAGAATGATAAGTTAGAATCAATTTACTTAAAGCAACAATAAAATGTCATATTAACCTATAAAATTAGTGTAAGTCATAAAAAGTCTCAAATTACATTTATTTGGGCATTTATAACATCAATTATGTCAATATTTCATTAATAAGACAATTACTGCATCATCTTTGTGTCATAATAAATGATAATTATTTAATCCCTAAAAATTCTAAATAAATTATTATGATGTAGATAATTGTATTATCTTTCTGGAGACTATTCATTTTCGAAGTTTCATGAAATTTATCACTATATTAAAATTATTATACTTATAAGATTTAAGAAAGTGACATGTTGTCACATTCTTTGGTTTTAATAATAATTAAATTATTTTCATTGAAAAAATTTAATTAAATGAATCTAATCCGACCCTTATGTGATATGGGTCGACTTTTAGTCATCCAATAGGATTTTGACATTTGTTAGGGTAATTTTAAAATATTATATTTACCCTTAATTACTCGATTTACCTTTAACTATGGTAAATAAAATTTACCGTAGTTACTATTCATAATTCCCAAAAATAAAAAGTAGCTTATTAACATAATTTGGATCCACTGATTCCAAATATGGAATCCATTTTTCCAAATTCAATATACAAAAGTTGCAGAAATTAAATTAAAATTAATTCCGTTGTCGAAAGAAAACAGGTTTTCTTTAAAACATTGCAAAAGATTGAATTGATTTAACCTACGAATTCAAGGTAAAATCAATGCTAATGTCATACATTATATTAAATGGTAAAAATATATTCTATTTATACTTTAAAACCATTCAATATTATAATTTAACCACATAAGATATTCGGATGAAAAACGTTGTTTTTAATTAAAATATAGCGTGTTTTTACTATTCATTAAAGTATGAAAGTTGTCGGAAAAATATAAAAACTTTATCTAATGTAAATCTTTATATCCTGATTCAAAAGAAGAATTTTATTTTGTCAAATTGAACTTATAAACATGTCAAAAACTAGATTTAAAGTGGGTGTGCCATCAAAAGGCGGCAAAACTGCATTTTTTGAAAAATACTTATTTTACCCGAAAAAATTATTTTGTTCTTATACCATGTTCTAGAAATGTGTAAGATGAATAATAATGTTATAAAATTCAAAATTTAGTTAACACTATTCATAACAGCTAGTTCATGACAATATTTTAATAATATATCATTGTTTATTAAAACCTAGTATTAGGTACAACACACGCTATCGAGGAAGGTCGCGATTGCGTGTAATGCAAGCCAAGTCAGGGTTGCGTGTTGTGAAAGAATCCTTCATTGTTTCGTATAAAAGAATCCAAAAATATTTCATTTATACATTGAATATATATATATATATACTCAATGTTGCGTAGAATAACTATTATCAAAATTGTGTGTAACACGGTCCAATAATAGTGTTGCGTATACTGCAAGCTAATACGGTGTTGCGTATAGTGCAAGGTAATCTTGGTGTAGAATACAACACAAGACATTAATGAAATTAAAATAATATTTTTCATAAAATCTCGGGGTGTTACATTCTACCCCCCTTAAAATGAATTTCGCCCTCGAAATTCGTCGGGGTTATAAATGGTTTACTACTTGAAAGTTTCTTTAATAGAAACCCACATCGTAAAAAGGAATACTAAAACCAATCTTTAAAAATAAAAGTATGAAACGTAACGGTTACCCAAATAAACTAATCACTGGGTTTCCACATAGGTGAAAATATGGATATGGAAGAAAAATCTAACCATCATGTTCTGATGGAGAGTGGTAGAGAACATGGCTAGTGAAAAGCCAACAATCACAAATCCATAAATTTGTGACAATCTAAGGTACCATCTGATTAATCAGATATAAGAGCACTAGGACAACATTTTTGGTTTTCAAGATCATTTCCCTAAAGTTTAAGAATTTGAATTAGAATAAATACTTACTTTATTTTGGTACAATCTCACTGTTGTTCGTTCCTTGAACAATTTCTACTTCATCTCTTAAATAAATGAAGTTGAATTTGTTATTCGTGAAGTGTTAGCAGATCATGTGATAGAATGATGGGACATTCCATCTGTCTCAAACAAAAGGTTAGCAAAAGTTATTAAATATACATAAGTCATTCTATAGTGAGATTAATCATATATGGTTCCTAAAATGGACTTATACTTCATATATCATACTTCTTAATAAAATAAAACTAGTTTCTACTAAACAGGGACTTCCTATAGGCCAGTGGTAAGCGATAAAGGCCAGTCGCACTTCGGTTGTGGGTTCGATTCCCACAGCCTTGTCCGACGTGATGGGCTGTTGCCCATCCTGCAGGTTGTCCTTTTTCTAAAGCTATATTACTATAACATCCCATCAATAATATCGAAAAAAAACATTTTATCCTAACTTATGTCCAACATAATCCATTCTAATCTTTAGGCTTATCTAAAATACTTCGGTCCAAGCTCATAGTATAAAGAAAATGATTACTTGAAATTTCGTCAACCAAGCATGTGAATACCATCATTTATCCCCCATATATATATATTGTTGGTCACATTCCAATCATGTGGATACCTTAATCATGTATTCTCTTGAAAAAAATGAATACCTATTGAACCATAGTGAAAACATGAATGCAGTTAATAGTTAATACCTTCCACATACCAAAACCCTCAAAATTCTATATACTCAAACCATAATATCACTTAGTCCTTATATCAATCATGAGCTCATGAATACTGTCAAACATTTCATTTTCTCTTTATCCCTTCATTATGCGCATATCATCTACTTTCCAAAATATTTGAATCACTTTTCATGGTTACTGGTACCTTAAAATTATTGAAAACCACAATAGACCAATACATAAATATTCCAATACACCATAAAAGTACCTCAACAACATTATTCTTGAATACCAATATATAAACACTGCAGTCCATCCACTTCAATGATTGTCCTGGAATAAGTCCTTCCTTGATTTAGAAGTAACTTTTTAGGTCAGGGCATTGAGTTGGGTAATGCCCATGTTCTCCGCAAATAAGACATTGAACTCCATAACAGTCTGTCACTCTATGACCATTTTCTCCACAAAAATAATATCAGTCCCTCCATTTGAGGTATTCCTCAAGGTTCTTCTTCCCTTCTTTAGAAATCTCAATCTTCCTTTTTTTATGCTCCTCAACATGCGAACATGAATAATAGTTTATCTTCCTCTTATTTGATGAATTAGGCATACCACTAAATTTCACCTTGTTAATCATATATCGCGATGACTGATTCGGCATAATCACAATATATTTCTCTCTAGTAATTACACAATTTTGTTGCTCATAGTCACCAATTTGTCCATTGGATTCAATGTTAACCGAATTCCTTCTGGTTCCCTCCATTAACTAAAACACCAAAAGAATCTTGTGATAGGCAAAAATCATGCTAGAGAAAACAACATAGTAAAGGGGGAGTACCCTCAATATCTAACATATTAGGTTAAATTCTAAGATCGTTACCGTAGTTCTAGGACTATATCCTATACGTATACTTATCCTTAGGGACATCCCTAGACATACCTTAGAAATATCTCTAGGGATCTCACTAACGTTCTCACATCCTAGTTTCCAAAGGTTGACTAAACCTTTCCTCTGATACCAACTGTAGAGACCCGAAGCCTGACGTACATGGACATTACATTACATTTTCGGAATACTTAGTACATAACAAAAACACACACACAAGGATCGTAATAGTTTAGTGTCTTTGGAAACTCGGAATATAATCTTCTAATCCTGGTGAAAGATCTTCAACATCTCCCATAAAGATATTCCTTTTTTTATACCTAAAACCTTTCTTTATATCCTGGGGAAAAGAAAACATAAAAGGGTGAGCTCAAATGCTTAGTAAGGGTAAACAAAAGAAATATCAATCACATCATATACATAAGCACATATCTTTTGGGAATCTTAACCTGTAAAAGAGATCATAATTTCATAACCTGGGATAACTCATGGCAGTGAAATGTAATCACAATAATCATAACTTAAAACATTAAACTTTGTGGCATACACACATAATCATATAGAGTCATTTCTTGTTAGTCAAGACTCATTTCCAAGACTATCTTAGTGGTCAAAGTCCCTTTCTGAACCGAGTCACCCTCGTTTCAGTCCTATTTCACTGAACCGGTATAACCTACCATTCCAGCCATGTCTATCTCATGAGATATAAAATCTTTACCCAATGCATTGGAGGGAGATATAGGTCCCACCCATCTCATAATGATACCATTCTTATGTGTTCCACAAAATCATAAATCATACATCATAGCATAACCCATGTAATAAAAATGGGATTCTTAAACATCATGACATCATAAAACAATTCATATAAGATAAAGAAATTCATAAAAAATATTTCCATAACAACATAATTAAATTCATGTAATAATAGGGATAGAAACAAAACCCTTTATTATCTTAGATGGAAAATAATTTTGATAAAACACTTGAACTCCATTCTTGAGGAAAATATTCTTTCTACTTCAAAAACACTTTTCATTTCTTAACATGTCATAAAATTATAACTAAAACAAGTTGATTAAATATTAAACTTGAAAATTTTTAAAGTAAGCTTCTTGGAAATAATGTTTTAAAAATCCATTCATGCCATATAAGTTAAAAAAACATTCTTCGTACTTTTGTCGGAAAAGTCAAAAAGTACCTCGTACGAAAAACGACAAAAGATTCCTTTCATATCTTTTACTAAAAACAAACCAAAGGGTAAAATTGGATTTAAACTATTTTAGGTGGATGGAAATAATATTACATATTGAGAAAACATGGATTTGGATGATAAAATAGACCCCAGTAAATGCCAAAGTATGAACAATCTCGGATAAAAATGAGATTGTGATATTTTCCTTACCTTAGGTCCGATTTGCTTCGTAAGTGTCTGAACCTCCTGTATAATGATTTAAATAATGTCATTGACTTATTATAGAATCATATTAATTGTTATTATATCATATATGGTACACTTATAACTTTATATTACCCGTTCTTTTGTAAATTCATGTTTAAGTAGCGTTTTGGGTAAAATCGTCTCATTTGTCGTTCGTGTTTTAACTTGTAATTATTAATATGATTACTTAGATCATTATTACTTAATTATAGAATATAAAACATGATTTATATATAATATATATTCAGAATATACATATATATAATGGATCGATAAATGGAAAGAAATACACCGTTCATGGAGACGGTAGGCCGTACGTACGCACGAACACTGTTTTCTTTTCGTTATTGAATTGAGTGGAATTAAGTAGATGACATACATATATATACACATAAGTCCAGTAGCTTTATAATTTCATATATTTCATGATTACTTATTATATATACTTTATAATCATTCATGAATGGTTAAAGTGGAGAATGAATCTCATCGCGTCGTGGAGACGGTAGTCCGTACGTACGCACGAGCGATGATATCGTTCTCATGATCGTGGGACTGTATTGGAGTGTATGTATACTATTTCAGAATCAATATCACTTTAAAATAATAATATATAGTTATTATTTACACCATTATACCCATCCAAGTAAGGTGGTGGTGGAAAATAGATTTCACCACGGCGTTGAGACGGTATTCCGTACGTACGCATGCGTGGTGATTTCGTTTCCCGTAGGATGGATAGATGGTGAAATAGGATTGTTTCATACTTATAATAACATATCAGTATATGAGTGATACTGATGTTATTACTTCATAATGAAACATCTTAATAAGAAGAAGTGGAAGAAGAAATAAAGGTGAAAGAATCGGTAACGGAAATTACCTCTTCTTTGAAGTGCTTCTTTGAGACCTCCTTTTAGGGAACTAAAATGGGTCTTTGAAGAAGCCCAGAACCTCTAGGATGTTTCTAGGGAAGTGGATAAGAGAATTTGTCAGGGGTTGGCCGATCTTGAGTGCTCAAATTGGTGTGAGGAGGAGGGGGAGGAGGTGCCCTTTTATACGGGAGGAGAGGGGCACCTTAGGAATATCTCAAAATATTATTTTATATTAAAGTCAAAATCGGTTTATAATGGTTCCAAAAGGTCTTATTTCGAAGGTAAAGTGGGGATGGGTCGAAATCCTATCAACCAATAGGATTTAGACAAGTTTAGGTTATTATTTTAACCTTATCAATTAGATTTAACTCTAAGTTAAATAATTTAACTTTTACCGTGTCTTTTTGTTTTCTTACACTATATGGTTAATAAATTTACTATATCAAGACAAAAGAACCCCAAGTTGTTTATTATTAATATATATAATCTTATCTAAGTAATTTGGCCGAACCTTATATTTTTAGGAATAAAATAAAAATTAATAATATAATATTTGTTTTAAAAACTATTTTATGTCAATTTTGACACTATTTGGTACATGATTTTTATGAAATTCATAACAGAATGATAAGTTCTAATCAAGTTACTTAAAGAAATAATTACATGTCATATTAACTTATAAAATTAGTTTAAGTCATAAAAAGTCTCAAATTACATTTATTTGGGCATTTATAACATCAATTATGTCAATATTTCATTAATAAGACAATTACTGCATCATCTTTGTGTCATAATAAATGATAATTATTTAATCCCTAAAAATTCTAAATAAATTAATATGATGTAGATAATTGTATTATATTTCTGGAGACTATTCATTTTCGAAGTTTCATAGAGTTTATCACTATATTAAAATTATTATACTTATAAGATTTAAGAAAGTGACATGTTGTCACATTCTTTGGTTTTAATAATAATTAAATTATTTTCATTGAAAAAATTTAAGTAAATGAATCTAATCCGACTCTTAGGTGATATGGGTCGACTTTTAGTCATCCAATAGGATTTTGACATTTGTTAGGGTAATTTTAAAATATTATATTTACCCTTAATTACTCGATTTACCTTTAACTATGGTAAATAAAATTTACTGTAGTTACTATTCATAATTCCCAAAAATAAAAAGTAGCTTATTAACATAATTTGGATCCACTGATTCCAAATATGGAATCCATTTTTCCAAATTCAATACACAAAAGTTGCAGAAATTAAATTAAAATTAATCCCGTTGTCGAAAGAAAACGGGTTTTCTTTAAAACATTGCAAAAGATTGAATTGATTTAACCTACGAATTCAAGGTAAAATAAATGATAATGTCATACATTATATTAAATGGTAAAAATATATTCTATTTATACTTTAAAACCATTCAATATTATAATTTAACCACATAAGATATTCCGATGAAAAACGTTGTTTTTAATTAAAATATAGCGTGTTTTTACTATTCATTAAAATATGAAAGTTGTCGGAAAAATATCAAAACTTTATCTAATGTAAATCTTTATATCATGATTCAAAAGAAGAATTTTATTTTGTCAAATTGAACTTATAAACATGTCAAAAACTAGATTTAAAGTGGGTGTGCCATCAAAAGGCGGCAAAACTGCATTTTTTGAAAAATACTTATTTTACCCGAAAAAATTATTTTGTTCTTATACCATGTTCTAGAAATGTGTAAGATGAATAATAATGTTATAAAATTCAAAATTTAGTTAACACTATTCATAACGGCTAGTTCATGACAATATTATAATAATATATCGTTGTTTATTAAAACCCAGTATTGCGTACAACACACTCTATCGAGGAAGGTCGTGATTACGTGTAATGCAAGCCAAGTCAGGGTTGCGTGTTGTGAAAGAATCCTTCGTTGTTTCGTATAACAGAATCCAACCATATTTCATTTATACATTGAATATATATATATATATATATATACTCAATGTTGTGTAGAATAACTATTATCAAAATTGTGTGTAACACGGTCCAAGAATAGTGTTGCGTATACTGCAAGCTAATACGGTGTTGCGTATAGCGCAAGGTAATCTTGGTGTAGAATACAACACAAGACATTAATGAAATTAAAATAATATTTTTCATAAAATCTCGGGGTGTTACATCTTCTCACATCATGATTTGAATTTGTGATAAAAATGATACATGGAATTACTATATGATTATTAATTTCATGTTTCCTATACAATAGGGAGTTTTGGGGTGAAGGAAAGTGATATAGGATCTTTCATAATCACATGTTGATATGGAATAAGTTGATAGTATTGGGTGTCTCTACCAGATGGTAGTGCATCCACCCTTGGTTAAGTAGGTAGAAGAATATTATTTGAGGAATTTGGATTAAAATGTTTGGTGGGATCATGTTTTCTGTGCGGTTTCCTGTGAGTAATGGACTGAGGATGATTGACATTGGATGTTTATCTAGAGTAGGATCTTTTTCCCATGGTAGTGTGCAAGGTGGTTCTCTTTTATTTTCATAGATCACACTTATTAGTGCATCATAACATAGCTAATATGTATCATTCCTTTAGGAGTTAGTTTTGATGTCGAGGGAAGAAGTGGTCAGTCTCACGGTTCATATCCATGTGTTTTTTCTACCATAAGGTAAATACCAAAATTTATTATTCATGTTTTCTTTATTTTATGTATATATGTACCTTAGTATAAGTGGGAGGAAATTTCAATGGATTCTATGAACATTTTTCCTTGAGCACTATGTGCATAAGATGATATGTGGGTGATCATTCACCCTTTGATGATGTTTCCTCAATTCTTAGTGATTAAGGAGTTGATTGCATTGGATATCTAGTCAAGGTAATATTTATACATGATAATGAGGCTCAATAGGTTTTTGAGGATGATAATATTTGATCACGATCCTTGTTTACCTATTGAGTATAGAAGGGTCTCCACCCTAAATTTTCCTCTTAGTTATTGTAATGACCCATGTCTTGTGTCAAGGAAATATTCAAAGGGAATTTTAATTTTTTGTCATTTACAGGATAATCCATTTTTTAAAAAGAAATTAAAAAAAATTAAAAGAGTTATAAAACATAAATGTGTTTTGTTAGACATGGGTAAAGTCTGGAGAGGTTTCCCAAGTGTCTCATTGAGTTTTGGGAGCACCAGACCTCAGAAATCAATGTTTTTGAGAGTTTGATAGAGGCACATTATTTTTCTGAAACTGTCTGAACCTCAACAACAAATCATGTGGCCTATTTCAGACGATAAGAAAATGCCCCAAATGAGATGTGTATGGTTTCCTAAGCTGTACACCCTTCCCGTATGGGTATTTCCCCTTAGTTAGTACCCTTTCACAATTCATCGCACAATTGGCGCACTGTTAGGGTAACCGTACAACAGAATCTATATGATAAGGTTTATCAAGGGATGGGTGTTGCTTGATTAGTGCACAGTTTTTCCAAACTGTGCGGCGAAACTGCGAGACCCAGTTTTTGATGGTAAAATGACCATTTTGACCTTAATGAGTTTAAGAATTCATTTTCTCTTCTCTCCTCATCCTAGTAGCCATGTAATGCACCTCACCTCCCGTTGAGCTCTCAAGATCTTCCACCTAGGGATCTCAAAAAATCCAATATTCGTAGTCTGAATCATTCATCATTGGTCTTTATGGATCTATATCTATAAGATCTCATATCCTCTCCAATATATTTAATGTTCTCCATTCCATATGTTGTGTTATTTTTATGTGATCTCATTTTCCCTATTTTAGGTAAAATGTCTATTTTATATATCTCTTCAAAAATAATATTAATTAGACCATGATATTGGATGAGTAGGTCATCCCAAGTATTTATTATGTGGCCTATCTATTTTTCTTCATGTTTTAGTATTTTCATGAATAGTGTTGTTGCGCAGCATGCCAGTATTTTCCACATGTTTCTTTATTGTTAGTTCCTTCATATTAAATTGATCATCGCAACTTGTATTGCCCCCGTTAATTGTTGTTGGGTGGTTTGAGGATCTCAACCTCAATAAGGGAACCCCTTTGGGTGTTCTCAATTTTTTCTCCCGTTTATAATTAATTTATCAAATGATTGGAACACCTTCTAAGTGTTTTTCTTCGCTTAATAATGAAATTTCCCATGTAAGGTTTTTCCTAAATAAGAATGGAACCCCTAATGTTCTTTGTTCATAATCATCATCATCATCATTTCAATTTTTATTAAAGAAACACTTACAAAAAATCCATCACTAAGGAGTACATAAATAATTCAGACCAAGGGCATCACCCCAGATCATGTTCACCCCCTCAGGCTTTAATTGAGAAACATGAGAAAAACATTTGACTGAGACATCATCACTTGCAAGAGAATCCATGTGATCCAACACTTTGTTTCCCTCTCTCCAAGTATGTGTAACACTAATGATCCTATCCATTAAAGCTCTGCATTCCCTAATCATATAAATTATTGACTAGGGGCTATTACCTTTGCTTTGGAGTGCATCATGGGTAACCCGAGAGTCCGTCTCCACCCGTGATAAAACAATTACTCTCGGACTAAACAAGGTGAGGCCTGTTAATACCATTATCGCCTCCACCTAAAGGAAGATACCAGCACCATAATTCGCAGAGAAGGCCAGGATCACGCTCCCGGACACATCCTGAACCCCCCCCATCACTCCCTAGAGGCAGGACCCATTGGTATTCAACTTCAAGCCCTCACCCGGTGGGAGCCACCACACCCATTTTCCATGACTCCTGAAACCCGCTGCCGGGACTATGCCCTGATCCACGTACAATGCCTATAATGGCAGGACCTCCTTCCAGCTACTTGCAAGAGAAAACCAGTCCGCCAAGGTGAAGCTGATCTTGATGATGATCACCCTTCCCGTGGAAGGCGCCTCCTCAAACCTGGCTCGGTTTCTAGACTGCCATAACACCCAACAACCAGTGATTAGAAAATAGCTCGTGCCCCCTTTTCCTTACCAATAGCCTCAAACCCCTGGAACCAGCCAGACCGGAAGTCCTCCACACTTTCCACCTGAAAAGACAGCCTGAAGAAGCCACTGAAATACCCCCACACCGATCGAGCCCAATCCCCTGCCACGAAAATGTGAGACAATGTCTCCTCACGAAATTCTGTGCAACACTGGCAATGAGAGGCCATACTAATCCCCAGATGCTTGATATTATCATCAGACAATAGCGCACGATTCTGGATCCTCCACATGAGAATGTTGAACATAGTTGGGATGCTATTACACCAAATACACCCACTCCACCCCACTTGTTTCCCCTGGGTGTCGCTGCTCCTATATAACTCTTTTGACCTGAACTTCCCCGTGGAGGAAAGAGTGAAGACACATCGATCCTGCTCTACGCTGATGAGGATAGAATCAAAAACCTCACATTGGTCGACATCCAGGATGGATCTGAAAAACGATGGGTACTGTGCCGCCTCCTTGAAAGTGATCATAGGCGCTGGGCAGCCTGGATAACTGAGGGAGCTATCCGACCAATTGTGGTGCCAAAAAAAGATATTCCCCTCCCTAATTATTCACCGAGAGAGCTGAAAGATGTCTAGAATTAAGTTACTGACCGCCAACCAGAAAGGCAATCCACTCGCTGAAGACACTCCAGCACTGTCCCTGTACCTGCATGACATGAGGCTCCCCCACAGAGAACGTTCTTCTACTACCTCCCATGCCATCTTCACATGCATACAATGAATCGTAACATCTAAACTCTTCACATTTATCCCACCCTCCCGAATAGGCCGTGCCATCCTCCCGCAAGAAACCCAATGTCTCTTTCCCTTTGAAGATGCATCCCAGATAAACGATCCAAAAGCTTATCAATGGATCTGACAACCCCCTTTGGTACATTGGTCACCGAGACCGCATGGACTGGAATGGCCAAAAGGACACTATTCAAAAGGAATATATGACCTCCAAAAGATAAAAACCGGTTTTTCCAGTTCAAGATATGCCCCGAGATCTGGCTCACCACATGGTCAAAATCCGTTATCCACATTCTATCTGCTAACACTGTGGTCCCAAGATACTCAAAGGGAAATGATTGTTGCCTCATACCCAACCATGTACCCATAGTAGCCGCCCTACTCCCGATGCAAGCCTTGGACACATAGAACTCACTCTTCTCCCTGTTGATGATTTGACCACTCCAGTGGTAGTAATTCTCAAGAATCTTGATAATACCATGCACAGATTTCCACCCCCATTGCTGAAAATAATGGTATCATCCGCAAACATCAAGTGTGAAATGGATGGTAGGCCTACCTTCCTCTTGTAAGGATGGATATCCCCATTTGATAGCCCTCTGTTGATCATCCTACTCAGAGTATCTTGCATAAGAATAAAATTTCTTGGGGAGAGAGGGTCTCCTTGATGAAGGCCACACACCGACTTGAAGAATCCATGATTCTGCCCTATAAAAGACACAACCAACCAAGAATAGATGAAACACCAGAAGATGATATCAGAAGCCCATTTGGAGAGACCCAACTTTCCCAGAACCTTATTAATAAAACCCCATTCATCTTTTTCATATGCTTTATTCATATCCAGCTTGATCGCCATATTGTTCCCACGAAATTTTGTATTAATGTCTTTCAACATCTCTTGAACCAAAGCGATAGCTCCCAAGATCAAGAAATCCTTCACAAACCCATGTTGATCCAAAGAGATCCACCAAGGAAGAAGGCCTGATAGATGCCTGTTAATGATGCTCACTAGAATTTTGTAATGGAAGTTACACATACTCACCGGCCGGTAGTGAAGAAGGGATGAAGGGTCCTTTACCTTTGGTAAGAGAATCAGGGCTGTAGCAGCCACAATCCAAGGCAATCTACCACCTCTAAAAAAATCCTTATTGTAAATGGATACGTACCCCTTAACCACCTCCCATGAGCTTCTATAAAAGGATCCAGGAAAACCATCGGGACCTTCCACACTTTCATGATTGAGGTTAACCATAGCCGCATAGATCTCCTCCTCCTCTAGGATTCCCTCCAGCATTAGATTGTCCCGGTTTGGTACCCAAGACACAATCCCCTCCTAGAACTCCTCATCCCCCTGAGGATACCCTTGGCTCATGTTTGGGTTCAGACCAGTAAGAATATCCTTAATGAAAGCAACTAATATCCCACCAACCACTTCTTGGTCATCTGTGAAGGTACCATCATCAAGCTCCAGGTTCGGAGTAACAAAGTGCCACCTCTCCCTTATGCATCCATGGAAAAAAGCTGTATTTTTGTCACCCTCCTTAAGCCATTTAATTCTCGAGCTTTCTCTTGCCCTACATTCCTGGGAAAGGATCATGACAGCTAAAGCACTTCTCTTCTCAAAGAGCTCCCCAAAGGCTTTCTCATCCCAAGCATCCTCTATTTTAGCCTCAAGGCGGTCAATGTATCTGTTAATATAATCCAACTCATGGTCCATGGGGGTATTCTCTTAGCCCATGTTTGAAGGGATATCTTAAGACGTCTCAATTTCTGATGTAGGGTCACCCAAGAGTGTCCTTGAATTGGGACCTCCCAGATCGACTTCACCGTTTTCTAATAGCCTGGAATACTTGACCAATGACTCATAAACTTGAAACTCTCTTGCGGCAAGACCCCCTATTCATAGTTAGTAACAACGGAGAGTGATCAGAGATGCCTCGGGTCAAATGCTCTAACTTCGAATTTGGGAACATCGAGATAGCTTATACATTGGCTACACATCGGTCCAGCTTACTCCAACAATGGTTTCCACCCCTCCTGTTGTTACACCAAGTGAAAGGGTAACTTGTGTAGCCCAAATCCAAAAGCCCCTTCCCTGCCAAGAACTGAACAAAAGATATGCTAGCCTACTCCTAAAATTCACCCCTCCCTTTCCTTTCCTCAGGGTCTGTAATGATTTTAAAATCACCCCCAACACCCAAGGCTGATTCCCTGGGTTGAAGGCATTCAACGCGCTCCAAAGCACCAACCTCATCTGAGCATCACAACTACCATAAATAAAGGACATGATTATGGTATCCCCAGCACCTGACACTCTCATTTTTATGTACTGGTCTTCTACCTGAAGCAGCTCCACCGAGACATCGTTATTCCAGAATATCTATATGAACCTGTTAATAGGGTCTACATGAAAGGATACATGTAGCTTCACCCTACGTGAGAACTCCTTGAATTTAGCAGAATTATTCTTGTGCTCAAGGACCACTACCACCTTGATCCTACGTTTTCCACTTCTAACATAATAAAATCAGTTTTCACCCTTTCCCCCATACCTCAGGAATTCTAGATTATTGTAGGTATCATTGGAACAACTCTCACCCGGTATTAACCCCAGGTACCACAATCTCAAACACTTTGGAAGCAAAGCGCTCCATATCCTGACTCTTTTTCACTGCAGACCTGGTACTCACCCCCAAACCACCCACTAAAAGGACTGATGGAGAGGCAGGAGGCTTTGCTGGTCACTTGACTAGTGACCCACTCTCCACCAACGGGGTCAACTGACCCTTAGAATCATGCTTCGCAACCACCAGATCCACAGAGGTACCTGAACCAACCTCAGAACCCTCACTGAACAGCCCACCTCTCTCTGAGGAGGACCAAACCTCAGAAGCTGCAGAATCATCCAGTGTAGAACTACAAGCCAACCTCCTAATATTTCTAAAAGTACCTGAAGCAG
Organism: Viscum album; assembly: GCA_963277665.1. Taxonomy (NCBI): domain Eukaryota; kingdom Viridiplantae; phylum Streptophyta; class Magnoliopsida; order Santalales; family Viscaceae; genus Viscum; species Viscum album. The sequence goes on along the minus strand of OY728139.1, from coordinate 760,613,488 downwards.
GGATCCTAACCTCATTGCCACCAACCATATTGAGAGACTACTGCACACCAAAACTGTCTTTAAAGGATACATTACACCAGGCCCGTACCCTCAACACCAACCCTCCTAATGGAGAACACAGTACATTTTCCAGACATTCCCCTACTAACAGCAGCTGGGAGGAGTCGCAGCCTGGCTGATAGGAGTCCATCTTTGGCCAGCCAACTCCCGACTGAAATGGGACCAACGCCTTGCATTGCTGATGGGAAGGTTCTGCTAAGGCCGTAGAATCCTTGCAAGGAGACAGTGCCCGAGGAGCCACCGAGCCACCAGAGGGCCGCGAAGGGACAACAGACCCTGAAGAGAACTGATCAGAAATCGCCCCTGCCCGTGAGGGAAACACCACCCTAGGCCTGGCACCTCTGTCAACTCGAGGCTGGAGATCATGACCCCTTCTCCTGCATCTTTGAACTAAATGACCCTACAGAAGACAGAATCCGTAATACCGGGGAAAGATAGGGAAGATGAAGACCTGGGTCCATACAATGGACTCTTGTACCTTCTGAGATATCTTCTACGAAATCGGTAAGGAAAGGTCCATCTCGATGAAAATTTGGGGGGTCAACATCTCCTCATCACACCGAGACCGAGGATCCACACATAGAAAACCTCCCAGAGCATCACCTATATCATTGAGGAAAGATTCATTCTGAAACAGCATTGACAAACCTAGGAGGATTACCCACACAGCAGCAGAAGGGCTTTCCATCCCTTGGAGAACCTCCATCGACCACCTAAAAAGGTTGAAATGCCAGCGACCCATAAACCGAGGGGAAAGGCACCATGACAGGAAGAAGTCTGCCCCGAAGAGAAAACTAGGCAAAATGAGAGCCTATGCACTGTCGACACTCGAACCTATCCTTCCAACCCCCAAGAAGCCATGAACCTTTTGAACACTTGGAGAGAGGGCTTCAAAGACACAAACCGCACCACCAATGTCCGCCTCAAACCCGCCATCACCTCATTAAATTCCAATGCAAGGGATGACAGGGTAAGAAGGGAACCATCCCTCACCACCGAGTTTGAGAACGGTGCGATCGCTGGAAAGCACTGGTCCGAAATCCTGAGAGGATTCCTGCACAACACTTCCTTAAAAGACACTGTCAACCGACCATCCCTAGGGAAAGGAGCCGAGGACCCCCAAAAAGAAGGTTCCCTACCACACAACGCCTCAAATCTAGGATCGAACGGAGCAGGAGTTGGGATCGACGCCAGAGAACGAGACGACGAGGGCGCATCGGGTGGAAAAATTCCAAAACCACCAGGCGCGTGTGGCACGTTCATCGGGAGAGAAGCCATTTCCATGGTTCGTGCTTTGTTCAAACCTTATAAATTCAATTTACATGTTTGGATATTTTATTTTGAAATGTATCTTTTCCAAATTGAACCATGAAGCTAAATTTGATTAATGGATTTTTTATAAAAAATTTCATGATTTTATAACAAAACCACTCAATGGATGTGTGTTGTCTTCTAAATCAAAACATATTGATTTGTGATATAAATAATGCTTATCTAGTTTCATAGGTTTTCCTTTATGCTTTGATGTCATGATTTGGAAAATGGAAGGTTTCGAGACATATCCTTTATTGATGTTATGAAATGGAACTTTCCATCCTTTGATAAATGTTTAATTTGGACCAAGCACCTCCTAAGTTCTTGACTTTCTTGTAAATGTGATTACCCATGTAGGTAATTTTTGAACTAACCATAACACATCCTAAGTTCCTATTTGAGTACTGTAAAGTGAATTTAATTATTTTACATGACTAAATGGTATGTTTCAAGTTGAATAGCCTACTAATGATGAATTTATTTTCCTTGGTAGTTTAAATGTTATGTCTTGATCATATTGAATTGCATACTTCATGATGGTTTTCATACCTTAAAATATTTGAATATGATAAATGAAATGAAGTGTAAAGGGTGGCAATACCATGCCGTTATTTCATGTTTAATTTGAATTGTTATAAATTGAATTCCCTTAATTATAATGGGCTATTTAAATGAAAATCATGAGAGGTTTTTCCTCATGGATTACATTATATATATGATGATGCCATTATATGGTCTTGATAAATGTAAAGAACGGGAGGTATTTCTATATGGATGGTTATTATAAACCTGACTATACCTAATACATAGACTACGGAATGATGGTAAGGGTTATGTTGGGAAAGGAGGCATCGCATTCGCTTATATTCAATGTTGATCATGACAACTCACACTAGTGATACTGTATGGGTTTCGGGATGAGGCACCACAGACCATTATTAGAGTGATTCCATGGTGTCTCAATCGAAATCTAGAGTGTTGTTTCATGATTTCTCTCACTCTTCTTTAGATGTAGAGAATGTACCCTATTTCATGATCTTATTGGATCATTTAGACTGGTTATGGTTGTCTGAGTTACACCCCGATCCACCAAGTAACTAGTATTCTGAGTATATGGACATTAGGCATCTGTATGCACTTGGTTAATATAGGTGGAGGCAATATGTAGATAAACTATATATATATATATATATATATATTATTACTATATGTATAGTTACTTATCTGACATATTATTCTGGATATGATCTGATGCAGGTATAGCTGCCAGGTGTCCCTTAGGAACCTGGGTGGGTTATTTTTTATTTATTCAGTATTTTTATTTATTCATATTATCTGCACACTACATACTTATATTCACGGACTAGATTAAACTATAGAATCCAAGGTTGGGAACCTACCAGGATTATTATCTCACACCTTGGTAGGGCTGCCATTGTACTAGGGTATCCGAGTTGACCTTATGATTTCAGGACCCTGGTTCATCACTTGATATTTTTAGCTTATACCAAGGAGTTAGGAACACAAGATCGATCTGGGGCTTTGGATGCTTGTTGAGATTTCCCTTGGTTATTTACTTTTCTTTTCATTCTTGTTTTGTACTATATCTTGTAGTGTCTTGTATGTTTTTTTCATTATGAATCATCTTCAGGACATGAATTCATCAGTTTTATCTTGGATTTGTCTATTATTTATATTCAGTCATATTATTCTTCCACTGATTTGTCATTTATTTCTTACTACTTCAATTATTTATTTATTTTACTACCTATTATACCACTATGGTACTCTGATTATGAGTGTATAGTCTCCCCACTATCACCTCCAAAGACCCTCGCTGCTTGTTGATATCCATTATTGTATGGGAAGGTGTGCTTGAGGCCATGTGATCCACCAGTCTGGATATCGTGTTTTTTCTCAGTCAGGCTGGTATGTTATAGTTATTCCTCAATATCATTTTTCATCCATGGATAGATGGTTAGACATAGTGTACTATCCAAACTTTGGAAGACATGTTTCTTGCAAGTAATCTTGATTTTAGAGGTTCTTGGTTGAAGAAACTATCATTGGTTGAGTTTTACTATAATAATATCTATCACTCGATCATTGTTACTGTTGTATCTAAAGAGTTGTATGGATAACCTTGAAAATGTCTATTGTGTTGGGATATGGATGGGAAATCAAAAATTCTTAGACCAAAATTGGTACATAACATAAGAGATAAGGCACATGTGATACTTGAGAAAATGAAGAAATATCAGGGGCATTATAATCCATATGCTGAGCATAGAAAGAGGCCTATAGTTCTAAATATTAGAGATCATGTATTCTTAAAGGTATCTTCCCATCATGAGAAATAATGTTTTTGTTATAGGAGTAATCATTCTCCATATATTTTTGGTATTTTTGAGTTTTTAGTGTGAAACTGTGAAGGTTTTAACTAATTGATGAGTCCTCTAGAGATGGATTAGATCCATGATATTTTGTACACGTTGTATCTTCATTGATATCATCATTATAACTCACATGTAATTGGATAGGGTGAGTTAGATGTTGCAGATGATTTGACATTCAAGAAATGACTTGTTATGATTTAGTACTATTGGGAAATAGTATTATGTGGGTGTGATATCCCTTTAGTTGGTGTCACGTGGTGACATGGTTGGTTAAAATAGCGTTTTATGGAACATGAGTTGTAGATTCAAACTCAATATCCTGATTTTTTAATGATTTTTTGAGATGATATGTATTCCCTTAGCCATATTGATGATATGTTGATGATGTTGTGTGATTTTATAACCTTCCCTTATGATGATTTGGTTATTATCTTATAATAGTGAGATCCCTATTTGAGATCTATCTCAGAGTATGTCTTCATTATGAACCCATTTTGTTTCCATTCCAATTTTTGATTTTTGATTTTGAAGGATGAGAATCGTTTTATAGGTATTTAATTTAAGGGTTCAGATTTTATTAAACCCTCCATTCTTTTATTTATTAGGCATTAAAGGAGTCTAGGGAAGTTCAGTCATAGTCTTGGGGGATATGTAAGGAGTTATACTAGTTTTCTTGATGTATCATGTTGTGAGTATTAGGTTGTGACATGAGTTTTCTCTTTTGGTGTGGGGTTAAGTTCTTGAGAGTTACTAATTTCTCTATTTATCGGGGATTTGTTGGTTATGGTGTGATGTGTTGTGTTTTGGAATATTGTGTTTCAAGGGTTCTTAAGAAATTAATACATAAGGTAATTAACATGGTTTAATCTTACTTATAGTCATTTGAGTTAATCCTATATGGTATTCATTAAATCATGGTGAATATTGTTGTGGCATGATGGTTTCGTCATTTTAAGTTGAATATTATGTGTGGATTAATTTAATATCGTGTGAGAATCGATTTTAATATAATTATTATCATTTTTATGTAAATTATTGTCTATCAATTCCATTAGATCTATCTCTATAGGATTCTTTGTGATGTGATACATAGGTTTCACCATGAACATATCCTAGGATTGATCAGGTTGAGAGAGATTTCTAAGAATTATTCCATGATTTCTAGGAGTTTTAGGGTTGTAACATGATAACATTATCCTTTATTTGAACCTATTCATTATTTTTAGAATAAACTGTTCTTCACCATGAATAAAGGGGATACATATGGGGAGATTATACAATGATCTTCAAATCTAGGCTCGTTGTGGAATGAGGAATCCTATTCATGCTGTGATGTAGTGTTTTTAAGATTTATCTATAAATTTGAGGTGCCCCTTTAATTTTTTATACCCTCCTTCTCTCAAACCCTAGGTAGAAATCAGAGTGTTTTAGATAAACCTTGGCTTTAGTGATCGATACTTAGGCCTTTTATTTGTGAAATGACTACATTCAATGAAAGGTTTCTCTTTTACTCTTTAAGTCTCTTCGTTCTTCTATTGTTTCTTATCTCCAAGCCATAAAAATTATATTATTTATATTTTCTATATTATTCTTCGACGATTGATGCATGATTCCTAGTGGAAAATGTTCATAGGGTTCATGGGTTCAATATGAGTTTTCATTTTATTCTTCACCATCCTTTATCCTATCTTCTTCATTGTTTATTGAAGCATACTATCTATATTTTGGATTTCAGACCTCTGATATTTTATTATATATAAGTGTGGTATTAACATGCTTTGGTTTTCAATTTGTGAATAATGGGAATCAACCTAATGAAGATAATGAACCTAAAAATAATGAAATTGAAAGGGGATTTAGTTTTAACATGAAATTATGACTATATTTGTATTATTGATTTATATTTTTTCATATATCATGTGGTAGTATGTTTTTTTAAATGTTTGAATATCATATGATTTTTTTAAGAAACTTATAGATGGTAAGATAAAGAGGATATTGATCATATGATTGATAATTTTAAATGTAATTTCTTTGAATTGTTTAATATGTTGGAGTATTTCTTTGAGTATATTTATTGATATTATATACTTGTAATGGTTAATGGATTTTTATATTTGATGTTTATTAAAACTATCCATAATCGACTAATAACTTTAAATGGTAATAAAAGGGGATATTTGATGGAATTAATATTATTTACTCCCTATGCCCTATTAATGTCTCCATTAAGTTTATTTTCATTATTTGAAGTGGTGTTTATTTTATATTGAAAATTTTCACTACTGGTGTTATGATTTTTATACAATATATTTTAGAATATTCGATCCCTTGATGGGTTTAAAATTGAAGCCTAGTTATAGATTGGTTTAAAAGGTGGGGGTTTGATTTGTTTTTGATATTTTAGTGCTGGCAGAATATTGTGGTTGATAGTGGGATGGCATGGATAACATGGAGAAGTGTTGGGAATTAGGTTTTGGTGGTTGGATTGAGATGGAGGTGGTGGTTAGTTACTAATTGATTATTTTGTTGATGATGGTTTCTTGTGTAATCCATGTTTTTACCATTCTTATTAGTATAATAGTAACATCTTAGCACCCCTGAGTTATGGAATGACAATATAACTAAAAAAATAAATAATGAGGATGTGATACCATGATTTAATGATGACCTAGTAAATAATTAAGTGAAAATCTAAAAATTGAAGGAGTTAATGAACATAGGTTGGGGTAACTAAAGATTAAGGTATTAAATAAAAGTACATTGGCTTTAGATTATTAATGGGAATATTATTCTAGAATTTATAATGGGAAATTTCCAAATTGATTGTAATATATTAATAATGATGGGTAACTAATAGTGATAAATTTGATGCTAGTTGTGTGCTTAGGGGTTTACTTGCTTCACAGTGTCCAGTGTTGGTAGATGGGTTTTGATGCATGATGCCAGTTATATTCTAAGCCTTATATTGGAAAGTTTTCATTAGAATGATTTTGTGTAATTATATATTCAGTTTGTTTTGTTATTTAGTATGCTCCACCACCCAACTCATATAATTCATGTCCATACTCATCCTTGGGTTCTAGGTGTTTTTCCAACATCTATGTTATCAAGGATATATATGGTTGTCTACTCCCACTACCCCACTTTCTCTTCCAGAAATTGTTTGGAATATGTGTATGTACGGACTATGAATACTTATGGTTATAGGATGTGTACTCACAAAAGCTATTGTGGGTCATAGTTATGATATAAATGTATATACAAAATGTGGAAACATAAAGTTATAATATATATCGGTATCCAAGTTGTAGTGTATTTTGGTTATTACATTTGTATATATGAAAGGGTATTAATGGATTAAAGATGTAACACTCTATTTTTTTTATTTTAATAATTTGGAAAATGTTAGGGGGTATTTTTTGAGCCAATCACTAAGATGACATGAGATTCTAAGGCCCTGAGAGTGTTTGTATTTATATATTGAAAATGTTAAAATATATTTTATCACACACGTGCATCATTTTGATTTGAAATTTTTCCCATTGTTGTCGACCTCGTATAGAAAATATGAGACCATGGTGGATTTTGGAGTGTGGGGTTTACCCTAGGCGCGACCTAATGTTGGTCGGCGTAGGATGTTTAGTTGAGGTAACTGTTGGTGGGTATGTCAACTGTGATAATTAATTTAATTTATTTATTTATATAATTACCATAAACTTGGACTTCCACTATGGGAAATGTGAGCATTTGCGGCAGGTCATTTGCGATGGGTCGGTGTCTCGTCGCAAATAGTCCGTCGGAAGGGTTCTTTTGCGACGAGAGCACCCGCCCTTCGCAAATGATAAGGTTTCAGTGATGGGGTGATGGTTCACATTGCGAAAGGGTATTTGCGACGGGCCATCATATCCCGTCACAAATACCCGATGACGTTTTTTTTTGTATTTGCGATGGGATATCAATCACATCGCACAATACTATGTCAGAAAGTAGTCTTTTGTGACAGGCCCCGTCACAAAAGACTTTTTAACCACCGCTCCTAATTAATAGGGGTGGTGGACATTTTTGATGAGAATCTCATCGCAACTAATCTAACCTACATATACCCCCACCCATTTTTCATTATTTCATTCAATTCTCTACTCCTCTCTCTATGTCTAGTGGAAAATTTTCACTCAAATTTTTTTATAGTTTAAATTTTTAATTCGGGCCGTTATTCGCAGCTTATATCATTCAAATGCTTTAGTTTTAAGGTATTTATCTATTTCTTTTATTTATTTACGTAATTCATTTTATTTTATTTTATTTGTAATTCTTGTTAATTAGCTGTAGTTAAATTAAATTAGAATTAAATAGTTTTATTTATCACTGTTTATGTTTATTTTTACAAATAATTACTTGTGATTAGTGTCAATTAGTATTAATTAATAGTTATTATATTAATTATTATTAATTATTAATAATTAGTATTAAATTGTAATAATTAGTATTAAATTGAAATAATTAGTATTAAATTATAATAATTAGTAGTAAATTGCAATAATTAGTTATAAATTGTAATAAATTGCAATAATTAGTAATAAATTATAATAATTTGCAATAAATTCTAATAATTAGTAATAAATTGTAACGATTAGTAAAAAATTATAATAATTAGTAATAAATTGTGACAATTAGTAATAATTAGTCATAAATTGTAATAATTGGTGACAATTTGTAATAATTAGTGACTAATTGTAATAATTGGTGATAAATTGTAATAATTGGTGATAAATTAGAATAATCGGTGATAAATTGTTATAATTTGTAATAAATTGTGATAAATTACAACAATTAGTAATAAATTGTAATAATTAGTAATAAATTGTCGTAATGAGTAATAAATTGTAATAATTAGTAATAAATTCTAATAATAAGTAATAAATTGTAATAATTTGTAGTAAATTGTAATAATTAGTAATAAATTCAAATAATTAGTAATAAATTCTTACAATTGGTAATAAGTTTTAATAATTTTTAATAAATTGTAATAATTAGTAATAAATTTTAATAATTAGCAATAAATTGTAAAAATTATTAATAAATTTCAACAATTAGTAATAATTATTAATTTTTTTAATAATAACTAATAAATTATAATAATTAGTAATAAATTATAAAAATGAGTAATAAATTAAAATAATTAGTAATAAATTGTAATAATTAGAAATAAATTGTAATAATTAGTAATAAATTGTAATAAATCGTAATAATTAGTAATAAATTGCAACAATTAAGTTTAATTAGTAATAAATTATAATAATTAGTAATAAATTATAATAATTAGTAATAAATTATAATAATTAGTAATAAATTATAATAATTAGTAAGAAATTATAATAATTAGTATTAATTAGTAATAAATTTTAATAATCTGTAACAAATTCAAATAATTTATATTAAATTATAATAATTAGTAGTAAATTCTAATAATTAGTAATAAATTGTAATAATTAGTAATTTTTTTAATAATTAGTAATAAATCATTATAATTAGTAATAAATTACAATAATTAGTAATAAATTGTAATAGTTAGTAATAAATTGTAATAATTAGTTATAAACTATAATAGTTAGTAATAAACTGCAATAATTAGTAATAAATTCTAATAATTAGTATTAAATTATAATAATTAGTAATTAATTGTAATAAATAGTAATAAATAGTAATAATTAGTAATAAATTGTAATAATTAGTAATAAATTGCAACAATTACTAATAATTAGTAACAAATTCTAACAATTAGTAATAAATTTTAATAATTACTAATAAATTGTAATAATTAGTAATAAATTGTATGAATTAGAAATAAATTTTAATAATTAGTAATAAATTCTAATAATTAGTAATAAATCCTAATAGTTAGTAATAAATTCAAATAATTAATAATAAATTGTAATAATTAGTAATATATTCTAATAATTACTAATAAATTCTAATAATTAGTAATAAATTGGAATAATTAGTAATAAATTGTAATTATTAGTAATAAACTGAAACAATTAGTAATAATTAGTGATAAATTATAATAATTAGTAATAATTAGTAATAAATTACAATAATTAATAATAAATTCTAATAAGTAATAATAAATTATAATAATAAGTAATAAATTCTAATAATTAGTTATAATTAGTAATATAATCTAATAATTAAAAATAAATTCTAATAAATAGTAATAAATTCTAATAATTTGTAATAAATTGATATAATTAGTAATAAATTACAATAATTAATAATAAATTTCAAAAATTAGTAATAAATTGCAACAATTAGTAATAAATTGTAATAATTAGTAATGATTAGTGTTGGTCGGAGTGGATACTCAAGAGGGGGGTGAATTAAGTTCCAATAAAAATTTCTGTTAAAAATATTTCTCTTAAAATCTCCCAATTTTAAAACAAAGTTAAACTATAGTGAATCTATACAGAGTGTAAATGTTCAATCCATTTCTCAAATATTGATTAGGTCTCAGTTGAATTAATCTGAATATTAAATTAACTTTTGAAACTAACTTACTGGTTTAAAATAAGTATAAAAACTTGCTAATTTAACTATCAAAGTAGCTTTAAAATAGTTTTGTATTTCAAAGTAATAAGCAGCGGAATGTAAAATATATATGTAATACTTATAGACTTAAAATAAAAGCACAACAAAGTTAACCAAGAGGATCAGTCTCAAGATGAGACTTAGCCCTCTCAACAATTTATATGAATTGATCCACACCCTGGATCAGGGGTAAAAAACAGTACACTACTGTCCAGGTCCAAAGACCTCTACCACAGTTCTTCATGGGAAAACAAACAAAAACACACAGGCTGTCCAGGTCTTACTTGACATATACCACTATCCACAGTGGGAAACAAAAGATTTATGGAGTTTGAGTGAGGATTTATGAATCCTCCAGTTTAGCATAGGAGACAATGTGTGTGTAAAATAAACAGGGTACACACAATGCTAAAAATGTAAATATAGAATCACTAAAGATAAGTATGACTGAGTTTAGAAATGTTTTAGTGGTCAGTAGTGCAGCTCTGGACTCGATTGGTTGATCAGAAAATCTTCTATGTCCTTCTCTGGTTTCTTCTCAGAAAACAGAGTGTTGTTTTATTCTTGGGTTCTTGGTTCATCTTATGAGTTTGAGAGCATGAAGTATTTGATGTAGTCCTTCTCTCAAGATGCAGCTTGTGTTCTCCTCTAGAATGAGTTTCTTCGTGTATGTTCAGAACTCTTGGAGTATGAAGGTAGACTTGTGAAAAATGATTCACGTTTGAATGCTATTTAGATCTTATCTCTTTCACCCTTCATGTATCTTCTTAGTTCATTGATGCTTGTTGTATATATCCAGTGTGTTCTTCTTGTGTTGCAAATATGTCTATGTGTATATGTCCAGTGTTCTCTTTCCATCCCTTTATAGCTTTCAGCTTCAGCCGAAAAGAATAATCGCCTTTTTCATGGGTACTAGGTACGGTTCCCTAACATGCAACAGAAATCATTAAATAACATTATCTGCATTAAAACCATCAAATGTAACTGTTAGCTAAATAAATAAATAGTATTAAGAGTATAGGGTTTGAATGGTTGGTCAATCATTAGTAGCCGTTTATTGGTATACATGCATAGTGGACTTTGTGTTGCAGAACCTTCGATCGGTAACTCTTTTGAACTTGCATCGGTAGCTCATATACCGGTGACTTTAGTTCCATCGGTAGCTCTTGTTATCAGTAGCTCTTGATCCATCGGTAGTTGTTGCTCCATCGGTATATGTTTCTCTATCGGTAGACTTACACTATCAGCAACCTTCAATCGGTAGCTCGATATATCAGTGACTATACTTGTATCGGTAACTATCTGTGAACTGGCTCTATTGGTAGACTTCTGTCTATCGGTAGCTCTGGTCTATTTTTCTGTTGGTAGCTCGGTAGACTGGTTCTATCAGTAGGCTTTCTCATATCAGTAGCTCTGGTTTGTGATTCATTACTTGTATTAGTAGGCTTACTCTATCGGTAACTACTGGTAGACATGCACATCAGTAGCTCGTCTGTTCTGTCGGTAGACTTTGTGTCTGCTTACCGGAAACTCTGTTTATATCAGTGACCTTAGTGTATCGGTGACTCTGTCTAACGGTAGACTAAGTCTATCGATAGACTGAGTACCGATAGCTCTATACCAGTTGCTATAACACTTTTCTGTTTTATGTAAAACACATCCGAATGGATTAGAAGAACTTCATAACTCATATACATATAGATAGACATGGATTAACATATATCAGGGATAATTTTAATATTATTATCATCTTGATCACAGATTGAAAGAATTAATATATAGGAAATCATTAGATTGATATTATCAAAGTATATGAAAGCATAATTGGGATTATCAAAACAGGTGAGGTCAAAAATTAGTAATAAATTATAATAATCTGACAATTAATAATAAATTTTAATAATTATTAATAAATTTTAATAATTAGTAATCAATAGTAATAAATTCTAATAATTAGTAATAAATTGAAACAATTAGTAATAAATTATAATAATATGTAATAAACTCTAAGAATTAGTAAAAATTGCAATAATTAGTAATAATTAGTAATAAAGTCTAATAATCAGTAATTAATATATAATAATTAGTAATTAATTTCTAATAATTACAAATAATTACTAATAATTACCAATAATTAATAGTAATTAGTAATAATTAGTAATAATTAATAATAATAAGCAATAATTCAAAATAATTATCAATAATTAATAATGATTATCATTAATTAGAAATTTGTTTTTATAAATTAAAAAAAATTGAAATAAGTTTTCATAATTTCTAATGAATTAGAAACTCCCTTTTGACCGACACCTTATCTACTTGCAATTTTCTACCACTGAAATCACTATGAAATTTTTCCCCTCACGTACAGATATCTATTTTCATATGCATGTGAATGGAGAGCAGCGCAGTGAGCCCTTCTTGGTCTCCATTCTCATGCATAAAAAAATAGATATGTGTATGTGAGATCATATTTTTAATAATCATTTCAGTTGGAGAAAGTTGGAAGGAGATGAGTGGTTGAGAAAAAGAGGATCTTTTTCCTAACGACTCATCACCTTACAACTTTCTTCTAGTGAAATCACTATGAAGAATCTCTTCTGAGGTATGGATATCCATTTTCATATGCATGGGGAAGGAGAGCAGCACAGAAAGGCCTCCATGATCTCCATCCTCATGCATATGAAAATGGATATCCATACCTCAAAGTTGATTTTTCATACTGATTTTAGTTAGAGATAATGGAGATGAGTCTTTGGGAAAAAGAGATTCCACCAATCCGCTGGAAATTGTGTCGCCGGTAATTAGGAATTATTAGTAAAAATTAGTTATAATCAATAATAATTCGTGGTAATTAGTATAAATTATTATAAGTTAGTGTAGATATGTATAAAAGTTAAAAAATACTATAAATAAGTATGAAATAATATAAATTATTTTAATTTGATAGAAAAGGGAATTTAATTTTCCTTTCTTTTTTGGATAGTGTTTTTATAATATAAAATTACAAAAAAAATTATTTTATATTTTTTAGAGAAATATGGAACAAGGAATTTGAAAACAATCATTATAAAATGATTGTTCTTGGATAAATCATCCCAATAATCCAAAATGTTTTGGTTTAAATCCTGTATATATTAAGGGCGTTAAAGCCTTCTTATCATTTGCATCATCAAAATCAGAATTTTTTTTCAGAATTGACAATAAAGTGTCCTTATAAAAAATGAACTGTGAGGACGTTTGACACATTTGACAACATTGGGGGTTATTTATTAAATTTAGGTTTTCAATCATATTATACTTTTTGGTATCAATATGGTGAATACAGTTCTATAGAAGATACTAATAATTTGGTTCTGGATCTAGCACAATTTGAAAATTTAGTGCATGATGGTATAGGTTCATCTTTTCAAAAAGATGAAACTTAGGATGATATTAATTTAACTCCTAAGTTGGAACCATATCATTTTTATTAGTTGTTGAGGTCCACTAATGATGCCTTATATCATGGTTGCAAGATAAGAAAATATGAAGCAGTTTCTAAATTTATGGTTATTAAATCAGATAATGGAATATCAAATACCTATTTTGATTAGATACTATCTTTAGTAAAAACACTACTACCTGAAGGAAATATGTTGCCTACAAATTTCTATGAGAGAAAGAGGTTGGTTGGTAATATGGGTCTTGATTACTAGAAGATTCATGCAGGTTCAAATGATTGCATCTAATATTATGGTGAAAATAAGTTGTTGGATATTTGTACCACATGTGGGAAATCAAGGTATAAAGAGGATCAATAGGATAAGTCTAGATTTATTGCTGTAAAAAAATTGAGATATTTCCCGCTTACACCTAGATTGCATCATTTATTTATGTCTTAGAACACATCGGCATTGATGTCATGGCACAAAACCAAGATTACAACTGGTAAAAACTTAAATCATCACTATGATGGATATTCCAAGAAACATTTTTACAATGTGCATCCATGTTTTTCTTTAAAATACCAAAACTTGTGATTGAGTCTTTCTACTAACAACTTCTATCCATTTGGTTCTTACAGTAGTTAGTATTCAGGTTTTCTTGTATTTATAACTCTATACAATTTCCCTCTTTGGATGTTGATGAAGGAACCATATATATTTTTGAACTTATTAATTATAGGATATCTGAAAAGAATATTTATGTTTATTTGAAACCATTGATTGACGAGTTAAATTCATTATGGAGTAATGGTGTGAGTACATTTGATGTTGTTGCGAAACACAATTTCTCATTGAAAGCTACCTTGATGTGGACAATTACTGACTTCCCAAAATATGTCATGTTATTTGGATGGAGTACACATGGTCCAAAATCATGTTTGTACTGTATGAGAGACATGAAATCATTTATGCTCATCAATGAAAATAACATTGTTTTTCAACTATCATCGCATATTCCTTCTAACTGATCATACTTTTCAGAGGAAAAAATATATTATATTAGAAATGGGAAAATTAAAAGAGATGGACCTCCAATAATGATCTCAAGTATAGTGTTAAAATCAATTATCTCTTTAGTACCTCCCATCACATTTAGACCAATAATAAACCAATAGAAAATTTATGGATTTGGGAAAGAACAAAATTGGATAAAATGGAGAATTTTTTGGGATCTTTCATATTGGTCTAATTTTTTTATCCATCACATGTTGGATGTCATACATATTGAGAAGAACTGTTTTGATAATTTATTTCATACATCATTTGATACACCAGGTAAGACCTAATATAATATAAATCCACAATTAGATCTTGGAAAATTTTTCATGTGACTAGAACATGAATTGTTTGAAAATGTCAGATCACAGAATTTAATAAATTAAAAATCATATTATACACTCTCCAAATATAATTGAGCATTATGTTGTCAGTGGATTACATATTTGAGACTTCAAGATGGTTATGATTCCAATTTGGGAAAATGTGTTAGAAATGGTCATATTACAGGATTAAAATTTCATGAATATCATGTTATAATGGAAATACATATGCCGATTAGATTAAGAGGATTGTTAAATGATATGATTTGGGATGCACTAACAGATATATCATATTGTTTCCAGGACATTTGTGCAGTGAAAAGTTACTATGATGCATTAAGAAAACTGCAAGAAGATGTTGTTTTAATTTTATATAAACTGGAAAAATAATTTTTGTCATCTTAGTTTGAATAAATGTAACATTTGATATTACATTTTACTCATGAAGAAAAATGTGGAGGTACAATACTATTCTGATGGATGTATCCATTAGAGAGATGTATGCAGAAATTGAAGAAAAAAGTACATAACAAAGCATCGGTGGAATGTTAAATTGCAGAAGATTATTTGCAAGATGAAATTTCTTTTTTATGCTCTCATTACTGTAAATATAAATATCCCATAAAACACAACTTTATGGTCCGCAATAATGGAAATTTTGACAATGAAATGGAAAATAAATTATCAATTTTCAATCATCCTGAACTTCGCTTCAGTGGATTTCATGAACGATGGATTTTAGATGATGACATCAAAAAGATCATACATATGTTCTGCTCAACTGTGATGAAATGACACCGTTTTTACACTGAGATATCTTATCACTTATTCTATAATTCTTGTTATAGTGAATTAATCTCATTTTATTTTTAGGTTATATGATAATCATATCAAGAAACAACTTCCAAAAATTATAGCAGTTGGTCTTGAAGAATGTTGGAAAAAAAAGTTTTCAAACTGGTTTAAAAAAATAGTTACATAAATTATTTTTCATTTAACATATAAAATAAATTTATTATCTATTATATTGAAAATTTGTTTACAAATTTTTAAGAATATCAACTTGATGATAAAATTGATAATCGATTGTGTGTATTGAGTAACCCACCATAAAAGTGGTTAAATATTGTAATGCATATGTGGTGAAGATTTTTCAATTTCATACATGTGCATATGAGGATGAAAAAAAAAACAATAACTAGTGGTGTTTTCTTGAGAGGATCTCATCATAGAGAAACTGAAGTTGACTTTTACAGCAATCTAGAAGAAATAATTGAACTGTGTTATGTGGGACAACATTACATAATGATGTCTAAATGTCAGTGGTTGGATACTGAGAGAGGCTTGCATGTTCATCTGACCCATAGAATCATTGATATTAAATATAAAATCCTTATTATAGTAAATGAACAATTTTTATTGTCTCATTAGGAACATCAAATTTATTATTCAAAATATTATACTACTTTAAGAGAGTTGCGTGATTGGTGGAGCATAATAAAAATTAAATCTTGAGAAAACCAGTTTACTCAATGTGAATGTGGTTCCACTGAAGTTGAATAAATTGAATTTTTTCAAGAGACTACTCCAAATCCATATTTTTTATGAAGAGACACAAATATCGATGATGACTGCTCACTATTAAGCATTGATGGTGAAAATGATGTTAGTAATATTAAAAATGAATTTGAAATGATAAGGGATGATGAAATTGAAACTCATAAAGAAATTGATGATATTGGGGAGAAATATGAAGACATTGACATCATTAGATATGAAGATGAGGATGAAGATAAACATTGACACAGTTAAATGGTGGTTATAATCATAATATATATATATATATAATAGTTATTTTCAACTATTTACTATCAACAATCATGTTGTGTTTCAGATGGATGAGGATCTGTATTGTCTGTTGCAGGAAGATGATCTACCTTTAGACGAGCATGATGTTGGATCATCTAACCCTCAGACTACTAGTAGTTCAGGGAGACTCGGAGGGGGCATGGTCTTGCACGATTGATGATTTATATCCTTATCCCTGTGCGATGTCTACATAGTAGCTTCAATCCATGTGTGTTGAGATATGTTTACCAGTGTATTATAGTTATTTTTCAATAATTTATTTTTATACTAATAGTTTTATTTTTTTTCTTTTTTACACATGTTTATGCATATAGCTACTGGGGAGGGGAGTGCTATATTGTGCTATTTTTTTTGAAGCATGGGTCTCATGGGATTAGATTCTCATTTATGTGTGGCACCACATGTTCGATCATTGGATGGTATGTACTTAAATAATATTTATTTTGAAATTAATTTAACTAAAAACTTTATATTATAAATTATTTGTAGGGTTTATGGTATCCTATCGATGAGAGAATGTGTGACGCTATATGGAAGGCATGTCATGGGACTATGTATCAGCATTGCAGTCAATGTTTTCACAATTTGAGAAGGAAATAAATAGAGAAAGAAGTGACAGAGTTTTATGTGTCTTGTCATGCCCACCAACCAGATTACATTTCATCTTAGGTTTGGGAAGAATTTTTTTCATACTAGTTGGGTGGTCTTTTTCAAAGTAGATCATCGATAGGTCGAAAAAATCTGTGGAGACAGGAGGTGACACATCGAGCCAGTAGTCATACATTTAGTAGGCATAGAGAGCATATGGTAAGTAATTTTTTTAAATATTTTTTGTATCTATAAATGTAAATGGTTTATTTTATATTAATATAGGAATTAAAACAACCCGATATTATGGACTTTGACGTCTATAGGAGGATGTACTATGATGGAGAGATTAGAGGTGTTCGCCAACATCCAATTATGATCAGTATATTTTCTTTTTGAGTTTAAAATTTAACTACAAATAATATTTTAACTATTTTAATTTTAAATTGAAATTTAAGAAGTCATATGAGTCTGTGACATCTTAGACATAGACTCAGAGTCTGGTTGAGACTAATACTCAGACCAATGGCCACCGATTTAATGAGGCAACATGGATGTAGGTGACCCAGTATTCCTTCGAGAAAGGCTAAGTTGTTGGTATCATCTCTCAATTGATGCCTATGGATTATTATAACCACATTGTGATGTTGGCATCTAGCTCGAGAGGAGCTCGTAGAGTGTCATCATCATCTGTTGTACAATGTTAGGAGCAGCTGCGATCTTAGAGTGAACTGATAGAGACTATGCATAGGGAGTAGGAGAAAATGTGTCAATGGAAGCAGTAGCATTAGGAAGAGCTCCTACGACATTATCAGCAACAATAATAAGGGATGTGGGAGGAGATGGGTCGATGGTGGCAGCAGTAGAATCATGATCAGTTGGATTACATACGATGTCTGACTCATGGTTTTGAGATGAATTTCCCTCCACCATCTTTTCCAAATCCTCCAGCTCCTCCAGACGACCCTCCCCCCTCAGTGATCTATTTATTTTTTATGATAACAAATTTGAATTCAATTTTATTTTGTAATATTAAATATCTAAATTTCTATATAGTGTGGTTTTTACATTGTTGCGAATATTAAATTTTTTATTTTTTATTTTTTATTTTTTTTATTAATTTTAATATTTTAATATTTTATTTATTTTATTAATTATTTTTTTGATTTTTTTGATTTTTTTAATATTTTTCACGAATATTGAGGTTTTTGTTATTTTAATTTTTTTGTTATATTAGTATATTAATAATATTATTTCATTGATATTAATAATAATATTATTATTATATTATCAATATAATTTTTATTATTATTATCTGAACATTATTTTATTATTTTATAATTTATTTTATTCTACTAATATTAATATTATAATTTCATTAATATTAATATATTATTATTATTGTTATTATTTTATTGAATTTTTTTACACTACTTGTGAAAGGTCTCATCACAAAAAATGGTTTCAAAAACACAACAAGGCTTTTTGCGATGGGTCTACCACCTCGCCACAAATAGTATTTGTGATGGTCTAGTGCAATATGTTATTTAAAAAACCACATGTTATTTTTGTGGGATTTTTATCCCTTTGTAAATAGTTTCTTTTGTGACGGGCCATCACAAAAAGTTATATTGGCGATGCCCTTTTCTGTAATGGATCATTTGCAACGAGATCCCATCCCAAATACCCCATCACAAATGTACAAATTTAAAGTATTTTTCATCTATAAAAAAATAATTATGATTTTTATCCGGCGTTAGTTTTGTACCCCTAGGAGTATTTGAGAGGAAGTGGAGTGTTCTTCATTTGTATTGGAAAACACGATAACGCAGATCAATGATCAAATTGAGGGAGATTGTGAAACAGATAAGGAACACACCATATCCTCTTTTTCATCACTATCAAATTCATTCTTCACTATTGATCAATCAAACATTGAGGTGGAGATTTTTATTTGCGGTTTACACCCTTTTTAATTGATAAGCATGGATTTATAATCTATTTTTATATGGATCTATTATTTTCATTCATCATATGAGCCTGAATTTAATTTGAATTATTTTAATAAATGTATATAATTTGTACCATGATATCATCCTTGATCCTTCCCCTTAGGATCATTTTTTGGGATTTAATCATAAAAGGATGCTCATTAAATTTTTTCATGTGCCTCTCTCCCATTATTCTTTGTGTTATTTACCATTGGCCCAAAAAGTTGTGGTTCATCTTTTTCTAGGTGAGATCAAGTGAGATTAGACCCACATATTTGAGGTGTTTTCAAGAAAAAATGGAAGGATTGGAGATGAACGGATGGATGATGATTTTGGGGTGATGGATATAGGTTTGGGAACCCTAAATGGTGGTGGAAACATGATGGATACCTGAGGGGGCCCTCAGATTCAGATTTCTAGCCACTGAACACCAGCAATCAATGGTTGGAGAAGTTTTCCTTCAGTTTGGGGGGGGGGTGGGGTCAAATGGTGGGATTTGAATTTGGGAGAGTGGATCTAGGATCCATGTGAAGAAACCAAGTTTTATCCAAAAAACCAAACTACTTGAAGTGTAGTAATGAAGAACACACATTATATAGTCCCCCACTTGTGGCGTCTAGGGTTTCAGGTGATGATAAGGATGAAACACCATGTGTGGACACTACATGTCATGTGACCAAATGCTACCAGCTCGGCATGAACTCCACGAGTACATGGGAATGGAAACGAACACAATAAATAAGCACAACCCAAATTAAATTTTCATGACTTTGAGTAGTTAGAAACAACCCCGTACTTAGACATTGCCAATGTACATTGGCATAGCCCGAAGCCCACAGGCATAATTAGAAGTACATGAAAACAGGATGAGAGGACATGAGTAGGACCTGTGTAGATGATGCAAACCATGTAACAAATTTACCAACCATTTATTATGATAGGGATTTCCAATCCATTTCCAGGGGAGAACATGACCAAAATATGAGGTGAGGTCACATGTTGTGTTACCACTTGTACAGATCATGAAATTCTCTGAGGAACTTCTACCTTCCATATGTCCTTATTTGGAATTGGATTTTTTCCCCTGAGTATCCTATACTAGGTGTTTTTACATGTAGAATGTGTTGGCATCCTTATTTGGGTCATATGAGATATGATGTGAGGTTTTTCTAGTGTGATGATTCTTTAGGAGATTCTTGTTCAATAACAGTGATCAAACCGGATCATCAGAGATATGTTGAGGTTGGTGATCCCCTATCACACCAGGGTGCAGGTCCCCCGTACTCTTTATACATACTGCATTGGACATGGGTCCTCTATCTATGAGGTGGTACTCCCTCATATTCAATATCCCGTGGGAAGAGGGTAATCCACTATAGTTGTGGCTCTCTTAGTTGTTGCATGTAGTGGCGAGGTGCAGACCCCACTACACAAATTCTTATGAGGTTGAGCATGATGATGGGAATCAGAGATGGACTATTAGAGGTGAACGAAAACTCATACACTTTGGGTGGTATATTGGATATAAAACCCCTTTATCTCTCATGTAGGTTTCTTTATGCTCATATATGATGGTTATTTGTTTTCCTATTGTTATGGATTGATATAATCTCTATTGTTTCAATATTATATTTCTCCCTTTGTTGTTTTTATGGTGTCCTACTGGATATGTAAATACTCACCCATGCATGGGATTTTCCCACACATTCCATGTCTTATAAAGATGAAAATAGGATCAGAGGTGACATCAGTGAAGCTTAGTGATACTTCGAGGAATTGGCTGTGTATAGTGGTCATACTTAGAGATCAGTAGTTGATATATCTTCATCGTTCTTTTTTTATCTACTTGTTTTCTGGTTGGGACTTCATTTTAGGTTGGGAATTTATTTTTCCCCTTTTTTATTTGTTTTATAATATCATACTTTCATGTATTCCCTAGATATTATTTCGTGCATGATTGTACTATAGATGTTGTTGTCATTTTTTATTCCTATTCAATTTTCATAGAGATGGTTGTGTGTTCGCATATAGGTACTTAGGTGAAGGCCCCCTATTTTATTTATTCCTTCTTGGTTATTTTCATCGTAACCTAGATTATTGGAGGTATGCTCAGGGTTGTCACACCCAGCTTGTTGCTGTCTTGGCGGGCCTTAGTGGTTCAGGTTATGAAAAAAGAGAAGTGTGTATTTACATGGGATGTAATGTATCTCAATTTTCCATATGTTTATGGTGATGTGATGGTGATTTGTTTATATTGTGTGGTTTTAGATATGATTATATGAATATGTTTGTGATGTTTTTATATGGATGTGTGGAATTAATTTCATAGGGGATGGGAATTACAAGACACTTGATGTTGGATTTTTTGAGTGAATAGTTTATTGGGAAAGTAGAAATTTGGTACCATTACTTATATATGTTTTCAAAATTCTTTTACCTACCTTTGTGCAATATTTTTGTGTGTTAGGCTTAGTGATGTTGATAAATTAGATTTAAAAATTCAACTAATGGGTTTTTTGTTTATTCATCATGGCACTAGTACACTTCACCAATATTTTTATTAGAGGTTTTATGGAGGATCATCTTGAGTATACTTGTGTACCCACTAATATATATATATATATATCAATTTTATAGGGCAAATTTGTGATTATTCTAGAAATTTCAAACTCATGGAGGTGGATTGAGGTTTCTTGTTGGTCATGAGTGACTCCCATAGAGTTTTCTAATGATCCTTACTTTTTTAGTGTTAATTTACATGTTGTTACATTAATTTTGATTGGTTTATTTTTATTTCAGAGTTTATTTTTGGATTATTTATCTTTTAAATAAAATTTTATGGGTAACTTCTCCCATATGTGTTTTCTTTAT
The DNA here is from genome assembly GCA_963277665.1 of Viscum album. Lineage (NCBI taxonomy): Eukaryota > Viridiplantae > Streptophyta > Magnoliopsida > Santalales > Viscaceae > Viscum > Viscum album. The sequence continues at coordinate 760,591,004 of OY728139.1, read as the reverse complement.
ATGCTCAGTGCTAGTCAAAAATTGTTTCCTATGACATGTGAGCTTTAGGGGTTACTCATATCTTCATTTCTAGGCCAAGAGGGGTACCAGTGGGGTTAGGTATTGACATCCTATACTCATATCTCCTTAACACTTGAATCTAAAACACACCAATCATGCTAAGAAAACTTCTCTTGATTCGAATTTGGTTAAGTCGACTGATTTTTTTTATTAAAACTCCTAAATACTTGAAAGAGAAAAAATGAGGTTTCAACCAATTATTTTAAGTTTGGATGAATTCTAACTAAAGTGATGGAGGAAATTTCATGATTTATATTTTTATATTTACTTTTTTTTATCTTCTTCATATATTTCAATATTTTATTATTTATAGGATTGTTAAATATTTATGTGTAATATGCATAAGTAATTAAGCATTCATAATAAAATATTTTATGCATTATTACATTATACAAGAATAAAAAAAGCCTATATTATCTTATGTATACTTGTTATTTAATTTCTGTAAAAACATATATAAATAATTAACTATTAATGACAAAATGAATCTTATACAATTTATCATATTTTATATAAAAAATATTATCAATTTATATAAAAATGTGAATACATTTAATTAGTAAAATAAAAAATCACATGAAATGATCATGATATTTATCTACTTGTTGGTTTGTGAAGTAGTGACAAAATGAACTTGACCATAGTGGAAACCCCCTTGCACCATAACTTATCTCAAGTTGAGGTATCCGCCCTTTCCATGTGTATCTTCTTGTTTGGATATATCTCAACATGGGTCAATTACCATCTCCTAGGATTGGGATCTCCATTATTTAAAAATTTATACTCATATGAAAGTGATGAGAGTTAATAATGTGAATTCATTTTCAACATTCTTATACTTAAACCTGAAGAAGATATCACTGGAAGATATGGATGTTTTGATAGTTTAACATCCACCTGTTGAAACTCTAGTTAAAGGTAGGTTGATCTAAAGGGAGTTTTACGATGGATAGTGTATAATTGGTTAAGTTAACTTGAAGGGGAAAGTGGAACATATATTTTGGATCATATGAGCAGGTTATATGATAAAGGATAATACATAATTTTATTTATTAGAATTTATGATCAAGTTGAGGAAATCAACAGTGTAATGATATTCATTCATGATCAATGGATATATGCCCCTAAAAGTCAAAGTTCAGTGCTACGGGTTGACTAGTTGGACCTCTCAATAAAATTTTAAGGGACACCTTCCCATGTGGACTTGTGATGTGGATAAAAGTAGTATAATATCATAAATTAACAACTAATATTGTAAAAATTTATATCTTCTGATTAATTAAAATTTTATAATTTATCTCTTGTGGATATATGAATTAATATTTCAACCGCATAAAACATTATTCTATTTTTTCTTCCTTGTTTATTTTTTCCTTGGTTTAATGTTTTGTGATGTTTGATTTGAATAGAGTGTGTGTGAGTCTCATATTATTGTAGTCTGTTGGGTGCATTATCTTTCTATCTTTTTGTAGACTAAGATCTATAGGAGGAGGCCATTCTAGAGGATTAAATTCTTCTCCATCTTATGAATTCTGGTGATGAAAGTTGGCATAGTTTTGATTATAAATATCTCTTAATCTTATCCAAACACATGGTATAAAATCTTATATTTCCATTTCTATCTCTCAGAATGTATGGTGTAAGAATCAGGCTTCTTTACATAGTTTCCTTAATGTTATTTCATTTCCATTGGGATTTTACAATTAGAGTAAGGTATGTATTTAGAGAAAGGAATGGTATAGGTTATTAAGCTCAAAAGAACATACCATTAACTCTAGATGATTTTAATGTAATATTATCTCAACCAAAAAGACCTGAAACTTTTGTTAGTTGAGGATAAATTGGATGTTATACAGAAAAATAAATGGTAAAGGTTGTTTTGAATATCACTTGGTTTTGAGAATATAAAACTAGACATGAATGTTTCATTTAACAGACATGAGAATAAAACTTTATCAGAGTTTATAGTATATATAGGGGATATGTACAGGAATCCAACAATTCATAATAAGGTATTCCAGATGTGGTTGTTATTAAATAAGAGGATATTGTAAGAGAGGCTAGTGGAAAATCATGTGAATGATTTCAACACGATATGGAGCCGGCTCGAATCACTAAACATAACATTCATGGATGATGTTTGGTAAATTATATTATTATAACCATTACCATAATCATGTTATATAATTGTAATGGTTGTTAATAATTTAAATAAAAACTGAATTTTTATTTTATGACATCCACAATTTGATACTCAATGAAGATCTCTAAAGGAGGGAGGTTCGATCACTTTCTAATAATTCTTTGAATATTAAAGGAAGGGATCACTCACCTTAGAGGATAAGAAGAAAGAATAAATCCGAAGATTTATTATGTAAAATAATTCAAGGAAATTCAATTGGAAAATGTACTACATTTTGTATTTATGGAAAATATGGGTACATCAAGAAGTATTTTAGAATTCACAAGGAAGTCACTAAAGGAAATCTTATGGAGGTAAAAAAATTGTGTTCACATATGAGGGAAGTAACAACTTGAAACTAACTTTTAATATTCGGGTATAATAATGGGTTATCTATTTCAGTACATCATTACACTCAACAATAGAGAAAGGATACATGGTCAATTATATATCATAATGATTAGAAAAATTTATAATTTTTGGATGATGAATATTTATAAATATTGGGAAGTGTTATGTTAATGTTTGATGAAGAAGAAAGAATTATTTAGACTCAAATATGCCAGAAGCATCTATGGAATATGAAAGAACCTAATTTATATTGGTTAACTAGATAAGGTAGGTTATGGAACAAGCTTATCCAATAGAGTTCGTAAAGTTAATCCAGGATCCATGGTGGTGGAATATTGAGTAAAGGATGGGACTCTTTATCTAAATGAAAGATTATTTAGTGCTACACTTTCAAGAAATATAAATTTTAAAGATATAAAGTGATGGTATTATAGGATCAGAAATCTCACTAACAAAAACATAAATTTTCTAATGGTGAATAAAAAGTTGAATATCGGTCATACTGACATCCAATATTGTGAGATATTTGTGATTTGGAAACACAAGATTGTTTATTAAATTTGATTTTCTAGAAGACCAGGAAATGGAAGTTAGATATTTTTCACTATGATATATAGGGTTATACCCTAGTTTAGTCCCATGCTGGTTCTCTTTACTTTGATACATTCATTGATGATATTATATGTAAATTTTGGGTTTACAATCATAAGAATAAATTTGATTTGTTCACTTACTTTTTTCAGTGGAAATTCATGGTAGGTTGATAGTCTATTTTGGAATTAAAATGTTAAATATATTTCAATGTATGTGACTATAATTATAGAAATTTTAAGAACATTTTTTCAAAATAAAAGTATCAGGTTGTATAAGATGGTACTTGAAACACCATAGAAACATAGTGTAGTGTAAAATATGAATTATATATTGATAAAGAAACCTAAAATAATGTGTCTATACTTGATGATTCCCAACACAATTTGGGTTGAGGTATAGAACACAAAAACACATTTTTATAATAGGTTTCCTTCATCAACATTCAGGAAAGAAAATATAGAACAACTATGGTCTAGTAAACTAATGTAATTTGGCTACCATTGAGTCTTCTATAACCTTACATATTCCCATGTTCATGTTAACAATAGAGGTAAGTTGGAGAACAATTCTAAATATTATTTCCTTGTGATCTATGGAAATGAAGACTCTATATTTTGGTTGTGGGATAATGAAATGTGAGACGTCATCAGAATATGAGATGTTCAAATTATTGAGAAGATTATATGGAAGGACCCAAACATGGTGTAATCAAAAGTTTAAGTAATGTAATCAACTACTGAGATTCGAGTTAACCTTTATGGGTGAATTATAATACAACACATTCTAGTGAGTTTAAATGTCACTAGATATTTTATAGAAAATAAATCAATGAAATACATGCCCTAATATTCTATAATTATTGAACTCCATGGGAATATTCTATAATTCAGGTCATTAGATATTAGATATCTAGAAGTTAGAGCATTGGAAAATACAATATTGGAAATATTAGATCAATAGGTTTATCTAAGGATATATTATAGAGTTTGGAGGACAGTATATATCTTTGGGGAAGACGTATAATTTTTCACTTCTAATGGATGGAGGAGAACCATAAGTCCTAGAATAAGTATTAATAGTCAGTGACACTAAATAATGTGAGCTAGTGATAAAGGAACAAGTGGATTCCATGGATTTGAATAGAACATGGCTGTTGATAGAGATACCGTAGGGGAAAAGAAAATTTGAAAATAAATGAGTATTTAATTTAAAGAAATAGAGAGAAAAAAGGAATAAATATACGGTGTGGTTTTTTATAAGGGTATTTAATAGAAATAGGGAATATAAATATTGAAAACATATTTTTGGTAGTCAAGCATTCTACTTTTCAAATGATGCTATAGATGGTTACCTCAAATGATCAGTATCTTGAGAAGATGAATGTCAAAATAGCCTTTCTTTATAGATAATCAGTAGAAGAGATTTACATGAAGCAACATAATGGTTTATAGGATCTTTATAAATGAATTATATTCTATAGAATAAAGTGAAGCCTTTAAAAAATTAATTGGGTGTCTTGATAATGGAATGAGATTTTTTTTGGTTTCATGGATGATAAAGGATTCATGAGGAGAAATGTTAACCTACATTACTACAAGAATTTATAGGATGATATAAGTTTCATTATTATTATTCTTTAAATTTATGACTTGTATGATTTGAAATAAAAAATTAGAAGGATTCCAGAGCTAAAATTTTATTTTTCTAGAAGTTTCAAGATGAATGATATTGGAAATGACAAGAAGATATTGGGAATGATAATTAAAAGAGAAATAAGGTTAGACCACTTTTTTAATATGAAAAATATTATATCTTAAAGGTCATTGAGAGATATAAAGTGACCATATGTAATACCATCTCAAATACATTGTCCATATAGTTCAATTTATCCAATGTACAAGCACAAGGAATTGAAGATAAGGTTTAGTATATGGAGAAAGAACTATTCCATCAGATGTCTAAATTTTTATGTACATTATGATTTATACATTGTTAGATATTTCTTTTTTAGTGGGTGCAATTATCCTTTTCATGTCAAATATAGTAATAGAGAAATGGGAGGCTGTGAAATGGGTCATCTGAAACTTAAATGGATTAGAAGATATAAAATTATACTTTAGTGAATATGATATAGTATAAGGTTTTGTCTATACATAGTTTTTTGTAGATTTAGATACACGGAAGAGTAAAAAATGATTAATGTTTACCTACTAAAGAATAGTGGTTAATTAGATTTATCAATTGTAACTAGTGGTTACTTTCTATACCATACAAGATAAGTATGTCAAATTAAAAAAAGGTAATGGAATTGAGTTGGTTGATGCGATTGTGGAATAAACTCAAAATAATCTTGGATAAGGTAGAATTATGTTATGATAGTCAAATTTTAACTCAACTAGCATGGGATATGGTGTTTTATGCAAGTAAAAAAGCACATTTACATGAAATTACATTTCATCATAAATTTTAAATAAGGTGTTGGAGTTTTAGAAGATAAATATGAAATGGAATCTGGTTGATAAGTTCACAAAGGTACTTTTCTAATAAATCTTGAAGCAATATTGTTCCTCAATAGTACTTGGGTGAAATCAATGGAAGGACAAAATTGAATTATTTTGAAGAGAGGAAGGATTCTCATAATTTACAAAGTGATGGAGGTTTCAAAGTGGTTTCTTGAAAAAAATATTCAAGTGGGAGAGTATTAGGTATGTGAATCCAGTTTCAATTTCTTTACACTTTAAAAATAAGGACATATAACTAAAATATATGGTAGTGTTGATGGTTTATTTTAAAATAATTAAAAATATATTGGAATGCATATTGATCGAAAGGGAGTCTTCTGATGGATGATGTGAAGTCTGGTTAGGTCAATGGAAGAAAAAATTGGAACATATAATAGAGATCATGTGAGAAGGTTCTATAGTAAAGGATGAATCATTATAAACTTCATCATAAGTGATATTCAAGCTATGTAAATAAATAGTATACCAATAATCACTATGATCAATGGATGGATGCCCATAATATTCGAAGGTTGGTGATACTAGTTGACTAGCTAGACATCTCTATGAAAGTAGAGTGGGACCAATAGTACAAGAGAACCTGTAACCTCGATCAATATAGTCTATTATTGTTAATTAATGATAGATATTGTAAAATATTGTATTTTTTAAGTAATTAAAAGTTTGACAATGTTATCCAGTGGACATAAGACTTAATTTCTAAACCACTTAAAACTTTGTGTACTCTTTTATTCTTTATTTTTCCCTTAGTTTACTATTGTGTGATTTTTGAGTTGAAAAGAGTTTGTGTGAGGTTTTACTTAGTGAAATTTGTAGGGTATATTTCCTTTCGATATTTTGTAACATTAAGATTGACACGAGGAGGCTAATTTAGATGATCTACTTTTGCAACATTTCGTGACTTCTAGTGAAGTAAGTTGGTATGGTTCCAATCATTCATTAAGTTCCTCTTATCCCACCAAGTGGTATTGGGGGTTTACAGCTACATTATATCAATCTTAAACACAGATACAATTACATAATAATGTAAGGAGGGGTCATATATAGATCATAATATTTAATTTAATAATAATTATTACATAATAAACCATGTAATAAAAAATTAAATTAAAAAATACAAGAAATAAATAGTTCAGTTAAACCTTGTGATCTTTCATAACATGGAAAAAAATTAAATCACTTAATTTGATATTACAATGATCACACATCAAGTAATGTGGAAGTGGTGGTATGTATAGAACCTTGTTAATAATAAATATCTTGATAGATTATTTAATGACCATAAGGTGTGTAATGATACATGACAAATCATATGTTATTCACTATGCATGGACCACATCATTTGTGGCATAACACACGACATGTAACTCCACATAGCATAGAATTACATACATGGAACATAACTTTTCATTGTAAAATCAAGTAGAGATTGTGATGTGTAAGAGTACACAACATTCCATAATTTTATAGAACATGTATTATTGGAAAGCTACATGAAGTACATGGCATGCACCACTCGCAAGTTGTGTGATATATACAACATGTAATCATCTATTACACATTGTGTACCATGATGATGGTCAATAAACGACATGTTATGACAATGCATATTGACCCAAATGACTTGTTTTATAATACATGGTATCCACATATTTTTGAGTGGCATGTGTCACATCGAATATTCTCAAGTTATACACAACATGTAATTGTTTCATGCAGTGAGTGACCTTGGTAGATTTGAATAGATGTTTTGAGCATTGTTTATAAATTTATGTCTCATTATTGTCTATAAAAAGTCAGATTAATTCATCACCTTGACCATTGTACTTATAACAGAAACCTGAAATTGAATACTATTCATACAACACATAAAAATGATCTAATAATTTTAAAGTAATTATTAATTAAAATGTGATTGTTTTAATACCAAATGATGGTTCGAGGCATAATGAAAGCATTAAGAGGCGGCTTAATTTTTTAATCCCATTTTCTTCATCAAGTTCAATAGATAAAATTCTTATAAAATGATGAATTATCCTTGTAATTTCACAGAAATAATCATAAAAATTTAATTTATAATTAATTTAAATAAAATTACCTCATCTATTGTATTTTTATTGATCGATTATTATTTTCATCGCACTTGCTTCAGTTTTTGTGTTGGATATTGTCAGAAAGGATTCCTCTAGATGAATCCATATATTCTCTATAAAACTCCAAATGATGATATCATTATCCCATGTGCTGAGAAAAGATGAATAAGTATTTTACATCATTCGTTGTTGATCATGTTGGGAATCTCATGTTTTTCTCTCCAGGGACATGATGCATAGAGAATGGAGGAATTTACCTATAGGTTTTCTAAGAATATTAAAAAAAGTATGTTATGTCTAAAAATATCAAACTCATGATAATTGATATATTTTAGAATATATACTTAGGTTAAACTAATATAATTACACAAAGACCCATATCCTTTCATTTTATCTCACTCATAACCCACATCACATATAATAAAATAATAACAATCATACTATTATGTTATGTGGAATGTGTTTCACCAAATATCATTTCTTAAAAAAATTAAATTAATATTTATTTAAATGATATTAAATAAAATATAATATTTCAAATGGTTCATTAAACTTGATAAAAATTCTCCACTAAATTTTATTAACCTCTTCATAATAAAAAATCAGTCAACAAAACCAATATTATATCCCCTTAACATGTTAACATAAATATATATATTCCCATAAAATTAATTAACATTAATTTTACCATGTTCACCTAATTTTTGAATAAATGATTATTATATTCATAAACTTGTGAAAAATAATAATAAGTTATTAAATTCAACTCACATAATTTAAACATACATATCTCAAGATTGATTTTAGAAAATATATATAAATCTAATAAATATTATTCCACAAGTTGGGAATTAATTTATTTTTGAAGTAAAATCCAATAGAATTTAATGAGATTCTGGATACACTTAATTTATGAAACTATATGTCCCTTACTCAATGAAAATAGTTAATTTTGTGTTAAAGTACAATATTTGTATCTAAAACATGTAAAGGAAACTATTGAGAAAGAGTTTAGTGTAGTTACTATAAAAAACCATCCTACTAATTCTACTGTCTAATATAATCCCTTTTTCAACCAATACCTCATCAAGCAGGTTCATATTTGTGTCATCACCATTCGTGATTTATTTAACTTTCTTTGACTATCCAAAAATAAATTTTTTATATACTACAATGGACTTGTATTTTAGTCATACACTTTTATCTTAATCCAAGAGACAAAGATATATTCTTCCCTTAACACCAAATGAACAAATCCTTTTATAATTATTTAATTAATTTCATGTCACTTAATATGTACCCAACAATTACTACCACAACATTAGTTTATGTTGTCATGGTTTTCATCAATGCATCTATGTATGTGATTTGTGTTACACATTAATAATGATCTAAATTTTAAGGATTAATACAAATGATCATAGCTTTGAATATATAACGGCCCATACAAAATGAATACTTTTTATTGGAAGGTATATACTCATCACATATTTTATTAGAGATCAACAAGTTAAAACATCAAAAGAGGATGTATCAATATTTATGTCTCATAAAACCTAATATTTAGGCATTATCTATGTCTTTTTAGATTTAATTATCTATAAAATAAAACATTTTTATTTATGTATATTTTCTTATAATTTCTTAGTTCTCATTATAGAGAGTAACTATTATAACCCTTTGAAGAAACGAATAGTATAATGACATTATCACATTAATGTTATAGAAAATAACAATTACTAAGTGATATATAAATATATATATTATATAAATAAAAATTATAAATTTCATTCAATTATAGGTATGCTTTTAAAATACTTTTAGTCTAATGGCCCCATGTAATTGGTTAGACCATTAGTCGCTACCCAATCAATTGAAAAAGCATTGATTCAAAGTCCTGATCAAGAACTATATTTTCCCCATGACCCATGGGAAGATCCTCCACTAATTAGGAAGAGAGTAATCTTTTATTTTTTGGAGTAAATTATGGTTCCTTCTAATAGTATGAAACTAGTAGATGGTTGAGTGTGATTTGTGATTTACCACATCAAATTACTTTAAATATTTGAGTCAAGAATGATCCTCATGTTGTAGAAGATTATATTTACATTACTACATGTGTTTTCCAATAGGTTCAAAAATCCAACAACCATATGGAAATTATTTCCTCAAGACTCCTTCATAGAATGGAATGTTTTTAGTGATCTTTGGTTATGTATGCATACAATGATACTATGTTGTCATGGTCGAAGTTCATGGGCCTATTCCAAGTGTATTTTATTACAACAGTGTTATAGATAGTGTGAGTATGTAAAATGATTGATATTTATCAAGGTAGAATAAATGTGATTAATAACTCTTTTAGTTTAATATATGTCAATAAGTATCCAATGGATATAGTTCTCGATGGACTCTTGCGAGATAAAATGTTTGAGATAATTCCTCCAAAAAATGGTTGGATTTAAGGTTGTACTTGTACACATCTCCACTTTGCCCAGATTAATAGATAAATATTTAGTGATTGAGATATTCCTAGAAGATATAAAATATGGTAACCGATTAGGTTTGGGTTTCACTAGAGATAATATGTCAGTAGTTTCCAACCAAATATAACTGTTGAGATTCTATTATTAAAGAAATACCCATTGATGATCCCAGTCTAAGGGATTAATGGTTGAGGGATCCTATGTTGTTTCTATTTAGCAGGGAGTTAAGATATATTATACATGTAATGAAAAGTGAATATGAATTTTATATTCTTATTAATAAGTGATTGGTGGGGGTAACCTGGGAAGCGTAATGAGTGGAATTCTACATCAGAGGAAGTGATAGGATCATGGGCCTTCCCTAGATGGATAGGGTACCCTCTACATAGTCTAGTATCTAGTGGATAAGGCCATGGATATATTATAGTTATATAGGGATATAACCAAGTAGTTCTAGACATAGTTTGAGGTATGATTTGTGACTTCTCTACATTGGAACCCATATTTAATGATATTAGCGTGATCAATTTTTTTTTTACCATATCTATACTACAATTTATAGAAATCCTTATAGAACCATTAGCCTAATCTATGTGTCTTGAGACTCCTATGGGATGAGATCAAATATTTACCCACATCTGATAGATATGAGAGCTTATAGTTAGTGGAGAAATCTTTTCATGGAACCTCATCATTTTTAGGAAAAACCGTAAAATATCATCTTTTGTATAGACTTATTATCCTCAATATATGTTAGGATAAACTATGATCATTATATAATGATATGTTATAAATATGATGGATTGAGGTTATCTTATATAAGTGAGTGGGTATTTCCCATAGGAAGTTGTATCCAATCTCCTCCCAATTAGAGAGTTTGGCCTTATGTGATACAAAATCATTAGAGGATCAACATCCTATAGTTGTGGATAAGTACATATATTTTTTTCAAAGGGATTTTCCAAGAATACACCATCATATTGAGGTTTAATTGCACATTAAACAATACCCCAATAACTTGTTGATATCTACTAAAGTATATCGAATGGTCATGGTAAAGCTCAAGGAGTGAAAGGTGAAATTAAAGGATCTTTTGTAGAAAGGTTTTATTGGGACATGTGTGTACCCATTTGGTAGATCCAGTATGTTTTTACCAAGAAGGAAGAAAAACAATTGATTATTATTTTTAAATAATTTTTCCTAGACCAAGTGGTAGTCAATAAAAAATTCCCTCTTTTTAGATTGATGACCTCTTCAAACAATTTAATTGAGTGACATGGTTCATGAAGGTCAACCTTGGGTTTGGATATTATCATCTTGAAGAACACGTAGATGATATCATGAAGAATAAATTAATATATCATTATAGAAATTATGAATTTATATTATTTTTTTTGGAGTGATGACTACCACAACAATGTTCATGGGAATTATGAACTAGATATTCTAATATTTCATGGGATGGTTCATAATGTTTTTTATTTAATAAAATACTCAATTTATGTACCTATGGATGATAATTATCAGTATATATAGATTTTTCAAGTCTTTATCTAAGAGTACCAATTGTATAGAGAAATTTGGATTTGTAGTTTCTAAATTCATGAATCTCTTCTCTTGGGGGTGGTCATCTTGAAGGGTTGAGTTATAGTCAGTCCTATAAAAAATATGGATTTAATGGATTGGGATCCACCCAGGATTGTGTCTAAGTGTGTAGTTAAGGAATTATAGCAGAATACCTTTTGTAATAAATTACAATATTAATTAATAAGAATTTATTGGAGGAGTGGAACATGATGTATAAGTTAGCCTCGACACATTTTATTATATTAAATGATTTAAATCACATAAACCTTTTATGATAGTAGTGTCCCCCATATTACTATATTGAAGGAGGGAATCCTTGTTTGGAGATGTTAATTATGTGGTTTTACAGTGGATAGGCATGAAACATAGTGTTGTAATTTTTTTTAATTGTTTCTCATTTGTTAGAGAGTGAAGGTTAGGAACCAACTCATTGTTTGGAGGTCATATGTGGATTTTTATAGGCATTGGGATTAACACATACCATTAGTGTAATTTTTATACTATTGAATCAATTACCACTCTATTATTGGAATGGAAATTTTTTAGGCCATGTTCTCGAGATCCAATAGCTCACCCCCATTATTAGATGAAGATAGGTGAGATTACACTAATGATTTCAGAGTTGGTATAGTAGATAATGGAGAAGTTATATATTATTTTGGATTGGATGAGAATTTCCTACATCCATCATAAGTTCTATAGGTATTGGAGATAGAGGCCTTTGAGGTTTGATGATGGAGATAATGTGTTCTTAAAGGTCTCACTATAATAGGATTTACAAGTGTTAGGGTAGTAATTTATTACTAGGATTCATTGAGAGTTCAATATTATGAATAGGGTAGGTGATATTTAATATAACCTAGAACTAACATTATAGCTAGACACAATGCACAAAAACTTCTAATTGAGACAACTTATGAAATATATGCCTGACCCATTCACTATGCCAACTTGTATGACTTGGATTTCGAAGAGGACACCGCCTTTATAGATTACCTAGTGATGATCAAGTAAAATCTATAAAACTACCTTCATGTTGGATAGATACATTTGGTTCACATCTTGTGGAAATATAAAAATATTTATAAGAGTTTGTGGGAATTAGAGGATTATAGGTGAGTCCAGTACCCTCACCTTTTTTAGTGAGTAATTCTTTTCAATGTGAAAATCATTGATGGTGGGGAATATATAGGGACCCATATTTTTAGAGTTAAACACTTTAAATATTTTTTATCAACAATTTTATTGACTGGTATCATGGTTTGAGAAAATTGGTAAAAGGTTATTTTCGTAGTTCTCCTAATGAAAATTTGATTGTGGAGTTGGATTTGAGGAGTGATGTTTATTATTGGTTGTTAATTTTTACGTTTTTTGGAAAGGTAGGATATTCCCATAGATATTGAGTGGTAGTGAAATTTAATTAATATTATCTATTTTATGTAATAGATTTTTATTATTGAATATTTTTATTAATGAATTGTGTGGAAAGAGATATATTTTATAGGGGTTTTATAATGTCAAATTATTAGAGGATAATATATATCTATATATTTTAATATGTTTTAAATGGAAATTTAGAATAATAAATTGTTGGTTTAATGCAAATTCAAATGATTAATTTTGGGTTGAGAGAGGGGATGCATAATGGGTGAAATAATGATCCAAATTATGTATGGAATTTTGAGGGTGACATTAGATGGGGGTTATTGAGATTTTAATTTACCACCCAGAACATTTTTTCTTGATTCTCTCAATGATTTTATTATACATTCTCTAGTGGAAGAAAACCTCCATGGCCTTAGTGTGTGGACATGAATCAAATATATTCTTTAATTAGTGGATATTGTCTGCATTATTCAAGGATGAGTAAGAATATCACATGAAAATGAAAATCCAACCTTATGGTAGGGATTATTATTTTAATTGTGATATATTTTTAAAGATATTTTAATTAGATTCTTTATTCATTAAATTTTATTCATGTTGCATCAATTCTCATGCCCTCATTTCTCAGTACACTATTATAATTATTTTGGGTTTTTAATTTTCATAGTGATTAATAGTGAATTGTTTTTTCAAATCAAGGACTTGTTATTAAGAACTAGAAGAAATTATACGTTCTTCCTCACCTTGTGTCTCATGCCTCCCACATGTAATGATACTACTGAACACTACTGATGATAGGTCATAAGGTGATCAAACCTCCACCCACCTAGATCTCCCTTTCATTATTTCTCACATCTATATATTATTCACAAAATGATTTATTTTTTATGGGACATTTTACCTTTTGATGGTCAGTGATAAGTGATGGTGCTAGTTGATAGAAGCCTGGGAAGAAACTGGGGTGGTGGCAAAGACAACACATGCTGAGAGAACCCTAGGTGGTGATCCAGTGTGATGACATTCCAGTATGAGATATCATAATAAACATGGACTGAGGTGACATGCAAGGACTATGTTCAATGGTCATATATGAGGTAGAGACTATGATTTTATATATAGTAATAAATCTTAGGGTTTCTCCTAGATATTATATTATTTAGGAAATGATGAACCCCCAACCATCACATGGTGAATAGGATCGGTGGTCCAATCCCCACCAATAAAGAAAACAAAATCACCCCCAATTAGGTCTAGGTGTAATGGGTCAAACACAGAGGATGATCTAGTGTAGAAACCGCTTGGACTAAGGCTAGATAACATAGTAGTTGAGGCAACCTGACTCAACCCAACCAGTGGGTATGGGATAGGATAATAAACTAGCTCCCCCCACCCATAAAACCCATTGGGGAATATAGGAAAACATCTATGTGGGTTAACCCCCCCTCCAAATAGGGCATTATGTCCTCGAGTTAGGTATTTATCAACCGGACTCAGTCCTTGAGTATGGTGTGGGTAGAGCTAATTACATATAGCACACCTTATTGTGCATGGAAAGAAAAAACCCTTGAAGGATACATATTATACTATATCACAACACTAAAGTTTCCACCCTAGGAGCTACTATATGGCATAATACTTTCCTTTTTTGTATATTTCGTAATGTTTTGCTCGAGTATCAGAATCAGAAATATAAATAACTTACCCTAATAATTTTCCACAAAGAACATAATGTTGTGATTCTTAAGGCCATCCAATAAAATTTAGAATTTTTTTTAAGTAAATTAAATTATTTATCTTCATTGGGAAGGGTCTTGGGGTTGGTGAGACAATCAACGTAAATATAGGGTTGATTACTCCCCAGGTATGTGTGTATAACATGTTATAGGCCACTTATATACTTAATAGATTTTGGTAATACCATTTATACTTGGGTGTGGGTCCTGTAATTCATGCTTGGGGTTGATACTCCATTGATTCAAAAAAGCCATGGGTCCATGATATTACTGATGGAGTTAGGTACTGCCCCACTATCATGACACAAATCACCCATCTATGAAGTTGACACTCTATAAATTGATGTTATTAACTCGGAGATGGATGATCCTTTATTGGGGTCCATACTCTCTTGACCAACACATATACACGGCGAGGCATGGGTCCCCCACTACATATTATAAGAGGCAACATGGGTTTTTTAAAGAAATTTAGTAGTATTTTCCTAGGTTTTATATGATTCTTAATCTTTGTGCAGCTTGGAGTTGATGAATTGGGACCCTCCTATATTTCTAAATATATATTATCAAGCATATATTGGTTAAAATTAATTTTTCTATGTGATGATCTGATGAGACCCTCATTGCTTCGTTTGTGTTTTCATAGAATCCTACTAAGTATTCTGGTACTCACCCTTACATGGTAATTTCACTTGTACTTGTTTTATCTTATGAAAATGATGGATGGTTGAATGATGAACACAATGAAAACAATGTTGGTGGATAAATATTTTATTGGTTCCCAATGGTGATGATCATGGTTAGTATTCATGTAGGGAGATCATATATTAATGATATTCCCATATTTAGTTATTCGATGTGGAAATTTACATGGGTTGTTAGGATAATTATTTTCAATTAACTTATGTTATTTAATTTATTGTACTATGTGTATGTTTATAATGTGTCCTACGGATAATATATATTCCATCTAGTTTTTTACTAACTTACATTATTATATTTTGTTTTATAGACATGTGTTTTCACATAGGTACACTAGGCTAAGGCCTCCCAAATGCATGATTTTACTTCTTGGTGCTATCCACTAGCTAATAAACTATTGGAGATGGGATTTGGGTGGCACAGTTAGCTTACCTCCATCCCAAGAAAGGACCCAGTTGGTTGGGATAGATTAGGGGGTCAAAGATTAATGTGTGATTTAGGGGATTTCTCGTAATTAATGTTTTATTATAAAATATTATGTTGGGATAAATTACCTTCATAAAATGGAAAAATAAAATGTATCAAATTTGATTAAGTTGTTTCAAAAATTAATATCCTTGATTTTTATATTGTTTTTAACACCCTATATAAAAATGATTTAAAGTTAAATAATTAGAAAATAGATTGATGTATGAGAAGTCTATTTGAATATGAGATTATTACTATATTTTCTCAAAGTCTTACTCAAGGTGTGTTGATTTATTTATTTACATTTATTGTTAACATAAAATGTTTTTAAGGAAAGGAATGATCAATATTTAGTGTTAAAATAAAGTTAGAGATTACCATCCTCATTTTGTTCTCATACTTGTCATTATAATCGTGGGGGAGAATATATTATTATTAGAATCTCTTATCTTCTTTTGATCAAATGATGGTATGAGTATTATGAATAGTTTAGGTTATTTTGACCACATTAAATACCTAATAACCCAAATTGTGTGGTAAAACATTCAAATCATTAATTCTCTGAGTTTCTTGATTTTATCTTTCAGTATTTGTATAAGGAACTACATGTGATATAATTTCTACACCGTAACTAGTGATGGAATTTGAATCAAGAATAATTAACGATATTAAACTAAAGTAAAATTATTTTACCCATTGATTCAACCCCTCTCAATATATCACTCATTATTTTAGGAAGAATTTGTTTTTGGTAACTTATAACATATTTTATTATAGATTTAAATAATTCAATATGTTTTTACTACTTTTATACTATAAAAATAATCATATATGACATTTATTTTTCTTTTAAATGAAAATTACTAACCATCATTTATAAATTATAAATATATGAAAGTTAGTTTATTGAAATGTTTTAATCATCATATACTTTATACTATATATGAAAATTATTTATGATAACCTCCATATTTGATAAAGATTTGTAATATAATTCCTAATAAAATTATGAGTATACTATCTATGATCGTTATTTTTAATAACCATCAAATATGATATATATTTTTTTTAAAAAATTATCTATATATTATATGATGGTTATTTTTTATAACTTCCATATCTGATTTATTTAAATTTTAAGATTATTATTGATTAAACATGATGATTATCATAAATAATATCATATATTAGAGTATTTATGATGATTATTTATTATTTAATTTGTATATTAAATGTTTTTATTATCAATAATTTTACTACAATGTGTGATGGTTCTTTTTAATACTCAAAATATGTGCCTTTTAAAAATATTCATTTGTGTTTTGACCCCCACTACTACAAAAAAAGCCCTTTATAATGCCTTACAATGATTTTATTAGTTCTTATTAAGTGTGAATATTAAATCCAATTTGAATACTCCGCCACATTTATTAATGGAAAAAAAATCTCATAAATTTTGTCTTTTATCGATGATAACTTAGCACAAATAAAAGATGGATTTTATCAATGTTTTTTTGCATTGATAAATGTATGCATTTTTTAGTGCTAAACTCTAGCACTATCATGTTCTTTATTTAGATGTTATATTTTTATATATAATAATAAATAATTTTAGTATTTCAAAATAATACTCAATGGGTAGATTATCCATTTATAATCATTTTAATTTCAAGTAATTTAAATATTACTAAATTGACTTAGTTACATAAATTTTTCTAGTATATTTTTTACTGTTATAATAGTATAATAAATAGTTATAATGATCAACTATAATAAATGGTTATAATGAATATAGAAAGGAAAAAATAATGGAATAAATAAAGGAGATTTTTTTGAAGGATCAACCAGTTATTAGCTTTATTCATGATGTATAAGCATATTCTTAGAAAGATGTTTTTTTATTAAAAATAAAAAAAAATGAGACCATGTTATAATAAATTTATTATATAATAATGTGATGAAATTTATGTGATTCATAACATTTTATAATTATAGGACATGATATATATCATTGATTATGAATCAAATAATAAAATAATTACTTCAACATTTATAATAATTTGAAACTCCTAGCATCAAAAAGATTATTTATAATATATATATATATATAATAAAGATCATTGATACAAAATAATCAATGAAAAATATATAACCATATAAGATAATAAATGTGTTTTGATATATATCTATAGTTTTTAAGAAGTTCTTTTGTACTCTTACGCTTCAAAATAAATTTTGATCCATATAA
Source organism: Viscum album (assembly GCA_963277665.1). Lineage (NCBI taxonomy): Eukaryota > Viridiplantae > Streptophyta > Magnoliopsida > Santalales > Viscaceae > Viscum > Viscum album. Next base: position 760,572,592 of record OY728139.1, on the reverse strand, counting down.
TCCAATTGTGTTATTTATATGAAATATATAAGTATGTAATTAAATAGAAATAGATATTTTTCACACGTGTCTCTTGATTATCGAGGTATACACATGCATAAGATATCTTCCCATAAAACTAATTTTTAATATTTCTTATTTTGAAGATGTATTTAAGTCATAGGAAGGGAAATTTGTTCGATTGATCAAAAGAAAAAAAATTCAAAAAAAAAACAATCTATCACTGCAGCTTCTGTAATCTTTTAAATATCACCAATAAACCTATAAGAATTAAATTACATAATAATTGAAAAAATAAAACTAAATATAAAAAAACAATAAGAAAATATAGAATAATTAGGATACATACCAATTATAATAATAGAAATACACTATCAATCATTATAAGCAGATCACACACTAGATTGATATATTTTTCCTGATGATTACAAACTAACGTGTAATTATTTTGTAAATTTTGAAAACCATATAAAATAATTTTCCCAGTTTAGATAATATAATGACTATTTGGAACTTAGAAGAAATTTATAATTCTTAAAATAAAATTTTGATCATTTTAGAAAAATATAAGTTAAATTAATTTTATTTTTGTTCTTATAAATCATAAATAAATAGGATATTTATATAATAGGTTTTTATGTCAATGCAATTTTATTTTTCCATTATAATCATTTCACTCACATTTACAGGTCATAAAATTAGTAAAAATTAAAATAATATACTTTGTATCATTTGGGTAAAATGTCATGTGAATTTGATAATAAGTTTTTTCTTATAATTAAAAAATGAAATAAAAATATTTTTATTTAATTATTATGAAAAAATGAACTATTTTTTATAGGTTTTAATTATTGAAAAATGTTTTTATAACTTAAAATAATTTTATTTTTAGAAAAATATAAATTTATTCATCCTAGAAAACATTCATCTTGATTGAAGTGTGATTTTTGTATAGATCATAAATCAATTGATAATAAGTACCAAAAATATTTTATATAATCTTAGCTCATTTTCTCTATTTTTTTATTAAAACTTGTTTATATAACCTAAAAAATTTTAATTCTAAAAAGTCACTTTGGGCCAATAAGTTTACATCTCACATGAAATATATTTTTAATTAATAAGAGAGAAAAATGAATCGACGATCATTATCCAATTTTTTTTACAATAATCTAATATAATTTTCTCAAATTTTATTATTGGATATATATTTACATAACTAGAAATACATTTAATAATAAAAATATACTTTACATTATTCCTTGAAAATTATATAATGGATCGATATGTAGTAATCTACAAAAAAATCATAATTGAATCTATGATTAATATCCAAAATTTTTGTGACAATATGAGCTCATATACATTGTTTTTGACTCTTTAATGTATTATTATAAAAGTTAAAGGGGATTTAATTATAAAAAACGTCTTATCATCATAGAAAAATTTCATTTCATATTGACATGTTTTTTATTATTACATTTTATATATTAATTTTCAATCATTATCATTAAATTTTGTGAGATACAAAGTATTTATTTTAGTTTTAATAAAATGTTTAATGTTTATAAAATTTAAGAAACATTTAATTAGAAAAAATCACTTTAGATAATTTAAGAGTGGTGTTTTCAACACGTGAAAATAAATTTATGATCATTGCTTAATTTTATATGATGATATATCTTATTTACATATTTATAATCCTTTAACAAATATTTATAAAATTGAAATACATTTAATAGAAAAAGGATACTTTTATCATTCTAAGAATTCCATACGTTTGATTAATGTGTAATTTTTCATTATATGTCACAAATGAATAAACAAATATAATCCTAAGTTCTTATAATAATATTATATTTTTTTATGGTTTTTATAATACAATGCACATTTATAGAAAAAATTAAATTATTCTAGTCCCACCACATGTCTATTCTATTTACAGTTTGTTTATGCATGTGAAAAATTAATAGATGATAGCTTTCATAATTTTTCTCATCAATCCAAGCTCATTTTTTAATATTTAGTCATTTAACACACATTTATAAAATTGGTAAGATTTTTAATTATAAAAATAAATTGTGAGATCATTTCAGTAATATAACACATCATATTATTGTGTATTTTGTTTCAACACATCGTAAATAAACCATTGATCACTATCCAAATCCTCAATAAATGGAACCCTTTAACCTAAAATATTCCATTTAAACGAGGTCCACCAAAAAATAACATTGGTAATTTTATAAAACATATATTCTAAAGGGAATTTTCATGTGATTCAGCTACTATTTTAGTTTGAAATAAAATAACGGACTAATATTTTTATAGGACCCAATGCATAAAATGTATGTAGATCTTTTGAAACCATTATAAAGAGTTTATATTTGAATAAATCTTTACTAAAATTCACTTTCACTAATTCAAATTCTTAAAATTTAACCACACACCTAATATCAACCCTTTTAATCCAAATATCGACACTATAAATGTCATATAATCAAATTTTCATGTTTTTTGATGATTCTAAAGTAAGACATATTCACATAATTAGGATATTTCTCCCTGGTACTTGATTTATTATCAAAATTATATATAGGTGTAACTTCAAAAGTTTTCATCAAAAACTTATTATCATGCTTCATTAAATAGATTGTATAACCATTAATTACATAACTAGTATATGGTATTGTATTTATATTAGGTCCTTTGTCTAACCACAGTACTCTTCACAAAATTTATTAGGATTTTTATCTAACCGATTAAAAATATTCTCTTAAAACATTCGTATATATATACATATATATTATTTTGTGTGATTGATATCTGGGATTCAACCTATTAGTAAAAAGTGAGTGGGTTGTATTTTTTGTCAATATGTCAATATGGGATGGTAGAATAAGTTACATGTAAAGTTGAATTAATGTTTTAGTGATAATTTGAGAGAAAGATTACTAAATTCGATGATTCTTTACTGATATTAAAAATACCAAATATCATGAAGTTTTTCATGAATCCTAGATTAAGTTTTTTGAAGGAATATTTTGGTAGAACTTGGTGGATACCGGAGTAAGGCTAACAGAACAAGTGCATCAAGTGCAATTATCTGGAATGAAGTTGTATTATATGTTTTTAATTCCAAGTTATGAAGTATTGGAGTTTTTTTTTTACAAAATTTTACCAAATTGAGAAAATATATTAAGATCAATACAAGGAGAGTTATTAAGTATACTAGAATGTATTAAGAAGATAGTGACCATTTATAAAAAATGAATTTATAAAATGATGATGTTTAAATCTGAACAATGTTTGAAGTTATAAAGATATTTAGTGGTCGTTATATAAATGTTGATCACTAAAATTATGATCAGATTCAAAATTATAAGATAGATAAATTTTAACTACAATAGAATAAGAGTTCATCAATTCACTGGATATAGTGGCACTGGAAAGAATGAAGTTTTGAGGATGTTTATAGACTATGTCTAGAAAATAAAGCTGACCATACAAAAAATATTAGATGGATAATTAAGATGTCATTCAATGAAGATACATGAAGTATATTGGATGGAGATAGATCATTTTTTCCAAATGAATTTACTTCATAAATACTCTCTAAAATCCACCTGACAAAGAAAACCATGTTTCATCATATGGACAATCATGAGACCAATGGGTAATGGTTTATTAACAAAGTGGAATCCGAAAATGGTGTATCAAACAAATAATATTTTTTAATTCCATTAGATGGAGAAATATGAAGGTGTAACAGATAGAGTTCATTAGATAAGGGAGTTATCACAATGATATATCAGATAAGTTGCCTTTATTTATGTACACCAGACAACAGTTATAGGAGATTTTAAAAATTGTAAAGTCAATAATTGTGATAATGAAAAGATTCTATTTCTATATCTTTAAATATAACCACAATCTAAGGAATATTTTAAGATATTATTGACACCTAAATTCAATTAAACATTAAAAAATAGTGTCAAAAAATATATTTCATAAGCATTGAAGGTAGTCAATAAAAAGTTAAGTTGAGTGGGAAGTTTGAATTTCGAGGTCATGCTTATTCGTTAATTTACAGAGTAAGTTTTACAATAAAATTAGGATATATCATTCATATATACTATTGTTGATATTTTCAATGATCATAATTTTTAATGTTTATGTGAGAGAAAAACATGAGTTTTTAACTTGGATTCTTCATGGTTGAAGAAGAAGAGAAGTAGATGAAAGAAGTCAGGATAGAGATCTACTGGATAGAGAAGTACCCAATGGATAGAGTACAGGATGAAGAAGGTGTATTAAACTGAGGTTCCTCATAAGGAGGATAATTAGATCGAGGTTAACTATATAGAGTGTATTGGACAGATCATAATAGAATATGGAGTACTGGATGAAGTTGAATCAGACATAGCACACCAGACAAAGGGGAATCAAACACAATATACCATACACATCATTACCAGATGAATAGTTGATGGTTATATTTTATCATCTCTAGGATGTATATATCCAAAAGATTTTTTTAGAACAAAAAACATTTTAGATAGCTATTTAAGATCATGAATATGTTACACATATAAAAATAATATCTAACATTATTATGGAGGAAGAATATATAAAGATAAGATCTTTCTACACTGGATCTATATGAAAAATTAAGAGTTTGTAGTAGTGGTTATAACCACTTCTAAAGAGGATTTTTGATGGGGGTATAACCAGACACAAAGGAATAGGAGAAAAAAGGATGGTTAGGGGTATAACCAACTACAATAAAGAATTTATTATTGGGGTAGAATAAGGGATGAATAGAGAAATGATTAATAGGGTGTAGATCTAGTTGATTCTTAGGCATTTTTAGTCATAAAATAATTGATTAAATTATAAATGTCATGGGGATAATCAACATGGAATGGATTGGGTCTTTGTAATGAAGCTTGTAAATATCATTTCATGATCTCTCTCATTATATATACTATATAAAAAAATGTTGAGACATAGAATTGAGCGGATCTTATCTCTAAAAAGTTTCAGAGTTTAAGTTTATAGAAGAATTTGTAAAAGAAAGGGATATCTAATTCAGCCCCTCCCCATCTCAATTATCTCATATTAATTTAGGAATTTCTATTGATATTGAGTATATGTTCCCTCTCAAATATCCAATTATATATTGAGGATAGAGAATATAAATTCAATTAATAAAAAGGGTGTTCATATATTCAATGGAAGGAATGATAATTGTTTTAGGAATATAATGTTACCCTATCTTCAATCTATTATCCTAGAAGTTAGAGATGCTGCAACAATGGGATTTCCTCTTATTAAATTTTTGGTTATAATTATTACTGATAAGAGAAATTTTTAAGTTGATGGAATTTATTGAAGAACATTTATATAGATATTAAGGGGTTTACAATAGGTAAAGAGATGTAGGACAAGTTTAGAAGTAGTTATGAAAGAAATTTGAAAGTCAAAAAGGCTAAGTGGAAAATCTAGAATAGTATATTTGAGGATATCATGATGGTTGATGATGAAAATATTGATGAGTAATTTATAAGGGTCAATGATATTGTCATAAATAACATAGGTTTTTTTTGATAAGTTGTAGGATTCTACTATTTTCAAGAAACTAGTGAGATAATTTTTAGATAGGTTTGATGCCAAAGTTTCAAATGTCAAATATTAATAATAACTACCTATGGATAAACTATATAATATTATCGTAGTATATGAAATGTAAAAATAAATAGCCTAAAAGAAGAATTATATGGAATAAATAGATTTTGAAGTAATATTGAAAGGTAATTTAATAGATAATGAAATAAAATAAGAATTATGGGATTCAAATGTTAAGGATTATGAAGAGGATTTCAATAAAATAATTGATATTCTTTATAAAGGATACAAAAGAAGGAAATTAGAATGGAAACAGAAAAAAAATATCTTAACTACTGGAATTGTAATAATAGTGTCCATTTTATAGGAAGTTATCCTAAAAATAATATTGATGATCCTAAGTTTGAATAAGAAGATAATAATTCTAGGAAATAGAATTTCAAGAAACAAAGAACATGTTTCCTAAAAAGATAAAAATTTGTTTAGAAAGTGAAAGAAGAATGGATCATCATCCAGTAGGGAATCTAATGGTGAATTCAACTTCTTATCTCATGTTAAAAGGTGAATTATTTCATTAATAATTTATGATGGTGATGAAAAGTGAACAGAACTAGAATGGATTGTAAAATAGAATTAGGAAGAAACTATAAATTGAATTACACAACAAAAGAATGAAAAGAGAAAGTTGAAAAAATAAGTTAAGAAGATAAATTTGTATAGTAATGAGAATATCAAAAAGAGATTGTGAACTTTAAAGAGATTAAATATATAATGTGGAATATAGTGATTTAGAAAATAATCTAAATGTTCATAAAAAATCATCCTGATAGGACAGGTTTAACAATGAATAAATAACACTTATTGAGGAAGAGACAAACATATTTAAAATGGATGAATTTTATAAGATTGTAAAATATATGAGGAAATATTGGAAGAGAAAGAGGAAGATTTTTCAAGGACACAATAAATGTTTCTTACAACAGAAAGTGAGTTAAATAAGATTATAGAATACATCACCAAAGTAGATGAATTTAATGGTGAATATTCTCATGCTTTTGAAATGATGGGTCCATAGAGGCAGGTTGATTCCTTTCACAAAAAATCTCAATATACATCCGCCTTTTCTAACAATGTAGGTTAAAAATATAATATTGAATAATATTAGACCAAGAATGATAGTGATAATCATCTTTTATAAAAAACATTATAGGAATACATAAAGAACATTTCCCACTAAACAAAGATTCCTAAAGTTTCTATAGAGAGAACAATAAACAAATTCATACCATAACTACTATGAGACAAAAAGTTCAAGATTCAAAGTTCATTTCCTATTTTTTAGAGTATTTGGGAACAAAGACTACTCATTATAGTATAATATTCATTTATCATGAAATTTTTATGAATCAAGGGGGAGGTATGATAAACAGATAAGAACAAACCTTCCAAGAAATAAATATGAAGATGAAAATAAATTTTAGAAGGGGAGAATGATAAATTTTCAAGTGTGTCTTGTGAAAAACTCAATAATTTTAAACAAGAAAATAAATAGTACTTATTTATTTATTTAGATCAAATATCCATGGATATAAATATAGAGGATGTAAAAAATCCCACCAAGGAAGAATAGAATTGGAATGATTTAGAAGATAATAACATAGTTGAAGAAAATATATCTTAAGTAGTGGTTTAAATATTCAAAAGAAGTGTGAAAGATATTAGGAATATGGGAATGGTACAATATATTGTGTGACTATCTTAATTTCCCAATAATAAATTATAAAAATGATGTTGTAAACTAAATGGTATGAAGATATTTCTAAAACCAGAATGAATGTGACATCTTTATCTAAAGACTCAATAAATGAGAAGAAATAAATTACCACATCTATGAAGAGTGGTCATAAGGAAGAAGAAAATCGAATTTGAAGTCAAAGAATAAAAATAAGAACAAGTGTACACTGAGATAAGACTCTCAGGATGAATGTTACTTCTAAGGAACACTGAGGTTCCTCCTTATTCCTATTATTCTTGTTTATTTAAGTTAACTTGTAGATAATTGAAGGAGAATGTGTAGAGAAGATATCTGGGTGTTATAGTAGTTCTATAGATAGAAAATATATCCATATAGTAATATTATGACCACCATTATAAAGGATGTTGTGCTACCCTTATGGGGAGAAAATTTTAAGCTAAGGTATGAATATCACACTTTCCTTGGTTGTATAAAACTAGACTTCAAGGTGTAGTGATTGGTGTTGAGGAAAGAACAGATATAAGGGGTTGTGTTTATACACATTAATTGTTTTGATGTGTTTGTTAAGATGGGCGTAGGATTTATATTAACAAACTTACATAGATTTCAGTTGATATAAATATGATAGAATAAAGTAGAGGAAATTATTATGTGGAATAATTATTATGGAAAACATTGATCCCATTGATTATAAAATATTATTTTCTATATCAGGTTCACCCATGTATAATTTGAGTTGTCTAATTAAATGATATTTTTTATAAATTCAAGTGATATTATTATTATCTTGAGAAAAGTTCTCAAGATTCTAAGATGAAAAAATAAAAAACCAAAGATTAATCCTATATTACCCTTTGTATTTGATTTTCAATAAGGGGGAGAATGAAAATTCACACACATATAGGGGAGAAATGATTAATTACACATAATAACTTCAAATATTTGTAATTATGTGTAGGTATATTGAAAAATAAAAATGGAGGAATATTTTTAAAAGGTTAGTTGGTTTCTTTTGTTGTTAATATATCAATATGTGTTGGTAGAAGAAGTTACATGTAAAGGTAGATTAAAGTTCTGTTTCATAGTTTAATGAAACATTGCCAAATTAGATGAGATTTTTTTATCTTCAAAGTTAAAAAATCCTGATGTTATTCATGATTCCTAGATAATGTTGTTTGAATAAAGAAGTTAGTGGAACTTTTTGGATACTAGACATAGTCTAAAAAATGAGTGTATTAGGCATATTTCTCTAGAATGAAGTTCACATTTAAGCTATGAATTCTAAGTTATGAATTCTTGAAGTTGTGGTGCTATGAATTTATTTCAGATAGAAGAAATAGTTGAAGATCACTAGATGGAGATTTTTTAAGTACAATGGACTGAATTTAGCATACAAAGAAAGTTTTAATAAATTTGAAGTTATAAAATGATAAAGTTGAATTATAAACAAAATTTAATGTTATAAAAACATATATTTGTTAATATTAGAAGTTTAATTACTAAATGTGTGAACATACATAAAATAATTAGATATATACTTTTTAACACCATTAGAATAAGAGTTTATACGTTCATCAATCATAGTGGCACCATCATGAACGAAGTTGTGTGGAAGTTTTGAGACTATGTCTAGAAACTTAATTTGACTGGACAAAGATGATCAGATGAATAATTGATTTTTCATTGAATGTCATGAATTATATCGAATAGAGAGGTATAATAATCACCAAATTAATTATTATCAGACATAATCTATAAAGATCCATCTGACAAATAATACCTTGTCTTACCATATATATAATCATAATTTCATCAGATAGTGATTTCCAAAAAAAGTGGAACCAGACAAGGGATTATTAGAAAAAGAATATATTTGTGGGACCAGAAGATCGATAAGGATAGATTTATACCATAAAAATTCAATCAGATAGAGGTGGTCTTATGAATACATAGTAGATAAATATTACATTATGTTTGTACATCAGACAGTGGTTTGTAGAGATTTACCAAAAAACTTTAAAGTCATTAATCGTAATGACGTTGAGCTTTTCTTTCAACATTCATAAATAGAGATGATATTTAAGGAATATTTTAAGATATCATTGATGTTGATATTCAAGGAAACCTTGATAAATATTTTTGACTCCAAAGTTTTAGAAACATTAAAGTAGTTCAAATGAAAGAAAATTTGAGCTGAAATTTTGAATTTAGAGTTCATGATTCCTCTTTAATTTATAGAGGAAGTTTTTTTTACAGAAAGAGGAGATCACATTCATAGGTAATATTTCTTTGTTATCAAAGATTAAAATTGTTTATGTTTTTGTGAGATCACAACATGAGTTCTCAAATAAATTTTTATGTGGTCAAATATAAAGATAAATAGATGGAATAACTCTAAATAGATATCCACTAGACAAATAAGTATCATATGGAAGCTTTATCAGATAGAGATGGATAATTGGACTAAGGTGATTCACACATAGGAGAATTAGACTGAGTCGCACCAGATATAGTGCATAGGATAAATCATAATGGACTAAATAGTACCTGATGGAGGTGTATCAGACACAGCACACCAGAACAAGGAGAATCAAACAAAACATACTAGACTAAGAATTAACGAACGAATAGTTACTTATGAGATTTGATTATATTTAGGTATTACAATATCATAATTTTTTTTGACACTGATAATATTTTTAGAGATATTTTGAAGATATTGAAGAATTCATACAAAGGAAAAGGCAATGTAACTTATTTTGTAGTAATAATGTCCAGAGAATAATATATTCCAACTTAGGATCAACAAAAAGGTGGAAGAGATTATATATTGTGGGTATAAGCAATTGATAAAGAGGATTGGGGCTAGAAGGTATAACCTTTTTTGAAGGAAGAAGAAAAAATAATAATTATTGGGGGGGGTATAAAAAATTGTGGAATAAGAGTACATTACTGGGGGTAGAACCAAGGTTGACCGGATGAATGATTATAGTTGTGTAGTGATAGTTGTTTCATGTAAATTTTTAATATGGAAGTAAGTTACTAAAGAATCCATGTTGGGGTATGTAACCAACATGGAAATGAGTAAATCTTGGTATGAAACCTTGTAAATATTGTTTTCTAATATTTTTCATTATATATAGTTTATACAAGGTGAAGTTGAGAGTTATCTTTGAGTGGATCAATACTTTAACATGTTTTAGAGGTAGAGTCCAAAGAAGGATTCACAAAATAAATGGATCAATGATTCACCCCTACCATTCTAAGTGATATCACATTGATATGGTAACTTTACATCCCATATTATATTTAAATTCTATATAATTTCTCTTTATATCCATCACATGGTTCCAAATCAATACTATTATAAAAAATATAAATTTTATCTTTCTCTTAATGATAGATTAGTATTGAACCAATAAACTATTTTAGAAATTTTTTCACTCTTGATGGACGTGGTGTGATAAGGTTTTAAGAGTCCAATGTTACCCATGTTAAATAATTATTTTGTAATACCCTGGGATTTTAAAAATAAATACTATGTTTGATAGCATAACAAATTTGCAACACCGATATTAAATGAACAACACATTATTATTATTTAAATGTGACACTAATGACCTATTAAATTAGAGGGAAGGAAGATTATTTACCACATTATGAAATATATAATATTAATAATCATTTATAATATATTAATTAATTATTTTTAAATAATATTATTATTTTTTGTAAAGTGGTTTTATTCTTTAAAATATGTTTTCTTGAAAAAAGGGTTTTCATTATTTTTATGAATGAATATTGATATTATTTTTTATAAATTTTAGAATAATTATTTTAAAAAAACTAATTAATTTTTTTAATTCATCAATGTTAAATTATCTTAGGATTATTTTTTGAAATGTTTATGAAAATACTTAATTTTCAATGAAATGTGAAAAAGACTAATTTTATTATTTTAATTTTTCTTTATTTTTAAGTATTTACAAAGTCAAATCATATTTTTGAATTAGTTTTAAATTTTAATTAGTTCTTTATTAAACAAAATAATACAATTATGGGTTTTGAAATTAATTTTATACTTTAATTTAGTATAAAAACATTTTATATTTTAAAAGGTAATTTTTCTAAAAAACTATTTTTCATTAAATTTTTACTATTTAATATTAAATTTAATTCTACCACTCATTAATTTTTAATTTTAATAAATGGATTACATATTTTAAATTATTGAGGAAATATTTAGTAAATAGTTTCCTTTTATTTTTTGGCAATATGAATAGTAACCATAGTAATTGTTGTTACCATGATAAAGGGAAATTAGATAAATAAAGTTAAAAATAAAATGATAATGATTATAAAATGACACTAACATTTGATGTAATTTTATTTTATAATTCCATTTCATCAATTATAATTAAATATTCGGTTATATATCATTTTTCTTTCTTTTGAATGTGATTATAACCTTTATAATATTTTATTTAAAGAAAAGACAAAAAATTTCACACTCTTGTTTTTAATAACTATAATATTTATATCATAGTGTTAACCAAAATATATATTCAGTTATAAATATTATTATTAAATATAAATGATTTATATTCATCATGTTAATTTATTTTAACTTTTTATTGTAGAAATAATTACCTTAAAATTTTACAAAACACTGATGTAGTGACTATTCAATTAATAGAAAACTATATAGTTAATGTTAAATATAATAAAAATAATATAATTTTTAATAATTAATGTGATCTATTATTTTTATAGATTACAATTCCATTTTAGGTATGTATTAAAATATTTCATTCATATTTTCATCATTTTCTCAATGTTATTAAAATCAAAGTAATAAAAGGTTCTAAAAATTGACATTAATAATATATTATAATAAATAATTTTTTATTAAATGATATAAATTTTATTAAATTATTATTTTAATAAATATAATTATAATATGGTTTAAAATATCAACCATTTTCCATTTATGGGATTTTTCTATTTATAGTAAAGATATTGACCCGCAAAGAGTAAAAATACTTGTTGTCACCGTAATTGTGAAAGGGGTCAACGATGGGTTAAAAAAAATGATAAGGGTAAAAAATAGTAAAAATACTTATATTTTTATTTTATAATATTATTTAGACCCATAATAATCCAATATTATAAATAATTTTTTAACCATTTTGATTTGAAAATTAATTTATATTAATTTAATATTTTGAGAAATTTCAAAATTGTCCCTCCCATATATTATAAATGGACTTATATTATTCTCTTTAATTCAGAATGCAAAACCCACTTAGTTCAAACAATATATACCCATATCCCTTCCAAACAACCCTCCACATGTTTTAGAGTCATTATTTTTTCATAATATCAATATTATAGGTCTTAATGTTTTGAGAAAAGAATACTTTCTAAAGAGGAGGTATAGTTTTTAACGATGTATTTTTGTTTTGTTTCTTATTTCACCTCCTTAATTTATTACTTAACTATGTATATATAATAAAAACAGTATATTACATATACATTTTTTTTGTTAATTTCAAAACCTATATCCATCTCCTCTTCCATCAAATGGGAAATGAAACCATCGTTTGTGTGTTTGGTAGACTACCACCTCCCGAACTGATTTAATTCGTTTTCCAGCACCATCCCTCATGGATTAATTATAATGATAAAATTAATATTAATATTTTATATTAATGATATATTAATCATTATTAAAACATAATATATTATTTTCCTTCTTTATTTTCCATTCACTAAATAATTATAACATTATTTATGCGTACGTGTGGACTGCCACCTCCACAAACTGATGTGATTCTTTTCCCATCAAAACATCCCATAGATGATATATAAAATTATATTTAAATAAGTATTATTATATTTATTATATTATTATAATTATTTATATATAATATAATACCTTCTTTTTTCTATAACGATCATTGAAAAATGGAAACGTTACTCATGCGTATGTACGGTCTACCGTCACAATGAATATAACGTAGTTCATTTTTTATAATAATATTTAATGGTCTGATTTAATTGTATAATTTAATTATAAAAATGAATTTTTTATTTTTTATTATTTTTTAAATGATAAATTAATGAACTCTTTGACCATATTCAACTAAATGATGTCATTTTGGACATAAGAACTGAATATCATCAAAACATCTAACATGAACATAAATAATTAAGTGATTGTTAAAAAATGATAATTAGTGAAATAAAAGGAATAATAAACATGAAAAAGGTTCTCAATAATGTTAATAATTAACATAAGTTTATTATTCAAGAATATAAAGAATATATATGGTGATTCAGACTCAAGTTGAGAGACTTTCTTTCAAAAAGACTATTCTAGAATTTCCCTTAAAACTCTATTTTTCTTCCATATCTATATTATTAATGTTATGGATAGTTTTTTATGGAAATAAGTTATTTAAAATGGAATTTTTATATAAATTTTTAATTTATTTTAATGTTTTAAAAGGAAATATTTTTACAATTTTTTTTGGGGATCTTTACAATAAGGAAAAACTAATGATCTATTTTATCGTATACAACGATAATGAATTTTCCTTCCACCATAACTATTTTTAGATATTTGGATTCCATTATAAGATTTCATTTTATAGTAAAATAAATATCATACTTCTTTTTTTATGGGTATTTTGGTATTGAAAATGTTTTTTTAAAAGAAAATTAAATTTTTATATCTGAAAGAATTTTATATACATGATTAGAAAAGTTTTTAAAGGGTTTTATTCATGATATGTTTCATTGATATTTTTTATGAAGGCTTGAGCACCATTATTTCTCATGGATGTGCCTAATAAATCTTATAAAAAATTTATATTCCCATCATAGCTCAAGATTTATTCCAATATAGCTTATAAGATGGGTGCGCATAGAAATTACACTAATATATTTGGTAATAGTTATGACCTCCAAATAATTATATTGAAAGTAGATCATATTGTAATTCCAATTTGATAGGGTTTTTAGGGTTATATGATGATGATTTACCAAAGAACCTATATGATTTTCCTATGCTTTATAATGATTTTTCATGTGAATCATTTGATTTTTAAAAAGGTATATTGTAAGAAAATGTTTTTCATGGGTTTCCATGTTTTTCACTCAACGATTTTTTTTATTCTTTTGTGTGCATTACTAAGATTTTTTTTTGCGTCTATAGAAAATAAAATAAAATATTATTATGGACTAAGATTCTTATGCTCAGCCCATGTTTTTAAAAAAATCATAGGGTTTAAGGATGTGTAAGGGAAGAAGAATCCATCTTGAAAGTCATCAATATTTTTCCTATAATGAAATTTTTTTTTATTTTAAAAGCCTTATATAATGAAAAAATGGATACTTAATAGAATTATGAATAGTGTAATTTATGGGTTCTTTATGAAAGAATTATATCTTAATTTTGTAAAACTCTAAACCAAAAAATTATTTTGGAAGAGAAACTGATTTCTAGTTTAAAATCACTATAACATGTAATGATTAAGTTTGGGTCCTTACCTTTGGCATCAAATCATGGTTTAGATTACTTTAGAGTAGGATGCTATTTGGGAATAAGTTACAAGTCTTATATAACCACAATTTTAAATATGTTTTGTGGAATTACAGTTATTTGAGATAAATTTATAGACTATAAGATAACATGGTTAAGGATATCATAACATTTTTCCTCCATATAAGATAGTTTATTATTATTTTATTGATATAATCAAACTAAACTTTTTGGTATTAGTAAATGGATGGATCCAATAAGAACCAAAGTAACAATGAATGTGAATGAAAATGTGGTGGATCCATGAATGAGAAAATAAGCATAATGTGAGATATAATGGGAATTATTATGGTTATTATTAACCAAATACCAGTATCAATGATTAAAACTTGAGCCTTGGTGAGTTTTATAATACATCAAATATGATAAAAATGAATCCATGAGGAAGTTCAAGTAATAATGATCATAAAGATAAATGTATTCAATGACCTGCGTGTCAATAATGTAAAAATAAGAACCTAGGAAAATATATAAAAGTATTGTGAAGATGTTTTATACGTGTAAAATTAGTTCATAAAGCAATAATATCCAAAGTAAAAAAAAGGAAATGTTC
This sequence comes from Viscum album, assembly GCA_963277665.1. Taxonomy (NCBI): domain Eukaryota; kingdom Viridiplantae; phylum Streptophyta; class Magnoliopsida; order Santalales; family Viscaceae; genus Viscum; species Viscum album. The sequence continues at coordinate 760,557,049 of OY728139.1, read as the reverse complement.
GGTTAACTCCATGAAGTGGATTTTTTTTTACAAAAGTATCAATTGAATGTTTTAAATGTGGGGAGAATAGTCATTATGAAAATTGATGTCTTGGAAGGGAGGATCATGAATGGGATCATAAAGAGAATACATGTATCTTTTTTTAAATACCTATTACCATTATATTTGAATATGAGGAAGCTGAAAATGACATATGAAAGGTATGTATTATTTATTGGCCTATGTTTTGACATTTTTGAATTATAGGATATGAGTCTTATTTTTGTTTTTAGGAAATAATAATAAAGTAATAATAATTAAAAACATGGTTTGTAACACCCGAGACTTTTATGTTATATGAATCATCAAAGGAATCTTTTTCTACACAACACTTGCTTGGCTTTCTTTACACGCAATCGCGACCTTCCTCGATAGCTTGCGTCGTACGCAATACCGAGTTTCACTAAACAACAATATGCTATTAAAACTAGCCGTTATGAATAGTAATAACCACTTTTTGAAATTTTATAAATTTTATTTTTCAAAATGGACTTCATTTTTGGACTCAGAATATCGAAATTAGCCTAGGGTGAAATTTTGGTATTTTTCTGAAAACTTTCAATTTTTGATGAATAGTGAAACCACTAAGTGGTAGGTTAAAAACTGAATTTTGCATAAAACTTAATTTTACCGCTTCTGTGAATGGAATTTCAAAAATCCGACAAACACGGTTGATATCAGTAAGTAAAATGTGGTTCAATGAGATAAAAATATTTTTTTTGTGAATAGTAACTTTTTACTATTTTTACCGCAGTTAATAGTAAATAGGGTAACTAAGGGTAAATATGATATTAATATTACCCTAACACATGTCCTAATTCTATTGGACAAGTTTAATTCGACCAAAAACAAACTTAGGAATAAAATATGACCATTTAGGCCCACTTGGATTAGATTAGGACATTTATTATTAATTTATTTAAAGACGGGTTAAAATAGTTAAAATTAAAGTTTAATAAGTAAATCATTTTTAATATGGGGTTATACATAAGATAAATTCTATTGTAAATATTCATTAGAAAGCTAAAAAGATTTCCTACATGATGGTATTTTATTTGTAATTTTTAGACATCAAATAATTTAAGTTATTTATGACACAAAGATGATGCAGTAATTATCTTATTAATGAAATATTGACATAATTGATAATATAAATACCAAAATAAATGTAATTTAAGACTTTTTATGAATTCCACTAATTTTATAGGTTACTATGATATATTAGTGTTGATTTAATAAACTTGGTTCGAACATATAATTCTGTTATGACTTTCACAAAAATCATATATCAAATAGTGTCAAAATTGACACAAAATAGTTTTTAAATCAAATATTATATTACTAATTGTTATTTTATTCCAAAAAATCTAAGGTTCGGCAAAATGACTTAGATAAGGATATATATATTAATAATAAACAATTTGGGGTTCGTTTGGCATGTTATAGTAAGTGTATTAACCATATAGTGAAAGAAAACAAAAAGACACGGTAAAAGTTAAATTAATTAACTTAGAGTTAAATCTAATTGATAAGGTTAAAATAATAACCTAAACTTGTCTAAATCCTATTGGTTGATAGGAGTTCGACCCATCCCCACTTTAGCTTCGAAATAAGACCCTTTGGAACCATTATAAACCGATTTTGACTTTAATATAAAATAATATTTTGAGATATTCCTAAGGTGCCCCTCTCCTCCCTTATAAAAGGGCACCTCCTCCCCCTCCTCCTCACACCAATTTGAGCACTCAAGCTCGGCCAACCCCTGCCATTTTCTCCTCTAAACTTCCCTAGAATAATCCTAGAGGTCCTGGTCTTCTTCAAAGACCAATATTAGTTCCCTAAGTGGAGGATTCAAAGAAGCATTCCAAAGAAGAGGTAATATCAATTACCGATCTTTTCAATTTCTTTCTTCTTCAACTTCTTCTTCTTTAGTTGTTTCATGATAAAGTAATAACATCAGTATTACTTACATACTGATATGTTATTATAAATATGAAACAACCCTAATTCACCTTCTATCCATCCTACGGAAAAATGAAATCACCGCGCGTGCGTACGTACAGAATACCGTCTCCACGCCGTGGTGTAATCTATTTTCCACCATCACATTACAAGGATGGGTATAATGGTGTAATGAGTAACTATATATGATTATTATGAAGTAATATTGATACTGAAATAATATATATATACTCCAATACAATTCCACGATCATAGGAATGATATCATCACTCGTGCGTACGTACGGAATACCGTCTCCACGATGTGATGCGACTCGTTCTACTTGATCTTCATTTCATAATGATTATATAAATGAATTGAATGAATGAATATGGTATATAATACACTAATACCATTCTGTAAATGAATTATATATAACCTAAAGATAAGAATAAGAATTTATTCGACAAAATACGCATAAGAACAAAAAGTTATAAAGACCCGAGTAACAAGTAACAATGAAATATTACTAACAAGAAGCTAATAATATGACCATATATGATATCATATCAATATGTATGATTCTGGAATAAGTCAATAACATTATTTAAACCATTATACAGGAGCTTCGGACACGAACAAAGCAAATCGGACCTAAGGTAAGGGAAATATCACAATCTTATTTTTATCCGAGATTGTTTATTCGTCAGTATTTACTGGGGTGTATTTTATCATCCACATCCATGTTTCATCAATATGTAATATTATTTACATCCACCTACAATTGTTTAAATCCATTTTTACCCTTCGGTGAGTTTTTAGTAATATCTATGAAAGGAATCTTTTGTCGTACGAGGTACTTTTTGACTTTTCCGACAAAAGTACGAAGAATGTTTTTTTTAACTTATACGGCATGAATGGATTTTTAAAACATTATTTCCAAGAAGCTTACTTTACAAGTTTTCAAGTTTATTTTTAATCAACTTCTTTTATTTTAAAGTCGTATGACATTTTATGAAAGGAAAAATGTTTTTGAAGAAGAAAGGATATTTTCCTCAAGAATGGAGTTCAAGTATTTTATCAAAATTATTTTCCATCTAAGATAATAAAGGGTTCTGTTTCTATCCATATTTTTACATTGATTTGACTATGTTGTGATGGAATTATGTTTATGAATTCCTTTATCTTATATGAATGGTTTTATGATGTCATGTTGTTTAAGAATCCCATTTTTATTACATGGGTTATGAAATGATGTATGATTTATGATTTTGTGGCACACATAAGAATGATATCATTATGAGATGGGTGGGACCTATATCTCCCTCCAATGCATTGGGTAAAGATTTTATATCTCATGAGATAGACATGGCTGAAATGGTAGGTTATACCGGTTCAGTGAAACAGGACTGAAACGAGGGTTACTCGATTCAGAAAGGGACTTTGTCCACTAAGATAGTCTTGGAAATGAGTCTTGACTAACAAGAAATGATTCTCTATGATTATGTGTGAATGCCACAAAGTTTCATGTTTTAAGTTATGATTATTGTGATTACATTTCACTGCCATGATTTATCCCATGTTATGAAATTATGCTCTCTTTTGCAGGTTATGATTTCCAAAATGTTATGTTCTTATGAATACGATGTGATTGATATTTCTTTTGTTTACCCTTACTGAGCATTTGAGCTCACCCTTTTATGTTTTCTTTTCCCCAGGTCAGGAAGATGGATATTAAGTAGAATATGCTAAAAGGGACCCTAGATATGATGAAATAAATGGGAGACACTGTAGAAGATTTATGAACCAGTTGTTTATGTTTCCCAGTTTCTAAAGACACTATACCTATACGGTCCTTTGTGGTTTTTTCATATGTTGTAATAAGTGTGCTTCAATTTCGAAGTATTAATAATGTATGTAAAGTATGGGTCGTTATAGTTGGTATCAGAGGAAAGGTATAGTCAACCTTTGGAAACTAGGATGTGAAAGCCTTAGTAAGAACCCTAAGGATAAGTCTAAGCATAGAACACAATATTAGTGTTTTAGAAATGGCCTTGAATAACCTAGGATAAGACCTTTAGCATGAAAATTTTATTCTTGAATTATGTGGTTTCCTATTATAATTAGTGTTTCTCACACTATTCTTCTTGGTTTTAGTCAATGGCTGGAACCCGAAGGAACCGTGTTAATGCGGAATGCGATGGGCAATGCAATGATTGTCCCCCTGAGCAACCAAACGATATGGGAGCTGGAATGCAAAATCTTGTAGCCATGCTCACACAACTTTCTCAAGCTATGAATCATGCAGGATTTCCAAACGAGCAAAGGAGGGAGCAACATTCTGTTGAATCCTTCATGAGGCAGCGTCCACCTTCTTTCAGCGGGTCTACTGATCCATTAGTTGCTGAACAATGGATTAGTACTACTGAAAAGATATTTTCAGTTCTTCAATGTTCTGAACATGATAAAGTCATCCTAGCAGTGTATCGTTTGGAAGGAGATGCTGATCAATGGTTGAATCTTGTTAAGAATACGAGGCAAAGGGATGAAATTGAGTCTATGGAATGGGACGAGTTCAAGAACTTATTTTTCAATAAGTACTTCCCTCATATTCTCCGAACAAAGATGGAGAAAGAGTTTCTTGAACTGAAGCAAAGGGATGATGAATCTGTTGGTACCTATGAAGCAAATTTTACAAGACTTGCAAGGTACGCTTCTGGTATTATTATCCAACCTGAGAGTAAGATCGATCGATTCTTTAGTGGCTTAAAACGAAGTCTTCGAAGGGCGTTATCCATAAGGTACTTCAATAGCTACGAGGAAATCGTTCGATGTGCTCTCAAAGTCGAGATGGAGATTGGAGTAACCCATCAGTCGCATGGGTTTGATAAGAAGAGGAAGATGGAATTCAAAGGAAACTCTAAAGAGCACACTGAAAAGAAGATGAACTTTCCCTTATGCTCAAAGTGTGGAAAGAAACATGGAGGGAGTTGTCTTAAAGGGACAAGTAAATGTTTTAAATGTGGAAAAGAAGGTCATCGGGCATTTGAATGCCGTGATAATGGGAAGAAGATGTCTAATGACGCAAACAAAGGAAGGGATACACAGAATGAACCTACTACACTTCAATGTTTCAAGTGCAAGGAGATGGGGCATTATGCCAATCAATGCCCAAATCCAAGGGTTGATGATGATGGTCGACGTCAACAAAATCTTAATGCTAAAGACAAAGGAAAGTCACATGCAATTTCTATCAGCGATGTGGAGTACGATAACGAAGTGGTGAAAGGTACACTTACCATCTACTCTAATGTAGCAAATGTTTTATTTGATTCTGGATCCACCCACTCTTTTATTTCTGAAGACTTTTCTAAGGGTATCACCGTATTACCTCAACAATTAGATGTTGAGTTAGCTGTGACAACACCTAATGGCACATCAATCGCATCAAAAGTTTATAATTCTTCTCCGATCGAAGTTTGTGGGAAATTGCTTCCTGCAAATCTTGTGATCCTTCCTTTAGTGGAATTTGATGTGATTCTTGGCATGGATTGGCTTTCTCTACATTGAGCTCATATCGATTGCCAAAGAAGGGAAGTCACATTTCATATTCCAAATCAATCTACGATCGTCTATCAATGCAAGGATGAACATAACCTTCCAGTGGAAATTTCTTCCATCTTATGGGTATTGATTCCACTAAATGAAGGTTATTTATCTCAAATGGTTGGTGAGAAACTCACGATTAAGAATATGCCCATTGTACGGGAGTTTGATGATGTCTTTCCGGAGGAATTGCCGGGTCTTCCACCAAATTGTGAAGTTGAGTTTTCAATAGAACTCGTACCGGGTGCTTTGCCTATTTCAAAGATACCTTATAGAATGGCCCCAATTGAGTTGCAGGAATTGAAGAAGCAACTCCAAGAGAATCTTGATAAGGGATTCATACGCCCTAGTGCGTCACCTTGGGGAGCACCTGTTCTATTTGTTAAGAAGAAAGATGGATCAATGAGACTTTGCATTGATTATCGAGAACTTAACAAGATCACTATCAAGAACAAATATCCTCTCCCACGCATTGATGACTTATTTGACCAACTACGCGGAGCTCAATACTTTTCCAAGATTGATCTTCGTTCAGGGTATCATCAATTAAGGGTCAAAAGGGAGGATATACCAAAGACGGCTTTCCGTACAAGGTATGGACACTATGAATTTATAGTGATGCCATTTGGTCTTACTAATTCCCCTGATATCTTCATGGATCTAATGAATAGAGTCTTTAGAGACTATCTTGATCAATTTGTGGTAGTCTTTATAGACGATATTCTTGTCTATTCGAAGAGCAAGGAAGAGCATGAAGATCACTTGAGAATTATATTGAAGACCCTGAGAAAGGAGAAGCTTTATGCCAAATTTACCAAGTGTGAATTTTGGCTTAAAAAAGTTGCATTTTTGGGTCACATAATCTCAAAAGAGGGAATATCTGTGGATCCAGCAAAAACAGAGGTTATCGAAAGATGGTCGAGACCAACAACAGTAACTGAGATCCGAAGTTTTCTTGGTTTGGCTGGATATTATCGACGTTTTGTAAAAGATTTTTCACGATTATCTAATCCAATCACCAAGTTGACTCGGAAGGGAGTTAAGTTTGTCTAGACAGAGGAATGTGAAGAGAATTTCAAGGAGTTGAAAAGAAGGTTATCCAGTGCACCTGTGCTCACACTGCCTTGTAGTGGAGAAAGGTTTGTGATCTACAGTGATGCATCCAAGAAGGGATTGGGGTGTGTTCTTATGCAAAATGATATGGTGATAGCTTATGCCTCACGACAGTTGAAAATCCATGAGCAAAATTACCCAACACATGATTTGGAGTTGGCTGCGGTAATCTTTGCATTAAAGATTTGGAGGCATTACCTTTATGGTGAAAGGTGTGATATTTATACTGATCATAAAAGTTTAAAGTATATTTTCACACAAAAGGAGTTGAATATGCATCAAAGAAGATGGTTGGAGCTGATTAAGGATTATGACTGCTCAATCCATTACCACCCTGGGAAAGAAAACAAGGTGGCAGATGCATTAAGTCGACAAGACCATGCTAGTTTATCCATGATGAGGATCACAAAAGATCCAATATTTATGGATTTACAAAGGATGGATCTTGGAATTATAATGGAAGGGGAAAAATCTTATCTTTCTCAAATGAATGTTCAACCATCTATACATGTGAAGATTAAAGAGGCACAGAAAGAAGATGTCGAGTTACAAAAGAAGGTGAGAAATGTTCCTGAATTCAACCTTGATTGTGATGGGATAATAAAGTTCAGGAATCGGGTTTGTGTTCCTTCCATCCCCGAATTAAAGAAGGAGCTGCTGGATGAGGCTCATAGTTCTTCATTCTCTATTCATCCTGGAAGCACGAAGATGTATAGGGACCTGAAAGAGTACTTCTGGTGGGATGGCATGAAAAGATATGTTGCTGAATATGTCTCTCGATGCTTGGTTTGTCAACAAGTTAAAGCTGAGAGACAGAAGTCTAAGGGGATGTTACAACCATTACCCATACCCGAATGGAAATGGGAAAACATCACTATGGAATTTGTCACAGGACTTCCTAAAACATCCAAAGGCAATAATGCTATCTGGGTCATAGTTGATCGTCTTACAAAGTCTACACACTTCATTCCTATTAGAGAGGATTTCTCTCTAGATCAGCTTGCCAGGATATATGTAAAGGAAGTGGTAAGATTGAATGGAGTACCAGTTTCTATTATATCTGATCGGGATCCAAGATTTACCTCGAAGTTCTGGCGAAGTCTTCAGCATACTCTGGATACAGAGTTGAGTTTCAGCACTGCTTATCATCCCCAGACAGATGGTCAGTCTGAGAGAACAATTCAAACCCTAGAAGATATGTTGAGAGCTTGCTCTATGGATTTCAAAGGAGGTTGGGATCAACACCTACCTTTGGTGGAATTTTCTTATAATAATAGCTTTCACTCCAGTATTCAGATGGCTCCTTATGAAGCTCTCTATGGAAAGAAATGCAGGACTCCAACTTGCTGGGATGAAGTTGGGGAAAGAAAGCTATTAGGACCTGATCTCGTTGATGAAATGGCAGAAAAGGTCAGATCTATTCAACAACACATAAGAGCAGCTCAGAGTCGACAGAAAAGTTATGCCGAAAACCGAAGAAAAGACCTAGAGTTTGAAGTGGGTGATAAAGTGTTCTTACGAATATCTCCCTGGAAGAGGGTTATGAGATTTGGAAAGAAGGGGAAGTTGAGCCCTAGATATATCGGTCCTTTCGAAATACTGGATCGTGTTGGGAAGGTAGCTTACCGATTGGCGCTTCCACCGAATCTCTCTCAAGTTCACGATGTGTTCCATGTATCTCTCCTGAGAAAGTACATACCAGATCCTTCACATGTACTCAGCTCAGAAGTTGTACCGCTGGAGCAAGATCTTTCTTATGAAGAATAGCCGATAGAGATTCTAGATCGTAGTGAAAAAGTCCTACGAAACAAGACCACTCGATTGGTGAAAGTTTTATGGAGGAACCACCAACTTGAAGAAGCTACATGGGAGCTTGAGGATATGATGAGGGAGAAGTATCCTCATCTGTTTGTTGCAAAGTGACGAATTTCGAGGGCGAAATTCTTTTTAAGGGGGGTAGAATGTAACACCCGAGACTTTTATGTTATATGAATCATCAAAGGAATATTTTTCTACACAACACTTGCTTGGATTTCTTTACACGCAATCGCGACCTTCCTCGATAGCTTGCGTCGTACGCAATACCGAGTTTCACTAAACAACAATATGCTATTAAAACTAGCCGTTATGAATAGTAATAACCACTTTTTGAAATTTTATAAATTTTATTTTTCAAAATGGACTTCATTTTTGGACTCAGAATATCGAAATTAGCCTAGGGTGAAATTTTGGTATTTTTCTGAAAACTTTCAATTTTTGATGAATAGTGAAACCACTAAGTGGTAGGTTAAAAACTGAATTTTGCATAAAACTTAATTTTACCGCTTCTGTGAATGGAATTTCAAAAATCCGACAGACACGGTTGATATCAGTAAGTAAAATGTGGTTCAATGAGATAAAAATATTTTTTTGGTGAATAGTAACTTTTTACTATTTTTACCGCGGTTAATAGTAAATAGGGTAACTAAGGGTAAATATGATATTAATATTACCCTAACACATGTCCTAATTCTATTGGACAAGTTTAATTCGACCAAAAACATACTTAGGAATAAAATATGACCATTTAGGCCCACTTGGATTAGATTAGGACATTTATTATTAATTTATTTAAAGAAGGGTTAAAATAGTTAAAATTAAAGTTTAATAAGTAAATCATTTTTAATATGGGGTTATACATAAGATAAATTCTATTGTAAATATTCATTAGAAAGATAAAAAGAGTTCCTACATGATGGTATTTTATTTGTAATTTTTAGACATCAAATAATTTAATTTATTTATGACACAAAGATGATGCAGTAATTATCTTATTAATGAAATATTGACATAATTGATAATATAAATACCAAAATAAATGTAATTTAAGACTTTTTATGAATTCCACTAATTTTCTAGGTTACTATGATATATTAGTGTTGATTTAATCAACTTGTTTCGAACATATAATTCTGTTATGACTTTCAAAAAAATCATATATCAAATAGTGTCAAAATTGACACAAAATAGTTTTTAAATAAAATATTATATTACTAATTGTTATTTTATTCCTAAAAATATAAGGTTCGGCCAAATTACTTAGATAAGGATATATATATTAATAATAAACAATTTGGGGTTCGTTTGGCATGTTATAGTAAGTGTATTAACCATATAGTGAAAGAAAACAACAAGACACGGTAAAAGTTAAATTAATTAACTTAGAGTTAAATCTAATTGATAAGGTTAAAATAATACCCTAAACTTGTCTAAATCCTATTGGTTGATAGGCTTTCGACCCATCCCCACTTTAGCTTCGAAATAAGACCCTTTGGAACCATTATAAACCGATTTTGACTTTAATATAAAATAATATTTTGAGATATTCCTAAGGTGCCCCTCTCCTCCCTTATAAAAGGGCACCTCCTTTCCCTCCTCCTCACACCAATTTGAGCACTCAAGCTCGGCCAAACCCTGCCATTTTCTCCTATCCACTTCCCTAGAATAATCCTAGAGGTCCTGGTCTTCTTCAAATACCAATATTAGTTCCCTAAGTGGAGGATTCAAAGAAGCGTTCCAAAGAAGAGGTAATATCAATTACCGATATTTTCAATTTCTTTCTTCTTCAACTTCTTCTTATTTAGTTGTTTCATGATAAAGTAATAACATCAGTATTACTTACATACTGATATGTTATTATAAATATGAAACAACCCTAATTCACCTTCTATCCATCCTACGGAAAAATGAAATCACCGCGCGTGCGTACGTACGGAATACCGTCTCCACGCCGTGGTGTAATCTATTTCCCACCATCACCTTACAAGGATGGGTATAATGGTGTAATGAGTAACTATATATGATTATTATGAAGTAATATTGATACTGAAATAATATATATATACTCCAATACAATTCCACGATCATAGGAACGATATCATCACTCGTGCGTACGTACGGAATACCGTCTCCACGATGTGATGCGACTCGTTCTACATGATCTTCATTTCATAATGATTATATAAATGAATTGAATGAATGAATATGGTATATAATACACTAATACCATTCTGTAAATGAATTATATATAACCTAAAGATAAGAATAAGAATTTATTCGACAAAACACGCATAAGAACAAAAAGTTATAAAGACCCGAGTAACAAGTAACAATGAAATATTACTAACAAGAAGCTAATAATATGACCATATATGATATCATATCAATATGTATGATTCTGGAATAAGTCAATAACATTATTTAAACCATTATACAGGAGCTTCGGACACGAACAAAGCAAATCGGACCTAAGGTAAGGGAAATATCACAATCTTATTTTTATCCGAGATTGTTTATTCGTAAGTATTTACTGGGGTGTATTTTATCATCCACATCCATGTTTCATCAATATGTAATATTATTTCCATCCACCTACAATTGTTTAAATCCATTTTTACCCTTCGGTGAGTTTTTAGTAGTATCTATGAAAGGAATCTTTTGTCGTACGAGGTACTTTTTGACTTTTCCGACAAAAGTACGAAGAATGTTTTTTTTAACTTATACGGCATGAATGGATTTTTAAAACATTATTTCCAAGAAGATTCCTTTACAAGTTTTCAAGTTTATTTTTAATCAACTTCTTTTATTTTAAAGTCGTATGACATTTTATGAAAGGAAAAATGTTTTTGAAGAAGAAAGGATATTTTCCTCAAGAATGGAGTTCAAGTATTTTATCAAAATTATTTTCCATATAAGATAATAAAGGGTTCTGTTTCTATCCATTTTTTTACATTGATTTGACTATGTTGTGATGGAATTATGTTTATGAATTCCTTTATCTTATATGAATGGTTTTATGATGTCATGTTGTTTAAGAATCCCATTTTTATTACATGGGTTATGAAATGATGTATGATTTATGATTTTGTGGCACACATAAGAATGGTATAATTATGAGATGGGTGGGACCTATATCTCCCTCCAATGCATTGGGTAAAGATTTTATATCTCATGAGATAGACATGGATGAAATGGTAGGTTATACCGGTTCAGTGAAACAGGACTGAAACGAGGGTTACTCGATTCAGAAAGGGACTTTGTCCACTAAGATAGTCTTGGCAATGAGTCTTGACTAACAAGAAATGATTCTCTATGATTATGTGTGAATGCCACAAAGTTTCATGTTTTAAGTTATGATTATTGTGATTACATTTCACTGCCATGATTTATCCCATGTTATGAAATTATGCTCTCTTTTGCAGGTTATGATTTCCAAAATGTTATGTTCTTATGAATACGATGTGATTGATATTTCTTTTGTTTACCCTTACTGAGCATTTGAGCTCACCCTTTTATGTTTTCTTTTCCCCAGGTCAGGAAGATGGATATTAAGTAGAATATGCTAAAAGGGACCCTAGATATGAAGAAATAAAAGGGAGACACTGTAGAAGATTTATGAACCAGTTGTTTATGTTTCCCAGTTTCTAAAGACACTATACCTATACGGTCCTTTGTGGTTTTGTCATATGTTGTAATAAGTGTGCTTCAATTTCGAAGTATTAACAATGTATGTAAAGTATTGGTCGTTATAGTTGGTATCAGAGGAAAGGTATAGTCAACCTTTGGAAACTAGGATGTGAAAGCCTTAGTAAGAACCCTAAGGATAAGTCTAAGCATAGAACACAATCTTAGTGTTTTAGAAATGGCCTTGAATAACCTAGGATAAGACCTTTAGCATGAAAATTTTATTCTTGAATTATGTGGTTTCCTATTATAATTAGTGTTGCTCACACTATTCTTCTTGGTTTTAGTCAATGGCTGGAACCCGAAGGAACCGTGTTAATGCGGAATGTGATGGGCAATGCAATGATTGTCCCCCTGAGCAACCAAACGATATGGGAGATGGAATGCAAAATCTTGTAGCCATGCTCACACAACTTTCTCAAGCTATGAATCATGCAGGATTTCCAAACGAGCAAAGGAGGGAGCAACATTCTGTTGAATCCTTCATGAGGCAGCGTCCACCTTCTTTCAGCGGGTCTACTGATCCATTAGTTGCTGAACAATGGATTAGTACTACTGAAAAGATATTTTCAGTTCTTCAATGTTCTGAACATGATAAAGTCATCCTAGCAGTGTATCGTTTGGAAGGAGATGCTGATCAATTGTGGAATCTTGTTAAGAATACGAGGCAAAGGGATGAAATTGAGTCTATGGAATGGGACGAGTTCAAGAACTTATTTTTCAATAAGTACTTCCCTCGTATTCTCCGAACAAAGATGGAGAAAGAGTTTCTTGAACTGAAGCAAAGGGATGATGAATCTGTTGGTACCTATGAAGCAAATTTTACAAGACTTGCAAGGTACGCTTCTGGTATTATTATCCAACCTGAGAGTAAGATCGATCGATTCTTTAGTGGCTTAAAACCAAGTCTTCGAAGGGCGTTAGCCATAAGGGACTTCAATAGCTACGAGGAAATCGTTCGATGTGCTCTCAAAGTCGAGATGGAGATTGGAGTAACCCATCAGTCGCATGGGTTTGATAAGAAGAGGAAGATGGAATTCAAAGGAAACTCTAAAGAGCACACTGAAAAGAAGATGAACTTTCCCTTATGCTCAAAGTGTGGAAAGAAACATGGAGGGAGTTGTCTTAAAGGGACAAGTAAATGTTTTAAATGTGGAAAAGAAGGTCATCGGGCATTTGAATGCCGTGATAATGGGAAGAAGATGTCTAATGACGCAAACAAAGGAAGGGATACACAGAATGAACCTACTACACTTCAATGTTTCAAGTGCAAGGAGATGGGGCATTATGCCAATCAATGCCCAAATCCAAGGGTTGATGATGATGGTCGACGTCAACAAAATCTTAAGGCTAAAGACAAAGGAAAGTCACATGCAATTTCTATCAGCGATGTGGAGTACGATAACGAAGTGGTGAAAGGTACACTTACCATCTACTCTAATGTAGAAAATGTTTTATTTGATTCTAGATCCACCCACTCTTTTATTTCTGAAGACTTTTCTAAGGGTATCACCGTATTACCTCAACAATTAGATGATGAGTTAGCTGTGACAACACCTAATGGCACATCAATCGCATCAAAAGTTTATAATTCTTCTCTGATCGAAGTTTGTGGGAAATTGCTTCCTGCAAATCTTGTGATCCTTCCTTTAGTGGAATTTGATGTGATTCTTGGCATGGATTGGCTTTCTCTACATGGAGCTCATATCGATTGCCAAAGAAGGGAAGTCACATTTCATATTCCAGATCAATCTACGATCGTCTATCAATGCAAGGATGAACATAACCTTCCAGTGGAAATTTCTTCCATCTTATGGGTATTGATTCCACTAAATGAAGGTTATTTATCTCAAATTGTTGGTGAGAAACTCACGATTAAGAATATGCCCATTGTACGGGAGTTTGATGATGTCTTTCCGGAGGAATTGCCGGGTCTTCCACCAAATCGTGAAGTTGAGTTTTCAATAGAACTCGTACTGGGTGCTTTGCCTATTTCAAAGACACCTTATAGAATGGCCCCAATTGAGTTGCAGGAATTGAAGAAGCAACTCCAAGAGAATCTTGATAAGGGATTCATACGCCCTAGTGCGTCACCTTGGGGAGCACCTGTTCTATTTGTTAAGAAGAAAGATGGATCAATGAGACTTTGCATTGATTATCGAGAACTTAACAAGATCACTATCAAGAACAAATATCCTCTCCCACGCATTGATGACATATTTGACCAACTACGCGGAGCTCAATACTTTTCCAAGATTGATCTTCGTTCAGGGTATCATCAATTAAGAGTCAAAAGGGAGGATATACCAAAGACGGCTTTCCGTACAAGGTATGGACACTATGAATTTATAGTGATGCCATTTGGTCTTACTAATTCCCCTGCTATCTTCATGGATCTAATGAATAGAGTCTTTAGAGACTATCTTGATCAATTTGTGGTAGTCTTTATAGACGATATTCTTGTCTATTCAAAGAGCAAGGAAGAGCATGAAGATCACTTGAGAATTATATTGAAGACCCTGAGAAAGGAGAAGCTTTATGCCAAATTTACCAAGTGTGAATTTTGGCTTAAAAAAGTTGCATTTTTGGGTCACATAATCTCAAAAGAGGGAATATCTGTGGATCCAGAAAAAACAGAGGTTATCGAAAGATGGTCGAGACCAACAACAGTAACTGAGATCCGAAGTTTTCTTGGTTTGGCTGGATATTATCGACGTTTTGTAAAAGATTTTTCACGATTATCTAATCCAATCACCAAGTTGACTTGGAAGGGAGTTAAGTTTGTCTGGACAGAGGAATGTGAAGAGAATTTCAAGGAGTTGAAAAGAAGGTTATCCAGTGCACCTGTGCTCACACAGCCTTGTAGTGGAGAAAGGTTTGTGATCTACAGTGATGCATCCAAGAAGGGATTGGGGTGTGTTCTTATGCAAAATGATATGGTGATAGCTTATGCCTCATGACAGTTGAAAATCCATGAGCAAAATTATGCAACACAT
Source organism: Viscum album (assembly GCA_963277665.1). Classification (NCBI taxonomy): domain Eukaryota; kingdom Viridiplantae; phylum Streptophyta; class Magnoliopsida; order Santalales; family Viscaceae; genus Viscum; species Viscum album. The sequence goes on along the minus strand of OY728139.1, from coordinate 760,541,852 downwards.
GATTTGGAGTTGGCTGCGGTAATCTTTGCATTAAAGATTTGGAGGCATTACCTTTATGGTGAAAGGTGTGATATTTATACTGATCATAAAAGTTTAAAGTATATTTTCACACAAAAGGAGTTGAATATGCGTCAAAGAAGATGGTTGGAGCTGATTAAGGATTATGACTGCTCAATCCATTACCACCCTGGGAAAGCAAACAAGGTGGCAGATGCATTAAGTCGACAAGACCATGCTAGTTTATCCATGATGAGGATCACAAAAGATCCAATATTTATGGATTCACAAAGGATGGATCTTGGAATTATAATGGAAGGGGAAAAATCTTATCTTTCTCAAATGAATGTTCAACCATCTATACATGTGAAGATTAAAGAGGCACAGAAAGAAGATGTCGAGTTACAAAAGAAGGTGAGAAATGTTCCTGAATTCAACCTTGATTGTGATGGGATAATAAGGTTCAGGAATCGGGTTTGTGTTCCTTCCATCCCCGAATTAAAGAAGGAGCTGCTGGATGAGGCTCATAGTTCTTCATTCTCTATTCATCCTGGAAGCACGAAGATGTATAGGGACCTGAAAGAGTACTTCTGGTGGGATGGCATGAAAAGAGATGTTGCTGAATATGTCTCTCGATGCTTGGTTTGTCAACAAGTTAAAGCTGAGAGACAGAAGTCTAAGGGGATGTTACAACCATTACCCATACCCGAATGGAAATGGGAAAACATCACTATGGACTTTGTCACAGGACTTCCTAAAACATCCAAAGGCAATAATGCTATCTGGGTCATAGTTGATCGTCTTACAAAGTCTACACACTTCATTCCTATTAGAGAGGATTTCTCTCTAGATCAGCTTGCCAGGATATATGTAAAGGAAGTGGTAAGATTGCATGGAGTACCAGTTTCTATTATATCTGATCGGGATCCGGGATTTACCTCGAAGTTCTGGCGAAGTCTTCAGCATACTCTGGATACAGAGTTGAGTTTCAGCACTGCTTATCATCCCCAGACAGATGGTCAGTCTGAGAGAACAATTCAAACCCTAGAAGATATGTTGAGAGCTTGCTCTATGGATTTCAAAGGAGGTTGGGATCAACACCTACCTTTGGTGGAATTTTCTTATAATAATAGCTTTCACTCCAGTATTCAGATGGCTCCTTATGAAGCTCTCTATGGAAAGAAATGCAGGACTCCAACTTGCTGGGATGAAGTTGGGGAAAGAAAGCTATTAGGACCTGATCTCATTGATGAAATGGCAGAAAAGGTCAGATCTATTCAACAACACATAAGAGCAGCTCAGAGTCGACAGAAAAGTTATGCCGACAACCGAAGAAAAGACCTAGAGTTTGAAGTGGGTGATAAAGTGTTCTTACGAATATCTCCCTGGAAGAGGGTTATGAGATTTGGAAAGAAGGGGAAGTTGAGCCCTAGATATATCGGTCCTTTCGAAATACTGGATCGTGTTGGGAAGGTAGCTTACCGATTGGCGCTTCCACCGAATCTCTCTCAAGTTCACGATGTGTTCCATGTATCTCTCCTGAAAAAGTACATACCAGATCCTTCACATGTACTCAGCTCAGAAGTTGTACCGCTGGAGCAAGATCTTTCTTATGAAGAACAGCCGATAGAGATTCTGGATCATAGTGAAAAAGTCCTACGAAACAAGACCACTCGATTGGTGAAAGTTTTATGGAGGAACCACCAACTTGAAGAAGCTACATGGGAGCTTGAGGATATGATGAGGGAGAAGTATCCTCATCTGTTTGTTGCAAAGTGACGAATTTCGAGGACGAAATTATTTTTAAGGGGGGTAGAATGTAACACCCGAGACTTTTATGTTATATGAATCATCAAAGGAATCTTTTTCTACACAACACTTGCTTGGATTTCTTTACACGCAATCGCGACCTTCCTCGATAGCTTGCGTCGTACGCAATACCCAGTTTCACTAAACAACAATATGCTATTAAAACTAGGCGTTATGAATAGTAATAACCACTTTTTGAAATTTTATAAATTTTATTTTTCAAAATGGGCTTCATTTTTGGACTCAGAATATCGAAATTAGCCTAGGGTGAAATTTTGGTATTTTTCTGAAAACTTTCAATTTTTGATGAATAGTGAAACCACTAAGTGGTAGGTTAAAAACTGAATTTTGCATAAAACTTAATTTTAACGCTTCTGTGAATGGAATTTCAAAAATCCGACAGACATGGTTGATATCAGTAAGTAAAATGTGGTTCAATGAGATAAAAATATTTTTTTGGTGAATAGTAACTTTTTACTATTTTTACCGCGGTTAATAGTAAATAGGGTAACTAAGGGTAAATATGATATTAATATTACCCTAACACATGTCCTAATTCTATTGGACAAGTTTAATTCGACCAAAAACAAACTTAGGAATAAAATATGACCATTTAGGCCCACTTGGATTAGATTATGACATTTATTATTAATTTATTTAAAGAAGGGTTAAAATAGTTAAAATTAAAGTTTAATAAGTAAATCATTTTTAATATGGGGTTATACATAAGATAAATTCGATTGTAAATATTCATTAGAAAGCTAAAAAGAGTTCCTACATGATGGTATTTTATTTGTAATTTTTAGACATCAAATAATTTAATTTATTTATGACACAAAGATGATGCAGTAATTATCTTATTAATGAAATATTGACATAATTGATAATATAAATACCAAAATAAATGTAATTTAAGACTTTTTATGAATTACACTAATTTTCTAGGTTACTATGATATATTAGTGTTGATTTAATCAACTTGGTTCGAAAATATAATTCTGTTATGACTTTCACAAAAATCATATATCAAATAGTGTCAAAATTGACACAAAATAGTTTTTAAATAAAATATTATATTACTAATTGTTATTTTATTCCTAAAAATCTAAGGTTCGGCCAAATTACTTAGATAAGGATATATATATTAATAATAAACAATTTGGGTTTCGTTTGGCATGTTATAGTAAGTGTATTAACCATATAGTGAAAGAAAACAAAAAGACACGGTAAAAGTTAAATTAATTAACTTAGAGTTAAATCTAATTGATAAGGTTAAAATAATACCCTAAACTTGTCTAAATCCTATTGGTTGATAGGCTTTCGACCCATCCCCACTTTAGCTTCGAAATAAGACCCTTTGGAACCATTATAAACCGATTTTGACTTTAATATAAAATAATATTTTGAGATATTCCTAAGGTGCCCCTCTCCTCCCTTATAAAAGGGCACCTTCTCCCCCTCCTCCTCACACCAATTTGAGCACTAAAGCTCGGCAAACCCCTGCCATTTTCTCCTCTCCACTTCCCTAGAATAATCCTAGAGGTCCTGGTCTTCTTCAAAGACCAATATTAGTTCCCTAAGTGGAGGATTCAAAGAAGCGTTCCAAAGAAGAGGTAATATCAATTACCGATATTTTCAATTTCTTTCTTCTTCAACTTCTTCTTCTTTAGTTGTTTCATGATAAAGTAATAACATCAGTATTACTTACATACTGATATGTTATTATAAATATGAAACAACCCTAATTCACCTTCTATCCATCCTACGGAAAAATGAAATCACCGCGCGTGCGTACGTACGGAATACCGTCTCCACGCCGTGGTGTAATCTATTTTCCACCATCACCTTACAAGGATGGGTATAATGGTATAATGAGTAACTATATATGATTATTATGAAGTAATATTGATACTGAAATAATATATATATACTCCAATACAATTCCACGATCATAGGAACGATATCATCACTCGTGCGTACGTACGGAATACCGTCTCCACGATGTGATGCGACTCGTTCTACATGATCTTCATTTCATAATGATTATATAAATGAATTGAATGAATGAATATGGTATATACTACACTAATACCATTCTGTAAATGAATTATATATAACCTAAAGATAAGAATAAGAATTTATTCGACAAAACACGCATAAGAACAAAAAGTTATAAAGACCCGAGTAACAAGTAACAATGAAATATTACTAACAAGAAGCTAATAATATGACCATATATGATATCATATCAATATGTATGATTCTGGAATAAGTCAATAACATTATTTAAACCATTATACAGGAGCTTCGGACACGAACAAAGCAAATCAGACCTAAGGTAAGGGAAATATCACAATCTTATTTTTATCCGAGATTGTTTATTCGTAAGTATTTACTGGGGTGTATTTTATCATCCACATCCATGTTTCATCAATATGTAATATTATTTCCATCCACCTACAATTGTTTAAATCCATTTTTACCCTTCGGTGATTTTTTAGTAATATCTATGAAAGGAATCTTTTGTCGTACGAGGTACTTTTTGACTTTTCCGACAAAAGTACGAAGAATGTTTTTTTTAACTTATACGGCATGAATGGATTTTTAAAACATTATTTCCAAGAAGCTTCCTTTACAAGTTTTCAAGTTTATTTTTAATCAACTTCTTTTATTTTAATGTCGTATGACATTTTATGAAAGGAAAAATGTTTTTGAAGAAGAAAGGATATTTTCCTCAAGAATGGAGTTCAAGTATTTTATCAAAATTATTTTCCATCTAAGATAATAAAGGGTTCTGTTTCTATCCATATTTTTACATTGATTTGACTATGTTGTGATGGAATTATGTTTATGAATTCCTTTATCTTATATGAATGGTTTTATGATGTCATGTTGTTTATGAATCCCATTTTTATTACATGGGTTATGAAATGATGTATGATTTATGATTTTGTGGCACACATAAGAATGGTATCATTATGAGATGGGTGGGACCTATATCTCCCTCCAATGCATTGGGTAAAGATTTTATATCTCATGAGATAGACATGGCTGAAATGGTAGGTTATACCGGTTCAGTGAAACATGACTGAAACGAGGGTTACTCGATTCAGAAAGGGACTTTGTCCACTAAGATAGTCTTGGCAATGAGTCTTGACTAACAAGAAATGATTCTCTATGATTATGTGTGAATGCCACAAAGTTTCATGTTTTAAGTTATGATTATTGTGATTACATTTCACTGCCATGATTTATCCCATGTTATGAAATTATTCTCTCTTTTGCAGGTTATGATTTCCAAAATGTTATGTTCTTATGAATACGATGTGATTGATATTTCTTTTGTTTACCCTTACTGAGCATTTGAGCTCACCCTTTTATGTTTTCTTTTCCCCAGGTCAGGAAGATGGATATTAAGTAGAATATGCTAAAAGGGACCCTAGATATGATGAAATAAATGGGAGACACTGTAGAAGATTTATGAACCAGTTGTTTATGTTTCCCAGTTTCTAAAGACACTATACCTATACGGTCCTTTGTGGTTTTGTCATATGTTGTAATAAGTGTGCTTCAATTTCGAAGTATTAACAATGTATGTAAAGTATGGGTCGTTATATGGTTAATGTATTATGAATAATTTTTAATGATAAATATGTCAACATATAATGGATTCCGGAGTTATATTAGACTTTAGGATGATCGTAATTTTAAAATAATTAATACACTTTTGAGCATGGGAGTAATTTGGGAGACTTTTATTGAGTTTTTTAGTATGATTAAGGTATATATAACCCTTAAGTTGGTTATGTGAAAAAATTTATTTGAGTAAGAATGATCTTTTAATTTTTTATACATAATTTTAATGGTATGGATAACATTTAGGGTTTATGTGATCTTTAATTTTGAGGTAATCATGGGTTATTACATTTTTGGAATAAAAAATGAATGTTATGGGAAAAACTTTGAGGTTAAAACATTTATTTAATGTTAAATATATTAAGTTTATTTTTTAGTTTGTTTATGGAAATTATGGGAATGTTATAAGGATTATATTAATATAGTTTTAGATGAAGGAAACGCCTCCAGTCAGGCACCAACCCATCACATCTGGTAAGGCCTCGAGGCTTGAACCCACAATCGAAGGGAAACAGGGGTGCATCAACTACCATTGACCTACATGATGTCCTAGTGAGTGATTCTCACTCAACTTTACCCAAGAGAAGAAGGTAAGACGGTCCTTGTAGTTTAGCTTGGGTTATCGAATCCACAGAGACCTAAGAAGAAACCTATAGACACGTACATTCTTTGGAATGTTTTTGGCTATTAATTGGCCAACTTGGATTGATTTTGGATGGGTTTTAAAGATATATAATTGATTTAAGTGAATTCAATTTAAAAGAATGAGTTGATCCTAGGTTATCGCTCGGGGTGGATTGGGCGTATTTCCTTTACCGAACAGACTCATCTGGAATACCTTCTAGACTTCCGAATCAGGGTGGGCCATAGCATAATAACATGGCGCTCCGGCTGTCTTCTAAACGCCTGTAAAATTTGGGCCCATTTGGAGTTGTGGATTCCAAGATATGATCAAATTAGTGGACTGTTTTTCTGGGCCGCAGAATCTGGCCCAGAATTTTATCTCTAACTTGAGCCGCCTAAATGACTAACATGGATGCTGAATTAGCATTAACTCCTGAAGATTAATTTCTTCCTATAAATGTCTTCGATCATCTCACGAAATATGGGATTAATTGGGACTGTATGTTGGGCCCCACCGCCTCATCAGTGGGATGATGTCCAATCTGCCTTCTCCAGAATTGTTTCCTTTCATTTCCAAATATCTCCATCATCCTCCATGAATTCTCCACTGATCCCTGAATCAAACATGTTCATATTTAAGTGTAGATAAATTTCAAAAAATATCAAATTAAAATATTTATAATTCAATTCCTTAAAATCATATTAATCATTGGGTACTTTAAATGATGTTCAAAAATGTACCACATAATAGTGCATTTTAAGAAGGTATTACAATCATAATGTGAAATGATGTTCAAAGTGTAAAATGCACTAAAATGGTGTTTATGAATAACAAAGAACAATAATATTACGTATATTGACAATGAATATTATCCTCATTTAGTGGCTAATCACACCCCCCAACTTGAGTTTTGCTAGTCCCGAGCAAAATATATCTCAACAATATGAAATTCGAATTCCCTTTTCTAAAAAACATTTTAATACACAATGATCACCAAAAAAACTTATACCAAACAATCACGAAACCCATAAAAATATTTTAATACGAGATAGTTTCATAAGCAGATCCCAATCCCAAGCCCATTCCTTTGTTCAAATTCATTACCATATTTCATCCAATATCAATTAAGTATGAGGATGTGTTGTACATCACAATAGACATGTGGGTTCATCTTTATTCAAGGGGGAAAATTATGGAAGCGCTAGGTAGAATCACATTTCAATATTAAGATGAGTATTCATTTTTTTTTTTGTATAATTTTTTTTTGTTTTTTTTTGTTGTTTTGTTTTGTTTTTGCAATTTTTCCATGGTAATTGAAGTTGCACTCAAAAGAGTCAACCCCTGTAGCGAGACTTTGCCGATGACTCCCATTCTCAAAGACCTTAGGGAACCAAGTGAATCCCACATACTCGGGCATCATATCGAGTTAACTCAGTTAAAAACAAATTCAAATTACCAAAAATAGAGAAAAAATTACTAACTTTGGGCCAAAAAACTATGGAGTCACGATCCCCAAGTGCCGAAAGCCACACATTAGGTCATTTCATTGCTCTACGAGCAATTTTTTTTTAATAATTTTTTTTGAATACTCATATTAAACTAAAATGATCACCAAACCTATTCTATTTATTTAGGGGACCCCATGAACTAAACTAATACCCCACTATCCAAAGGACGTGCATTGTGATCTTTTTTTTATTTGGATGAAAATATAAACGATGAAATATCACATTGGACGGCCACACTTTCCAAAATCTATGCTCATGAAATTAAAGAAGGATTAAAATCAGAATAAGGGTATACTAAATTATTTGATATTTAGTTTCAAAGTGTTCAATGTGTATTACCATGTTTAAAGTTAAAGGAATTTTTCCTTCCATTTAATTATTTTTTCAAATCATTCATTTTTTTTCACACAAAAGCATTTTTTTATTTTATCTCCCCCCAACTTAAAATAACACTGTCCCCAGTGTTTAAATAAAAGAAAATTTAGAAGGGGGTAGAGGTAGAGAATGAATGTTCAAAAAGGAAATTGAAAATGAGGGTCATGGAATGAAGTCACCTGGTGGTTGAAGTTTGAAGTTCTTGCTGCTCCAATTTATTCCTTTGATATCCATGTCGCTTGCAAAGTTCCCTAGTGGAAAAATGAAAAACAAAACAAAAAAAACAAAAAAAAACTTATATATATATATATAAATATATAATAAAGTAATTAAAATATAAGTATATATATAAAAATTATAGAATAAGGAATCACAAGAAGCCGCAGGTCAGTGGTAAGCGCGCGCCCCTGTCTCCCTTCGGTCCTGGGTTCGAGTCCCCAAGGCTTCGCCGGTTGTGACAGGGTTTTCCCCACGACCTATGGCATGGAATTTATTATTATTATTATATTTTTATTTTTGTTTTTTAATTTTTTAACATAAAAACACATAAAAAACAAATTGATGATACATTGTCTTCTTTTTTAAATTTCTGGGTAAGGTATTACTCAAGGATCACACCATGTGACACGGATGAATATGGTGCTCCCCTTTCATACCCATCCATACTCATTATAGAAGAACATGTCAACAATTTTTTTTCTTCGAAATATCAAAATGTCTCATTAACCCTATTTAAAATATAAAGTTGATTAAAACAATGAAATTATTGGAAACTTAAAAACCATGGGTTTCCTCCCATGCAGCGCTTTGTTTAACGTCGTTAGCCCGACATGGATCCCCTAACTTATCCAATACCAACATTAAACATTTTAATGATTAAATTTTTTACCACTTCAATTATATTGTGATTTAGTCTCCAATGGGGTTTATAGGAAGGTTTTTAAATTGATTAAAGAAAAACTATATAGGTCCCAATGAATGGGATAATCCCAAGAATATCGATAAGGGTCCATCCAATTGTCTTCCTAATACTTCTTAAGACATCAAGAATAATTTTATCTTTATTAGCATCAAGAGAGGATGAAATTATGATATAATGTTTTTTGTTAGCCTTTATAATGTAATACTTGAGAGAGGATGTAAGGACCTTGAATTTGAGCTTGGGTTCACTAATACTTTGAGACACTGGTCGGGACTTTGAATCAAACTCAATTTCAATTTGAAAATTTTTCTATAGAATTGGTTCCTTTGGAATAGAAGATTCAACCACAAAATTGTAAAGATCAGTGTCAGGAATGGGCATGGACTCAATTTTTGTGATTTCTATTAATGGTTCAGGGATTGGTGTTTTTGAAAAAACGTCAATAGAGTTATACATAGGAGACTCAATCCACGATGTCAAATTTCCCTCTTGTGAATACATGAAATCAATTTCTTCCTGATTTAAAGACCCTTCAACAATTTCTTGATCCTCTTCATCTATCCCAAATACAAATGTTGGTTCTTTAATAAATTCATGAGAGGTTTGTGGGAAACTAGACACTTCACATAAGGTTATGGAAGGGATAGTTTGTGTAGGGATGGTTTCCTCACAATTTTTAATTCTTTGTAGTTCTAACCTCAATGATGAAACCTCAAAATTCAATATCTCCATTTGTTGACATAGTTTTTCAAGTAATGGATTTGGATCAGTATGGACAAGTGGTTGAGACAAATGGTCTATTCCAGGAGGATAACTATGTTGTTGGAATTGCATAGGAGGATGTTCAAATTGGCTTTGTGGGGATTGAAACTCATTATATGTTGATATGTTTTATGGATAATAGGGGTAACGACAATGTGGTTCATTAGTTTTTTGATGATCCCACATGTAGAAATTAGGATGGTCATTGACCATCACACATGGGGTTGAGTGATCAAGGTGGGGATAGGTTTCCCATGTTTGGACTTGTTCAAAATTTACTTCCATAGGAGTGAGGGGTGAGAAAAGAGAATAGGGGTGAGGAAAAAGAATGATAATGTCTAAGATAACTTACTTAGGTCTCCGGAAACGACGCCAAAATTTGATTCTCGCTCAAATTTACCCAAGAGAAGAAGGTAAGATGGTCCTTGTAGTTTAGCTTGGGTTATCGAATCCACAGAGACCTAAGAAGAAACCTATAGACACATACATTCTATGGACTATTTTTGGCTATGAAGTGGAAAACTCGGATTGATTTTGGATGGGTTTTAAAGATATCTAATTGATTTAAGTGAATTCAATTTAAAATAATGAGTTGATCCTAGGTTATGGCTCGGGGTGGATTGGACGTATTTCCTTCACCGAACAGACGCGTCTGGAAGACCTTCTAGACGTCCGAATAAGGGTGGGATATAGAGGAAGACAATGGAGATCCGGAAGTCTTCTAACCACCTATAAAATTTGGGCCCATTTGGAGTTGTGGATTCCGAGATATGATCAAATTAGTGGACTGTTTTGCTGGGCCTCAGAATCTGGCACAGAATTTTATCTCTAACTTGGGCCGCCTAAATGACCAACATGGAAGCCAAATTAGCATTAACTACTGAAGAGTGATTTGTTCCTACACTTGTCTTCTATCATCCCACGTAATTTGGGATTAATGGGGCCTGTATGTTGGGCCCCACCTCCTCATCAGTGGGCTGATGTCCAATCTACCTTCTCCAGAATTGCTTCTTTTCATTTCCAAATATCTCCATCATCCTCCATGAATTCTCCACTGATCCCTGAATCAAACATGTTCATATTGAAGTGTAGATAAATTTCCAAAAATATCAAATTAAAATATGTATAATTCAAATCCTAAAAATCAGATGAATCATTGGGTACTTTAAATGATGTTAAAAAATGTACCACATAATAGTGCATTTTAAGAAGGTATTACAAGCATAATGTGAAATGATGTTCAAAGTGTAAAATGCACTAAAATGGTGTTTATGAATAACAAAGAACATGAATATTATGTATATTAACAATGAATATTAGCCTCATTTAGTGGATAATTTGTGAGTATGAAATTGTTTTTATTTAATTAAATTATATGATTAGATATAATTTAATTTCATTTTTGGAATACGTTTTTTATATGAGATTGAAATTTTATTTGGGGATTATGTGATTAATGTTATTTCAGAAAAAGTTCACTATTTTGGGAACCTTATATAATCAAGTTAAACATAATATTATATGATTTTATTTGTGTAATAAATTTTGAATTTAATTTTGGAAGAATATATGATTTTAATGTGGATTTATGGTGATTATTTTTATTTATGTAAATGATTAGAATATCATGGATATTATAATATTAAGGATATACTTTTTTGGAATTATACTTTAAGAGTGATTGATGTTTTTTGGAGATAAATGTTAAATAAATATTGGAAAAATACGTGATAAAATACTTCTGATTTTTGGGTTTCAACATTGTTATAGAATATTTTTATGAATTTTAATGGTATTTGTTGATTGAATGATATATGTTGAAATTTGGGTATTACTATTGAATTTTATAAATTAATGTAGTTTTTCTTCATATGAAGGTATATTCATTTTGGGAGTCATATTATATTGCACTAATGATTTTTTTGGTTAATAAATAAATATTGGAGGAATATATTGTTAACATTTTTTGGATTATGTGATCCATTAAAATTTTATTCTACTACTTCAGGTATGAAAAATTCAACATGAATATTCTTTGTTTGGAGAAAAAAGATGAGTTTATGGTAGAAATTGATTAAAAGATGAAATTATTATTGATAAGTAAATATAGTTACTCATGTTCTTAGTCTAGGAAGTAAAATAATTCCTCATATTTAGGAAAAGCATTTTGAAACAAAAACATTATCAGTTTACTTCTTATACTGAGAAATCAATGGTCTTTTATCCCATAATAGATTTATATTTTGGTGATCATTAACTTTATTCAGACCATGTTCTGCATCACTCTCTATATGTCATTGGGATTATGATTTTATTTTATATCCATATTTTCACTTCCCATTAATGTTATTATATTTTAAAACATACTATGTTTTATTCTAGATGATCTTCATACTCCCCTTTCTCTCTTTTCAAAAGGAAGTTTTATTGACCCTTTTATAATGCGTGTTTTCAACAAAGGTATTTTGAAAAGTAAAACTCTATTTATTGAAATCAATTTAAAATTAAGTGGATAAAAATTTTCAAAGGTATTAGTATATAATATCCCTATATTTTAAAAATAAAGACTATCTTTTACATCGTACAAGATATGCAACACCAAGCTTAAACGGAAAATAAATTATTATTATTTAAATGTGACTGTTATACCCAAGCCATTAAATGGTCCAGAATGTATAAAATTAACAACATTATGAAATATATAATGGTATTATGCATTTATAATATAGAAATTAATTATTTGTAAATAAGTACACAATTTTTAGTAAAGTTATGTGATTCCTTAAAAATACATTTTCTTCAAAAATGGGTTTTCTTACATTCTATGAGTGAATTTTATAATATTTTCTAGACAAATTAGAAAATGTATTTGAAAAAATTAATTTCATTTTTAAATTAATATTTTCAAAATTATCTTATATGAATTTTTGATAATTTTCTAAAAAGTTGGATTCTTTTGATGAATGGTGAAAAATACTATTTTTTATTGAAAATTGTAATTTATTGTTAAGTATTTAAAAATTAAAATTATATTTTGGATTAGTTTAAAAATTAATTAGTTACTTATGATTAAAATTAATCCAATTATGGTTTTATAAAATGACTTTATACTTTAAGTTAGTAAAAAAAAACATTTTTTTAAAAAGGTAATTTTTCTGAAAAACTATTTTCATCACATTTTACAGATTTAATTTTAAATTAAATTATGCAACTCATATGTTTTAATTTTTTAAATGGATTATATATTTTTAAAAATTATGAAAAATTTTGGTAAATATGTTTTTTTATTTTTGGTCAATATGAATAGTAACCTAAGTAATTTTTGTTACCATGATAAAGGGTAAATATGATAATTATTGTTAAAAAATGATAAGGATTATAAAATGAGCCTAAAACTTGACTTAATTTTATTATATGAGTATTTTTATTCCATAATCATCCAAAATTTAGTTATATTCCCTTTTTTCATTTGGATGTTATGATAACCTTTATACTATTTTATTTAAGGAAAAGTAAAAAATGTCACACTCCTGTTTTTGATAACTATAATATATTTATCATAGGTAAACCAAAGGCAATGTTTAGTTATAAATATTATTTTTAAATATAAATGATTTATCTTCATCATGGTTTTTTTTAATTTTTAGTGAAGAAATAATTACCTTAAAAATATACACAATGATGACACACTAATTATTGAATTATTAGAAAAATAAAATAAATGATATTAAAAATATTAAAAGTAATATACTTTGAGATAATTAATGTGTTACATGAATTTTATATATGGAAATTACATTTTATTTATGTATTAAAATAGTTTTTTTAATTTTACTCATTTTTTTGATTTTTCAAAAATCAAAGAAATGAATATTTCTAAAAATTGACATTGATAATATATTATAATAAATAATATTTTATTAATTTATATAAAATTCATAAAAATAATAGATTCATACAAGTGATTATGATATGATTTTTAATATAAAAAATAGTCTATTTATGGGTATTTTACTAATTTATAGTAACTATATTGACCCTCAAAGAATAAAAATCATTGTTGTCACGATAAGTGTGAAAGGGGTTATTAAGGGGTTAAAACAAAAAAGATAAGGGTAAAACCGATTAAAAATTTATCTAATTTTTATTATATGATATTATTTCAACCCATATTTATATTATATTTAAAATAAATCATTTTGGAATAAATTTTAATTGAAAATTAATTTATATTGATTTAATAATTTAAGAAATTCCAAGAGTGCCCTCCCCTCTCATATAAAAGGACATCTCTTCTTCTATTTACTGAACATTCCAAAACCAATTTGCTTCAAAAAATATATAACCAAATAAATTATAAATATCCCTATCCTTATTCTATTTTTTTTTTCAGAATACCAATCTTGTAAGTCTTAAGGTGTTGAGAAAATGAGATTTTTCAAATAAGAGGTATAGTTTTTAACTGCATGTTTTAGTTTTGTTTCTTATTACACATCCTAAAAAATTCCTTAACAATTTATATAAAATAAAACCTATATATTATATAAAATTAGGTTTTCAATGTTAATTGAATAACCTACATTCATTTGCTCTTCCATCAAATGAGAAATTAAACTGCCATTCATGTGTATGATGGACTATAGCCTCCTAAATCGATGTAATGCATTTTCAATAACCATCTCTCATGAATGGATAATAATAATTGAATTAAATTTAATATATTATATTCATTACATATATATCATTATAAAAATATGATATATCATTCACCTTGTTAAATTTACATTCATTGAAAAATGATATCGCTGTTCGTGCGTCTATGTAGACTATCACCGTTGGGAAGCAATGTGATTTATTTTTCATCACAAAATATCTTGGATGATATATATTAGTTTATTTAAATAATTAAAAATATTATTATTATATTATTATCATTATTGAGAGATAAAATTATACTTTCCATATTAACATAATTATTGTTAAAAAAAGGAAACATTACTCATGTGTGTGTATGACCTACCGTCTCTTTTTTCATAACCATATTTAATATATGGATTTAAATGTATAATTGATATATATAAATTATAATTATTTAATTATTATTATTCTTTATATGATGGAATAATGTCATCTTTGACCAAATCCTACATACCAAATCCATCTTGGACTTAAGAAATAAATATCATCAAAACAGCCAACCTAAACTTAAATAATAAAGTAATTATTATGACATAGTAATAATAGAAATAAAAGGAATAATAAACTTGAAAAAATTTCTCATGAAATTATATAGTTAACAAAATTTTATTATTTAGGATGATAAACAATTTACAGGGTGAGTAAGACTCAAGGTAAGAATCTTTTTTAAAATCCTCTTTTGAAGTTTCCCTTAAAAATATATTTTTCTCCCATATCCATATTTTTAATGTTATGGATATTTTTATATGGACATAAATTATTTATAAATAAAATATTTATGACTATTTTGAATTTATTTCAAAGGTTTTAAAAAGAAAATGTTTTACAAAATGTTATGACTTTCTTTACAAAATGAAAAAAGGAATGTTCTATTTTAATGTATATAGGAAAAAAACTTTTCCCTCCACTTTAAACATTATTTTATGTTTTTATTACTTTATAATATTTAATTTTTTTCAAATAAAAAACCTCTTTCCCTTTTTCAAGGTATTTTTTATTGAAAATGGATTTTTACTTATAGGATTAAATGAAGTTTTCAATGGTTTTATTCATGATATGGTCCTTGTACATTGTTTATGAAGGGATAAGCTTCATAATAGCCTATGGGTGATCTTTATTTAGATTATAAAACGTTTTGAGCCCCATTATATCTCATGGTTGATCTTGATAAATCTTATATGATGGGTTCTCTCAGATAACACTCTAATGCATTGGGTAATGATTTTCTTCTCTATATAATTATATTGGAAGTCAGTCTTATGGTTACTCCAATTTATAAGGGTTGTATTATGATTAATTTCCAAGTAACCTGCATGATTTTATATTCATGACAATTTGTTTTCATGTACATAATTTTATTTTCAAAAAGTTATGTTTTATGAAAATATTTTTCAAGAGTTTTCATGTTTTCCACTAGTCTAACTTTTTTCTTCTTTTATGTCCCTTACTTTGTTTTTTTATCACACCATGTTTTTAAATTATTTTTCACACGTTTTAATGATGGTTATTGGAAAATAATAACCCAAGTTTGAATTCATGAATATTTTTCATGAAAAGAAAACCTATTTTATTTTAAAAGTTTTATACTTTGGGAAAAATTGATACCGAGTAGAAGTGTCCACTTTGAAATTTATGGGTTTTTAAAATAATATATATTACCCAATTATATAAAAATATAATCCTAAATGGTATTTCATAAAATAAACTTATTTATAGTTCAAAATCACTATAATATTTATTGTTTATGGTGGATTCCTTACATATTCAGTATAAAATTCATAGCTTCTTTAATAATTAGAAAATTCATTGCTTCTCTAATAATATACAAACCTATAATATAAACATCCATATAACTTTAGTTATTGAAATACCATTTGAAAATGTTTATATAACATTCAATGGGGGTACATTTATCTTAAATATATAGTACCATAAACTCTGACCACTCTTACTAAGTAAAAACCTCAAGTGGACCATACCATAAAAAAAACATAGTAGAAATAATATCTTAAATTTAAATAATTTAAAAAATAATTATTTTTTCTAATTATAAATTATTCTATGGGTAAAATAAATTTTATATATTGATTTAAAAAAATATTGTTTTTATTGTGTGTTGAATATTTTTTAGTAAATTGGAATGTATAGACACATGTGTTATACTTTCTTCAAAACCAGACTGTATTTAGATTTTAATCCACTTAAATTTAAGAAATATGTTGAAAAAATATTCTTTCTATTTTATTAATTCAACAATAGAATTTTTATGTTGTTTATGAAGCTGAAAAAATAAAATATCTTTTACTTTTAAAGAGTATAAGAAGATAGAGGAATACAATTTCATCTTCTTTCCTTCACTAGTGAAAACTCTTCTGTTATCCCCAATATAAATCATTTATAACCTAACCTTAATTTCATATTTTTTATTTATTAGTGCATTTAGTAATTCTCTAATAATAGTATTATAAATAATTTTTTATATAAATTTTATCAAAAAATTACTATTATTCAAACACATCTAACAATGCAATTCCAAAATAATTGATTTATTATTCAAACCCAATTACATATGTTTTTTAGAAATTATTAAAAAAATAGGTACAATATCATTTAATACATCAAACCAGTCACCAAATATAAATAGATAATGTGGAACAACTTCTTCTGACATTCAATACAATTTTTTTGTCTAATATTGATATTTATGTTATCAATGTAAAAAAATTTAATGATACCCAAGAAAAACAGTTTTTATCAAATGTTTTAACCCAACCGAGTGTGCACCTTCATCACATATAGGACAACCTAAAACCCATTCAATGCCATACTCTCAAAAATTATCATAAATATGAAATTCATATCACCTCAAACAATATATAACTCATCACGAAATCTTCTTGGTATGTTCACCGTACATCACAACACTCATATCACATATCTATTCCAGATATTAAATCAATAGATCTAAATAAATAGTAATATCCTTTCAAGTTTGTTTTGGAAATGAAATAATAAAATAAAATAAAATGTTCATTCACTTTATACATAACCACACTAATAATTTATAGCATTACAATATAACTAGACAATTAATTTTATTCCTACTTTATATTCTAAATGGATTCATTTACTTATAAATAATTAAAGATGAAGGTTTTGTGTCTCATAGATTAATTCGAAATAATCAAGATCAAGGTTCTTCTATTTAGAAACATCTATTTGGTATCAATTATCCCAATTTTTTAATATTTTATTAAAGCTCTATGCCTATTAACTTGTAGTTCCCAAAAATTTATATAGTCATTAAAATAATGAAATAGTTTTAAAGTACCATGTAATATTACAAGGAATTTATTTATTTTCTTTTTATTGATATTCATTTCCCCTAGGTAATTTTTAAAGTTAACCATTACAGTTTCAAAAGATCATAAGGTTTTAAGGGAAAAAATTTATCTTTTCCTAGATCATACATATGAATCATAAAATAAATTTATCTTTATATATTCAACAAGGAAGCTCATTATCAATTTATAGTATATCCACTAAGAGAGTACATAATTCGATAAGACTGGAATCACTCTATGTGTTTCTAGATTTCAAATTATATAGTTTTAATATTATTGATATTTTTGTATATTTGTTGAAGCTATCCTATAATGACATCTTAACAAAGCTATTCAACTTATAAATAGTTTTTATAAGACCTTTAAGTTCATCATCAATTACTGTTATCATTTCCTCAATATAATCTACGACACCATATATTCATGTATTTATATCTAAAAATCTATATATTCTATAGTTATTCTAGTTGATAATAATATATTTTTCTTTCTCAAGTTTATTCTAATATTTTTAAATCTCATCAATTTCATAATAGAAGAAGTGTTCTTCTAACTAATTAAGTCAAATTCTCCTTAAGTATAGAAAATAAATTCCATAAGGATCATTTTCAATCTTTATTGAAAACATTGTGAGCACTTTGGCCTCATACTCATACTCATTTATCATACGATTAAAATATATCTATTTTTTATTCATATTCATTATATTTGGTTTCACTGTATTCATATTTCACTAAATAAAGCTATTATAAAAAAAATCACATGGAGATCCAATTATTAATTTACACACATGCACATATATATTCTTAATTAAGAAATAGGTACATATAAATAAATACACAAATAACCTATATAAATTATAATTCAATCATTTATTAATTATATAATGTATAAATATATATAAACATAATATAATATATAATACATATATAGTATATAATGAAGAGTATTACATAAATTAAATAAATTTTATCATAAAACGTGTATAATATATACTTATATAAATTATATAGATGTATAAATATAAATTTTATTAAGTATACATATATAAATTGTACAAGGTAAACATATAAATTATAAGAACAATAAAACTAACAAAATTGTATATATATATATATATATTATATTATAAAATTCACAATGTATAAACATAAAGAAAAAATAATAATACATATAGATATATATAAAGTTTATATATTACATATATATAGGAACTCAATTAAAATATATCTATTATAATATATGTATATATACATAATACATATACATATATATATATTAACACTATATATATACGTACATGAATTCATGCATATATATATATATATAATATTTATCTAACATATGTGTGTGTGCATGCCTATCTATGTATTTTGTATTATTTGTATATATTTATACCTATATATAAGAAGAATAATTGATTCCTCAAATAAATGGAGATAATTTTCAAAAAGACATATTTAATCCATAAAAAATTAATAAAAAAAATATTTCAATGACTTATGGTCTATTTATGAGTCAATTCATCCAAGAAAATATGAACATTGGACAATTTGTTATGGATATTCAAGTGATGTAAAGGTATTTAGTGAAGGAGAATAATAAAATGGATACGTTTAAATAAAAAAGGAAATGACATTTTTTAATGGATACATAGATGATTTTGATAAAAGAAAATTTTATCAGTGCTAAAAAACATTGTGCTAAGAATAGTACCTAATCTAAGAGATTATTTTAGTGTTGTGAAAAAATTTCTTAACGAAAAAAACATATTCCTTGGGAGACCTCCATGATTTGAACCTAGGATAATTGATCTGAAGATCAGTTGGATAACCACTTGACACAAAAAATGCTACTCAATATTTATAGCACTTGATATATATATATAAATAAATATATATATATATATAGTAACAACATGGTTTATTTAATCAAATAATTTATTAATATTTATAGTAAATTCATATTAATTCAAATAAATATTTATTTTCAAATGCATATATATATTATTGATCTCATAAAAGCTATTATATAAACTATTATATAAGCACTATATATTTAAAATTATTTAATTTACATTCTGATAATTTTTTTTTATTTTAAGTTTAAAAAATATTTTCTTAACATGATTTCTACTTTTGATCTATTTAATGAATTATTTAATTATTAAATATTTTTTAAATTGATATTAATATTAATTTTTAGGATTTATAATGATATTTATTATTATGATAATCTCATAATCAATTATAAAATTTTATGAAATAATAATGTGGATTCTTATTGTAATAGAAACTAAAAATAATAATAATTGAATTATTATTTTAATAAAATTAATCAAATATATTTAATCATAATTTTAACAATAGATTAAAATATTTTAAAAAAACTATAATAAAAATGATTTGTTATTAATTATAAGAAGTGATGTATAGTCATAGTTTTTACTGAGAAACCATAAAAAAATTTATTAATTAAATTTTTATATGAAATTCTGTTATAAAAGAATAAACACATTGATTTTTAAAGTAAATATCAAATTTGAGTATGGATTTATCTTTAGTCGTACATTTGAATTTATATTCTTTAAAAAAAATAAGAGTTTAAATTCAAATTGAATTATACTACTCATTATTTTATAAGTATCTAGAATGTTTTATAAAAATTGAGAAATATGTGGAACATGATATAATATATTTGATATAAAACATTATTACTAAAAATTAAACTATTAAAATTCCATTTGATTAATTTTTGAGTGAGGAAGTTGAATTCATTTAAAAAAACTAGAGGTCAATTTCAAATTGAGCTTTAGAATCCATTATAAAATGTGTGCATAGGAAGTTATTGAACACATGAGAAGGTTATGGAACAATTTAGAATACTTAATGTACATAAAACACTAACTTTGAAATTTAATGAGTGAATTTAAATTTTATATAGGTTTTGTAAGAAATTTACACTTTTTAAATAACAGATTGAGTTTAAATAGAATTGTAATATCAATTATTAAATTTCATTATATAATGATATGGATTTCTTTGAAAAATATTTAATGTGTAATGTAATATTAAATATATAAAATATCATATAAATATTATCAACTAAATATAATTTAATTTATATGCCAGGAAAATTATCCAAAGGCTTGTGCAAAGGTGACACAATATTTCCGCAACATAAGAAGAGTCAAAATTGATGGATTAAATATTATAAAGAGAAAGTACATGGATATTCCCAATATTAACAGGTAAATTTAATTATTTATAAATTATATAAATATTATAACTTGATTTTCAAAACTATTCTATTATTTTTAAAATCAAATTAAATGATTAACACTTAAAATGAATATAAATGGGATTTTTTAACATGATTTATGGATTAATACAAAATCATAAAAACTTATCTTTAGACGTATGTGGAAGTTGAATGCTCAATTATATCTTCCCTTTTCCATTGTTTAACAATTTACCACTTAAAAATACATTCCAATTCTTTTCTGAATAAATATTTTTAAAAATTCCATTAAATCTTATTTTAAAAATTGTATTTTTCTATAATTTTTAAAATACATATCAAGTTTTATTTTTTATCTATAAGATGGTCATATTAATTATACTATAATCATTTCAAAAAATTTATTTATTTTTCATAAGAATAAATCTCAATTATTTTATTGCTAAGAATATATTTATTAAAAAATTCAACTCTTTAAGGTAAGTGTCATTTACTTCATCAAATATTGGAATAACCATGTAGTTCACTAAGTTTAAATACTCAATCCTCAATAGATAGTTGGATATTTCAAAGGGTAATTCATCTTAGATACTAATTAAACCTCACATATCAGTCTGAGATAATAAAGTGGGTGATGTTTGAATCATTAATTCCTTTATTTTATGAATTATTCTTAGAAATCATACCCTGAAACTTGTTAGAGTTTTGATCCACTTAAAGATATCTGTCAACCTCACCTCATATGTAATAAATATATATATATATATATATATCAACAAATCATGTTAAAACTATTCAATATAAAGACCTTATCATTCCCATGTTATTTATCCCCACCCAAATGGATTTTTTACTAACTTATTTAATGATTACAGAGGTATAGGAAAAAATAGTTATACCCTCTAGTAATCATTCCACCAGTCAACCCTAGTTCTCACCCCCTAAATAAAATCTTATACTATAGTTCGTTATACCACCAACCATCATTATTATCTCGTATTACTTAATGATTAGTTATAACACCTAGACAAAACCTTCTTTAACAACTGGTTATACCCCCAGTTATTATAACCTTATTCTTCTTTTTTGATCCACTTTATAAAGATATTCTTCATTAGATGTTGTTCCTCCACAAGAAAGTTTAATCCTATTTTCCTATTTAAAAATTATTAAATATCTTCAACAACTATTTTAAGATTTTATTAGTCTTGAAACATCGTACTGCTATTATAAACTCTTCAATATACTCAGACTCACCTTTCTGTAAATTTTTATGGAAATCAACCAAAGGAAAATTTCATCCAGTAGTACTTCATCTGGTATGCTTTATCTAATTCTCTTCAGCTTGGTGTGCTCTATCTGATTCCCTCCACACAATACACCTTAGTTAGTTGTAATATATTTAATTCAATCAATATAGTGAACCTAGGTATGATGGTCCTATATCTAAAAATCCTCATACATATTCTTCTTCTTCATCTGGTACTTTTTCCATTCATATCTCATCTCCTTCAACCAAGTTGGATTTTGGTCAGCATCTCATGTTGTTATATCTCTAAAAAACATTATGAATTCCACTCTATCACATCAATTATTGATATGAATTATTTATCATCCTTATATATAATAAATTTATCTATTAAATAAGTAATAATTGCAAGATCAAAAATTAGACGTCCTACTCAACTCATCTTTCATTTAACCTCTTTCAAATATTCTAAAACTTTAGAGTCAAAATTCTTCATAAAATCATCCATAGATCTCCGTGTTAATATTATCTTAGAATATTCCTTCAATTATGGATATATTTATGAACATTTTAAGAAAATCTCAACATCATAATAATTAAAAACTTTATAATGTTTTTCAAAGATCCTCAAAACATTTTCTGGCTTACAAACATGATAGTATATCTATCTAATATGTCTTAGTAAGAACTCCCCAGTCTTAGATATATTTGTAAGAACCCTTTTGTATGATGGAATATGTCTAGTGCACCTTTATATTCCTTTATCTAGGGGTCTCAAAAATCTATTCACTATGTGATATACCTTTATATGTTTCCACATCGATAGGAATCCTCTATCTTCTATACTCATAGTAGTCCATCCATCTTTATTTTTATAATATATTGTAATATCTCTATCTTATAAAATATCACTGATATTTATTATGTTCAATCATCTCTTAAAAATTCATTTTATAACCTTTATATTTCTTGATCTGATGACATCACAATTATCTACTTGATGGAATTTGGGTTCTCTATCTCGAAAAACTCCATCAACCTTTCTTTTAGGTAGAAATTAATATCTCTCTCTATCTAATATAGTTTCATATTTCTCTATATTATATAACTTTTTAGATTTATCAATTTGGTAGTGTTTAAAATCTATCCTCCATTCAAAACCATCACTAACATTTCTTCATATAGTTGTAACATTATTTCATAAAACTTTATCCAGTAGACATCTTTTGTTAACCTCAATTTGGTATCTATAATGTTCTATTAACTATTTCCTTTAGTCACCTCCATCTTGGAACTTGGAGTGTAGCACATAGGAGGATTCCAATAGAGGATCATCTTAAAACTTGTGGGATCTCCCTCTATTCTAGTTGTGTCCTGTGTCATCAACATAGGGAAGACATAAATCACCTTTTCCTTAGCTGGGCTGCTGCTTCAGCTATGTGGGCAGCAGTCTCCAGTATTTTTGAAGTGCATCTTCCACGGATGAATTCGATGGCTACATTTATGAAGAGTTATCCAGACATTAATCTTTTAGTGCAGATATTCTCTCTTTTTCTCATTGCTATGGAGGAATTGATTTATCTTATTTGGCACTCTAGGAAAAAATTAATCCATGAGAAGCAAGATTTTTCTATAGGTGCGGTTATCTCTAGAATTCTCACTGCAATTCATGAGGCAGCCATTCCGAAAGGAAAATTCTGTAGGAATTCATTCCATGATTTGTCTATTTTAAATAGGGTGAATGTCAAGTGAAATTTTCCTTAACCTCTGGGCACAATTGAAGTGTTTTGGTAGGCACCTTTTCATGGATGGATCAAGGTTAATTCATATGGCGCTTCACGTGGAAATCCGGGTGATTCGGGTTTTGGTACTGTCTTTAGAGATCACCAAGGATGTGTTATTGGTTGTCTTTATGGCTCATGTGGTTTTTCATCTGCTCTCAAAGTAGAGATGTGTGGTGTTATTGAGGTAGTTGACTAGGATTATAGAATAGGGTGGAATAAATTATGGATAAAATGTGATTCCATGCACTTGGTGTTAGCTCTCAGGACATGTTCTCTTCATCTCTCTTGGAAGTTGACTAATAGATGGATTAAATGTTTGGATCTTCTTTATTCAAAGGAACACATTATTACTCATGTGTATAGAGAAGAAAATTCAATGGCAGATGATCTTTCTAGCAAAGGTGTTAGTATCTCTGACTTTAATTGGGGTGATCAAGTGCCTAGTGATCTTTTTCCCATTATGAGGAGAGATCAATGTAAACTTTCATCTTTCAGACTGGTGTAAGTTTATTTTTTCTTTTTGATAATAAAGGGATCTTGCTTTTCTAGGCAAGGTCACAGTCTACCATAAAAAAACACATATTGATATATTGAAAAAAATTAAAACAAGAAAATTTAGACTAACCCCCCCCCCTTGGGTTTTCCATTAATATTCACTACATCATTGAAGTAAATATGTGTGCTCAAATATCCTCCACCATATGATGTTTTCATTTCTCTCTTACCCTTATTGAAAAACAAATGAAAAGGGAAACATAGGTTCTGTCTCAAATTATCTTATTTCATTATCAAAATCCTCAAAGTATTCCTCAAAAGAAGAATAATACCACATGAATATCTTAACAAGGATCCTTTAATTGTAAAACTCTAAGTCTACATGGGTGAACTCAATGTATAAAACAAGAATGTATAATCAAGGTGATTAATTTTTTCAATAACAATTATTCTTTGTAATAATTTACTCATGCTTAATACATTATCATTATATTAGAGGAAATATGAGTAAGTTTGTTAAGATAAAACCTAAACCTGTATTAAGAAACACATCAAAAGAATTAAATTTTCAAAACAAAACTCCATATATATCTTGGATTTCTCCATAATAATATCTCCAATTTGAAGTTTAGTTTGATACAAAAAATTGTAGTCTTATAATGATACCTTAGATCTAGATTTTCTCCACCTAAAGGGTTGTACTACATCCCTCATCATGATGATTAGAATGTTTCATGAAAGATATATCTTCTCAATGTAAAAACCACCAAAGTACCTAGCCATCTACTTTACGTCTCCTTCAATTCCCTTCATGTTAGTTCAAATAAACAAGAATAATGGGAATAAGGAGGAACCTCAATGTTCCTTAGAAGAAACAATCCTACTAAGAGTCTTATCTTAGTATATTCTTCATCTCTATCTTCTTATGTTTATCATGGGATGTTATTTCTTCCTTTTTATCATAAATCATATATTTTTTAATGTATTTATTCTCATTTGTTGATTCCTTTGATAAAGCTATCATCTTCTCTTTAGTTTTTGAAATATCTTCATTACCTTGATTATTCATCATTATTTTCATGCTTTCCTATTGGGCTAGTAAGATAGTCATGAAATATTTTTTTCCATGAAAATATTACTAACACATCTCAAATAGTTTTGAAATATTTAGTCTACCATCTAAAGATAACTTATTACAAACTTTATTCTCATCTTTAGAAGACTATTTATTTAATTTTTATTTAGTATAATTTTCTGCTTCTACTACCTATCTAGCCTTTTCTATTTGATCTAGAAAAATAACTATGAAAAATTTCATTTCCTGCTCAAATATCTTGAAAATCTTTCATTTATCATCTATCTTGATCTTATTACATGCATTACTTGATGTAATATTATTTTTGATCTTCTAAACTTTATTTTCCACCTCACCATACTTCGTTGAAATTTTTCTTCTTATCTACTGATTATAGCTACCCCTTGATTAATACCACTTTCCTAGTAGAGAAATATTGTTCAAGATTGAGTATGATTTGTTCTTGAATACTCCACAATACCATAATTGACCTATGAATCATGATATTTCATAGTGATATTAGTTTTACTCATAAGTTTTTTGTTATTGTCACTTTACATGCTATGAGAATATTTTTTAAGGGAAAACCTTATTGTCGTATCCCACTCATTCTTTATAAAATATTATTTCTCATTCACCTTATTGGTCCTTGCTGATTAAATTTTATCTTTTGAACCTAATTTTTTAGTAATAATATATGTACACATAGATTGTTTGGGGAAATAATTTTCCTTCCTCTTTGGACCATTTTTTTCACTAGCATGAGAGGATTTACCTTTAATCTCAAATACATTGAGGATGTATTCTCTAATATTCATCATCTGACTTTTTTCTATAATAAACATTAATCGTGTCTCTAAAAAATATTTTTCTTTCAAAACTAATCTTCACTCAATAAATTTTTCCATATTCGCAAATTCATACAACTTCAATATATTATTCTTACTTTTCTCAACAAGTGTTGTTCCTTCATTGTTGATCATATTCTATTTTACTGGTTTGTCTTCATGATATTTCACCAATTATCTAGATCATACACTTTTAATTTATATGACCTAATTTCATTATAGAGTGTCCCATTATTTTTGATATTCTCTCTATTCTAAAAATTTATTTCTATAGAATTTTCTCCAATATTCTATTCTCCATCTTAAGTTGTGTAATTTTTCATGTTCTACTTCTAGATTTTCTTTTAGAACCCATTGAAATTCTATTATTTTTTATCTATAACAATCACTACTCGATGAGGTAATTTACCTTTAAAACATGATCTAACAAGATAACTTAACCATAAAATTCATTACTAGATAATGAATCATTATTGTCTCTTCTACTCACTAAAATCTTCTTCTTACAAGGAAATTTTTTCAAATATTTCTTAAACTTTTATTTCTAATACTTCTTATCTTATTCTTAAAATATATTACTATAAAATGTTCATTATCATTCAAATTCTAGCAAATAATTTTTTTTACGATTCCCGTCCCAATTAACCTTTTTGTATCTCTTATAAAAAAGGGAAAATCTTTTATTGGATTTATCTTCATCCTTCTTAGTATCGGGAACACTAGATTCTTCTTCTATTTCATTATCTACTGAAATTATATTTTAACATATCTTAAAAATACATTCCTTTTTATCCTTATTCTTAAAGACTGTTTAATTTATCATTTCATAATCTATGTCAATATTATGAATTTTTACAGAGATAAACCATCTCAATATTCTAGAGCTTAAACCTTGACATCAAACCTATCTATAAATTTTATCATTAGTTTCTTAAAAAATTAGAGTTTTCCATCTTCTAATTGAAAAATATAATAGTACTGACCATGTCATTGAATATTTTAAATAATTCATCAATATCTTCATCATCATCCATCTTAATATCTTTAACTATACTCCTCTATGTTTGTAACTTAACTTCCTTTACTATCACATTTACTTTATAACTATATCTAAAATTATCCCACACTACTTTGGTAGTTAGAAACCATATAATTTTTTTAAGAAATTTATAAGAGAGATCCATTAAAATGTAATTTTAGGCTTTTCTATCAACTTCCAAATTTCTATTATCCAAATTAGTCATAGAAACCTCATTAATGGTAGTATATCCTACTATTCCAGCATATCTAACTTCTAATCCAAGATATAGAATGTAGGGTAACATAATGTTCCTCTAATTTTCAGAGTTTAATCCATAAAATATAAAAACAACCCTAATATTTACTGAATTTATATTCTCCATCCTTAGTATATAGTTGGATCTTTTAGAGATATAATTCACTCTGATACTAATTAAAATTTACAATTTAGTGTGAAATTGCTGGGAGGGGTGGGTGAATCAATAATTTTATTATTTTTTTGAATTATTCTTAGAACTCAACCTCTAAAATTTGTTAGAATTTCTATCCACACAAAGATATCTATCAACCTCACCTCATAATAAGTAGATATAAAGAGATAGATTAGAAAATGATATTTTCAAGATTCTAAAAAATACCTACTTCTTTACATATTAGTTATCCCCCCAATATAGATTCTTTAGTTACTCATTTTAGGATTACAAATCCATGGGAAGACCAGTTCTACAAACTAGTAATTATTACCCCAATAAACCCTAGTTTTACCCCTAGAAATCAAATCTTATGTCATAGTTAGTTATATACCCAACTATAATTCTTGTCATATATTCCTTCACAAATGGTCATACCCCCCATCAACAATATTCTTAAGTTTCTGGTCATACCCTCAACTATATGCTCTTAATTTTTCTTTTTTGATCCACTGTAGGAATATATTCTTTAAATGTTATTCCTCTATAAGAAAGCTGTATTTATTTTTCCAGGATACAACTTATTAAAGATCTTCAACAACAATATAAAGAGTTGGTTTTTCACAAAACTTCCTCCTTATAAAAAAGGATTGGAAATTCTCATACTCACCTTTCCGGAACACTATCAAGAAATAATCCTTAGAAAATGTTTCTACATTAGTACTCCATAAAGTATGTACGTTTTGATTCTCTTTAGTTTGGTATGATCTATACAATGTATTCCATCTATTGATCACCAGTATGTTGTGATATGTATGATGTGCTCTATTCAATGAAACCTCATCTGATGCTCTTCTATCCAAAGAACAACAGTCAGATACCCTTTTTTAGTCTGGTATTTTTTTGTTAAGCTCTCATTTTCTTTAACCAAGTATAATCTTTTTCAATACCTCATGTTATGATCTATTTTAAAAACATCGTCCCTTTAAATCTGTCACAATTGTTATGGATCTGAATTATATCTCCTAATTTAATAAGTAAACATACACTATAAATTAAGTAAGAATAACGAGACCCAAAATCATACTTCATACTCAACTCATATTTTGTTTGAAAAACATCAAATCTTATAAAACATAAAAGAAAACATTCTTTATTAATTTTTCCTTAGATATATCATACAACATCCCGAAGGCCTTCAAATTTTTTATTATATGATAAAGCCCCCTTTTAAGGGATGAAGGGGGTGGAAACCCAATTACATCATGGACATAGGACAATCACATGTGATGGAAGAAAGATTAAAACCAGGATGACATATTGGTATCATAATAATTAATGACTTTAAAATATTTTTTAAATGTCTTTAAAAATTTTTAATATACAATCATGAAGGTAACTCTATTCTATATGTATTTATAAGAACTCCTATATCTGATATGTCTTCATAATAAACCATATATCTTATAAACCCTATTGGATACACCATCATTTTCCACTATCTAGTGGAATAGAAAATCTATTATCTATATGATATAACTTTTTTCAGTTCCAATTTGTTAGGAACCCTTTTTCTGATGGACTAAAATAAATATTTCCAGCTTGAGTTGTCTAATAAAAAGTCTTATATCAATATCATATACCTTCCTTGGTCTTTATTCCATCTTATCATCTCTCAAATCTTTTCCAAAAAACTTTATATTTCTCAATCCAAATACATATAATTAATCTTCTTGATGATATCTAGGTTCTCCTTTTGATAGAACTCCATCTACCTTTTTTGTCGGGTAGAACTTCATAGCTTTCTCTATCTAGTAGAACTTCATATATCTATATATGATGAATCATAAAATATTTCTATAAATGATAGTATTTCAAATCTATCCTATATATGGAAATTCTAATAATTTTTTTCATATGGTTACGACACTATTTTAGAGGACTTCATCCATTAGACACATTTCGTTAACCTCATTCTTTTACCCATCAAGTTCCACTAACTTTTTTCCTTCAAATAATGTTATATAGGATAATAAAAGACTTTATAATTTTTGGAACTTTGATTATCTTTAATGTTTCATCTAACTTAATTGTGTTTCTCTAAAAAAGGAAAAAATATTCTCTCATACTTCTCTAAGTTTCTCCAAGAAAATTACATTATAAACACATATTAATATATTAAATGAAAATGAAACCAACACACTTTGTTATAACAAATTAATTGTTTTTAATTATTTTTATGTCTTTAAAAAAAATTTAAATAAACAAATGAAACAAATTAAGAAAATAGGAAACATGTTTGAGAGTATTTTTTGGTAGGTAAAAAATCACCCTTAGTTCATCATATAATATTGATAATAGTATTATAATTAGTGTCTTGGGGAGATAAAATATGGGTTGGGTGAGGAGTGTGATATTTTTCTAAAGTGAAACATAAAATATACAAGAATAAAATGTAAGAAAAAACAAAATAGGGAATCCTTTTATTGCACTTTGACCATTACATTAAGATTAGTAAGTAAAGGTGATATCGTTAGAGAAGTATTTTTATTGAGAGTTGATTTTATATATCATGAATAGTTTTTTAGATTTTATCCCCCTTTTGATATTTATATTATTTTTCACATAAATACATACCTACCCTCATCTTTATATTCATTTGAACCATACATAAGAATTATCAGGATTATTTTTTATCTTTTTTATTATGGGGTAGAGAATTTAGATTCAATACAAAACTATGGTAAGGTGAATGTATTAAAGGTATGAGAATAACTCCATTTAAACATTACCTTGATTTATGGGAGACAAAAAAATGTGTGATAGATCAAGAAGTGGAATAATTAGTAATAATAAATTAGGAATCTTGAATGAAAGTTAGGAAAATATCTACCAATTTCAATGGTTAAAAGTAAAACACATTGTAGATTGGTTTCCTAAAAAAGAGAAATTGAAGAAATTTTTTATGGGATTCTTGAAAGATTATTTTCCAAATTTATAAATGATTTTTATTGTTAATTTTTTATAAATATTATTTTCAGTGGTTCTCTTTGTGTTTAAGTGGATATTTTTTATTGAGGATAAGAATAGTTTAACATAGAGGGTATTTGATGAGGATATTTTATGTATAAATTTTTAAAATTTTAATCCACTATTTTTTAATAAATTTATTTTTATTTTTTAAATTATTATTGGTATATTCATTTCGTTTTAGGAAATATTTATTTGTATTTTTGAAGAAAAATTAAGAAAAATATTTTAGAAGATAGAATAAGGCATTTTGTGAATGTTGATTTAAGAAAAAGAATTTTATGAAGATTTAATAAAAATTGGGCCACAACCCACCATCGGATATCATGATGGACACATGAAGTATCCATCCAATAATCAAGAATATAGACTGGTGGAAAGGGAGGAGTAGTGTAATTGGGCTTCGGTGAGTCGACTTTTGATGTGTGTGTGTTTTAAGAGAGAAACACCCTGCATGTAGAGGCACTATGCATGGGATTTCATCCTAGGGTGGAATTGTGGATGCTATGTTGGAAGATAGTTTTCACCAAAAAATATTTTCTTTGGAGGATTCCTATGTTCCAGTTCTATATGGGATGGCCTCATCCTTGGTACTTTACATTTTAACCAAAGTTACACCATTTAGCCAGATTATCATGTTTTCTTCCTTGGATAGATCCATGATACTGAAGATGTTTATTCTACACATTTTATACATCATGGATGATGTCGAAGGATCAAACCACTATCTATATTAAAATATAGGTTTTACTATAGTCCGCTTCATTCCATTGTGAACTATTTTAGTCATTAGGGGAATCTTGATCTAGCTATAGTGTTGTCGTTTAGTTTTTTCATAGCATCCTAAGGAGGAGGATACAAAGTATATAATTTTACAGTGGCCCCTACTTTTCACTCTGAATGTGGGACTAGTATAAGGTTGTTATGATTTTTTTTATCATTATTCCATTAGTATATGAATTAATCGGAAGACTTGGATATTTTCATATTGATGGATCATCTTTGTATATAGAGTGATGTATCATGGAAAATTGGTTCAAAAATGAGTTTAGATCTATGTAAATATCACAAATAAGTATATAAGGGTAACAGTATGGGTGTGTAAATATTCAAATAAAATCTCAAAAATGTCCTCATGATCCTTTGTAGCTGGTACATAATGGTCATATTTTTTCAAGAAAATCCTTACATCATAGGCGTTCTCTTGTTCTATAAGAAAAAGACTTTCTAATTTTTAATAAGGGGAGAAATGACTTAAATAATATGGTTACAAAATAAGAGATTGATTGAATAAATTATTATTTTTATGGTATAAGAGGATATTCATATAGGTTATCTATATTGTAGAGGTGTGGATTTTGGTAGGGGCTCAAGTTTGGGTTAAGGAAGATTTGCAATGTAGTGCATCCTCCTTGTTGCTGCTTAGAGCCAAGGAGTAGTGTTGTACCTCAAAATAAATTATTATTATATATAAGTTTATATGGTCCAAATATAATATTTGTATAGTCTATTCAAATTCATGTTTTAAAGGTATATTTTTTATGAGATATCATAGGTGTCACACATGGGTTTATAAAGGCTATCTAAGAAGATAATGTGGATTCAAATTTCTATGGATATAAAGGAAATATAGAAGGAGATATAGAGATATGTATAGATACTAAACTGAAAAAGTAATATTTATTAATAGGAGGAGGCTAGAGGCTACATAGGTAACAAAAATTTTGGAGGATCCAAAGCTAAAGAGAAGTTCTTTCGATAAGAGGAGTGTTGGGGGTAGGCTTTTTTATTTTTATTTTGATTAAACACCCTCATGACTATCATGAGGGGTTATTTTTATATTAAAACTTATGTATTTATAGTGGGTTTTTTTATTAAAATGAATTGTTTTTTATTAATCAGAGTGTACTTTTTTCATTCGTTTCATTTTTTAAATCTTATCCCACATTTCCTAAACATGACCATTATATTTTGAAGAGGGTATGATTTTAATGTAATAACTACCTACTTATTCTAATTGCATGAAAATTACAAGGGTTAGGGTAGTTATTTTTTTAATAATGCTTTAGTTTTCCTATTTTATTAATTAATCGAAGTACATGAGAGGTAAAAAGGGGTGTCTTTAGAATATAGAGTGTTTACCCTTAGAAGGGGATCACTAGGATCCAATTCTGAAAACATCATGATTAAAAAATTATTTATTTACTTGAAAAGTTTATGAACATGTAATTACTATTATTTTTATACTTTCATTGATTGGGTCTCTAAATCCAATTCTCCCCATTGTTCCCTTATTTCTCTTAATCTTTATAAAATATTTATTTTTTATGACATGTTTCTATTTAAATAATTTTATTTAATATATTGCTTTTTACAATACAAAAATATTTAATAAACCAAGACAATTAATATATAATTATTTGGAAATTATATCATTTTTAATTCATAATTTCAATATTTTCTTAGGTTCAAATTTTAGGATTTTTCTGAAAACATTGATTTTCAGTGAACAATGAAAAATATTGTTTTTTGTAAAAATGTCATTTCCTGAAAAAATACCCATAAGTATTTAAATTATTCATTAATTTTAAAAAAAATTATAAATAAGATAATTATTTATATTTAAATCACCCTTATACTTGATTTTGGTATAAGCTCATTTTTACACTTAATAACACATGCTTCTAAAAAAACTAACTTCATTATGTTTTATATTTTTATATTAAATTAATTTATTACACTTATCTGAATTCAATGTGATAAAATGGATTCCATATTTTTAATCATTTCATTTGAATTTAGAAAATAATTCCATATTATTTTTTATCATTACGCATAGTAACAGTGATAAAATTTATCTGCTTGGTAAAAGGTAAATAAGGTAATTAAGGTTAGAAACTAATGAAATCAGGATTTAAATATTCTATAAAACTTGATAATATCTTATTGGATTCTTGGATTTCTAACATTCTCATCCAAGTCTCGAAAATATTTCAACTTGGTGTCATTTTCGTTGATATTGACCTTTATATTATTTTCGGAAAAGAATAAAAACAAAATGTCACACTCTTGAATTTAATATCAATAAAATATTTCCTTAATAATAAAAGAGGTTATGTTTGGTTTTAAATGTTCATTTGAAATATAAATTAATTTTTTTATCATGGTAATTTATTTTTATTTTTTGTTTTTTGAATAATTACCTTAAACTCTTATGTAATGATGACATAGTATTTATTCAATTAATGGAAAAATAAAATAAATGATAAATAAAATATTAAAAGTAATACAATTTGGACGAATTATTATGTTCCATGAATTATATAGACATGTATGACATATTAGGTATGTGTTATATGATTATATTATAATTCCATATTTTTATTTATGTACTTGAAGTCAAATTAAATGAATAGTGTCAAAATGATATTAATGTTATTTTTTGAAAATTATACATTATTAAATTATTTTAAAATTATAAAAATTTTCAAATAGGATAATAGGTATAATAGATGGTTTAAAATTTTATCATGTATCATTTTATTTTCCAATTTTCACCTTATAAGTAAAATTCCAACCCATTAATATTTAAAAAGTCATTAGAATGGTTAATGTTAAAATTGGTTAACCATGGGGTTAATCCAAACAATAAGATTTAAAATGTTATCTAAACCAGTTAAGATTTGATTAAAAGACTGTAATAATACTAAATCCTATTTATATTAAAATCAATTCCATTTTCGAGTTATTTTACATGAGTTATAAAAATATTATATTATAATAATTCACAAATTTTTATCAGTGTCCCTCCCCTCACTTAGAAATGGACACCCCTTCTTTATTTAGTTTACCCCACTTTGAGACATTTAAATTAATAATAACCCTCCAATTAATCTTATAAAAATTCTCATCCAGTATGTTTAAGTTTTTTTATTCTCAAAATACCAACCCTGGGTCCCTTAAGAGGAAATATAAATGAGCTATTTCAAAGAAGAGGTAATCATATTTGTCGAGTACTTTCATTTTTATTCAACTTTTAGTACCTTAAATTATGTCCTAAGTATTATAATATAATAAAAATAGTACCTTTCATATTCTGGTATCCTATTATGTTGATATAATAATATTTAACCATCCCTTTCCCCATTAAATGTGAAAAAAACATCAATCATCTGTACGGAGTACTATCGCATCCGGAACCGATGTAATTTGTTTTACACTACCATCTCACATGGATTTTTATAAAGATGGTAATAATGCATATATATGAAATTTATGACACAATTATTATTCTATAATTATAATATCATATATTCCTTATTACATTCCAATCATTTAGAAAACAATAACGTCGCTTGTGCATATGTGTTACATACCGACCTGATTTACAATCAAAATAGTAGCTGGACTGATGGGTCAGATGGCCTCAAGAATTCCTCCCCATATGCCATAGGATACTGACTAGCATTGAGGGTGTAATGGTGGTTTAGTGGGCAGAATAAACCTCCATAAGCATAGTTTCAGAATGTTATAATGGAATATACATTATAGACAACAACAGAATTAGTAAAGAAATAATAAGCAACAACAAAAGACAAATAATAATCAATTTAATAATAGTGGCCAGTGCTAGTGTATAAAATGCATGGATGATGGTTGATACATAAGCTAAATTTGTAAAAAAACAATATGTTTTACAATACAGTAAAAAGATAAATAAAATATAAAAAATCCCCACATGTGATCTCCATAAGCATCCCGAGCTCTAGCCTTGTCCTTTGCTCCTAACTCCTAGGTACAAGAAAAAGAGAAATCAACCTATATACTTCAAATATAAGGTCTACCTAGGTACCAATGGTACCCAATTAGGGTGTGAGATAAAATCTCATTAGGCCAAAACCCATGGTGTTAATCTGCATACAGTGTAATATAAATTATGCAGTGTGCATGTGTAGTATAATTTAATAAAAAATTATGTACATAAGTAAACACCTTCCGAGGTTCCTAAAGGACACATGATGACTATACCAGCTTCGTCTTGTTTCCATATTAGAGTATTATCATGTCTAATTTATATATATAAATATATATAGTATCTATATATAAATAGATATATATTGTTTGGGTTTATTAGGTCATACCACCACCATCCAATTCTAGAGGATCTCTCACAGTCTACCCCAAACCCAATACCAAGAACCCTCACCATCTCTTAGCATGCATGTGCTGGTAAGACCGAGACATAACACATAAAAATCCAACAACCATTCTATGAGATAATAAGATCTGCTCATGGGGTAGTAATCATGATATGGGTGTAAAGTTGTGTTGAGTCACCATGATCATAAGACCTTCTTTACCATAATTTCAAAATATATAACTGGAATGATGTTATAATGCCTCCCATCCATAATCATTTATAGAGATGGAATGGGGTAAGAATTCCTCGCATCTATAATCATTTATATAGATGGAATGGGGTAAGAATACCTCCCATTCATAATAATTTATATAGCTAGCATGTGGTAAGAATGCCTATTATCCATAAGCATTCATATAGCTCAATTATACATTATAATCATGTTCACATTTGAAGAAGATGAGCAAAAGGTATCAACTCTTATGTCATGTCACCAAGACTTTCCAAAAGGACAAGTCATGATCAATTATAAATCATGATACATGAGGGAAAACCTATCATGTGTTCCTTTAATTAAGTTCCACTCTATCTAAACCATTACATTTTAAAAGACATGAATAACTGGGAATGACCTCACTATCCAAAAGTACCACTTCATTTGAGAACCATTTGGTCCATTTCGTTATAAGGGAAACAACCATCATGTTTTTTACATTTAATAAATATATATGAAAAACCTTTCATTTGGTATAATCCATGCTACTCAAGGTTTTCACACTCAATTTTCCAAAACATTACAAATTGATTTAAGGCATGGTCATTTCAATTAATGGATGACACAATATCACTTAATACATCCAAATCAAGTCAATTTAGATTGCTTCAAGAAATGGAAATTTAACGCATGTGGGCCTTAATATACACGTCAACTCATTCAATCTTACTCAACCTAGAAAATTTATACACTTGGAATAAAAGATGAACAATTCAATAAAGAAGGAAATCATAAAAGTCTATCACTAGTTTTTGGCTTTAAGACAATGCACCTCAGTTAGAGGGGTTTTATTATAAAATATTGAAATTTCTTATCGAACAATTATTTATAAGATTTAACATTTAAAACATGGAACATACTAAATTCTAATTCAAGAGGAATTTAATCTAAATTCAAAAACTGCATTAATAAAAAACTAAGGATGATGTAATAGGTAATTAATTAATGAATTTTTAAAAAAATTAAGGGCAAGGAAAGGGATCCTACCTGAGGGAGGAAACGAGCTGAACACTTTGACTCTTGACATTTTCTAACTC
The DNA here is from genome assembly GCA_963277665.1 of Viscum album. Classification (NCBI taxonomy): domain Eukaryota; kingdom Viridiplantae; phylum Streptophyta; class Magnoliopsida; order Santalales; family Viscaceae; genus Viscum; species Viscum album. Next base: position 760,504,574 of record OY728139.1, on the reverse strand, counting down.
AAATATTCTTCTACCCCCAGAGAACATTTTCACCTCTGTATACATATAAGGACAACTAGACCCTATGCACATATTCTTATGTCCATGAATATGTGCAAGGGGATCCTTACATATATGCTTATATTCATACACCCATATCCACTTACCTATGTATTCATTTTTATTATATATACCTAGGAACACCTAGCCCCATACATATATATTCACTTCTATGGGTGAATATACACATAATGGGGGACCCTACCTATATATACTTACATACCTATGCATACGAAAGCATGTCTCCTTAGACTAGGTTACTCAATACCACACAATAGGGTCCATCACACTATAAATAAATTACTATGAACACTAAAAAAATTAAAGAAACTTAATTAGAAGGTCTAAAACCCAGAAGAAAATAATGAACCTTACCTTAGATGGCAGAGGGAAATAGAAACACCCCAAACCGCTTCATATTCGGTGGTAGTTTCCAGAACTCACAAAAACAAGACCTGATAGACCTTATACACAACATAACATTAGAAGAAACAAGGAAAATAGATTAACCCCAACATAGGGTTTTATTAGAGCTACACCAAGTGATGGGGAGACCAAAATCATCCAAGAAATTGAGAGAATGGGAGACAGTATACCTTACCTCTATGTTTCAGACAGGAATCACCAAAAAATCTGGACAGAAATTGGAGAATGAAGGAGATCCCAAGAGGGGGTCCATCGCGCATCTAGGAAGAACCTCAAGTGGGTGTCACATGCAATTTTAGTGGGATAAAGGGATTAGATTAGGTTAGGCATTTAATTACTTTTTATTTTAATTAAAAACAATTTCATTAAAATACACATCACACGGTTTAAGTTGTGCGGATTGGAAAATTATGCATCAACCATGTGGAATCCCCTGTTTAAGAAACTCCCCTTGCACAGTTTTTCCTACATGGTTAGCCTAACCGTGAATTAGCCATGAGATGATTAGTGTCTAGGTACTGCCTAAAAAAAAGCAACCATGAACTGGCTGTGTGTAACACCTCTACCTCACCTACATTAGCCCGCACAGTTTCCAGTTATGGGCCGCACGATTTCAGAAAAACTATGTTCCCTCTTCAAGTCCATTAAAACTTGACATTTCCAAGTATGGTGCTCTCAAACCTCATCAAGAAACCTGGAGAAATTTTCCATCCTTCACCCATGCCCAAACAAATCACTTTGAAGGATTCAAACTCTTTTAATTTAATTCCAAATCTCAATTTTAAACACATCCTGTCCACTAAATGAAAACGTCAAAAAACCCTCAAATTTCTATCTAGTTAAAAACATGGATTGTTACAAACTTGTCACCTAACAATTTCTCATCCCCAAGAAGCCTTCATAAATGAAGTAATCATCACACAATCAAAAAGGGTCATGAAGATTTGTTCAAATGGTTACATTGTGTTTCTAAGCATCCAACACACCTTTAAGCATTTCATAGGCATATGGAACTTAAAACATAAAAAATAAATCCTACACTCATTCCTGAACTGAAAGAATAGAAAAAATTATTACCAGAGCCTATTTACCTAGATATCCAATCTCATCATCATCTCATTAAGCAACCGGCCATAGGTACATCCCACCTTATGTTTTAATGTTAAGAGGTCAATTCCAAACCAAGGTTTAATCCACCATTGCAATTTCCAAACAAGAACGCCTCTAAGAATTTTTATGATGCTCTTGGAGTGATTTTAAAATGATCTATGCTCAATTTCCTCATTGACCTCAAAGACCGAATGATCCGACATTCCATGAAAGCCCAGAGTGACACAACCTACACTTGTCTCCACCTAAAAATGTGCTCAAGTAAAGTACCTCACTAATTGTTTCATCAAGAAAAGAAATACAATTCAAGTCACTATGGTTGACCATTAAAGAATTATCTTGGCTAAGACGAGCAAAATTTTACAAGAAGAACTGTGATACCTCCTCACAAGGAATCTCACATTCACCAAGAAATCATCCATCGAAGCACATACCTGATTTCTGGTGAAGTTACTAACCAAACCACAAAGGAAACTACATATCCATCATACAACATCGAAGGAGAACTACCCAAAAAGATCAAAAGATTCTAAAACATCATCATGTCATAAGACCGACGCTCTCTTAGTGTATCTATGATGACATCAAGATAGGGGGAATTATCATTGCTAAAAATAATTCACTAAGAGGATTGAAATAGTTTTCAGTAAATTTCACCCAATTACTAGAAGAAAAATAGTCAAACCACAAAGTTCAACTTCAAGGAAGAAGCTCAGATTCAACTATTTACATTTCACTATTAACCAAACATATGTTTCCTTCACCCCATGAGACATTCCACAATTGTTCAAGATTTAACCACTGAAGTCCATTTGAGACCAACAGTGTTTCCAAAGGGTTGTGTACACCACCAAACAAATCAAATTAATGCTTCCAAGTAAGAACCTACATGATTTAACACTTGAAATCCTAAAGTATTCTAAAAAACTGACCATTTTTCAATGTTCCTATTTGGTTGTTTTCCTTATATATTGAAGGAAACATTTAATAGATTCCACACAACAATACCCACCTTCGAGGTGTCCTAATCAAAAAAGAAAGAAAAATAATAGCTTATAAGAAAAATAGATAAAAAATACAATAAATGAATTCTTGAAACTCCTTTGATTCATGATCAGCACATCAATAATTCAAGAAATCCAAACCAATGATATCGACATGTCAAAACACCCATGTCTCTTGGAAACTCTATCATGAGCATTGGGACGAAACTGATTCCTTAATGCTTAGGTCACTCTACATGGAGATGACCAGAGACCATACTCAATAGCATAATAGATTTATTCCAAAGTTATTTTTCCTCATACAAACTTTCACTTAGACAATGACATTCCAAGTCATTCACTGCCAAGGAAAAGAAATATTCAAATGACCTATGAAGAGGTAGACCATTCCCTAGGCATGAAACTTATGAAAATGTGCATTACTCGATGCTCAAGACCATATAAAGGGTCTTAGATACCATGGCCATCAATATGAATAAGAGTTTTATTAGAACATCAAGAGTCCAACAAGGTACAATGACACCCAAATGAAACCAAATGTCAAAAAGATCACGATATTAGAAAGAAACTTAAATACTAATGGTTCTACCTACCATGTTCTAGCCCTTATGAAAACACAAGCACCAAACCTATCACCAGGTCACACTAACATAAGTCACTAGTCACAAAATATGATCACCAAGGCACTAATAATGATACAACACCTATAGAAAACACCTAATGTTCTATTCCAAGGAAACTCAAAGAGGAAATCAAAAATACCCATACACGAGGGTTTCAAACAAGATACACCACTACCAGTTTCATTTCCAAGCCCTTTTTATATTTATTCACATTTAACCTTTAAGAATCTAAAATATTTAAAATAATAATCAAGTACCCATTTTGAAATGGAAGCCTTATGAGATTTATTTTTTAAGAAACTTTCAATGAAAAATAGGCAAGTTTCATAAAAATCTCTTTTTAAACATTAAACTTCTTTAGACCTCACATCATAAATTGGTATTTTAGCATCTAAATTTCTTTTTAACAAACAAAGAGACCTAAAAAGGCCCCCCTGAGCCAAATTGGGTTCTATAAAAAGAAACACAATAATAGTTACTCAAATATAAAAGTTTGTAAACACCCAAACATGTCATCCCATAAAACATTCCCCTAAATAACCTAATTGGGTCCAGTTAACACTTTACTTGTCAACCATTTGATTTAGATCAAAATTAAACATCCCTGTACTTTTATCCATTTTACAATACATCAAGCCATTATATTTAATTTGGGCTTCCATTTTTCAAGTCATGAAGTTCCCATACACTTAATGGATTAAAAATTGAATTTAATAAATAGATAATAATCTCATTTCAGAATAAAAAAATGATCATATATATATAATAATTCTTTCATATGGGTGGCCATATTCAAATTGATAAAATTTCCCATACAATTTACATGTTGGCATTTGGATCCCGTTTAATTAAAACCAATACACTTTTAAATTTAAAATTTATCAGCCTTTTCATTCTATTAATGGCTCGAATATATGAGTTACCATTTCCTAATTTTAAGGAACCCATAAACCTTATAATTGAAAATTGGCTCTCATTGTAATCAGAACCAATTTAGATATATCGAAACAACACAATCATGTTATCACAAGCACTAAACACTGAGGCATGGAATATAATAAACTAGGATTGCTACACTAACTAGAAAGCATGCCTAATAATTACCTAAATAGGTACAAAATAAGCTTGTTTCAAGGAAACTTACCATCGAATATAATGCCTTTATACTAAAAAAAGGCTTGGTATATCACTCAAGTCACATAATCAAAATTTAGTAAGCAATCTACAAATGCAACTATGTGCCATGGCATGTCATATGCATGGAATTTGAGTTTTTTTCCTAGGTGCATACATTATGTATGAAATGTAGCTTCCTTCCCATATCAGGAGAAGGTTAAAACTCCATAAATTTCATAAATAATAAGTAGAGGATAATAAAATAGTCACTCAAGGTGAAATAATATCAAATGAAATAGAAAATAGCATGAACAATAATCCCTAGCCCTAGACACTTGGTCATTTCCCATACGTGGGGTGATAAGTTCCAAGACCAAATACTAAATAAGTAATAAAAAATTCCTAGTACCCTTTATACTATCCCAATATAGTAAGACAAATTAAATGAAACAAAATTTGATACAAGTTTTTAACATCTCAACCCAGCTTAAAATCGAACAGGTAGCCATACTGATGGGTAACAAGGCCTCATGTTCGGCTCCATGTATGCTAGAGGCTGCCAACTAGTAAAAAGAGTGAAATGGTAGTTCAGTGGGGAACCTATACCCCTACAATCATATTTTCATAGTGGTATAACATAATATAAATAGTAGAGGACATAGGAAGAAGTAAAGAAATAATAAATAGTAATAGAAGGAAAATAATAATAAATTGAATAATAGTGGCCAATGCCAGTTTATACAATGCATGGATAAAGGATAAAGTTGTAAACAAACATCATGATTTACCACACAATTCAATGATAAATGAAAGATATAAAATCCCCATGGGTGATCTCCATGAGGATCCTAAGCTCCAAATCTGTCCTTTACTCCTAACTCCAAGGTATAAGCAAAAGGGAAATCATCCAAGATCATATAAGGTCTATACGGGTAACAAGGGTACCTGATCAGGGTGTGAGATAAAATCTTAGTAGGCTAGGACCCATGGTGTCAAGAAGAATCTAGTGTAATATAAATATGCAATTTTTAGTTACAAAAAAATTAATAAAACAAAACAATGTAAATAAATAAACACTCATCCAGGTTCCTAGGGGACACCTGACGGTTATACCAACTTTGGATCTTTCCCGGCTTAGAGTCTTATCATGTCAAATATATATATATATATATATGTGTGTGTGTGTGTGTGTGTGTGTGTGTGTGTGTGTGTGTTGGGGTGGATCGATACATACCACCAACATCCAATTCTAGAGGAGATCTCACATACTACCCCTAACCCAATACAATGATCCCTTACTGTCTCTTGGAATGCATGTTCTGGTAGGGATGATTGGTAGTATGTATGCTTCAAACAACCAGTCTATGATCTAATAATCTCTAATCATTGGGTAGTAAGGCCGATATTGATATACAAAAGTGTTGAGTCTCCATGATCATCATACCTCCCTTACCATATTTTCAAAATACATAAATGGCATATGGTAAGAATGCATCCCATACATAATCATTTATATAGCTGTCATGGGGTAAGAATTCCTCCCATAAAAAATCATTTACATAACTGGCATGCGGTAAGAATTCCTCCCATCCATAATAATTTATATATATGACATGGGGTAAGAATTCCTATCATCTATAAACATTAATATAGATCAATTATACATTATAAGCATGTTTACATGTGAAGGATATGGGCATGAGGCATCACCTCTTATGTCATGCCATCAAGATTTTCAAAAATACCTAGGCATGATCAAGTATAAATCATTAAAAATAAGGATAATCCTCTCATGTTTTCCATTAATTAAGTTCCACTCTATCTAATCCATTACATTTCAAAATACATGAATAAAGGGCCACGCTCTGACCATCCCAAAGTACCACTTCATTTGAAAACAATTTGGCCCATTTCATTATAAGGGAACCAACCATCATACTTTATCCATTTAATAAATATGTATGAAAAACCTTCCATTTGGTGTAAGACATTAGACTCAAGGTATTCACTTTCAATTTTCCCAAAAACAGAAAATTTATTTAAGGCATGGTCATTTCAATTAAAGGATTTCACTATCTTAATTAATCCATCCCAATCAAGTCCATTTAGATTACTTCAAGGAAATGTAATATATTACATGTGGGATTTCCTATACAAGTCAACTCATTCAATTTTCCTCAACATGGTAAATTTATATACAAGGCATAAAAAATGCTACTATTCAGTAAAGAAGGAATGCATAATATTCTATAACTACTTTTTAGATTGAAGATAGTGCTCTTTTTAAGGGGTTTTATTATAAAATCATGAAATTTATTATCAAAAAATTACTTATCACATTTAAAATTGAAAACATGGAACATACTAAATTCCCATTCAAGAGGAGTTTAATCTAAATACCAAAATGAATTAATTAAAAACCAAGGATGGTGAAATAAGTAATTAATTAATACATTCTTTAAAAATTAAAGAGAAAGGAAAGGGATTATACTTAAGGGAGGAACTGAGCCAAACAATTCAACTCTTGATGCTTTCAAAATCAAAGCTGCTACTAATACGACTAATCATATTCACCTTTTCATACATATATGGGAACCTAGCCCCTATGCCCATATTCTCATGGCCAAGAATATGTGCATGGGTATCTTTACATATATTATTATATGCATACACCCATCTCCACTTACCTACGTATTCATTTTACATATATATACAAATTAAAACCTTTCCAAATACATATATATATTCATTTTCATGGGTGAATATACACATAAAAAGGGAAAATATATAAATATACATACTTACATATGCATACGCAGACAAGTCACCTTAGACCCGGTGACTAGAAACCACATGATAGGGTCTACCTCACTTTAAAAAATCACTAGTAACCTTAAAACAATTAATGACCCCAAATTATAATGTGTGAAATCACGAAATGGATAAAGCACATCACCTTGGATGGTGGCAGCGAACCAAACCAACCCAAACTGCCTCGACTTCGGTAGAGGTTGCTAGAACTTTCAAAAATAAGACCCGATGGACCTTATACACAACCAAACACCAAAAGAAACAAACATAATGGATTAAAACCAGCCTAGGGTTTTAGCCGAGCTACACCAGGTGACGGGGAGACCTAAATTGTCCATGAAAAGGAGAGGAAGGGATACTGGAGAACTTTCCTTGATGTTTCAGAGAGGAAACACCAAGAAATCTAGATGGAAATAAAATAATGAGGGATAGCTAGAGAGAGGGACCATCATGTGTCTAGGGAGAACCCCAAGGTGGTGTTGCGTATGGGTTTGGGGGAGAAAGGGGTTATATTAAGTTGTGTGTTTTTAATTATTTTTTATTTTAATTGTAAACAATCTATTTAAAACACACACCACGCGATTTAAGCCTCACTTTTTGGAAGGCCATACACCAAACGTGCAACCATAATTTTAAGAAACTCCCCTCACATTGTTTTTCCTATATGATTATCCTAACCATGCACAAACCGTGTGATGAAAAGTGTCTAGGTACTGCCTCAAAACATCAATCATGCAACTAGGCGCCTAGTTTGGAAAACTATGCGCATACTCTGTATAACGCCTCTCCCTCACCTACATTTAGTTTTTAAACTATAATATATATTTATTCATGATGATTATATTTTCAATTCATGTTACCCTTCCAAGGGGATACAATTTTAAAGTTACAAAAAAGTAAGAATTTATTTTATAGTCTCATTTTTGGGATTTCACTTATTTTAATTATAGGAATCTTATAAGCAATCCTTCATAAAATCCATCTATTTTCTTATTCTGTGAATATTTTTTCAATTTCCTTATTTTATTCTAATATTTAATATCTTTGAAATAATATTCATGAAATTCCATTTATAAAAGAAAATATGGTCTTATTTCTCTTTTTGATCCTGAATATTTCTTTTCTATGTCCATATTTTTCAAAATTATTTTAAAAAAGACTTTTTTATTTATTCAATTTATTTATTGAGAATATTTTATGATTTCCTTTATTTTTTAAAAAGTTTTTAAAGGAATATTTCTAATATTTTTTGAAAGTTTCATTTTCAAATTTCTATAAAAAAATCAAAAGAATTTTTTTAGTGTGTACATCATTAATGGATTTTGCCAACACCATCACCATTTTATGAAATTTAGATTATTATAAAAGATAAATGGGTTTAAAAGGAAAAATCATTAAGGAAATATAATTTAAATTTTTTCCTTCCTTTTTGATTTATTCTTCAAATGACATTGTTTTATTACAAAACCTATATTCTTAATGAATTGATGATCATATTTTATCTCTTATTATTATTTTTTGGATAAATTTCTCTTCAGACATTCAATTTTAAGTAATTATTACTAATTATAAATTATAATTCTCTTGAATATCCATCTTATTTGGATCGTGGATATGATTATTTCATAATCATTATTCCATTTTTACACATGGTTTTTTAGTTTGTAAGTTATTTGATTTACTAGGAAAATATTGGCATTCAATATTATTATCTCAATATGGAAATTTTTTTGTATGGCATATAGTTAATGAATTAATTTTATTATTAAATACATGAGGAGTGTATTGGATGTGAAGTGATTGGTGGGGACTGGTTATAGATAAACCCTCGATGCATCTACAGGTCTCATGAGACAAACTAGTTTGCTGGAATTATTAAATAGGTTTTTTTGGTTTATACTTACCCATTAATTGAACTATCATGGAACGAGACTATGAAGGTAAATATATCTTGATGTCTAAGATCATGATGTTCTATATTAATCATTTACTTTATTAAGAATTTATTTATTATTATCTATGAGATTACCGCATTTATATTATCCATGGATGCATTTTTTCTAATGTTTTTTATTAAATGTTATGTGTTTTCAATTATTTACATTTCAATATTGTTTATTAATTATTTAATCATGATAAATTATGTTTTATATAACCTTAAATGAGCATTTTATCTCACCCTTTATCTATTTTCCTTTCCTTGGGATATGAATAACGATATTCTGAATAATATTAAGGATGGAATAATATTTCTTATGGTTTTTATTTTATATTCCAAATGTAATATGGGAATCATATATGTATCTAGTTCTTCAAGAATTATAAATTGATAAATCCATTAGGATGATAACCCTTGTATATTATAGTAATATAATAATGTAGACACCTGATATGGGTTACTAGGTTTAGGGTTTTTATGTTTATTAGAATCCTTGAGAACTTGATTTTAAATAAAAATAGCTTACATGAGAATAATGATAATTCCATATAGTATTTGATAAAATTTAACATTAGAGGTATTTTTATTTTATGGATAAATATTCATGACGATTATAAGCTAACCCTATGTTTTTTATTATTTATTGATGGACCTAATAGAATAAATAGATTCAATATCTATATAAAAGGAAGGGAATTTATTTCTAGGAAATCCAATATAGTTAGTGATGGAACTAAGAAGATCATGTCCATATTAGGGTAGTTGACTCAGGTTATGTTGAATAACCTTGCTCGAATGGAGAAACATATCGTTCCATAGTTTGATACACCTATACTAGATCGTTTCATGTGATAAAAGCCCAAATATTTTAATTTAACATCTAATCCATTGGTTTTTAATCAATGGATTAAGTACCTTGAAAATATATTCTTATATTTGTGAAGTCAGATTTTATATTTTGAATCAACCTATGATATTATTTTAGTTCAATGATAAAGAAAAACTCCAAATGGTAATTTCTCAATCATATGGGTATTATTTACTATTAATTAGTTATATTTATTGCATGTGGTTGGGGATAAACTCAAAAATTAAGATATTCTAATTATATGTTTTTTTTGTATTTTGTACAATAAGAAAATGTTTCCAAAGAATGAATTGAATGATTACATAATTGATCCAAGATCATAGCCAATTCTACAAGATTTGATTTTACTAGTCATAGAGCCCGAACGAAGTTATGGATCAGAAGTTATGGCCATTCTAAGTAAGGATGGAAAAATGGTTCATGAAGCTCCCTCTAGGGCCATGTTAATTTATTTTCTTCACGAAACCCTTTTTTCGTGGAGTGATTCTAAGCATTACGGTTCGTGGAACTCCCTCCGCGGCCTTGTGAATGTATTTTCATCGCAACACCCTTTCTTCCTTCGCAGTGCGCTTCTGAGCGCCATGGTTCACAGAGCTCCCCTCCATGGCCACACAAACGTATTTGATTCACAACACCTTTTATTCATTTGAATCAAACTTTTTGGAATCATGGTTTATGGATCTACCTCTATGGATGCATGAACACATTTCATTTGTAGAACCCTTTAATCTATGTAGAGTGCTTCTGATCATTTTGGTCTACAAAGTTCCCTCTACGGCTGTTCAAATGTGTTTTCCTCACGACACACTTTCTTTCTTTGTGGTGTGATTCTGATCATTGTTGTTCGCGGAGCTCCCTCGATGGCTGTATGAATGTATTTCCTTCATGTCTTCCTTTTTCTTCATGGTGTTCTTCACAAGCATCGTGATCCATGTTTCCTATAAATAGAAGGACCACCCACCTAAAATGGATGGTTACACCGCACATTCAGCTACTGATCTCCCATTTCATGGTGCTCCTAATCACTAGAACCCAGTGAGAAAATGGATAGCCCCTACCTATGGTAGGGATTCTATTTACAATGGAGGGAGCCCCTTTGGGTTGATCGAGGCTTTAAGAAGATTTAAGACTTCATGGATTACTCTTCTAATAAACTTTATGCTATAGAAAGGGTCCCATGCTCTGTGAACCCCTATCATTTGTGAGACCCTAAGCTCCGTGAATCCATATCCTGCACGAAAAATTGAGCTCCACAAATCCCTATCATTCATGATAATATGAGCTCTGTCAAACCCTATCATTTTTGAGACCCTGAGCTTCACTAATCCCTATCCTTAGCGATACCATGAGCTCCTTGAAGCCCTATCCTTCACATCCCAACTCAAGATCAGTGTTGGGTTGTGGTCTCTGCCCTATGGTCCAGTCCCTTCACCACCATCACTGACCACCATGAAAAATGGAAATTCACACCATGAGCTTTTTGGACTGGGTTTCTTACATTTTATCTTGCATCCTTATGCGCACCCAACATCCACCCCCTGAAATACCGAGATTTGAGGTACTTTTACACCCTCCATGAAACACCTTGAGTCAACCCTAATCATGTTTTCCCCTTTCGTATGCTGTGATTTGAGATACTCATCTTGGATTCCCTAAGTACCTTGAGTGAAGCAATTCCTCTAGAAACTCATCAAACTTATTCACCAGGATCCTATGCTAGGTTGAACCAGAAAGGGTTGGTCTTGCGTGAGTCCCAACACCGACCATTTCTAGGAATCTAATTCCTAATGGTCCTCACTACATTAGTATAAACTACAGTACACCCCATATTAAAAACATATAACACCTCTTGATCTAATCAATATATGCATCATAATCCAACCATAATATGCCAACATTCCTCACTACATGAATTTAAACTGCAACATACCCTATTATTCAATAATAAGATTCATCATCTGATAAACCTGAGATGCATTTTGTACCAAGAGTAATATACCTCATTTCATGATCATGAGGTGACCACTAGATAACATCCCTGGGCATCTTCATCATGTGTATGCCCCAATCATACGCCTCAACCCACTAGAATGTTAGGATGCCCTCATCACCTGACATGAGGAAACCTGAATGGGAATATTCCATGTGTAGGCCCCATGCACCTTTTCCATTCATGTGATGTTAAATATAAGTCTTAACTCATGTATTTCACATGTGATGGAATCATGGCTAGACATGATAAAGACATTATAAGAAACTTATATTTTTAAGCCTCACTCACCATTTTCATTCTCTAGAGGCACCCAATAAGATTCCATGCATAATCCCCACTCACCATTGTCACTCTCAAGCCGCACCTGGGCATCTTCCATGCATAATCCCCACTCACCATTTCTGCTCTCAAGGGGAACTTGAGCATCTTCCATGCATAAGCCCCACTCACCATTATTGATCACTAGTAGCACTCGAGTATATTCCATGCGTAAGACCCACTCACCATTGTCACTATCTAGTGGCACTTGGGATGATTCCATGTGTATGCACGATTCACCATTGTCACTCTAAAGCGGAACCTAGGAATATTCCATGTGTATGCCCCATTAACCATTACCGCTCTGTAGTTGCATCTGGGCTGCTTCCACAAGTAAGCACCATTCACCATTGTCACTCCATAGCAGAACCAGAGTAACATCCATGTGCAAGACCCATACTACATGAATGGTATGCTTCTTTAGGTATAAGTCCCAATTTCCCTATTCGAAAACTATGTGTAAAATTATATCCATTTAACTGGGGTGCGTAAGAAGCCTCCTTGAGGTTCCAGCTCGAAAATCCATATATTTTGTATGTTTCACATTTGTTCACCCTCATTATCATTGTAAGATAAAAAACTACATGGGACTCTTTATGTATGTGGGATTTGATACCATCATCCTAGACAGGGTACATAGGACACCGCTATGAGGGTCAATCATGACCATCTGTAAACCTTGGTTCCCCCTCTTAGGGGTGCACCTTAACTAATCCACCTCCACATCTATTCTGATCCATCCACTTAGTAAACTCTAGTGGATCCTCCTAGGGATATACCCTCATGATGTTTTATCTTCCCATTTTGGGACTCATCCCCTAGACCCCCCTCTCTGAGTTGTTTTGATCCATTCATCTAGGCTGCTAACTATACGTAAGCCCTTGCGTGTCAATGGGAAGCTAACCATGCATAAGCCCCAATGCCATATGGAATTGGGTACTTTGATCCCTGTATCCTATATAGGTTACATAGGAAGCCTCAATATGGTTAAATCCCACCACCTTCCACACTCCATCAATTCCATTTCAACACTTCCACCACATCCATCTGGATTTTACCCATACTACCACTTCCTGGTAGGATCACACAACTAATTTGGGTCGTCTCAGCATATAATCCCCAGTCATACTATTTCTTTCCTAGTAGAACTCGAGAAACTTACCATGTATATTACCCACACAATCTATACTCCTTCAACTAAGAGTTATACTCTTGCAATGGGCCACTAATAGTTTGTAAGACATAAACTATCCTTTCGAACTATTGGGGTTTTGATACCATTATTCTATATAGGGTACATAGGAATACTCTCCACTGCTTTATCCTTGTCAATGGTAAACCTTGGTGTCCCCCTCCATGGGGTTCACCTCCCTAATCCGCCCTCAGTGGTGTCTAGATCAGACTTCACAATGTGAAATAATTCCCTTTAAGGGACACATCACCCTGGTTTATTATCAGAGGCATTCCCAACCATCCAATGGTAAACCTTATAGGTGCTCCCTCCTCGGGATCCACTTCACTAATCTATCTCTTTGGTACATTCTAATCTCTCTCATTACATATCTTTAAGATGTTAAACTCATATTCTACCTCATTTTAAACATTAGGTGCCTTAGGAAAACCTCAAAAGACACACCATCAACATAACCATCTCTACTAGATGTTAAACTCGCGACATAACCCGTGTAAAACATGGGATGTTGGGGAAAACCTCAGATACATTCCTTTGGAATAAGATACCCCAAAATCGGCGTGGGATGCCTCATGTTCCACACCTTTGATAATCCATCATATGAGAAAGAATACTGGTGACCAATGTTCCAGTATCCAGAGATTCTCTAACATGCCTGATGTTACCATCTACTCTGATCAAAGGTTACTTCCCTTTCTTTACCCCTTGGAATGTACAAACAGAACTAGTGTAATTAACCAGATTCCAAAAAGAGATTGCACTAGGAATGAAGTTCACAAAAAAAGTCTTAATCTATAAGGGAGACCCAGACTAGGCGATGAATTATAATGAGGAATCCATGGAAGGAGAGACTAACATCCCATCACCATGTTTCAATCAAGAAGGAAACATCTCGTAAGAAGTGATGAATGATTATAACCTTTGGAAAGAAAAAATTTGGGGTAAAATTCATCATTAAAAAGCATCGACAAGATGACCCATGTAGTGTACCCTAGTGGAAAGAATTAGAAATAGAAATGGTGAACCCGATGTGAAACTCTTCTCCATCGACTGTGGGAAGATGAAAAATTTAAGGCATGACCAAATTGAGGAATCACCCACGTGAATCCCCTATCATTCGTTTGTGGGAGGATGAGTAACAATGGATGTGTTAAGACAAGGGGTCAATGGATCCTTGCTGACTCTGATGTCCTTATGGGCCGCGTAGGGTGGATCCTCCCCCCGAATCCATCAACTCCTTTCTAACAATGCTGCCCTCATTTTTAATGCATGGGGCATCCTCCACCCTTCCTCCCTCATGGGCCGTGTAGGGGGAATCATCCTCCGACTCCATTCGATCGTCGCCAACTGTGCCACCATAATAGGCCATGTAGGGGGAATCCTCCCCTGACTCCATCAGCTCCTCAACAAATTCGCCACTATCATGGGTTGCGGAGGGTGTATCTCCCCCCTGACTCCATTATCTTCTCACTGACTCCACCACCATCATGGGTCATGCATGGGTCATCCCCTCCCAACTCCATCGGCTCTTCACCGACTCCTCTTCCCTCATGGGACACATAGGGGGAATCCACCCTCAATTCCATCGGCTCCTCACCGACTCTACAGACCTCATGGGATATGCGGGGGGGGGGGGGACATCCGCCCCTAACTCCATCAGATCCCCACTAACTCCACCAACCTCATGGGTCATGTCAGGGGAATCCTCCCCTGACTCCATCAGCTCCACACTGACTATGAGACCCTCATAGAATGTGCAAGGGTTATCTAACCCTGACTCCATCAGCTCCTCGCTGACTTGGACACCCTTTTGGACCACATAGGGGGAATCCTCCCCCGACTCCATCAGCTCCTCACTGACTAGTCCACCCTCATGGGCCGCATAGTGGGAATAATTCCCCCAACTCCATTGGTTAATCATAGACCCTTCCACACTCATGGTCCGTGCAGGTGGAATCTGCCCCCCGAAAACATCAGCTCCTTGCTGACTCTACCACCCTCATGGGCCACACAGGGGGCATCCCCCCCAACTCCATCGACTCCTCATCGACTCTACCCACATCATGCGCTACATAGGGGGAATATTCCTTTGAATCCATCGACTCCTCAACCACTCCTCCACCCTCATGGGTTGCACAAGGGTCATCCTCCCATGACTCCATTGGCTCCTCAACCACTCCTTCGCCCTCATGGGTTGCACATGGGGAATGCACCCTGAAATCCATTATCTATTCTCCAACTATTACTCACTCATGGGATGCATAATGGGTATCTACCCCTTGAATCAATGGGCTCTGTGCCAAATTTACCGCCCTCATGGGCCATGCTGGGGGCATCTTCCCTCAGACTCCATCAGCTCCTCACCGAATCCTCTACCCTCATGGGCCACGTAGGGGGAATCTTCCCCTGACTCCATCAGGTCCTCTCCAACTCTGCCACCATCATGGGTCCTGTAGGGTGAATCCTCCCCCAAATTCATTGTCTCACCATATTCGTGCCCTCAGGGGCCGTGCAGGGGAATCCACCTCCTAACTCTATCATCTCCTCACCAACACCACTGTCATTAGGCACATAGGTCCTCCTAATATCCATAATTATATATTAAGGTGGTACTCCCCACAATGTAGTCATCAGGCATGGATCTCATCCCTTTTCACCTTTTTAACCATTGTGGAAGTCCTCCATGAACTTCCATCAATCATCATGGAGGTCTTCCCCATCGATGACAATAACCAGCATGGATGTCCTCCCCATGAGGTTACCACAAGCCATCATGAAGGTATTTTTCATATCAAATCAATACATTTATCTGAAGAATCAACATTGAGAACATGTTGATCATATCCTTGCACCAGTTTATCTACATTGTGAGACAATCATGGATTTCATGCCTTCTGAGATCCATCACCCCATTGATCTGATGATCCCAGATTCCACACCTTTTGGGCTTCATCTCCCCATTGTACTAATGATCTTGGCTTCCACGCCTTCCAAGTCTTTGTCGCCTCATCAATACGATGATCTAGGATTCTACGCATTCTATGATTCATCACCCCATCACATCGATGATACAGGCTTCCATGCCTCCATGGCTCCACATCCCCACCGCATGATGTAAAACTTTGTAATGCCATGATCTCATATATGAGAGAGCACTCTCTATTTGGCACCATCCCACCACTATTCCACATTCAAGAACTACCTCAAGACCCTCATCCTTGAGAAGGGGTTTTCATACACCCTTTTGATACACCCTATTGACATTATCAAATGCGTTGTGGCATAAAACCTCAAGTGTTGGACACTAAATGGACATAATCCCAATCTATGTCCATAGTTCACAACATTCCCTTATTTGGATCCACATCATCTTCCACGTCTGAAGGGATACCCTCATGGTTTGTTATCATGCCATTATGGATCACCTATCATTTTGATCCAACGTCTTAGAAGAATTTGGATGGGATTTTTAGTTAGGTCCCATGTATCGAACATGGTTAGCCGTCAGCCCTCATTTGTCTATCCCCATTCCTTGTAGCATGATGTGGATGTTGTGTCTTGAATAGGGTCAGTAATTATTCTCCATCATCACGCCACACCCATTGTGATCCACATATCATGAATCATGATTTACACTTTTCACATCCTTATGTTTATGTGGAACTAAAACTCCTTTAGTGTTACCCCTTCGTTCACCATTTCACGTTGAGTAAGAAGGTCAGTTTCATTGGGACATCCTCATCCTGACTTCTTCATCCCCCTACTGTGCTCTTCTGTGTGTCATTTAAATCATACCCACTCCTTATTTCATACATTGATCATGGTTCACATGGGTTTTGGGGTTTTCTTGGTATTGTTTTTACCCATATAAATGAGCCACAAAATCCATTAGGTCCAAACTCTATGACCTTAAATTAATAGATTTTCATGGTTCTCTTAGAAATGTGTTGTGTGGAATTAAACCTCCTAGGTTCTAATTCATGCCAGGTTTGTCACCCCTCCACAACGTACACATCCATCCAAGATACCCAGATCATGGTCCAAATTATACAACCTTAAAAAAAATACCCCTATCATCCCACATGATCTTAAACTACATAGTATCATCTCGAATGACGTTAAATTGCACAACATCATCCCGTATGATGATAAAATTCCATGTCTCCTCATGGATCGAACTATACAACCTTAAACAAATATCTATTTCATTCTTCTCAATATTGAGAACTATTTAAGGATTTATTCCCATCCTTATGTGATACTTTGGAATTCCTAGACATTTTGTATATGGATCAGCTGCCAATTAAACTTGTCTGACCTATGCCATTAGTTCTTAATTGGGAGTGTGTTGTAAAATGTAGATTCCCTCGATCCTCATTCATGTCGAGTTACTTTATAGAACCATATTACACACTCCTATGTTGGTAGCTCCACCACATGGTCCAAGTTCTATGACTTTAAAACTAAGATCTCCTTCATCCAAATAACATGATTTTGAAATTTTCCACCTCATGCCACATGAAATTAAATTGTTGATTCCACCTGTAAGTCATTATAATGCATCACATTTATGGTACTTTATACATGAACTGAAAAGGAAAGTTCCCATTTTTCCTACATGATGTTAAAATTCCTTGTCCCATATGACATTAAATTGTTACTTTTGTCCTAACTACATGATGATAAATTGGGAAGCACGCTGATGTCCTCATCTAAAAATTATTCACCTTTTGTACTGGTATATTACCATGAAATATTCAAGAGAAATGTTTTCATTGATTCCCATCCTTATGGGATACATAAGAATTCCCATGTATATTTTCTTTTGGTCCAAACTGGTTTAATACCCCCTTTTATTCTCAGTAATATGTGTTGTGGCAGTGAGGCTCTTTTATTTTCATTCACATTAGGTTTATCACCTCTTCAAGCCACGTATACCCAATAATAAGTGAACTATACTATTATAGATCTTTGATATTAAAACTAAGATCTATTTCATCCTTATCACATTATGTTAAACTACATGATATTCAAGAACTATGTTTGTCTTGATTCTTATCCTTATGGGATATGTAGGAATGCCTGGGAATTTAGCCCTTAGGTCCAGCCCCCAGTTCCGTTAGCCCTCTTTTATACCTCATCCTCTTCATTTGGATTAGTCAGAGAATATTCCATATCCAAGAGCCCTTTCAAGGATTATTCACTAGATTAGAGGTCAGATCCCTCCATTCAATATGCCTCATTAATGTGCTCAGATGTGTTGTGGTGTAGGACTTAGAGTGTTGTGTTTTGCAAGGAAATTTTCTCATTCCATTTCCATGCTTCATGTGACCCTTTTTTGGGTCTCCATCACCTTTCGCATCTAAAGGGACCCCTTAATGGTATAGATTCTCGACCTTATGGATCACCTACGCTACTGGTCTAATGCCCTAGAATATTTGGAATGACATTTTGAAATATGCTACACATTTCGAATATGGTCAACAGCAAACCCTCATTTGTCAATTCCTGTCTTGGTCACACGATATGGATGTTTTATCTCGAATTTTGTCAATAGGTATCCTAAATCATTATTCCACCCCCATTGTGTCCCAAATATCAGATGATGTGATATAAATCCCCTTCCACATCCCTATGTCTAGGTGGAACTTCAACACCCTCGATGTTACCCCTCTGTGCACCTTTGTATGTTGACTATTCTGATCAGCATCATTAGGACATCCTTAACCTGAATTTCCCATTACTCAAATATGTATCTTCATTTTTCATATGAATCCTATCTACCACATGTTACCCACACCAATCATGGATTATGTGGATTTAGGGTCCATGATAAAATTTTTTCCACATAGAATAATCACACCATCTTATTGGCCCAAAATCTATGACCTTAATCTAGGAGTATATGTCCCAGAATCATGGTATTAAACTAACCATCCAAGTCCAAGCCTTATTAATTCAAACTATGGGTGGGGTTTTTTAGGTAATGTTTGGTTTAGTGTGTATCCGCTTGATCGTCATTCACATCAGGTTACTTTATGGCACCACACTACAAATTTCCCCAGTTGAAGCCTAATTTTATGAATAAATATATGTGATCATAAACTAAGATCCCTAGAGTCCCTGTTTCATGAAAATAAAATGATTAATATCCCTAATCCTTATTATATTATGTTAAACCATGCATTCTTCAACCAGGAAATATGATGGTAAACAAAACAATGCTACAAGGTCTTCATCTGAGAAGATGTTGTTCCTTGGCACTAACCATATGCCATGCCATCTTGAAGAAATATGCATGGATTGATTCACATCCCTATGGGATATGTAGTGATTCCAATAAATCTCATCCATAGGACAATCTTCTAAATGAAAATCTCACACATTTAGGCCCTAGTCTTGGGTATCATCTGGGGGTATGTTGTGCGGTGTGGACCTTTTTTTCCTCATTCACATCGGTCTGTCTCATGGAGTCGCATTTCACACCTCCCCTTTTTTGATCCAAATTCAATGACCTTAAACTATGATTTTTAGTTTCATAGTTTTTATGATAGTAAAACTATGTAGAAACCATGATATCCCTATTTAGGAGAATATCACCCCTCTTTTTGCATCAGTAGCTTACCATGCCTGCATCAGAACTATGTGTGGCTTGATTCCAATACTTATGGGATATATAGTGATTCCCATACATATTATCCCTGGGAAAATCCATAGAATCATGAATCGTTTCACACTCCCCTAGTTTGGTTTTCCCTATTTGGGAATGTGTGGATCATTTTGGACCTTTTTTTCCTCATCCACATCGGGTTTCCTCATGATGTCGCACCACACATCTTCATCCTTTGTGGCCCAAAATCTACAATCTTAAACTAATATTTTCAACATCCTAGTTGCATGATGAAAAACTGTATGAAATTATCATCCTCACCACATGACATTAAACTACATGGGTACATCCCACACACACGATGTTAAACAAGGAACCTAGGGTCCACAATCTATGACCTTAAACTAAGATCTTCCGGTCTTAGCAACATGACCTTTAAACTGTTCACATCACCACCCTCATGGTCTGAGTAATATTTATTTAAACTAATATCTCTTCCATCCCACATGATGTTAAACTACTCCTTCTTTACTACATGTTGTTAAAATGACCAGACCTATCCTGTCATATGACCTTAAACCACAAAATTATCGTCCGGACTACACGATGAAAAATGGAATAACATTGCGGTGTTCTCACTTGAGAGGTCATCACCCTTGGAATTGTTCATCCAGTATGCCACCTATCAAGACCTTTATATAACTTAAAACATGTAGTGATACCGAAACATTTTATCTTGGGTTGACCGCTCAAAAAATGAAAAAATAACAAAATAACAAACAAGAAATATCTAATTTCTCTTTTCTCTATGCATGGGTCAGACCTACACCAATAAATTTCCCTAAAATAATTACATGTGGCTTAATTATCATACTTATGGGATATGTAGTGATTCTCAGATCATTGATCTCTGGTCTAACTGAAACATTGTCTTCCCTTCTCATGTTGAACCATCTTTATCCTTACTCCATTATGGTAAAATACACAGTATTCCAGAACTATGTGCGGCTTGATTCCCCTACTTACAAGATATATAGTAACACCTAGACACTTTTTATTTGGGCCCAGCTACAAAATCTATGGTCCAAATTCTATGAAATTAAACTAGGATCCCTACGGTCCAAAATCTATAACCTTAAACTAAGATCTAACATCCTCAACACATGACATTAAATTGTGACCCTACCCTGAATAAGTTTAGGATACCCCATGATGATTATGGGATGCTTTTTCTTCCTAACCATAGAAGATTTCTCCCACTAGTGTTGGTATCTCACCAAGATGACTTTCAAGAGCTATGTGCGTCTTGATTCCCATTATCATGGGATACATATCTGTTCTCAGACATTTTATCTTCACACCCAACCATATGTTCAGTAACCATTTTGGCCC
Organism: Viscum album; assembly: GCA_963277665.1. Classification (NCBI taxonomy): domain Eukaryota; kingdom Viridiplantae; phylum Streptophyta; class Magnoliopsida; order Santalales; family Viscaceae; genus Viscum; species Viscum album. The sequence goes on along the minus strand of OY728139.1, from coordinate 760,483,133 downwards.
TTTCTCTCCGGTTATGGTCCATGCAATATGACCTTAAACTACTAGCATGTTTGGGAGTGAATCCCACTCTATGATGATATATTCATTCCACACTTTGAGTCCTTATGGGTTTAGGTTCTCTATTAGCCTTCAAATCTAGACGAACCCCCTAAGGATGATGGATGCATGCCAATTTGACTTTCCTCTCATCCTGGGTCAACTGCCTAATGAATAATTGGTAGTAAGAAGTGATTTTTATATTTCAAACATGTTCAATAGTTGATCCCAAATTTTCTCTCCCCATTCTTTCCTGGTTAGTTATCGTTCCTATGTTTTGAACATGGTCAAAATTCGTTTTTCACTTACCAGTCACCCATTTATACCGACCTTGAAGGTCTTGACACACCCACATCCCCACATTATTGTATCATGGTGAGACTAAATCCTTAGTTTCACCTTTAATGTGTGATCCCACATATCACACAGACCCCTTGTACCATTCCTTTTTTCTTACACTGATCATGGATCATGTGGGCTTAGGAGCTTTGGTAGGGTGGGTGACGATATGGTTGATCTACATGGTGGTCCTCAGTCCAAGCTCTATTACCATAAACTATGAGCCTTACTGGGATATGTGGTGTTTAAGTATGTCTCCTTGGTCTTCATTCATGTCTGTTTATTTCCCTCACCATGTCACATATGCCTCCTTTCCATCCATTCTTTAGTATTCTTGTGGAGTGTAAGCCTCCTTTATCTTATTCACATTTGGTCCATCTCGTATGTTCCATGAAAACATTATAGGAATAGACATCATAGTCCGTGTAACATGACTTTAAATTATTGTCTAGGGTCCATGAAGTACGACCTTAAACTATGTGCGACATCCCATTCACATGTTGTTAAACTGCAGGATGTGTCCTAATCATATGACGTTAAACTGTACCATGGATCATTCTCATCGTAAGATGTTAAACTACATGTTCATCATCCACACTTGGATGATGAAAAACTATAAATCATCCCATGCACTCACCTTAGTGGTCCTCTCCCATTTTTCTAGTCATATACCACATTTTTTCATCATCACCTATCACTCAGTATTAGAGGTGACACTCCCCCTAGAAGATATGTTTGACCCATGTCCAGACCGATATTCCCACAGTCAATGTGCACCATGCAATGGTGAAACAATTACAGGAGTGTTAGAAGCTATTAGAATATTTTAATACTCCACCCTATGCTTCGTGTGCCCCTTATTCGGATCCTCATCCTCTTTCACATCTGAAGGGACCCCTTAAAATCCTAGTCCCATGCCGCTTTGTCTCACCTACCATCTTGGTCCAATTCCCCTAAAGACTTTGTATGAAAATTCAAGACACATCACATGTTGAAAACATGGTCAATGATCAACCCTATTTTGTTTTTCCCCATTTCTAGATAATAAATACAGATACTGTGTGGAAAACATGGTCAGTTGTTATCTTATATCATGATTCCTCTCCCCTTATGATCCTAATTTTGGTTATTGTGATTCACACTTCCAATTCCCCTTTCTTAGGATAGATTCCAACACCCCTAGATTTATCCAATTCATGCACTAGTGCTCGTTGGGAGAAGTATGTTAGCTATCCAGAGATCCCCACTCTCAAGCTACAACCCTCTTGTTCAGGACACTCCAACTGTTGATCTATTTCCCATTATGATCCCAACACATCATCCTCTATTTAGCACTCTCATGCAAGTGAATGATCATACATTATCTCTTGTTTCCCACACCAAGCATGTCTCATGTGGTCTTATAGATTTAGTTGGTTATTTCCTCAATGCGGTAAAGATAATGTGGACCTCAAGGTAGGTATTTTCCATAGCAGTTTCCTTAAAACACAGTCTACCTCATCCCCCTCTTCCTCATTGGGCCACATTCTAAGGGGTGTCATTTTTTGGAACTATAAAATGTTCCCAAAGAAAACATTTAATGATTTTATACTTAATCCGAGAGAATAAATTATTCAACATGATTTTATTTTACTGGTTGTAGAGCCCGAACGAAGTTACGAATTATAAGTTATGTTCGTTTGAAGTATGTTTGAAAAAATGGGTCATGGAGCTCCCTTCATGGCCACATGAACATCTTTTCTTCAAATCGTCCTTTTTTTTCTTCGTAGAGTGCTTCTTAGCATCACAGTTCATAGAACACTCTCCACGGCCATGTAAACATATTTGCTTTGTGGTTCCATTTCTTCCTTCATGATGTGCTTCTGAACATCACGGTTCATTCAGCTCCCTCCACAGCCATATGAACATATTTACTTTGCAGTTCCCTTTCATCCTTTGTGGTTCTCTTCTAAGAATCACAGTTTGGGGAGCTCCCTCTACGACCATGTGAATGTATTTTATTCCTGGTGCCCTTTTTTCTTTGCAGAGTGCTTATAAGAATCGCAGTTTGCAGATATCCCTCCATGGTAGTGTGAACATATTTTCTTTGCAGAACCCTTTCCTCCTTCATGGTTTGATTCAGAGCATCACTATTCATGGACCTCTCACAATGGATGTGTGAATGTATTTACTTCCCAGCATCATTTTTCATCTTGGCGTGCCCCATGAGTATTACCAGCCAAATTTCTTATAAATAGATGGACCCCCACTACAAATGGATGGTCACGCTGCCATTTTGTCTATCGGTCTCCCATTTTGTGGGGCTCCAGAGCAACTAGAACCAGTGATAAAATAGATTTACATACCTATGTTAGGGATTCCATTCACAAAGGCCATTAACCTTCATGAATGAGGTATCCCCTTCAGGTTTCTTGAGGCTCAGAGAAGCATTAATCCTTTGCAGAGCACTCTTCTAATAAACTCTATGATAAGGTAAGGGTTCCATGCTCTGTGAAGCCCTATCCTTCATGAGACCCTACACTCCACGAAGCCATACCCATCATGAGACCATGATCTCTGCAAAGTCCTATCCTTCATGATACCCCGATCTCTTAAAATTCATATCCTTCACAAGACCATGAGCTCCGTAAAATATTATCCTTCTTGGGACCTTGAGCTCTCTGAAGCCCTATCCTTCGTGACACCCTAAGCTCCATGAATCCCTATCCTTCACACCCCCACCTAGGATCAGTGCGGGGATATGGTCCTAGCCCATCAATCCAGCCCCTTCACTATGGTCATTGACCCCCATGAAAAAGGGCTAGTCACACCATGGACATTTCAGGTTCGGTCACTTAAATTTTAGCTTACTCTCTTTGGTACACACAACTTGCACACCCAGGAATACCATGATTTGAGATACTCCTCCACACTCCATGAAACACCTTGAGTTGACACTACTCCTCTTGGTCCCTCTACAATTTTGTGAGTTGAGATCCTCATCATGGATCCCTTGAGTACTTTGAGTCAAGAAATTCCTCGTGAAACTCCTCAAACCTCACAACCTGGCTTCTATGCCAGGTTGAACTAGAAAGGGCCCCTCTTGAAAAAGTCCCAAAACTAGCCATTGTTAAAAATATTATGCCTAACATTCCTCTCTACGTGACTATAAACTATAACAAAACCTATATGAAAAAGATCAGATGATTCATTCTCAAAACAAGAGACACCTTATACACCAAACATAGGATGCCAATAGTCCCCACTACATGACTTTAAACTATAGCATACCATATCATTCAATTATAGTATGCCTCATATGATAAATACAAGATGCCTTATGTTCCAATCATAAGATGCCTCATTCCAAGATTATGAGATGACCACCAGATAACAACCATGGACCTCTTTATCATGTGTAAGCCCCAATCATATGCCTCAACCCACCAGTGAGTTGAGATGCCCTCATGAGCTGACATCAGGAAGCCTGAATGGGAAGCTTTCGTGCCTAAACACCATGAACCTCATCCATTCACATGATGTTAAACTGAACTCTTACCTCATTCCGTGAAAATGCTATTCCCTCATGGCTATACATGAGGAAGACATTACATGAATATTCCATGTGTAACCCCCACTCACCATTGTTTCTCTCTACCGGTGCCCAGGCAGCTTCCATTCATAAGCCCCACTCATTGTTTCCACTCACTAGTGGCACCTGAACAACTTCCATGCGTAAGACCTACTCATCATTTTCTCCCTCTAGCGACACCTAGGAAGCTTCCATGCATAATCCCCACTCACCATTATCGCTCTCTAGAAACAACCAAATAGCTTCCACACAAAATGCCCACTCACAATTGCCACTCTCTAGAGGATCCTGGATTCCTTCCATGCATAATCCTCTTTCACTATTGTCACTCCATAGAAGCATTCAGGAAGCTTCCATGTGTAAGCCCCATTAACCATTGCTTCTCTATAGAGGCACCTAGGCTACTTCCACTTTTAAGACCCATTCACCATTTTCACTCTATAGTAGTACCCTGGTAGCTTCAATGTGTAATCCTCACTTTAAAATCTTGGGATACCTCTTTAGGTGAAATCCCCAATACCCCTATTCAAGAACTATGTGTAATTTGATCCTTATAACTGGGGTACATAGAAAGCCTCCTTGAGGTTGAAGCCCAAAAATCCATACATTATTTATGTTTCACATCGGTTCAATATCATCCTCACCATATGAAATTAAACTACATGGAACTATCGAACTATGTGGGATTTTATACCTACCTCATAGTAAGGGTACGTAGTATGCCTCTATGAGGATCAATCCCAACAATTGGTAAACCTTGGTGCCCCCTCCTAGGGGTGAAGCCTCACTGATCCACCTCTATAGCCGTTCTGATCCATCCGCATGGTAAACTCTAGTGCTCCCTCTTATGGATTGTTGACGCTCCATTCCATTACAAAGTCTAACAACTGAAAAGGGAAATACCTTGAACACAAATTGATTCAGCCTTTGAAGAAAACATCAAAAATTGGCAATGGAATGAACAAGGAGAACATTTCCCATAGGTCGTGCAAGTTCCAGCATGGTTGTGCAAGTATACTTGCACGCCACCCAAATGGTTGTGCTGGTGACTTTCCGAACACATCTAAGGTAATTATTTACCTTTAATGGAAGGTCTAAACAAGAGGGGTAAGGTATAAGTGTTATAATTCACTAACACTTTCGCGCCTAAGGTGTTTTACCCTTAAGGGAAATGAGCATACTTACGCGCCTCCTTACCTACTCATTAAAACTTGCGCGCCCCTTTTCTGGAAGTACCTCAGGATAATTATAAATGCTTTGGTCAAGGATCGCCCATGTATTACCCTAAGGGTGGAAAATCATGCAAGTACTCATGTGCCCTGCAGTTATACCTGCGCGCCCACATAGTACCTGCGCGCCTTCCAGGACTTGCGCACCCCTGCCTTTTTGGGTTCCCTTCTTGGCCATTTAACCCCTCTTATACCATTCCACCTATCCTATTCAAGATTCAGTATTCAAGACATTCTTCAAAGCCATTTATGATATGTTTTTTTGATTAAATTTCTTATCTGAAAGGAATTTTGTGGAATATCTCTCAAAACCTAGTGATTTACACATCTTTATGTCATTAAAGATTGAGATATCATTCATTCAACCTCATCCTTTAAGATGAGAGAACCCCTTAACCTGGGTCTCCTTTTTAGGAATAAGCCCCAGTTATAATTCTCAAATCTGGGAATCCTCCTTAGGAGTAATCCCCAAGTCCTCTAATCTAGGCATCCTTTTAAGGAGTAATCCCCAATCTTAAAATTCCCAAATATGGGAATCCTATTTAGGAGTAAGCCCCAACCATAATTCTCTTAACCTGGTCTTCCTTTTTAGAAATAAGCCCCAGTCTCAAATACGGGCATCCTTTTCAGGAGTAAGCCCCAAGTCCCTTAATTTTTCAAGTCCCTTAACCTGGGCCTTCTTCTTAGGAGTAAGCTCTAGCCTTAATTTCTCTTAACCAGTCTTAATTTCATTTTGATCTGGGATTCCTTATCAAGAGTAAAACCAAATCATAAGTCCCCTATTAACTTGGGCATATTCCTTAGGAGTAATCCCCAAGATTAGAGTATCCAAATCTCCATGAAGCACACATACTTATATAGACCCTATTCCAATATTTCTTTCCTGAAGTAAATCTTAATCCTCATCTATTTGGGCAGTCATACACACATAAGCCCCACATGATTGCATCTTTCATGGAACAACTGTCTTGTTTCACCAATACCTCTTGTTTCTCACACCAAGCATGACTCACGTGAGCTTAGAGTGTAAAAGTAATCATGAAATATTTCTTTGATCAATCAATCATGCATAAACATCATACTCCCTTACTCGAACTACGTGGGTTCTGATTCCTTTTCCAAAACAAAGGATACATAGGTAGCCTATCAACGGGTATGATCCCAACTCTGAAATAATCCATGTCCTTATGAATGACAATAAACTTCAAGGGCCCCACTGAGTGGTTTTAAAACCAGTATGGTTATCATAATGACCAAGAGACTTTTATGTACCGAAGGATACCATTGAATAAAAATCTCTAACAAATACAGATGATTCTCTATCGATGAAGAACCTCAAATACAAATAAAAGATTCTCTAAATTTTCTACATATCAATCATTGATTGTCAGATCTTAAGGAAAGCTCATTTTATACTTGGTAATGTAATAAGGATTCACGAACATAACTTAAATCTATAAAGGGAGTCCCGGAGTAGACAATAATTCCCCTCAAAAAGGTGTGATGAGTCTGACCTCCCATCCTCTCGACCAATGTAAATTCCTAAGCCACATCAGTTCACAACTAATGAGCGCCTACCTTTGGAAAGTAGGTTCAAATGAATATGTAATCATTGGATGTTTTTGGTTCTATTAACAAACCCGTTAGAAACCGCTTGGAATGTTTGAACCTTAAATCGACGAATTCATCCCCAATTCCAGAGGGAAACAAAAAATGGTGAACCCGATGTGAATCCTTAACCAAGTAAAAATGATGTTTTACATATTTGTTAGGCCCATATTTAAAACTCAATGAGAGGGACAACAAAAAAATCATTGACATATGTGCTCATCCAAAAGATGTAGTGGCTGAATTTATCTTGATTACGTCTGTTATATCAAACAGGAATGCTTTTCCAAGATTTTATGCATTTTAAGAAATGGATGCTCTCAAGTTCACACCTGTGAATACCGCTGCTATGAATGCCACTACTGCTACTCCTGCTAGATCATCGTCCTATCTGAGGACGACATCACCTACTCAACATCTTCAATGATGGGTATCAAATGTGTTGGTTAAGGAGTACCGTCAAAAACGTACTATTCCAACTCTGGAGGCTACCCGACAAGCCCTCCAAGTGAACAATTCACCCTGGTCATCCGGACAACGACGACCAGTGATTAACAAGAAAGCGGTGCTAACCACTGTCTCCAACTATTTCAGGTCGTTATCCCTGGAACACAATCACCATTTGCTCCCTTATTATGGGGAGGTGAATGATCAGGCCCCTCAGGGCCTTAATTGAAGGAGAAAGGAGTCCTTATCGAGGGCTCCCACCAACAATCGCCACCAGACTCGTGCGGCAATGCACCCTCAAAATGATGAGGGTACCCACTCTAGGCGTTTGGCTTAGGTTCCTCGAACCCGAGCAGGCAAGACGAATTGCCAGAGGCGAAATCCGGTTAATAGTGAGCAGGTTTTCATCTCTGCCATCTCCGGAGAAGTCCACCAACCTAACTTGGTGGAAAGCAATGAGTGGGCACATACACCTGCCCATTTTAATTCCGCTATCCAGCAAACTCGTCTGGAAGAATCACGCCAATCCCGCTAGGCAATTTCGACAGAGTATTATAGGCAAGAACATACACCTGTTTATACATCACTAGCTAGTCAGTAGGCTCGTCTGACTACCTATGATGGATCTCGTCAACCACGTTCGGCGAAGTGCAATCAATAGGCACATACACCTACTAGTACTGATCAAGCCTACCAATATTATCACTTGGTAGCATTCGGAGAAGTCGGTCGGAAATCTCCAGAAACAAACCGGATGCAGACTCAACTCTCTGCCCCTACACTTGAGTACTGTCAGGATTCACTAACAGGAAAAGGAGGACAGGAGTAGGAACACACACCTACTCCAAGCACGGAATGGACGTATATCCCCATTCCGGCAGCTGAAGTCACCAAGCATATTCTATCAATGGTGAAAGAGCAGAAGAAAATACCTGATCATATCCTGGATTCTTTCCAGGATATTATAACAGCTTCAGTGGTATCTCAGGGAAAGACACATAAATCTATCCCTACCAGTGGAGTGACACATCAACAGTTTACTCCAGAACAAACACACACAACTGTTCTAGTCCAAGAGGGTTGTGGGGCATACTCCCCCATATCATACGGACCACCAAGTCAGGCACATACACCTGATTTGAGTGGAGATTGTTAGCCTAACCTGGCCATCTCTCCTAATCAGGCACATACACCTGCTCAGAGTAGCCACTTTCGTCAACAAGTGGTTTCTAAGGAAAGTAAGAAGGCGTCTAAGAAAAATACTTGCCCAACACATTCAAGAGATCAAGAGCCAATCTGTAACAAGGCCTTGCTCGATGCTGTAGTTCTTGAAGCCCTCAGACAGTTATCTATTGGAATTCAAGATTCTACTACCTCATTTCCCAATAGTGGGAACATTAATTCTGAAGTTCTTCAACAAACACTTACTCATGAAGGCTTGCTTCATGATAGTTCAGTCGATCTTGAAGTTTCATCTTCAGATGAGAGGCACAGGAAACCTCTGTGTGGTCAGAAGACCAAGAATAAAGAGATATCATCTTTTTCTATAACCCACCATGGTGGTCCTCCCCATGATGATAGATTTCTCTACGAAAGTCCTCTCTGTAGTAGTGATGCACATTGCCCATAAAATTCTCTAGTGGACAATGTAGTGCCAAGAAAGCCCTCTAATCTTGAGGTACTTAAAAATGCGAAACCAGTCATGTCTGATGCTTCATCGCTAGCAGGTAAAATAATTTCTCAAGCAGAAGATATCCCAGGGTGTAGGTCATTCTCTGAACCACCCCTAAGTCATGCATCTTCTAGTTTGATCAGTGATTTCTCTACCAATCTTGTTGAATCTGATGAAGCAACAGGGAAGCACCAACTCTGATCAAGTCAGGTAGAAGAATCTTCATTGAATGATAAAGAAGAAATGATGAACATGATAAAACAACTGGCGAAAGGTGAAGTGCCAGTCATGTTTTGGCCTCTGGCTGACTCTCAGTATGACATTCCAGAGATGTCGACGGAAGATGAAATTCATGATATTCGTCTCAATATATGGAAAACTCTTTGTCAATTGAAAAATAATGTATTATATTATGATGAATATGAAAATCATGTTAAGATAATAGAAGGGTTACAACGTCAGATTGATTTGGAATCTCTATCAGTCTCTCGATATCCGAAGGCTGAAAAGCAGCAGAGAGCCCTTCAGCTTTCATGCCTGGGAGCACTAGGAAGATTGCACCAGTTAATTGCCAATGCCCCATCTGGTATTCATGTCAGAGGATGAGGTGTTCATGGAGCACTACATTTTCACTATTCTCTCCCGTTAGAAAAGCCCACCGAAAATGGTCTCATGCAATTTTATTGCTCGTGGCATGCCACAGTCAATGGGTTTTGTTTGTAGTCAAAAGCTTGCCCAAGAACAGGCCTCAACTAGTTCTTCTCAAAATCAAGAATATAGAGAACAAGTTGTTGAATTACTTCTGCATCAAGAAAAAGAGAATATTGAATAGACCTCTCGTATGGATCAAGCACATTAACAAGTGACAGAAGTGTCGGAAATCATCCAACGGTCTTTCGAGCCGGGTGATAAAAGTGGATGTTGATTGATGCATCCAGCTAATTTCCGGACTAAGGTCTGCAAGATCAGGAGAAATTTTCAGAAAGTCTCAGACATAGCATGTCAAGATCCACCCCAACTTTCCAGACTGGGGACTCTTTTAAACCAACCCTCGTAATCAACAAATAGGATTCGAGGAGTTGAGCGGGAACAGTAGGAACACCCCCAGTCCATCGGACTGGGGACTTTTTCAAATCATCAATCCCCTCCTCAGATAAAGTTGGTCTTTTCTCGATTGGGGAAGAAGCCTCAAGAGAAATGAAGAGCCAAATTATCATGATATTCTCTCCAAATTACGGTTCGCCAAGAAGTTCCTGAGGGATCAAACCAACAAAAGGGAATGTCTCATCAGAGGCATGGGAAAAGACAATATCATAGAAATGATGATAGAAGGGATGAAATGCATTATACATCAATTAATGTCATCAATTCCATTGTTGTTGATCCACCAGATGAGGCTCACTCAGAAGGATTGGATGAAGAGGTTCATGTTCAAGAAGTTGTACACACGGACACAAATGAAGAAGGTGTGCGTACACAAAATCAAAGGTTTACCCAAAATCTGGGTGTTCTTTAAAATAACCCACTTCCCCCTCTCCGAAAGGGATCAAAAAAGGGGAAGGAAAAGAATAATGTTACATATCCTTCCTCCGGATAAGGCCAATCGCTCTCACTAGAGCAAAGATTTGCGCAATAGGAGGAAGAAATGAAGGAATTGAGAAGGATGAATGTAGAACTACTTCAGGGTAGTCTTCCTCCTAAACGTGATGAAGTCAGTCAGCCAAGGGAGTTTGTTGCAGCTACTGAGATGGATCAAGAATATCCTCCTCTATTAGTACACCCTCACAGGTCTAATCCAACGGGTCAAGTGTAATAACAATTGGCAGTGCTGCCATCAGTTGCAGTACCAGCTGCCATACCTGTCCAACCTCCAGTCATTGCACCTGCCCAGTTCCAAGTTCAACCAGATGTTTCTCAAAAGTTAATAACTACCATTGAGTCATTAAAAGCTCGGTTAGAGACTATGGAATGGATGTGTGTGCAGGTTCAACCAGAAAAGAGTGCTTACCCTGAATGGGTAGATTCAGTCTCTCCCCCATCAAGTTTTGGAAACCCTGTATTCCCTGTTTTCAATGGATCAGGTGATCCTGAACAGCATTTGACACATTACGTGTCTTGTTGCGATACTATGATGGGAACTCCAGAGCAGAAAGAATCAATGAAACTTAGATACTTCATGTGAACCTTTTAAGGACCAGCCTTTGTCTGGTATACAAGCTTGAAATCCCGGTCAATTACCGGATGTGAAGATCTTCGTCAACGATTTCATCTTCAATTTAGCTCAACTTTTCCAAAGACAATAGTTTTTGATCTTACAAACTGTAAGAAAAGGTAGAATGAAAGGGTCTCAGATTTCATTGCTCGCTGGAAGGGAATAACATATTCCCTACGCTTAGCACTCCCTCAAGAGGAACTGTTGCAAATCTGTGAGGCAAATCTGTGTAATGAGTTGCGCACACCGTTGATCCCTGTGAAATACATAGGAGGGTTTCGAGACCTTACTTCAATCATTCAACATATTGAAGATTCTTATATACAGACTAAGGCTAAATCTTGTGTAATTCCATCAACTCAAGGAAGGAGAATGGGTAAAGCAGAAACTGCTATAGTTATACATAAACAAGCACATGTACCTACTTCTACCTCAAAACCTTCATCTTCTTGAAGGGATCCACCTCCTGAGCACCAACAACAGAGGTCGTTTCGTCAAGATAATCAAATAGATCAAATATGAAAACAATTTGAGGATTTGAAAAGAAAATTTTACTCTTTCTGAAATAAACATGTTCTTGGTTATTTCATTTTGGCTCTGGAAAATAATTTGGTTCAATTGCCAATGCCCAAGAGGCCAAACAAGGATGGAGATGAAGACCATCGCAACTATTGCATGTTTCATAAAATGTTGGGGCATCCCATCCAGGAGTGTTTTGTCTTCAAATACCTCCTGCAAAAGATGGTTGACTCGGGACAAGTCGAACTGAAAGGTTCTTCAGCTTAGGTAGCATTTGTTACTGCTACAGTTCCAGAGGAGGAAGGAAAGTGGCAACAAGTAAAAAGAAAAAATGCACAGAAATATGATGATTGGATGGTCAGAAATATGATCAACTGAACTCATGATATTTTGAGAACACAATTGAAGAAACCAATTGTAACTTCTGTCATGAATGCCGCAGAAACACCCTCTTCATCAGAGGGAAAATCCTCAAAGAAACGGCACAGTTCCAAGAAAGAGGAACAATCAGAAGAAGATGAGTATGTGTCAAAGCCTAAGTTGTCTTTGACTCTGGAATATTTCATGCCATATACTTCGAAGCCACAGGCACCGTACCACCAAAAGGAACAACCTAATCAGGTAGAGTCTTAATCGGATGAATAGTTGATCTTCGTTTCTGTTAATATGATTCAATCAACAGATCCATATGCCAGTTGTAGTTTCGATTTTGATGAGCCCGAATTCCCTATATCAAATAGAGGAATCAACGAAAGTTCCAGAGGCTCAGGATACAGGGGAAGACATGGATCTTTCAGAAGCCACTATTCCAATGCTACCCCTGCTAGAACTATGTATGCAGTAGAAACTCGTGGTAGAGCCCTTCAGTGAGCTCAACAAGAACAAGAAAGTTCTTCCACCAATAGCAAATTCAGTCCAGGCATAGTTATTCTAGAACACCGGTTGAAGGTTCCATCTTCTTTCTCTCAACAAGTAAATAGATCTAATCAGTATAATCCTCCAAATCCAGGAATATTTCCAACTCCTATCCCAATACAAGATGCATCAACTTCCAAAACATCAACTTCCAAGGAACCTACTATACCACATATTCCTATTGGTAAATGCAAGCCTCTAGATCAAAAGTATGATGTATTGAAACACCTGGCCCAAGTACTGGCTAAGTTATCAATTCTGGATGCTTTGAATCTATCAAAATATCTTCGAGAGGCACTAATCGAAGCTTTGTCAAGTCCTCAAGAGTTTGAAACTGAAATTGTTGCAGCTGAAGTCTATCACAAAGAGAATAATCCTGTAGAATTCCATCCAGTAATATCTTTTACTGATAAAGATGAAGATGAAGTCGTGCATGGACATATTAGACCTTTGTACTTATCTGGCAAGGTCAATGGCATAGACGTACGAAGAGCTTTAATTGATAATGGTTCACGAGTCAACCTCATTACCATTGATACAAATTGTCGATTGGGCCTCATGGAATCTGATTTATCTCCTTCTTCCATGATGTTACAAGGATATGATAAAAATGAACAAGAACCACTAGGCGAGGTTACACTCAAAACTCATTTTGTAGATCTTGTATCCAATTCAGATTTCATGGTTTTTGATCAAGACTCAGCCTTCAACATCTTTCTTGGAAGACCCTGGCTACATCAACATGCGGCTATCCCTTCATCATACCATCAATGTCTCAAATATTGTTTCGATGGTCAATTTGGGACATTGTATGGTGATGAGGCCCTATTCAAGACATGTGAGTCTCAATACATTGAGGTGGAATTCTATCACATGAGGGGAAATGATAAATCCACAACTATGGAGATTACCAAAGTTAATGCTCCATATGTTTTGGAGAAGATTACAGTAAATCCATTTACACATGTGAGTACAGATTATGTGTTGGCTATCAGTCAAATTGACAAGATAGACCCAAATAAAAATACTCTTATGGAAAGATCCATAATTTCAATTACGGCAATCGAGCCAGAAAACATGGGAGAAATTGGTGATCCTCCAGGCAATGATGAAAGCTCAAATGGAGATGTCTTCATTTCATCTGTTGAAATCCAGAAAGTCTATACTTCGCCAATCAGGCCAGAAGAAGTTATAGCAACATCAGAGGTGAAAAATGATGTCGATTCTCAATCCATCATCTCCTCTTTATTTCCCAAGGAAGACCCTTCGTCATCAATTGGGTCAGAAATGGAAGCTTCTTCTTCAAGATGTTCAAATTTTAACATCTCTTATTATCATGGAAATTCTGCTTTATCATCTACTATGCAAGTAGAAATGGAAGTAATAACACATGATGAAGAAGAGGAGGAAGATCTCAGAGATTCTCCTCCATCATTTGAAGAGGGTACCTCTACCACCATGGATGAACTCAGAGAAATAAATCTGGGTACAAAAGAAGATCCATGCCCTACTTTAATCAGTGTGGACATGACTATTGAATAACAAGAGATGTATATTTCCTTTTTAAAGAAAAATTGAGACATATTTTCTTGGAACTATACAGAGATTCCTGGGCTTGATCCTGATGTTTCTACTCATCATTTGGGTTTACCAGAAGAGAATCAAGGATTTAAGTAAGCTGTGAGAAGAACACACCCAACTTATGCTTCCAAAATTGAAGATGAAGTGGATAAGCTTATCAAAGCTAACTTCGTCATAGAAGTTCAATATCCCAAGTGGTTGGCTAATATTGTCCCTATAAAGAAGAAAAACGGACAAATTATAGTTTGCATAGATTTCAGAGATCTTAATCGGCATTGTCCTAAGGATCATTTCCCAGTTCTGATTACAGAACTTTTAATTGATAAAACAGCTGGATATGAAGCACTTTCCTTCATGGATGGATATTCCGGATATAATCAAATCCGAATGGCCCTAGAAGACGAGGAATCCACAACATTCAGAGCCCCTCAGGGTGTGTTTTTCTACCGGGTAATGCCCTTTGTCTTAAAGAATGCAGGTGCAACACATCAGCCTTCCATGCATCGTATCTTCAAACCATTTTTAGGAAAGTTTGTTGAATGGTATGTGGACAATTTGGTGGTCAAATCCAAACAAATTTCTAATCAATTTTCTGATTTGGAAGTCATATTCCGCAAGCTTCGACAACATAATTTGAAGATGAACCCCTTAAAATTTGCTTTTGGGGTAACCTCAAGAAAATTTCTAGGCTTTGTTGTATGCCATCGTGGTATTCAAGTTGATCCTGAGAAGAAAAAGTCAATCCTTGGTATTTCACCTCCTCAAAATTTGAAAGAATTAGGAGGACTTCAAGGACACTTAGCCTATATTCAGTGTTTTATCGCCAATTTGGCAGGTGAAAGTTTACCCTTCACCAAATTGATGAAGAAGGGAGCCACTTACCAGTGGACTGAAGAATGTCAAGAAGCATTTGATATTCTCAAGAAATACCTCTTGATTCCACCAGTACTCATGCCACATGTTGAAGGAATACCACTTATCCTCTACGTGACAACTTTAGAGCGATCATTGGGTGCCTTTCTTGCTCAGAAGAATGATGCTGGGAATGAAAATAGCCTCTACTACCTTAGTCGGACTATGAATGAATCAGAAACCCGGTATTCAAGTATTGAGAAGTGCTGCCTGGCATTAATCTTTGCAGTTCAGAAGTTGAGACACTACCTGCAACACCACGAGGTCCAATTGGTATCTCGCAATAACCCACTCAAATCCATCCTTATTCGTCCAATGCTTATAGGACGTCTGTCAAGGTGGGCAGTTATTTTGTAGCAATTCGACATTCATTATATGTCTCAAAAGCCAATAAAGGGGAAATCTCTAGCTGATTTCCTAGCTGAACACCCTTCAGTGGAAGACACATCTTCAGATATTGAACTCCGTGATGAGGAGGTATTTTCTATTTAAGAAAGTCCTCAGGCATGGGAAATGTATTTTGATGGTGCTTCCAGAAGTCCAATAGGGAGGAAAATGGAAAATCCTAAATTCAAAAAAGTTGGCTTAGGAATTGTGATTATTTATCCAGAAAAGGCAGTGTTACCCTATTCCTTCTTATTGTGGGAAGGTGGTACCAATAATGAAGAATAATACCAAGCTCTCATCGCAGGCTTGGAATTGGCGCTTCACGCACAAGTGAATCACTTAAAGGTGAAAGGTGATTCAGACCTGGTAATCAAACAAGTAAATGGGGATTATGCCATCAAAAAAGAAGAACTAATCCATTAGTATGATTACGTCAGAGAGTTAATGGAGGAATTCCCTTCGGAACCGACATTTTCTTATGTCCCAAGATCACAAAATGCTCAATCTTATGCATTGGCTAATATAGCCACAGCTCTGGCAGATCCAAATCGGGATGAGACAACCATCAGTATTGCCCACCGTCGTGCAATTTCACCTTATGTTCGAATCATAACAGAGGAAATTAATGAAATTAGTCCCATTACTGAACCGTATGGTCATACTACAGGATGGATGTCACCTATCAGGGAATACCTTTAAAATGGAGCACTTCCACCTGATAGAGTCGAGAAAGAACAAATACAGCGACGTGTGGTCAATTTTACTCTTTATGATATCCCAGATCACCTAGTGAAATTTCTCTACAAATGTGGTTTTGATGGAGTTCTCTTCAGATGCAATGATGGTGAAGAGACAATGGATATCATGAAAGAAGTTCATGCAGGAGTCTGTGGTGCCCACCAGTCTGGACATAGACTGTCTAATCAGATTCGAAGGCTTGGATACTTTTGGCCTTCAATGATACAAGATTGTGTTGATTTCACAAAGAAGTGTCATTCATGCCAAGTACATGCCAAATTCATTCATCAACCTCCAGAGTTGCTTCATATAGCTAAATACTCGTTTCCATTTGCAACATGGGGAATGGATGTGGTTTGACCTTACCCTTCAGCTACAGGCAAACAATTTAAGTATATTCTTAATACTACCGATTTCATATCCAAATGGGAAGAGGCAATACCTCTAAAGGAAGCCAGTTCCAAATTCATTGTTAGATTCATCAAGTCTAACATCATTACCAGATTTAGTGTCCCTCATACCATATTAACGGACAATGGCACCAACTTCTGTTCATCCGAGGTGAAGAAGTTGTATCAAGAATACAACATCTAATCCAATCATTCATCTCAGTATCATGTAGCAGCCAATGGCCAGATAGAAGCCTTCAATAAGACTCTTTCAAATATACTTCAAAGGATGGTGGATAATGATAAGAAATCATGGCCTGATAAACTCTTTCATTCTTTATGGGCTTATCGGACTACCACCCGCACTACAACGCGGTCAACTCCATATTCATTGGTATATAGAACGGAAGTCGTCTTGCCCATTTAAATTCAACTACCCTCACTCAGAGTAGCTATTTTTGATTAGTAATCTACATATGAACAATCTCAAAAGTGATTGAATGAATTGGAACAGTTAGATGAGAAAAAATTGTACACTTTGCACCACTTGGAAGTCTATCAGAATCGAATAGCATGATCTTTCAAAAAAAAAGTTCATCTTCGTTCATTCACTCAGGGAGAATTGGTATTAGTTCTCAGAACTCCAATGATACCAGGAAAGAATCCTCCCAAGCTTGAGCCAAAATGGGAAGGAACTTATTCAATAGATAATGTCTATTCCAATGGAGCTTATTCTTTAATCTCAATGGATGGTGAACTCATCACTACTCCAACCAATGCCAGATTTCTGAATAAGTATTTTTTATAAACACAAAATATATCATTTTTCGTCCAACATGATGTTAAACTGTGTCCCCTTCACCGTCCTTGCTATATTATGTTAAACTATACAGCAACGGTCCATGCATATGACCTTAAACTATTTGCATGTCCTTTACGTCCAGCAGGACATTAAACTGTAACGTCCTAACTACATGACACTAAACTATACAGAAGTCTCTTATATCTATAAAGACGTTAAAATACATAACCAACGGTCCAGCATATGACCCTAAACTATTTGAAAGTCCCTTACGTCCAACAAGACATTAAACTGCATCATCCATGGTCCATGCATATGACCTTAAACTATTCGCACTTTCGTCCAACATGATGCTAAACTGTATCGTCCCTTTTTCATCCAACATGATGTTAAACTGTGAAAAAGTCCCTCATATGTCCAACATGATGTTAAATGGTGTACTCTTTTGTCCTCACTATATGACATTAAACTTCACAATACTCTTTTTGTCCAACATGACATTAAACTGTATTGTCCCCATCGTCCTAACTACATGACGCTAAACTGTACAGAAAGTCCTTTAATACATCCTACATGACATTAAACTATACCTTTTCCCAACTACATGACATTAAACTGTGCGACACCAATAGTCCTAACTGCAGGACTTTAAAACTACATAGTCCCTTCATATGTCCTATATGACATTAAACTGTGCATTGTTAGGGTTGTTGCTACCTCTTGTTTCTCACACCGAGTATGACTCATGTGAGCTTAGATCAAACTTCAACCATAACACTCTATCTGGGCTAATAACCATGTGTAAGTCCCAACACTATTTTTTAGGTCATTGTCCCCAAGGACAACTTGATCGCTAATTCATTCTTTAATTGAACTACGCGGAATTTGATCCTTTCCTTCGAGGCAGGGTACATAGACAACCTCCCAATGTTCAATCCCAAAACCAATCTATTCACATCGGTTCACCTCCATCTCATATGATGTGAATTCGTGAAACCGCCCCTAGAATAAATATCTTTACATTGGTTCACTTTCGTCCTTGCTATACGATGTTAAACTATACAACACTTTTGTCCAGTATGACAATAAACTACAATATTCTTTGATACCCTCACCTGAGAGGGAATCATTATTTACATTGATTTTCAATCATGTTTCATTTCAAAAGACTATGTACAATACATGGCAATACCTGAACCTTTTATCTTGGGTTAAACCATCATTTCACTAAAGTCACCTTTCACCCTTCACATGTACGAACCAAATTTGTAGTGGGTATTTCTAGAACTACGTGGGCTTGATTCCCATCCTTATGGGATACGTAGGAACGTTCGAGTGTCCCTCGAATCCAGCCTCAAGTCTTTGGGCCTAACCCCAAATTCCTCTTTCAGTCCCCTGGCTGAAAAGTCCCCATGAAAACACACACTGTGTATTTCTTATAATGGTCAAAGCTTTATGAACCTAAACTAATATCTCCAATCCTTTTTTCCCACACGACGTTAAACTGTAGTTCAAGAACTATGTATGGATTGATTCCCATACTTATGGGATACGTAGTGAAGTCCAACATTTCCATTCAGGACCCAGCCACAACATGATTATGGTTAGTATTGATTTGTGTATCTCTGCATACATTGGACAATACTCATCTTTATGTGTCATAAATCCTAACCTTAAATATTTTCAGATCTTCATAACCCTTTTCTTAACTTCTAATCACAAAAGGCTTGAAATTATGAGAGTTTTTTTCCTGAACATACAGCACGTGCTCTTAGGTAGCCTTGCATAAACAGTCTACATAACGGACCTGTCTACCAAAAGATGCTATTATTTGACTATGCAGTCAATTCCCTTAGGTGGTCCTGCAGAATTCAACCCCCTAATGGGTTTTTTAAATAGTGGTAACTTCATTCATGGGAGGAAAACATCTTTTGTCTTTATTTGTTTGATAATATGTAGGGATCCGAAAAAAATAGCCATCCTTATCATATTTGTCCCATATCCTTTTTCATGATATGAAATTATTCAAGTCTATGGTTTATATTCTCCTTCCCTACATTTGGGTCAGACCTTCATAGGAGTGATATCCATCCAGTTCTTCGATAATCTTGTTTGGAAATATCTTCTCCAGATTCAAGTACCCCTTTCCATACAACAAAATCTATACTTTGGAAAATTTGAATCTTCATACCCTTTCACTAGCTTTTTAGCACTAGGAAAGAAAATTTCTGGGAGTTCTTTTTCCTGACTATACAGCACGTGCCCTTAGGTGGCCTTGCATAAGTAGTCTAAATAACGGACATGTTAGCAAAAAGATTCTATTTATTTGATTATGCAGCCAATGCCTTTAGGTGCCCCTGCATAATTCAACCCCCTAATGGGTTTGTTAAATAATGGTAACTTCATTCTTGGGAACTACTTATTCTAATGCCTTTTAGCCCTTTTTCATATCATTCCTTAGATTCAAAATTTCTCAAGTCATAGTTTACATATTATCCCTCATACTTGAGTGTGGTAATATGTTTTCGGACAAATTGTTAAGGAATTGAGTCAATTTTAATTCATTCGGTCAAAGCTATTTTTGACCTTAAATATTAGCCATTTTTAGTCTGACATGCATGACTTTAAACTACCAAAATTCATTCATTTTTCTCCTTTTTTCCTCAGAGTCAAATCATATTTTCTCTCCGGATCCAACTCTGAGGGGGGAATTTTTTTGACGCTCCATTCTATTACAAAGTCTAATGACTGAAAAGGGAAATAACTTGAACACAAATTGATTCAGACTTTGAAGAAAACATCAAAAATTGACAATGTCATGAACAAGGAGAACATTGCCCATAGGTCGCACAAGTTCCAGTATGGTCGCGCATGTATACTTGCGCGCCACCCAAATGGTCGTGCCGGTAACTTGTGCGCCCTCTTTGGAAATCTCCCAGGGTCTTCTACAGCCTATAAATACCCCTGGTGGGCCCTCCATTACAGGAGGAATTTTTCCAGAATTCAGATACAGTGCTCTGAATGCCCAAGTCTCTTCTTCAGGTCTTCCAAACACTTCTAAGGCAATTCTTTACCTAGAATGGAAGGTCTAAACAAGAGCGGTAAGGTTCAAGTGTTATAATTCACTAACACTTGTGCGCCTAAGGTGTTTTACACTTGAGGGAAATGAACATACTTGCGCGCCTCCAATGGGATTACCCAGTAAATCTGAGGTAATGTGGTATTCAGCATGTGGATGAAAGTGGAACTTAATGATATACTAAATGAGGTTTAAAAAATATTGATTCTAGTGATCAAAGGAGGATCTTTTGAAGAAGTAGTGAGCACACATCAGTTGATAGACTTGTGAGCTCTCATATTTTGATTGGTTGTAAACCAGGAGGTATAGTGAGTTTGCTTCGAACTTTGTAAGTACAATGCAATTTAGTGGATTTGGTATCTATGCACATTGCCTTTAAATAATATGTTTATTATTTTATATTATATATAATATTAAATTGTATTTTATATAACCTTATATAAATATTTGTATAAATTTTATTTTATAAAATATTAATTATATATAATATAAATATTTGTATAAATTGTGTTTCTTAAAATAATAATTATATATAATATTATATAATTTATACAAATAAAAATATATGTTAATGTACATAATAATAAATATATGTATTGAAATACATTATATAAATATATTATTAAAGACATCATATAAATATATTGTGTAAATAATATATATATATATATATATATATTATTTAAATAAACATGTATAAAATATTTAAATATGTACTTAAGTATATAAATAATTTATATAAATATATAACAAAATTGTATTTGATATAATATATGAATGATATTCATCATAAAATAAATGTACAGTATTTATAAAACCTACATGTAATTTTTATAGTTTAAAAAAGAGGTATAACAATTATAATAATAATTAATTATATTATTGTTATCACACACACACAAATATAATTATATTAAAATAATTAAATATATATATATATATATTATAGTTATATTATATTTATAAATATTATACAGATACATAAACACACACAAACAAATATATATATATATATACATATATATAATTATTAATATATATTATACAAATAAACATGTATATAATATATAAATATGTATTTAAGTATATAAATAATTTATATGAACATATGTGTATATACATATAAATATATAGTTTATATAAATTTATATATAGTTTATATATTTAAAAGTATTTAAATATATTATTTAAATAATATTTATTTGAATAAATAATAAAATATATATAAATAGATTCATTCATTAATATATATATATATATATATAATTGAAATTCCATAGTGGTAGCTTGGGGGGGGGGGTTTGGGTGTTGGATGGCCGATCTAGGGTTTGAATCATCCCATAGATGAATTTTATAAATGGAAGCAGGAGGTGTTGGAGGAACTGGAGGGGGTACGTAGGCCATGGAGGTTTTACTTGGGAGAACAAGGGTGATAGTACTATTGAATAAAAACATAAAGTAGATTTTCCAAAATTGGATTGAGGAATAAAATTTCTCTTAACATTTCTTCTCTGTCTAGGTTGGTATCCTAGACCAGTAATATACTTAGGTGTTAGTTTTTTTCCTAGTATTTTATTGAGAGTTTCTCTTCCATTATTGAATATCTCTAAGTATTTCTTTAACTTCTCATTATAAAATTTCAGTTCTATATTTTCTTCCCACAATTAAACATTCTTCTCTCTTTCTACAACAAGGTAAGACTTGATATTAGTAGATAAATTACGTTGTTTCATCATGTTTTTGTATTTATATTTAAGCTCGTTAAAGGTATATTCAATCATATTATAGTATTCAATAATTTCCTCATTTTTCATATTCTCATCATTAGTTTCATCTTCAGAATGGTTTTATATTATGTATAGGAGAGACCGTAGGCACCTTAGATATGTTTTTCATGAATCACATGTTTTCTCTATCAAGATTTTCTTCATGAGTTAAGTCTAAGTCATTGGATATTTCCTCACAGGCACTCAAAGTTTATTCAATTTATTTCTTATATATTTTATCCCTATCATAATAATTATTTCTATATTTTAACTTGGGGAATTAATCCTTGACTTGTCCTTTTCTCTTATACTCATTACAGGTATTATCATTTGAGTTGTCATATCTTTTCCATACTCTCTTGAAATTTTATCTATTATAATGTTTTCCCTTATGGATCATCTTCCTAAATAATTTCTTCTTCTAATAGAATTTATTAAACCTATTTTCCAAATGGGTTATTTCCTCATCACTATCAACTAGTGATTCCTCATCACTAGAGCTTTCATCTTGAGATTTTTCCATTTTCTTAAAAGCAATGGTAATGAAGGCTATAGATTTTCTCTTAGGTCCACATTCCTCTTATTGATTAAAATTAAGTTCCTCCTCATACATCATCATCTTTACAATCAATTAATTTATAGGTAGTTTACTAATATCACATGAATCTCTTATTGAAATTGATGTTCCTCTTTATCTCTCTAGAAGACATATCTATAATCACATGATTTGATCTTTTTGGGAAACTATATTTCCCAAGGAACTCATTATGTTTACTATATCATTGAACATGAGATACATATCAAAAATAATCTCATTAGTTTTTATCTTAAATGTATCATATTTAATTGTGTAAGTATTGAATATTCTTTATTTAACATTAGTAATTCCTTCATGAGAAATAGATAATTTATTCCATATTTCATGTGTAGTTTTACAAGAAGATATCCCACTGAACTCTTTATCTCCTATATCATAGTAAAGATCATTCATGGCATTACAATTATTATTATAGGATGTTTTAGTATCATCAATCCATGTAAATCTAGTAGTTTTTGGTAACTCATACTTATCCTCTATAACAATACATATTTCAAAGCCCATTATTTTAATGAGAATTTTCATCTTGATTTACCATTAATCAAATTTATTTCCATTAAATAAGATTGGTATACTACTATCCCAACATTCTTTTCTATTATCCATTTATATAAGTAAATTTAGAACTAACAGAAATTTAGTATATTTAAACAGAACTAAAATCACAGTTGAAAATATTTTTAAAACCTATGATACCAAATGTTGGTCAGAGTGAGTATCTCAATAGGTAAGATGAGTTGAGTACCCAATAATTTGAAAAAATGTTTAAATAAAATCCCTAATTAAAAATAAAATCACCCAGTTAATCAAAACCATAGATTGATGTAAATTCTGATCTTTTGAAATATTTCTCAAAGTATGATTATGGGTCATGTAAAATAATATATTGAAATTAATTTAATTTTTAAATAAATTTACTTAATAAAACATTTATATATACACTAGTTGATATTAACTATTAAATTAGGGTTTTTTACTGTTGAATTTTTTTATTTTAATAATTTGAGATAAAAAGCAACACACATAGTGGAATTAAAACAAGGGGTTTAATATCAAGCTGATAACTAATCCCCTCCACTTAGAAAACTCCTACTGATAATAATATTATATAAATATAATATTGATACACAAATTGGATCGGGTAAACATACGAAAACTAACCAACTATTTAGTCTATACATGGACCTCTTCCACAACACTCTTAGGAATAAAAAAACACTAGACATACAAGGACCTCTTCCAAAAACACCGTGAGTATATAGGTATAGTAAAGTGAATAATATATATTATATCTTCTAATTATAGTATAGGAATAGTGTGTGTTTAATAATGAGGATAAACCACACAGTGCTCGAATGTAAAGGTAATAAGTAAAAGGAGAAATTATAAAGATGTAGAAAATATTTTGTTTCTCAGTATGATGCTCTATGAAATCTTGAGACTCATTGGGTATATCTTAGAGATAAGATTGATCCATTTTTCATTAAAAAAAGTAAGACAAATAATCATAAAATCTCTTTGTTCTGACTGTTGGAAAGGATTTGTATGTTTTAGGATCTACTCTTTTATAGTCAAAACATATGTATGAATGTTGCATTTAATATCTCTTGGAATAATCTTTATATAATTCAGTATGAATGAGTTTTCTATTGGTCTTTACACATGTCCATAGCTAACATTTCATGTTATAAAAGGCCCTTTAATATTAAGCTATGTATAAGTAAGGACCAATTTAATAAATAATCATCACAATCTACTACTTCCTCATACTGAACTCTGAGATATCCTTTAATGATCTTTGCAATAGTTAAATAATAATCATTAAAATAATCCTCGGTATTAAATTCAATAATATATCCATTTGAAATATTTAATTCGAATATCCTAGAATAGTGATGGTGAGATAGAATGGTGGTGACTCATGTCTAATAATGAGTTAGGATGGCAGTGACTCTTGTCTAAGGGTGATTCATCTAGTGGTGAGACATCTAGTTGTGAGACATATGCTGATGAGACATCTAGTGGTAATACATCTAGTGATGATTCATTTGATCTAATGGTGAGACATGATGTCAGTAGGTTATTTGATGGTATCTTAGGTATGGAGGTGACTCATATTTATCGGTGACTCATCACAATGGTGACTCATCTCAAATGTGACTCATCTAAATTGTAGGTAAATTCTGGTGGTGACTTATTTCTGATGGTGAGTTTTTTCAGATGGTGACTTGATTCTCGAAATGAGTAAACTCTGATGGTGACACTTTTCAGTACTTATCTAAAATTTCATTAGAACTCCTTGCATTATAAAATTCTACCATAAATAATAAAACTCATTGAAAACATAATTAACATTATTTTTTGATCATTAGACAAGGGTTCCGACAACTGTTTTATATAATCATCCTTACTTAATCATCATCATGAGACATCCATAGAAATAAAGTGGATGGTATCATAAGATGATATCCCTAGTGAAGCATAATATTCCTTAAATTATATTTACATAGATGAAAATTCATTTAAAATATCATTCTAACATTTATTTGAAAATATGAAAAAATACCCTTTTACCAATATATTGATAACAATATAGCTAAAAATTCAACAAATATGGAGAAAAATATTTTCATTGAAAATAAATAAGGAATCTTTTAAATGAAACTCAGAATAAAATATTGTACATAATGGAAGGAAAATATTTTCATGTTGTGTACATTAAAAATATATTACCTTCACACAATTGTAAAAAGTCAAAAAATAACTTGTTCAGAAAAAAAATTTATTTAAAAATATTACTTTTTAAAAATTTGTAAATAAATACAATGGAAGTTAAAATTATTTTTATACAACATTTCATCAATAGGTAATAACTCTCATAAAATAGTTTTGAATATTATGGACATGGAAGAAAATATTCATTGACCAAAGAAGAAATAAGGTCAGTTTTTCAGTTAATACATTTCCTCGAACATTTTAGGTAAAAATGAGATGAAAATGGTAATAATACAAACAAAAAATAATTAATAAAAATAAAATAATAAAATATATGATTTTTAAAGGATAATAATTATATATTTTCCCTTAATGAAAATTTATCAAAGACATTTCTGAAAAGAAATGAGATTGTAATATAAACCACATACCTCAACTCTTTTCTAGATTCATACATATTAAAACCTCATATATAATAAATATATATTTATTATTAATAAATTAAAAATACATAATCATATATATCATACCATATATGAATTATATATAACATCTTATCACCCCTTTTTTAATTATTCTTTATTAAAATTACTACTCCAGGAAATGATTGCTTTGTTATTCAAACATGTTTCGGTTTTGATTTCATAGTCATTTTACTTTGATCATGGATGATTCATATTTAGGATTTTAATCATGTAATGAATATCAAATTTAATTATTATATAAAATTTTTATATCTAATCATATAAAGCAGTGATCAAAAATTAATTATATCACTTCATGGAGAAGGAAGTCTGGGTGTACGTATGAGTGATGATTCGACTTTTTGATGGATGGATCAAAAGAAAAATTAAATATTAATTCGAATTTAAAAACTATAATTAAATCATATATATCATATATATTCTATGAGTCCATAATTTTGACCATCTATGTTAAGGGGTGATGACAAAAATATCATCGCTTCATGGTGGTTGTGGTGCACACGTATGCATGAGCGATGTTTTCTTTACCCATTGGATGGAAATGAGGTATAAAATGGTTGTCAATAATAAAAATAAAAATTAAGTGTATTAAATATACTTAATTTATTATTTTATAATGGATACTATATATTTAGATGAGGTATAATAAGAAATAATATTAAAAGTACTCGGTTAAGAGTTATACCTCTTCAGTGAGAAACCACTTATAGCTTACACCTTAAGCCTTGAAAGGATAGTATTTTAAAATTTTAAAAATCTATATGATGTGGTAAGTAATATATTATGTATTAAGGTAAGTATTTTTTGAGATATAAGGCTCATGAAGTGTGAGTATTATTTGAGGAGTGGTATCCTTTTATAAGGTTGGGAGAGGAGGTACTTTGAATTTTTCAAAAGATTAAAATATAATAATGTCTTAATCATGTCAGGTGGATCCAAAATTAAGAATATTTAAAGAAAATAAAGATAAAGTAAGAATTCCATCAACCAATAAAATTAAAGTATGTTTTTTAATATTTTAAACCTTATCTCTTCACTTAACCCCTATTAAACCATCCTTAACTCTAACCATGATAAAAATATTTTTGTATTCTTACTATTCATTTTGACCAAACATTAAGATGACCCCATTAAATTATATTAATAATGCTGATTAAACATGATAACTCCACTTTTAAATATAAAATGTATATTATTATTATAAATTCATTTTAAAATAAGAGCAAAACCCCCAATAAAAATCATTTTTTATAAAAAAGGAATTTTTAAGTATAAATATCGATTTATTCTTATCCTATGATTCATAAAAACAATTATATGAATATTAGGATAATTAATTGAATATAAAATCTATAAAATTAATTATAATCACCCATAAATAAGTATTAAATTTACTTTATTAAGATAAAAACTCATTGTTTTTATAAGAACTATTTTTTAGAAAAATATATCTATTTGCCAAAAAAATATTTCACTTTCATTTATAACCAATTGATAAGTAATAAATTCATTTTATATATATGTAAATAATAATTTTTCATAATTTATTTAGACCTGTTCGTACCCACTAATCCAATGAATAAGATACAACTATCACATTAGATAATAATTTCTTAATAATAAATCACCGTTTGTTTAAACTCGGTGTTGCACGTAACGAAAGCTAATAGAAAAAATGAATATATTTAAAGTGGAATATATCATAAAATCTCTGGGTGTTGGATGTAGGTTCTCTAGATTTATGTAGTGTAATAACCTTGATTTCATCTAAATCATGAACCCTTTAATTTTGATTTAACTCCTTGGTTTTGACCAAATGTGAAGGTTTAGTGTGTTTATAAAAAAAGTAAAGGGTTTTCAGGTCTTGTTTATAGCCCAAAACACCTGACAGTGGATGAAACTATTGGTCTTCATTGTTAGTATAAACCATTCTACCCATTCTATATGGTTTATACTAACTATGAGAGCAATTTAGTGAGAAAATGTGATCCATATAGTTTTCCCTAACCATGAGACCTAGGTCGCATGCCCATGCAGAGGCTTTACAAGTTTAAAAGAGAAATAACACTAATGATTTTTGCATAGTTTCTCAAACCATGTGCATGAACTATGTGGGTTCCCTCCTTGAAAATTTCACAGAACAAGGTTAGTACACGGTTTACACAACTATGTTGCTAAATTGCGAGACCCCTTATTTTTGGGTAAAATTAAAAATTTTCCCTTAATGGATTATATGTTTAACACCCCTCTTCCCTTATATTTTTTCTAGAGGACACGAGGTTCTTATTCCTACATTGATAACTATCCTACCTTCAACTATGTTATCTGATAATTATTCTATCTTGAATATGATCTAAAAAATGTGGGTATTGTTGGATAGCTCTCAGTATGTGCTCCACTCCTTAGGAAACTTTAGTAATTTGTATTTCTATTGGTGATACTATTTTGGTGTGGGATATTGTTCCCCATTTCAAGCCTATTTTCATTTTTTCTATTTCTTCCAATATGGACTGAATCAGAGGTTGATACTAGATGAGAAGGTTGATGGTCTATTATTTATCCCTTAATTCTTGTTCCCTTATACTATGATTCATGATGCCGCACAATGTATTCTCCGTGCATTACTCTAAAAATAAACATAGACCATGATTAATTCATTACCCTTGATAGAGATAAAAAAGCACTCCTTTAAATCTTATTTGGATAAGTTCTCCTCTAATTGATGCCACACCATGAGGGGTGCCAATGAATTTCTATTGTTATTATAATTCCTAATTGAGAAAACCATCTTCTATATGGTTTTGTAATGACCCCTAAATGTGGTGACTATAATGAATTGAATAGAAGTTGTTAGTATGACCATGTCACTTTCTTTGATAGGATAATGGTTACTCCTTTGTTAAATATAATAGTTAATGCACTAAGAACTATCTATTGTATCTTATCAAATCATTTTACTAATTTTCAATTTTATAATAAATTTGATTGGAGACACTAATGACTTATGATATACAGGCATGATGAGCCTACCTTTACGTGACATGGGAATGGAGTCTCTATGTTGAGAAACTTGTGCATGGTGACCCTTATGACCTATTTTGATGAATGGGAATGAAGTCCCTTAATAATTATGTTGAACAAGCATGGGTACCCTTATGAATTATGATGAATCGGAATGAAGTACCTTATGAATTATAATGAATGGGAATGGTGACCCTTATAGATATGATATACAGGCTTGACGACCCTATTGTTATGATTTGGGTATAACGACCCTATTGTTGTGATTCGGGTATGGGGACCCTATAGTTATGATCTGGGCATGGAAACCCTACTATTATAATGTGGTCATCGCTTCCCTTATTCTTATGATACTGGTCCTGTTGTACCTTATTCTTGTGATACCGGCCATGGAATCACATGAAACTTTTGAGACTCATACTACTACACATGGAAACCAAAGTTACACCTCAGGTTCAGTATAGTAGAAGTATCCATATATATGGCTGTAGATGTCACTACATATATATACATTATATATGTAAACATATGGTTTCTTGTTTTGATATAATCTTGTATGGGTTAAAGAAGGTATTGTTGTCCTGGTATGCTTCAGGAACCAGAGAAGACCCTTAAAATATTTTATTATGGTTAATTATTATATCTGAACACTAATCATATTATATGAAATGACTTGATGTTTATATAAATTTTTGGTGGTGGCCTGCTGAGTTTTTCTGACACCCTATTTGGGTCATTGATAGTACTTGGAAAGATTATTTTGATGATGGTATGGATAGAGGAAATTTCCTAGTTATTATTAATTTATTTTCTTATAGAATGGAAGTGGGAATTCGGGGGACTGAGATATGGCTCATGATGATGTTGGAAATATAATTTTTATTATTTGTGTTCTTTTTTTACATGTATTGTATTGTATTTCTACTTCCATGCCTACCTTTTTCCTTTTGATATATACATTACATTACATCATTTTGATTTTGATTTTGTATGTTATATTTGATGGTTTAGTTATTTATTAAATTTGGATGATATACCTTAAGATGTTAGAAATTTATTATGATTCTAATATTTATTTATTAGTTTAATAATTTTAATACTATGATCATGAGATCATAATATCCCCATTGTACTACCTTGGACCCTTTCTTCTAGTTGGTAGCCTCTGGCGTATGGGGAGGCATTCTTGAGGCCATGTGACCAACATGACTGGGGAACCATTTAGTGGAATCTGGGTTGTGATGTCACAAAGTAATATTAGAGCATCATTATATTATTTTTTATTATCATTATGGAATATTATAAGGTATATTAGGATTTTTTTCTGAATTTTGTGATGAGTTGTGCATGGGAGTATCTAGCCCATGTATAGGGAAAGGCCGAATTACCTAGGATGGGACTTGACACGTGCCTGTCGTGGGGTGTGATAAAAACAAATAAAACCTAAGTTAAAATGTATCATTGTGGGTAACCTAAGTTGTCTCCAAAGAGGAGTGCACAACAATTATGTTTGTCACTTAAATTAAAGAAAGAAGAAGAGGTTTTTTTTGAAAGTTGTTTGAGTTGAAAAATAAACAAGCAATTGAAAAGAAAGGTTGAACACTAATGGATGAAGAGAGTGATTGAGTTAGGGTAGGATCACCTATTTTAATGTCATCATAGTCACAAATATCATCTCACCTCTCTTCCTTTTGAATGACAAATGAAAGACTCCTTGATCGAGTCATCTATCACCATTGGTTAAAGAAGAAAATTGAACTCACTCCTATGTGCATGGAAGTTCATAAAAAATTACTAAACAACTAAGGAAAGTCCTGATAGGGAATTTTTGCTCCTTAGAACTCTAGAAAAAGTCTACTAGTTCCACACACGTGCCAACGATCGTTAGACACTCACCACCTAACACAATCTGCTCGATCGAGACAAATTGCACTAGGCAGAGGGAGATAAAAAGTCTTTAACCAAAGCTATTAAAAATGAATACACCAAACTCAAAACACGATCGAATTAAGAGAATTGGGAAACACTGATAATATATGTAATTCAGAAGAAAGATAAGGTTTTACATTTAAGCACAGAACTCCGACATTACAAAAGAGAAACTCCCCCTTCCCCGATCACTCAAAGGTTTTACCCCTCCATGTGAAGGGTATTAGAGTTGAAAGGGGAAGAAGAGAGCATAATAAAACTAAGTAAAAAGAAGATAGAAAATACAAAGAATATAAAGAACTCAATCCTCCAGCACAACCTTTCTTGCACCTTCTACAACCCCTTTTAATGGAAGTGAATACTCTTATTTATAGGATTGGGGAGTAGAAAATTTCCCTCCAAAATTACTCCCCCGAAAGATTGAGTCCGGTTGGCATAGTAAATGACAGGATTTGGGAATTGTTCCTTCTTGAAAGTTTTCCCCCTCCATCTCCTCTGTCGACCCACAAAAGTTGAGCCTAATTGGTCCACGTATGAAGGATATATGGCCACATTACTTCGGATATTTAATTCTGTCCAGGTGACTCTTCGTCTTCCACAACTCCAACGTCCCATGCATTTAAGACCTTTAAAACAGCCAATTCAGACGTGTCCTCCTTAATTAAAGATGTTCATTAGTTCCTCTTCCAGCTCCTTGTCGAATATCAGCTCCATTTGATCGGTCCTCTTCGAGATAAAAGCTCAGCATTAAAACCCTCCAAATCTGTACACAGTTTTTGAGGCCTGGTTTGTGAGCTGAATTTGAGCTTCGAAATGATGGATTGAGATTTGGGTCCAGAAGGATAAAATGAAGACCACGAGCATAGAAATCCTACAAAAAATGAACCATAAAATTTGGATCAAAAATATAAAAGATATGCTCGAAATACAGAAGCTCCACAAAACTGCTAAATTTCCAGAATTAACCAATTTCCACAATTAAGCCCATAATTCACCAAAATACTAAAATGATACAAATCAGATCAAATTGATTAATTGTAAGGGGTTAAATCATTTAAATAAATATGAAAAATTATGAAAATATTATCTCTATCAATTCCCCCACACTTAGCACTTGGACTCCCGGACAAGTCAAAATCAAAATCGAATCAAACCAAATTCGAAACACATGCCATTGAGATCCACCAATTCCACACCAAGAAATAAAATTTATCATGCCTCATCCATAACCATTATTCCAAGTTCTCAAATCAGATCATTCAATATTTTTCCTCTTCATTTCTCCTCCCATGCACACAAGACACCTACCTCACATTAATTTTCTCTCATCTCACAAATATCAATTTTCAACAAAGTTTTTCTCATCCAAACCAATGAAAGGGTCACCATAGGTTTGAAAAACTCCTACTTCTCCACCCGATGTGAGTCAAGGACATTTGTTTATCATGAGGACTTTTCAAGGTTGTTCTGTGGCTTTTGGTTGGTAGGATTTTTATGTGAAAATTCTGAGGCTGAATGAGGAAGGCTTGGCTCTTTTTGAAGAAAAATTGCACAATTCTAATTTTCACTCAAGTATGGTATTCTCCTCACTCCACTTAGTAGAAATTCAGATCAATAATCATGAAATATCAAGAAATGTTCAAATATCTCAGAATTTCCGCAGCAAAAATTTCAATCTTCTTAAGCATGATTTTCTTGAAAGCTCCAGAAAAGGCACAACTTTCTTCCTCCATGTGAAGCTCCAGAAAGGCACAACTTCTTTTATCATGAAAGCTCCAGAAAAGGCACAGATTTCAACATAATGATTTTTCATCAGCACACAAATCTTTTCAGCATTTTAATTTCCACCCAAATTTTCACCAAATGAGGTAGCACAACACTAGACAGCTTCCCCAACACTTAATTTCAACTAGATCATGCAATTTCACTTCAAGAGCAGGCTGGAAAGGGAAAATTGGCTTGTAATGTGGCTAACCTAATTGGCTATTCATGGCTTCTATGGGCTACACAGATTAATTTACAAGGTAGGCCATAATTAAAGGGATTATCTTGAAATGGGGGCTTTCAAACCAAATAAACGCCTCAATCATTTAAAACACATGTACCCCAAACCCTCAAGTTTTGAAAGGAATGAATAAAATTATGGTTAAAAAAAGCATGGTCTGGTTCTCTCAAGAAGTGAGGTGAATGAAAAGAATATAAAATGATGGTTTAGAAGCCTCATAGGAAAATTATTTTAAAGATAATGACAGTGAGATGTGGCATGGGATTCAAAAACCTGAGTACTTTTCATGAAATTCACAAAGAATTGAACTTGAAACAAAATCATTTTCAGCATTCATTTAAGCTCAGTTTCATGGAATAAATTGGTTCACTCAATGACATGGGTTTCAAAAATAGCAATGATAATCATTTCAGCTCAAAAGTTTCAAAAACACACCAAAAAAAATGAAAAATAAACACACACAAAATTTGAAAAATCACAATTTGTTTTTTGAAAACAAACAACAAATGAAAATCCAAAACTAAAAAGGTTCCCTCCCCCACACTTAAATGATGCAGTGTCCTCAATGAATTTAACTGGATTTAACATCTAAGCATATTTTAGAATGAATCACAACAGCAAGAAAGTGTAAAGGAGAGGTACAACCTGATGGATCTTATTAATAGACAACTTGTAGGAGCGGGATCTCCTCCCCTGGGTCTGATGGAATGGTCCCATGGAATTTCTTCAGCCTGTGCCCATTAATAGTGAACGTCTTCTACTCTCCATCCTTCACAATCTGCACAGCACCAAAAGGATATACATGAGTAACTATAAAAGGACCCTCCCATCTGGAACGAAGTTTACCTGGCATCAGCTTGAGTCTTGAATTGAATAGCAGCACTTTATTTCCAGGATGGAATTCTTTCAGTTGGATCAGCTTGTCATGAGCCACTCTTGTTCTATCTTTGTAAATCTTGGAATTTTCAAATGCTTCTCTTCTAATTTCCTCCAGCTCCTGTAACTGCAACCTTCTCTCTTCCCCATCACTTTCAAGATCCAAATTCATCTTCCTCACAGCCCAATACGCCTTATGCTCCAGTTCCACAGGTAGGTGGCAACTTTTTCCATAAATCAACCTATATGGGATCATTCCAATCAGGGTTTTGTAGGCTGTTCTATAAGCCCACAATGTGTCTTCTAGCTTCTGGCTCCAATCCTTCCTGTTTGGTTTAACAGTCTCCTGCAAAATTCCTTTGATTTCCCTGTTGGACACTTCAGCTTGACCATTTGTTTGTCGGTGATAGGGAGTTGATGTTTTATGATGCACCCTGTACTTATTCAGCAAAGCCTCCATTC
Source organism: Viscum album (assembly GCA_963277665.1). Classification (NCBI taxonomy): domain Eukaryota; kingdom Viridiplantae; phylum Streptophyta; class Magnoliopsida; order Santalales; family Viscaceae; genus Viscum; species Viscum album. Next base: position 760,448,840 of record OY728139.1, on the reverse strand, counting down.
TCCTATTGCAAAAGTGTGTCCCTTGATCACTGATTATGGCTCTGGGCACTCCAAACCTACAAAATATGTTAGTCCTGACAAAATCACAAACAACTTTAGCATCATCAGTCCTGGTGGCTTTTTCTTCCACCCATTTGGAAACATAATCAACAGCAAGAAAGATATAAGAATTTCCAAATGAAATTGGGAAAGGGCCCATAAAATCTATCCCCCAAACTTCAAAAATCTCACAAAAATTAAGTGGTTGTTGGGGCATTTCTTGTCTCTTTGAGATGTTTCCAGAAAACTGACATTTTGGACACCTTTTGCAAAATTCATGAGAATCTTTAAAAATGGTTGGCCAATAAAGTCCAGATTCTAAAACCTTCCTTGCTGTTCTTTGAGGTCCAAAGTGGCCTCTGCAAGCTAATGTGTGACAAAACTCAAAGACAGAACCAATTTCACTCTCTGGAAAACATCTTCTTATCACTTGGTCATTGCAAATCTTCCAAAGAAATGGATCATCCCAAATGTAATATCTAGATTTAGCTTTCAGTTTTTGAATTTGATGAGAATTGAAATGAGATGGAACCTGAGATGTTACCAAATAATTGACTATGTCAGCATACCAAGTCACTTCTCCTTTAACCAAGTACAGCTGCTCTCCTGGAAGGTGATCATTCAATGGTTCTTTCTCTGGAATTTCAACTTCAGCAGTGTTAGGAAGTCTGCTTAAATGATCAGCCACTTGGTTCTCAGATCCTTTTTTGTCCTTGATTTCTATGTTGAACTCCTGTAGTAGTAACATCCATCTCACCAGCCTCGGTTTAGCTTCAGCTTTCTTCATCAAGTACCTGAGATATGCATGATCAGAAAATACAGTGACTTTAGTTCCAAGAAGATATGATCTAAATCTTTCCAAAGCAAAAATAACTGCTAAAAAATCCTTTTCTGTGGTTGTGTAATTGAATTGAGCTACATCCAAGGTTCTTGAAGCATATGAAATGAATTGTGGCCGGCCCTCAATTCTTTGAGAAAGTACTGCTCCAACTACTTGGTTGGAAGCATCACAAAGTAGCTCAAATGGTTCTTCCCAATTTGGTGGCTGCATCACCGGTGGTTCAATCAATCTCCTCTTCAGCTCATCAAAGGATTCCCTACATGAACTATTGAAATCAAAATCAGAATCTTTCAAAAGCAACCTAGAGAGAGGGAGAGAAATCTTACTGAAATCCTTGATAAACCTCCTGTAGAATCCTACATGTCCTAAAAAAGATCTAACATGCTTCACACAAGTTGGGTAAGGAAAAGAATTTATCACTTCAATTTTTGACTTATCAACTTCAATGCCCTTTTTGGAAATGACATGACCAAGAACAATACCTCTCTCAACCATGAAATGACACTTTTCAAAATTTAAAACAAGATTCTTTTCAATGCAGGTTTTTAAAACTTTTTCCAGATTTTTCAAACAATGATCAAAAGAGTTTCCGAACACCGTGAAATCATCCAGGAAAACCTCCAAGCAATCTTCAATGTGATCAGAAAATATACTTACCATGCACCTCTGAAACGTACCTGGAGAATTACATAATCCAAATGGCATCCTTTTATATGCAAAAGTGCCAAAGGGACATGTAAAGGTTGTCTTCTCTTGATCCTCAGGAGCAATGGGTACCTGGAAATAACCTGAAAATCCATCCAAAAAGAAATAATGAGTTTTCCCAGCCAATCTTTATAACATATGATCAATGAAGGGAATGAGGAAATGATCTTTCCAAGTGACCTAATTCAACTTCCTAAAATCAATGCACACTCTCCAGCTATTTTGAATTCTCACAGGGATTAATTCATTCTTTTCATTCCTCACAGTGGTTAGGCCAGTTTGTTTTTGGTACAACATGAATTGGGCTAACCCATTGTGAATCTGAGATAGGATAGATGATCCCAGCTTCCAATAGCTTCTCAACCTCCTTCTTCACAACCTCTATTAAAGTGGGATTCAGCCTCCTTTGGGGTTGCCTGACAGGTTTGGAATCCCCCTCAAGAAAAATTCTATGTGAGCATATATTTGGGCTGATTCCTAGAATATCACCTAAACTCCACCCTATTGCTTGGATATTCTCTCTCAAAAGATCTATCAATGATTTCTCTTGGATTTCAGAGAGATTATTAGCGATTATCACTGGTAGTTTCTCACCCTCCCTAAGGTATACATATTTAAAATCAGTGGGGAGTTTTGAGTTCCAAATCAGGGGGATGCTCAAGGGATGAAATTAAATTGACATCTCTATCTTCCAAAATTTGGATCTCCTGCACACAAGAAACCATATCATCTTACTCATCAATTAATAAATCATCAAAGAAATCAGATTTTACTTCTTCCTCCCACATGATGTCAGAATCTTCAGCATGTTGGGAATCCACATGTTCAATGATATTTCCGATGGAAGAAGTCTCTCCTAAGTCTAAGAATTCATAAAGCATACCTGATTCTTCAATGGGTTCTGCACCAACTTCATGAGAAAGTGAAAATAGGGAGTGATCATCTGATGGGTGCCTCATGGATTCAAAAATATTGTAGTGGATCGTGCTCTCTCCAAACTCCATGGTGAGTGTCCCCTCATGGACATTGATGATGGTCTTCGCCATCTTCAAGAAAGGTCTCCCCAAAATGATGGGTGAATGTGACAGGCTCCTATCTTCTTCCATGTTGAGCATGTAGATGTCAGCTGGGAATAATAGATCTTTGACTTTCACAAGGACATCCTCCAAAACTCCTGCAGGGAAAACTGTGGATCTGTTTACAAGCTCGACCACCACTCTTGTGGGATTCAAGTCTCCCATCTGCAAAGAAGTGTATACCTAGTGAGGCAATACATTAATCGAAGAACCTAAATCACACAAAGCATTAGAGAAATTTAAAGAACCAATGGTGCATGGAATAGAAAATGTCCCTAGATCTTGACATTTGGTTGGCAATTGTGGTGTGATAAGGGCTGAGACACTTCTTCCCAAGTTGATCCTTTCATTCCCTTGAAGTCTCCTCTTCTTAGTACATAGATCCTTCAAAAATTTATCATACTTTGGAATTTGTTTGACTTCTTCAAGTAAGGGGATATTGATTTCTACTTTCTGGAAGGTGTCCAGAATTTATTTTTGAAGTGCTTCATCCTGCAATTTCTTTGATTCAATAATCCTTGATGGAAATGGATGGGTAAGCCTTTCTTCTCCCTTTATTGCATTTGAAATGGTGTTTCTGGTCTCTTCTTCCTTGGCTTATCCTTCTCTTCCTCCTCTTTCTTCTCTTCTTCACAATGAATTTTCACAGAATTTTCAGAATTTTCAACTTCATTCTCCCTCAACTCAAGTGGTCTTGTTTCAGTTTCTTGGGATTATGGTGGTGAGATCTCTTTTCCACTTCTTGTTGTTATTATGCTGACATTCTCCTTTGGGTTTGGGATTTTTTGGGAAGGATGCTTTCCAGGATTTTTGGTTAGGAATTCCATAAGACCGTCAAACTTGGTGTTCAAATCTTTTACAGAGCCTTTCAGTCCCTCAATATCAGATATATGATGTTGGTACAAAATTATGGGTTGTGCACTGGTTGATGGCTTCTCATAGGATTTTAAGAAAGTGGGTGGTTGGTGATGAGAAGTCCGGCTATAAGATTGCTTTGGTTGAAATGGTGGGGGGTTTTGGAATTGTTGCTGGAATGGGGGTCTAGCTTGATTCTGCTGATTTCCCAACCCATATTGAACATGGTTTGGCTCTCTCCATCCTTGATTTTGTTGGTACTGCCTTGGTTGAAAGGTTGCCTCACAAGTTTCCATTCCCTGTATTTCAGCACATTGGTCAGTGAAATGATCAGGTGATGTGCATAAACCACATACCTTAGCTGGTGCTTGTTGGTCGCCCACTTGTTTCAAGGCTATCTGTCTCACCAAACTAGTTAGCTCTTCAATCTTAGTTTCTAGTAAGGGTTATGGATGAGAAGTTCGTACCTCATGAATACCTCTTATTCCAGTACCTCTTGTACCAAAATGCTGTGAGTTCTGAGAAATCTTCTCAATCAAACCTTTTGCTTCTTCTGGAGACTTGTCAATCAAAGCACCTCCAGATGATGCATCAAGAAGGTTCCTATCATTGTCCAGTAAGCCTTGATAGAAGAAGACAAGAAAGTGATGATCCTCGATGGCTTGATGTGGGAAGCTGGCACATAGCTTTTTAAATCTTTCCCAGTACTCATAAAGGGTTTCTCTAGATGATTGTTTGATGGCATAGATCTCCTTTCGTATGGTTGTGCTTCTAGAGGCGGGGAAGAATCTTTGCATGAAGCATCTCACCATGTCATTCCAATCATCAACATCTCCAGGTTGTAGACCATAAAACTATTCTTTCGCAGCTCCTTCCAATGAAAATGGGAATTCCTTCCACTTTACTTGTTCCTCAGCTACTCCACGTGGTCTGAAGGTTGAGCAGACATGTGTGAATTCTTTAATATGCTTGTTGGGATCTTCACCTGCAAAACCATGAAACTTTGGAAGCAATGGTATCATATTAGGTTTCATCTCAAAATAATTTTGTAACACTGGCATGACAAGTTGATTATTCTGATTAAGGAATTGTGGGTAACAAAGGTCTCTGAGAGTTGGGTTTTGATTTCCAGCCATTATGACAGGCTCAGAGTGAACACTTGAAGTTTCACTCGAGTCTATGAGAGAAATTTCCTCAAATTCAGATTGTAAATTGAGGTTTCTGAGCTTATTCAACAAATTTATTTCAATTTCAGGATCAATGGGGCAAGGTTCAGTGTTTGAGGTTCTACTCATGCAACTTGGAATGAAATTAAGAAAAGAGAAAACAAAGAAGAAGAAGAAAAAACTGTTGGCACTGCCTCCCCGGCAATGGCGCCAAGTTTTGACACGTGCCTGTCATGGGGTGTGACAAAAACAAATAAAACCTAAGTTAAAATGTAGAAAGGTGGGTAACCTAAGTTGTCTCCAGAGAGGAGTGCACAACAATTATGTTTGTCACTTAAATTAAAGAAAGAAGAAGAGGTTTTTTTTGAAAGTTGTTTGAGTTGAAAAATAAACAAGCAATTGAAAAGAAAAGGTTGAACACTAATGGATGAAGAGAGTGATGGGGTTAGGGTAGGATCACCTTTTGTAATGTCATCATAGTCACAAATATCATCTCACCTCTCTTCCTTTTGAATGACAAATGAAAGAATCCTCGATCGAGTCATCTATCACCATTGGTTAAAGAAGAAAATTGAACTCACTCCTATGTGCATGGAAGTTCATAAAAAATTCCTAAACAACTAAGGAAAGTCCTGATCAGGAATTATTGCTCCTTAGAACTCTAGAAAAAGTCTACTAGTTCCACACACGTGCCAACGATCATTAGACACTCACCACCTAACACAATCTGCTCGATCGAGACAAATTGCACTAGGCAAAGGGAGATAAAAAGTCTTTAACCAAAGCTATTAAAAATGAATACACCAAACTCAAAACACGATCGCATTAAGAGAATTGGGAAACACTGATAATATATGTCATTCATAATAAAGATAAGGTTTTACATTTAAGCACAAAACTCCGACATTACAAAAGAGAAACTCCCCCTTCCCCGATCACTCAAAGGTTTTACCCCTCCATGTGAAGGGTATTAGAGTTGAAAGGGGAAGAAGAGAGCATAATAAAACTAAGTAAAAAGAAAATAGAAAATACAAAGAACATCAAGAACTCAATCCTCCAGCACAGCCCTTCTTTCACCTTCTTCAACCCCTTTGAATGGAAGTGAATACTCTTATTTATAGGATTGGGGAGTAGAAAATTTCCCTCCAAAATTACTCCCCCGAAAGATTGAGTCCGGTTGGTATAGTAAATGACAGAATTTGGGAATTGGTCCTTCTTGAAAGTTTTTCCCCTCCATATCCTCTGTCTACCCACAAATGTTGAGCCTAATTGGTCCATGTATGAAGGAGATATGGCCACATTACTCAGGATATTTAATTATGTCTAGGTGACTCTTTGTCTTCCACAACTCCAACTTCCCATGCATTTAAGACCTTGAACACAGCCGATTCAGACGTGTCCTCATTAATTAAAGATGTTAATTAGTTCCTCTGCCAGCTCCTTGTCGAATATCAGCTCCATTGGATCGGTCATCTTCGAGATAAAAGCTCAGAATTAAAACCTTCCAAATCTGTACATAGTTTTCGAGGCCTGGTTTGTGAGATGAATTTGAGCTTCGAAATGATGGATTGAGCTTTGGGTCCAGAGGGATAAAATGAATAACACGAGAATAGAAATCCTACAAAAAAGGAACCATACAATTTGGATCAAAAATATAAAATATATGCTCGAAATACAGAAGCTCCACAAAACTGCTAAATTTCCAGAATTAACCAATTTCCACAATTAAGCCCATAATTCACCAAAATACTAAAATGATACAAATCAGCTCAATTTGATTAATTGGAAGGGGTTAAATCATTTAAATACATATGAAAAATTATGAAAATAATATCTCTATCAGGACTTGATGTTATAGTTTATGTTTATTATAATTTAATTTCTTCCACTGTTGGGTGATGTACGTGCTCTGTGATGTTTATTATTATGTTTTAGGATCTTATATGTTATCCTTAGTCTCATTGGGAAAATAATTGTTGAATAATGAATCATCATAGGCGCTTCAGGATTTATATGTCTTGAATTATGCCATACCATGTTTACTTACTTTGTGAATTTCATGTAGAATGTTATTGTGCCTTTATTGCTATGTCTATGAAATTGTTCTAAAATTTCATGCTGGGACTTGATAAGTGAGTGGTTGTAAATAAATTGATGACACACTTCAATTTATAAGTTTATGGGTGCTTATATATTATATGTGGCAATCGATATCATTTTAAATTTTGAATAGAATTGTTATATAAATGAGAATGATATTAAGTGATAATTAATTCTAAAATGAAATGGTCACCATTAAATAGGTATTCTAATTGAAGTTTAAAGGGTTTTTTCCTCTATAAATTGAAATTGAAACTTTTTATACCAGGACCTTAGACATGTGATAGATAAGTTACCCAAAACCGACCTTTTTAGTGGAAATTAGGTTGTGTATCTTGTGTTCTTATTGATTATTCCTTTCACCTAGTTCTGGATCTTAGAGTTAGAAGAGGGGTGTAGATTTTACATAGGAAGTCTTGTACCTATTCTATTTATATTCCTATGACATATCATTGTAAAATATTATTTGTGGAATGAGTTTGGATTTTTTTTGAGCCATTCCACGACAACACCCTCTAGTCGGGTGCCAAGAGAGTGGTAACAACCATGATCTGGTGGTGGTGGGACATGAGACACCAGTGATATCTATAGTAGTTCCACCCATGGAACCACCTTTTATCCTTGATACTAGTGATGATTTATAGTTTCAAGGGGAGTTTCAATGGATTATTCAGACTATATAGGGAGATTCACGATCACACTTCTATGGGAGAGTTGACACTAGAGTTTCAGTAGTATCAACCACCTACTTGTTCATGGGATGGTGGCCCCCAAGCAGTAGAGTTATTTCTATAGATATTATTCTCTATATTTGATCACCTTGAGACACCTCCTGATATGAGGGTGAATCTCTCAACATATGTTATTCTTGGATCAAAAAAATATTTGTGGATATTATGAATCTGGTGTGTTAGTATTAGGAAAGGATTTAGAGTACTTAAAATTTATATTCTATGACTATTTATTCCATGAGAGCTTGAGAGGTGATCATTATAAGGATTTCATGAACCTGTAGTAGGTTTCTATGTCTGTTATGGACTACTCATCTCATTTTATATAGATTCAGTACTTTGCACCTATCTATTCCGCTAATGAGCCAATGAAGGAGAGACAATTTATGGAAGGACTTAGACATAATATGAAATCGTATGTATATGTTTTTTGGTTGAATACCATATCTGATTTTGTAAGCCAAGATTTCATCAATTAAAGAAACCTTAGAGAACCTGACATTGTGGGATATGGGAGTTCTGAACAGAGATAGTTTAGTGGTTCGACTAGCAGTTGGAAGTCACACTTTGAGACTACATGTGGGAGCATCATTATCTAGATGAAACCCACTGATAGTTACATTGTTTTTCACCAGTGTGGGAAGAAAGAAAATAAGAGTCCCAAGTGTTCTAGAGACCTTGTTGAGTGCTAAAGCTAGGGAAGATTGGTGCATCTTTAGCATATTTTAAGGACATTCCCATATTTCCCTAGTGGGAGAGGATATATATCATATCCACCATCAATAGTGGGATCTTTAATGCCTTGTTGGGTAGGTATTTGGAGTAATATTGGTCATACATATAGAGGAGGAGGTTATTGTTGAGGTCGGTGGGATTCAGATACACATCAGCTGTAGAGTGGACTCACTCAGGGTAGTCAGGTTGCAGCACAGGGTCATGGATCAAGAAAAATTTATACATTACAACCAATACTAGTGGAGCATGGTACCAACACATATACTATTAGTGGTATTATTCTAGTAACCTATACAATTGTATCTATTTTATTTGATATGGGTACTTTATATTCCTTCATCTCTACAGCTATTAGGGAAAACCTTGGGCTAGGTATTGAGTATTTCTATAGAATGAACACACTTGAAACCCCTTTGGGTATACGTTAAAAAAGTATACATCCATGTAGGGATATCCCCCTTAAGATATGTGGATATCATTTCTTACAAGACCTATTCAACTTTGAGATAATGGGCTTTAATTTCATTATCAAGATGGACTATTTTACCACCTATCAATTCTATGTAGATTTCTATCATTGAAGGGTATTTTTTACTTCACCAGAACGTGGTACTTATATTGAAAAGGTTGAATGGGATGTTCAGGCCAGTAGAGATTGACAAGAGAATCTTGGTCTATGTGGAGTGATCACCCAGACTGATATCCTTTATATGGATGATCAGAGGTTACATCTGACTGATTTATCTATTGTATTCAGTCATTCAAAGATGTTTTCCAGAAGTAATTCTTCTAACTACCTATTAAGCGAGTGATAGAGTTTACTATTGAGCTACTTCCTATTACTCCACCTATATCCATTACACCTTATAGGATGAATACTACTAAGTTATAAGAGCTTAAGAGGAAGCTAGAGGATTTTGAAACCAAGGATTTTATATGTCCCAATACTTAGCTTTGGGGTTCACCAGTCCTTTTATCCAATAAGATAGATAGAACCCTTGAGATTTGTATGGATTATTATAAATTGAACCAAATATCAGTTATGAATCGGTTTCCTTTTCCTTATATATATTATATGTCCGACCAACTTAGATTAGTGAGGGGTTTCTCACTGATTGACCAGATATCTTATTATCATTAGGTACATGTTCGACCTTCTAAAATACATCATATATATTTTCATAGAAGGTATGTTCAATATGAGTATCTAGTTATTTCTTTCAGTCTCGCGAATGAACCTTTCATTTTCATGGATTCGATGATGTGGTTCTTCCACCCATTTTGGGATTCATTCATTGTGGCCTATGTAGATTACATCTTGTTGTATTATCATACTAGAAGAGACCATTCCAAAAAACATGATATCATTTTAAATACATTGAGAGAGCAGTAGTTGTATTTTAGCTAAGTAAATGCCACTTTTGGATTGACAAGGTTCACATCCTGGGTCCCGTTGCCTCAGAGGTAGGAATATCGGTTGACCTATAGAAGGTGAGAGTTGTAGTTATCTATGGGCATCCCAATAATGTCTTTGATATACTGAATTTATTGTGGCTAAATAGTTATTAAATGGGATTTATACAAGACTTATCAAGCTTAAGAGCATGCCGTATAGGCTTGAATAAGAAGGGTGTGAAGTTTATATGGTTAGAATCCTATGAGACATCCTTTTTAGAGATCAAAGTGAGAGTGACTTCAGTGTCGATCCTAATTCCTATAGAGCTAAGTAGAAACTATATAGTCTATTATGATTCATTAGGTATCGGACTTGGAGATGCAGGAATATTGAGTCATTGCATATGGGTCACAGTTACTGAGGTCTCATGATAGGAATTACGTGATGCATGATATTAAGTAGGTAGTTGTTGATCGTTTCTTGAATTGCATAAGGCATTACCTATAGGGAGAGTGTTCTGTGGAACTTACAGACTAGAAAATACTCAAGTGTATTTTCACAAATTGTGACTTGATAATTAAGAAAATAAGGTGGATTAAATGGATATAGTCTTTTGAATTCGAGAAATACTATATACTTGGAAAGGTAAATGATGTTTTTAATGATCTTAAACGGAGGACTCAGACATTGGTAGTTTAGAAGTCCAGTAGCGATTGGAAACATATGGCCTGGTTTTCTAAGATGCATGTAGAGATTAAAGAACATCATGGATAGTATATACTTTCATCTTTTTTTAGTAACCTCTTCACTTCTGGAGAGATTGAAGATGAGGTATTTATCAAATTCTAAGGGCTTGGGTCTATAGGAGAGTCTTGTAGGTGATGATATACATCACGGTTGGATCATTAAGGAGGATGAGATTTGAACATCCATGAATGTGTTTGGGTTCCTATAGACATCATGGGGAATTTATGTGAGAGTCACATGCCTCTATATGGGCTGTATATCCCAATCCTACCATGATGTATCATGACTTGTGCCATTAATACTGGTGGTCAGGTATGAAGCGGGAGATAACTGGGTTTGTTACTAGGTGTTACTCTTGTTAGCAAGTGAAGGAAGAGAAATAGATACCAATGGGGATCTTATAGCAGTTATCTATTTCTATTTGGAAATGGTATGACATCACCATGGATTGCATTACGAGACAACCTATATCACCTTGGGGTAGTGACATCATATGGGTGACTGTATAAAAGTTGACTAAGGTCTCCCATTTTCTATGTATTTGAGAGACTCTTTATTGGATGATATTGTGAGGCTATACATTAGTGAGATCATATGCCACAACGGGGTTCCACATTCTATCATATCAAATAGATATTCTCCTTTAATGTCACAGTTCTGGTAGGGGTTTCAGAAGGCATTTGGTTCATAGGTACTGTTGAGTACAACCTATCACCCACAAACCAACGGTCAGTCCGAGTGTATAATAGAGGTTCTAGAAGACATTCTATGAGTATTTTTCCTTTATTTTGGAGGTTCTTCGGAGAAACATTTACCTCTCTCTGATTTATATTATAATAATATCTTCTATGTGACCATAAAGGTGTATCCCCATGAGACCCTATACAGTAGTTCATACCTTTCACCTTTGTGTTTATTAGAGGTAGGAGAGGTTGTGCTACTGGGTCCCCATATCCTTCAAGAGACTTATAAGAAGGTTTATCTTACTAGGACGTGGATTTCTACAGCACATTCTAGATAGAAATCATATGATGGACATTGGAAACCCTCTGGATTTTGAGGTAGGGGATTATGTTTTCTTACGGGTGTCACCCAGACTTGGGTATAGATGAATACAGAGGCAGAGGAAGATGCCACCTTGTTTTTTAGACCCTTTGAGATCTTGTATATATTCATGACTATATCCTATAATTTTCTATAAGCTTAGTAGTATTGTACCATACACAATGTATTCCATGTTTCACAGCTTTATTGTTACCATGTCGACCAGTCTCATATTTTTTATCTTCTTGATATGGAATTATATTTCAATGATTCTTTTTGAGGATTATCCCATACACATCATTGATCATAGAATTAGTTGTATCTATGAACAGTATTACCTTTTAGTGTGGGTGCTATGGAAGCATGAATGTGAATAGTATGAGGCTTGGGAGCAGGATGTCGATGTATGTACTCAGTGTTCGGATTTGTTCTTAGACAACATCTTTCCACCCCCAGAAGGGAATGTCGAGGATGAATTTAATTATGGGGGAAATACTATAGGAACCTAGTTTTTCTATGAGGTATGGTTCCGTCAAATCATAGTTTAACTCCTCGGTTTTAACCTAATGTGAATTCTTAGTGAGGATATGGAGGAAACAAGGGTGTCTTTAGATTTTTTGGATCTTATAACCTCGGATGGAAGAAGTAACCTCTAGGCCTCACAATTATTATAAATTGTGAAATCCAGAATGCATGGTTTATCCTAACCATTCAATGATTTTATTCGAGAAGAAGTGGAACACACTATTTTCCCTAACAGTACGACCTAGTACACATGTCTATGTCAAGGATCATTAATTTTTGAAAGAGGTAAAAAACCTGGTTTGCACAAAATTTCCTAAACCATGCACATGAACTATTTGGGTTACCTCCTTGGACAGTGTATGGCCCAAATTTGGTGCACAGTTTGGCCAACAGTGCAGTCAAACCATGTGACCCCTTATTTTTTAGTAAAAATTCCAATTTTACATTAAGGAATTATATGATTAATAAACCCCTTCCCTTATCTTTTTCCAATGGATAGGAGGTTATTCTTCCTCCCTTGAGATCTATCCTCTATTTACCTAGGTTATTTGATAATTCATTCATCCAGACTCCAATTCGAACACTCTTAGTCTCGTTAGATATCCCTCAGTAAGTTCTCCACTCCTTGTAAGTGCCCAGTCAGTGTAATTTTATCACTGAGAGGGGGAGGGGTGGGTTATTAATACATATTATTTTATGTTTCTGTTTAATTGAAACAACCTTATCCTCAATTATAGATTCTAATTCCCTCCTGAAAACAAGTCCAACACACATCCACATGAACACAAAGATTTACATGGTACACTATTCAATAAGAATAGCTACATCCTTGGTATGGTTTGGAAATGATCCAATACCACACAATCCACTAGAAATAAATCCTTGTATTACAATGAGTGGTATATAAGATTTCACTCATGTATCACTTTGTAAATAATCCACAAGCATGTGCACACCCTCTTATTATAAATAGGGAAAAGAAACATTTGTGTAACAACACATGTTACCTATGCTTCTTTTCAATTCCAAATTTTTTTCAATTGAAATATAATTCTTCAATTAATTATCCAGATGAAAGTTAAGAACCTCCTGGACTTTTTTAAGAAAACATTGTATGATTTTTCGAGTCTGATTCCTCCAAGTACAATTCTCTATGATACAATTATTTTAGTCTGATTTTTTGATAGAATACAATAGAAATGAATTAGTGCCACATCAGTTCAGAATATAATTCATCCTTAGTCTGATTTAATTTAAAAATACAATAGAAATGAATCAGTACCACTTAAATTCATAATACATTTTTTCCTTGGTGTGAGAACCTAAATACAAAAATTTTGAAACTGATTAATTGAGCCTGATATGATGATCAGCCGAATACAATTTTTACATCTCCATCAAAACATCTTCAATATAAGATCGAAATAGAAGACATCTTATTCTATCTAGAACTATGAGCTTCTCTCTCTACTGTGATGAACAATACCCTATCATCTGAAAAGTACAATGTATATTTCAACTTTTATTGGTGTACCTTGAGCCCTTTGGTGTGAATCATAATATTCATTCCCACTCACACAAATTCACCCAAATTTCATTTTCTTCTGAAATCTTAAGATGCATTTTTAATTCGTTAACACTTTACAAAGCTTTTCATTTCTTCTTCAAACATCATCTCCTTCCTAATTTCATTTGAATCATTAGTCCAATTTCAATTGTTGAGTCTGATTTTCTTCAAAACAATTCTCTTTATCACTTGATTACATGAATGAAGAAAAAACAAATAATCTTTGAATTTCAATCTCCCCCTTGACAACATATCCATCTCTTTTCATTAGTAATTCTTTCTATTTATTTGAGATACAAACTATTTCATCTCCTCTTCTCTTGAATTACTTGAAAAAGAACATGAAGAGAAAATAAAGTAATTCAACCTTTTGAATGGTCGACAACTTTGTTAATAAATATATGACATTATTATTTTCATAAGTTTTAGCTCAGATACTTTTCTATATGTTTCTTTTGAAAACCAATTCTTCTTGAGTATGATGGTTTTGTATATGATCATTTTGATGCTGATCATCCTTGATACAATCATTCAGGGTATGGTTATTCCCAGCACCTCCTTTTCAACCGGCACCACCTTTTCAATCGGCACCACCTCTTCAATCAGCACAAACTCTTTAATTGGAACCACCTCTTAAATAGGCACCACCTCTTCAATTGACACCACCTCTTCAATTATCTCCACCTATTCAATCAACACCACCTTTTCTATTAGCACCACCTATTCATTTAGCACTACTTTTTCAATCCGCACCACTTTTTCAATCTTCACCACTTTTTCAATTGGCTTGTATGAAAATTTCTCAATTCAACTTATGATTTATATGAAATACAAATCGGCATATAATTATTACATTTAATTAATTGTTTTCATTGAGACTCTGATTATCCATCAAAAGAAACACTTCATTAACACTATATTCCGAGTGAATCTGATGACCATTTACTTCCTGTATGATATTTTCAGTTCCATTCTAGACCTGATGTGAGTATGATTATTTTGAAAACATGAGTCCTATTATTTAGAAAACATGAGTTTGATTCTTTTGAAACCAATACATTGTTTCCAAAAATAAAGTAACTGAGAATAACTTTCTTCTTTCTAAGTGAAAATGATCTCCCACAAACTTCTTTTGAAACAAATAGTTTCTCAACATACTTTATTTCTTCATCATACTACTCAATTGAAAATAAATACAACCAAAACACAACATGGTCCTAACAACATTTCCCTTTGTATTTTTTGTCAATACCCACTTCTATAACTTCAACCATGTGAAAATAATAAGTGTTATTGTTTTTTCTTTTCTCACTTTTTATTCTCTCCATCCCTTTATTTCTCCCATATTTCTTTTATCTATCCCACTTTTTATTATCTCTCCACCTTTTTGATAATCAAATAAAATGGGACATCATGATAATTTTCTCCCTTATTGACAAATGATCTCCATTTCCAGGAGTTGGAACTTTTCTTCAACCTAGGTATCACTTGAGTTTCTTAACAATGAACCTTTAACTATAAAACTCAAAGTATACTTGGGTGAACCCAGTGTATAAAATAAGAGTATGTAATCAAGGTGATAAATGTTGTACCTAACACATATTTTATGTAATAATTTTTACTTGACTCTAAATTTTTTTTCATGATTGGGAGAAAAAAATGGAAGAATTTGTTTCAGATAAAAGTAACCTACACCAATCTCAATAAACACTTCATAAATTTCAGGTGTATAAAAATCATAAATTTTCAAAACCTCATATTCTCCATAACTTTGTTACTTTATTTTGCAAGAATAGTAAAAGTCTCATCAATTTCAACTTCTTATTTCCACTCTTACAATTCCCTTTAAGTTAGGACAAGTATAAAAATATTTTTGGGGGATTAGGAGGACCCTCTATTATTTCTTAGAAACAATGATCAGATTGAGAGTACTCTCTCAATCTTTCCTTTATCTTGTATTTCTTGGATTTTCATTAGACATGGTTTCTTGCTTCTGTTCACCATTCTAATATTTTGTAAAAACTTTTTTCTTATCTGTAGAATTCTCTGATAAGGATGTTTAATTTTCTTCATCTTTAGAAACATATTTGTTCCCCATGCTTTTCTTTTGTTCTTTAAAGATAGTTAAACAATTTTTAATATCATTATTCTCTGGATAAAATCTAAAATCTTTTTAAATCTTTTTTTCAACATTTCTCATTTCTTTAGAAGTATGTTTCTTCATTTCTTTTTTCACTTTATTTTGTTCTTCCTCTAATTTCTGATCCAAGTTAATGTGTTTGGGCCTGACAAGTAAACACTCTTTCTTTTAGAACTTAGTAGATATATATTTCTTAACTTCCAAAAAATATGGATTCTAAGAATTGATTAGAAACTTTTTTTTTCCAATAGAAAAAACAAACATCCTTTCGCAAGGTGTCTAGATTTATTGGATCTTTTATAAATAGTTTACAATGGTTGGAACCAATTTTAAATCTTTACTTAATCTATTTCAGGTTTCTTCACAACCACCTTCTCAGGATTATGTCTTTGAGGAGATTGACTCCCCCTCAACCTATTCCTTCCATAATCTATGGGATAATATAAATTTTATTGCTTGAACCAACACATGTTTTCAATGTTTCCAAATCCCCCACAATACTAACAATATCCATAGAAATAATATTTTCCTCTAACACATCTATAGTGATTGGGATTTTGAATATGTTTCTCATCAACTCTATTGTATTTCTTTCCTGATCCACCAAACTTTATGTTATCAATAAGAGTCTTTATCTTCTTATCAAATTTATCTAAACAAGAATTTTTGAAACATTTATGGATTCAAGATGTTTCAAAATATTTTCAAATTTAATATTCTTTGAGACTTTTGAATTCCCAACTTTTTTATTTTTAGCTACATACATGACTTTCCTAGATATATTTATTTAAAAAAAACTCTGTATTTATTATCACCCTTTGAAGGTAACTTTTTTTAAACCATCTTTGATTTATCATTTCTAGAGAATTTACCAACTTCAGTGATAGATTTTAGGAAACCCATATTTCTCAATTCATCTTTAGAAAGTTTTTGTTGGAAAAGATCCAACTCTTCTTCTTTTGCCTTCAGCTTCGATTCCAAATTCTCATTAAGATTCCTTTCTTCTTCAAGACATTTATTCAAATAATCAACCTCTTTTATTATAATTTCTTTCTCATCAACAAAACATTATTGATTTCTTGTTGAGGAAAATTAGTTTTCTAAATTTTTGTTTTTCTTCTCAAGTCTTATGATCTTTCTCAAGAATTCATTCAAATCTTCTTTCAAATGAATTTCTAGTTGAGTTTCTTATTCATCAGAACTACTTCATATGAATTCTCCATCATTCATTGTTGCAATAAAAGTATTTTTCGTGGCACACTCAGCTGATTTTTTGAATTCAGCTTCAATTTCTCTTTCTTCTTCAGAACAACTACTTTCACTACTAAAACATTCCTCATTCACTATTGCAATATGTGTGTTATCTTGAAAATATTTTGTAACTTCCTCATGATCATCACAATTATCGGAAAATATTATCCTCTTTATTTGGATAACTTATTATCTTCTCTCTTTGAATAAAATTTTTCTTTATCACCCCTTTTACTATAAGATTTTTTTTGCATTGTTTCTTATTCTACACTTTATTCTTCATCACATTCTTCCTCATTGCCTTTTTTAGGAAAATTGGAAAAAAATGCCTAACATATCCACATCCAAAAAATTTTAAGGGATGTTTCCATTTATACTTTATTTTACCTCTTTTCAAATTATTAGAAAATGAGGGTAAAATTTCATCAAGATTTTTACATACCTCATTTTTAGAATCAGAATCTTTAACTTCTTCTTCGAGAATAATTTTCGAATTATCTTTATTGATGGTCTTGAAAGACATTTCTCTATCAAATTTTGATTTTTTTTTCATATAATTTTACCTTATCATTTCATAAGTAATGAGATTAATATGAGAATCATCTAGAGACAATGTATCGGGATATCTATATTCTAATAGGGAAACCATCCCATAAAACTTTTTGGGAAGGATTATCAAGATCTTATCAACAATTGTGGAATCTTTTAACTTTTCACAAAGAAATATGATAGTTCTTACAATGTCATTTATCCTGATAAAGAATTCATCAATAGATTAATGCTCACCCATCTTGAGATCTTCATACTTCAATATCCATATTCGTAACTTTTCCTTCTTCAATTTTGTATTTCCTTCCTAAATGTTGTTCATATTATCCCAGATTCCTTTGGCAGAGATAACTCATTTTACTCTTAGAAACTCACTTTCAAAATGTTATGAGAGTAAACAATTCAAGGATCTTGCATCATTCTCATGATTTTTCTTATCATCCATTGTGATAGGAGCATTATGAATATGAGGAGAGAAACCATCTGTAATAGCTCTTCAAACATAATACCCAAGAGACATAAGATATGGCATAATTATTTCTTTCTAGATATGATAATTCCTAACATTTAAGATCAGAATCCCATTGATGTTCACACATCTCAAATTCTCCATAACAAATTCTTCTTCAAATTCCTTAGTAATGAATGAGGGATGGGAACTTCTACCTCTGATACTAATTTTATGTGCCCAGTCAGTGTAATTGTGTCACTGAGATGGAGAGGGGGTGAATCAGTGATACTTTTTCTTTTATGTTTTCGTTCAATTGAAAAAACCATAGCCTCCTTTTAGAGATTTCAATACCCTACTAAAAAAATCCAACACACATCTATATGGACACAATGATTTACAAGGTTCACTATTCAATAAGAATAGCTACATCCTTAGTGTGGTTTAGAAATTATCCAATATCATACAATTCATTAGAAATCAATCTGTGGATTACAATGTGTATCATATAACCTTTCACTCATCTAGAACTTTATAAATAATCCACATGTGTGTGTACCCTCTTAGCACAAATAAGGAAAACAACATTTTTGTAATAACACATGTTACCTATTCTTCTTTTCAATTCAACAAATGTATTCAATTGAAATGAAATTATTCATCTTCCTACCTAGAAGAAAGGTACGAACCTCTAAGAATTTATTATGAAAACTCAATATAAATTTTTTAGTTTGATTCCTTCGAATATGATTCTCCTTGATAAAATTTTTTCAGTCATATTTTCTGATAGAATACAATAGAATTGAATCAACACCACATAAATTCAAAAAACAATTCTTCCTCAGCCTGATTTCCTTTCAAAATACAATAGAAATGAATTGACACCACTTCAATTCCAAATAAAATTATTCCTCTATCCGAGAACCTCAATTCAGAAATCCTAAAACCAATTAATTCATCCTAAAATGATGATCAACCAAATACAATTTTTAGTTCTCCATCAAAACTTATTCAATAGAAGATAAAAACAGATAACTTATTCTCTCTAAAACATGGAGATTCTCTCTCTAATGTGATGAGCAACACTTCATCATTCAAAAATTAAAATGTACATTTTTCATTTTATAGGAAACCCTTAAAACCTTTAGCAGGAATACCAAAATTCTTTCCCACTAAAACAAATTCACCCAAATTTCATTTTCCCAGGAAATTTTGGGATGCATTTTACTTCATTAACTCTTCTCGAAGTTTCCCGATTCTTCTTCAAACATCATTTAATTATTCATACATTCACTTAAATCATCAATAAAATTTCAATTGTTGAGTTTTATTTTCTTCAAAAAAATGACATGTACCATTTTAGTACCAGAATGAAGAAAAACAAAATAGTCTTTGAATTTTAACCACCCCATTGACAACATATCCATTTATTTTATTCGGTAATTATTTTAATTTATTTGAGATAAAAACTGGTTCTTATCTTCTTATCTATACCTACATGAAAAATCAGAAGAATATAAAAAAAAGTATTTCTATATTTTAAATGGTTGAATACATTTTTAATCAGTCTTTGAAATTATGATTTTCATCAGTTTTAGATCAGATCCTTTTCCATAAGTTTCTATTGAAAAGCAATTATACCTGAGTATGATTATTCTGGATATGATCATTCTGATGCCTATCATCCAGGATACAATCATTATAGGTATAATTATCCTGATGCTTATATTTTTATAAATATTCCGTTGGAAAACAAGATGCTACAGTAAATCGAAACCACCTCTTCAATCAGCACCACCTCTTCTCTCGTCACCACATCTTCTATAGGCACCCCCACTTCAATCAGCACTACCTCTTCACTTGACACCACATTTTCAATCAAAATGAACTTTTTAATCAACACCACTTTTTTAATCTTCACCACTTTTTCAATATGCCGTACATTTTCAATCTGCACCACTTTTTCAATCATCTGAAATCAAAAGTTATCAATTAAAATAATGATAAATATAATATTAAAATCATCATAGAATCAGTACATTTAATTAATTTTTGTTATTGAGAATTTTATTCTTCATAAAAAAACACTTCTATCACATTGTATTCAGAGATAATTTGATGACCATTTACATCTAGCAGGATATTTTCATTTCCATTCTTGACCTGTGGTGAGTATGATTCATTTGAAAACACGAGTTTGATTCATTCTAAAGCTTGAGTCCAATTATTTTGAAACCAATATGATTTTTACCAAAAACAACATGATTCAAAATTCCTATCTTCTTTCCCAAAAAAACCAAACTCCCATAAACTTTTTTTGAAACCAATAGTTTCCTAACATTCTTTCTTTCTTCATCATACTGATCAATTGACAAAAAATAAAACCAAAACACAACATGGGCCTAAAACTTCTTATGTATCATTCTTCATTTGGCTTCCAATCATTGATTATATTTTGGTGTCATATCTTATGCTCTATTTTCAGTGTGTTCATCCATTTTTTCATTTTATTCTGATCTAGACCAAACCAAAGTTTGATACTAGATGAGTGCTTCTCCACATGCATAAGGTAAGTGGTCTATTATTTATTCCTTAAGTATTTTTTCTTTATACCATGTGTCATGATGTTGCACTCTATATTTTCTATTTTTTTACCTAAAAATACACATATACCATGATTAATTGATTAACCTGGATATAGATAATCTATCACCCCCTTAAATATTATTGGGATAGATTCCCTTTCAATTGATTCCATCCCTTGAGGGGTGCTGATGAATTTCTATTGTTATTATAAATGTATAATTCACCAAACCATATTCTATATGGTTTTTTCATGACCCCTAAACGTGATGAATATAATTAATTGAATAGAAGTGTGTGGTACAACCACATCACTTTCTTAGATAAGACAATCATTGTTCCCTTATTAAAGAGAATTGCTAATGCACTAATAACTATATACTAGATATTATTAAATCCATTGACTAATTATCACTATTATAACAAATGGGTATGGATACCCTTATGCATTATGATATATGGGCATGATGACCCTTCCTTTAAGTGACATGGTCATGGTGTCTCTATGTAGTGACACTTTGATATGGATACCCTTATGAGCTATTATGATGAATGGGCATGCCATCCCTAGTGAATTATGTTGAATGAGCATGGAGACCCTTATGAATTATGATGAATAGGAATAACATCCCTTATTAATTATGGTGAATGAGTATAGTGAACCTTACAGATATGATATATGGTTATGGTGACCTTATTATTATGATTCATTCATGGAGACCTTATTGTTATGATTCGGGTATAGATCCCCTATTGTTGTGATTCGAGCATAACGACCATATTGTTATGATTCAGTCATAGTGACCGTATAGTTATGATTTGGGAATGAAGACCCTGCTATTATGATATGGGTATGGAATCCCTTATCCTTATGATACAAGGCATTGAGCCCCTTATTCTTATGATACAAGGAATGGCGTCCCATGACACTTGTGAGACTCATCCTAATACTCATGGATGCCAGAGTTACACCTCAAGTCTAGTTTAGTAGTAGCATCCATATATATACCTGTAGATTTCACTACATATACTAACCATATATATGTATACATATGTTTACTTGTTCTTATATCATCCAGCATGGGCTGAAGTAAGTAGTGTCAGCCTCATATCCTTCAGGAACCAGATCCACCTCTTTATTGTATTTATTACATATTATTATTATTTATGCATTCTACTTATATTATATGCAATGAATGGATATTTATAGACACCATTGGTGGTGGGATATTAAGTTTAAATCACACCCTATTGAGGTCGCTGATAGTACGTGGGAATATTATGTGGATTCCGGTAGGGACAAGGGAAAGCATCAAGTTGTTGATACTTTATTTGTTTATAGCATGGGAGTGGGGAAACATGAGATCGAGATGTGGCTTGTAATGATTTTGGAGACAAAATTTTTGGTCATTTTGTTCTTTGTTAAATGTATTGTGTTTCACGCCTACTTCCATGCCCACCTATATCTTTTTGATAGATACATGACATTACATTATTTTGTATATAATTCTAGATGTTATACTTGATGGGATTTTTATTTATTACATCTAGTTATTTACCTTTTTCTGTCATTTATTTATCATTCATCCACTATTTATCTATTAATTTCTCCACTATTATACTCTTTTCATGAGGGTATTTTCTCCCCACTATACCACCTTATACCCTTGCTTCTAGTCGATAGCCTCTGTTGTACAAGGATGCGTGATTGAGGCCACATTACATACCGGATCGAGGCACCATTTAGTGGCATCCAAGTCAGGATGTCACAACTAGATTCAATATATTATATAATAGGCTAGGTATATTACATATACAGAAACAACCATTAAAAACATCATATACCGATAGTATATTCAAATTTAGAAAACTCTAAAATTCATGTGTCATCTTCTTTGGGAATAATTTCTAATGTGTAAGCTCTGGTTTCGATTTTCTAATTTTACCAACTACAAAATGTTATGTACTACCTTCTTTAGTAGAGATAAATTCTTATATCAAGAATCAATTCTTTAAATTCATCACATAGTGAATATTACACATCTATTATATATTTTCATTTTCTTTGAAGTCATTAGTAAATATTTGACATACTGGCTAAATATTCTATGCATGTATAACCTTTTCAAAAATTCCAAACTACACCTCATATGACACTTAAAAAATTTCCTCTCAATATTGTCCTTTTTCCATGTTTAAATAGTTTGAAACTTATAGGATATAATTTTCATGAAAATTTAGCTTCCTACTTCTGAACTTCATAACTTTTAGAATTTATCTGAAAATCATAGAACAAATACATTCAATGTACACTTGAATCAAATTAATTCCACAGTGACATAATCAATAAAAAATAATGATTATTATCTATAGTTAAAATAAATTCTAAATGCAGTTAAAATCCATGAGTTAACATATTTATTTATATTTAAATAAAAGTGAAGACGAAATTCTATAAAATCTTAAAACAAAATATTAAAATTTGGGACTTGAACAATTACTAGTAAGATTTATGATGCTCTAGAATCAATAAAAGATCTTATTTTGGCCTTCATAATATTAAAAATCATACAATATTACTCTTTATTAAGATCTAGTTGTTCAGAATATCCCTTATGATGTAACAGACCACCAGTCTTGAAATAAATCTATATCTATTTATTTTCTCAATAATTCTCACCATCAACAAATTAGATGCTTTGTATTATCTCCCAAATTTTTGATAATAATAATTTATCCTTATTCAACTAATATAAACTCATCATTTAACATGTATATTGTTTTCAAACATTGAATATGAAGAACCTTTAATCTCATCACATCAATTATGCTTCATTTCCATCCATAAAAACTCATTTATACCAAACACATTAAAAATCAATAAGTTTTGGTATTTAATCATCATGATATATCCAAAATTATTGTATCTTTATATTTACGCAATACCCTCCTGAATGTAATATTTATTTATTCATGATAAAATATAGTATAAATTTCATGTTAGGAATCTATCCCACATAACTCTCTTTATTACTCACTACAACATGAAATTCTCTTCATGGTGTGATATTATCTCAAATTACAGAACTTTCCTAAATTTTTATTTCATCTTTAGGCTTCTTCATGGAACGAAATTTCTACCCATGGTATAAATATTATCTTCTAAATAGTCATCTTGAATCAAAATATCATTTTCAATCAGTTTATTGTTTAATTCAGGGAAGAATAAATTTAGCATCATCTTGTTTGAATCACTATAAATATAACATTTGGATATGGTTATATGGTTTAGTATGATATTAAGATATTATACATTTTAATATGTTTTTTAATAACTAGTGACCTTTATATATCATCCTGAGGACTGTAAAATGTTCTTTGAAAACTTTGGGTGACTCTTATGTATCACCTTATTACCCTTAAATTCCTCCAAGGAAGTATTTAGATGACTCTTATATATAGTGATTTTATCCTTTATGTATTCAATAGAAGTTTGGATTTACTCTTATTGATGGGTATATCATTGAGTGTGGTATGAAGAAATCATATACTATGATTTTCATTATAAAAATTTGAAACCATTATGTATTATCCTTTATGTGTCACTTGTGAACTCTGATGACCTTTATGTATTGAGCACATTACCTTTACATATCACTGTGGGGATCAAGAATTTTCCAGTTTCTAGTCTTAAATGGCTATAAAAACCCTTAAATATTAGCCTAAAGTTACTTTTGCATACAAATATATGGGTTTTTCCTTTTCGATTATTTTGTTTCAACTCATATATACTTTTAATTCTCATCGTGAACTAACTTTAGGTATCATAGTCTAAGTCTGGTCATTTACCAAATTATATTTGGAAGTTTTATAATAACCTTATGTATTGGTGTGAGTTTCATAATTACTATTATATATTGAAAAACCTTCCTTTTATGTATGAAATGTCTTTCCCAAATTTCAACTCCAACTCAAAATTTCAAAACTTCTTCAAATAAAATCAAAATATCTTTATGAATTATCAAGGAATCTCCAATCACTCAACTTCATCTCAAATAAACTCAAATAAATTTAGAAACTATTAAAATGATCCTAAATCTCTTAAAATTCATTTACAAATACTTTTATAATATGGGTACCCAAGTTTAGTGGTTTAATTGATCTTTATTTCCTCAACACCTGAATGTTTAAACTTCGCATTCTCAGGCCCTCATACAATAGATAGTCTATATTTATTACAACATCCTTTATTATTTATAATCTAATGACGTATTATCAATCTTATATCCATCATTTTTACTCATTAAATAATAGATACTTGAGATCTTTACTAGACTAATTCATCAATATTATAAGGAACATTTTTTAGAAATCACTTTTATGTTCTAGCATTACTTTTCACAGATTCTCATTTTGATCAGCTCAATAATCAACAGATGTGTTATGTGTGAATCCTCACACATTCCCACAACAATATCTTATTAATTATCAATATCTAAATTGTTCTCTATCAACATATACTATGGTACAACTATTTGTTTAAACATAAAACAACTTCTCCCATGTTATATCTCACTTTTTCAGGATAGTAAATCACCTTTATGATCCAATATGTTTCTTTAATTCTCATGAAATATTCAAAACTCAAAATACAGTGTAACCTTTTTTTGTGATTCATTAAATATACTTATCAACATTATTGATTAATTTAATTTTCTTCCAAGATTCTAATCTCAAAACATATTGAAACTATGCTCATTAACTTTATAATTATAAATAATAAATACAAAATAACACCAAGTGGATTAAAAATATTAATTAAATTAAACATCCTAGATTCTGATGACCATATGGTGATATTTATACTAAATCCAAAATTCAACATCTTCTCCACCAAAACCAACAATGAAACATTCTCAAGGGTTTTCTTCTAACTTATACCTCTTCTAGGAATCAACATTAAAATAAAAAAAATCTTCCAAAGATGTTAAGTTTAGAGAAATTAACTTTTTTATCATTCTATATATATTTTAGGATATATTTCCCTAATGGTGTTAAAGGACTCTTATTGATGAGGTATAATGAAAATTTCAATTATTCTACACAATTTTTTTTCGGAAACTAGAATATAGCTTCATGTTGTTAGGTCTTTCATTCATCGTAGGATTCATAAAATTTTTCACACAATTTTTCATGGCATTTTGGGAATTCTTTTCTCTAGAAAAAACCTTTCTTCCTATAATACAACTAGAAATATCTAATGTCATACTCTCCATCAATAAAGAACCATATTCATTTAAACTTAATTTCCTCCAAAATTTCCCTAATAGATATTTATAAAACTAAGGTTATGAAGACTTCAAACTTTTGATTGTGAAAGAACACTTTCGTCTTTTGTATCATATCATCGATTAAGGTAACATTGTAAAATGACCCTCCATGGAAGTATACTAGTGTTGGTCCCCATACATCCATATACACTAACACAAACTTTTGAATATTTATTGATGTTCTTTTCGTATTGAAGGACACCTTACATTTCTTCCCAAGGATTCACTCTTTACATGTTTCATACTCAACATGATTAAGTTTCATTATTACAAAAGTAATCAATATTTTCTTCTCTTTATCACCCATGTGACTGAGACAATCATTCTATATGTTTATCATTTTGGAAGTTCTTACAGTAGGTATTTCACCTTTCAAACTACTTCTAAGGTACAATTTTCTATCATTAACACCTTTAGTCACCACCATAGATCTTTATCTGGTCTTATACACTCCTTCCACAAAGGTTCTACAAAAACCCATATCATTTATCTGACCAATTAAGATCAGATTCTTCTAAGTCCTTGTTATGTGCCTCACCCCTTTTAGCACCAACAAGAATTTACTACTAGTTTATACTTCCATGTTATATTTTCCAAAAAAATCTCAAGGGTTTCATCACCCTTAAGATAAACCTTTTGGAATATTATAGATACATAGTTCCTCATGATCTCCCTCTTAGATATCGAGTAAAATAAATCCATAAAATCAAAAATCCATGACTCCAACAAACTAAATATACTAGGAAAAAAATTAATTTCCTCAAATATGGTATTTTTCTAATAAATATTGAAATTAATCTATCTAGAATTAGATTTTATTTCATTTTATTCATTCTTCAGGTAACCCTTCCTTATGTAATCCCATATTGTGGGTACGATCTTAGATAATTTCCCTAAACTCTTGTCCTTATTTTATAAACTCATCTTCTAACTCTTTTTAAAAATTCATCTTCATATTCCTTCTATAGTAAATTTCTTTTTGGTATTTTCTTGGACCACCATCCACCTTATCCCTTTATTAAAAATGAGACCACAAATTTCATTGAACACATTGTTAGGATTACCACTCTAATTACCCACTACAATACCATCACATCCAAAGAATATTAAAGTAATTAAAAGAGGATAAATTCTTACAATAGACCTATAAAATTGACTCCTACCAATTTAATCTGACACTTAATCATTTTCAAGAAATTGATATGCTTGTCCATCTAATTTAAATCTAACACATTTGGTTTGAAGAGTATCCACAAAAAAACATTGTTCAACATGGTAGGCTTATCATATATGTTAGAGAGGGAGGTCATTAATGTCATAGTAATTTCCTATTTTTAGATGCTAAAAGTGAAATTCTAAGTCAACATCTTCCAAACAACCCCAAGTGATTTTCAGTTGAGTGGTCCATATTCCACTCTAACCATTTATTCTGATTTTACACCCTTCAATGAAACCTTTAAATCTATATAAAATTTAAAACCATTAATCAACATTATCTAGAATCTAAAATTTAATCCATCAAATTTTTTATTTCAAATATTTACTTCTTCCACCACCATTACTTTTTAAATAGTAATCTCCCATTGAAAATAGATAACTATAAAAGATAAGTCCCACATAAAAATTATTCTTCAAATCACTAATACAATTTTTTATGATGAAATCACCAAGTATTGAAATTTCCTTTTAGATCCTCAACATGAATAACAAGGTTGGATTTCATGAAATTGGAGAAACCTGTGTCAATATACAAATTAAAGAACAATGATCTAATGTCTCATGCCAAATCTCAAAATTATAGTATATCTACTATAATGAAATACATACACAAAATATAAGAACAAAATAAAACTTATTCAAAATTAAAAAAGGGAATTTATTTATTTTAGACCCAGTCCTACTTAATAGGAGAAAAAATAATTCTTTATTAGTAGTAGAATATAACTAAAATTGTTATAAGCTATTGAACTAGTAGAAACCTCACCTCCATCTAGTTGATTTAGTTCCTCCACCTTCTTATCTCCAAAAAAGACCCCACTTGATCAAGGGATCTGCCAGTATCTCAATAAATATATTGACCCATATTTTTCATACATAAATGTCACATCTTATTAAATAAACGTTCAATAAATACCAATATAATCCAAGATAGAACTGTAAAGTTTCTGTTTCTTTGTAAACGTGGACACATAAACACATGGTTCATAAAATATATAAATCATATCTCACTTAGTTCATCATAACTACAACCGTTCTTAGATAATCATACTTAAAACTTTTATTTATATCTAAGAGTAAAGAAAACATAATAAAGGGTGAGATCGAATTCTTAATAAGGATAAAAAAGGTAGATATCAATGATTATTTAAACATAACATGAGAATAATGGGTATGAGAACATGAGATTAACCATTGAAGATCATATCCAAAAAATATTAGATCATAAACATGAATTATGGAATAAATAATGATAGTTCATAAGACATGAATCATAATGGGATCAAAGAACATTCTCCATAAGAACATAACATTAACATAAAACATTTGTTTTTTATATACACATAATCATAGAAAATAATTTCATATGTAGGTAAGGTTTAATTTTAAAACAATCATGGTGAATTTTATTCACTCCCTATTCCATCGTGTTAGTAATGTTTCACCCCCAAGATGATCATAGTGGACAAAGTTACTTACTAAACAGGGTTTACTCACCATTCAATTCTAGATTATCTCATGAGATATACATTTTTACCAAATGAATTAGAGGGATATATAATATAAGTAACACCCATAAAATGATTATAATATATTTATATGTGTTTTATAGGATTATAAATCATTAATCATATCAAAAACTGTAAAAAGGAAATGGGTTTCAAAAACATTTCCCAAATTCACTATTGCATAACCTATGTAAAATAAAATGGTTTCATAAATATTCCATCATCATCATCATAAAATTTATTGATAAAGAATAATAATCATGTAGTTGGATCATATCCATATTAAATCATATTTAACATTAAATTATTTCATATTAGATAAAAATTACTTAAATGGTCTCTAGAATATTTCCTAAGGAAAATACCCTTTTTCTCCCTAAAATCACATTTTTAAAATATAAAAAATTACAAAATATTTTGGAAAACTTGTTATTTGAAAATAATACTATAAATCTATATAGTAATCTTCAAACCATTGAGTGGTTAGAACATAGGGAATTTTTTTTCATGCTGTGTGAATTAAAACTTAGATTCCTTTCACATTTTGAGTAAAAAATCAAAAGAACCTCATTTAGAAAATGAAAAGAATATTATTTTAAAACCATTTTATAAAAAGTATATCAATGTTAAAAATTAAATTCATAATTAGTATAATATTATTAAAAACAATATCGAAATCATTTTAAAGAAAATATGGACATCGAAGAAAAAATAATTTTGACCGAAAAGTGAAATAAAGTCAGTTTTTCTCAAAATATTCCTTAGGTATCTTGAGTACATAAAGAGAGAAAAATGAAATGAAAACATGTAATATCAATAAATAACCATTGTATAATAAAATTAATAAAAATTTTGAGAGTTTTATCATAAAATTTTATCATCATAAACTTAATTATAAACAATCCCAGTAATTAATGAGATTGTAACATAAAAATATTACCATTTCGGTAAATTTCAAATCAAAACCTCATGAAATATATAAACATAGATGGATATGTATATACCCATGATTTTCATCATAAGAATAAAAAAATAAAGTCACATATATTTTATACACTATATAAAATAAAAAAGTTCTGAATATGAAATGTGTCTCGAAGAAGTAAAGGTGAGATGAAAATCTATTTCCACGAGTTTGACTTGCTTTGAAAGAAAATTAACCTAATATATAAAAACATAAAATTTATTATACTATTATTAGAGATTAATTTACATATAATATCATATATTAACAACTTATAATATTTCAATATTCATTTATTAATAATTAATTATTAAAATAATCATTTTCAGTTATTAACTATTTCGTTTTTCATGATAATTTCAGTACAATAATTCTAGTTATTATACTTTGATAATTATTCCATGATCAACATAATTTTAATCCTGATATAAATATAATATATATTCATTATATATATATTTATAGCCATCTATAAATTATATATATTTAAAAATAAATTACACCGTTCATGGAGATGTTAAGTTGTATGTACGCATGAATGTTATCTTTACTTTTTAATGGATGAAATTAAAAAAGATAAATAGTAATTAATTTTTTTTAATACATACTATATCACATATAAAATATATTTTTATTAAATATTTCTTGATTACCAACCATTTGAATTAGAAATTAAAAATAATCACATTGCTTCATGGAGTTGGTAGTCCACACGTATGCATGAGCGACATTGTCGATTTCCAATGGTTTGGAAGGAATGAAGGTAGATATGAAAATATAATAGATAAATAATTATTATGACATAAATATCATATATAAATATTAAACCCATCATAATAACCTTTAATGAATGATGGTGATGGAAAATGATTTTTAACGCTGTATGGAGGTGGTAATCTACACGTACCTACGAGCGACACTTTCACTTCACATTTGATGGAGTAGAGGGTGTATATTGGTGGTTACATAATCTTAATAAAATTTCATTATATTCTGAAGTTATTATTTTATTATAAATAGAACAAATATAGAGGATGTAGAAGATGAAATAAATTAAAAGAGGGTATGTAAGTTGAGTACCTCTTCTTCAGTAGGCCTCCTTTAGATTATTCCTTAAGAACCCTTGGAATGCTTTTTTAAGAAGAAACGTACCACTAAATTGTGTATAAAATTTTTTAGAATATAATTGGATATGGTTTGGCCAAGATATATGGATAAAGATGGTGTAAATAAGATAAAATAGGGGTTTCTATCTATAAGTAATGGGAGGGACACTCTTGGATATTCTTAAAAGAATAAAATATAATAAATCCAATATCTAGAAAAATGATTCAAAATGGAAATAAATTCGAATAAAAGGTAGTAATTGGTTTAAATATCAATAAAAAATAAAATTTTGATACTTTTATGTAGGGTTTTAGAATTTATCTTTCAGTTTAACTCCTTTTTTAACTAATTTTAACATTAATCGTGGTAACAAATTTCTCACAATTAAAGGGTCATAATTTTACTTATAAGGTAAAAATTGGATAATAAATGGGAAATATATGATATTATTTACCATTTATAATCATACTTGTCTTCATTCAATATTTATAACGATTTTAAATAATTAAATAAAATATTATTTCACATAAAAAATCATTAATGACATTTTTGACACTATTCATTTAATTTGAATATAATGACATCAAGAAAAAGATGGAATTGAAATATAAACATTTAAAACATCCCTAATATGTTATATTAATCTGAAAATCTTTTGTCACATAATAATTCATCAAATTTGTATTTCTTTTAATATTTCTAAAACCAAATAATTTATTTTTTGATTATTAGAATAAATATTATGTTGTTGTTGTATATAAATTTAAGTTAATTATTCAATCATTAAAAAATTAAAATAATTTACCATAGTAAAAAAAATAATTCATATTAAAAATGAAATGTTAAAACTGAGCAGAACCTATTTTTATCCATATAGAAAAATATTAGAGATATTAAAGACAAGAGTGTAAAATGTTTTTTTATTCTTTTCTTAAATTAATACATAGGTCAATATTAATTAAAAATTGCACCAAGTGGAAATATATTTGAGAATTGTATGTAAATTTTAAACTCAATTCATATAAAAAGATAAAGGGATGTTTTAGTGACATTTAAAATCCTAATCCCAATGTTTTAACCCTATTTTACCCATTTTATCCATATCAAGTTGACAAATATTCACCATGGTTACTATTCATAATGAAAAAATTAAAAGGGAACTATTTACCAAATTTTATCCACCTAATTAAAAATCTATAATCAATTTTTCCATATTCAAATCATTAAAGTGGAATTTTTTTTTTAAAATTAAACATGCAAAATATGATGAAAATAATTTCTCTAAAACAATTCTTGAGTATAAAAATGTTTTATAAAAAAATACAACATAAAATTATTTCGAATTATAATGACTCCATACTTAGTATCCCAAATAAAGTATTTTTTTAGCAGGACAACGAACGCAAGGGGATTAACCATTGAAAGAACCAGTCCGAAAAAAAACGAACACACCCAGAAATAGGTTGCATAACGAACAAATAGATCGGCTGCGATCCAAGGGACATCAGGCTCAAACTGTACCGTTGCTACCCTGCACAATCACGCAACACCCTCACCACACCATGGGACCATGCATCCAGTCAACACCTCACTGAAGCTGAAGCCTCCACGACTCAAAAACCACGATGACAGAGGCCAATGAACCGGAACAACAAGATCCGCACAAAAAGTAGTAGAGAAAACACAGGAAAAAAACAAACGTCATCCTATCCACAACTGATGTGGATTGTTTTTCGGAAATGCAAACCCAAAAGAGAAAGAGACGCCGTCAGCACCGAGATTTCCTAAGGATGCCACCTATGGCCTTGTAATGACTCGGGAGGAGATGGTAACCATGCTAAACCGAAACTAGAAGAAAACGGGGCCTCCATCAGAGAAGCAGCTGAGATCGTTGCGGGTGCAAAGCGGAGACCTGCAAATATGAATCATTGGAGGAGGTTGAACA
Source organism: Viscum album (assembly GCA_963277665.1). Classification (NCBI taxonomy): domain Eukaryota; kingdom Viridiplantae; phylum Streptophyta; class Magnoliopsida; order Santalales; family Viscaceae; genus Viscum; species Viscum album. Next base: position 760,416,270 of record OY728139.1, on the reverse strand, counting down.
ATGATCTTCATCGACAGAGCTCCAGGTCTACAAAACCGAAGATCCCAAATAAATTATTTAAATTATTAAATTTTCACTATGTAAAATAAAATACATCCTAAAGGAAGGAATATTTTTGTAGTCCTGGTGAACTAGATAAATACCGGAATTTCACATTTACATTTGAAAAATTAAAATAATACATTTTATTTTCATTGAGAAAATAATTGTACCCTTTATTATATCCCTATGTTTTAGTAAAAAAACATCACAATATCCTTAGTAAAATAAAAATAAGAATGAGGATATATAAAATGCTTAGTAAGGGTATGTGTAAAATGGAAGATAAATTAGTCATGAATAATGTGAAAGGAAATAAATGATAATCAAAAAATGAATCATAAATAATCACATGATTTAAAAATTATCCATGGTTATAAAAAAAATATTCAAATAATCGCATGTAAATCTATAAATGAGTTCATAATTATTGAATTCATAATGTTGAACATATGAAACTTACTGTCTAGGCCTAGTACCATAACATCTTAAACATATTGTTTAAGGCCTCGTGCCATGACATCTTATATAAGTTGGTAAGTCCTTGATCAAATACACACACTAGTTTTTATCATGAGACATACTACTTTATCAAGATGAAATATAATTTTGGGCCCCACTCTAGATATAATAATTCCAATTAATTATTTATATGAATAAATAACCCAACACAATCAACTACCTTAAAAATCATTAATTTTCAGTATTATAAGAAATGAAATATATAATATCAATACTTTCCCCATTAAAGATGATAATTAAGCACCAATAAAAATATTGTGGTTGGTAATATAAGATAATGAACTTATTAAATTATTAAATTAAACAATGTGTGTTTATGTAGATAATAATACTTAAAAAATATCATTGTAAAGATCTTGAAGAAAATACCCTTGTCACTTTGGAATCAATTATTTAATGACTTCACAAATATAAAAGGAAACATTTTATTTGAAAATAACCTTGTAAACTTGTAAAGTAATAATAAAAGAAAATATAATTCATCATGGGGTAAAAATTCATTTTTTGTTGTATAATTTAAAAACCTTTCATTTCATACTTTTGTAAATTTTTTAAAAAGTACATCATTCAGAAAATGATAAGAAAATTCCTTTCAATGAATTTTATAAAGTAAAAAATTGGTAAAAATGTAACAAAAAAATAATTTGGAGAATTTTACAACACTTAAGAAAATAATTTTATAAAACATGGATATAGAAGAAAAATATTCCCCCAATGGGGAGTTACACATAAACAATCCTAAATAATGGTGAGATTGTGAAATAAACCCTTACCACTTAAGTATCTTTTGAATCATAATCCCCATGAAATACATAACTTATAATGAAATTTTAACTACCATAAATAGATCTTAATGATACAATATGTCAAATGGGTATTATATACACAAAAAAATGAAATAATTAGTGAATATGGCATATGTCTGAAAGAAGTAAAAGTGAAACGAGAAACCCTTAACATAGGTCTAATTTCCTTCATATATGTCTAAAAATCATGTATAATAAATATAGATTTATTATAAGTATATTAAAAAATCATAATCATATATCTCATACCATATATTATTTACCTATAAACTTTTACCATCTATTGAATATTTATTTATTAAAAACATTATTTTGGGTGATATTTGCTTTATTTTTCAAATATGTTTCGGTTTAGTTGTTTTTTACCTTGTACTTTGATCATGGTTATATAATATAAATATTTTAAATCAAGAAATATTTATCATTTATATACATATTCATTTTCATCTGTATAATTTATAGATAGAAAAATGAATTAAACTTTTCATAGAGACGGTAGGTTGTGTGTATGCATGAACGTTGTTTTCATTTTTCGACTGATGGTATAATAGATAGGTAAATAATAATTATCATTTACATAATTATTATTATATCATATAAAAAAAATTAAATCTATCTATATTACCATCAATGTAATGTGTAAATGAAAAATGGATCACATCACTTCGTGGAGGTGTTAGTGCATATGTACGATTGAGTGACGTTATCATTTTCCAAAAGATTGGAATTGAAGAAGTTATATATGATATTTTAATTATGGAAGAATATTTATGTCATTAATATCATATATATATATATATATCCATTATTTCCATCTTTATTACCTTCCAATTGAATTGGTGATGAATAATGAATTACATCACTATTTGAAGATGGTAAGTCCTATATAAACAGGAGTGATATTTCTCTTTTCATAGGGAGGAATAGATATGGAATATGTATATACCATAAAAATAATAGTAAATTATTTTATTGATGATATTAGAGATATTATATTAGTATGTGTAGAACACTTTATGGGTAATTATATGAATAAATAAACTTGAAGGACTCGGTAAATATGATTACATATTCTTCATTTGACTTCTTTTACATCTATTCTTAAGGGACATAGAGTATGCCTATTAGAATAACAATAACCTCTATAACTTGGATAATGATATTAAGAAGTTTAATTTTCATGGTTTATTCAAGTAATATGACTCAAAGTGGTGTTAATAATTAAAAGAGGAGGTTCCCTCTTATAATTGAGTTGAGGGTCACTTTTAAAATTTCTTAAATGATAAAATTATAATAAATTCATGCTCAATCCTTAATCTTCCAAATGTATATGGATTTGAACATAAGGTAGTATATGGTTTAAATATAATCAAAAAATAAAATTTTAATATGTTTGTGTGGTGTTTTAAACCTTTTCATTGGGTTTAACCCCTTAGTTAACCTATTTATCATTAACCATGGTAACATATTTTTCACTCTTAAAGGGTTATAATTTTACATATAATGTATGCACTTGGACATAATAATTACATATTTTTGTGACCTTAACTATATTTAAATTTCTTAAATTCATTAATATATTTTAGGTTTATTTTTTTAGATATTTTGGACATAAATATTACGTAACAAATCTATATACAAAGTGGACACTACTATTCAAAATTAATTTGTTCCACACACAAAAACTATTTTAAATAATACATTGTTTATTTTCTTGATATATATTAAAATTTTTCATCTTAACCTCATCATTTTACCTACTCTTCCTTAAATCATGTGATTTTTTTAAACATGGGATGAGCATAAAAAACATATTAACATACATAAAAAAGAAGAAATCCATTAATCGAGTGAAAAACATTAAACCCATTTTATTTTTACCATTACCTTACAATTTATTTGAGTTTTTTAAAATAAAAAATATTAACAAGAAAAACAAAAATATTTTTTATCAAATAAATCCTTTAAAACCCAATGAAATAAAATAAAATCCATTTTTTGAAGCTTCGAGCATCACATTCATAAAACCATTTCAAAACCCTTACAATTGGAAGAACTATAAGGACAACTTACAATAAAATTAATCATAGGATATAATAATTTCCCAATTCATTAGAGATATATAATTGGTCTTACCTTCTTATACGCTATATCAGTATCACCTTTTCTTCATGAGCTATAAAGGGGGTCATCCCCTTATATATGCTATATCAGACTCACCCGTGAGCTATAATGGGGATTAACCTATCATATAACTTGTATTGAGCTCACTAAATTTTCATATAATGATAAATTAAAATATCATAAAAAAATATTCTTTCACCTTTTCATTATGAAACCCTTTTAAATGTTATTTTGAACCCAAATAAAAACACATTTATATATCAAAATACACTTTTCTTTTAAAAAATGAATTGTTTAAATCTAAAACCTGCAGACATTATAATGAAACCATTTTATCTAAAAAAACCACGTATAATTATAATTTAATCATAATGTAATTAATTAATAATTATTTTTGGAAAATAAACTAATTTTGTAAAAGTTAAAAAAACATTTATTCCATATTTTTGTCGAAAAATTCACAAAGTGCCTCATTTTGAAAATGAAAAGAAGATTCCTTTCAAACTATTTTGAAAAAAAATTCAAACATTGGTAAAAATTAATTTAAAAAATAAAAAAAATAGTAAGAACCTTATTTAATATATTTTTTTAGAAAATTTGGATATGGAAGAAAAATAGAGTTTTAAGGGTAACTTTAAAAAAAATTAAAATATAGTCTTTCACCTCAAGTCTAACTTGTAACACATATTATTTATCCTCATAAATATAGACTTAGGTTAATTTATAATTACTTAATAATCATTTTAAAGTTTATTTTCCCTTTTATATAAATTATTACTATGTTATACATAATTACATAATAATTTAAGTTAACCTAGGAATATTTGATAATATTTTGTTTGTAGGTCCAAAATGACTTTGTTGGGTTAGCTATGTTCAAAGAATCCATAACATTCAGAATAATAATCATTAAATTATTATAATTTTTATACATCAATTGTACTTTAAAAACCAATTATGAAGGATGTTTATGAACAAATGAATTGCGCTACAATCATGAAGACGGTTGGTTGTATATACACATGAGTAACGTTTTCATTTTTCAATGATAATTATGGAAAGAAAGAAAATGTAATTTTGTCTTTAAAAAAGATCATCATATCATATATATCATATTATTTCCTTAAATATACTTATATATATCATCCATGTGATGTGGTGATGAAAAAGAAATAGCATCACTTCATGGAGGTCATCATCTATATGTACACATGAACGACGTTATCATTTTTTAGTGAATGGAAAGGTAAGAAGGTAAATGATATATAATATTTGAAGAATTATAAATATTTTATGAATATAGTATATAAATATTAATTCCATAATTATTATCCATCCATGAGATATTGTGATTGAAAATGAATTACATCATATCGCAAGGGTGTAGTCTATTGTACACACGAATGATGAATTCTTTTCCCATTTGATGGAATAAGATATGGATATTGGTCATGAAACTAATATAAAAACATATTAGTAGATGGAGGATAATTTATTTATTATTTTATCATGGTTAAATAATGTTTTAGGGATTTTTAAAAAGAAACAAAGCTAAAACATGTTAACAAAAACTATACCTCTTCTTTTAGAAACCTCATTTTCTTAACACCTTAAGACCTCAAATATTGTTATTCAATATAAACGAATACCTCTAGAATGATGGTAGGGATTCTAGGAATTGTTTTTTTCATGTCTAGGGAGAACCGAATGGGTTTTTAGTATGAATAAATTAGAATAAGTTGTGACCTTTTATAAGAGAGGTGAGGGGTACTCTTGGCATTTCTCAAAATATTAAATTAATATAAATTTATTTTCAATTAAAATTGATGAAAAGTAAGTTATTTAGAAAATACTATTATTATAAGTATCAATACTCCCTTACAATAAATATTATACATGTTATGACTATATTTATAACCTTATCTTTTGGTTTTAACCCCAATTTAACCACTTTAACTCTTACCTTAACAACATGGATTTTTACTCTTAAAGGGTTAATATAATTAATATAAAATGATAAAAGAAACATAAATGGAACATGATAGATATTATAAACCATATCCTAATAAATTTGTAAAATATAATATTTTTAGATTTTATATAATTTAATAAAATATTATATACTATAAAATATCCATAATGTCAATTTCTAGAACTATTCATTACATTGACATTAATAATAAAAAAAATACAAATAAAATTAAAACCAACTATATTATTATATCCAAAACATTTCATGGTAATATGTAAAATTATTTTGTCACATTATTTACATAATATTATATTTATTTTGATATTCGTAATATCATTTATTTGATTTTATTCATTAATTGAATAATTAATCCAAAAGTGTTGTATACGAATTAAAGGTAATTATTTCTTCAATAAAAATTAAAAATAAAATAACATGGTGAAAATAAATAATTTATATTTCAAAATGATATTTATCTTCAATAATATCCTCTAAATAACCCCATGTTAAAAATATTTTAGGTTTTAAAAACAAGACACTGACATGTTTCACTTTTCTTTATATAAAATATTATAAATGTCATATTCTCTTCCAAGTGGACCCTAAAGGTCATAAATTTGAATATTTTATGATTTTGGTATATATATATATATACAATAAGATTAAGCAAAGTTTTTGGTTCATTTAATGGTTCTTATAATTTTATTTGTAACATAAATTACCCGATTTACAGTCTACCGTGGTAATAAAATTTTCTCAGGTTACTATTCATATTATCCAAAAATAAAAAGGGAATATTTAATAAATTTGAACCTCATGATTTAAAATATTTAATCCATTTTTGAAAAGTAAAATCATATAATTTAATGAATAAAATTTTAAATTAAACCATAAAAGCACAATGAAAGACATTTTTTCTAAGAAATGTACTTTTAAATATAAAATATTTTTATACTAAATTCAAGTATAAACTATATAAAAAAGTATAATTGGATTATTTTAAATACATTTTAACTATTTAAAACTTAAAAATAATCTAATTAATAACTTTTCTTTATAAACACCTTAAAATAAGATGCAGTTTTCAATAAAAATAAGTATTTTTCACTATTCATTGAAAATTAAACCTTTTGAGAAAATTCTAAACTATAATCCTAATATTATTTTTACATTATGAATAAAAAATGAAATGAATTTTTTAAAACAAATTTTCTAAAATTTCAAAAAATGTATTTTCATATTCACTCCTAAAAATTAAAAAAAACCATTTTTGAAGAAAAAATATTTTTGAAGAAGAAAATGAATTTACTAAAAATTTGATTTCTTATTTATAAAGAATAAATTAACAAATTATAAATGTGTATTACCATTTTTTTATAATCCCATTAATATTATTTACTCCCACCTATTTAACAGCTAGGTAATAATGGTAACTTTTAAATATTAATACTTCGTTATTCATTTAATATGGTGTTGTGTATCTTATATGTTATCAAACATAGTTTGTCATTTTTAAAATAATGGGATGTAAAATTCTCCCCCACCCCCATAATAAATTTCATCCTTATAATTTTTAACTTAGGCTCAGTAAATAGGGTATGAATTTTCAAAATTCCTTTGTTGAAATCCCATATTTTCAAAAGGATTAATAAAACAAACTCTTGAGAAGAGAATAATGGAAGTACAAAGTTCATATAGAAAAACACATAATTTGGTTTCCAAATAAGAGAATATTATTTCAAAGTGAAAACATAGGTATAGAAGAATTAACCAATTCTCAAATACTTATGGATAGTGATATATAACATGGTTATGAGAAATTTATCCATCAGAAAACTATAAATCTGTGATGGGTTAAAAGGTTGTCGATTTTTTTGTAAGAAAAGTAAACAGATAAATTTCTTATTTCAAAATACTTTTTCAATATTTGAGGAGTTATTTTACTTCCATGAGTAATAAAATAATGAAATATACTTACTCTATGATTATAGTTTCGTCCTTTGATAAATTTACACCATAGTGTCTTCTTTTACTCCAAATGATTAGTAATCAAGATGATTTTTTCTTGCCTAAAGTAGTAGAATCAACTTATACAAAATCACATAATTCTAAAAATATATTACAAGCTACTCTTCCATTCTTTATATATTAACTGTAGAGACCCAAATATTGACGTACATGGATATTACATTACTTTAGCAGAATACTTAATATATAACAATAACAGACACACAAGGATCGTAATAGTTTAGTGCCTTTGGAAACTTCGAACGTAATCTTCTAATCGTGGTGAGAGATCTTCAACATCTCCTATAAATATCTTCCCCTTTTTTTTCTTACCTAAAACCTTTCTTTATATCCTGGGGAAAAGAAAACATAAAAAGGGTGAGCTCAAATGCTCAGTAAGGGTAAGCATGGATAAAATAAAACATGCCATATACATTTGAACTTAAAAACATGAACATAATGTTTAAACATCAAAAGCTTGAGCAATGACATAAAACATGGAAGTACGTAAGGCATAGATCATAAAGAAACATTAATAATGATAAAATAGCATGGAAATAAAACATGTAATTGTGGAAACCATTAAGAACATGATATGATTTCTATATTATCCAAGGCATTGTTGCCAAGACCATCTTAGTGGACAAAGTCCCTTTCTGAATCGAGTTCACTCCTCGTTCCAGTCCTGTATTACTGAACCGGTTTAACTTGTCGTTCTAGACATGTCTATCTCATGAGATATAAATCTTTACCCAATGCATTGGATGGAGATATAGGTCCCACCCATCTCATAATGAAATCATTATTACTTGTGCCACAAAATCATAAATCATACATCATAGCATAACCCATGTAATAAAATGGGATTCTTAAACATCATGCCATCATAAAATAATACATAAACAATTGATATCATTTCATCATAAGAAAATTGAAACCATATAAATCATAGAGACATTTTACTTGAAACATACAAATATGAAATAATTTCATCTTAGATGGAAAATAGTTTTGAAAAAACACTTGAAATGAATTCTTGAGGAAAATATCCTTTCTTCTTTAAAATCATTTTCTTTTCACAAAATTCCATGCAATTTTAAAAGATAAGGGTTTTGTTGAAAATAATCATGCAATCTTGTAGAGGAAGCTTCTTGAAAATGAGGCGTTATGAAACCGTAAAAATCTGTTCACGCCGTATATGTTAAAAATAACATTCTCCTCGTACTTTTGTCAGAAAAATCAAAACTACCTTATATGGTAACCAAAGGAAAGATTCCATTCATACAATGTGGTAAAAAGTCAATAAAGGGTAAAATGACTTTAAAAATTCATGGAAGAATGGTAAACATTTTATGAAAAAAATATTAGAAAACATGGTCATGGATGATAAACGTAACCCCAGTAAATACTTACGTATAAGCAATCTCGGATAAAAATGAGATTGAAAATTTTTCCCTTACCTTAGGTCCGATATGCTTCGTACGTATCCGAAAATCCTGTATAATGATTTAAATAATTTCATTGACTTATTAAATAATCATACTAATTGTTATGATATCATATATGGTTCACTTATGACTTTATATTACCCGTTCTTTTGTAAATTCCATGTTAAAGAGCGTTTTGGGTAAAATTGTTTCATTTTTCGTCCGTGTTTTGAATTTTAATTATTCATATGATTACTTAGATCATGATTACTTAATTCCAGAATATAAAACATGATTTATATATAATATATATTCAGAATTTACATATATATAATAGATTAGTAAATGGAAAGAAATACACTGTTCCTGGAGACGGTAGGCCGTACGTACGCATGAACGCTGTTTTCATTTCCTTATTGAGTTGAATGGAATTAAGTAGATGACATACATATATATACAAATAAATCCAGTATCATTATTATGTCATATATTTCATGATTACTTATTATATATACTTTATAATCATTCATGAATGGTTGACGTGGAGAATGTATCTCATCGCGTCATGGAGACGGTAGTCCGTACGTATGCACGAGAGATGATATCGTTCTCATGATTGTGGAATTTTATTGGAGTGTATGTATACTATATCAGAATCAATATCAATTTAAAATAATCATATATATTTATTATGTACACCATTATACCCATCCAAGTAAGGTGGTGGTGGAAAATAGATTACACCACGGCGTGGAGACGATATTCCGTACGTACGCACGCACGGTGATTTTGTCTTCCGTAGGATGGATAGATGGTGAAATAGGGTTGTTTCATACTTATAATAAAATATCAGTATATTAGTGATACTTATGTTATTACTTCATAATGAAACAACCTAAGAAGAAGAAGTGGAAGAATAAATAAAGTTGAAAGAATCGGTAACGGACATTACCTCTTCTTTGAAGTGCCTCTTTGAGTCCTCCTCTAAGGGCACTAAAATTGGTCTTTGAAGAAGACCAGAACCTCTAGGATGTTACTAGGGAAGTTGAGAAGATAATTTGTTAGGGTTTGGCCGAGCTTGAAGGCTCAAAGTGGTGTGAGGAAGAGAGGGAGGAGGTGCTATTTTATAAGGGAGGAGAGGGGCACCTTTGGAATAACTAAAAATATTATTTTATTATAAAGCCAAATTCGGTTTTAAATAGCTCCAAATTGATTTATTTAGAAACTAAGGTGGGGATGGGTATAAATAATCTCATCCAATATAATTTAGACAAGTTTAGGTTCCTATTTTAACCTTATCATTTAGATTTAACATTAAGTTAGATAATTTTACTTACCGTTTCTTTTTGTGTTCTTACACTATAAGGTTAATAATATTACTATAAGAAGCCAAACGAACCCAAAGTTGTTTATTATTAATATATATAACCCTATCTAAGTCATTTGGCCGAACCTTAGATTTTTATGAATAAAATAACAATTAATAATATAATAGTTTGTTTAAAAACTATTTTATGTCAATTTTGACACTATTTAGTAATTGATTTTTGTAAAACTCATAACAGAATTATTAGTTCCAAAAAAGTTAATTAAATCCATACTAACATATCATATTAACCTATAAAATTATTGGAATTCATAAAAAGTCTCAAATTAAATTTATTTGGGTATTTATAACATCAATTATGTCAATATTTCATTAATAAGATAATTACTGCATCATCATTGTGTCATAAATAAATTATATTATTTAATGTCTAAAAATTACAAATAAAATACCATTATGTAGGAAATCATTTTATATTTCTAATGAATATTTATAGTAGAATTTATATTATTTATAACCCTATATTAAAAATGATATACTTATTAAACTTTGATTTTAACTATTTTAACCCTTCTTTAAATAAATTAATAATAAATGTCCTAATCTAATCCAAGTGGTCCTAAATGGTCATATTTTATTCCTAAGGTTGTTTTTGGTCGAATTACACTTATCCAATAGAATTAGGACATGTGTTAGGGTAATAAGAATATCATTTTTACCCTTAATTACCCTATTTACTTTTAACCGTGGTAAAAAAAAGTAAAAAGTTACTATTCACCAAAAATTATTTTCATCTCATTGAACCACATTTTACTTACTGATATCAACTGTGTCTCTCGGATTTTTGAGATTCCACTCACAGAAGCGATAAAATTAAGTTTTATGAAAAATTCAGTTTTTTTAACTACCACTTAGTGGTTTCACTATTCATCAAAAATTGAAAGTTTTCAAAAAAATACAAAAAATTAGGCCTAAGCTATATTTGATATTATGAACTCAAAAATGATGTCTATTTTACCAAATTCAAAACATATCAGTTGCAATAATTAATTTAAAAATTAATTCTCGTCGTCAAAACAAATAGCGTGTTCTTAAGAGATAATAACTATCAAAAGATTGACATTTGTTTATGTCTGGTTTAAATGTGAAATTACATCCAATGACCAACATTGTATTAAATTGTAAAAACATATTATAAATATACTTTAAAACCACTCAAATTAGTAATTTATCACAATTACTTATTTCAATTAAAAAGGTTGTTTTTAATTAAAATTTAGTAATTTTCACTATTCATCAGAAAATGAAAGTTAGTCGAAAAGTACCAAAATTTCACCCTAAGATAATTTCGATATTCCGAATCCAAAAATGAAGTCCATTTTGAAAAATATAATTTACAAAATTTCAAAAAGTGGTTATTACTATTCATAACGTCTAGTTTTAATAATATTTTAATAGCATATCGTTGTTTAGTGAAACTCGGTATTGCGTACTACACACGCTATCGAGGAAGGTCGCGATTGCGTGTAATGAAAGGAAATTCAAGGATGCATGTTGTCCAAGATCCTTTTGGTGTAGCATACAACACAAGACATTAATGAAATTAAACAGAATATTTTTCATAAAATCTCGGGGTGTTACATTCTAACCCCCTTAAAATGAATTTCGCCCTCGAAATTCGTCGGGGTTTATAAATGGTTTACTACTTGAAATTTTGTTCAATAGAAACCCACATAGTAAAAAGGAATACCAAAACTTGGCTTTAAAAACTAAAGTATGAAATGTAATGGTTATCCAAATTAACTCATCACTGGGTTTCCACGTAGGAGAACATAGGTGAAAATATGGATATGGAAGAAAAATCTAACCATCAAGTTCTGATGGAGAGTGGTAGAGAACATGGCTATGAAATAACCAACAATCACAAAGCCATAGATTTGCGATGATCTAAGGTACCATCCGATTCATAGGATATAAGGGCACTAGGACAACATTTTTGGTTTTCAAGATCATTTCCCTAAAGTTGAAAATTTTGAATTATAATAAATACTTCCTTTATTTTTGTACAATCTCACTGTTGTTCGTGCTTTGAACAATTTCCACTTCATATCTTAAAGAAATGAAGTTGAATTTGTTATTCATGAAGTGTTAATAGGTCATGTGATAGAATGATGGGTCATTCCATCTGTTTCAAACAAAAGGTTAGCAAAAGTTATCAAATATACATAACTCCATCTATGGTGAGGTTAATCGTATACGATTCCAAAAATGAACATATACTTCATATATCATACCGCGTTATAAAATAAAACTAGTTTCTACTAACCGGGGACTTCCTGTAGGCCAGTGGTAGGCGATAAAGGCCAGCCGCACTTTGGTTGTGGGATCAATTCCCACAGCCTTGTCTGATGCAATGGGTTGTCACCCATCCAGTAGGTTGTCCTTTTTTCTAAAACTACACTACTATAACATCCCATCAATAATATCGAAAAAACTTCTATCCTTAAACAATACTAACTTATGTCCAACATAATCCATTCCAATCTTTACGCTTATCCATAATACTGTAGTCCACTCTTATAATATAGTGAAAACGATTACTAGAGATTTCATATAACAATCATGTTAATACCATCGTTGATCCCCATATATCATAAGTTGTGTCTTGTTGGTCACATTACAAATATTCTAAGGCCTTAATCATGTATTCTCTTGAAAAATGATTACCCATTGAATCTTAGTAAAAACATGAGTGCTGTCAAAAGTTAACTCATTCCACATACCAAAAACCAAAAATTCTATATACTCAACCCATTATATAACTATTTCTGTATATCAGTCATGAGCTCATGAATACTATCAAACATTTAATTTTCTCCTTATCGCTTCATTATGTGCATATCATCTACATTCCAAAAATATCTGAATAACCTTTCATGGATACTAGTACCATTAATCATGCACTTTCAAAACTCAAGGAAAGACAACAGTGTAACAATCCTTAGATGTCTCTTTATTCCATAGTACTATGAGATTACTTATACAACATTACACATGATAAACATGTAATCATTCCACTACATTCTTAAACCATTGACCAAGCTTCAATAATTCTTTCATCTCACATATCATTTGTAGTCTCTTCATCATCATCAACATAAATACTACCCATACGACCATACTGATTCTCTTCATGAGACTTTCCCTTAGGGCATTGGTTTTCATAATTCCCATAAATTCCACATTTAAAACATTTAACCATTGTTTATGTCGTAGCAATACCATTATCCTCATCCCTGGTGTTAACTAAACCTTTTCCTTTACATTTACTAGCTTTGTGTCCTTCTTTTCCACACCCAAAGCATCTTCCAGTTCCTTTGAAACATTCTCCTTGATGTCTCTTCCCACATGATTTACACAGGGGAAATTGAACTTTCTTTCCTCTATGATCATCATGAAACTCCATCTTTCTATTATTAGCCGAGTCAGGAAACTTACCAAATTTTACTTTATTGATCATATTATGAGATTGCTGATTCGGCATAATAATGATTTTTGGACTTCCAAATCCCATTTAATTTGGTTGCTCATGAAGAATATCATTCCATTGTCCATCATATCCTCCATTATCATGAATCATGTTGTTTCCATCCATTTTCTAAAACCCAAAAAGAATAGTGTGAGAGGCAAAAATCATAATAAAGGGGGAGTAACTTCAATATCTAACATCTTTGGTTTAATCTAATATCGTTACCATAGTTCTAGGACTATATCCTATACGTATACTTATCCTTAGGGACATCCCTAGACATACCTTAGAAATATCTCTAGGGATCTCAATAACGTTTTCGCATCCTAGTTTCCAAAGGTTGACTAAAATTTTCCTCTGATACCAAATGTAGAGACCCAAAGCTTGACGTACATGGATATTACATTACTTTAGAGGAATACTTAATTCATAACAATAATAGACACACAATGATCGTAATAGTTTTGTGTCTTTGGAAACTTGGAACGTAATCTTCTAATCGTGGTGAAAGATCTTCAATATCTCCCACAAAGATCTTCCCCTTTTTTTTCTTACCTAAAACCTTTCTTTATATCCTGGGGAAAAGAAAACATAAAAAGGGTGAGCTCAAATGCTCAGTAAGGGTAAGCTTGGATAAAATAAAACATACCATATACAGTTGAACTTAAAAACATGAACATAATGTTTAAACATCAAAAACTTGAGCAATGACATAAAACATGGAAGTATGTAAGGCATAGATCATAAAGAAACATTAATAATGATAAAATAGCATGTAAATAAAACATGTAATTGTGGAAACCATTAAGCACATGATATGATTTCAATAGTAGCCAAGGAATTGATGCCAAGACCATCTTAGTGGACAAAGTCCCTTTCTGAATCAAGTTCACTCCTCGTTCCAGTCCTGTATTACTGAACCAGTTTAACTTGTCGTTCTAGCCATGTCTATCTCATGAGATATAAATCTTTACCCAATGCATTGGAGGGAGATATAGGTCCCACCCATCTCATAATGAAATCATTCTCACTTGTGCCACAAAATCATAAATCATACATCATAGCATAACCCATGTAATAAAATGGGATTCTTAAACAGCATGCCATTATAACATAATCCATAAACAATGGATATTATTTCATCATAAGAAAATTGAAACCATATAAATCATAGAGACATTTTAATTGAAACATACAAATATGAAATAATGTCATCTTATATGGAAAATAGTTTTGACAAAACACTTGAAATGAATTCTTGAGGAAAATATCCTTTCTTCTTTAAAATCATTTTCTTTTCACAAAATTTCGTGTAATTTTAAAAGGTAAGGGTTTTGTTGAAAATAATCATGCAATCTTGTAGTGGAATCTTCTTGAAAATTAGGTGTTATGAAACTGTAAAAATTTGTTCACGCCGTATAAGTTAAAAATAACATTATCCTCATACTTTTGTCAGAAAAATAAAAAAATACCTTATATGGTAACCAAAGGAAAGATTCCATTCATACAATGTGGTAAAAAGTAAATAAAGGGTAAAATGACTTTAAACATTTATGGAAGAATGGTAAACATTTTATGAAAACATTTTTAGGAAACATGGTCATGGATGATAAACATAACCCCAGTAAATACTTACATATAAGCAATCTCGGATAAAAATGAGATTGAAGATTTATCCCTTACCTTAGGTCCGATATGCTTCGTACGTATCTGAACCTCCTGTATAATGATTTAAATAATGTCATTGACTTATTACAGAATCATACTCATTGTTATGATATCATATATGGTTCACTTATGACTTTATATTACCTGTTCTTTTGTAAATTCCAGGTTAAAGAGCATTTTGGGTAAAATCGTTTCATTTTTCATCCATGGTTTCACTATTCATCAAAAATTGAAAGTTTTCAGAAAAATATCAAAAATTAGGCCTAAGATATATTTGATATTATGAACTCAAAAATGATGTCTATTTTACCAAATTCAAAACATATCAGTTGCATTAATTAATTTAAAAATTAATTCCCGTCGTCAAAACAAATAGTGTGTTCTTAAGAGATAATAACTATCAAAAGATTGACACTTGTTTATGTCTGGTTTAAATGTGAAATTACATCTAATGACCAACATTGTATTAAATTGTAAAAATATATTCTAAATATACTTTAAAACCACTCAAATTAATAATTTATCACTATTACTTATTTCGATTAAAAAGGTTTTTTTTAATTAAAATTTAGTAGTTTTCACTATTCATCCAAAAATGAAAGTTAGTCGAAAAGTACCAAAATTTCACCCTAATCTAATTTCGATATTCTGAATCCAAAAATTAAGTCCATTTTGAAAAATATAATTTAAAAATTTTCAAAAACTGGTTATTACTATTCATAACGGCTAGTTTTAATAATATTTTAATAGCATATCGTTGTTTAGTGAAACTAGGTACTGCGCACTACACATGCTATCGAGGAAGGTCGCGATTGCGTGTAATGAAAGGCAAGTCAAGGATGCGTGTTGTGCAAGCTCCTTTTGGTGTAGCGTATAATACAAGACATTAATGAAATTAAAAAGAATATTTTTCATAAAATCTCGGGGTGTTAAATTAATAAACCTAATATGGTTATATAAAGTTAACAAAATTTCCCAAAAGTATAAACCTTCATCTGGATAATAATTATTTAATCTCCAAAATTCAATAGTAATACCCAAATTTCAACATATATCATTCAATAAATAATTATCCTTAAAGTTACTCCAAATACTCTATATTAGTATTGAACCCAGAAATTATAAGTATTTGATCACATAGTATTCTAATATAAATTTAACGTTCATATCTAAATAACATGAATGAATCTTAAAGTCTCATAGAAAAGTATGTTCCAAAATCATATATTCTCCAAGATATGATAATCATTTCCATAAATAACCTGAATAACCATAAAGCCAAAATAAAATCATATTTTCCTCCATAAGATAATTCAAACTTTATTCCTCATATAAAATCCCATAATATTATATTTACCATAATAGTATAATATTCCTTAAATTTTAAGAACCCATAATTACCTCAAAATCAAAGAGATATTGCACCCTGAAGGATACCATTAAACTTATATCCACAACATTAATGGCATTATTCCTCAAATGATAGTTCTCATTTAACCTAAGGGTTGTATATACCCTATCCTAAAAAATATCTCCTAAAATATCATTAGTCACCTTAAAAATACATCACATTAAAGCTAAAAAATTGGTGTCCTAGACTTTGAAATTATATTCAAACTAAAACATTTAAAACCATAATGGTATCTATAACTCTTAAGACAACCTCTCATGAAAACATCCTAACATCCAAAGTTTTCCAAACACTTCTCTAATACCAACTGTAAGGACTAGGCCTTAAACATTACATATTCTAGTGATTTTTAACTTGGATTAACTTTATAACATTACCAAATATCTTTTAGGTTTATAATTTTTGAGATTTATGAAATAACTCTCACATAAAAAACCTATATAAAAAGTTCACACTTCAATTCAGTATCCATTTTTCCACACAAATAACTTTTTTAAATAAAATTTGGTTTGTTTTTATGATAAATATTCATGATTTTTATCTTTGCCTCTTCCTTTTCCTTACAATTCCTTTAACCCTATGAAAAACATTTTAAAAACATGGTATGAGCACAAAAAAGAGTAGTAATGGACATAAAAAAGAAGAAATCAGTCTCTTCAATGAAAAATTAAAACCCTATTTGGAAACTTAGAGCATCATATTTATAAAACCCTTTCAGAACCCTTACAATTATAATAACCATATGGTAGACTTCAAATAATGTTATCTAGAGAACATAATAATTTCCCAATTAATTAGAGAGATATAATGGGGGTCACCCATTATATAAGATATATTGATATTGCCCATTTTTCAGGAGCTATAATGGGGCTCCACCCTTCATATAATCTACATCAGTCTCACCCGTGAGCGATAATGGGGCTCAACCCATCGTATTAGTTGTATTGAGCTCACACATTATTCATATAATTCTCAAGTAATATATCATGAATAATAATTTTATGCTTGCGCCTTTTCATTATAAAACCATGTTAAAAACTCTTTTAAACAAAAATAAAAAACACATTTTTTATCAGAATACACTTTCTTTTAAAAATGTCCTTCTAAACAATATAACATGTACACATCATAAAGATATTATTTTATTTAAAAATAACCATGGAAACATCAAATCAGTAAATAATTTTTATGTTGGGAAAATAATCTGATGTCCTATAAGTTAAAAAAATATTCATTCTATATTTTTGTTAGAAAAGTAAAAAAGTACCTCGTTTGGAAAACAACAAAAAGATTACTTTCAAAAAGATTTGTTAAAAGAGTACAAAATTGTAGAAATTAATTTAATAAATAATAGGAGAATATTAAAAACCTTATTTAAAACATATTTTTTACAAAATTTGGATAAGGAAAAGGAGAGTTTTAAGGGAAACCTTTAAAAAATAATTTTTTAAAGAAAGTCCCTTACCTTGACTATGACTCGTCACATATGTTATTTATCTTCCCGAATAATATAAATCGGTTAATTTATAATTTATTAAGAACATTTAAAAAGTTTATTATAACTTTTATATCACTTATTATAATTTTATACCCAATTAAATAATTATTTTATATAACCTTGGTACATCTGATGATATTTGGTTCGTAAGTCAAAAATGACTTCGGTGGGATAGAAATGGTCAAAGTGGTTATTACTCTACCATCTCTAAAATAATTATCATGAAATAATTAATATTTTTACACTTAATTATACATTTAAAACCATTTTTAAAAAATGATTATGAAAAAATGAACTGCATTACAATCATGGAGATGGTAGGTCATACGTACGAATGAGTAACATTTCCATTTTTCAATTATCATTATGTAATGAATGAAAGTTTCATTTTTCATTTAAAAATGATCATAATATCATATATATATATATATATATAATATTATTTAATTAAATATATTTATATATATGTCAACCATGTGATGTTGTGATGAAAGATGAATCATATCACTTCGTCGAGGTGGTAGTCTACATGTACCCATGAACAACGTCATTATTTTTAATTGAATGGAAAGGAAATAAGGTAAATAATATATAATATTTTAGTTATGATAATTATTTCATGAATATAACATATAAAAATAAATTCCATAACTATAATAAATTCATGATAAATGGTGATGGAAAATTAATTACATAAGTTCGTGAGGCGGTAGTCCGCCGTACAAATGAATGATGATTATTTTCCCATTTTGTGGAAGATGGGATGGAAATAGGTCATTAAACTAACATAAAAAAATATAATTTTATGTATAATATTTTATTTATTATATTATCATGGTTTAATAAATTTTTAGGGATGTGGAAGAAGAAATAAGACTAAAATATGTTGATAAAAACTATATCTCTTTTTTGGAAAACCTCCTTTTCATAACACCTTAATACCTATAAGACTGGAATTATGTATAAAAATATTCCCTATAATGAGGTGAATTATTTTAGTAATTGTTTTTTGAATGTATTGGGAAAACCAAATGGTTTTCTATGTGTGATGAAATGAAAAGAAGAGGTGCCCTTTAATAAGAGAAGGGAGGGGCACTCTTGGCATTTCTCACAATATTAAATTAATACAAATTAATTTTGACATAAAAATGGATAAAAACGAGTTATTTAGAATATAAGATTATTAAGAGTCTAAATACACTCATAAAATAAAAAAATATATTTGTTTTGACTATTTTTATACCCTTATAGTTTGGTTTTAACCCCTTCACTCTTAGAGTGACAACATGGATTTTTACTCATAGAGGGTTAATATAGTTACTATAAAATGGAAAAGGACTCATAAATGGACTGTGGTTGATATAATAAACAATATAACAATATATTTTCTGAATATAATATTTTTATGAATTTTATATCATTTAATAAAATATTATTTACTATAAAATATCCATATTGATAATTTTTAGAACTATTCATTACATTGAATTTAATAATATCAAAAATATCTAAAACAAAAAAAAATTATTATATCTCCAACATGTAATTATCTTCAAAAAAGTCATTTATAATATTATTTATCTCAAATTATATTTATTTTAATATTTTTAATAACATTTATTTTATTTTATTTCATTAATTGAATAATTACAACATTAGCATTGTGTTATAATTTAAGGTAATTATTTCATAAAAAAAATTAAAATAAAATACCATGATGAATATAAATGCTTCATATTTCAAAATAAGTTTTATACTTTATCATATACTCTATAAATCCCATGTTAAAAATAGTTAATTTATAAAAAACAAGAGGGTGACATGTTTGAATTTTCTTTAAATAAAATATTATTAAGGAAATAAACTCATCCAAGTGGTCCCTAAAGTTTATAAATTGAAATAATGTATGATTATGATCAATATATACTCATAAAATAATATTAAGTAAGTTTTTTGGGTCATTTAACTATTCTAATCATTTTATTTGTAACCAAAATTACATGATTTACTCTTTATCATGGTAATAAAAATTACTGAGGTTACTATTAATATAATCCAAAAATAAAAGGGACTAATTTAATAAATTTGGAAATCTAGATTAAAAATATTTAATCCATTTTTAAAAATTATAATCAAATTAGTGGAGGAATGTAATTTAAAATTAAAATAAAAAAATGCAACCAAAAATAGTTTTTTTGGAAAAATTACTTTTTTAAATCTAAAATGTTTTTATACTAAATTAAAGTATAAAATGAATTAAAATAATTTTATTATTTTAAATCAAAATTAACTAATTATAGTTTAAAACTAACCTATAACATAATTTTACCTAATAAAAAAATTAAAATAAGATATGTTTTTAAAAAAAAATCAGTATTTTAACAATTCATTTAAAAATCATCATTTTCATAAAATTCTAGAAAATTAATCCTAAGATAAATTTGAAATGATGAATTAAAAATGAAATTAATTTTTTTAAATTAATTTTATAAAATTTCTATAAATTAATTTTAATATTTTTTAATAAAAATAAATAAAACCAAATTTTGAAGAAAACATATTTTTTATGAATAAAATGAATTTACTAAAAATTTGAGTGCTTATTTAAAATGAATTAATTAATAAATTAGCAATGTGTATAACCATTATATTTCAAAATACCATTAATACTATTCACTCCTACCTATATAACGATTAAGTTATAATGGTCACATTGAAATAATGATACTTTGTTGTTCGTTTAAGCTCAGTGTTACGTAGCATGTATGTTAAAAACATAGTCATTAATTATTGAAAGCATAGGATTTTAGTTTCTATCCCCTTTAAGAAATTGCATCCTTGAAATTTGGAACTCAAGCTCAATAAACATGGTTTTAATTGTCAAAATACCTATGTTTAAATCCCGTATTGTAAAATATATTAATAAAACATCCTCTTGGAAATAAAATAAACAATGTAAAGAGGCCATATAGAATAATACATAACTAGGTTTCCAAAAAGGAGAACATTATTAGGAAGTTAAAACATGGATATGGAAGAAAAACCTAACTCCAGAATATTTATGGAGAGTGATAGAGAACATGGTCATGATAAATAATGGGTTTACACTTGTGGATGAAGTGATGCATGTATCTAATACCAAGTATTGAACTTCAATTTATAAAAATATGTCATACTTTGGCATCATAAAAGAAATATGGGAGTTGAATTATACAACATTCCAAGTGATGATTTTTCAATGAAAGTGGGTTGATAAGAGAATTGAAGTTAAAATAGATGAATATGGATTATTAAAAGTGGACATAAATATGAAATGGTAAAAAGATGAAATTTTTATAATGGAATCATGGGTAGTACAAGTATTTTATGTTCTTTATCCTTTAAACTGAAAGTCATCGATTGTTCTGTTATCGAACAGAACCATTGAAAATTCATATTTTTATTCAACTGAAGATAACCTTTTCATTGGGGGAATGTAATCATTTCATAGTGGTCCCAATGTAGATATGTCCTTCTATGTTAGATGAGACCACAATGAGAGGATTTATCTACTTGATACAAGGGTCAAATCCCTTCAAACATTAAACTAAAGAGTTTATTAATCAGGTTATATTTTTTGGTAATATACATTGTGTTACCTCATATTATTATTTGTTCACTATTGAATTTACATAATCAAAATTAAATGTTAATACACTTCTGTAGATATTGAATTTGCACATGTTGATGCTCCAGATGCTGAGGAACAACATATTTCTCAACATGTTGATGCTCCTAATATAGAGTAATAATAATCCTCTACAAATATTGATGCTACCAATCTATTAGAACAACATAAAATGGTGTTGAAGTAGAGGAAATGGTATATACTGAACAACCTATATCTCAAAAAAAAAGAGTGTCATAACATGGCACTGTTAACAAAAATTATTAACGTGAGAGGCAGTGGAATCAAATTACAGAATGGATAAAATGCATGTGGTCAGCCTATTAACCCCAATAAGTCCACGTTTAATAGATAAATTGGGATCACCACTCGAATGAACATTATGGTTCATGTAGATTTGTGTCAAAATGTTGTGTAAATGCTTAAGGCACTAATTTTGGAAGATATTAGGGTAATATTATAATGTAATTTTTTATTTTACTAAAAAATAATAAAATTTTGTGCTACTATTCATTATCCTTTACAATGTGCATTTATAGTAGATGAATTTTGAATGAGTTTTTTTATTAATGCTTGATAGAAACTCTTATAGGGGATTTCAGAAAATTCCTACAAAGTATCATCTCAAAAATACTAAAGTGAAAATAAACCCAAATCCCCCACAACTGTATGCACACATGATAAACCAACAAACATGAAATGTGTTTATTAGTCTTCATGAGTAGAAAAATTTTTAGTTATATTGTGATTGGTAATACGTTTCTTGAAAATACATGTATTATTAAATTTTATTAATAATTTTTAATTTGTAAAACATAAAATGAGTAATTAAAATAAGAATTACGAAGAAAAACCAATGCACTCATACCATAAATAAAGGATAATGTATGCTTCACTTGAAAAAATGGTATGTATTTTTAATCTATAGTAATAATTTTATTTGACATGAAAAAAACATAATTATATTCCTTTATTTATATAAATATTTTTGAATTGACATCCAAAACACATTTCATCCCATTCCATGTTCTATGGAAAGAGGCTAGTGTGAATAAAGACAGGATACTAGTGGATGAAAACACACAAAAAGTATGGGAATCATGTGTAGGTATGACAAAATATTTTTTCCCTCTAAGATAGTATTACATAAAAATGATTATTTATTTTCCAATATTTTTTATTTAACTTAGAAAAAATAATCATCATCAGTTATACCTAATGAATAGGTAATATCATTGAACTTGTAGTGGACAAAATAATATGATCACATTCGAGGTGCGGGTTTTGGGGTGTCACCCAAAACATATTTTGATAATAGAAATTAACAGGGGAATAAAGTTAAGAAAATTGAAGAGATACATGAAAACTTAGCCTCTCTGAAAGAAAAACTTAATTGGTTGTCTGATTTATTAGAAAATTTTATAGGTAGGAATAAAAGAGAAGAAACAACACAATAAAAAACTCTACGCGAAGATCCCTCCACCCCCACCATCTTTGAGGCGATTCATTCCCCTAAATGGGCTATCATAGAAGATGTAATCAATTTTTTCATAACTGTTTCTCTGAATTGTGAATCAGGTGAACATTAATACCTTTATTAAACTGATATTATACATGGTGAAAGTTATTATTATTTATATCTATCAGCATTAACCCATTGCCTTGATTCAAGGGTTACTATGTACAATATCCAATGAGATGTTATACACAATAAACAACTTCCAGATGGTCATGTGAGATTTGGAATTCACGTATCTCATGAGCTCAGTATTGTGATGCCAATACTAATAGATGATTAAAATATTAATAAGGTCAATATTTATATAAGAACTTTCAAAGAATGGTGGTTTGGTCTTGTAAAAATACATTTCTACATGTACATATTCCTTTCAAATTTATTTTTCATTAAAAACCATTAATAATTAATGAAAAAATATCTGAAATAATGAATTTTATTATATATTTAGAAAGGGAAGGGGAGGTATCGAAAGTCGAATCAAAACTATCTAATGTATGAACCAACCATGTAAAAATATCTTAAGAAAGTACCTTTACCATGAATATTCACCTTCTGTATTTACTAACATTAAAGTTTCATGCAGATACAATGAAAAAAAATGTTGATACTTCAATAATTAAATTTGAATAATAGATGTTTCAAGGGAGCAGTATATACTATCTTATTCTAAAGAATGTAAATGAAATCCTCAAGCATGAATGACTATCATTCGTAGTAGTAAATGTATACATGAGGAGTTTATTATGACTTCATTTTCTAATAACTGATGTACTATGTTAATTATGAGTAAATACTATTCATTTTTAAGCATATTTATCAATAATATTATAAGGGAAAACCCTGTAAATTTTTTTGGACTCATTAATTGTCACATCACATCTACACAACTATTCTCATTGAAACGAAAGAAATATGAATAAATAGTGGAAAAACTGGCCTTAATGTTTGAAACTAGAATATAGATTACATACTATTTTTAATATATATCATTTTGGGGTAATGCTCTACAATTTAATCATATAAAATATATTTTCATTACTTCCATTACTTATTCCTTTTTTAGGAGGCATTGGTTACTAATTTCAATCAATTTAGATACTCCAAATATTTATTTTCTAGATTCAATGCATGGTTACCCAACAAACCGACCACACATGTTGACATTTATCAATTTATAGTACACTATATGCAAAATTTTATAAATAAACATCAAGTTATACATTTTATATTATGTTTCAATCAGGATTATGTTATGATAGGGTGGTGTTTAAATATCATCAATGTTATGCATGAGGACAATCCATAAGCAAAAAAAAACCCATCAACTTCTATAACTGGATAATTATTATGTTATATATAATAATATTTCACTATCAAAAAATTTATCAAAACAAATTACTTTTTTCCTCAAGTTTTCTACAATTACCAAAAGAAACTAATAGAAAAGATTGTGGTTTTTATGTTAGAAAATTTATGAAATATATTTTATTTCATCAACTAACTTTCATTCTCGAAGAGGTATTCCAAATGATAATTATAATTTAATTTTAAAAAATTATTAATCATTTGTTTATTTATATTTTTAAAGTAGTACTAGGACTATCAACAACCCTCATATTCAAAAGATAAAATATATTTTTTTAGAAACAAAAGGGAAGAATACATTGTTTCAGAATGTATATAAACATCATGAAGAGATGACTTCCTACTACGTATTTAGTTAATTTTCTCATCATTTTATACAATTTTTTTGTTATTTTCCGAATCATTTTTATCTGATAATTATTTTTTTAATTTCTACATAGATCATGATGAAATGACTTCACCTATAATTGTTTTTACTTTTCTAATTTAGTGATCTATTAAGATCACAAAATGATTGGAGAAAAAACAATTTTAGATAAAGTATTCAACAAGGATGATGCACTCATTTATTAGGATCATGTTCTCAACAAGGATGATGAACTCATGATTTTCAAAAAAAATTATTATGTAATGTAATAAACATTATAGGTTATCAAACATCAATATTGTTAAATAACCCCAAATTCTAAATGCATTGCATAATAAAAAGAGACCGTGTGATGTGTAGAAATCAACAAAACCTCAATCTGATACAAGCTATGCCCATTATGACTCAAAGTTTACATTTTTAGTTTAAAATTTACATTTTCATTGAAAAAACACATTACATACACAAAATCAAGAAAACATATTCATATTGATTTGATAATTTAGTAAAATGACTCATAAGTAATTTGTGACGTGTTGTAATCTACCGCACCACAATCTAATACACAGTGTGTCTAGTTTGATAGAGCCAGTAACCTGTTCATAGCTACCCGCACTCATGAGAGATTTTAATTCAAGGTTGTAACTAAGATAATGGTGATGGGGAAATGGGTCAATAATGTATAGAAATATCATGAAAAGTTGGATTTCTACTACTTATTCAGATAGTTTTTTCCTCATTTTATCTAATATTTTTTAGATAATTTCCTTATCATTTTTATCTGATACTTTTTTAGTTTTTTTCATAGATATTTTGGGATGTAGTACTTTTCTTTAAATTATTTACAACAAGTTAGAAAATGGTGACCATGTTCTATTTGGATGGAAGTGTAAATCACATACTCACTAAAACATGATGTGAATTATAATGATACAACTATTAAATATATAATCTCAGCAATTTTACTAAATTAATTATTCAAAGATATTCTAAATTTCAAATAGAATCTCTCATCTACCAAGGTATTTTTATAAATTTTAAGTCAAGGTATGACTTCCTAAATGATCTATCATGAGTGTTGTCTTAAGAAGTGTAGGAATCTGCCACACCTCAATCAACAACACCTCAATCTGATACACAATATTCTTAGTATTAATTAATGTTTATTTTTTTAGTTTATAATTTTTATTTCATTTCAAAACACACATAACATACTCAAAACTGAGCAAATTCATTCATATTTTTTTTGATACTTTGGAAAAGATCCACGTGTTATTTGTGGCTTTTATGAATCAATTTCACAATAATCTAATACATGGTGTTCCTGGTATGACTCAAAGAGCATGTTTTTAGTTTAAAATTAAAATTTTAGTTCAAAACAAATGTGACATACTCAAATTAAAGCAAACACATTCATATTTTTCTCATTATTTAGAAAAATAAACCATAAGTTATTTTTTACATTTAGGAATAAAATGAACCTCAATCTGATACATGTTATGCTCTATTTGAATCTAAGGGTATGTTTTTAGATTAAAATTTCGAGTGCAGTTCAAGACACATTCCACATACTCAAAACCAATAAAACAAATTCATATTTTTTTGATACTTTATATAAATAGTCCATAACACATTTTTGATGTGTATGATTCAAGTGGACCTAAATCTGATACACAATGTGCCTAGTTTGACTTGGAGTATATGTTATCATTTTAAAATTTACATTTTAGTTAAAAACATGTGTTACTAGATAAAACCAATAAAACATACATATATTGTCCAAATAATTGAGTAAAATAATTCATAATTAATTTTTGACATATAAGAATCATTCGTATGTCAAAAAATAAACATGATGTGATCGGTATGACTCAAAGTGTGTGTTTTTATTTTAAATTAACATTTTTGTAAAAAAGAAATGTGACATAATCAAACATTATCAAACAAATTTAATTTATTTTGATACTTTAGGAAAATGATCCATATGTAATTTTTAACATGTAAGAATCAATCATATGTCTATTTGATGCATGGTGTGACTTGTATGATTGAAATTTTATTTCCATTTGAAATTGACATTTTTGTTCAAAACAAAAGTCTCATACTCGAAACTGAGAAAGTGAATTCTTATTTTTTTGATACTTTTTTAAAATGATCCATAATTCACTTATTATATGTTGGAATTAACTGGACATAAATCTGATACACAATGTACCTGGTAGGAATCAAATTATTTCTTATGAGTTTAAAATTAACATTTAAGTTCAAAACAAGTTTCACACACTGAAAACTGATAAAACGTTCTCTAATTGTATTTATACTTTAGGAAAATGATTTATAAGTCATTTTTGATGTATATTAATCATTTTCAAATCAATCTGACACACGATGTTATCAGTATGACTCAAAGTGTGTGTATTTTGTTTAAATTGTCATTTTAATTAAATAAAGGCATGTGGTGTACTCAAACCCAAGAAAATGAATTCATATTGTTTTTGAAGTTTAGAAAAACAATTCTTAAGTCATTTTTTATGTGTATGAATAAACTTCAGGTTAATATGACACACAATGTGACATGTATGACTCAATGTGTGTTTTTATTTAAAATCAAACTTTTAGTTCAAAACACAAGTCACATACTCAAAACTGATAAAACACACTCCGATTGTTTTGATACTTTAAGAAAATGATTCAAAAATAATTTGTGACATATAGGAATCATATTCACCTTAATATGATACATGGTGATACCAATATGAATCAAAGTGTATGTTGTCAATTTAAAATTGAAATTTTATTTCAAAACATGTTTCACTAACTTAATACTAATTAAATTCTATCAGATTGTCTTGATAATTAAAAAAAATTTATAATTCATTTTTGATTTGTGGGAATCATTCACATGTAAAATAAAAACACAATATGACTGGTATGACTAAAAGGTAGTGTTTTCTATTTAAATTGACATTTTATTAAAAAAGACACATAACATTCTCAAAACCAAGAAACAGAATTCATATTGTTTCAATACATTAGTAAAATGACACTTAATTCATTTTTGATGTATATGAATCAACCCCACATCAATCCAATGCACACTATGACAGGTATGACTCCAAGTGTTTCTTTTTATTTAAAAATGAAATTTTAGTTCAAAACACATGTTACATGCTCAAAACTGAGAAAGCACATTCTGATTATTTTGATACTTTAGTAAAATGATCCTTAATACAATTTTAATGTATATGAATAATTCAAATCTCAATCTGATACACAGTGTGTACGGTCTAACCCAAAGTCTCTATTATCATTTTAAAATTGATATTTTAGTTAAAAATGTGTGTCACTCATTGAAAAAAATAAAAAAATGTCAAAATTTATTAATTATTTAAGAAAATGATTCATAAGTCATTTTTTATCTGTATGAATCGGTCTCACATCGAACTGATACATGATGTGTCCG
The DNA here is from genome assembly GCA_963277665.1 of Viscum album. Taxonomy (NCBI): domain Eukaryota; kingdom Viridiplantae; phylum Streptophyta; class Magnoliopsida; order Santalales; family Viscaceae; genus Viscum; species Viscum album. The sequence continues at coordinate 760,387,559 of OY728139.1, read as the reverse complement.
ATATGACTCAAATTGCATGTTTTTAGTTTAAATTTATATTTTGTTAAAAAGAACATGTGACACACTCAAAACCATAAAGACATATTCATATTATTTTTATAATTTATTGAAATGATCATTATATTACTTGTAATGTGTAGAAATGAACTGCATGTCAATCCAATACACAACATGACCGATATGACTCCAAGTGTGTCTTTTTATATAAAATTGACACTTTAAATCAAAACAAACATCACATAATAAAAACTGATAAAATGCATTCATATTGTTTTGATACTTTAGTAAAATGATCCATAAGTCATTTTTGAAATGTAAAAATCAACCACACATGAATCTAATACATGGTGTTCCCGGTATGACTCAAACGGTAGGTCTTGCAGGAGGTTTACAGGTCGAGACTCCCCAAGTACTTATAGGAATAGTATCTTATTTATTTCTTTGTAATACCCCTCCCCAAACTATTTTATAAAATAAATTTTAGTTCAAAACAAATGTGATATAATCAAAAAATATAAAACATATTTAGATTGTTTTGATACTTAGGGCAACAATCCATAAGTCATTTGTGACATATATAAATCATCTGTACCTCAATACAATACATGGTGTGACCCGTATCACTCAAATTCTATGCTTTCAGTTTAAAAATGAAAGTTTATTAATTTATTGTTTCATATTAATGTTTAACTTATTTATTTAAAGTATTACTAGCATAAAAATTATTTTCTTATACAGGTGGATTCTTTTTCTCATGTTGGGGTGGTTTGTTTGACAGCTGATACTATGATTAGGATTTTTTTAGAGGGGTTCTACTGCCAAAGACAATAGAACCACTGATGTTTTTGAATGTTTGTGATAAATTTTACTTGTTAATGTAATTTTATAGAATAATTTATTAAATGTCTATAATATAGTGTTTTTTTCTTGTATTTGTGATGTAATTAGTATTTCAGCTAAATTATAAATTTTCTATATATCAATATTTTATGTTCCAGTGTGCTATAATTTTAACTGTACACTTCATTAGTATGGCCTTTATCGATTCTAATTCTAGGATCGATAAAATATTCATTTATCTATGCTAGTAAAAACAATGATAAAGGGACGCCTTTGTCAACGTTTTTAGCGTTGATGAAAGGGGCCCCCATTTAATTATTCTTAGAACTACAACTCTCTTTTATCAAAGTTAAAGTATTTTCCTGTTTCTTATTATAGCCTTATCTATAGTATTGGTACACAAAGACAAGTCTTCATATCATCAATCATATTTTTTTGAACTTTTGGTGATCAGAACTATATGATGAAGATTTGTCACTACCAAAATGTTCCCTTTAATAGCACACAAAAATGGGATTTAATAGTGATAAAAAGGTGTTGTTTTCCTAAGAACCATTAAAGGGGGGGTCTGTCTATAAATACCTTTATTAAGACTGATAAAGTACTTATTTTTACAATGTTTTGTTTTAATTACAACACACTGAAGAAAATACACCTGTATGAACACACACCTGTATGAAAATTCATAATTTAATTGATGTAAAATTTACATCACAAATAAAAAAACACTATATTTATACATTTGAAATAATGTTTTTTATAATTATATTTTTAATTAATATACACAAACATTTAAAAACATAAATGTTTCATTATATTTGTCTCTCGAAAATCCCTCTAAAAAAAGTCTAATCATGGTATCAATTATCGAAAAAATAAATGCAACTGAAGAAAAAGAATCCACCTGTGTAAGAAAAAAATTGTTAAGTTATTAATATTATAACTAATTAAATTAATCATAAATATGAAACAATACATTAATAAAATTATAATTTAAATAAAAGGACACACTTGGAGTCATACTGGTCACACCATGTGTCAGATTGAGGTGGGTCTGATTTCTACATGTGACAGATTACTTATGAATCATTTTACTAAAGTATCAAAACTAACTGAATCTGTTTTCTCTATTTTGAGTATGTCACTTTTCTTTTTTACAAAAATTTTATTTTAAATATAAAACACACATTTTGAGTCACACCGGTAATATTTTGTGCCAGTTTGACATGAGACTAATTTTTATACATCACAAATTACATATGAATAATTTTCCTAAAATATCAATACAATGCAAGTATATTTTCTTGGTTTTCAGTGAGTGACACATGTTTTGAACTAAAATGTCAATGTTAGACTGATAATGGACACTTTGATTCATATCGGGAACACCGTGTAATGGATTGAGGCATGGATGATTAGTACACATTATATATGACTTCTGGATCATTGTCTTAAAGTATCAAAAAATCAGAATGTGTTTTCTTGGTTTTGAGTATGTCAGTGGTGTTTTTTAATAAAATTTAAATTTTAATTTAAAATACAAATTTAGAGCCATATTGGTCATATTGTGTATCATATTGAGGTGTGGTTGATTCCTTCACATCCCAAATGAAATATGAATCATTTTCCTAAAGTATCAAAATAGTACAAATTTATTTTCTTGGTTTTAAGTATGTCACCCATGTTTTGTACTAAAATATCATTTTTAACTAAAAACAAGCACTTTGAGTCATACTAGTCACATCATGTTTTGGGTTGATGTGATAATGATTCCTACATGTCAATTTTTACTTTTTAATCATTTTCTTAAATTATCAAGAAAATTGGAGTGCATTTTATTGGTTTTCATTGAGTGATGCATTTTTTGAACAAAAATGTCAATTTTAAACTGAATACAGACACTTTGAGTCATACTAGTCACATGGTATATTAGATTGAGGTGAGATTGATTCCGATAGATCAAAAATGACTTATGGATAATTTTCCTAAATTATCAAAACAATATGAATGCATTTTCTCAACCTTGAGTATATCACATGTAATTTTTAATAAAATTAATGTCAATTTTATATAAAAAGACACACGTAGAGTCATACCAGTAACACCATGTGTAAACATTGGGTGAATATGATTCCTATGAAAGAAAAATGTTTTATGACTCATTTTCTTAAAGTATCAAAACAATCCAAATGTGTTGTATCAATTTTTAGTATGTCACTTCTATTTTTTACTAAAATTTCATTTTAAACTTGAAACACACACTTTGAGATATATCAGTCACATCATGTTTTTTTATATGAGATAGATTATTAAATTTTAAAATTGATTTATGAATCATTTTCATAAATTATCAAGACAATCAGAGTGTGTTTTCTTAATTTTCAGTGTTTTGTAAACTTTTTGGACTAAAATTTCAATTTCAAACTGATAATAGAAAATTTGAGTTATACCAGGCACACCATGTATCGAATTTATCTATGGATAATTCCTATAAATAAGAAATGAATTATGGGTAATTTCATATAGTATAAAAACAATATGAATGTTTTTTTATCTATTTTGAGTGTGTCACTTGTCTTTTCTATTAAAAATAATGTTGTTTTTAAATATAAAGACACGATTGAAATCATACGAGGCTCACGGTGTATAATATTGTGGTGCGTATTATTTCTACACATAAAAAAATAATTATGGATTATTTTTATAAATAATAGAAAAATTAATTCATTTTCTTTGTCTTGAGTATGCACTTGTCATTTTTACTAAAATTAATTTCAATTTAAAATAAAAAGACACACATGGAGTCATACCAGTAACATTATGCATTGGATTGAGGTTAGGATGACTTCTACATGTCACAAATTAATTATGGGTCATTTTTATAAATTATGAAAATAATACTAATGCATTTTACATGGTTTTGAGTATTTCACTTGCATTTTTTACTTAAATGTAATTTTAAACTGGAAACACGTAGTTTGAGTCATACCGGTCACATCATGTGTTTTTAGGATGTGATACTGATTCATATACATAAAAAATGACTTATGAATCATTGAAATAAATTATCAAGAAAATCATAGCATTGTTTCTCTATTTTTAGTGACAGGCACACTTTTTGAACTAAAATGTCAATTTTAAACTGATAACGAACGCTTTGAGTCATACTGGGGACACCATGTATTAGATTGAGTTGAGGATAATTAATAAACATCAAGAATGACTTATGGAAAAAATTTTAAAGTATGAAAAAAATCTCGATGTTATTTCTCAGTTTTCGGTATGTCAGTTGTCCTTTTTACTAAAATTAATGTCAATTTTAAATAAAATGATACACTTAGAGTCATATCGGTAATAGCGTGCATCATATTTAAGTTTGGATTATTCTTATATGTCAAAACTTTCTTATGGATCATTTTCATAAATATAAAAATAATAGAAATTCTTTTTCTTGGTTTTGAGTATACAATTTTTTTTTACAAAAATTACATTTTAAATTGAAAACACACACTTTGAGTCATACCAGTCTCATCATGTGTTGGTTTTATATGAGACTTCTTTAAAAATGTCACAAATGACTTATGAATCATTTTACTAAATTATCAATACAATCAAAGTTTTTTTCTCTGTTTCCCATCAGTGAAACACTTTTTGAACATAAATGTCAATTTTAAACTAATAATAGAATTTTTGAGTTATATCGGGATCACCATGTATCAGATTATGGATCATTAAATTCTAACACATCAAAAATGACTTATGGATCATTTTAATAAAGTATGAAAATAATATAAATGTTTTTTCGTAGTTTTGAGTATATGATGTGTATTTTGAACTAAAATATAAATTATAAACTAAAAATGTACAATATGAGTCATAATGAGCACACTGTGTGTTTGATTATGATGTGGATGATTGAGTATGTGATGTTATTTTTTCTTTCAACTATATATAAAAGTCCAGAAAGGAGGTAACTTGTTCCATTTGGATGGAAGAGGAAACCCCATGCTTCCTAAAACTCACCATCCAAAAGAACCATGTTCTCTCTTTTTTAGATTTTTGCAAATAGTTAAAAAAAATATCACTAACAAAAATATATATGAAAAAAATTAAATAATCTATAAAAAAACTAAATAATTATTAAATAAAAATGATAAGGAAATTAACTTAAAAATAGTTAATAAAATAGTGATAAAATTAACTAAATAACTAGTAGGAATTCACATTTTCATGATGTTTGTATACATTATTAACAAATTTAATTATTTCTGTTATCTTAGTTGCATTATCAAAGTCCAATATCTCATGATAATGAGAAACTTTAAACAAACCACCCCAACATGAGTAAAATAATCCACCTATATAAGAATATAATTTTTATATTAGTAATACTGTAGAGAAATAAATTAAACAAAAATATAAAACCTCTCATTATTAAAATTTCAATTTCCAACTAAAACCACAAATTTTGACACATACTAGGTACACCACGTATTGGATTGATGTATGGTTTATTTGATCACATATTTTTATCATACAGTGCATGATCATAGTATATAATTAAATCATCCTTGTTGATGAATTAATTTCTTCAAGATCTCTAAAAAATTAACCAAATAACTGTCAGATAAAAATAATGATGAAATTAACTAAAATAAGTATATAAAATTATGTGATAATATACTAAATAAGAAGTAAGAATTCACATCCTCATGATATATGTGTACATTATGAAACCACATATGTTGCCTATTTGTTTACAATAAAATATATTTCATCTGGTGAATATAGGGAATTTCAATAGTCATGGTAGTAATAGAAAAATATAAATACACAAAGGATTAATAAATATTTTAAATAAAATATTAATTTTCTTTGATAAAACCTCTTCAGGGATGCTAGTTTCTTTATGGTATATGATAACTCCCATAAATTTTTAAACATAATAACCAAAAAAATTTCCATTGGTTTGTATTGAACAATGCAGAAACATTGAAAATAATAAGTAATCTTTTTATTTGTGTTTTTATGGTGAATGATTATTATATATACCCTAATAATTATCCACTTGTAGAAGTCGATGAGTTTCTTGTATGCATGGACTGTCCTCATTCCATGATTTTGATTATATTTAAACACCAGCCTATCATAACATAATTCTCAATAAAACATAATATAAAATATATATCATTAATTTTAGTTATAAAATGTTGGATGTTGTGTATTATAAATTTAAAAACATCATCATGTTTTCTCAGATTCGTTGGGTACCCATGCAGAAAATCAAGAAAATAAATCTTTGGAGTTCCCAAATTGATTGCAATGAGAATACAATTTCTCCTAAAAACAAAAAGGAATAAGTAATGAATGGAATTAAAATTTATTTTGTATGAAGAAATTATAAATTTTTACCCTTATATCATTGGTAATAATAAGATTATATTGTCCATAAGTTTTCTTTTAAACACTACGTCTAGTTTTTACACAATTACACTAATTTAATATGAATTTAGTGAGGTTAGTTGTGTAGAAATGATGTGAGTACTAATAAATATAATTTTTTTCATAGGGTTTTCCCTTTAAATATTATTGATATAGACCCATGAAAAAATATGAAATGTATTTAGTCATAATTAACATAGTAGAATAGAAATTGGAAAAAATCATGAAAACACACATCATATATACATTTACAACTTAGACTCTTATCCAATCAAAATTTAGTATTTCATTTACATTATTAATATTAATGTAGTATGTAATGGATTATCTATACATTTGTTCTTCAAAATAAACTATGACCTTACATCCATTTCGTAACCATGTATCTGCATGAACCTTCAATATTAATAAATGTGGATATTTAATGTATTGGGAAAAGGTTCTTTGTAAAGACATTTTTAATTAATTGATTGATCCTTTATATGATTTGGACTCAACATTTTGTTTCACCCCTTCCCTTTTTCCATCTATAATAATATTCATCGATTTAGACCTTTTTCATTAATTGTTAAAGGTTTTTCATGGAAAAAAATTTGGAAATGGATACGCACTTATTGACATGTTTCTTAAAAGATATAATGACCATTATGTGAATGATCCAATAGTTTGATCAACCATATGAATATCTTTATCATAAAGTGTAATAATTATCTCAGTGCATGCACAGGATGGTCCCGATGGTATAGCCATACCCTCTCATTCTGAAAAATCCATTTGGATTTGCTTTGGTGAGTGCACCTGCTCTGAATCCTCTTCTGGGGATTCTTTTTTTTAGTGTGTCTAGGGCAACTACATGTGGCCCGAAGGCCTTGAGGTGTACTGAAATACCTACTGACCTGAAGGCCTGGGGGGCCCTAAATCCTTAAGGACTCCAAACCCAAACTAGTGGCCCACGGTGAATAGTTGTAGCTTCTACAGTACCGAACAGTACCTACTACAGTAACTGTTATAGTTCCTTCTACAGTAACTCCAAGCCCATGAGCTATGCTAATCCTCACTCTCACATGCCCTATTGGGATTTGTGTATTGTGTAGGATATCTTGTTAGATATTGAAAAATGTATCCCTCAAAATAAGGTGATGGATGGGTGTTGATAGATATAAATCACGATCATTTTCACCATTTAGAATATCAGTACAAGAAAGGTATCAATGTCTATATAATTTATATTTCATTGATATGATTATTATAATATTTAATACCTTATCTAAGACAGATCTTTAAGGTTAATGGCTTGCTAAAATCAGGTGGGTGATCTTAACACATTGGTTTTTCTTGATTTTTTTCTTCTCTTTTCTTCATTCCTATAACAATTTATAGCAACTTTGACTAACAATTAAATTTTTCTTCAAGATCATATAATTTTTCTTGCATCTATTTTATTTGTTTATATTTATCCTCATGTTATTTTCTTTTATCAAAATATGTTTGGGGTTTCACCCCAAAAACCTGAAATTCTAACACGACCATGTTGTTCTAGTCAATTCAAGGCTAATGATAGTAGTTGTTCATCTAGTACAACTAATTATTATTCTTATGCCTGAGTCAGATAAAAAATATAGGAAAATAATAAATCGTTATTATGCAATACAAACATAAATAAAAACAATTTTTTATTATGTCATTGTTACACATGATTCATTCACTTTTTATGTGTTTTCATCAATTACTTTCCCATATTTACTTATGTGTGACTCATTCTAAAACACATTACTTAGTATGGAAATGGATTTAGATTTGGATTCATCAATATTCATATAAACAGAGGAATGTAATAATGTTGTTTTTTTCTATCACATAAAAGTATTATGATATATTTAAAATGTGTACAAGTTTTTTTTAAGTGAACCATACCCTATCCTTGGTTTATGATATGGATGTGATAGTTTTACTACATGTTTATTATTTTCATCACTCAATTTTTGTTTCACAAATTAATAATTCTTAATCAAAGTGATTGATACACGTATTGTCAAACTATTTATTACTAGACACAATGTACGTAAAAATATGTCTCCTCACAATAGATAGTAAATGCATCCCATGCTTCTTAGATTATCAAGTGTGTATACATCTTCAATGGGTGCATGCTTATTTTCCCTTTAGTTTCCTTGATATGAAACTTTTTTATAATTTTTTGAAATCCTCTATGATCATTTCCAACAATCATTACTAAAACATTCTTTCATAATTCATCTATTATAAATTCACTCTGCAAGAGATAATGAAGAGTAAGTCAATTTTTCATTATTATTTTTAGTAAAATAAAGAAATTATATCATAATCTTACACTAATATCTTCCTAAATCAGTATCTTAATCATGGTAACAACATTGTGCCATGAATCTATATCAATCATCACGTGTTGTCGAGTGGTGATCCTACAAAAATGAATAAACCTATAATTGTTGGGGTTAACATCCTGGACACATGAATTCTATCCAACCACAAATTTGATTCCTTTGTTTATTTCCTTAATAATTTTTGCTAACACCTCACTCTAGATTTTTATAAGATTCCGGTTGTTCATATTTTACCATTTCCTTAGGTTCAATTACATCAATATATTGTTCTTTTGGATTGGTTGCACCAGGATGTGTAGAAGGTTGTCATTCCTCTGTAATGGGAGCACAAGTAGGTTGAAAACCCTATTATTACTTGATATTGAGAGAATCGACATGTGTAGAAGTAATTATATATAGAATTGGATGAACATTTAATTTAGATTACATAAATGCATTAGTGAAGAGATAATAATATGAGATAACATGATATATATTAACAAAAAGAATATAACCTCATTATTGAACGTAAGTTTTTTCAAAGTTTGAAGGGATTTAAACCCTCTATATATTATTCAAATATCTTAATTGAGTTCTTCTCTAACATACATTACCCCATCAATATTGGGACCACATCCAAATGATTATGATATCCCAATGAAAGATTTATCCTTAATTAAATTTTCCTTTGACCCTTCAGTGGTATTGGTTGATAACAATATAATTGAAAACATTCATTTTATAAGATCTAGAACATAAAATACTTGTAATACATGTGATTCCATTATAAATTATTCATATTTATACCCTTCCTTATTGAAATCGTTTTTCATAAATTCCAATTCATATATTTTAAGTGTAATATTATTATCAAGCCACCTGCATTAAAAAATTTTCCCTGGGAATTTTGTATAATCAACTCCCATATTTGTTTCATGATGCTAAAGTATAATTTTTTTCATAAATTGGATTTCTTTCCTTCATACTAGATATACACATCACTTCAGCCACCAGTGTAACTCCACTATTTTAAATGGTACTTCTGTCATAAAGTTAATTTGTATAGAATTTATAACTATTAATTACATAACCATTATATTATAATGCATGCACACTTGGTCCTCCTACTATCCACCAAAGTCTTCTTGAAATTGAATCTGGATTTTTATCTAACTCATTAAAAATATGGACTTAAAACAACACCATAAATTATTTATTATGTGTATTTGATATCCATATTTCATCCCTTGATAGATTTAAATGCCTATGAATTTATTTGTGGGTTTCAACATAGCTTTAAACCTCTAAACTATTATATAAACCATAAATTTGGGTATATTACTGATCTATAATAGTGTTTGTGATAACATCTATTATAGATTTTCATTTTCCCCCAAGATGCCCAATGTGATGAGATTCGGGTAGACCAATGATTTGTACACCAACCAGGTAGTTAGTACATAATTCCATGGAATCCTAGACAATATATCACTCTATAATACAACCTTTTATTTGACTTCAATTTTTGGCATACCATTTCAAAATATTAATATACCGTTTAATAGAGTATATCTATATATAATGTATAGGAACACATAGTAAAATATATCTTACCAGGTGAAATATCAAGTGTACCATTATATAAAAGGATTTTGAAGGGAATAAAATTTCCTATTCACATAATATGATGGAAATTTCCTTTTCCATAGTTTCAAATTTCATGGGGTATATAATTTTATAGAATATATCTTTCAAAAATAAACATATCTTGGTTAATGTATGATGAAAATTGTTGGAAAAACAAAATGTAAAGCTACAAGCATTATATCTTTCATCAAAATATGAAATTCTTGTGATTTTAGACCCATTAACTTTAAATAATTTTTTAACATGATATTATTCGTATTCAATTAATACCCCTATTGAAACTTTACATCATTTAAGATGTTGAAAAACATATATTTATCCTTCCTGAAAAGAGTATAAGGAACTGGAGGAAGAAATTACCATTTTTTACCCTTCAGTAGTGCCAACTCTTCTCATATTCCCATGTCAATCATGTACAAACTAGCCTTAAATCAATACTTTTTTTCAGGTGAATTTAAAAAACATTCCAATGAAACTATCACATAGATTTTTTTTCAACATGAATAACATCAGGAAAATTCATGATGTACAAACAATTCTAATATGTTAATTAAAAAAAATCTTTTTCCAATTAGTTTTCATAAGTTTTTTCGAAATTGATTTAAAAAAATAATTTTCCAATTATTTTACTTTCTCAAATAGTCTATCACCTATTATTAGAGATGGTGTTGTATATTATTCAGAACTCCCATCGATTTATGTTTTCCATGATTGGAACTTATTTCACTCAGGTAGAAATCTGTGATTTCATAGAAACACAATCTTCGATGAATGTTTCAACCTAAAATACTATGTACCGTGTTCACAAATAGAAAAGACTTTAGTTCCTTTCTTTCAATATCCGAAAAAAATTCTATAAGTAGGAAAGTCATGTATCTCATCTTTTAACATGGATCTCAATATGAAATATTCATTTCTATAAGCATTATACAATGTAACTCCTGAATCCTAAAATAATTTCAAATAGTTGATAAATGGAGTCAAATAAAAATCAATATCATTACCTGTTTGTTTTTTTCTCGATATAAGTAGATATAACATAATGTATTTTCATTTTATGCATAACCACAGTGGAAGGTTATAATTTAGCAACCTAAATAGACATGTTCTATGAGTTCTACTCTGTTAACCAAAATGATTCACTCCATCTTTAGATTGTGAAAAAATGATCGTTTCTCGACACATTTATAAATTTAGGACACTCATGATCAATTCTCTTCCACTGAGAACAGTATGTCAGGTGATGAAGTTTCATGTCTTTATTTCTTGTATCTATGTTCCACATCAATTATCTTGCAGTCTCCACACATCTATATAGGAACCTAAAACATGTAATCATTGGAAAGTACCATAAAACTTTCATAGTGCCTGATTCATCTTTCTTGTATCGAGAAGCTCCGCACTTTATATATTCTTTAATTGTTTTTTTCTACTTGAAAAATAGATTGATGTAATTTGGAATGGAATGTATTATTTTAGATATCATACTCATTAAATGTAGAATTAATTTAGAGACATATGTTTAGTTGGGAAGATCATTATCTTCTAGGATCATATCATTCAAGGGAGAAATTAGTTCAGTAAAAATGGAATCACTCCAACTATTTTCAATTTTTAAATTATACTACTTCCGTAAGACTAAAAATGATATATATTTAGTGCAACTAGTATATAATAAAATATTTTTACAACTCTTTAACTTCTCAATTTTGTTTACAATCATGAAGTTCATCTTCAACAATCATTTTCATTTCCTCAATATGATGTCCATCATTATTCACTCCTATAATCACATCCTTGATACATTATTCTTCATTGTCCATGCTTATAATCATATTAGATGATCCATAAATTGTGTTACCATCCTAGTCACTAGTTACATTCAATTGTTCCCTGTGTTTAGTGAAACATTTATAACTTTGATCTATTTTGTAATAGATCAATTTCTCTTCCAACTCCTCTAGAATAATTATTCTTGAATAATAATAGCGTAAACACAGACAAAATATTTTAGAATAGTTATAAGCATGATATTTTTCAAGCATTATGAACTCTTTCACCACATATTCATACTCTTTTTCATAGTATTGGCATCCATCTATTTTTTGAAAAAATTATAAACTCTTTTCCCACATATTCACTCTTTTTCCATATAATTGGCATCCATTTATTCTTTTATCCATAAAATAAATTACTATCATAGTAACTAGCTATATTAACTTTTTAGCTGTGTTTATCCCAAACTTTATAACTTTGATCTATTTTGTGACAGATCAACTATTCTTCCAACTCCTCTAGAATTAATATTCCTGAATAACAACAACGTAAAAAAAAATTTAGAATCTCCATAGGCATGATATTTTGTAAACTTTATGAAATCTTTCACCACATATTAATACTCTTTTTTCATATGATTGGAATCCATCCATTTTTTATTCATTTACACCCTATTTAATTTTTTAATATTAAAATTTAACAAAATAAATAAAAAAAAGGTTATTTCAAATATGGGGAACCCAAAATTTTAATGTTTCAAATAATTTCAGAATTCTTTGAAGGAAATGGTTAATTGAATTTAAGAAAAAAACTAATCTACAGGTGGTAGGGGTTATCCTTTGAATTCATCCATGATGATCACTAGTTCCTAGTATGAGATGAATACTACTCAAGGTAGTTCAAGAAACATAAGTGGATGTCCATAAGATAAATTGGATGACTCTTAGGAATCCAAATGAAATAATAAATGTTTAAAAAATAAAGTATACGAGGATGATAGTTGTCTTCTTAAATCAATATATTCCCAATATAGGGAGTTGGGTAAGCACTAGACAACATTTCTTAGCTTGTTGTCTAATGTTTTAAAAAAAGAAACAACATCAATTTTATTCCTAAAAGGGACTCCTTGATTGGTATGGCCATGAGAAGGCTCTGGTGGATGGTCTTACATGCAGTCATTCTGAGATAACTATTTCAGTTTAAACATTCAAAGTAATCCTTCAATTACTCTATGAAAAGTAAAAGACTTTTGGTATGATGGCTTAATTTCAGTAGTGATTAGCTTTCTATGAGTCCAAGGTTGCGGGAATGGGGTCATGATGGGTATCATATGGGTTGGATGGAGTTAGTGATATTCCCTTTTGATGGTATTATTATCAATCTATATATATAGTAAGTGGGATTATATGTATCTAAGAGGACTCTTAAAGTTAATATGATCATATAAATATAGATACCACCTTTTTCCTTACACATTTATGAATTTATAAATATAGATACCACCCATCCTTTTGCATTTAAAAATATAGTTACCACTGTACTTTTTGAAATATATTTTAAGGATTGTTTGAAAAGGGAATGTAAATTAGATAATTTATTTTGATCCATTGAAAAACAATTGATGTTAGTGTGCATTACTAAGGATATGTTTTCCATCGTTTTCCAGAACTGCTCATCGCAATTAAATTTGAATTCATGCTTCCTAAAAAAAGGAATGTCCTCATCATTTACTCTTTATTGATGTTGTCCACTATTTTAATATTTCATTTTTTTTATTTGATATATATTAATTGGCATTGTATATTTTTCTATGGAAATATCATTATTCAAAGAGGCCATAAAAATGGGGGAAGTGTACAACCAATTGTACGTTAGTTTTGATTTATTTCCCTTTTTTATTTTAATAATGATGAATCCATTAGAATTTTGATTTTTAAAATTTTTTTATTCAAGTTTCCATTAATATTTAGATTTTACAAATTTAGATATAAATATATTGTTTCATATTATGACTTCATACAAAATATAGTTATTCATGTTTCCATCGAGATCTAAGAACCACTGTAATTTAAGTGTTTTGGTATTTTACATATTTCTAATCTTTTCATTCTAAATACATGCTTTTTTCTAAATACATGTAATGTATATTCTCAGTCAAAATCTACACAATTTGTTTAGGAATTTTTATATTTTTAAAAGAAAATACTTATTTTCAATATGCATCATTTATCTGCTATTTTAATTTTTTGAATATGAATGTAACTTATTAAATTTGAAAAATATGATTATTTTAAAAAAACATAGTTGGTATCCTCCCATCAAAAAATGGATAAAATTGAAAAGCAAATATTTTTCATGATTGTTTGAAAATATATCTATGAAAGTAAGATGTTCATTTTTTATAAAAAAAGTCTCATGAGGTCATCATTTAAATATATTTTTACCCAATGTAAATAATCCACTCATTTAAGGAAACCATGATTTAAAACATTTTCTGATGTGATTCCATTTATAAAAAAATAAATTGTTTCTAGGTTATGATTTACAATACACTTTTATTTAACATAAGGGATGAAAATATGAATCTTAAACCAAGGTAAAGAACACACTAGAATAATAAAACAATACATTTAAAATTTGTAAAAACTCTAATGATAATGAAACTATTATATAAAAAACATTAATATATATAGAAAATAATAGTATCTGCTGAAGTAGATGAAAAATAGAAAAATATAGGTTGTAATGACATCAAATAAAATAGAAGAAAATTAAAAAATATAGGTAGAAATAGTAATCACTTTAGAATAAAAAAATAAAAAATATATAGGATATATGACACACTAAAGTAATAAAAAGAAATAGCTTCATGTCACTAGTTAGCACAATGAAATGGACTAGTGGAGAGTAGTAGTATCAGGTCACTAGTCTTGATGAAAACTAACCTAGTAGAGGGGAGTTGTCTCACATCACTAGTCGAGAAGATAAACTAAACTAGTGGAGAGGTTCAGTGTCATATTATAATTAAATTTCATTCAAAAACCTACTAGAGAGGTATAATATCACATCACTAGAAAAAACAACACACTGAACTATTTAGATTAAAGAATTATTTCAAGAAAAATTGCATCTTAAGAAAACCGCATTTTTAAAGTGAAAACATCTAATTTGGAAACATATCTTGAAAATAAAATTACATAAAAATACTTTATAAAGTCCTTTTAAAGCATTAAATTCTTTCATAAATGACTCTTAGCTATATCCTTATCCAAATAACAAAACAAATAGCCATAAAACACCTCAAACAAACATTAAATAATAAGGTATAACAAAAAATAAAATCTGATCCATAATTTGTAAGATATTTTCCAAAAAACATGAGTCTCCTCCCTTTGAGATCTTACTTAATGTAAAAAATCTTCATAATTTATAAAAAAAATCCTAAACAGATAATAAGTAATTTAATGAAGCAACAGGGGTTCATAGTATTTGAAAAATAGTTTTATATCTTAAAACTTTAGTATAAAACCCTTTCATATAAAATTAAAACCCAAGTAAATTATCATCATAGGGTGAAATCCACTAACTAATCATGATAGAATTCATAAAATAATTTAAAAAATATTAAGAACCATAAGAAATCATGGTTTTAAATATAAAAATTCATGCATGGAGAAAACTACCTTAAATCCATATCTTTTACATGGTACCATACTAAACCACCAAAATAAGGAAATACAAACCCTTATAATTCAGTTAAAATCCTTTAAATAAGAAAAATAAAGTTATAATCACGTTGGACGGAGTTGTAGGTCACCAAATATGAAGTTCCAAAGGATCAAATAATAACTAAGAAGGGGGGTTGAATCAGTTGTATACTTTGTATATGTCTTAAAACTTTTAGAAACTTAACCCCTTAAATCTATTAAATTGCATTACCATGTAATCTTTTAGTAAATAATAATCCATTGAAAAGTAGTAAATAAAGAAAAGAACACAATATTTAATTGGTTTAGCCTTTGTGTGAGAACCTATATCATTATCTTATCCACTCCAATTGGTCTATAGAAATTCACTATTATGGAGAAGTGAATAAAACATGTGAAAATCCCATTAGATACCCTATATCTCCTAAAATAAATGAATATATTGTCTCCCATCAGTTTATAATTTTTTCTTACAAACAATTGATCTAAAACAAAATAATAAAGGCTTTGTTAAAAATGCATCACGGTGCTCTCTCCGGAAGACTCAGTCTGATGTGGCTGGGTCTAATTCTACCAGTTTAATGAGACTAGGTATGATGGAATCAATCCTATGAATTAATTATAATGGAATTAGTATGATGAACTCATTCTCAATAAGCAATACTCAAACTCAACTAAAATTCCTTGTCTGATATTCCTCATCCTAGTAAAAAAATCTGATGTCTAACCTTCTAATGAGGTCTCAAACCAGAAAGATAACTTTGACATGAAATCCTACAACACTATTCCTTTCCCATTAACCTGAAACATTGAAAATTATGAATTTATTGTGCTTCTATTTATAGAAATCCATGAATGTAAAAGGCAGGAAACTGAAAAACATTTCCCACTTAATCAAATTCAAAAATTCCTAGATCTTTTCATATTTTAATTTCAAGTTTGACCACTTAAACTCTTCACTAATATTCTTTAGTTTTCTCCATAATCAGTATTCTCATACTTCCAAACTTTCCTTTAGTATGATGTAACTTCCTCATCTCATTACAATGGAACTTCCTCTGCTCATTATGATGTAACTTCCCCAGCTCATTATGATGGGACATTCTTAGCTCATTATAATGAAACTTCCTTATCTAATTACAATGGATCTTCTATATCTCATTCCAAATTTAATTTCCTAATCAATGTTATTGGGATTTACTTTCCTTCTCATAGTCATTCTGATTGACTTTCCTCTATAGATTCAGTTTTATTGACTTTCCTCCTAAGAGTTTGTGTGATGAAACTTCATTATCTTTAGTCTGATAGAATCCTTATAATGATGTAACTCTCATTATGATTGAATTTTCATTAAAATTTAATTATAATTACGATGGAAACTCTTCTCTATATCTTTGAAATTATTCAAAACTCATCTGCTATAATGCATTTAGACTTATGATAACTTTGGTTCCCTGTAATTATGGATCTGATGCAAAAATTTTCTTGATTCCTGGAACCAATAAAATCTTTACAATTCCTCTATTTCTTAAAAATCCTTTATTATGAGAGTTTTCATGATTTATGATAAATTCAATATTAAAAAGAAACATCTAACTTACATAGGAAAGTATTATGACTTCCCTTACATTCAACTCCTTCCTTCTTTCTAACCAAAACTCAATATGATTGGTTGCACCTATTCTTCCCCTATTATTTATAAGGCTTGCATTACAAGTGTTATATAAAAATTATGATATTTTAGAATTAAAAAACAAAAAATAATCATTTTTATTGCGGTTATAAATTTTAAAAACTTTCTTAATCCTCACATCATTTTCCTCATTCAACCTCTTCAATATCATTCTAACTTTCTAACCAAAACTGAGTCCAATGAGACATGAACTTCATACTAATTGACCTGAGACCGATGGAGAGTTCAATTAATAACTTTATATTTATAAAAAAAAATTCAAGCAGTGATACTCAGTATGATACTCTATGTTTTGTTATGCTTATTCTGAACTTCTAAATCTAGAAAAAACTTTCTCAAAAACAAAATCCCCCCCCCTTTGTTTGAGTATGAACATTTAGTAACTTTCAACTCTTTTTCAGAAACATTATTTTAAAAAAGATTAGTTTTAAACCGATAAAAAAAACTTTTTTAAAACAAAACATCCCAATGGTTCTTCAATATTCCCTTTAGTATTTGTTTGAAATCTTTCATTAAAAACTTTTTAAACTCATTTTTTGTAAAAAACTCAATTTTGTTTACTTTTAATAAAACATATCCTTTCTCAAAAGAGAGTTTCTTGACACTACACTACTGTATAATGTAATGTTTTTGAAGGAATTACATCCCTCTCTAATAAGAATATTTCACTTCCATGTTAAGATAAACTCCCCCTCACTTTTATCTTTCCTGTATTTTCTTTTTATCTCCCCCTATATTGTTGTCTCTCCCATTAGCTTATAACCACAACTAGAAATTCATAGAAGAAAGATAATTAAAGACATATTATAGTGTGAAAAGTTAATACTTTCTCTATACCTTTTTTAACATAATCCAAAGAATTATGGGGGGATTACTTATGATATTTAGTAAGTAATTGGATAAGGATAAACATGAAATTATAGGCTCAAATAAACAAACCTTTATTTTGGAATTGCATTTATGAAGATATCATCAATTTGGTTCTTAGTTGAGATATATTCCAGAAAGAATATTTTATAGTTACTTTCCCTTTTATAAAGTGAAACTTTATATCAATGTGTTTTGATATTTAATGTTTGATTGTTTTTTTAGAAATATTAATTGCACTCTGATTAACACAAAGTTCCTTCAATGGTTTCGAAACTTTTTCTTTAAAATATTCCAACTGAACATTCATCTAGAATATATGAGAAAAATCCCAAGTAGCCATAACATATTTTGATTCTACTACATTCAAATTTATTGAACCTTTTTTCTTACTATACCGAATTAAAAAACATTCACCCAAGAAAAACATTCCTATTTAGGTTTATTTTTTATCATTACAATCTCCAACCCAATCATCATCAGTATAACCATGAAACTTTGTCTCATAATTTCTTTTGAATAACAACCCATGGGTAGTTTTTCATTCAATATATCTCATATTTCCATTTACTGCCAACATATGTGATTCTTTTAGATTACTTTGATACATGGAACATAAATTCACAGCATAAAAAATATCAAGAATGGAGGTTGTATGGTAAAGTAGAATTCCTATTAGCTTCAGAAATTCATCCAGAATCACACTTTTACCAAACTCATATTTACTTGACTTCATCCCCACTTATATAGGATTATAAACTTCTTTGGATTATTCCATGACAATGTTTTGTAAAAATTCCTTGGTATATTTTTCTTAAGATAGGAAAATACATTTCTCTTTTTGTTAAACTTGTAAACCAAGGAAGAATGTTAATTCCCCTAACATTGACATATCAAAGTAAATATTTTTTTATTCAGAATTTTTTTTACAAAAATCTTCTCTATTTTTAGAAAAAATTATATCATCCACAAAAACAATAACAATTAGAGTTTTAAAGTCAACATATTTCACATATAAGTTTCTTTCGGTAATTCATTTATAAAAATTCAACATTATCCAAAAACACCTGATTAGAAAAACTATAATATGGAGATTTTTTTCATCTCATACGAAGATTTATTCAATATAAAACTTTGCTTTTATCCTCATCAAGTGGAAACCCACAAGGTTGTTTAATGAAAACTTCTTACTCAATTTCTCAATTGAGAAATTATAACTTTACATCCATATGATATAATTTGTAATTATGGTGAGTATCCACTTCTAGAAACATTCTAATAGTTTCTAACCTTAAAACAATGGAAAAGGATTCATCAAAATCTTCACCTTCCACCTGTTCACAGCCTTTACAAATAATCCTAGATTTATTTCCTGAATCATCTCCATGTTAATTTAACTTGTTTATGTAAACCCATTTTTTATGATTTCACTTTTAGATTTAGGATGTGGAACAAGTTCTTATGTTTCATTTTTCTCAATTTGATCCAAATCTTCATTCATATCATTCACTCATTCTTTAGGTTGAATATATTTTGAAAATAACTCTGGTTCAACTTTTGAGATAAGTGATGTTTGATTTTATAATTTCATATTTCTTATAGTATTAACTGGAGGCTTCTAATTCCCAAAAATATTTTTCGTCTAAACATGTTTTGGTAAAGTATGAAATTTAAAATTTCCTCTTCCTGTTTCACTTTCCTCGTCACACAATTCATCTGAATCTTCATGCACATCACTTTGCTCACTTTCATTTTTGTTGAAAATTTTTTATTTTTCTCCTCAACATTCCCACCAAATTTTGTTAAAGAAATTGGATTCTCAAAACCTTCAACATCATTTGAGTTAACCAAATTTGGTTTAATTTTTTTCCAACATTTGTAACTTCTTTTATTGGGTTAATAACCAATAAGGGTTCCTTCATCTTTTTTCTAATCAAATCTTCCTAGATCTGAATTCTTGATTTTATGTTAACATGGACTTAAAAAAACTTTGAAGTACTTCAATGGAGGATTTTTGTTATACCACATTTCATAAGAATTTATTTTGGATTCTGATCTCAACAAACATCTTCCCTAAATATGTATATTATTACTTACAAATTCTCTCTAGTAGAATATTGAAAGTTCGTATTCTACTAACAAACTTCTTCCCATTTCCACCAAACATATATTATTTATTTTTGCTAATACATTTTCATATTGAGTGTATGGGGCACTATACTGATGTTTTATACCATGCTTACTCCGATATGTTTCAATAGTATTTCTTGTGAAGTTGGTACCATTATCTTTTTTTAACTTATTTATATAAAATCCCAATTGTCTCACAACTTATTTTCTAAAAAATATTAACATTTATGAAACCTCTGACTTGTGTATCATAAACATGATGTTTTTTATCCACATAAAATCATTAATAAAATTGATAATGTATAAATATTATTATTTTTTGATTGGTGTCTCATTTAACCACATAACTTCGAATGAATATGTTCAAGTGGTCTGGTAGACTAAATCTCAAATTTATTATGACTTTTATTAGTTATCTTCCCTTTCTGACAAGTATCACAAACATCTTATTCCCTTCTTTTCTATTTTAGATAATTTCATACAACATCAATTTTAGAAAAACAATTCATGTATTTATTTCCAAGGTGTCTAATTCTTCTGTGCCCTTACTTATTCTCAACTTCAACAATTAGGTAATATGAGTTGTTAAAATATACTATTTGGAAGATATTCCCACTGGTTCTTTCTCCTTTTATAATAGATTTTACATATTTCACAGTTTTGATAACACAAGAATCCTTCCTAAAGATCAGTTCTCTTTCACCATCACAAAGTTGACTTACACTAACTAAGTTATGTTTTAGCACTTCAACAAAAAAACTTCCTAATATTTAAATGTTTATGATTGAATCTCACCCATTCTGATTCCTCTAGTTTTAAGGAATTATCATTCACAATGGTAACAACACCTTCATCATGATTTTAAAAAGATTTCAATATTTTTAAATCACCTGTAATGTGTGAAGAACAACCACTATCAAGTATCCATGATTTTAACATTTTTACTTTCTTTCAAGGGAGTCTCAACAACAAAAACACTTTCCTCAACATTCTTCTTTTGATCTTGCTTTTCTTTTCTCCCATAAAAAAACTGGTTCTAGAAAGAGTTTCTTACATCTTTCAGCATAATGAACATCTTGATCACATATTCCACAAAATTCATCCAGACATTCAAATTGTTTTTTTGGTAATTTTATAACATCTTGATATTTTTATTTTCTAACTTTTTATGTCATAATAAGGTTACGCATTCTATTTTAACTATTTCTCCAACTCTGTTCAAACCTTATTATAAGAAGTGATATGTTATTCTGATAATTACAATCCATGTTCACATATATTTGAAAACACTAATAGAATCCATCAAATATTGATTTTTTGTTGAAGTATAATTTTATTTATAGAAACTTTGTTGAGGTTGATAACTTCTTCTTGCTCTAAACTACTCTTGTTGTGGACCATATTTCCTTCTTATTAAGTTTCCAAATTTTATAGATGTGATAGGTTTCTCACATCCTTTATCCACCCAAAATATCTCAGTAAGTTTCTTATCACCTGAAATGTTATAAAATCAGATGAAATGTTATTTTTTGAGGGTCAGTAATTCACCAGATTATTAATTTGAGCTTTATCAGCAACTTTAAAAGTCTAAACTTTTACTTCTGAAGCTTTTTTGATGTTTTCATTCATTATCCTAAATTTACTTTCAGAATTAAGAATTTTATATTGAAACTTATTGACTTATTATTCTGTAGCTTCCAATCTATTACTAATATCTCTATCCATATTTCCTTATTCAATATATCTTAATTTGTAACTTAAGATCTATTGAATGTATTATTACTCCTAGTTGATGACATCTTTTCTTCCTTCAAAAAAATATTCAAAATATTTCTTCATTATCATAAATTCATTCTTGAGAGTTATGTTTTTCTCAACACAAGAAACATGTTCTATTATGATTTGATACTCTATATATGATTCTTCACCACCTTCTTTTCTATTTGAGGAATATTTTTTTCTCAACTTTTGCATTGCAGGTTATAAATTTTTTTGAACTTTCATCTTCCAAATAATTGTTATCAGTTGAGTTTGATTCAAATTTATTACTCAACATACTTCTTTCATTTCCATTAAACTTCTTCTTATTTATTTTGGATGACTTTTCTTCCTTAGAAATTTTTTTCCACTCCTTCCATTAATGTGTTTCATCATAATCATATTCATACTCACCAGATTTCTTCTAGGGTAAATTCGTAGAAAAGTGTCTAATTCCACCACACTCAAAACATTTAAGAGGAATTTTTTCCATAATTTCTTTTTCCTCTTATATAGTTCTTAGAGATAAGATACATGATTTTATCATTCAACTCATCATCCTATATATCTTTAAAATCATAAAGATTTACATCTTAAACATCTTAAGTTTTCATTTTTCGCATATCTTGAAAAACCATTTCATATTTCAACTTCTTTTTGAACATTGGATATTTCCACATTTCATAAGCTATAAGAAATTTATGAAATTAATCAAGAGATAAATCATCCTTATCTTATAAAGAGGAAATTTTAGAATAAAACCAATCTGAAAATTTTCTCATAAGTTTCTTCACAATTGTAGACTCTTATAGAACTTCTCAAAATTCTCTAATGTTGCAAACAATTTCATTTACCCTAATGAAGTATTCATAAATAGTTTATTCATCTCTAATTATTATGACTTCAAACATACTATGCTATATTTTTAGCTTTGTTTCCTTCACTTTAGTATTCCCTTCAAAAATAATTTACAGCTTATCCCACATACTCTTTGATGTTTTGAGACCCATCACCTTCATATAAACATTTTATGACAGTGGCATAAGAATATCATTCAATGATTTTCAATCAACTTCAATATTTCCCTTATTAGAAAAATTCATCGGGGTATATTCTTCAATAGCTAGAAAGCCAATTATAGTAGTATTGACTACTTATAGTATAGGAGATATAGTATAAAGAATCATCCTATTTTTCCATCCATAATAACTTTTTCCATAATATTCTAGAATTCCTCTAATATTGACAAAATTGATATTATTTATGATAAGGATTCATCAATGGTACCTTTTCTCTAATACTA
Organism: Viscum album; assembly: GCA_963277665.1. Taxonomy (NCBI): domain Eukaryota; kingdom Viridiplantae; phylum Streptophyta; class Magnoliopsida; order Santalales; family Viscaceae; genus Viscum; species Viscum album. The sequence continues at coordinate 760,364,054 of OY728139.1, read as the reverse complement.
ATTTAAGTTCCAAAGGATCTAATAACAACTAAGAAGGGGGGGGGGTGAATAAGTTTTATACTTTTTATTTTTTTTAAAAAAAATAAAAACTTAACCCCTTCAACATGTTAAAGTTCATTACCTTATCATATTTTAGTAAATACTCATGCATGAAAAAATAGGAAAGAAAATAAAGAACACAAGATTTAAAAGGTCTGGGCTCAGTGTGAGTAGTTACTTCTTTTCCATTCCCACTCCTATGGGTCTATATAAATTCACTATTATGAATAAGTGAATAAAATTTATACTAAATCCTATTAGAGATATTATACATATAGGAATTATTATATCCTCAGTATGATGTGGTTGTGTCCAATTCTCTCAGTCTGATGAGGCTGGGTCTGATAAAATTAGTTTGATGGATTTAGTTTGATGGACTCAGTATGATGAACCCATTCTCAATCTGCATTACTCAAACACTACTCAAATTCTCATTCCAATCTCCTCATTCTGATAAAAAAACCATTAGATATCCAAACTTCTAATTAGGTCTTGGTCTGAAAAGATAAATTTGACATGAAATTATGTAGTTCTATTCCTTTTCTTCTCAGATGAAAATTTTAAAAGTATGAATGTATTGTGCTTCTATTTATTGGCATCCCATAGTGGAAAATCTAGGAAATTGAATAACTTTTCCTTCTAACTCAAATTCAAAAATACTAAGATATATGAATATTTTAATTTAATGTTTGACCAATGAAACTCTTCTCTAATATTATAGAAAATTCTTGAGTCTTCTCCATAATTAGTATTCTCAGGCGTCCAAACTTTTCATTAGTATGATGGAGCTTTCTCATCTCATTACGATGGAACTTTCTTAACTCATTACAATGGAACTTCCTCGGTTCATTATGATGGAACTTACTCAGCTCATTATGATGGAACTTCCTTATCTCACTATGATGAAACATCCTTAGCTCATTATTAATTGACTTTCTTCATCAGAGTTAGTCAGATCAACTTTCCTTCTTAGAGAGAGTCCAGTTGACATTCCTCCTCAGAGTTAGGCTTATTGAATTATCTTATTAGACTCAATCTGATAGAACTTACCCATCTTCAGTATAATGAAATATTAATAATTATTTAATTAAAATAATGAAGGAATTCTCTTTATGATAGAAAATACACTTTTTAAATTTGAAATTGTTCAAACCTCATCAGCCATAACTCATTCAAACATTTGAAAACTTTTATGCCTGGTACTTCTAGATCCAATGTAAACTTTGTCTTGATTCATGGAAATGATACGATCATTATAATTCCTACATTTCTTCAAAATATTTTATCATGTAATTTTTCATGATTTATGAGAACTTCAATATTGGAATATTATTTTAGTTCTTACATATAAAATTATTTTGACCTCCCTTACTTTCAGCACTTTCTTTCTGTCCAACCAAAACTCAATACGATTGGTTTCACCTGTTCTCCCCATTTTATTCATAAATCCCTCATCACAAGCGTTATAAAAACCTTATGATATTTGATAATTACATACCAACAAATAATATTTTCACTTGAGGTCAGAAAGTTTATGAACATTCTAACTCCTGACATCATTGTCTTCCTTCAACCTCTTCAGCAACATTCTGACTTTCTATCCAACAATGAGTCTCATGAAACTTGAACTTCATGTCGATATACCTGAGACCGATAGAGCATATGATTTAAAAATATATATTTCTAAAAACTTCTTCAAGCAGTGTTTCTTAGTCTAATACTCTGCATATGGTGTTTCTTAGTTTGAACTTCTGCGTCTGGAAAAGAACTTTCTCAAAAAAAATTATACCCATTAATTCTTGAGTTTGAACACTCAATAACTTTCACTTGTTTTTCAAAAACATTCTTTTACAAAAGATTACTTGTCAACAAATACAAAAACTTTATTAAAATAAAAATCACAAAGGTTCTCCTAAATCCATAATTGGGAAAGGAAAAAATGAATGTAAGGAAATAGGAGATGAGGGGGAAGGGATTTGATGTGTTTTATGTGGTAGTTAAGTGATGTGGAAGTCATGATGGGTGGTGCAGCGTAGTGCAGTAGTGCAGTACATGGGTACATAGCGCATGAAAACAAAACCAAACTCCATCAGTGGCCAAGTAATTGATCTGAAAGAGCTAAAAAAATAAATCAACAGATACCTTATATTTGGAGTGGATCGATTCATCGAGAAAGTCACTAAAGATAGAGAGAAACAACGACAATAGGGTTTGGCGAGAGTAGTGACAACATTAGGGTTCCGCGAGAGCTTGAAGGTGTGGGAGAGATGACTCTGTTAGGTTTTATTATATATGTTCGGATAAGGCTTTTATCAATGCTAAAATTTTAGCATTGATAAAGAGTGGTTTTATTAATGTTTTTTAGGAGTGATAAAGGGTTGCATTTATCAGTGCTAGAAATAACGATGACAGGGATCTAATTTTAATAATATATATATTTATTTATAATTATAAATAAAAACAAAAATATTTAAAAATATTGAAAAATATTTATAATTATTTGTATATATTTATAAATATATTTTTATTATTATATATATTTATAAAAATATAAATATAATAACTATTTTTATTATTTTAATATATTTATTATTTTAATATATTTATTATAATTTTATAATTATTTAAATATATATATTTATTTATAATTATAATTATAATTAAATATATTTATAAATACTTGTATATAATTATAAATAAATTTATATATTTATATATATATTTATATAATTATAAATAAATATATATATTTAAATATAATTATATATATGTATTAATATATATATATATAATGTTTATTTATTTATTTGTTAAATATATTTATAGTAATTTTATAATTATTTAAACCTATGTTTATTTATTTTTAATTAAAATAAAAAATAAATATATTTAAAAATATTTCTATAAAATTATAATTTTTTTATATAATTATATATATTAATATCAATATATAAATATGTATAATTATAAATATAATAATTATATTTATTATTTAATTATGTTTTTTATAATTATTTATATATATATATATATTTATTTGTATATATAATTATAATTATTAATATATACATTTAAAAAATATTTATATAAAATTATAAATATAATAAATATATTTATTATTTAAACATATTAATTATAATTTTATAAGAATTTAAATATGTATTTATTTGGATGTGGGTTTATCTTTGTTTGACTCTATCCATCTTTGTTTCCTTTGTCATCTTTATTTTCTAATAAATTTTTTAGGAGAATTCTTGTCTTTCTCCTGAACCTTTTGAGTAATATATGTGTTTATTTATTTAAAATTATAATTAAAAATAAATATATTTAAAAGTATTTATATTTAATTATAAATATATATATATATATATTTATAAGTATATAATTATAAATATAATAAATATATTTATTATACTTTTATAATTATTTAAATATTTATTTATTTATTTATTCATTTATAATTTCATAGATTATTTTAAAAAAATTATATATATATATATATATCTATAATTTTATAATTAAATTTGTATATTAAAAAATTATTTAAAAAATCATTAAAAATGATTAATTATATAAATTTCAAATATATTTTTAATGTTAAAAATTAATAAACAAATACGTATAAATATTATTCATATAAATTACAAACATATTGAAAATATTACATGTATAATAAATAAATATATGTATAAATAAATATTACAAAAGGATTAAATATATTTTTGACATTATTAAAGAATATATAATAATAAATGAATAAATTAAATTAATTTCAAAAATATTAAACAGTGAATTTTTAATATTCACATGAATTTAAAACATAAATATGTACACATATACATCTACACACACATATATACATACACACATGTATATACATACATACACATACATACATACATTTATACATGTACATTTATTTTAAATTATTTAATATCAATATAAATATATATCTATATAAATATATTCATTTATATATTATATAATTATTTAAATGAAATATGGATATATTATATTCATTTTAATTATATACACATTTTGTAATTAATTTATATAAATAAGATTATTTCTAGGAATGGCTCTATCACCTTCGTGGAAACAAAGCCTAGGATTTTCAAAGAACATCTTGAGTAGTTCAAATTTTTCATCCTTGCACGGATCTCGATTCCTCCGAAGGAATCCCCATGGAAACTTGAGGATCTGAGGAGCTAACCTCATCAGTGTTAGGGATTTGGCTTTTGGTGATTCATCTCAATCAGTAATGGTGTATATAACATCATATTCCCTTCGAAGGATCTCAAATTTTTTATCTTGGAGTTTTGGATCGATTTATCTTAAACCTGGGTATCTTACCTTTCAAGAATGGGATCCCCTCTCTGATCAATTTTTATCTAGGAGCTCTTCTACTCAAGCTTAGATTAGAATTAGGGTACTGAGTCGGTTCTTCTATAATTCATCGATCCTATGGGAATTCACCACTATAGGGGGGGACTTTGATAAAAAATGATAAGGGGAGAGAGCGAGCTCAGTATGAATATTTTTCTAATTTATTGGTAGAGATTGATCTATCTTATGATCTCATTGAAACTATTTTCTTGGTTGCAGGTGAATTTAATCTAGAACTATCGATTCAATTTGAGTGAATGTCTAATTATTGTGGAAATTACTTCTGTATTTGGAACTCTTTTGTGAAATGCCATAATATCATGCAATGTTCTCATTATAAGAAATCAAGATATTTTTCTTATCAATGTAAGCTTAAGAGGATAGTTAGTGAGGATTGTATGGTGGGGATTCCTAGTCTTAAGAGGGGAAGATAGGTCTTTTAGAAGGTGAATAAGGATGGATTTTCCCTTTCTATTACTAGTCGTTCTATAGGGAGTTCTTTCATTTCTGATGTGGTCAAACACGGGGTTGTGTGTTCTAGTTTAAGACATCTTGTTGTGATGGTCAAGGCCCGTCGTGGTGTGAGTCCCCTGAGGGTTCATGTTAATGTGTCTCAACAAAACTCTCTGGCATAGAGAATTGTTTTTTTTTCTTTCCAAGACATTAGGGGGAAGATGATGGTTGAAATAGGTGTTGGAAACAAGGAACCTTGTGAGTCTACTGCTATACCAACTAGGGGTCAGGTTGTGTTATATTAGTGGACTCAAAAGAATCATGGGATGACATTGTTGTTGATGAGGAAGAGGATTGGTCTTATTATGAGGATTCTGTTCAAGAGGAAGTTCACCTTGACATGGAGCAAGAATTACTTGTTCTGATAAAATAAGGGGTAAGGATAAGCTTTTGGATGATATGGACTTTTAGTTGGTCTTACCATGAAATCCCAAGGCTCCTCCAATTGTCCATTCAACTGTATAGATTGAAGGGTGTGAACAGTAGAAGGTTATCATTGTAGGTCTCAATGATGTTCAGGTGGCCATGTCTAAAAATGATAGTGTGGTCTCCCCTCTTGGTGGGACCCTAATTAATTTGTATAATATGGAAAGGTTCGTGAAAGATGACAACCCACTTATAGGGACTTTGTAGGTTTCCCTCTACTGGTTGAGAATCTAATTAAAATTCCCTCAAAAAAGATTGTTGATGGTTCTTAGAATGTGGTGTGGTCTTATCCACCCCATTTTATTAATTTAATGAAAACTTAATATTTCTCCTTAGGAAATGACTAATATGAGAAATGTAAAATTCCAAGGATGAAAACCACATGTATCATAACTCCAAAGGACCAGAAAGGTGAAAGGCCCATTGCAGGCCTCAGTAAGGAAGTAGTAGAATGGTATTTCTTACAACTTGATATAATTTTTTAATTAATGTATCTAGAGGAACTTTATTTCAATGACTATGTAGAAGTTCCAAATATTTTATCCACAAAATTTGAAGATGGATTTTGATCCAATACAAAAATGGACTTTCAATATTTATCATGGAAATTCTAGATATGATCCACTCAGAAGGGATCATCTGAATCATTATCATATAAAGACTGTGAGTCCCCTCAAAGGTTCAAGACATAGCAGAGTGGTCGACACCCAAAAGGATGACACTGATATCCTAGGAATTTGGTATCTATAATGACTTAAATGGATTTTCTTCTTTAGTCATTCTGATGTTGGTATTTTATGCCTTGTTTACATTCTTCTTTCTTTCCTTGTAAGTTTTCATTTTATTAACAGATTTCGGGGTCATGGTATTGGTTTCCAAATCCATGAATAAGACTTTTGGGGAATTATATATATTTATTAATATATAATTATATATAATTATATATAATTATAAATATAATAAATATATGTTATTTAAATTTATTTATTACAATTTTATAATTATTTAAATATAAATATTTATTAATTTATAATTCTAATTATAAATAAATATTTTTATAAATATTTTTTTATAAATATTAATATATTTATATAATTAAATATATTTATATAATTATATGTAGTGCCCATACCCAGGAGCCACTTAATAATGTGTTCTGAGTCGGAGTACCATAGATCCTTAGACGCACCTCCCCATATGCCAAAGGCTTCCAACTTGGAGTGAGGATTTGAGGGGTAATAATTGGGAGACTATACCCTCTCGAGGTTATGATTATAATGGTCCATTAATAAATACAAAAATCAAAGAATAACTAACTCAGAAGAAGAAAAATGAATCCAATGGAATCATAAAAATAGTAGAATAATACAAAAATATTCCATTTTTAGAAATACAAACAACCCAAAACATTTCATAACAGGTATTACATAAAAATAGACAGTAGGTTCACCCATGGCCGACCATCAGTATATATATATAAAAATTATGCTAAAAGCTCAAAAAGTAAACTTTAGCTTATGTAGAGGAACCACCCTGGTCCCTTTCTATCTATCCCATGCTAAGAAATATAACATGATCACAAAGGTCAAGCTCCCAATCCTGATCCCCTACCTGATCAGAGGGACGTAGAGTCTACATGCATCCTGAGGGTCCCACATAGGGTGTGATAATAAATCTCAGTAGACTACCACCAACGTGTTCATGTCTTACATCCATGATTATGCAGGTGTATGCTAATAATAACAAAAAAAATAGCACATGCACATTCATTAAATAACATGTTTCTCTTATTCTCAGCAATGACAAGGAATTGATCATCTACTTTATCCATCACTGATGTAACTCTAAACGTGTTCCCCTAATTATATATATGATATATGGAAATGATATGAATATATATAATTTCAATGTTGAGGATCCATGGAAGAGAACCCAACACATCCCCAGAAAAATAGCAACCTAGGTGAACCCTCAGGTTCCACTTATAATCATGTCATCAGCACCTCATGCCTTATATCATGTCCCCGACATACAAAGGAATTCTAAAACAATAATTACCTATTCCCACGGACCTCAGATCATAAAATCATTGTCAGTTTGAAGCTTAACGTTTTGAGTCACAATGATGTCTGTCCTCCAAATAATAATCACCATCATCTCAACATCTAATGTCCTGAGGCATGTTGATGGTTTTCCTTACATGTACTAGCCAAACGACCTCAAGTAATACGATGAGTCTCTGACCCAAACGATGGTCCCAAAATAATCAACTGATCGTCCATCACCATGCACATGGATTTCTATAGTGATAAAAACTAATAAATATTATGGTCAACACTATCACCTAAGCTTCATAGTCTACATAGGACTCCACCCAAATCTAGTGGTCAACATTACCTCATCTGAGTCTTATCTGTGTGTACACAACTACAACGGCATGTTATCCAAAAAAAATGGTGAGTGTAAATCTCCAAAAAACCTAATCCACATCATATGGTACCTTGTTTCTTTGTGAATGTGTTTCTAAACCATAATGGTCAACACCAGCTCAAGAATCGGGAGTCATTCCCCCATCTTGATGATCACATCGCCTCAATTTTATGACCACAGAGCTCACCTTGGTGATCAAAGTCACCTATATCTCATGCGAATCCCATCCTAATAACCAATTCACCTCAGTCCAGGAGATTGGCATCACCTCAATCCTTGGGCTAGGCCTTTCATGTTCGCATGGAACTCAATAATTAATATAAACAATTTTATTTAATTCAAAACATATGCCGGAACTAAAATACCAAAGCTGGTCTAAGCCCCTTATTAGGCTTAACTATTTATAGTGTAGTTGGATCATGCCCAGAGGCATCTCACATCATCAATTAAATCATATTTGAAGAAACCATTAATTTATTAGGGTCTCGCTCGGTCGACTCACATGGTGTAAATAGAACACACCTATAAAACACCTACAAAATCAAGGAAAAAACTATGTACCACCAACCTCATACTAGTAGGTAATCATCATCTGATATTGGCCTCTAACTCGAGATAAATCGGAAGAAAACGGTGTTTTAAAAGAAATCCATGAAGATAGGATACATGATCTCACACATATTTATCATTATATGTGGTGAGATAAATAATGAAAAAGGATATTGGATTAAATTCATTACCAAAAGGAATCTGTATCCACCAACATATCTAAGGTCAGAGATTATATGGATAGAACATATCAAATCTTAAGTGGATGGAAAAATTGGAGAACTCCCTCTATTGTGTGTGTCAAGTTTAAGAGGGAGGAGGATTAGAAACTAAAATATGAGGGAGGGGTAGATTCATAAATTCAACCCTTTAAGTGACCCATATGTTTTAGCCATACATTTTGGCTAATTGTGAACTAATCATGTGGTTCCCACTATCCAAGCACCATATAATGCACGATTAGGATGATGGTTTTCCAAACCGTGTGCAAACCTTGTGAATCACCTCTGTTAAAAACTAAAAAGGTTTCTCATGGTCTTTCTCTCCCCCCCTCATATAGTATTTCAAATTGTATCTAGAGACACTAGAGGGATGTATGGTTACTTCTGGGAGGCAGCACAATTTTTTCAAACAGTGTTCCATATTCTTCTCTTTCCCGAAAATGTGTTTTGAGGGATGAATTACCCCAAAACCCTGAGGGACTTTATATGGCATAAAAATTATCTAAAAACAAGTCCATGGGTAAAAACAACTCTCATAATTAGGTTCATATACCAAAACATAATAGTTGGTATTCTTATCAAACTCAAAAATTCTAACATGTTGGGGATTTTTGACCTGCTCAAAAATTTGGGATATTAAAATATTCCCACCTTAACATAGCTCATCCCCAATCTATAAAGACTTACAAAAAGATGGTACTGAACATAACAATCTCATAAAAATAAACTTGGTCTACCCCAATCATTAAGTCACAAACCAACTACCCACAAGGTGATCTCCACCTTAGGAATTACATAACCAGTAAATTTCTGAACCAAAAGAAACAATTATGATGGTATGCCGACCATCCCCGAACTCAGATTTCCTCTCATTATGTATCATCATTCATGCACCTCATCAGGTGATCAAATTATACATGGATCATATTTGACACCCATCAAGCCCTTTATCTCTTCAGATGCCCATAATTCCCCCACCTCAACCGATTCTAAAAATAATCCCACATCATATAAAAATACGCATGCCTATCAAAATTGTGAATCCCAGGCACCTCATATAAACCCCACATCACATCGATGTTTATATGCCAATTCACCAAACACACACACACACAGACAGATATATATATATATATATATATATATATAACACATTACATCAATTCCAACCTACTAACCATTGCCTGGTTATTCCAAAAATTACATGTGAAATTTGTGCACCAAAACTGACCAAATAAAAAACTAAAGGAAACCCCAATCATGCCCATAATCATAGAATACCTATAACCATCATCAGATCCATGACCTAATCTTCACCGAGTAGCTTAAATGAATACATCAGGCCTGAAGCCCGACTACCCAAGGCATGGCCTCCCTGTAGAGTGGCACCAACTACCTGCCACTAACCCTATTATTGGGCCCCACTTTCTCTTATATAACCTCCTCATGTAGCTTAATCTCAGCAACCATCTCCTAGTACCACACCCATTCAAACCTCATATCCCTATGTCTTCCCTAGTCCCTAGGTTTCAACAATATGAGAGGGCTTCCTATAGAACCTATCTAGATGTCCCATCTGGTCGTATGCCTGAAACACCTTCAAAACCCGATCTCACTGGGTCTGAACATTCCATGGATTCACGCACTAGAATAAACCTACTGAATAACCACTACTATGTGGTCTTCTTGAATCTTTTTCATGGCTTCCCTACTGCTATTTCTTACATACCCACTTCCTACAACCTAAAGCATCACCACTAAAATCACTTGACTCCATAAACTGACTCAAATATAATTGTTCTGTCAGATTCACTTCAGCTATCAGCACCTAGTTGACCACCTCTAAAAATCCAATCAGCCTGAAGATGTTTATCTTTACCTTGATGGCATGCCGCAAGACATACTTAAAACACCAAACCATGGTGATGTCATCTCCAACAATAGTAAGTGAACATATTAAAGAATCTATGAAGTTGTAAGTGTAGTTTAGGACTGAAGTATCCCCCTAGTAGAGATTCTTGAACTTAGGATCCCTGCCCTCCCTCAGTGTCTCTAGGAAGAAGTGATTAAAGAACCTAGCCTCAAAATCCTTATAGTTCAGTCCCTCATGTCTACCCACCTGAACCTATACATCCCACTATCAATTTTCTGGTCCTATGATCATGTTCATCATCAGCTTTAAACTCTAACTTGGGGGTTTCTCGAGCTGGTTAAATATGGTTTAGACGAACTCAATCCAGTTCCCTGCCTCTTGCGGTCCACCTAAACCCTTAAATAGAGGTGGGTGTTGAGACTAGAACTCACAAATCAGGTACACCATAGATGGATCATCTCACTAATCTCTCATGTTGATTCCCTATATAACTTAAAATAGTCTCACACTAGTACAAAACTATTTTTAATGTTACCTTTTTGCACATCAGGTTTTTTGAACTGACATGAAAATCTCTGAAAATTGATTTTTCATGTCGGTTATTATATAACAGATGTGAAAATCTATTTTTGCTGATTTTTTATATCGATTATATAAGAATTGATGTGAAAAATGCTTTTTACCTGATTTTTTAGGTCGGTTATATAATAATTGATGTGAAACATCTATTTTCATGACTTTATCACGTCAGTTCTAAATAACCAACGTGAAAAATCAATTTTCATGACTTTTTCACATTGGTTATTTAATAACCTACATTAAAAGGTATTTTTTAAATTGGTTATTTATTAATCGATTTCAAAAATGTTTATAAACGTGGAACTCGTTTCCCAAGATTTGACTTGACAGGTCATAGAGCTCAAACGTAGTTACAAATCAAAAGTTATGGTCATCGGAATTTGATCATCTCTAAATGAAGTCTAAGGGAAGACCAATTTCCAAAGACCATAACTTTTAATCCATAACTCTGTTTGAGATCTATGACCTATCAAATCGAATATTTGAAAATGACTTACATCTTTGCAAACATTTTTTACATCGGTTATTAACTAACTGACATGAAAAAGTGATGAAAATTTATTTTTGATGTCAATTTTATAAGAACCAACGTGAAAAATAAGTGAAAATGTTAATATATTTTCATGAATTTTATTATAAAAATAACGTGAAAATATAAATTTAATATCCTACCAACGATAAATTTCAATTTTTTAACATCTCAGCCTAAAATTTTCCAATTGCTACATAAAAATTTTAATATCTCATTTTCTTTTTTCATATCAATTATATGTTTTTATTGTACACATATCCTGATTTAATGATCATTTTTTTCAACCATCATTGTTCCCCCAACTCTACTTGTTTTATCTTCAACGTGAATCAATTATTTCTTTTTTCCATGATCTTGTCAAGTTATTTTTAATCATTTATCCATGACTTATGGTTTTTATGATTTGTTTTCTTAATTGATATACCATTTAATGATCATTTCATTGAAACAAAATTGTTTTACTGACTCAAATTGTTTGATCTTCCATGTGAATCCGCTATTTCTTATTTCCATGATCTTGTCAAGGTATTTTTAGTTATTTTTCCATGATTTATATTTTTTATGAGTAATGTTCTTAATTGATATACCATTTAATAATTATTATTTTATTATAATTATGGATAATGATTTATATAAAGTTAAAAATAAAAATCCTCCTTTAGATTCTAAAATTCTTTCTAAGACGAAGCTACGGTTGGCTCATTCGATCTCTCCTTGAAAAATATATGTCAATCTTCTGATGGTTATAACTTTTGATCCATAACTCCGTTTGAGCTCTATGACCTATCAAATAAAATCTTATGAAATTATCTACAAGATTTTTTTAAAAAAAATAAATCTTTTATTTAAAAAATGACTAAAAAATGGATTTTAACTTTGGGTTTTTTAAAACATAACGTAAAAAATGTCCTTTTAACGTCATTTCCATAAGGTCATGTAGGTTTTTTAAAAACCAATGTTAAAAACCATAAAACTCAATTTTTAATATCGTTTATTAAATAAATGATATAAAAATCACATTTTTAACGTCTCTCGCAATAGCATTTCCTCAAAACCGACGTTAAAAATCTAAAAAAACTGATGTAAAAAATGATTTTTTACTAGTGTCTATTTGAGAAACTCTTAAAGCCATGGTCAAAGGTCTGAAATCTATAAATTTATAACCTATAATGGAGACTTTACCTACGGCTCAAGATCATTCCAACCCTTCGGGGCCTCATCCCATTCTCTCCCAAGTGTCAGCATATCATATCCCTCTTAACGCCCCACCAAAGACCGTCTATGTAGCATCCCACTGAATACTAATACAATGATTAATAACCATAATTGTATATATATATATATATCATAGATAGGGGAATATATAATAGGAATTACATATCACCACCCTTACTCTCCCCTATCGCACCCTTCTATAATGCATTCGGCCTCAAGTCCCCTTACCTACCCATATCAGGGTCAAGTATCACATGTAACCTGGCCTCATGGCCTCTTGCCTACCCCCACAAGAGTCAAGAATCACATATCATCCGAGATAACTAAGTAGAATTCCACCAAAGATACTAAACAAGAAAAACTATTTAGCTTCTTTAATGACACTTTAAACAACAGACCGCCTAACATTATCCAATCCTACCCTTATTATGGTTAGACCCATATATCACATGAATATAGAATCACATACATATCTCATTGGAATCACATGTCTGGGTTGGATGAGTATAATGGAAACAAAAGAGTCTAAGCAGGAAAATACTATTTAGCTTCATTATTGACACTTTAAATAGCCCAACCCCTCTTACCACAATCTATCTTCCCAATGATAATCACTAGAAAAACACATCATATGAAAATAAGTTCATATCATGATGCATATAAAATCCTAACTTTTGATACCAGGGCAAGGGTAAAAAACCTCTTAACAGATAACCATCACACCCATGTATACCACTAGTGGTTGAAATCAAATAAGTTGTCAAAGAGGAAAGTAGAACATAAATTTTCAACCCAGGAAAACTTGGTTTGTCCCCCTTACATGGGGTTCAGTCACCCAAATATGAGCTCCTTACCTAGTTCTGACAACATCTTAGTCTCCAACATGCCATAGTCCAAATAGTAAAACCAACTGATAATTATGCATTTTATATATTTTTTAACCTGTCAGACATGATTACCATTTAATAGCGAGGTCTTATGATGCTTTCAATAAACACCAATAAGAATCTTCTTTGATACCATTTGTATCACCCCAACCTAGGATCCACTAAAAACCATACTTTAGGTCGGAGTACCACTAATATTTAGGCGCACCTCCTCATACACCAAAGGCTTCCAACTATCATTGAGATTATTATAGGAGATATAGGGGAGACTATACCCTCTAGTGGTGATAATAATAATGGTCCAATAATAAAGATAGTTGCGGAAGAAAAACTAACTCAGTGGAAGAAAAATGAAATTAGTGGAATCATAAGAATCAAATAACAAAGTGGTCCTAAAACATACCTTTTGTAAAAATAAAAAACATGCCAAAAAATTTCATAATAGGTCATATATAAAAATAGACAGTATGTTCACTCATGGATGACCATCAGTACATACATATATAATGCATACTAAAATTTTAAATGTAATATTCAGTTGATGAAGAGGAATCTCCCAAGTCCCTTTCCATCCATCTCATGCTAAGCAGCATAACCCAGTCAATAACGTCCCTCTCATGAGCCTAAACACTTACCTAATTGTAGAGAAATAAATTATACACGCATCATAAGGAGCCCGTGTAGGGTGTGAGAATAAATAGCAAAAGGCCACCATAATTGTGTATCATTCTTAAATCCATGATTATGAAGTTTTATGATAATGATAATAACAAAGACAATACAAGAACATTCATTAAATAACCCATATCCCTTGTGCTAAGCAGTCATAGGGAAGCGATCACCTGATTTTTCTATCACTGGTTTAAGTCTGAACATGTTCCTCCAATTATATATGTGTTACACAACAAATATCTGCATATATATAATTACAGTCGCAAGGATTCAAGGAATAGATCTCAAGGCATCCCTTGACAAATTGCAACTCAGGTGAACTCTCAGGTTCCACCTATTATCATGTCACCAGCGCCTCATTCCATGTATCATGTACCCAATATCCAAAGTCACACCCAAATAATATGTACCTGGTCCCTAAGAAATCATTTCAGAAAATCATCTTCGGTTCGAAGCCTGAAATATCGAGGCACAATGATGTTTTTCCTCCAAATTATAATCACTTTTGGTTCAAAATTCGACATCCTGAGGCACAACATTGTTCATCCTCCCATGTCCCAACCAAACGGCCTCAAGTAATACAGTGAGCCTCCACCCCAAATGATGGTATCAACTCCATCATTCAATAGTCCATCACCATCCACATAGATTTCTATAGTGATCACCCCCAATACATCTCATAGTTAACACCATCACCTAATTTTTATATTCTGCAAGGGCCTCCACCCACAACGAGTGGTCAACACCACATCATTTGAGTCATATCTATGTAGACGTGTATACCAACAAACGGTGAGAAGAAATCACCAAACAAAACATAAGCCACATCATCTAACATATCATTCCCCTGGAATCATGTCACTAAAACACAATGGTCAACACTGTATCAAGTCTCAGGATCCATGCCTCCATCCTAACGATCACATTGCATTAATTTGATGACCATGCCAGCCGCTCTTTTGATCAACATCACCTTGTACAACCTTGTCAATATCATCCTCGTGACCATGTCTCCTCTATCAAGGTGATCGAAATAACATCAATCCTCGGGCGAAGATCGTCATGTTCCCATGGAACACAACAATTAATATAAAAAAATTCATTTAATTCAAAACAAATTTCTACCCTAAACCTCCCAAGCTGGTCCAACACCCCTATCCATATTGACAATTTTTAGTGTAGATAGATCATACCCATAAGCATCTCATATTATCAATTTAATCAAATTGAAAGAAACCATTAATTTATTATGGTCTTTCTCAGTTAACCCCACGATATATAAAAAAGGTGCCCCATAAACACCCACAAAATCAAGGAGAAATATAAGTACAACCTACCTCATACTAATAGGTGCTCACGCATCTAATATTGGCCTCTAAATCGATCCAAATCAGAAAAAAATTGTAATGACCTGGACCCAGCCTGCCACCCGAACAGTGTCGAACGGGTCAGGTGTCACTACCTTAGGAGCACCTCCCTTGGACGCCAAAGGCTTCTGACTAGCAGCGAGGGTCTGAATAGGTATATTGGGAGGTTATACCCTCTCAAAGTATAATAGTAATGGTATTGGTCCGATTATAACAGTAGAGATGCAGCAAAAAGTAAACAGAACATCATGCTAGCAATCAACTGCAACAACTGCTAAAACAACCAAGCATGCATCCAAGAAAGTCATACAAATAAATATACATACAACGACGCCAATGGATAACCAGAAGTAGCTACAATATAAAGTAAGCATGTTGATGCAAGAAAAATAATACTAAACAAGTAACTCCAATATGGAATGACCTCAAGGTCCATGCCAGTCTCCATGTCAACAGCACTAAAGTCCATCTCCTGAGGCTGACCATTTACCTTCATGCAATTTCATAAAGTCTACACACATCCCAAAGGGACCATGTAGGTTTTGAGACAAGTCTCAGTTGGATACCACACAGAGGTGCGTACCTAATATAAGTGTTTAGACAGACATGCTTATATAATAAAAACAGTAAACAGTTAAATGCCCAAAAGTAAACAAATACTTCACTGGTGATCAGCAGCCACCAGGAAGTGTCACCTGCTTCAGCCAAAGCCGGAATCTCTGGTCTGTAGCCCGGCACCTCATGCAACCTGACACTATGTGTCTCAAGTATCGACATCTCGAAGGCATTCCCAACCATCATAACCCATCTCGAAATCTCAACTAGACCATGGCACAACATCCGTAGGAACAATGATACATGTCCTAAAATAATAACCGGAGGGACAGCGATGTCTGCCCTCAAATCACGGTAGCCTCTGCCCCCAACCTAACCAACTCAAAGCTATCTCCCGAAGGCTACTCACCTTCTACATGGCTTCTTATGGCAAGTACCCCCAAACCAAAATACCTAACTGCAACTATCAGGGGCCTCTACCTAGCGAGTGGTCGTACCACCTCATCTCGGAGCCTATCTGTGTTCACACTACTCAAAAGTACCCGGCGAGTGGTAATCACCTCAGTATGTCCCAAACCACAACACCTCAGACACCTCGTGTCCCTGCGAACCTGTCGCTCAAGACTGATGGACTCGCCATCCAAGTAACCTGGGCCAAGACCAACCTGACAGTCCGACTGCCTCAACTGACGTCCATGACGCCCAATACCATGGTAGCAATCACCCAAAGTAACCCGAGCCAAAGTCCCAACCTGTTATCCTCATCACTCAACAAATATCTGGGACATGCCTAACACAATGAGCAGTCAAACACAGATAATATCACACATTTCATAACTATACTCAATCATTACTTGAAATAGGCAATTACTAAACAATTAATTGCACTAACTTACGCCAATCCATACCAGTACCTAAGGTCTTAAATTCCTTAAACAATTACTAGCATTATATAACAAATCAAACTCAGCAGTTTAATCCAACAGCAATAAAAGCAGTCCAAAATCAACAGTTTAAATACTAGTCCAAAACATATGCATTTCGGCACCGCCGACCGAATTTCCCCAAACGAGCCTTGACCTCTCACCCGGCCTTGCTCTAGCACAACAAGGGTTGGGGAATACCCAGAGGCATCCCACAATGCAGATAATTAATTAACAACAATAAAAAGGGTTTCGCTCAACACCCGACGTCGCGCCCGGAGGTCGCAACCCTAAATTGTCTACAAAAACACAAAAGAAGTTAGGCACCACCCTCCTCGTACTCATACGATGTCACTCCTTTGATTTCAGCCTCTGAATCAGACTTAATCACGGTAGATCTTCATTTCCGTCATATCCATAAATTCTGTTCAGATGAAATCTGTGGAGGAACAGGTGAGGGATCAAAGATGAAGAAGGGTGCACGGGGTTAGCCTTTCTGATGCGGTCCTACTACCACTGAAGAATCAAATAACGGAGGTCGTACGGAGATTCTGGGAGTGTTTGAGTTTTTTGGGGTTTCTCAGACGAACTTTTCATCCAAAAGGTAAGAAGAAGGGGCTTTTGGGAATGAGGTGCAATGGCTTCTCAATCGCTCAAATAAAAATAAAATTACATGGCGTGTATTTCCAAAGTACACACCATGTAGATGTGTTTCTATACTCCAACTTAAGCGGAGTCTAGCACACAGGTTGTACCATGTACACAGTCAACACACGGCCAGGGTATCGGCCACTACATGGGACAAAGGTACACGACGTTTCAAGGAAGGATACACGCCGTGTAGATTGAAATTTATACCTGGGAACCACACGGCATGTACTTGGCCGTGCACGGGTAATGGTTACACGATGTATCTATAAATACATGATGTGTAGTAAGAATACTCTACACGGTATTTACATAGCCTGTACTCGACGATCACACAGCCGATCACTCGGGTAACTCATACATGGAATGTACTTAAAGTACACGGCTTGTAGTCTGGAAATTTCTAGAAACTGCTCGAAGAACTTGTCCTCGAAGTCCTTCCAATCCAGTCCCTCGTGCCTACGAGCCTGGACCTGTACGTCCCACCAACGCTTCACCGGTCCTCTCAACCTGTACGTCGCCAACTTGACCCTCCGCCCTAGAGGCGTCTCGAGCTGCTCGAAGATCATCTGTATACTCTCTATCCAGTTCTCTACCTCCTGTGGACCACCCTCTCCCTGAAAAAGTAGTAGGTGATGCGACTGGAACTCCCACGTCAGATATGTCATAGAAGGCTCTGCACCCTGCGCACCTATGTCAATCCCATACAAGACTCGTACCAGGCTAGCTCGGAACTACTCGTCATGCCACGGTCTGAACACTGCCAAACCCGGCTGCTGCCCTGCCTGCACTGGATCCTAAATCTAATCCTATCCCTGAGCCTGTACCTGCGGCTCATGCTCTGCCTGCACCGAATTCTGAACCTGATCATGTGGCACTGTATCATCTCCTGCTTGACACTCCATCAAGTCGTGAAGGAGTAACCCGCTGAATACCATAAATGGTCAGACATCCCATATATATATACAACAATATATTCTACGCAGATAAGGAAAGCAGTAAAAGGTAGTGCCTAAAAACTACCCTTACTCCCCCTCACTGCAACCCATGCCCCACGGCATCCCGGCCTCATGTCCTCCTTACCCGCCCTCAACAGAGCCAAGTATCAATAGTACCTCGAGCCATTCCCATCCTGACAACCAACATTTCCTCAAACCCAACGACTGAGTCGCCCAATCCTGATAGTTACACCGCCTCACTCATAGTACCCGCCTTCTCTCATAAGATCGAGACCCAATTATCCTACACATGAAATTCTACAAAATACAAAGCATGGAATACACATTGCAACTAACAAGGCTATTCTATTAGGAATTTCACCTATTCACATTTCAGAGCATACATAGCATGGAAATTGATTTTATTCACATGGTATTATCACTTCACAAAGCATATGTGCAGTTATGAAATTAAAATACCCTAAAATGTGCCTATCAAAAGCCAAACGAACAAGCCTTGCCATACCGGCCAAGGTTTACATATCATACTCAATAACATCACACAAAACATGATCCACCAATGTGAAAATCATATCAACTATAATCTGAGAAAAAACAAATAGAAATTTCCACCCACAGTGACACAATCCATCCATCATACATGGGTCTACAGGCACCCAAGGACAAGTTCAAAATCCTGTTCCAACAACCACCTATCTCCAGTACACCATATCCCAAATAGTAAAACCAGCATAAATAAAAAGAGAAGTCTCAAACTCATTAGTATCCAGAAAAGCAATGCTACTAAATCCATGTCAATAACCCCTTTGATACAACTTTGTAATGACCCAGACCCGGCCAGCCACCCGAATAGTGCCGAACGGGTTGGGTGTCACTACCTTAGGCGCACCTCTCCTGAACACCAAAGGCTGTTGACTAGAATCGAGGGTCTGAATAGGTATAGTGGGGAGGCTGTACCCTCTCGAAGGATAATAGTAATGGTACTGGTCTGATTATAACAGTAGAGATGTAGTAGAAAGTAACCAAAACATCATTCCTGCAATCAAATTCAATAACTACTAAAACAACCAAGCATGCATCCAAGAAAGTCATACAAATCAATATACATACAACGGCGCCAATGGCTAACCAGCAGTAGCTACAATATAAAGTAAACATGCTGATGCAAGAAAAAGAAATCTAAACAAGTAACTCCAGAACGGAATGACCTCAAGGTCCATGCCAGTCTCCATGTCAACAGCACTAAAGTCCATCTACTGAGGATAACCCTTTACCTACACGCGATTTCATAAATTCTACACGTGTCCCGAAGGGCCCGTGTAGGGTGTGAGACAAGTCTCAGTAGGATACCACCCAGAGGTGCATACCTAATATAAGTGTTTAGGTAGACATGATTATATAAGAAAAACAGTAAACAATGTAATGCCCAAAAGTAAACAAAGACTTCACTGGTGCTCAGCAGCCACCAGGAAGTGTCACCTGCTTCAGCCAACGCCGGAATCTCTGGTCTGTAGCCCAGCACCTCGTGCCACCTGACAACATGTGTCTCAAGTATTGACGTCCTGAAGGCATGCCCAACCATCATAACCCATCTCAAAAGATCAACCTGCCCATGGCACAACATCCGACGGAACAACGATACCTATCCTCAAATAATAACCAGAGGGACAACGATGTCGGCCCTCAAATCAGGGCGAGCATCTGCCCCCAACCTGACCACCTCAAATATGTCTCTCAGAGGCTCCTCACCTTCCACGTGGCTTCCTATGGCAAGTACCCCCAAACCAAAATACCTAACTGCAACTATCGGGGGCCTCTACCCAGTGAGTGGTTGTACCACCTCATCTCGGAGTCTATATGTGTGCACAAAACTCAAAAGTACCTGGTGAGAGGTAATCACCTCAGTATGTCCCAAGCCACAACACCTCTGACACCTCGTGTCCCTGCGAACCTGTCGCTCAAGTCAGATGGCCTCGCCATCCAAGTAACCCTAGCCAAGCCCAACCTGACAGTCCGACTGCCTCAACTGACGTCCATGACGCCCAATCCCGTGGTAGAAACTACCCAAAGTAACCTGATCCAAAGACCCAACCTGTGATCCTCATCACTCAACAAATATCCAGGCCATTCCCAATACAACGAGCAGTTCAACATAGATAATATCACACATTGCATAACTATACTCAAGCATTACTTGAAACAGGCAATTACTAAACAATTAATTTCTCTAACTTCCGTCATTCCATAAAAGTACCTAAGGTCTTAAATGAATTAAACAATTACTATCATGCTATAATAAATCAACCTCAGTAGTTTAATACAACATCAATAAAATCAGTCTAAAATCAGCAGTTTAAATACTTGTCCAAAACATACGCATTTCGACACCCCCGGCCGAATTGCCCCAAACGAGACATGACCTCTCACCCGGCCTTGCTCTATCACAACATGGGTCAGGGAATACCCAGAGGCATCCCACAATGTAGATAATTAATTAACAACAATAAATAGGGTTTCACCCAACACATGACATCGTGCTCGGAGGTCGAAACCCCTAATTGTCTACGAAAACACGAAATAATGTATGCACCACCCACCTCGTACTCGTACGATGACACTCCTTTGATTTCAACCTCTGAATCGGAATGAATCATGGTAGATATGTGTTTCCATCAAATCTGGAAATTCTGATCGGATGGAATCTGCGGAGGAACAGGTGAGGTATCAAAGATGAAGAAGGGTGTGCGGGGTTAGCCTTTCTTGTGGTCCCGCTGCCAATGACGGATAGAAGAATGAAGTTCCTATGGAGATTCTGGGAGGGTTTGAGTTTTTTGGGGTTTCCTGGATGAACTGTTCATCTAAAAGAGAAGAAGAAGGGACTTATGGGAATGAGGCGTGACAGCGTCTCGATCGCTCAAATAAAAATAAAAGTACATAGTGTGTATTTACAAAGTACATGTCTTGTAGATGTGTTTCCGTACTCCGACATTAACGGAGTCCAGCACATGGGTTGGACTGTCGACACGGTCAACACACACACAGGGTCTCGTCCACTACACGGGACAAAGGTACATGGCATGTCAAGGAAGGATACATGCCATGTAGATTGAAATTTATACCTGGGCACCACATGGAATGTACTTGGCTATGCACGGGTAAGGGTTACACGGTGTGTCTATAAATACATGTCGTGTAGTAGGAAACTTCTACACGGTCTTCACACAGCATGTACTCGATGATCACATGGCCGGTCACTCGGGTAACTCATACACGGTGTGTACTTAAAGTACATGGTGTGTAGTCTGAAAATTTCTAGAAACTGCCCAGAATTTCCAGAATTCTCAAAAACCAGGCAAAAAGTTTAAACAAGGTCAGAATTTGACCTGTTTCTAAAAACCTGGGTTCTTACAAAAATGGAATTTTTTCCGAACACATAGAAAATTAGGTAAACGATCTTGCAAAGATTTATCATTTTGTGTGTTGAGATAAATGACGAAAATAGGATAGTGAATCGAAGGCCTTACCGAGACAAATTTGTATCCACCAACAAATAAAATATCGAAGCTTGGACAGAGAACATGGCTCCAAGCCTAGGAAAAATAAAAAATTAGAGAACCCCCTCTGTTGTGTGTGAGAATTGAAGGATTGAAGAGGGTGAAAAACTAAAATAACAGGGAGTATAGTTTTGTAAATTTACCCTTTTAAGTTACTTGCATGGTTTGGCTAATCATGTGCTAACTGTGGAGTGCTCATTGTCCCAGAACCACAATACGCATAGTTAGGCACATGATTTTCTAAACTCTGCGCAGACTGAGCGAATCACCTCAGGTAAAAACTAAAGAGGTTTTTCATAACCATGAACCCCCTCATTCACTATTTTTCAAACCATGTATATATCCAATTTATATCCACATGGTTACTCATGGGAGGCCGCATTGTTTGTCCAAATCATGTGCCCCAGTCTGTACTTTCCAAAATTGTTTTTTCAAGGTTCGATGCCCCCAAAAATCATTCAAAATCTAAAGACACTTGTCAGTCCTTAAACCCTAACTAAAATCAAGGCCTCAATTTAATAAAAATCTTGTAATTATATTCTGATACCCCAAAAGAAGAGTTGGCATACTGACAAAACTCAAAAATTCATACAAGTTGGGGATTTTCAACCTTCTAAAAAACCCAAGAGGTTATATTATATATAAATATATAAATATATAATTATATATAATTATATACAATTATAAATTTAATAAATATATTTATTATAATTTTATAATTATTTAAATATGTATATATTTATTTAAATATAGTTATTATAATTTTCTAATTATTTAAATATTTGTTTGTATTTTTATAATTTTATAAAAAAAATATGGAACATTATATATATATATATGAATTATAGAATCCCTCCTTTTTATTACATAAATTTTCATTACATTATACAAACAGAAGATCTTGTAATGTTTAGTTTCTTGGAAAAAAGGTACATAATACATGAAAACATAAACATTCTTATATTCCACATGAAATGATTATTGAAGGATCATCCTAAGTAGATTTATTTCATCTCATAACCTAGGGACAAACATAAAAGGAAGGGTAAGCATAAGGCCCACTAAGGGGAAATAAGGGTAATAGTTTACTTGTGATGTTGATGAATATCAATAAGAATTCGAGGGAATACATAAAGGCATGAGAGAGAGCCATATCATAGGAATATGAATAATATCATGGAAATGTGGTTCCAACATTTAATCGAGTCATTCATAATCATATCCCCAATGTTTATCACTGAGTTTTCATAAAAATTACAAAGGTTATTCACCAAGGTAGCGAAAACATGTCTTATCGAGAGATTAAATTCCTTACCCAATGCATCAGAGTACTATCATGGAATACATTTCATATTTATTAATTAATTTGATCCATATAGTTCATAATAAAATATTTTAGCAATTACAAGATGATAATAAAAGAAATGGGTTTCATACCAAAATCATAACCATTTTAAAAAAGAAAAAAGGCATGATCTTTATTTCATTATTAACCCATGAAAGAGGAGTCAAGTTTCATGTTTGTTAATACTAGAATAAAATAGATATTTTTAAAATATAGGTTAATACCCTTGTAAAATAAATAGTTTCGGGTATTCACAAAAGAAAATAAGAGAATTTATTGAGAAAAAGAGATAAATTTTAAGAAGAAAATCTAACATCATAACATGTATGAAACATCATTTTGGAAAACATTAAAAAGAGAGTTGAAAAGAGAATACCATTAAAAAAATAATATTAATATAGTAAATTTATATAATAAAATTTATAGAAGAACATGGTATTTATAATTTTACATAAATTCTATATAAAAAAGAAACTTGAAAGGAAAAGAGAAGTTGAGATTTTTGTTACCATGAAAAGTGATTCCTAAAACTAAAATACCGGGACCTTAAGGGATTGAGGAAACTATGGGAGGAATATTTGAGTGGTAAAACTGTCATATATTCTTATAATAATAATCAGTGATGAAATATAATGAAGGAATGGGTGGGTATTTGTATAAAAAGTTGGGGATTGTTTTACTGATTTCCTTGGACACCTCAGTAGTGGTATTTGAAAAACCATAGACTTGCCCATGGTATTTTCCCATGGTATTGGAAACTTGGGATACCTATTATTTTAAATCAATCCCTAAGAGTTTTAATTTACTTTATATTATATAATACATCATTATTATGTCATTAAACATACCTAAAACTCAAAAAAAATATTTTTAATATTCACCGAAAAACAAAATATTTTAGAAAATTATCATAAATTTACCCTAACCTGGTATCAATTTGTTTATTTCAAAAATTATGTCTATTTTATCATAATAATTTTATAATTATGATAAATTTAACTTTTAAATATAAAAATCCTTATTTATTAAAAATAACAGCAGATAGAAAATGCATAGTAAAATACATAGTAAAATTTCGGACACTTGAAAAATTAAAGTTATTTTATCATTTAAATTTAAATTAGAGTATTTTAATCATACTATTTAATTAAAATAAACATTATTAATAATATCTTAGTTTATTATAATAATTAATTATTTTCTAAAAAGTACAATTTCTGTCTAAAAAATCAATATATCAATTTTATATAAATTTTTAAGAAAAACTATTCATAAAATGTAAATAATGAAATAAAAATTTTATTTATACAAAAAAAAAATACAATAAGTAAGTAAGGCCTTGATACATAACCCCTTGTAACACCCACATATTACTTAAGGGTAACATGTGTGATAGTGATAGACTCTTGGGATGGCTCAGATAACATTGTCTGAGTGGTAATATCCACTAACTTGAACTTCTATCATAGGCGATTTCATTCAAGCCTCATTTATTGAAGCTCTGTTGGGTATTGATCAAGATCAATTCCCAATTATGCTACCTCATTCCCATGTTCATTCAAATGGGCTTCGTACAACATGAATCTTCTTGGTGAGGCCATCAAATCATATTTCTACATTGATTTTTATTTTTTATTTTTACTTATACACAATAATTGTAACGTTAAACTTATTATTAAGAGTATAGTTTGCAATGGTCATATTGACCAATGGTCATATTGACCAATGGTCATAATTGACCAGTATTCATATAATCTTCAAAACCCGATGGTGACATTTCAAATTATACTCACTTCATTATTAAAGACATATAGTTTTGTTGAGTAATATAATATGACACACATTTTTAGGAAATAATTATCATTTAAAAACACTAGTCATTGCATTATTCCCCCTTAAGAAAATTCATCCCCCATATTTCAACTTGTGCACTCAGAAGAGAAAAGGTGTGGGTACTTCTACCTCATTGTCTCCCCTGGTTCCCACATTTCTTATTCATAATTGTGGTTCATCCACAACACTTTGACAAGTTGGGTATTCGTGTTTGGTAGAACCATGTCTCCATGCTCCAAGATCTCCACTGGATTCTACTCATAAGAGACTCATGTTCCGGTTGAACTACCTTAGGATTTAGTACATGTGAAGGGTCAGGTATGTACTTCCTCAACATAGATACATGGAATAAATCATAAAATTGAGATGGATTTGGTGGACATGCTAGCCTATAGGCCACTACTCCAATGAGATCAAGGATTTCATAGGGGTCAATGTACCTAAGGATGAGATTCCCTTTATTCCCTAACCACGTGAATCTATTACAAGGTCAAATTAAAAGAAAGATGTTTTCTCCAACCTCAAACACCAAGTCCCTTTGATGGTTTTCAACATATATCTTCTACTGACTCTGATCAGCCTTTATGTATTGTTGGATGGAATGAACCTTTTCTTTCATCTCTTGCACAAGAAAAAGTTCAGGAATCTTTCTATCACCAACTTCATCCCAACAAGTAGGATTTCTATATCTCTTACCACATAGAACTTCATAGGGTTCCATTTGAATATGATAATGGAATTTTTTATTGAATGAGAACTCAACTAATGGGAGATATTGATCACATCCACCTTTAAATTTTATCAAGAATGTTCTAATCATGTCCTCTAGTGTCTAAAAAGACCTTTCATATTGGCATTAGTTTGTGGGTGATAGTCTGTACAGAAATTCAATTTAGTATTCAGAGCATGCAGAATACTTCTCCATAATTTTTATGTGAACCTTGCATCATGATCATAAATGATTGAAATTGTAACTACATGTATCCTTACCAATTCCTTCACGTATATCTTGGCAAGCTATTCATGAGATAAATCTTCTGAAATAGAGATCAAATGGGAAGCCTTTCTGAGATGGTCCACTGTAACCCATATCCCATTATTTCCATTGGATGGTTTTGGGAGACGAGTGAAAAATTCCATAGTGTTATTATCCAACTTCCATGATGGTATAATAGTGATTGTAATACCCCTTTAAGAATTAGTCACTTTGCCTTCACTTTCTGACACACCGGGAACCTTGTAGTGCAGTTGGGAATCTCCCCTTTCATGTTATCCCATCAATAATGATCATAAAGGTATCTATACATTTTCTTACTTACAGGATGTATAGAAAAAGTAGATCTATGAGTTTAATCCATCATCCCCTTCTTTATGTTCGGAGCAGATGGTATACATAGACTTGTATAAAATTTCTGTACACCTTCTTAATCAATATTGAACTCAGAAAACTTACCATTCTTCAAAGCCTCTAACTTCTTCTATAATAAAGGATCTTCTCTTTTATATTTCTTGATCAAATCTGGTAATGATGGTTGAAAAATCATTTGTGATAGGGTTAATGATGTCTTCCCTTATTATTACCATATCCAGTTTTAATAGGTCTCTAATCAAAGGATATCTTTGAATCCTCATCATTTACTACACTATAGGTTTTTTCCTACTTAATATATCAACAAATTTGCTTTCTCTTCTAGGATGATAATGAATTGAAAAATAATAGTCTTAATGAAGTAACAACCATCACCTTTGTCTCATGTTCTATTCCTTTTGTATGAAAATATACTTCAAACTTTGATGGTCTTTGTATATATCATATTTCTCACCATAAAGATATTTCATCCATATAATCAGAGAAAAAAATAATTATAGCTATCTCTAGGTCATGTGTAGGATATTTTTTATCATGAGGATTGAACTGTAGAGATGCATAAGAAAACACCTTATCATTTTGATGAGGATTCACCCAATCCCTTTCAAAGATTCATAGCTAAAAATAAATAATCCTTCTCTAATAGAGAGTAGAGTTAACATGGGTATAGTAACCAATCTCTTCTTCATCTCTTGGAATCATTCTTCACGCTTCTTTTTCTTGATAAAATTGACCCCTTTTTGAGATAACATGGTTAGTATATTAGAAATCCTTGAAACTTTTTTCACAAACCTCCTATAATATCCTTTTAAAATAAGGAAACTATGAATCGTAGTTACTATTGTAAGATTAAGGATACTCCTCTACAGCCTTTTTTTTGGTAGGATCAGCTGATATTCCTTCATTGGTTACAATTTTTCCCAAGAAAGTAAATTTTTGTAACCAAAATTTAAATTTGATGAACTTTACAAATAGCCTCTCCTTCATCAAAGTTTTCAATATAACCATTATATTATCCTCATACTCCTCGATACTTTTAGAATATATCATAATATCATCAATAAAAACTACCAAAAAGTTATCAAGGTAGTCTTTAATGACTCTTTTCATAAAATACATAAATATTCAAGGATCATTAGTCAAGACAAATGGCATAACAAAAAACTCATAATTCTCATATCTTGATCGGAAGATAGTATTTGGAGTATCTTCTTTCTTCACCCTCAATTGATGATAACAAGATCAAATATCAATCTTGGATAAGAATTTATCCCCGCAAAGCTGGTCAAATAAATCATGAATTTTTATAAGAGGGTATATGTTCTTCACTATGATACCATTAAGTTATCTATAATCAATGAATAGTTGCATTGATCTATCCTTCTTCTTCACAAAGAGAACAAGTGATCCCAAAGGAGAAACACTGGGTCGGATAAACTCTTTCTCTAAAAGATCCTGGAGTTGTTTCTTTAATTCCTCTAGACCACATTTTCCATTCTATATGGGGACTTTTAAATCAAATTGAAACATGGCATGAACTCAATAGAGAACTCTACCTCTCTTTTTAGGGGAATTCTAGGTTACTCCTTAGGAAATACATCAATGTATTCTTGAAAAATGGGGGCATTATCTATACATAAACTTTCATTTCCTTCTTTATCTTCAACAATCATTTACATAAATATAGATATGGGAGGTTATTCAAGATAAAACTTAGTTCGAGATATATCTCTTTTGCAAAAGAATGTAGGTTGTCCATTCAAGACTACATATATTTCCTTGCTTCTATATTTGATCTTGGTATTATACTTTGAGAGTCATTCCATCCCTAATATAATGTTGAATTCCTCATGGGAATGACTACTATATTGGCGATAATATTATGCTCACCAAAGTAAATTCTATAGTTTCAATACACTTTTGATTCTTGGATAATCCCTCCATGAGTCTTGATTGACAGTTATACTTCTAGCAGTTTAGGGATTGATTTTATATTCTTTACAAACTTGGAGGAAATAAAGGGATGTGTAGAATCATAATCAAATAAAGTACTTTCTATATTTGAGAGAACAATGAGAGTACCTTCCACCACATAATTTGGATATTCATCTTCGACCATCATGATAGCAAGATCATGACCTTGTTCAATTGGCCTATGCCAAGGTTAATGGTGTTTCCCCTCCACTTCTCTCAAATATGGATAGTTTTTGGAAAAGTGCTCATTATTTCCACACTTGAATAATTTAATATTGTTCAAACCTAGTACCATCTTCCATTTTTCATTAGTGTTGAGAATTTGAGGCTTCACCTCACTAACAATGTTCCATGAAAAATGTTCATCTCCTACACACTTGTAACATTTCCCACTCCTGTAAAGGTAGTTCCTTGAATACTTCTTCCGACATTTATTTCATGTGGATTGTTTCACATAATTTTATCCTCTTATTTGATTAAAGATCCTCCCCATGTTTTGATCCAAAGATCTCTTCTTTTAATTCGATCCATGGGACCAAAACGTCTCTCCAAACTCTAGATCAAGTTTCATATCACTCTTCATGATATCCTCATAGTTTTCATAGTCTCATTTGGGTACATTCTTCCATATATTGGGTCATAGTCCACCAAATAATCTTTTGACATTCTCATTAGGATCTATAAAAATGCTAGAGGTGTTATTGAAAATTCTTGTTAAGAGTATCTCATAGATTCCCACATATTCATTTTCCTTCTGCAT
This sequence comes from Viscum album, assembly GCA_963277665.1. Classification (NCBI taxonomy): domain Eukaryota; kingdom Viridiplantae; phylum Streptophyta; class Magnoliopsida; order Santalales; family Viscaceae; genus Viscum; species Viscum album. Next base: position 760,334,445 of record OY728139.1, on the reverse strand, counting down.
GATCTATAGTAATTCTTTCTCCATTTTTGTTTTCATTAAACGAGGAAAATATTTTTTGAAAAAATTTCCCCTAAACTCTTCCCACCCCATAGCTTCAATATCCCCTCTTGGATTTGTGTTTTTAACCAGTTTCCATGACTGATCTACTTCTCCCTCTAAGTGTTATAGAGCTAGGGTGACATTATCTTGTTCGAAACAATAGATTACCAAAAATATCTTTTCTATAGATCTTACCCATTGTTTAGTAATCAATGGGTCGGTAGATCCAATGAAATAAGGTGGTTGTTAACGCGTAAAGGAATCAATGGAAAGTTGTTCCCTTTGAGGTGAATTAGGTCTCTCATCTTGATATAAGTTATTATTTATAACTCAAGTCAGTTTATTCATCATTATCATGAAGCTTTCCATTCCCGCATCCATCAGAAGGTCATCAATTCTTGGTCCGTTGCGTTCACCATTTCCACAGTTTCTTTTATTTTCATCTATTTTTGAAAAGAAGAAAACTTTAGTGAGAAATGTGTTTCATTTAATAATCTTATAATTCTAAAGTAATTTCATGTCATAAAACATCATGCTTAAATATGTTATTCTATAAGAAAAATTACGTTTTTTTATAAATCCTTCATAATGGTTCATTAAAAGATTTTGATTAACCAAATATATCCCTTGGGAGTGTCAAACTAGGAGTGCACCAAGTCCAATTTTCTTAAACCAGTTCCCATTCAAGTCTAGTAAAAATAGGTGTTTTGGGTTTTATGCCTAAATATATCTTTTCCAGAGCCAGATCAACTTTTTTGTATCTAGACAATAATTTATTTTCATGGAAATCACTTACTTAATATTTCACCAAAATACCAATATGTTTTCATATATTGTATCTTTTTCATAGGGTTATTCATAAATTATTTAAGTCCTAATTTCCCCAAATAACAAAAATTTCCTTTGATTCCAAATATAGCATCTCTCCTTTTTATCATATAACCTTTCATTACTTTATACAAATAGAGGATATTTTAATGTTTAGTTTCTTGAAAAAAAGGTTCATAATACATGAAAACTTAAAACATTATTATATTTGACTTTAAAATATTATTCAAGGGTCATCCTAATTACATTTATTGTATCTCATAACTTGGGGATATATATTATTGGAAAGGGTGAGCATAAGGGAACAATTTACTTGTGAACTTTAGTAGTATCAATAAGAAATTGAGTAAAAACATAAAGTAATGAGAAAAATCTATATCATAAGAACCTAAATGTTAAATTTTAAATGTGTTTATAACATTTAATTGAGTCTTTCATAATCATATCACCAAGGTTTGTCACTGAGGTTTCATAAAAGATACCAAGGTTGTTCACCAAGGCATCATAAAACATGTCAACTTAAGATATTAAATTATTTACCCATTGAAGTAGAGTGCTATTAAGGTGAAACATTCATAGGTATTAATAAATTTGAGATACATATATCATAAAAAACATTTCATAAATAACTCATGGAGAATAAAAGAAACTGGTTTCATACCAATATCATGATGTTTTTTAAAAAATTCTTAAAGAAAAGATCTTTATGTCATCATTAACCCATGAAAAAGGAAAGTGGGTTTCATGAATTTTAATCCCAAATAAAATATATCATTTTTAAATAGAGGTGAATACACTGATAAAAGTAATTGGTTTTGGTATTCACAAAATAAAATAAGATAATTTCTTCAGAAAAAGAGAAAACCTTTGAGAAGAAAATCTGGCAGCGTAACGAGTATGAAACATGGTTTTGGAAAAAATTTAAAAGAGAGTGGATAATGGTACCACTTTCCTAAAATACTATTAATAAATTAAAGTGATAGAATAAAATTTATAAAATAAAATAGTATGGAAATTTTAAATACATACCACATAAAAAATGAAAATGAAAGGAGAAGAGAAATTGAGATTTCTGTTACCTTGAAGAGTGAATCCTAAAACCTGATGATAAGAACCTTGGGGGATTAAGGACACCTTGTTAGGAATACTTTTGAGTTAAAACTGTCATATATTTATAGAGGAAGAATTGGGATGAAATCTAATAAAGGAATGGGTGGTAATTATAATAAAATAAAGGGATTTTTTATTGATTTTCTTGGACACCTCAGTAGTGGTAGTTGAAAAACCATATGCTTTCCAATTTTATTTTTCTATGATATTGGACACTTGGGAAAAATATTTTGTGATAATGATATACTATTTTGGTGGCTCAGATAACATCACCTGAGTGGTAATCTCAACTAATTTGAACTTCTACCATAAGTGATTTCATTAAAGCCTGTTTTGTTGAATCTCTTCTTGGGATAGGTAAAGAGTGAGGCCTAATGACGTTACTTCCTTTCCAAGTTATGACAAATGGGTTTCATATAGAAATAACCTACTAAATGAGGCCATCAAATCTTATTTATGCATTAATTTTATTTTTTCATTTTTACTTATAAACAATAATTATAAGGTTAAACTTATTATTAAGAGTATAGTTCTTGGCAGTCATATTGACCAATGGTCATTATTGACCAATAGTCATATAAAGATCAAAATATGATGGTCACATTTCAAATTATACACAATTAATTATTAAAGGGATATAGTTTTATTGTATAATATAATATAACACACATTTTTATGAAACAATTATCATTCAAAAAGGTTTGGTAGTTAGATGAAATATTAAAAAATAAATATTAATATATCATATTTATATCAATTATATACATGGATTTTTAATTAATGTATATAAATAAACATTATTTTTGAATTTAAAAGTAATAATTATTTATATATATGTAATATTTTTTTTAAAAATATTTTATCAGTGCCAAGAATAGAAATGATAAAGATCCACATTTATCAATGCTGATAAAATTTACATTGATCATCACTTTTAGCTTGACTTAATAAAGGTTACTCTTTTATCATCCTTTTATGTTCAGCAATGATAAAAGACGATGTTGCATAAGCCATAATTTGTGGTAGTTCAAGTTGCTACTTCCCTAACAAGGTTAAAGAGAGCAATTGGATACTGAACTTCCAATGTGTGAACTTCCAGAGTCTGAAATTTTGATGAGAAAACATTCAATGACTTGAAGAAAACAACACGATATTGACATGAACAACTATAACGTTTGATATGTAAGTATATCTGGGCTTTATGAGTATTAAAATTAAAGCTTGAGAAATTAACTATTCTCTTGGATACTGAGTTCCCTTGAAGAAAGTGTTTTTCAAGACTAAAAATTCCCAATATGACCATCAATAATGGGTTTTATGGTCCTAAATTTTTTTTCATAACCAACAGATACAATACATATCCAACTCTTAGAAGGAATTTATCATGACCATGTTACCAGACTAGGAAATTCTTTTGAAGAGTGTGCACCCCTCAGTGTGTGAGCAGTCACGCTACACATGAAGATATTATTTTAATCTTTATCAGGCATAGAGATACTCTTCTATCCATAATTAACTTGTGCTGTCATAGTTTAACAATTACAATAAGACTGTGACATGAGAAAAAAGCAGGTCGTAATACTATGGTCCAAATAAAAAAATTTCAAGATGATAAAGAATGATTTTTCATGTCCAAATCCATCAAATTTATAATACATAAAAAATGTAATTAAAATTTTTATGCTAAGAAAATTTATTATCATAGGTAAAACAAATGTTTGTATTGAATAGGTCACCACATGATTATTTTAAGTTGCTACTTTTCCAGATAAGATGATGATGAGGAACGGAGCACCCATCCCTCGACTCATGCTCTAATTTCTTCCAGACAATTATAATTCTTGATCAAATGATGAGTGTTTTTCATATTAACACATTTTATAAAATTTGTTCAAATGATCTTCTTAGCCAACAAATTTTATTTAGATATTGATGAATAGTGTTTGTATTTTTTGTCAAATTAAACTTTTAGTAGATTTCAACGGTTATATTTCATATTTTTTCCCATGTCCTACAATGACTGGGGATTCATATGGAATCTCACTCATTTTGACTCATATATCAGGTCTAGGATGGAATAGTAATTGAGTCGTACTGGGACATGACCCGATATTCTACAATTGAATTAATGTAATATAATTTAGTGATTATAGATATAAATTAAAAATAAAAAAATAAAATCAACCATGCCTATAAATTATTCTCTTACTCAGTAACTACGAGACCACTAGGGTGCCCCTTGAGCAATTTTGTGATTCTATTTATACATAAGGAATGTGAGGAAGTTAGGAGTGTAGTCAGAATTTCCCAATGAATAGTACACTGTGATGGGTTTTTTATGATCATCATATGGTCAAATACAATAGAAGTTAACTCAAACACAGAAGGATCTATCTTTGAGAATCAATGCGTAAATAAACTGTATGATCAATGTACTAAAAATCACCAACATTAGTAGTTTTCAACTTCTTTCTCAGTGAAGGAGAATGCTTGATGAAGATCACAAAGTAGTGAACAAAATCAATCTGCCTTCGAGGGGGGGTACACCAACCAATTGAACCAATATAATATCGTGAGGATACCCGAATAAAAAGGGGTTTTTTCACCTTTGTCTCTGATGATAAACAATAGTGTGGGAGGAAGAGAGAAAATATAGGCTTTCTCACAATTGCTTGTTTTCAACAGGATGGATCACATCCATTTATATAATTATCCATGACTTGTTTCTTTAAATGAAAAAATGTAAGTCATATTAATGTATCAATATAAATTAATTCCTATAATTCATTGAATCTTATTCAATGAGAGGTCAAGCCAATTAATGTGTTCATAATATATTGTAACTGATAATAAAACCGTTCATGAGAAATAAATAAATATATATATATATATATATATATATATATATATATTATTGTAGGTATTTAATATACTATATATATATGATATCTCTCTATCTCTCACACACACACACACATATATATATATATTAGGTTTTTGGAGGTATAATTACATTAAAACACTCACACACCAAACACACAGGCCAGAAAGGCAGACCATAGCCCCCCCAAGCGGATAGCCCACCCATCAAGTCTTATTTATTTAGTACATGACTCGTAGAATCAGTAGGTATGAGGCCCATAACTTGGTCTAAAATCCCAATGTAGTATCATACCTGTATCATCATACCTGCTTCATAATGCCTATGTCATCGTCTTTCTTCATCATGTCTATGTTTCCACCTACCCGCATCATCACCTACGTTATCACTTGGATAGTACTGCAATAATACATGCTCCCAATTATTTGTGAGTCTATCCAAAATATTTTGAATATATTTTTTTCATCAAACTCTATTCACTATAAAAAAACACTTTCTACAAAATTATATTCTTATCCAAAGGATTAATTGGGTGACTGTGTGGGCCTTAGCAGCATTGATAACAATTCTGAACTCTTTATTTCATAGATGTAAGAAAATAGTGGCCTATAGAAAAGAATTAGTGCTACTAAAACTAGAAATTGGGTTGGTGTGATCTCTATCAAACATACTCATCTTTGTGCACACATGGTCCACCACAAGATGTACCATAAACACCACAAGTATGTTATATAATATCTTTTTCTATGACATAGTGTAGTGACCCTGAACCTAGCAACTCAAAGTCGGTGTCTACTACCATTACATTGGCATAAGATACACGAAATCATATTCCAAAGTAATGATTAGTTTAATAGTCCTGATAAACTATATACATACATGAGTCTTACATTACATTTGAATACCCAAATTACAACATTTTTTTTTGAAAATAAATTTATTCTATGTAGCATATCCCTATATATCACTCCTAGTAATCTTCATGGAATCCATGGGAAATTAAACAAAATAAAGGTGGTCTCAAATGATTAGTAATGGTTACATACATTTTAATAAATAATGAATCAATGAGAATGATCAATATGGTAAGGTAAATAACTGAACACACATGCCATGTAATAAATAAACTGAGAAGGAAGTGCTTAAATAATATGAAATGGTAAATAATTGAAAACACATGTTATTTATAAAAGATTATTATCATCATAAGATAGATAATAATCAATATTTCAAGGTAAATAACTGAAAACACATGTCATACAATCAATAAATTGAGAATGTAATGCATCCATAGATTTTGTCATGGTGAAAATATCATGGATAATAATAACTGAATTATGTATTCAAGCAATGCTTATTTATTAGATTCCATGATTCCCAGGTACATGGTACTTTTAGCATAAAAACCTTTCACAAGAAGGTTTAAAACATATTGGGTAAAAACCCCACTTAACTAAGTATAGTCAACTAATTCGTCGTATGGGACTACTGATACATCGAGGGGATATCAATAACCAGGCTCCACCCATGTCATACCAGTCCAAATAATTCCTCATATATCAAATAATAAACTTATAAACAATGTGTCATATCATAATAAATCTATATTGAGTAAAGTATGCATCATTATCAATATTTCCCCAGTTAATTAAATAGCTTTTAAAGTGGGAACCATATGAAAAAATTGTACATGGTTTAGGAAATAATCATATCCATGATAAATAATATGAATATTTAGGGGGGAATTAATTTTCAATTATAATAGGAAAGTGAATATTTAAAGGGTAAGTTATTGATTACAAAAATGAATCAAGGAAGTTACTGTCAATATTTTTCTTAGTCCAAATGGTCAAAAACCATTCAGAGCAAGAATAAGGATGGTATCAATACAACATATCCAGAGTGGAGTATTTCTAAAATATGGTTTTTTGACATTGATGAATATAAATACCATAAAATAATCTTTAAAAATGTTCTTAAAGAGAATATCCTTTTTATTTTAAAAACCATATTGAAAATAATTTACTTTTAATATCACTTTTTAAAAAAAATTATTTAAAAATATATTCATAAACTTGAAAATGAAGATTAAAAAAAATGACGGTCAAGATGTGGGTAATTTCATACATGTCGAAAATAACATTCCTTTTTCATGGTAAAAAGGTCAAAAAGTGCATTTTTCAGAAAGAGATAAGAATATTCACTTTGAAATAATTTTGTAAAAATACAAAATGGGTAATTTTTTTTAATAAATCATTTATAAAAGGTTAAATAATACATATTTGAATATATTTATATAAAACATGATTTTTTAAGAAAATAGATTTCCGACCGAAGGGAGAAATGAAGTCAAATTTTATTAAAACATTTTTTTAAAAATTTTATGTACCAAATAGTGGGAAAATATTTACATCACTGGATAAATATCATTACTAAAAAGAGGATAAGAAAATTAAAAGTTTTATTAAACAATAATCATATAATTTCCTTCAATGGTAATTCAAGAATAAACCATCTTGATTAAAATGAGATTGTGAAATAAACCCTTAAAATGATCATAACATTTAAGTGATAATTTATCAATGAATATATTATATATAAAAACTATAAATATTCATAAAATAAATGGAAATACAAAAATATATTTTCAAAAGTGATTATAAACATAATAATATAATATCAATGACAACGAAGAAGTAATATAACCCGATGAAAAGAAATTGAGTTATGAAATTTCTTTACCACATGGTAACTTTAATTTCAAATAACCTTAGATGAAATAATTTGAATTGAAACCCATGATACCATTAATAATGAATTATTCATGATATTACAATTCAAATGGAATGTATATACACTATTTAAAATAAATTAGGTTCATAACAATACAAAATGCCTCGATGAAATGAAATTGAGATAAAAACCCTACCCTCTCACTTTCCACATGGTCGCGTGTGATTTAACCTCATGTATGGTGGTTTTAAACATGTTATTAACTTATAACAGAACCATATTAATATTTATGGTATCATATATGATTCTTTTATAACATCTTATCACCCATTTCTTAATAATCTCTCATTATTTTCATTATTTCTTGTGTTAGTTGTCTTGCTTTTCTAGTATATTTTGACTTTTTTTTTCCTATTAATTTGATCATGATTTCATCATCAAAAAAAATTAAACCATGATATAAATATCATATATATTCAATATATATAAATATTTATTTAGATTAATCTATAAAATTTTGTTATAGGAAATGAAATACATCGTTTATGGAGACGGTAGGTCGTATGTACTCATGAACGTTGTTTCCATTTTCATTTCGTATTGAGAGAAAGAAAAGAAAATGATATATATATATATATTATCATTTTATTATCATTTTATTTCATATCTATCACATATTTTTATTAAACCCATCTTTAATACTTTCCATGTAAAGGAAGAGTGAATCACATTACTTCACAAGGTTGTAGTCTATCAAACACATGAGCGGTGTTATCGTATTCCCAAAAATTGGAAATAATGAAGGTATGTGTGATATAATAATTCCAAAATAGTAAAAACATCATAAATATAATATTTATAATTCATAAACTATAAACCCATCATTATTCCCAACCTTGAAAAGTGGTAATGAAAAAACAAACGACATCGGTTCGTGAGGTTGTACTCTGCCGTACACATGAGCGATGACTTCGTAACCCATTTGATAGAAGGTATGATGTTATAGGTCATAAAATTAATATAATAACATATAATTATATTTAATATATATAAATTTTTAAATAATCATTCTAGGATATAAATTGAATGAGATGGAGAAGGAAATAAAATACAAACGCTTTTAGAAGAACATTAGATCTTCTTTGGGTATCCTCCTTTATGTTTTCACTCAAATTGTAAAAGGTTGTATTTTTTAAAACAATAAGGATCATTTAATGAAGTGAGGGAATTATATGAGATATTTTATTAGGGATTGGTCAAAATAAATAGGCTTTAATGTATAGAGTGGAGAGGAGAGGGGGTTCCCTTTTATAAGTGGGGTGAATGACACACTTGTAATTTTTTGAAAGAGTGAATTACAATCACATTTTTTCATGTCACCAGGCTCCAATAATGCTCAATTATCAATAAAAGAGGACATATGGTCAAAATACGATCATAAAATGGGTTTTGAATAAGTTTTTCCACATTTTTTATCCTTATTTTCTATGTTCAACAACTATGTAAATTCATTTTCTCATTAATCATTGTAATTAACTGTTTTCATTAATAAATTTTTTCAAAAATAATGGTAAACTCATAAATTATTCTGATATCAAAAATGGAATCCACATTTCCAAATTCAATCAACATAATTTATAAGTCCCCAGCCTTAAACCTTACTTAATCTTGAGTTATTACAAGTTTACACATTGAGGATCTTTTCAGGTTTAGAGTTTTAGAGAATTAAATCATGAAACTTGCATTACATTCCACATTTAAACAAAGTGGTTACATAAAAGACAATATTCATTTTTCCCATAAATAGAAACATATTTAAAATAAAACATGGATTCTTTCTTGACACATCCTTGACACTATCATCACATCATGTACCTTTCCCTTGACCTGTGAAAAACATTTCAAAAACATGGGATGAGCATAAAAAGATCAGTAAGGGTTATAAAAATATGGAAAGGAAACATGAGTTCATATATATATAAGAATGAAATCATACTTTATGCATAAAACATAGGAACTTTAACATACCTCATCAAATCATGTATAAATCATAGAAATTATAAGACATAAAAGGTAACTTGAGGCATTCATAACATTCTTACGTAGGGAGTAACCCTCTTGGTTACGTTTGGAATACCCACCACAGTATATTCCCTAAATCTCTTTGGAGAAACCTTAACGTTTCACTCCTTCATGTTACCCAATGCATTGGAGAGCTATATCAGGCTCACCCGCCCTTATTTTATCATGGAACAACCAGTCTTCATAATAATTCCCAAGAACCCTAACATAATCGTATCACATAAAACATGCATAAAGGAAACATAACATTTCTACATTTCAATCACAGGATATCAATACAACACATTGATATAATAACAACATTGTGAAAACCATTTTCAATACCAAAATAAAGGAAAAGTAAAACATGGTATTTATTTTTCTTTTAAAAAGAAGGTATGGCTTGTAGAGGAAGCTGGAACTCAAATAATGGTCACGATGGCGGAGAAGTCGTTGTCGCCGCATACGTACGACAAAAACATTCCCTTTTGTTGTTTAGTAAACAATTCGTATAAAAAATATTCCTTTTGAATAAATGTAAAAGTAAAAGGTTTTTATACACCGTATAAAAGAAGGTTGTGTATAAAACAGAATATGCTTTAATGAAAGGAGATTGAGATGAAGTCCCTTACAAAGACGGTATCCTTGGTTTAAGGATAAATCAATTACATAATTATGTGTGAAAAACGAATACACCAAATATAAGTGGATATTAAGTGTAAAATAATCAAAGGTCATTCACACATATTCAAAGGATGACATATTCAATAACTACATGTTGAACACAAAGAAATCGAAATTGGGTTAAGAAGTTCCCTTGACAGCCTAACGGCGTCACATCAAAATGAGTTGATGAGAGATAAAAAAAGTGTATCTCATCACTTGGACATAAAATTTACATCAATAAGGATATATGAGAACATATCCCAACATAACAATATGTAAATTAAAAGACCCATCAAAAGAAGTCTTTTAAAAAGAGGAGGGTGAAAGGTTCCCTTACCGACATGGGTATCTTTCGAAACATACACCTTGTGAAAGAAGGACAATACAACATTGATGTAAATACTCATAAAAGAAATTATATTACTCAATGAGTAAAATAATGGTCAGTACATATACCACTCAAATGAAATTGTGGCAAATGTAGCATAAATCTCACGGGATTAAAGTGAGATGAAAAATCCCATACGAAAACTCGGCAGCCTAACGACGCACATAAAACTTACAAAAATGGATTGATGAGATCAAATAGGGTATCTCATCATATTAACATAAAGTTTATAGAAAGAGGAATATAAAATAACATCCCCAAACATAACAAAGAGGATCTTAAAAGAAGTGACATAAAGGAGAGTACTTAAAAAGAAAGAGAGAGGATAGATCTCTTACGAAAATTCGTCAGCCTAACGGCGCCACTCAAAACTTCCAAAATGGATTGATGAGAGAGAATAGGGTCTCTCATCATATGAAAATAAAAATTACAGTAATAGTAATATAAAATAACATCCCAATAACAAGAAATATTATCTTTAAAAGGAATGACATAAAAGAGTGTACTTAAAAACAAAGAGAGGAGTAGGATCCCTTACCTCAAGTCCAACTTGACTTTTTAGTTTCTTTATATTCCTGAATAATAAAATTTGGTCAATTAATAATTGCCTAATTACGTCCTTTAGAGATTATTATTCAGTTCATATCACATATTATAATTTTATAATAATTTTTTAATAATGTTAGTTCATATCATACGTTTTTGCCGATGTTTGGTATATGAGTCAAAAATGAACTTGTTTGAAAAAAGATTGCCCATGTAGTTATAAGTAAATAATTTCCAAAATAGTATTAAAGATTAAAATATCATATATATCTAGTAAATATTCATTTTATACTATTCCATATCATTTGGAGATAAAAATGAAAAGCACCGTTCATGGAGACGGTAGGCCGTACGTATGCATGAACGCTACTTTCATTTTTTGTCATATTAATGGAATTAAAACAAAATTAGAGATATATATATATATGTTATAATTCCAGAATGATATCCATAATTTATATTTAATATATTACATATATATCCATTATATATATGTACTTATAATATTACATAACATTTTGAGATAAGAAATAAAATGTACCGTTTATGGAGACAGTAAGTCGTACGTACGCATGAACGCTACTTCCATTTCTATTTCATATTTAATGGAATTAAAACATAATGATATATAATATTATTTTAATTCCAGTATGGTATCATATATAATATCATTAAATATATCCTTTATACGTACCACATATGGTATTAACGAATCAAATCACTTTGAGGGGGTGGTAGTCCGCACTTCCTTAAATGAAGATATCGCGTTTACCCATAATGGAAACCATAATTGTATGCCATAAATGAAAAATACAGAAGCTTAAGTAAAACATAAAAATATTATATATCATACATAAATATATTTTCATCTTAATGGCCACCTTTAAAGGTGTTAGAATAATGTTGAACAATCATCGTTTCGTGAGGTAGAAATTCTCCATCCACAGAAACAGTATGTTCTTTAACCATTAGATGTAGGTGTGTGTAAGTGTAGCTCTAATACTTCTTATAAAAAACATCTTAGTATATTTAATATACTGTTTTTGTTACAAAATAAATTAATAAAAAGTGTTTAGGGGGTTGGAGAAGCAAAATAAAAAAAAGGACACAAGTGAAGACATTACCTTAAAATCAGGTAACTCCCTTTGGTTTGAGATCAAAGGCTTTCTTGGGAAGAATTCTGCCCAAAGTGAGGCTTCAAGGAGTTATAGAGGGATTTGTAGAGAAAAAATGGGCAGAGGTTGGCCGATCCAAAGGCTTTGGAAGTGTGGGTAAGGAGGTAGAGGTGGGGGCCTTTTATAAGAGGAGAGGAGGGGCACTCTTGGAAAGGTATAAAATGTAACTTTATTTTCAAATGAGTTTTGAATTTTAATGGTCCCACATTGATTTTTTTCGAGGATACGGTGATAAGGGTTCAAAATCCACCCATCCAATATGTTTTGGACATGTGTAGGTCTTAGATTTTACATTATCTTTCCATTTTATTTAAATCCTTTATTAATGAGGCAATCGTTGCATCATCATGATGTCATAAATAATTTAATAAATTTAACGTCTAAAAATTATAAAACAAATATCATGATGTAGGAAATCATTTTATATTTATAATTAATATTTATAGTCCAAGATAACATTTATGTAGACATAATTAAAAATATTTTACTTAGGTGATACATTCTTTGTTACATTTAACATTCTTTAAAAATAAAAAGATAAAAAGTCACTTTCTCACAAAAGTGATTCCATGGGGCCCCCAAGTTTGGCACAAGGCATCCCATGGTCTTCCATGAGACAACAAATAGCCCTAGGACACATGTTGTGGTCAGTTTTTATTATTATGATATTATTTTATTATCTTTAACTACATGATTACTCATTAATCAAGATAATTAAAGATAATTACCGTCGTTACTATTCATAATGTCCATAAACAAAAGAGTCTTAATTACATAATTTGGACCTTCTGATTCCAAATATTTAATACATTTTACCAAATTCCAAACACATAAATTTCAATAATTAATTTTAAAAAACTTCCCGTTGTCAAAACAAATAGCGGGTTTTTTAGAAACAATATTTATGAAAAGTTTGGCACTTGTTTATGCCTAATTCCAAAGTAAAATTAATCCCAATGACCATAATTTAATTACATGGTAAAAATATATTCTAATTACAGTTTAAAACAAATTAAAAAGATAATATAACCATATAATTAAATTATATGAAAAGGCAGTTTTGATGTAAAATGCAGTATTTTTCACTATTCATTGAAAAATGAACATTGTCAGAAAAACACCAAAAATTAACCCAAGGTAAATTTCAATGTCCCAATCATAAATAATATGTTTATTTAGAAAAATAGATCTTATAAAATTGTCAAAAGTTTGATTTAAAAAATGGGTTTCCATCAAAATGTAGTAAAACAATCTTTTAAAAATACTAGTGTATTCAATGCTTAAGATTGGATTCATTTGTATTTTAAGCCTATAAAATTTATTGGATAAAAGTTAAAACATTTAACAAACATACATAATCATATTTTAGTTATTTCTATTCATTCCTGTCAATACAACGGCTAGGCTTTAACTATCATTACAATAATATTATTTTATTATTAGAGTGCAACGTAAGATTTCAAAGGAATTCATTGTTGTGTATTGGGTAAGCCATCGAGCATAGTGTTCCATTTAAATTAATATTGAAATTGTTTCCACAAATAGGGATAAATATAAAAATTTAATATTCTTTATTTACCTGGGGTGTTACATCCTTCCCCCCTTTTGGGAATTGCGTCCTCACAATTTTAAAATTGAGCTTGGAAACATCCTTGAAAGTCCCACCTCGGAACAAGAGTCGGTAAAACAATCACTTTAAAATAAAGGAAGATAAGTACAAAGGTCACCTTAGATAACCCAAACTAGGATTCCGTGTAGAAAAACATGGACATGGAGGAGAAAACATAGGGTCATGTTCTAATGGAGAGTGATAGAAAACGTGTTTAAGATAAAGTTAACCACAAGAAAATCACAAACTTGTGATGGGTTAAACGGTATTCGATTCCCCAGTAGGAAAATTTAATAGACAAAATTATTGTTTTAAGTTACTTTTTATTGGGGAATTTATTCATAAGGAAACATAATCACTTATCATGTTGACTTTCAAATTTTATTAGATTCCTTACAAAACTCATATTTTCTCCAAAAGACGAGTATTTAGGAAGACTTGTTCACATTAAGAGTACTATAATCAACTTATAGAGAATCACTTAATCCACCAAAGAGAACTATATACTTCCCATGTCTTTAGACATTAACCAAAACCAAACCAAAAAGGTTAGTACAAGATCAGATAATCCAGAAAAGGATAACCCATTTATAAAAAAGAAAATCTATGCTTAATCTTCAAAATTTGTCCAACAAAATCCAAAGTTCAATGAGGACCATTCGATAAACAATTTGTCCATAAAATTCTTCAAAGTAAACCAAACTAAGATTGAAACCCGAAGATTTGAATGATTTAGTCACATAGTCTTCCAAGTTAAATCGTATCATTTATCTCCAAACAACATCAGTTGCTCTTAATGTCTCGTATTGAAAAGTAATGAACCTAATCACATATCCTCCATGATAGGTTAATAAATTTCCATAGATAACCCAAAATCAACTTACTCTTAATTAATAAAATCATCTAACTAAAAAAAGAATCAGTCAAACTAACCAGGGACTTCACGTAGTCTAGTGGTAGGCGATAAATACCAGTCGCACTTTGGTTGTGGGTTCGATTCCCGCAGCTTTGTCCGACGCGACGGGTTGTCACACAGTCTGCTTGTTGTCCTTTTTCCAAAACTATATAATTCTCAAAACATTTCCCAAAATGAGATAAAATCTTCAAAAATAAACATAACATATTTTAACCTCAAGTTTATCTCATGCCTTTCACTTCCATCATAACATATAGTAACCCATAATTACCTCAAAAGTAAGGATCATATAAACCCAAATGGTTGTTTATAACTATGTCCACAAAAGAACAGATAACTATTCCTTGAATAAAATTTTCATATATTAAACATCAGGGTTACACATAATATAAAAATTCTTCTAATGTAACCCCATCATCAAAAGAGACTTAATACTCTTAAGAATTTCACCATAACTCTTGAAGCCCTTATATGTTGACTTCTTACTCATTCAACATTCTTCATGATCCATTAACCATTACTTTCCAACTTATTCTGAAATACATCTTTCCTACAAAAAAAATCATTAATCATAACCTAAGATTCCAAAATAGGAAAACAATAGTTATGAAATAATCCATACCTTTGATTGGTCATTGTCAGTTTCTTCAACCTCAATTGTAATGGCATTCAGTATTGGTAAACAAACATTTGTATGATCTTGGTGATCCCATTCACGAAACTTCTTCATAGGACATGTGTTTGCATAATGACCATGCACACTACATTTAAAACATTCAATTGATCCCTCAGAAAGAACTTCTTTCCCTTTCCTCGAGTCAACTGGATGCTTCCTTTTTCCATGGCAGGTTCTTTCTTTATGACCTTCATTTCCACATCTATAGCATATTTATGTCCCTTTGAAACATTTTCCTAGGTTTTTCTTTCCACATCTTTGACACATAGGTTTTTGAACACACTTACCTTTATGATTATTACCTATACTTCTGTAGGGATTTGTTTCTCGCAAATATGATGCCTTAGAGAAATCACTAAGGTTTAGGTGTTCAATCATGACTCCAGATAGTTGGTTGAGGATAATCACAAGATTTCTCATTGCAGCTCCCATATCATTCAGTTGCTTTCTCGAAAAACTGTCACAGTTTCCTTCACATCCACTGTTACTTTGGTGCCTGCTAGATCCAACCATTTACTAAAACCAAAAAGGTCAGTGTGAGTATACAAACAAAAAAATCATGTACTAATGAGGAGATAAACACGAAGATATACTTACTCATTCACTTTATCAAAAACTAGGACTCTTTCTGAATTCCTAACCATTATGGTAATGTCACTTATGCTTAAAGAATACCCTAACCTCTAAAGTTATCTAAAACAACCTCTGATACAAACTATAAGGCCCCAGCCATAAAACTTACTTAATCTTGAGTTATTACAAGATTACACATTGAGGATCTTTTCAGGTTTAGAGTTTTAGAGAATTAGATCATGAAACTTGCATTACATTACACATTTAAACAAAGTGGTTACATAAAAGACAGTATTCATTCTTCCAATAAATAGAAACATATTTAAAATAAAACATTTATTCTTTCTTGACACATCCTTGACACTATCATCACATCATGTACCTTTCCCTTGACCTGTGAAAAACATTTCAAAAACTTGGGATGAGCATAAAAAGCTCAGTAAGGGTTATAAAAATATGGAAAGGAAACATGAGTTCATATATACATAAGAATGAAATCATATTTACCCATAAAACATAGGCACTTTAACATACCTCATCAAATCATGAATAAATCATAGAAATCATAAGACATAAAAGGTAACTTGAGGCATTCATAACATTCTTACGTAGGGAGTAACCCTCTTGGTTATGTTTGGAATACCCACCACAATATATTCCCTAAATCTCTTCGGAGAAACCTTAACGTTTCACTCCTTCGCGTTACCCAATGCATTGGAGATCTATATCAGGCTCACCCGCCCTTAGTTTATCATGGAACCACCTGTCTTCATAATAATGACCAAGAACCATAACATAATCATATCACATAAAACATGCATAAAGGAAACATAACATTTCCACATTTCAATCACAAGATATCAATACAACATATTTATATAAAAAAAACATTATGAAAACCATTTTCAATACCAAAAGAAAAGAAAAGTAAAACATGGTATTTATTTTTCTTTTAAAAAGAAGGTATGGCTTGTAGAGGAAGCCGAAACTCAAATAATGGTCACGACGGCGGAGAAGTCATTGTCGCCGCATACGTACGACAAAAACATTACCTTTTGTCATTTAGTAAACACTTCGTATAAAAAAGATTCCTTTTGAATAAACATAAAAGTCAAAGGGGTTTATACACCGTATAAATGAAGGTTCTATATAAAACAGAATATGCCTCAATGAAAGGAGATTGAGACGGAGTCCCTTACAAAGACGGTATCCTTGGTTTAAGTATAAATCAATTACATAAATATGTGTGACAAATGAATACACCAAATATAAGTCTATATTAAGTGTAAAATAATAAAATTTCATTCACACATATTCAAAGGATGACATATTCAATAACTACATGTTGAACCCAAAGAAATCGAAATTGGGGTAAGAAGTTCCCTTGACAGCCTAATGGCGTCACATCAAAATGTGTTTATGAGAGATAAAAAAAGGGTATCTCATCACTTGGAAATAAAATTTACATCAATAAGGATATATGATAACATATCCCAACATAAAAATATGTAAATTAAAAGACCCAACAAAATAAGTCTTTTAAAAAGAGGAGGGTGAAAGGTTCCCTTACCAACAAGGGTATCTTTCGAAACATACACCTCGTGAAAGAAGGACAATACAACATTGATGTAAATAATCATAAAAGAAAGTATATTACACAATGAGTAAAATAATGGGTAGTACATACACCACTCAAAGGAAATTGTGGCAAATATAGCATAAATCTCATGGGAATAAAAGTGAGATGAAAAATCCCTTACGATAACTCGGCAGCCTAACGACGCCACATAAAACTTAAAAAAAAGGATTGATGAGATCAAATAGGGTATCTCATCATATTAACATAAATTTTATAGAAAGTGGAATATAAAATAACATCCCCCAACATGACAAATAGGAGCATAAAAGAAGTGACATAAAGGAGAGTACTTAAAAAGAATGATAGAGGATAGATCTCTTACGAAAATTCGGAAGCATAACGGTATAAGGCCCCAGCCTTAAACCTTACTTAATATTGAATTAAATGAATAATTCACATTGAGGATCTTTTCAGGTTTAGAGTTTTAGAGAATTAGAACATAACTATTACATCTTAAAAGATTACAAAGTAGACACTTCTACTAAGTTTCCATAAAATAAAAACTCTTAAAAAGAAAGATGTCTAGATTCCATGTTTTAGATAGCATGACATTCCCTTGATCCCATCCTTGACCTTATTCCACTTTAAGTCCTGTGAAAAACATTTCGAAAAACTTGGGGTGAGCATAAAAAGCTCAGTAAGGGATACAGAAAGAATGAAAACTGTTAGTTTTTTTCAAACATCAAGTAAACCATGTATACTATATCAAAGTAATACCTTCACCTTCATGAAGTAGTAAAACTCTTTATTGAATAAAGTATCATTACTTACCTTTTTGTAACCAAAGTATAACCATAAAACCCATATAAAGAACACATAACATATATAAAGGTAACTTGGGACATAAACTTACTTAAGTGGAATAACCATACGGTCGACTTCCACACATATCACTTAATGGAATAGCCATACGGCCAATTTCCATACATACTTAATGGAATAGCCATACGGCCGACTTCCATACCCAATGCATTGGAGGTTATAACGTAACCACCCATCCTGGTATTCACGGCACCACCCGTCATATGGTTTATAACGTAACCACCCGTTAAAATGTCCAAGTACCAGTATAAAATCATAAAACATAAAACCAATATAAAGGAATGATAACATTTCCACATTTCAATCACAATATATCATAAATATATTGACATAATAGAATCCTTTTTCAAAATCATTTTCAATACCAAAATACATAAAAGAGTATATGGTATTTATTTTATTCTAAAAACATTACGGCTTGTTGAGAAAGCCAAAGATCAAATAATACTCGCGGCAGCGGAAAAGGTCGTTGTCACCGCGTACGTTAAAAAAACATTCGTTTTTGTCGTTTAGTAAAACGCTTCGTAGAAAAAGATTCCTTTTGTATAAAAGTAAAAGTCAAAGGAGTTTATACACCGTATAAAAGAAAGTTGTGTATAAAACAAAATATGCCTCAATGAAAGGAGATTGAGACGAAGTCCCTTACCTTGGGTCCGACTTGACTCGATCGTTCTTTAACGTCCTGAATAATAAACTTGAGTTAATTTATACTTGATTAAGAACATTTTTAAAGTTCATTATTCCTTTTATATCACTTATTTCCATGTTATAAACATTATTTAACCATTTAATTTAATAATGTTTGTTTTCTCAATATTTGGTTCTTAAGTCGAAAGTTGACTTCTTACAATTACATGTTGTTCATGTGGTCAAAAGTTCTTTATATCCAGAATGAAATTCCCGATTTGGATATAATATGTATCATATATATCCAGCATATACATGTATTTATAATATTACATAATCATTTAGAGGTAAGAAATGAAATGCACCGTTCATGGAGACGGTAAGCCGTACGTACGCATGAACGCTACTTTCATTTCTTTGTCATATTAGTGGAATTAAAACTAAATGAGAGGTATGTATATTTTAATTCCATAATTATATTCATCATTTAGATATATAATTAATTATATATATACATTATATACATGTAATTTTAATAGTACATTACATTTGGGGATAAGAAATGAAATGCACCGTTCATGGAGACGGTAAGCCGTACGTACGCATGAACGCTACTTTCATTTCTATCTCATACTTTAATGGAAAGAAATAATAATGATATAGAGGTATATTATAATTCCAGTATAACATCATATATAATAACTTTAAATCCATCCTTTACACGTCCCACATATGGCATTAACGAATCACATCACTTTTAGGGGGCGGTAGTCCGCACTTCCTTAAATGAAGATATCGTGTTTACCCATAATAGAAACCATAAAGGTATGCCAAAAATGAAAAATACATAAGATTAAAGAAAACATAAACATATTATATATCATATATAAAAATAGTGACATCATAATGGCCACCCTTGAAGGTGTTAAATGAGTATTGAACAATCATCGTTTCGGGAGGCAGAATTTCGCCATCCACAGAAACCGTATGTTCTTTAACCATTTGATGTAGTTGTGTGAGAGTGTATCTAAAATAAATATTATAACAACATCCTAGTATATTGAAGATACTGGTTTTGTTACAAAAGAAGTAAATAAAAAGAGTTTAGAGGTTTGGAGAAGCAAAATAAAACAAATGAACAAGAGAGAATGAATTACCTTTAAAAGTGTAACTCCCTTTTGATTTGAGCCTAAAGGCTTCCTTTGAAAGGATTCTGCCCAAAGGGAATACTCTAGGATGGGGATAGGGATGTGGAGAGAGTAATTGGGCAGGGGTTGGCCGAGCCAAAGGCTTGAGAAGTGTGTGAAATGGGGTAGAGGTGGGGGCCTTTTATAAGAGGAGAGGAGGGGCACTTTTGGAAAGTAAAGAAATATTACTTTATTTGAAAATGTGTTTCGGTTTTAAAAGGTCCCAAATTGATATAATTCGTGGATAAGGTGATAACAGTTCGAAATCCACTCATACAATTGGTTTTGGACATGTGTAGGTTTTAGATTTTTCATTATCTTTCCATTTTATTTAAATCGTCAAATAATGATGTCATCGCTGCATCATTATTATGTCATATATAATTTAATTTATTTAATGTCTAAAAATTATAAAAAAAATACTATGATGTAGGAAATATTTTTAGCTTTCCAATGACTATTTATAATCAAAATTTGGACTTGTATAACCCCAGTCAAAAATTATTTTAGTAAAACAATTTATGTTAGTGTCATTTTTACTTTAACATTAAATAATAATATATTAATGTCATTTTCCAACTAAAGTGGCTCCATGGAGTCTCCAAGTTGGCCCATGGCTTGTATTGGTCGGCCATGACTCACCCAATAGGTTTAGTACAAGTGTCATGGTGTTTTCACATTCTTATAATACCATTTTTACCTTAAACTACACTAATTACCTCTAATCGCGATTAATGAAAAAAAATTACTATTCACCAAAAAATTATTTTAATCTCATTGAACCACATTTTACTTCTTAATGACAACCATGTATGTCGGATTTTCAAAATTCAATACACATTAGTGGTAAACTTTCATTTAACTGAAAAATCAGTTTGCTTGATTACCACTTAGTGGTTTCACTATTCATCAAAAATTGAAGTTTTTCAGAAAATTACCAAAAATTCACCCTAAGATATATTTGATATTCCGAATTCAAAAATGAATTCCATTTTACAAAATTCAAAACATATAAGTCAAATTAATTAATTTAATAATTAATTCCCGCTGTCATGACAAATAGTGTGTTTTTGTGAAACAATAAGTATCAAAAGATTGACACCAGTTTAAGTCCAATTTCAAAGTGAAATTGATTCCAATGACCACCATTGGATTAACTGGTAAAAATATTTTCTAATTTCACTTTAAAAACAATTAAAATAATAATCTAATCATATAAATAATTTAGATTAAAAAGAGGTTTTGAATTTAAATACAACATTTTACACTATTCATAAAAAAATGAACTTTATCAGAAAGGTACCAAAAATTTACACAAAGTAAATTTTGATGTCCCGATTCTAAAGAAGATTTATATTTGGTCCAAAATAAAGTATAAGAGTGATCAAAACTATATTTAATGACGGTTCACCATTAAAAGGTGATAAGTGAACCTTTAGTGAGAATTAGAGTATATATGCCCTAAAATTGAACTCTTTCCGTATTTTAAGCCTTTATCTTTTATTGGGTAAATGTATAAACATTTAAAAACATATATAATCATATTTTAGTTATTTCTATCCATTCCCGCCAGTACAACGACTACTTGTTAACTAACATTTAAAATAATATTATTTTATTACTAGTGTGCTACGTAAGTTTCAAAGAAACTCATCGTTACGTATCGGGTACGCTATCGAACATAGCAACCCCTTTAAAATAAAATTAATATTTAATTCATAAATATTAATAAATATGAAAATTGTTTATTCTTTATTTACCTGGGATGTTACAAACGGCGTCACTCAAAACTTCCAAAATGGATTGATAAGAGAGAATAAGTTCTCTCATCATATGAACATATAAATTACAGTAAGATTAATATAAAAGAACATCCCAATAACAATAAATATTATCTTTAAAAGGAATGACATAAAAGAGTGTACTTAAAAAGAAAGAGAGGAGTAGGATCCCTTACCTCAAGTCCAGCTTGTCTTGTTTGTTTATTTATATTCCATAATAATAAACTTTGGTCAATTAATAATTGCCTAATTACCTCCTTTAGAGACTATTATTCAGTTCATATCACATATTATAATGTTATAATAATTTTTTAATAATGTTAGTTCATATCAGATGTTTTTTACGATGTTTGGTACATGAGTCAAAAATGAACTTGTTTGAAAAAATATTTCCCATGTAGTTATAAGTAAATAATTTCCAGAATAGTATTAACGATTAAAATATCATATATATCCAATAAATATTCATTTTATACTATTCCATATCATTTTGAGATAAAAACGAAAAGCACCGTTTATGGAGATGGTAGGTCGTACGTACGCATGAACGCTACTTTCATTTTTTGTCATATTAATGGAATTAAAACAAAATGAGAGATATATATATATGTTATAATTCCAGAATGATATCCATAATTTAGATGTAATATATTACATATATATCAATTATATATATGTACTTATAATATTACATAACATTTTGAGATAAGAAATGAAATGTACCGTTCATGGAGACGGTAAGTCGTACGTACGCATGAACGCTACTTCCATTTCTATTTCATATTTAATGAAATTAAAACATAATGATACATAATATTATTTTAATTATAGTATGGTTTCATATATAATATCATTAAATATATTCTTTATATGTACCGCATATGGTATTAACGAATCAAATCACTTTGAGGGGGCAGTAGTCCGCACTTCCTTAAATGAAGATATCGCGTTTACCCATAATGGAAACCATAAAGGTATGCCATAAATGAAAAATACAGAAGCTTAAGTACAAAATAAAAATATTATATATCATATATAAATATATTTTCATCTTAATGGACACCTTTTAAGGTGTTAGAATAATGTTGAACAATCATTGTTTCGTGAGGCAGAAATTCGCCATCCACAGAAATAGTATGTTCTTTAACCATTAGATGTAGGTGTGTGTAAGTGTAGCTCGAATACTTCTTATAAAAACATCCTAGTATATTTAAGATACTGGATTTGTTACAAAATAAGTGAATAAAAAGAGTTTAGGGGGTTGGAGAAGAAAAATAAAACAAAAGGACACAAGTGAAGACATTACCTTAAAATCGGGTAACTCCCTTTGGTTTGTGCTCAAAGGCTTCCTTGGGAAGACTTCTGCCCAAAGTGAGGCATAAAGGAGTTAGAGAGGGATGTGGAGAGACAAAATGGGCAGGGTTTGGCTGAGCCAAAGGCTTTGGAAGTTTGGGTAAGGAGGTAGAGGTGGGGGCCTTTTATAAGAGGAGAGGAGGGGCACTCTTGGAAAGGTATAAAATGTAACTTTATTTTCAAATGAGTTTTGGATTTTAATGGTCTCACATTGATGTGTTTCGAGGATAAGGTTATAAGGGTTCTAAATCCACCCATACAATATTTTTTGGACATGTTTAGGTCTTAGATTTAACATTATCTTTCCATTTTATATAAATCCTTTATTAATGAGGTAATCACTGCATCATCATGATGTCATAAATAATTTAATAAATTTAATGTCTAAAAATTATAAAAAAAATATCACGATGTAGGAAATATTTTTAGATTTTTAATTAATATTTATAGTCCAAAATATCATTTATGTAGACAAAATTAAAAATATTTTACTTAGGTGATACATTCTTTGTTACATTTAACATTCTTTAAAAATAAAAAGATAAAAAGTCACTTTCTCACAAAAGTGATTCCATGGGGCCCCCAAGTTTGGCACAAGGCATCCCATGGTCGTCCATGGGACAACCAGTAGCCCTAGGACACATTTTGTGGTCATTTTATTATTCTTATGATATTATTTTATTATCTTTAACTACCAGATTACTCATTAATCAAGATAATTAAAGATAATTACCGTCGTTACTATTCATAATGTCCAAAAACAAGAGTCTTAATTACATAATTTGAACCTTCTGATTCCAAATATGTAATCAATTTTACCAAATTACAAACAAATAAATTTCAGTAATTAATTTTAAAAAACTTCCCGTTGTCAAAACAAATAGCGGGTTTTTTAGAAACAATATTTATTAAAAGTTTGGCACTTATTTATGCATAATTACAAAGTGAAATTAATCCCAATGACCATAATTGAATTAAATAGTAAAAATATATTCTAATTACACTTTAAAACAAATTAAAAAGATAATATAACCATATAATTAAATTATATGAAAAATCAATGTTGATGTAAAATGCAATATTTTTCACTATTCATTGAAAAATGAACATTGTCAGAAAAATACCAAAAATTAACCCAAGGTAAATTTCAATGTCCCAATCATAAATAATATGTTTATTTTGAAAAATAGAGCTTATGAAATTGTCAAAAATTTTATTTAAAAATGGTTGGCCATCAAAAGGTAGTAAAACAATCTTTTAAAAATACCAGTGTATTCAATGCTTAAGATTGGATTCATTTGTATTTTAAGCCTCTAAAATTTATTGGATAAAAGTAAAAACATTTAACAAACATATATAATCATATTTTAGTTATTTCTATTCATTCATTTCAATACAACGTCTAGGCGTTAACTACCATTTACAATAATATTATTTTATTATTAGAGTGCAACGTAAGATTTCAAAGGAACTCGTTGTTGCGTATTGGGTAAGCCATCGAGCATAGCGTTACATTTAAATTAATATTGAAATTTTTTCCACAAATAGGGATAAATATAAAAATTTCATATTCTTTATTTACCCGGGGTGCTACATAATTAGAAAATTTCAATTTAAAATTAATCATGTAAACAGGTCGAGAAAAAAGTGTTTTTAAATTGAATATGTTCAAACGATTATAATGTTTTTATATCAAAATTCCATTGGAAAATGATTAAAATGACTAAATTGGATTTATAGATGAATAATTGAACTATTTTTACTTTATATCAAATTCAAAATATTATTTAACATTATAAATTATTTAGACAAAAAAGAAGTTTTCAATTAAAATTTAGTATTGTTCACTATTCATCAAAAAATAAAACTCCTCAAAAAAATAACAAAAATTAACCCCAAGATAAATTTAATATTAAAAATTAAAAAATTAAATTTATATTTTTATATAAAATTTCCAAATTATTTAGAAATCAATTTTAAATTATGTTCACCAAGCATCACTAAGCCATATTTTAGGAAAATTTAATTTTTTCAAAATCATGTATTTTTTTTAAATTGATTATTATTATTTATAATAAATAGATAACCATATTTTAATAAGTTATTAAACCCTATTTATATCCTTTATTTCAATATTTAGGTGATAATTATCATATTAAATAATATTATTATAATTATATTATTTTTTTGGTAAAACCTGATCTTGCATGTAATGCAAGCTATCAAAAAAATCATTTTTTATTGAAACATAATCTATCATAGTATTGTGTGAATTGTAATATATAGAATAGATTGAATTTTTTAAAATAGTAAATACATCATAAAGGATCGGGGTGTTATATTCCTTTCTGCGCTTGGTGTTTTGTGTCATACACACAATCGAATAAGATATTCATGTTTTAAAATTTAGGGGTGTTCCATTGTCCCCACCATAAATAAATTGCATCCTCTCAATTTAAACTTGATCTCAAAAATCAGGGTTTTGAAATTTGGAAATACCATTATTGAAAAACCTATATCATAAATGGGTTAATAAAATTTTTTCATAATAAGATAGATAGGGGAGCATGAAGGTCATCTAGAATAACACATAACTACGATTCTATGTTTGAGAACATCAATGTAAAGTAAAGATATGGACATGGGGGGGGAATGTAAATATTTATAGAGATTAATTGATGTCATCGATCACAAACAGGTTAATGATAAATGTAAAGTTGATGGGATCTAAATCTTAAATCCAATATGAGTAAAAAAGTCATTGATATATTAAGAAATTATAGTGATAGGATACCATTTTATTTCCATGTCCTTTCTCTAAAGTTGAGGAATTATTTTACTATATAAGAATATAATGAAATATAATTACTTGATACATTTTTATTTCATAAGAAAAATCTCATCCTTTGGTTTTTCTTTAATCAAATTCATATCTTCTTCTAAGAAATAAATATATAAAAATGTATTTTTTATGCCTGAAGAACTAAAATTTACTTTTAATAAATGGTAATATCCATAAAAGAGTGAAAATAGTTTTCATACAACTATTTTCCAAATCCAATATGGTTAATACATTAGTCTCTAAACCACAAAAGTAATATTATTGGTTCATTATTAATATTTATTAGTCAAAGTGATTAATTAAAAACAATGACACATTAACCAGGACATCACGTAGGCCGGTGGTAGGTTTGAAACCTTTATCATCCTTCGGTCATGGGCTCAAGACCTATCTCATTACTAGATATGACGGGTTGTCACCATGTAGGATGGTTGTCCTTTTTTTAAACTTTATTTAAATAATTCTTATAAAGTTATCAAAAATATGATGGACATCCTTGAAATAAAATGAATCATTAAATAACCTTTTTATAATATTTTAAACATAATTTATGTATTTATTTATTTATATTATAAATTACAATAATCTTATTCCATTATTATTACAATGTCATTAATGATCATATCAAACCTAATGGTTATCAATACTGGTAAACTTTTTTATATATAATGTAAAGGCATTATTCCTTATATAAAATTTCCACTAAAATATATTCTTACCATAAATTTCTCCAAAAATATCTTTAGTCTTAGTATATTCCTACCACATAAGAACTAAAAGAGGTGTTTATGAATTTTATCTTATGATGAATCTTAAACTAATTAACCCTTGATGGTATCCATAACTCTTATGTTAATTAATACAAAATTGATTCTAAAATTTAAAATAATCTTTAGAAATTTCATGATTCTTGTAACCAAAATACTATTAGTAAAACAATTCACCAATTTATTTCTTAAATCACAATATATAAATTCTTAATCCATTTTATTTCCACTTAGGTCCATCCATTTTATAGGAGTTACCATTTATAATATGGCATTTACTTGGGTAATTTTTGAGTTCCCCACATTAATGTAAATGAAATATAAAACTTAGGATGTGGTTTATTTCCTTCCACCCTACTCTTCATTTTTCCTTGGAAATTATTTACTTTATGACCTTTTTCACATATAAATCATTTCCCCATTCAATTTAAACACATTCCTCGGTGTCTTATTCCACATTCCTTGCATGATGGAAATTAAGACTTCTATTCTCCATGGTCCCTGCTAATCGATCTATTACAAAACATCATCCTCATCTTCTTTGGAATGTTTGGGAGTTGGATAAGGTATATGTTGTGAATCATTTTTTGGGAAAACTAATTAGGTGTAAACATGATATCTTTCTCTCCAATTTTCATCTCATTTTGTTTCTCATTGTCACCTTATTGTCCTTCATGTTCAATGTTAACATGATTCCTTTAGGTTCCAACCATTGAATAAAACTAGAAAGCATAGTGTGATAAAAAACTATCATAATGAGAAAATTTTATAATCATTTATATAATGTCTAAATCACGAAACATTATTTTCAATCTAATACACCTTATATTTAACTAAGGTTATTCATTATCATCAACTATTCAAATCCTTAATAAATTTTTAAATAAATTATGAATTATCCTAAGAATACCCCCCAAGAGTGTCAAAACAGGTTCATAGTAAGAACCATCTTCATGTACTAGGTTACGCTCGAGTCAAGCCAAACACACCCTTTTTTGGATTTTTACCCCTAGGTACATCTGTTCTAGATCCAATCCTACTTGTAGTATCCTGATAGGGGTGTATTGTAAGAAAAAACTCATTATCTCTATCTTACCAAAGATTTATGATGTTCTTATATACTTATCCTCAAATGCTATCATAAGGTTATGTTCCCTAATATATATTTTCATCAATATAGTCTATAATGTTTTTACTAAACTTACTATGATACCAACTGTAGTGACCCCAACCACAGTAACCCAAATATGGTTCCTCATACCATTATATTGGCATAAGATATAATGAATCAAATCCCAAAAGACTAATTAGTTTATAAATAATGGTAAACTAGATACATACATGATTATTACATTACATTTGAATACACAAATTATAAGATTTTTTGAAAATAACTATATTCCATCTAGGATGTCTCTATATATTAATTAGAGAAAACTTCATGGAATCCTAGGTAATGGAAAACAATAAGTGTGACCTCAAAAGCTTAGTAAGGGTTAAACACATCAGAATCATTAATGAATCAATGATAATAATAAATATGGAAAGGTAAATAAATGAACACACCTTCTATGTAATCAATAAACCGAGAAAGAAGTTCATAATTAATATTTCAAGGTAAATAATAGAAAATACATGTCATTCAGATAACATGTATATTATGATAAGATAGGACAAAATCAGTATGGAATGGTAAATAACTGAAAACTCATGCTATCTAATCAATAAAATGATAATTAAATGAATCCATATATTTTTCATAATGAAAATATCATGGATAATAATTACTGAATTCTGAATATAGAAAATTCTTATTTATTGGACACTATGTTTCCTAGGTATATAGTACCTTTACAATTAAAACCATTCACAGTACAGTTTAAAAAATACTAGGTAAAAACCCACTTAACTAAATGTAGCCAACTAATTCATCCCATGAGATTACCAATGAATCAAGGGGTTACCTATAACCCATCCCCACATGTGTCATACTTGTCCAAATAATTTTTTATATATCAAATAATCGATTTATAAATAATGTGCACTATCATAAAATATATATATTGATTAAAAGATTCATATTTATAAATATTTTCTCAGTTTTTAAAATAACTTTTAAAGTTAACACCATATTTAAAAATTGGTATACAGTTTAGGAAATAATAATATCTATGATAAATAATATGGATATTTAGGGTAAATTTAATGTCTAATTATCAAAGGAAAGTGAGCATTTCAAAGGAAAATTATTGACTATAAAAATGACACAAGTACTTTTTTTAGTTAAAATGATCATAAACCATCTAGAGGAAGAATATAGATGGTATCAATAAAACATATCCCCAATGGATTATATTTAAAATAAGGGTTGTTTTCATTTATAAATAGAAATAATATAAAATGATATTTAAAAACATTATTGAAGAAAATATCCTTTTCATTTTGAAAACCGTTTTGAAAATAATTTTATTGAAAATAAATTTTAAAAGAATTTTCATTAAAAATATTCTTTTAAACTTTGAAATGAAGCTTCAAATAAATTAAGGTCATGTTAGTGGGTAATTTTTTATACGTCGTAAAGAACATTCCCTTTTCATAGAAAAAATGATAGAAAAGTGACTTATTCGGAAAGTGACAAGAAGATTACTTTGATATCATTTTATAAAAATTGAAATTGGTTAAAAAATAATTCTGATAAATCATTTTTAATATTATGAATAAAAATTTGAAAATATTTTTTGAAAACATGGTTTTGAAAGAAAACAGATTTCCAACTGAAGAGAGAAATGATGTCGAATTTTGTTAAATCATTTTCTTAATAATTTTAAGTAAAAAAGATTATAAAAAAGTAAAATCACTTAAAATATATCATTAATAACCAGGGGAGAAGAAAATTAAATGGTTTATTAAAAAATTATCATTTAATTCCCTTTAATGGGAATTCAAGAATAAATAATCTCTATTAAAATGAGATTGTGAAATAAACCCTTAAAATAATCATAATATTGAAGTGAAAATTAATCATTGAATCTATTATGTGCATCAACAATAGATACACATAAAATAAGTTGAAATAAAAAAATATATATTAAAACTTTATTATACACATAATCATAAAATATTAATAACAATGAAGAAGTAATATAACCCAATGAAAAGAAATTTAGATATGAAATTTCTTTACCACATGGTAAATATAATTTATAAATACACTGAGATGAAATAATTAAAATTGAAACTTATGATACCATGAATAATGAAGAATTAATGATATTACATGTCTAAGGGGAAGTATATAAACCATATAAAATAAATTTTGGTGCATAACAATACAATTTTCTTCAATGAAATGAAATTGAGATGAAAACCCTTACCCCACGCTTTACTTTTGCTCATACATTATTTAACCTACTTTATAGTGGTTTTAAACAGGTTATTAACTTATACCAGAACCATATTAATATTTATGATATTATATATGATTCTTTTATAACATATTATCACCATTTCATTAATGATCTCTGATTATTTTCATGGTATCTGGTTTTGTTTGCCTTGTTTTCGAGTATGTTTTGACTTGTTATTTTTTTCCTCTCACTTCGATCATGATTTAATCATATAAAAAATGTAAAAAAATATTTAAATATAAAATACATTCAGTAAATATTTATTTATAATAATTTATAAAATTTTGTCATAGGAAATGAAATACGCCTTTCATGGAGACGGTAGGTTATACATACGCATGAACATTGTTTCCATTTTCTTGTCATATTGAGAGAAAGAAAAATAAATTCTATATATATATATGTATATATTATCATTCTGGTATCATTTTATTTCATATATATAACATATTTGTATTCAACTCATCCTTAATATATTCAATGTAAAGCGTGAGTGAATCACATCACTTTGGGAGGGAGTTGTCCACCAAACACATGAGTGTCATTACCATATTCCCAAAAAATGGAAAGCATAAAGGTAAATGTGATATAATAATTATAGAAGCATAATAACATCATAAATATGATATAAATCATATATAAACTATAAATCCATCATTATTACCAACCTTTAAAGTGGGTAATGGAAAAAACGAACAACATCGGTTCGCGAGATAGTAGTCCTTCGTACACATGAATGATGATTTCATAACACATTTGATAGAACTTTGTGAAGTTTTAGTTCATGAGCATAACATAAAAAAAATATTATTATATAGAAGATATTGAGTTTATTATATAATTATGATATAATTGGAATTTAAGGATGTGTATAAGGAAATAAAATTAAAATTCTTTTATAATAACATTACTTCTTCTTCTGGTATCCTTTTTAGGTTTGCACTAATACCATAAAAGGTTGGATTTATTCATAAAATAAGGCTTATAAAATTAGGGTAGGTAAATTTTGGATTTTTTGGGTAGGTATTTTTTGAACCAATTTTTTTTAATGTGTGGAATAGAGAGGAGTGGGGGTGCCCTTTTATAAGTGAGGTGAG
Source organism: Viscum album (assembly GCA_963277665.1). Taxonomy (NCBI): domain Eukaryota; kingdom Viridiplantae; phylum Streptophyta; class Magnoliopsida; order Santalales; family Viscaceae; genus Viscum; species Viscum album. Next base: position 760,302,722 of record OY728139.1, on the reverse strand, counting down.
TGGAAAACTTGTAATTTTTTGAAAGAGTGAATTCCAACATTGTTTGTTTCATGTAATCAAGCCCAAAGAATGATTGATTCTTTATAATAGAAGATTAAAGGTCAAAATATGGTATTAAAATGGGTTTTGGCCAAATTTTTTGTCATGTTTACACCTTATTTTCTAATTTTAACAACTAAGTAACTCGTTTTCTCCTTAGTTGCTACAATTAATTTTAACTATTTTCACAAATAATTTTGGTAAAAAATTAAGTTGAACTCATTAGAAATTATAAAATATATTTTTTCCAATTATTGAATCCATTTTTTTAAATTAAATTCACATAAGTGTAAAAATTAAATTTAAAATTATTCCCATGAAGGGGACGAGAAATCGATTTTTTAAAGTGAAAATGCTTAAAAGTTTTGATTGTTTTTATAAGAAACTTAATTATGTAAATTATTATGATTAACAAAATTGGATTAATATATTTATAATAGAACTATTTTTACATTATAAAAAATTAAAAATATAATTTAACATAATAAATTATTTAGATGAAAATGTAGTTTTCAATTAAAATCTAGTATTTTTACTATTCATAAAAAATGTAACTTCTCAGAAAAATACCAAAACATAACCCTAATATAATTTTTATATTATGATTTAAAAAATTATTATTTTTTATATAAATTTTCTAAAATTGTTAAAAAAAATTATGTGTGCCAAGTGCGACTAATCCACCTTTTAAAAAAATACAGTTTTTTTTAAAACAATTCTTTTTATTTTAAATGATTCTTATTATTCTTTATAATAAATAGATAAAAAATAAATGTGTGTAAAATATATATTTTCATAATTTATTTAACCCTATTTATACCCTCCCTTTTAATATCCAGGTGATAAATATCATATTAAATAATAATTTTATTAATATATTATTGTTTGGTAAAACTCGATCTTGCATGTAACGCAGGATATTGAAAAAAAAATTAGTTACACGAAATGAAATATAATTTATTATTGTGTGCATTTAAAGATATAGAATATATTTAATTTATTTAAAATAGTAAATATATCGTAAATTCTTGGTGTGATATATTCCTTTCTACACTTGGTGTTGCATATAATACACACCATTGGATATGATGTTCATATTTTTAAATTGTTTAGTGTTACATTCTCCCCCACTTAAATAAATTGTGTCCTCACAATTTAAACTTGATATATATAATCAAGGGTTTTAAATTTAGAAACACCATTATGGAAAAACCCACATCATAAAAGGGATAATAAAATATCCTCTTCATAAGAGAGATAGGGAAGCATGAAGGTCATCTGAAATAACATATAACTTGGATTCTTTATTGGAGAAAATTAGTAGAAATTGAAGATATGGACATGGAGGAAAATTGTAAATATTTATCGAGAGTGATTGAGGTCATTGATCACAAACAATTTAATGATCAATGGAAAGTATAGGGGCTCAAAAATTAAAGAAATAGTTGTGAAAAAGTCATTGATATCATCCAAAATAATGGTAATAGGATAAAATTTTATTTCAAGGTCATTTTTCTAAAGTCGAGGAATTATTTTACTATCTAAGAATACAAGGAAATATACTTACTTGATATATTTCTATTTCTTAATAACAATTTCATTCTTTTTTTGTGCTTTGATCAAATTATATACTTACTATAAGACATAAATATCCAAAAATGTTTTTTTAATGTATGAAGCACTAAATTATACTTTTAACAGATCGTAATATCCATAATAGAGTAAAAAGTATTTTTTATAATTTTTTTTCAAAAACCAATATGGTCAATACATTAGTCTCTAAACATAAAAATTAATACTACTAGTTTATCATTAATATTAATTCATCAAATTAATTAATCAAACACAATGAGACATTAACAAGGACATCATAAAGGCCAGTGGCAGGTGCAAAACCCTTACAATCCTTTAGTAATGGGGTCAAGCCCCCTGTAGATGCCGGAAAAGTCCGTTGTTCCCAAACAAAGCTCCGGATGCGGAAAGCGAGGTCATATTTGGAGTCGGAAGCATGTTTCGGAGGGCCCGGAGGCCTTGCGCGGAATTTTGGAGACCCGCGCGCAAAGTTGCTGAGCCGCGCGCAAACCTCCCGGGATGCGCGCAATGCGCTGGGCCGGCGCGCAATTTTGCACGCCAGTTGCCCGCGCGACTCCCTTGCGCGCCGGGCCCGATTCCGCGCCCGTGAAGAGAATTCCGCGCCCGCGAACCAGATTCCGCGCCCGGGGTTGCCTATAAATATAAGGCGACCCCCGACGTTTTGAAGGTTGCCAGAATTCGAAAGGTCTCTCGTGCGCGCAATCCAACCCCTTCCGCGCGCAATGCCGATCTTCAGGTAACCTCTTTTCTTTCGCGCAAGAAAGCCTCGGGGTTCTCCTTCGCGCGAAATCCCTTTGGCTCCTTTCCTTTGAATAACCCTTCACTCAAAGGCATTTGCGCGCAAAAGAAGCCTCTTGCGCGCAATTGCCCCCGGGTGCGCGCAATCCAGCCCGATTGCGCGCACCCCCCATTTCTAAAGTGGCCATTCATTAAAGAATGATCCGTTGCCCCCGTGCGCTATCCGAAGCCCGGTGCGCGCAATCTCTATCATCCGCGCGCAAAGTGCTGGCCCAATTGCGCGCCAGCCCGTCCATTTGTGTGCCGACCCGCGGTATTGCGCGCCAAGCTCCTCTTTTGCGCGCAATCCGCCAGGGTCGCCCCCTTTGGCCCCCTTTGGATACCCGCCTGCATGGCGCCCAACGACCCTCATCCCGGGTGCCCGCACCGTGTGTTATCTTCCCGTGCGACCCTCCAGGCTCGCGCGAAGTGACACAGACCTATCGGCGGCTTCAACATCCCGCACGACGTTAAACTTCATTCGTCCTAGCTACAAGACGTTAAACTGTTCAGCATTCGTCCAACATGACGTTAAACTGTACCACGTCCGCGCTGCAAGACGTTAAACTTCCAAGCATCTTCGTCCAACATGACGTTAAACTGTACCACGTCCGCGCTGCAAGACGTTAAACTGCCAAGCATCTTCGTCCTGAACACATGACGTTAAACTGTACTTCGTCCGGCAAGACGTTAAACCGTCCACTTCGTCCTCAACACACGACGTTAAACTGTACTTCGTCCAGCAAGACGTTAAACCGTCCGCTTCTCCCGATCCTGTGCCCCGCACGCAGGGTCCTCCTGGTTTGGATGTGGCCCCCACCCGCTCGTCTCTGCAGGGATGTCGGGATTGGAGTGGCCTTCGCCCACGGGGGTAGAGTGTTACAAACAGAACGAACTACGTGGACTTTGATCCCTGTCTTCTAAACAGGGTACGTAGGAAGCCTCTCCGAGGTTCAAGCCCACCACCTGGTCGTCCCGGTCGTATTTACGTCGGTTCGTCCATCAGTGGACCCCTCCCGGGTTCACACTTGCGTTGATTCACCTATGAATCCGCTCTTGTGGGGGACTGCACATGTGTATCTCCATTGCACTTCCCCACTGCCTTTTTCTATTTTGTTTTGAACGAACTACGTGGACTTTGATCCCTGTCTTCTAAATAGGGTACGTAGGAAGCCTCTCCGAGGTTCAAGCCCGCCACCTGGTCGTCCCGGTCATATTTACGTCGGTTCGTCCATCAGTGGACCCCTCCCGGGTTCACACTTGCGTTGATTCACCTATGAATCTGCCTCTGTGGGGGACTGCACATGTGTATCTCCATTGTGCTTCCCCCACCGCCTCAATATATTCTTGAGTCGGCTTTCCAACGTCCAGCATGACGTGAAACTGTGATCCACCCGGCAGTTCCATCCCCCTCTGTGCGAGGTGGTTCGGTTCAATCCTTCTCCAGGCAGCCTCGACCTCTTTGTGAGTCGGCTAGCCAACGTCTAGCATGACGTGAAACTGTGATCCACCCGGCCGTTCCATCCCCCTCTGTGCGAGGTGGTTCGGTTCAATCCTCCGCCCGGTAACCTCGATCTCCTTGTGAGTCGGCTTTCCAACGTCCAGCATGACGTGAAACTGTGATCCACCCGGCCGTTCCATCCCCCTCTGTGTGAGGTGGTTCAGTTAAATCCTCCGCCCGGCGGCCTCGATCTCTTCGTGAGTCGGCTTGCTGACGTCCAGCATGACGTTAAACTGTATACCCGAACTATGCTGACTTTGATCCGCGCTAACGCACGGTACGTAGGAAGCCCCTACGGGGTCCAAGCTCTTCACTCCATCATCCATACTGATCCTTACCCGGGCCGCCACATCCCGGTGGGGTCATGCCATTTCATTCCACTCCACTTCACTCGGGAAGCCGCCCATGTGCTGGCCCCAGCGTCGGAGGTTCCCCGCAAGGGGTTCTGTCATCTGATCCACTCCTCGTGTTGATCAGTCTGATGCCGTCCCCGCTGGACGTTAAACTCGCGGCATACCCCGTGTTAAACATGGGAAGCTGAGGAAAACCTCAGGTAACACAGTTCCCCGCGCCAAGCGCGGGATGCCTCAGGCCATCACGCCTTCGAGAAGCCCTATTAGGGACGGAAGGCAGACATGCAGAGTTGCAGTGCTAAGCCACGCCCCCGACACCCAGAGCCACCCGGTCTCCTCACCGCAGGTTGCTGCCCCGACCAGACCCCTTGGAGCGTCCGGGCGGAAGCAGCGTAATTAACCGGTGTCCATGAAGATATGGCACCGGGAACGATATTCACGAACATTCTTAAATCTATGAGGGAGACCCGGATTAGGCGACGAGTTCCGAGGAGACGTCTACGGAAGGAGGAGCTGACGTCCCATCATCCCGGTTTCGATCAAGGAGCAGACGCCCCTGAATAAGGGACGAATGCCGCCCTCCCTTGGAAAGCGGGACTGCGGGACCACAAGCTGTGCGCGCCCATCCCCTCGGGTCGACGGGTGCACGCGCGAACGCGTCCTGGCGGAACAGCGTCGGAACAGAAACCCGACGCACATCCGCACCGAAACAGAAAAATGGTGAACCCGACGTGAATGTATTCTCTTCAATACGAAGACCGATGGCTTTCAGAGGTGTTGGAAGGGCCAGCATTTGTCTGGTACAGCCAGCTCCCCGTCGGGTCGATAACTAGCTGGGAGGACCTTCGTAGACAATTCCTCTACCAGTTCAGTTCCACGACCCGGAAGACGAGTATCGCAGACCTCTTCAAGTGCAAGCAGAGGCCTGATGAGCGAGTCGCGGACTTCGTCGCCCGATGGAAGGGTCTCACGTATTCCCTTGACATGCCATTGACTCAGGAGCAGTTGCTGACAATGTGCGTCGGGAATGTCAAGACCGAGCTGGTCCCTTCCTTGATCACTCAGAATTACCCCAGAGGGTTCAGGGACTTCTCAGACAAAGCTCAACGTCTTGAGGAAGCCCTGCAACAGGCCAGTCAGGCACACCCGCTGCCTCCTATGATTCCTGCGAGGAGAGTCAGCAGGGCTGAGCCCGCTGCCGTTGCCCAGATAGAGGCTCCTAGGCCATTGGAGCTGCTGCCGGTGAGGCCAGCTCCACATCCTCACAGGAATCCGCCTCCACGGGCCCAGTTCCCGGCCCAGCAGCGGCAGCCCCCGAACCGGCCGGCCCCTCCGCATAATGTACCGCCACAACCCAGGCGAGATAATCAGGGTCCACCTCCTCGGCAGGCCCCTCCATCCCCTCGTCAAGACCACACTCCCAGGGGCCCGCGATACCTGACTTACTCATTTCACGAGGATCAGGTTCCCGGTTATTTCCGGAGCGCCCTGGAGCAGAGGATTGTGCGACTTCCTGAGTGTTGGAGGCCAGAGGAGGCACATCTCACGGATAACCCCCGCTACTGCCCTTACCATCGGGCCCTGGGGCACACCATCCAGTGGTGCTATGTGTTTAAGGATTGGCTCCAAGACCAGATTAACAACAATGTAATCAGGTTGGGCCCAGCTCCAGCACAAGTGGCGGGCGTGTTCGTGGGATCAGATGACGATAGCGGCAATGAGGACGAATGGCAGCTGGTCTCCGACCGCGGGTCCCAGAAGTATAAAAACTGGATGGCCCGCAAGACGATCATTCGCGCCCATGGAATCATCCGTGCGCGCTTGAATCAGCCTGAGCCCCCAGAATCTGCGGGTGCTGCTTCGGCATCGTCGTCCCAGCCTGCCTCTTCCAAGAAGGGCAAACGGCGGCGGCGCAAGAAGGAAGAGCGCGCCCCGCCAGTTCCGCCACTATCCCGCACTCTCGGCGATTTCATGCCCCCGGAGATGGGGATCCCTCCTCGGATCCGCCCAGTGGTGAATGATTCGTCCGATGAAAGTGTTGGGTACGCTTCGGTTAATACCGTCGAGCTGGTAAATCCCTTTTCGGTTCCCGATGCTGAGGAACACCAGGTGGACCTCCCTAGTGTCCCCGGTCGTCGCCACCGTCAGAGGAACCGTAACAACAGGAGCCGCTGGGGCACGACAGTTGGTACCTCCAGCCAGGCCGTGAACGCCACTGAAACCAGGCAGCAGGCTCAAAACCGAGCTCAGCGTGCGCAGCCCCCCCCCCCCCATCCGAGGATGACGGATTCGCCTCTACCACTGTTTGTGGTATGGGACCAGGCAGAACCGCCTCAGCCGCGTCGCGATCAGCTCCGCCCTGCCACGAGTCCATCCCGGCCTCCTGACCCCAGTACGGTGACCATTTCCCGGGCTTCAACCAATGAACAGCGAGATGCGCCAAGCACCAGTCGGTCGCCGGTCCAACCGGCAAGGCCCGTCATGCCTCCAACCGCAGAGCAACCTCCTGCAACCAGGAGCTCGCGCTTGGCCAAAAAGTATGATGTCCTGAAGCACTTGGCCGACATCCCAGCGAGACTCTCCATCCTTGAGGCTCTGCGCATGTCATCTGAGATGCGCGAGGCACTCGCTGAAGCCCTGAAGAGCCCCCTCCAGTTTGAGACAGAGGTTGCGGCTGCAGAGGCCTTTCACGCCGAAACGATTGAGGACGCCGAATGTCAGGCAGTTATCTCGTTTTCTGGTAAGGATGAAGACCCTCCTATACAGGGGCACATTCGTCCGTTGTATGTTACCGGCCAGTTCAATGGCCTTGAAGTCCGGCGCTGTCTTGTCGACACGGGGTCCGGGATTAACCTGATTCCCACTCGGACGCTCCGAAGATTGGGGTTGTCTGTGGATGACTTGATTCCCTCCGACCTCAGGATCCAGGGGTACGATCGCACCGAGCAAACCCCGGTCAGCAAGATATGCTTGAAGACCCAGTTCGGTGACTTGGTTGCCAACACCGAATTCATGGTAGTCTCTCAAGACACTGCGTACAACGCATTGATGGGCAGGCCCTGGCTCCACCTTCATGCGGCGGTTCCCTCGTCATACCACCAATGCCTCAAATACTCCCTTAACGGTCGAGTGGGCGTGCTTCAGGGAGATGCCTCTCCTTTTGCCTCATGTGAAGCCCGCTATCTGGACGCGGACTATTACAAGAGCAAGGATAAGCAGATCCTGGCAGGTGAGGTTGAGCCTGTCGCTGTTGCAGGAGATCCCTGGGCAAGCTTGGATGATGCTTACGTCCTCCCGATTCAACGGTTGGACGTAGCCATGGTCTCGACGGCCTGTGAGCCTCCTGATGAGATGACCGCGACCGCCCATGCCAGCACCAGCGGCCCAGCAGAATCCGGTAGCCCCAATGCAGTTTCCAACGCAGTCTCTCCCGTGGACGATCCCTCCCCGAGTGGAGAGGACGTGGAAGATGCACCCCCAGCCTTTGAGGAGGGCGTCTCCGCCACGGTCGATGAGTTAGTACAGGTGAACCTTGGAACCGAAGCAGATCCAAGACCCACATTGGTCAGTGCCGCCATGCCCTCCGAGGAGCGGCAGCAGTACGTGGACTTTCTCAGGCAGCACCGTGATGTGTTCGCTTGGGGCTATGACGAGATGTCGGGGCTAGATCCTCAGGTAGCCGTCCACCGCCTTGGTCTCCCGGCGAACCATCGTGGGTTCAAGCAGCCTCCCAGGAAGATGCACCCATTCCACGGTGCCATGGTTGAGGCCGAAGTTGACAAGCTTATCAAAGACAACTTCGTGAGGGAAGTTCAGTACCCCAAATGGCTGGCCAACATTGTGCCGGTCAGGAAGAAGAACGGGCAGATCAGAGTCTGCATCGACTTCCGCGATCTCAACCGCCACTGTCCGAAGGATGATTTTCCCCTTCCAGTGACAGAGCTGTTGATTGACGCCACGGCAGGGTTCCAAGCCCTCTCCTTTATGGATGGATACTCCGGATACAACCAAATCCGGATGTCCCCTGAGGATGAAGAGTTCACTGCCTTCAGGGCCCCCCAAGGTACCTTTTGTTACCAGGTCATGCCCTTCGGCCTGAAGAATGCAGGTGCCACCTATCAACGGGCGATGCACCGCATATTCAAGCCAATCCTCAGCACACTGGTGGAATGCTACGTCGACGACTTGGTAGTCAAATCGCGCCAGCGTCAGGACCATCTCAAAGATCTTGAGAAAGTGTTCGGCTTCCTCCGGTCTCGCTGCCTGAAGATGAACCCGTTGAAGTGTGCCTTCGGGGTCACCTCTGGAAAGTTCCTTGGATTTGTGGTAAGATACCGGGGTATTGAGATCGACCCAGAGAAGATCAGGGCGATTAGCCAGATGCCTCCCCCAGGTAACATCCGGGAACTGCAAGGGTTCCAAGGCCACTTAGCCTATATACGTCGATTCATCGCGAATCTGGCCGGCAAGTGTAAGCCCTTTTCTCGGCTCATGAAGAAAGGTGCCACCTATGTATGGGATAAAGAGTGTCAGACCACTTTCGAGGAAATCAAGCAGTACCTGCTGCAACCTCCGGTTCTGATGCCGCCTGTATCCGAGAAGCCGCTGGTCCTCTATGTGACCGCCCTGGAACGGTCCCTAGGTGCCCTTCTCGCCCAGAAGAACAACGAGGGAACAGAGAATAGCCTCTATTACCTCAGTCTCATGCTCCTCGATGCGGAAGTTAGGTATTCCCCCATCGAGAAGAGCTGCCTGGCGCTCGTATTTGCCGTACAGAAATTACGGCACTACTTGCAGCACCATGAGGTACAGTTGGTTTCTCGGGTAGACCCGTTGAAATATATCCTGAGCCGGCCTATGTTGACTGGCCGTCTAGCGCGGTGGGCTGTGATTCTCCAGCAGTTCGACATCAGGTATGTGTCTCAGAAGGCCATCAAAGGGCAAGCATTGGCGGACTTTCTGGCTGCTCACCCGACCTCCGCGGATCAGCCGCTGGATCTAGGCTTTCCTGATGAGGCCATTCTCTCGGTCGATCGAGCCGATCCATGCTGGCAGATGCACTTTGACGGTGCTTCCCGGAGCCCCACCGGTAGAAGACTCGATAATCCTAAGCTCAACAGAGTGGGCTTGGGTATCGTCTTCATTACCCTGGAGCAAGCCGTGCTGCCATACTCTTTCCTATTGTCAGAGGGCTGTACCAACAATGAGGCGGAATACCATGCCCTCATCACCGGCCTCGAGTTAGCTCTCGAGATCGACGTGCCCCATCTGTGCGTGAAAGGGGACTCCGAGCTAGTTGTTAAGAAGATCAATGGCGACTATGTTGTCAGGAAGCCGGAACTTGTGCCATTACTGGAGTGCACCCTCCTTCTGATGGCCCGGTTCCCTTCTCGGCCAGAAATTGTCCATATTCCCCGGTCGCAGAACGGTCGAGCAGATGCCTTGGCCAGCCTTGCTGCGTCACTTGCAGAGCCTGAACAGGATAACCTGACCGTCCGTGTGACGCACCGCAGGCTCATCGCTCCCGTTACCCCGGAGGGAGATCGCGGCCCGTCGGTAAGTAACATCACCACAGTTGCCCCTGTTCCCGGAGCCCCGAGTACCCCAGATACGGCAGTCGAACCAGCCCCTGATTGGAGGGTGCCTTTGGATGAGTACCTCCAACATGGCATTCTCCCGTCAGATCGGGCCGAGCGCGAGCGAGTTCGACGCCGCGCATCGCGGTTTGTCCTCCAGAGCAGTCCTGGCCTGGAGCAGATCCTCTATAGACGCGGATTTGATGGTGTTCTCCTCCGTTGCCTTCAAGGAGTTGAGGTCCCACGAGTCATGCAAGAGGTCCATGCTGGTTCATGTGGTGCCCACCAGACTGGGCCGAAGCTGTCCCACCAGATTCGGAGGTTGGGATACTTCTGGCCCTCCATGATCCATGACTGCATCGAGTATGCCAGGAGGTGCCATGCGTGCCAGGTTCATGCGAACTTTGTGCATCGGCCGCCGGAGCCTCTCCATACCACCAGGTATTCTTGGCCCTTTGCAGTCTGGGGGATGGACGTTGTGGGACCTTACCCGCCGGCGACGGCTCGCCAGTGCCGGTTCATTCTGACCGCCACGGACTTCTTCTCCAAATGGGCAGAGGCGATTCCGCTTAGAGAGGTCAAATCCTGTTCGATCGCTGACTTCGTGACCTCCAACATCATTCATCGATTTGGGGTGCCTCATGCTATCCTCACGGATAACGGAGCCAATTTCCGAGCAGCCGAGTTGAAGAAGTTGTACGCCAAGTATAACATTCGCTCGAACCATACATCTCGCTATCATGCACAGGCGAATGGACAGATCGAGGCGTTTAACAAGACCCTCTCTAACATTCTGCAAAAGATGGTTGGTCAGAACAAGAAGAGTTGGCCGGACAAGCTCCCCAACGCCCTCTGGGCTTATCGGACGACGACTCACAATTCCACCCAGATGACCCCTTATTCCCTGGTGTATGGAGCTGAGGCCATCCTGCCCATCGAGATCCAGTTACCGTCCTTGCGCACTGCGGTCTACGACCAGCAAGCGCCGGACAGAGCTGCTGAAGCCCGTCTAGTCGAGTTGGAAGCACTGGATGAGAATAGACTTCGCGCCTTGCACAACTTGGAGAGGCATCAAAGCAGGATGGCTCGAGCTTTCAATAAGAAGGTTCGCCTCCGCTCCTTCCTGCAGGGTGACCTAGTGCTAGCCCTAAGAGCGCCAATGATCCCCGGCAGGAAGCCACCCAAGTTGGAGCCCAAGTGGGAGGGACCTCTTGTCGTCCACAAGGTTTATCCCAATGGCGCGTACTCCCTAGCGACTATGGATGGTGAGCGTGTCACTCCTCCCACCAACGCTAGGTTCCTCAAGCAGTACTTTGTCTGAGTGTACCATGTCCAAGCTGCACAACGTTAAACTGCCTAGCATATCGTCCAAGCTACAAGACGTTAAACTGTTTAGCATTCGTCCAACACGACGTTAAACTGTACTACGTCCGAGCTACAAGACGTTAAACTGTTCAGCATTCGTCCTGCATGACGATAAACTGCCCCTCAAGAACTACGTGCGGCTTGATTCCCATCCTTATGGGATACGTAGGACCGCCTGAACATTCATATTTCAGGCCCAGCCCCATCCTTCGGGAATTTCCATCCTATCTCGGGCCCTTGGCCCAATTGCCTCTGGGTATGCGGCGTATGGTGTGAACGCGGGGCTATACTCTCATTCACGTTGGTTTTCTCGCCACGCTGTACGCCCCCCACATTTGGGGATGCCTCCTGCTCCCCCCTTTCTCGTTTTCGTCCTGCATGACGTTAAACTGCGCTTCAAGAACTACGTGCGGCTTGATTCCCATCCTAATGGGATACGTAGGACCGCCTGGACATTCATGTTTCAGGCCCAGCCCCATTTCTCGGGAATCTCTATCCCGCGTTGGGCCTCTGGCCCCAGTTCCCCTCCTTTTTGTGCGAGGCGTGTGGTGTGAGCGGGGATTATGTCCTCGTTCACGTTGGTCTACTGGCCGCGCCATACGCCTCCCCCGTGTGTGGGACTACCTCACACCCCTCATCGTCCTGCATGACGTTAAACTGCCTCTCAAGAACTACGTACGGCTTGATTCCCATCCTTATGGGATACGTAGGACCGCCTGGACGCTTGTGTTTCAGGTCCAGCCCCGTCTCTTGGTTGATCACGGGGATCTGCTGTCTTTTGGTTGCTCTCAGGGTGAGTCCTCCGACCCTTTCCGGTGATCTGTTAACATGTTTTGGGTACTTTGGTCTATGACCCGTAGTGTCGGATGCAATCCCGACAAGTCCTGTGTTGCTTGTCGGGCCTCGCGCTTCCTCTTGTTCGGGACTTCACTCAAAGGGATCCTCGTTAGCGGTTTGGGTACGATGCCTCAGTGCTCTCCTACCGCTCCGGGTCGATTTACCGGCGGGTCCTGGGCCGAAAATCGATATGAATCCTGTGCTTGAGCGGTTGATGCTCGTTTGCTTGCCCCGTTCTAGGCTGATGCGATCGGATGTTGTGTTGTGAATATGGTCAGCGACATCCTCGATCGCCATGTCGGCTCTTTCAGGCTCTGCACATTGGTTGCGCAGTCCTCATCACACTCCGCCTTTGTGCGTTGTAGTGGAATCTCGACACTCTCTTCATACTGACCTTCAGTACACCTTCACACGTTAGGCAGGCCAACCAGGGTAATGGTGTCTGTCGAGGCTCCCACGATCTGAGCACCAAGGATATATGCTGATGTCCTCCCTAAGGGCCATGTGTAGCTGGACCCTCGTCCCCATAAGGAGGAAGGAGTCGCCCGAACAATCGCGTTTTGGGCCCAGTATATCTGGAGGCTAGCATCTCTGCCCCTCGGGTGATGGACATGCGCAGGCCCCTATCCCAGGATCCTTCTCCTGGAATCGTGCGTGACCGCAGGGCTGGGTATGTCCCCACCTCCGCTGAGTCCACCGTATCGCGATAATCGGATTCCTCCATGGTCTGAGCCACACGACCTTAAACTGTGTTGTCTGGTCCTACCACACGACCGTAAACTGTGATCGTCTTGGCCGCCCGACGAGAAACGGCACTGCATCGTGATGTTCTCCTCAGGGGACACTCACGTTGGGCGCTGTTTAATAACCATGCCATTCATCAATGCCTTTCATGGCTTGATTATTGCGGCGACGCTAGGGATTTCTTAATCACAGGCTTGTCGCTGCACAAAGAAAAACCATCCACTTTTAAGGACAAACAAGAAATATCAAATACTGCTTCTTCTGTGTGCGAGGGTTAGACCCGCACCCCTCCCCGCGCTGGTGCCCGATTGTGTTGCGTCGCGCTTCAAGAACTACGTGTGGCTTGATTCCCATCCTTATGGGATACGTAGGAACGCCCGGATGTTTGAAACTTCGGGTCCAGCCCCCACCTCTTAGAGATTCCCCCTTCTCTGGGGAATCCGCCGCCTTCAGGCCACCCTCAAGGCGTGTCCCTCGACCCCTTGCAGTGGTCCACTGGTGTCAAGAGTACTCTGGTTTATTGCCAGGAGGGTCAGGTTCAGCTTGGTCAGGTTCCTTCCATTTTCAGGCTTCATGCTCCCTTTCATTCGGACCCATCGCCTACGCCATGGGTGGAGCCCCCGTGAACGGTTTGGACACAATGCCTCAGTGCTCTCCCACCGACTCGGGCTGGTGCCCCCAATGGCCTCAGGCAGCAAATCGATATGAATCCTGCGATTGAGCGGTCGATGCTCGTTTGCTGCCTCATTCCATCAACGGTTAGTGCGATATTGATGTTGCTTTTCCGCCACGGTCGGCAGTACTCCCATATCGTTACGCCGGTGCCCCCAGTCCTTGAGTGAATGGCCGCATGATTCACATTACCTTTTCCACCCCCCATTCTGACCAGGCAAAATCTCGACACTCTTGACACTATCCCTCGGTGCATCTTCGCATATCCAGGGGATAGGACCACGATGTGGCGTACTTTGAGGTTCTTATGGTCCGAGCTCTAAGACCTTAAACTAAGATCTACCCTTATGGTCCGAGCTCTAAGACCTTAAACTAAGATCTCCCCTTATGGTCCGAGCTCTAAGACCTTAAACTAAGATCTACCCTTATGGTCCGAGCTCTAAGACCTTAAACTAAGATCTCCCCTTATGGTCCGAGCTCTAAGACCTTAAACTAAGATCTCCCCTTATGGTCCGAGCTCTAAGACCTTAAACTAAGATCTCCCCTTATGGTCCGAGCTCTAAGACCTTAAACTAAGATCTCCCCTTATGGTCCGAGCTCTAAGACCTTAAACTAAGATCTCCCCTTATGGTCCGAGCTTTAAGACCTTAAACTAAGATCTACCCTTATGGTCCGAGCTCTAAGACCTTAAACTAAGATCTCCCCTTATGGTCCGAGCTCTAAGACCTTAAACTAAGATCTCCCCTTATGGTCCGAGCTCTAAGACCTTAAACTAAGATCTCCCCTTATGGTCCGAGCTCTAAGACCTTAAACTAAGATCTCCCCTTATGGTCCGAGCTCTAAGACCTTAAACTAAGATCTCCCCTTATGGTCCGAGCTCTAAGACCTTAAACTAAGATCTACCCTTATGGTCCGAGCTCTAAGACCTTAAACTAAGATCTCCCCTTATGGTCCGAGCTCTAAGACCTTAAACTAAGATCTCCCCTTATGGTCCGAGCTCTAAGACCTTAAACTAAGATCTCCCCTTATGGTCCGAGCTCTAAGACCTTAAACTAAGATCTACCCTTATGGTCCGAGCTCTAAGACCTTAAACTAAGATATGCCCCTATGGTCCGAGCTCTAAGACTTTAAACTAAGATCTCCCCTAATCGGGGTTCTACGTCCTGCATGACGTTAAACTGCACTCTCAGAACTACGTGTGGCTTGATCTCCAGCCTGATGGAGTACGTAGGAACGCCAGGGCATCTCGACTCGGGTCCAGCCTCAGGGATCGCTAAGTCCCGCCCCTCCTCGTCGCCGGCCGTCTGGCCTGGCTTCTGGTAGAGTGGTGCAGTTGTGATATTCTCCCCGATCTAGCTCGGGATGCCCCATTGCAATGATGGGAAGCGATAGTTTCCTCGTTAAAAAGGTTCTGTCTGAGAATTGGGGTGATTCACGGCCAGATTAGTGCATCCGCCTAATACGCTTCCCCCACGGTGGCGCAATTTTGAGAGCGTTGGATTCTATCCGAACAAATCGTCACTTCGCCCCACGCTTCGCATGCCCTGTTGATCTGGATTTCCACCCTTGTGCCTGAAGGAACCCCCAAAGCGGCATTGATGATGACATGTGATCCGCCTCCTGCAATATGGATGATGACCTTCGGTCCGTCTATCGCAGTAGTATGGTCGATTGATCCATTGTCCGCTTGCCGTCTTGGGCATTTCCTGGAAGGCCAACCGTTGTGGATTTCTGAATTCGGGACACGCGATTCACCCTTTCTCATTTCCCTATGTTCGGATAAAATCTCAACGCCCCTAGCATTGTCCCGCTCGTGTGTCGGAACAAGTTGGGGGGATGATACATTGATTAGGTCTGAGGTCTCCTTTCCTAGGAATGACCTCCCTCTTTTCTTTAGAAATCTAGGCCCAATTATGGATGCCTGAAGCTTGGTTAACGCTCCCGCGAGACAATGAATTGTGGTTGAGCATGTTAAGCCAAAATATGCAGATAAATATGGTGATTCATACAAATGGATCGAAGTATTGAGGAGCGGAAGCAAAATGTTCTGGGAATGCAAAAACAAAGCCCCTAGGGATTAGCGTGCTGGATAAGTCTCTCTAACGCCGCTACCCTTTGGCTGGTGGCCTCCAGGGCTGCTTCTCGCTCTCTGCATGCCCTCTCTTCGTCGACGGTCGCAGCACGCAGTTCGTCGATCCTGGCCTATGCACGCTCCCGCTCGACTTGAAGTGTGACCATCTGTTGGCCCGCCTCCGTCAGCTGTACCTGGGCGTCATCCAGCTGGGCCGTCAGTTGCTCCACAAGCTCAGTACACGCTGCGACGAAGGCCTCCTTCTCTGCCGCCTGCCCTTCGAGACGCCGGACTTCCTGCTCCGCCATGAGGAGCGCCCGCGTGCTCTCCAACATGTCCCGACATTGTGCGACGTCGGCACGCCGGCGGCTCTCGCGCATCTTTTCGGCCATGAAATCACGGACCGTCGGATGGAGGCGTTGAGCATCAGCTCCCCCGGCGCACAGGAAGCGCAGCCAGGTTTGAAGTGATCCCATGCGCCCCAGCCACTCTGATGGGTCTCGCTTGAGGAAGCGCTGGATGCACTTCCACCCCCTGCGTCGCGTTATCCGGCTCTCCTCGACCGCCTCCGCGTCCGAGTCGTCCATCTCCTCGGGGTCGGCAGGCCGATAGGCAGGGAAGGCAGCCAGCAGGTCTGTTGCGGGGTCCGCCCCTGGGATGTCCTCACGGGGGATAGGTTCCCCAACATCTGGGCGACCTTCTTCTCTCGCCCCAGCGGCGTTGACACCCTCGTCAGCCCCCGACCTCTCTCCAATGGCAGCACCGCCGGCGTCCGCAGCCCCTTGATCAGCAGTTGGTGGGGCCGGCTCGGTGTGGGAAGTCTGTTCCGTAGCAGGCGGCATGTCTGCCACCGGTCCACTCGTGGATGGCCCGGGTTCGGCAACCCGACGATCCTCCAGTGTTGGGATCACTGCGCAGGGCATGCCGTGGTTAGTCACGGATCGTCAACGGCAAGCACCAGCAGTAAAGTAAGGAGACTTACGGGAGTTCAAAGCGTCATCTTCCGCTATCCCGGCCGCCGTAGGAACAATTGCAGCAGGGGACCCTTCCGCGCTTGTCAATTCAATAATGGGTGCCTGGCCCCCGCCTTGTCCTGCTGGCGCCTCTCCTACTCCCGCTGAGGACGCCTGACCAACATCCGTGTGCTCCTGAGAAAGGTGGAGAAATGGGTTAGAAGCTGCATAAGAGAATGGATGAAGCAGGTTGAGTAGGGATAGAAGCGGACCTCGAGGAGCTCAGTGACATCAACATTGTCAGAGCCGGCCACCTCGCTGCTCTCCTGTGGGCTCCCCTGGTGGGATCTTCCCTCGGAGCCTTCATCCTCCCCCATCTCCTCCTCTTCCTCGGAGTCGTTGCTACTGTCATCTTCCTCCGGCGGCATCTATTCTGGAGCGGGTTCTAGACCGAGCATCACCTTCACCAGAAGGGATGGCTCCGCACGCTGACCACGTTGGCGCGCGTACTTGTCCATGGCCGTCAGATACGCATATTGCCGGTTGAAGTTCACCCTGTCGGTGATCTGGAGGCGCCCGACCTCTGGCAGATAGATTCCTTCTCTGAGTATCTTTCGCCAGATGGCTTCGGTCCTCAGTGACTGCCGCAGGGTCATCCAGGCCGACCACAGTGCCGGGAAGACTGCATCATGGGAGGGTTCGAGCAGGCGCCTTACCTGCTTCCCGGGCCGCTCCCCGACCGCCACGTGTTCCCCCTCTCCGGGCGCTGAAGTCGTGGCGGCAGCTTGCGATGTTCCCGCCGCCGAAGTCCCTGCCCGCGCCGGCTCCGCTGCTTGGCGCGCCTCCGTTCTCCCCCGTGTGGCGGCGCTTCGCCTCCTTCCTTGACGCCCGGTCTCCGCACGGGTGACCTCGAGCCGCCGAACTGGCTTCCGTAGAAGCCCCTCGGGGTACGCGATGGCCCAGTGTTCGGCGTACTCGGTTGCCAAGCCTGCGTCGACCCCGGTAGGAGGGAGAGTGATGACGTCGCCAGAGCCAAAGGCGGCGAACATCAGCCACATCTGGCGAAGGACGCCAGGGTTCGTCTCCTCCCGGACAGCAGTGAATACCCTCTTCGGCATCCGTTGAAGGCACCCGAACTGCCTGGCGAACCGGGTTGGCACGTAGGGCTCGCAGATCACCTTCCCGTCGATCCGAGCCACGAGCACCCCGCCTCGCATGTTCAGGAAGTACTCGTGCTGCTCCAACGGACCCTGCCCGTTGTCGATCATCTGGCCAACGGGAGTGGGGAACGGGCTGAAGTTGAAATTGGCATGATTGCCAATCCGAATCCTCACGCCCTCCTCATTTAGGGTCATCGGAGCGACCCCCGCAATGTTCAGCAGGGAGGGTCGCAGGCCGTTGCCCGGAGGAATGATGGCGTTCGGAAACGTGTACCCACCAAGGTGAGCAGCCACCCAGCCGTGGAAGAATTGAAAGGGCCCACAGATCCTTCGTGGCGACCCCCCTCGTGAGATGCGTCCCAGGATGGCATACAGCTTCGCCAGTACTGGGACCCCGAGGTTGTATCTTTTGTTGGCGGCCATAGCGCCCGCCATCGCCAGTGTCGTCGGGCGAACGCCCATTCTCGCGTCCCGCACTGGCAGGAGCCACCCACTCAGAAAGGCGGCCAGGAACGCCGCGTACCAGACATTTGGGTCCCGGGCCTCGATGACGCGATACCCCCATGAGCGGTAGTCGCCCGTCTCCAGGACCCGCTAGTACGACCCGTTCCGGCTCCTCTGAGCCGCGGTCGGGCACCGCTTCCCCCTGCCTGGCATCTTGACCGCTAGGTCATGCTCCAAGAACTGGCCGAACCACTCCTTATAGGCTATGTCCTTCTGGAAGTCCTTGATCCCGAGCCGCTGCGTAGCCAGGTCAAGTAGATGCCATGTCATAATGGGAGTCCGTGACCTGTCTTCCCAGGTGTTCTTCGGAGGCAGGAACTCATCGTACTGGTAACCCTCCAGCGGGATACCTCCGATGCAGTGGATGTCCCAGAGACCGATGCCGACCTCCCCATGGTGAAGATGGAAGGTGTTGGTATCCGGGGACCAGCGGGTGAACAGCTCCGGCCCGAGCTCGGACTGCTGGTAGAAGTGGAACTGCGACGTCCACACCGCCTCAAACAGGCCGATGTACCGCAGCTCCTCCGCGAAGTGATCGCAGGTGTGACGTACCCAGAACGCCTAGGCCCACTCACTGGTGAAATTGCCCCCAGACCGCAAGTCCCAGTCCTTCAGCCAGCCCTTGGTGTCGTCGGTGACACTCTGGCGATATGTGCTCGAGTAGAGGGCTGGAGAGTTCTCCGTAGTAGGCTCACCCCCGGCGATGGTTCGCGTCCTCGGGTTCAGGACATAGAAATCCAAGTGCCTGGTCTCCCTGGCAGGATGCCCATTGTTGGTGATGTTATAGCAGGGAAGCTCGTCCTCCCGAGTCACCCAGGTCCGTGGCGCATCAACCTCGAACCCTGGCACTGGAACCTCATCTAGGATGCCGAAGTTCCAGAGCGGCAGGTTGTCCGACAGTGGATATGTCTTCTGGGCCGTCGTCAGCAAGTCGAACAAGGATTGATTGTTGAAAACAATCTCCTTGGCTCCGTAGACCTCCTCGTTCGTCGCCATCTCAGCTCTGCGAGTGGCGGCATCCCCCTCATTTCCTTGATTCGCAGCCATCTCAGAAGCTCCGGGAGTCGTGCGGGTAAAGGGATGAAGCGTGCGGGATCGGACGAGGCTGGTAGAGAAGTTTGAGAGTTGGCGCGCAATCCTAGTGGATGGCGTGCAATCGGGAAGTCCGTCGCGTAAAACCCCGGGTGTTCGCGCAAAAGCAGGCCAAATTCCGGACAGGTTTGCGCGACGAACGGGTGAATTCCGCGCCGGAAAGGGCAATTTCGCGCACGAGAGCTCGAATTCTTATCGCGCGGAAGGCCAGTGTACGGTGCAGGGGACCCAGGGCCCCTATTTATAGGCAAATCCGGGGCCCGCGCTGCGCGGAAAGCGCTTTGCGCGACCGCAGCGGCGAATTTCGCGCCCGACGCCCTTTTTTGCGCGCCACAGTCCCGCGCCACCCAGGACTTCGGCATTCCAGCGTCTCCCTCGGAACCCGATCGTTGCGACCTCTCGCCGATCAGATTCTGAGGGGGGGCTTTTGTAGACGCCGGAAAAGTCCTTTGTTCCCAAACAAAGCTCCGGATGCGGAAAGCGAGGTCATATTTGGAGTCGGAAGCATGTTTCGGAGGGCCCAGAGGCCTTGCGCAGAATTTTGGAGACTCGCGCGCAAAGTTGCTGAGCTGCGCGCAAACCTCCCGGGATGCGCGGAATGCGCTGGGCCGGCGCGCAATTTTGCGCGCCAGTTGCCCGCGCGACTCCCTTGCGCGCCGGGCCCGATTCCGCGCCCGCGAAGAGAATTCCGCGCCCGCGAACCAGATTCCGCGCCCGGGGTTGCCTATAAATATAAGGCGACCCCCGACGTTTTGAAGGTTGCCAGAATTCGGAAGGTCTCTCGTGCGCGCAATCCAACCCCTTCCGCGCGCAATGCCGATCTTCAGGTAACCTCTTTTCTTTCGCGCAAGAAAGCCTCGGGGTTCGCCTTCGCGCGGAATCCCTTTGGCTCCTTTCCTTTGAATAACCCTTCACTCAAAGGCATTTGTGCGCAAAAGAAGCCTCTTGCGCGCAATTGCCCCCGGGTGCGCGCAATCCAGCCCGATTGCGCGCACCCCCCATTTCCAAAGTGGCCATTCATTAAAGAATGAGTCGTTGCCCCCGTGCGCTATCCGAAGCCCGGTGCGCGCAATCTCTATCATCCGCGTGCAAAGTGCTGGCCCAATTGCGCGCCAGCCCGTCCATTTGCGCACCGACCCGCGGTATTGCGCGCCAAGCTCCTCTTTTGCGCGCAATCCGCCAGGGTCGCCCCCTTTGGCCCCCTTTGGGTACCCGCCTGCGTGGCGCCCGGCGACCCTCATCCCGGGTGCCCTCACCGTGCGTTGTCTTCCCGTGCGACCCTCCAGGCTCGCGCGAAGTGACACGGACCTATCGGCGGCTTCAACGTCCCGCACGACGTTAAACTGCATTCGTCCCAGCTACAAGACGTTAAACTGTTCAGCATTCGTCCAACATGACGTTAAACTGTACCACGTCCGCGCTGCAAGACGTTAAACTGCCAAGCATCTTCGTCCAACATGACGTTAAACTGTACCACGTCCACGCTGCAAGACATTAAACTGCCAAGCATCTTCGTCCTCAACACATGACGTTAAACTGTACTTCGTCCGGCAAGACGTTAAACCGTCCGCTTCGTCATCAACACACGACGTTAAACTGTACTTCCTCCGGCAAGACGTTAAACCGTCCGCTTCTCCCGATCCCGTGCCCCGCACGCAGGGTCCTCCCGGTTTGGATGTGGCCCCCACCCGCTCGTCTCTGCAGGGATGTCGGGATTGGAGTGGCCTTCGCCCACGGGGGTAGAGTGTTACAAACAGAACGAACTACGTGGACTTTGATCCCTGTCTTCTAAACAGGGTACGTAGGAAGCCTCTCCGAGGTTCAAGCCCACCACATGGTCGTCCCGGTCGTATTTACGTCGGTTCGTCCATCAGTGGACCCCTCCCGGGTTCACACTTGCGTTGATTCACCTATGAATCCGCTCTTGTGGGGGACTGCACATGTGTATCTCCATTGCACTTCCCCACTGCCTTTTTCTATTTTGTTTTGAACGAACTACGTGGACTTTGATCCCTGTCTTCTAAACAGGGTACGTAGGAAGCCTCTCCGAGGTTCAAGCCCGCCACCTGGTCGTCCCGGTCGTATTTACGTCGGTTCGTCCATCAGTGGACCCCTCCCGGGTTCACACTTGCGTTGATTCACCTATGAATCCGCCTCTGTGGGGGACTGCACGTGTGTATCTCCATTGTGCTTCCCCCACCGCCTCGATCTCTTCGTGAGTCGGCTTTCCAACGTCCAGCATGACGTGAAACTGTGATCCACCCGGCTGTTCCATCCCCCTCTGTGCGAGGTGGTTCGGTTCAATCCTTCTCCAGGCAGCCTCGACCTCCTTGTGAGTCGGCTAGCCAACGTCCAGCATGACGTGAAACTGTGATCCACCCGGCCGTTCCATCCCCCTCTGTGCGAGGTGGTTCGGTTCAATCCTCCGCCCGGTAGCCTCGATCTCCTTGTGAGTCGGCTTGCCAACGTCCAGCATGACGTGAAACTGTGATCCACCTGGCCGTTCCATCCCCCTCTGTGCGAGGTGGTTCGGTTCAATCCTCCGCTCGGCGGCCTCGATCTCTTCGTGATTCGGCTTGCCGACGTCCAGCATGACGTTAAACTGTATACCCGAACTACGCTGACTTTGATCCGCGCTAACGCACGGTACGTAGGAAGCCCCTACGGGGTCCAAGCTCTTCACTCCATCATCCATCCTGATCCTTACCCGGGCCGCCACATCCCGGTGGGGTCATTCCATTTCATTCCACTCCACTTCACTCGGGAAGCCGCCCATGTGCTGGCCCCAGCGTCGGAGGTTCCCTGCAAGGGGTTCTGTCATCTGATCCACTCCTCGTGTTGATCAGTCTGATGCCGTCCCCGCTGGACGTTAAACTCGCGGCATACCCCGTGTTAAACATGGGAAGCTGAGGAAAACCTCAGGTAACACAGTTCCCCGCACCAAGCGCGGGATGCCTCAGGCCATCACGCCTTCGAGAAGCCCTATTAGGGACGGAAGACAGACATGCAGAGTCGCAGTGCTAAGCCACGCCCCCGACACCCAGAGCCACCCGGTCTCCTCACCGCAGGTTGCTGCCCCGACCAGACCCCATGGAGCGTCCGGGCGGAAGCAGCGTAATTAACCGGTGTCCATGAAGATATGGCACCGGGAAAGATATTCACGAACATTCTTAAATCTATGAGGGAGACCCGGATTAGGCGACGAGTTCCGAGGAGACGTCCACGGAAGGAGGAGCCGACGTCCCATCATCCCGGTTTCGATCAAGGAGCAGACGCCCCTGAATAAGGGACGGATGTCGCCCGCCCTTGGAAAGCGGGACTGCGGGACCACAAGCCGCGCGCGCCCATCCCCTCGGGTCGACGGGTGCACGCGCGAACGCGTCCTGGCGGAATAGCGTCGGAACAGAAACCCGACGCACATCCGCACCGAAACACCCCCTACGCCTTTCCATATGTGATGGGTTATCACCCTACATGTGGGTTTTCCTTTTTATATACTTTATTAATATAATTCCAATAATGTTCCCAAAATATGATAGATATCCTTGAAATAAAATTATTCATTAAATAACATTTTTACTAATGTTTTCATCACAATTTATTTATTAATTTATTAATTTTACAAATTATAATAATATTATTTAATTATTATTAAAATTTCACTAATGATCATATCAACCTTAATGGTTATCAATACCTTTAAACTTATGTCTATAAAATGTTAAGGTATTTTTCATCAAATAACTTTTCCACTAAAACATATTCTTGCAATAGATTTCTCCAAAACTATCCTTAATATTAGTACATTCCTACCATATAATACCTAAAATATGTGTTTAATATTTTTAAATTATGATCAATATTAAACTCATTAATCCATGATATTATCCATAACTCTTTTTTCAATTAATACAAAATTTCTTCTAAAATTTAATAGAATCCTTAGATGTTTCATGATTATTGTAACCAAAATAGTATTGTTAAAACACTTCAATAATTTATTTCTTGAGTAATAATACATAAATACTTCCTCCATTTTATTTACATTTAGGTACTTCCATGCTCTAGGGGTTACCCTTTGGAATAGGGAATTGACTCGGTTAATGCCCGGGTTTCCAACGTTTAAGGAAACAAACTACAAATGGATCTTTAGGATGAGGTTTATTTCCCTCTATCATACCACTACAATATAAATAGCCTTTTGTGGTGATTTTTTTAGAGGTGGTTTACTAAACCTCTTCTAATTTATATTAGAAATGATTTAGCAGCGGTTTATTAAAAACCACCGCTAATTTCTTTCAGTCCCGACACTTCTCCCCCCCCCCCCCCCCCGACCCTTGTGAGACCACCCTTTTCCCCCTTACCCTCACAAGAACCCCCAACCCCCCTCCCTCGGTGACCCCCTATGCCCTTGCTCGCCTCCCCTCAGTGCACTTCGCCACCTCACCGCCCCTCAGTGTGGCTCACTGCCCATCACCGCTGACCGCCCAAAGCCCTAGCTTGCCTCCCCACTGTAGGTCCTGAACTGTGCCCCCACTCTACACTTCTCTCCACCCCTTAGTATCATCCTTCTTATTCTTATTCAATCCTCTAGTTATATGTGATTTCTATAGTTGAATCTATATGTGATTATTATACTTGAAATTATACATGTTTTAAAGCTATTCCACACTTGGAATAAAGGGTGTGTCAAGGTTTTTTTCTCAAAAATTAGTTCATGATCCAAGTGTTCATATAAAGGTTTTAAGGTATTTTTTAAATAAATTTTGTGTTTTAAGGGGATTTAAACCTACTTGGTTCTTGAATTGGTTAATGTTTTTTATGGAATTTTTTCAAAGGAAAGGAAGTTTTGGGTTCTTTAATGGTTTTAAACGAAAGGGTTTAATGTTTAAAAATATTCTGAATGGGATTTTAAGTGGCTAGTTTTAATGAATTATTTGAAATGTGATTTCAAATAGGATTAAAGTGACTTAGAATTCTGATTATTTTAGTAAGTATCGTTTGTAACTTTCATAATGAACTACTTATCATGTATGTAATACCCTTAATGATCCCCCCTTCTCTTTTGATGTATTTTTATGACATGGATGATATTTTTGGTGTTGTTTATTGCAAGGGTGTTGGAGGTTGGGTTAGATTTATACTATGTTGTTGCATTAATAATGTAACTTATTTGATTACTCATATCCTATTATTTATATCATGGGTACAATAGGAACTGAGAGAGAGGTCTATATTTATGTTACACAAGATATTCACAGACTATTGGTGTCCCCTAGTTGTGTTGTATACCATGGAAAGTGGTAAGTTCCCCCTATGATGATAGGTGTAGGATACACAAGTGACTTGTGTTGTTTGGATGAAACATATGATAGTGGTAGGTATCATGTATTTGTAAGGTCTTGGACTATCTTACATTATAACCTTTTTTGTTTCCCATGATACTATATGGATTCCATTTGGGGACTCTCATTCCTTGTGTCCCCTAGTTTGGTTAATATGGTGGGAACCATGAATTTTTCTCCTAGTTTACTCATATATCATTTGTGATGTGTTGAATTGGTGTTTTATTTTTACAGTTTATAAGAATGGGTTTGATTCATTAAATTGTTTTTGAAGTGTTTTCAAAAGGGTTTTTCTAAATTATTTTTAAAATTGAAACTGTAATGGGTGGTTTAAAATAATGTAATAGTTTTAAAGTAATATTTTTAAAATGATTATTTTCATTTAAAGAATAAGAAAATAGATGTTAATAAAATTGATGTTAATGTGGTATTTGTTTTTTCATGTGATTATAAATAAAAATATATTTTCTTAATATATTTAAAACTATCATAAATGAGATGTGTTTTGAAATGATTTTCACAAAATCCTTGTTAAGATCCTACTGGGATTAGTTTTTCTCAAACCCTATATACATCATTCGATATATAAAAATATTATGGTTTTCTTTTTTAGGTTCCCTAGCCTTTTTTAGATTTCCTAGAATTTTAAAAAACACTTGGATAAATTAAAAAATTAACCCACCTTTGTGATTTGGAAAGTGATACATTTCTATTTTATTCAATCATATTAAGAAGTGGAATAATAAAGAAGAAAAGAACATAAAACTACAGTTAAAAATTCTAATTCATTATTTAATGTTATGTTAACTAAAAATAAATGTATTCTAAACAATAAATAGTCTCTGAAACAAAAAACTATAGTAAAAAGTAAATAGATAATAAAGATATAAAATAATAGAATATAAATAAAAATAAATATTTTTTATTAATAATCTCAGATTAAAAATGAGTTTTAGAACTAGGGTTTAACGCGTTATGGGGTAATATGAGAAGAAGTATTAAGCTCATCAAAAAAAATATTTTGTGGTTAGGGAATCATGAATAGTCTAATGCACTACATTTAAATCCCTCTTCAATAGTTAAAAATTCTAATTCATTATCCCATACTATTCCATCATCAAAAACCATGAATCATAGAATATTTCCAATGCCTCCACCAGATTTAATTTTAGAAAATTATGAATATTCTTAGAATACTTAACATTTTTTCACATCATATCATTCATCTAGTAAAACAAAAACTAAACACCGGGATCTACATAGGTTAACTTTTCAAACAAAACTTTCTGATTTTCAATTAATGTTTCAAGAGAACATTATCACAATATAATCTCTAATTTTTTTTCTTATTGTAGAAAAAACTTCTAGAAATAATGGAATTCATTACAGGATATCTACAGAACCCATTATAATGAAATTAGAAACTCTAGATTGACTGGTAATGGATTTATAGACACATAAATCTTTTTCAAATAATCAAAATCTTAAATAGAAACCATTTCAATTCTGATATTTCTAACCCAAACTTATATCTCTCTCTTAAAAGCATAAAATATTTATTTTAAGTTAAGAGTTTGTTTCCATTTCATATTCCTAACTTCTATTCAATTATTTTATGATTTATCAAGCCCTTACCTTAGTGATATAAAATTTATGACATCATTGGTTTGTCTATCTGTTTTGGTGTATCATGACATACAAAAAACTGCAGGGATGGGATCCTTGTTCTCCTCTTCTTTTATGGATCTTTTTAATTTGAATTATTTTGTTTTCTAGTGGGTGGGTTCATTATTTACCATATGTATTTATATAGGAAAACCTTATTTAACATATTTATATATTTTTTCAACTAGTATATATGAATCTATTTATCTATTTATTAATTGTAATATTTTTTAATATTTTTTATTATTGTGTAGGCACATTATGATATACATGGATAAAAGATGGATCACATTACCGAGGAACACACCTCAGTATGTTTAGGGTTTGGAGGAGTTTTTAGATTTTGAAATTTCCAATTGATCCATTGAAGGGAGAATATGATGTCCATGTCCTAAATGTAAAATTAGAATATGGTTGAAGAGAGATGAAGTTTATGAACATTTAATATTGAAGAAATTCCCTTGTCAATATTTGTGTTAGATTTGGCATGGAGAATCGAACATTACCGAAAGGTTGAGCACTGATTTCAATCCACAAAATGAGCTAACAAATTCATCGAAAATGGAAAATGAAATGAAAAACCTTATAAATTATTCAATCGGCACAGCAAGACACCACCATCAACATAAAAACATATCATAACAACCAGATGAGGGTGATAAAAATAGCAATGTGACAAGTGATGTTTTTGAGACTGTAGGACAACTATATCAATATTGTAACATATCAGTGGATACTCCTCTTGATTGTGTGGAGACTAATGTAATAGAAAACTTCACTGAGGAAAATATATTTCATGATTTAGTTGACGGTGTAGATCAAGATTTGTATAGTGGATGTTTGAATTATTCAAAACATTCTTTTCTACTGAAGTTGTACTATATAAAATTTCTATGTGGAATTACAAATAAGGAAATGTACATGATATTGGAATAGTTTTGGGATGAATTTCCTAAATAAAACATCCCAGAGTATTTTTATGCTTTGAAAAAATTTGTTAACATTCTTGTTAATAATTATACAAAATTACATGTGTGTCCCAATGATTGTATGCTTTATTGGCTAGAGAATTCATGTAGACAGGATTGAAAAAATTGTTCTTCTTTTAGATGGAAGTCAATGGGTGATGTTTGATGTCTAAATCAACAAAATCCAATGAAGAAGAAGAAAAGGAACCCACCTGAAAAGGTTTTGTGTTACATTCCTTTAAATCCTCAATTAAAAAGATTATTCATGTTATCTAAAACCACTGAACACATGAAGTGTAATTTTGTAGATAATAACAATGATGGGTTAGTTATACATCCATGAGATTCACAATCGTGTAAGACATTTGATTCATTAAACCCATATTTCTCATTTTATCCAAGGAATGTTTGATTTGGATTTTTTTCTGATGGATTCAACCCATTTGGGACTTTGAGTACCAGTTATAGCATTTGTAAAGTTGTTTTGATACCTTAAAATTTGCCTCTTTGGATGTATGCAAAAAACGTCTTTTATCATTTCAATGATTATTCCTAGAAAAAAAAATGTCTAGAAATGATACTGATGTATACTTTAAGCCTTTAATTGAATAATTACAAGAGTTATGGAGAAACAGTGTTGATACATTTGATGCTTCTTCTAAAATAGTTTTCAAAATGTATGATTCTTTAAAGAGGACCATTAGTGAATTCCCTGGGCTTGGGAATTTATCTTCTTGGAACACTTATACTGGTTTGTATTGTCCTGTTTGTAACATTGATTTTGAGCCTAAATGGATACCTCACAGTAGAAAATGGTGGTTCTTGTGCTATCAAATATTTCTTGATGTATCTCATAGATTTTGGCTGAAAATATAAAAATTTAATGGTTTCATTGATCGTAGACCACCTCCAAAGTTGTTAACTTGTTCTAAAATATTGACACAATTTAAAAATTTTGAAATAGAATTTGGGAAGTTTCATCATTTGAATAATAGTAGGAAATGGGTTCGAAGTGCATTGTCAAGTGAAATCAGAACACTACAATGGAAGAAAAAAGTTTATTCTTCAAACTTCCGTATTAGAAATTTAATTTCTTGTAGCATAATCTTGATGTGAGGAATATTGAGAATAATGCATGTGAAAATTTGATCTTCATATTGATTAATGATAATGGAAATTAAAAGGATCATCTCAATGCTCAGAAATAATTACAAGTAATGAACATAAAACGTGATCTCTTGCCAGATGAGAATGAAAAGTATGCTCTGGTAAATTTTGCAATGAAAAATAGGGATAAATATTCATTAATTTGAATTTTAAAGCATGAAAAAGTATCTAATGTGTATTCAAGTAACATTTAGAGGAGTTTTTACTTAAAGAATCATAAGTTACATGGGTTGAAAAGTCACGATTCACATATTTTGTTACTGCAGTTACTACCATTGGCATTGCGTACATTATATCTTGAAAAAGTTACTGCTTTTGTACTCAAATTCTACACAATTTTTAGGCAACTATTTGAGAAATCTCTACATCAATTTGAGCTTTAAAACCTTGAGTAGATGTTTTTATTGACATTTTGTTCAATGGATATGGTCTTTCCTCCATCAATTTTTATTGTCATGATGCATTTAATTGTGAATTTGGTTGAGGAAGCTAAATTAGGAGGCCTTGTTCATTATCGATGGATGTATCCAATTGAGAGGTACTTTATTTATATGTTTTTGAGTTAAAAAAATTTTTTGGCACTAAATTAAATTAATAATTATGTTTGTTTATTTTATTTCACAGATATCTTGGGCATTTTAAATCAAACGTGAGAAATAAAGCTCAACCAGAATGTTCTATTGCTGAAGGCTATTTGGTAGAGGAGTGTCTTACCTTTTTTCTAGATACTTGTATGATATTGATACAATATTTAATCTAGTTGGACATGTTGATGACACATAGACTCCATCTCAAATACATGGGAAATCAAAAATATTTCCTACTATTGGCTGATCAGTTGGGAGGACCTCAAATGTTACACTGACAGAATTAAAATTATTACAGGCACATAGATATGTGATGATGAATAGTGAAATTGAATATCCATTTATTAAAGTGTTGAGGATACAAATAAAGAGACTAATGAGATTTCGAACATAAAATGAGAAAGATATAACAAAAGATGTTAATAAAGAGCTTGTAGAATGGTTTACACAACGTGTAAGTTCATAAATATTGCAATAAATATGAATATTATGTTGACACATATATTTTGTAATTATAATAAAGTTATTTATATTTTTAGATCATGAATACTGATACTCGAGCAGAGTTTTTAAAATATTTGATGTTTCCTGCTCGATGTCCACCAAAACAAGTTAGAAATTTTGACGGTTACGATGTGAATGATTTTAGATTTCGTACAGTTGATCAAGAAGATGGTTTGAAAACACCTAATAGTGGTATATTTACATTTTTTGAAGTAGGATATTGTGGAAAGATGACCGATGTTATTGAATTAAACTACCATAGGAATTTTTTAGTTTTTTTATTCAAATGTAATTGGGTCGATATAATCAGAGATGTTAAAAGAAAATTCTTGTAATTTACTTCGGTGAACTTCTCTTTCTTGGTGGATTTTGGTGATCATGAACTACATGAGCCATATATCTAATTATCACAAGAACAGCTGGTATATTATGTGAATAATGTTGTGGATGAAGGGTAGTGTGTGGTTTCTCATGTAAAACAAATAGATTTGTATGATATGGGTGATGAAGTGGAAGATTTGACCTTTGACATTGAATCTCATCAACAACAAGAATTGGAATTATTTTTCCATCATGATATTGAAAATATTAGACTATCAAGGATGAATAAAGTGTATGAATTAATGGAGTAAGAAACTCACATGATTGAAGAAGAAAATGATTGTATGTACAGTTATGAATATATTTAGAAACCACTTATTTCATTTTTTCAATAATTCATTATCATTATTATGTATATTTTTCTTGTTAGTATTGTGTATATATTATCATTTTTAATGTTTTTTGCTTAAATTTTTGAAATATATGTTTTGAAATTAATTTTATTTGATTAAATTACAGGAATGCCAAGGAAGAAGCGATATAATGCTTCATCGACCGCTATGACAGATGATGATCTATTTGTATCCCTCCCCACAACATCTAAGCCATCATCCGCTTGCCCCCATGCACCATATCCCCCTACACTATCTCTCACACCCTCTATGAGCATCCCTTCAGTAGCTCAGCTGTTTCCTCCCGCTTCAAGAGCCAGTGTAGTGGGGGAGCGGTGCACCACTTCTAGTTATTCACGAGGATACTGGAGGTTGACTGTTATAGGTTCAAATTTTAATATGAATAAATTTATTTCACTTTTTTATACTAAATTTTTGTTCATTAAATATGGAAACAATGAATGTGTGTAGAAAAATATAAATAGTTCAAATGTATGTAATCTGACTGGAGAGAAGATACTTGTCCCATTTGATTCATATGGGGTCCCTACGAATGACGCCCCAGGATTACTTGGCTAGATTTTAGACCAGTTGGTCGTGGAGTCTATTTCCCTTCCTATTTATTATGATGATTGGAGGCATATGCCTACAATTTGAAAAAATGTAGTTTTTGATTCCCAAATAAAGGTATTTTTAGTACATTATGGTGTAATTGAATGCCATGTTATTAATATTTTCAAAATGAATATTTGTGTACTGATGTTTTTCCACTTTACTGTTACAGATGTGATAGCACGAAAGTGGACATTGAAAAATCTTATAAAAAAAGGAATGACTTTAAATGAAGATTGTGGGGAAATTTCAATGATACTCCATTGACCTCCCAACAGATATATGAAAAGCTACCCGATGGAGTACCCAAAGAGAAATGGAATTTTTTTCTTGACAGACATCATGATGAGAAGCAGATGGTATTTAAATATATATTACTATATTAATCTCATTTTACATTTATTCATGTATATGAATAAGATATGACATTTCATACATTACTATTAAATTTCATTTTATTTATTTCAGGATCTTTCCAGAAAGAATGCATCAAGCCAGGCTAAGAAGGTTATCCCTCACACTACAGGGCCAAATAGTTTTTCTAGAAGTCGATCTTATCTGGTTATCTTTCCAATGATTTAAATATTTTTAAGAAAATATTATTTTTTTAATATATTTAAATTTTCACTTATGTTTATTTAATATAGTCCTGGAGTTTAGGGCATGACACATCCAAAATAGAAGTGTGGTTGAATGTTCCCCAAAAATATGATGGAAGTTTTGTTAATGAGCCTGCCAAAGAAGTTGGGGTATGAACTCATTTTTCATTATAATAACTTTTTATCAATTGTTACTATGTTAATATATATCACTTCTAATAAGACATATATTTTATTTATAGGTAAAAATTAAAGAATTGTGGGATTCCAATACTGTACAGTCCTACTCTATCTCCCAAGATGACCTGGTTGCTATAGTCCTTGGGAACGAGAATCCTGGTAGAGTGCACAGAATGGGTTTGGGACCCATACCATCTGAGGTATTCGGTAGGCCACAAAGGATTCCAGATACATATACTCTTAGTTGTAGTCAGTCCATACCTCGAGATACTTAGATTGATATTTTTTCTCTATGAAACACAGTTCATGACCAGGGGGCTTAGATATCGGCTTTCCAAAAAGCGTTGATTGATTTATATCAGAAGACAACCGGATCTTCCCTCGGTGGTATTACATTGACTGATATTGAGTAGGTAAATCAAAAAAATTCAAAATAATTTAGTTTTTAAACTTTTATTGGTTTTAAGTTTAAATATAAATATACAATAGTATTTAATTTTCAATATAATGTTCTTACATGTGGTAGCAGGAAGTAGAGTTAGAGGTGGAGAGGGTGACGAGTTGTTTTCATCATCAGACCATGATTAGTTGTATTGTTGATATGTTGGACAAATATGGTAGTAGTCGGTTTCTATATGTATCATGTGTGTCACATAGTTTCCACCAATCATTTTCATAAACTAACATTTTCTTGATATCTCTTGTTTCCTTTTATTTATTTTATTGATTTCTGATGTTTCCTTTTAGGTATGGATTTCTTGAGTGTCTTATGCACTATATATGTTGATTAATTATTTTCATGAATCATTTTTTATGATTCATTTTTCCTAAATTTATTATCTTTGTTACCCAAGGATGAATGATCAACCTTCTTATTGATTATCTTGGGAATATCTAGTTTTGTAACTCCCTTCAACTTGATTTTAGTGGATAGGCCTTATTTATTAAAATTTTATAGTATTCTCTTCCCATGTTTTATATTTGGCATGTGATCAGTCCCACTTATTCTTTTCTCTTATTTAAAATTGGTTTTATAAGAATTTATAAATATCTGTTGAACACTTAAGTTTCTTGATCCTGTTAAGATAGAGAGATTGTCTAATTTATTAATATTAGAATTTACAAATATATGTTGAACACTTGATTGACTTATACTACCAGATTTTGTATGTCCCCAAAAGATGCATCTGGTGGATTAAATCTATAATACAATCCTGAAGCATGCCCTATATGGTTTGGATCATCCTTCCTGAATTCTCATCGATCTGAGGATAAAAGGTTATACACAACTTCAACTATCAACTCATATACTTATATTATAATTACCAAAAACTATGAGGTAAAACAGGTCATCCCTGTGTGAACATCCCACTTTAACTTTCAACTCTAACACTCAATGATAATTTTTGGACAAGTCAAGCAATGGGAAACAAAGCCTTCAATGACTCTTACTATGGAGGTCCACCAAAACATCCACTTTTCATTGTTATAAATCATGTTGGGCCCTGGGTGAACACCCCACTTCAAAGAATTATAGGGTCTCATAAACTCATCTCCATGGAATATGTGACCATTACCATGCTACGAACTATAAACACTCTATGTATATCAAAATTCAATCCTAAAATAGTTTCATATTCTTCCAACCTATCACACATCATGATACATTCCAGAATAATATTCTAAATTGTCTTTACTTATTTAACCAATGAAGACATTATCTCTAAGCATTTCCACATTACTTCCCCTAAACCCTCAACTATACCCACCTACTAGTCTTACAGTGAAGATAAGATCTTCTATTCATTTAATGAAATTTGTTCTCTCATATTCTACATTTTCTATCCCAATTCATTTACCACTACATTCCCATTTCTAGTTGACTACTATTTATCAATGTGAAACATATACAAGTACTATTTTAAATTAATTTGATAAATATTATGTCCATGTAGTGAGAAAATATTATATGAACTCTAGGTAACAAAGTACTCAACAAATCTCTCTCCCAAGAGGTTCTCTCATGATCATTTCAATGCATGGACCACAACTATAAACTAAAATACAAGATTAGAGTATTTCATCTTGTGGGTTAAAAGCTGATGAAACCCAAAGGGACTAATTTATCACTCTACATCATAACATATCCTAATCTAGAACTAGATGCATCGCATTTCACTACATGTCCAACGTTAGGACCAGGAATGCTTATGATCAGAGCTGACAAAAACCACTTCTTTAACACTATGGAAACTTCCTCACACTAGTACGTATAGTCAAACATGAATCCATTCTTGGTAATGGTGGTCATTGACAATGCTAAGTGAGAGATCTACAAAATGATTCTCCTTTAATTCCATTAAAATACAATAAAACATCAACTATCAATTACATTCCTCTATTAAGACAGATACACAAATACCTCAACATACTCGAGATCAATAGATATCTCTGATTGTGAAACCACTTTATCCAAAAGTGACACTTCATGTACATAGAATAAATTTTATTTACCCAAATCATACTAAACCAATTATTCAAGTATCTATCATGTGATTATTATGAAAATGATGGTTTTATGGTATTATTTCGAACATGGGATGTATGTGTATATGAAATTGGATTTTTTTTTCCGGGCACAAGTATTGGGGATGCCAAATCAACTGTTTTTTTTTGTAAATTTATATTTAGCGGCAGTTTTAACTTCTAAAAAATAAATGTATTTTATTTACCGGTGGTCTTAACCGCAGTGACAATTTTAGTATTTTGATTTTTTAAGTGGTTAAAACTACCGCTATGGTCAATAATTTAGCGGCAGTTAAAACCACTGCTACACTGTTTTCATATTCCTTTATTATTTTGCGGTGGTTATCTTGGTTTTAGCAGTTTTTTTCTTGGAGAAAATGCTTTTTTAGCTGTGGTTTTAACCACCGCTAAAAAAATTGATGGGAAAACCGCCACTAAATGCATCCACTACCACAATTACCATAAACCACTACTAAATCAAGAAACCACCGTGTATTTTATTCTGAAACACAATTTAGCAGTGGTTTTTTAAAACCACTGCAAGAGCATATAGTGGCGGTTTAAACCACTTCCATATCCATAAAAACCACAGCAAAACGGTCATTTTCCTATAGTGTACTCTTCATTTTTCCTCAGTGATTATTTTCTTTATTCCCTTATTTTCCACACATAAATAATTTCCTCATTCCATTGAGACACTTCCCTGGGTGTCTCCTTTCATATTCTTTGCATGATGGAAATCAAGTCTTATTTTCTCCATGGTCCCCACCACTCGAGCTATTAGAAAACACAGTCATTCTCTTCTTTGAGGAGTCTGAGAGTTAGTTAAGGTATATATTTTTAATCTTATTTCCTGAACAATTATTATGTATAAACATGATATCTTTCACTCAAATATTTATCTCATTTGGTTTCTCATTTTCATCTCTTTTTCCTTCATGTTCAATGTTAAAATGATTCTTTTAGGTTCTAACCATTGAATAAAACTACAAAGAATAATGTGATAAACAATTATTGACTCTGACTAGGTACGCAATAAGTCCCATTGTTGCATACAAGGTTATGCTCAAGTCAAACCTGACACACCCTTTTCAAAGCTATTACCCCTTGGTAAATTGTTTCCATAACCACATGCATTTACAGTATCTAGAAAGGGATTTATTACAATGAAAGACCCCAAAATATCTATCTTAAAATAACATTATGATGTTATTCTATGATTATACTCAAATTATGTCATAGGTTTATGTTCTCTAATCTATTTTTTTCTAAATCTAGTTTCCAAGGTTTCTACTAAACTTTTTCAGATACCAATTGTATCGACACTGATCCCAGCAACCCAGAGCTGGTGTTTTCTACCATTAAAATTGCATAAGATACATAGAATAACATCCCAAAGGAACTATTAGTTTAGTTGTATTGGTAAAATAGATACATATATGAGTCTTAATTTACATTTGAATACACAAATTACAAAATAATTTTTTATGAAAATAACTTTATTCCATCTATCATATGCCTACATATCTCTCATAGTAAACTTCATGGAATCTTGGGGAAAGGAAACAAAATAAAGGTGAGCTCAAATTAAAAATAATGGTTAAATAAAATAAAATAAATAATAAATCAATGAGAATAATCAATATGGTAAAGTAAATAACTGAACACACATTTAATGTAACCTATAAATTGATAAGGAAGTGCATAAATAATAGGAAAAGGTAACTAAATTAAAACATATGTCATTTAAATAACATCACTATCATGATTAGATAAGGAAGAATAAATATGGTGAGGTAAATAACTAAAAATAAAATCTATCAAATCAATAAACTAAAAATGAAATGAAAAGAAAGAAATTTTCATAGTAAAAACTTCATGGATAATAAAAACTGAATTCTAAATGCAGACAATGATTATTTATTAGATATCATGTTTCCCAGGTACATGGCACCTTTGGCATCCAGACCTTTCATAATATAGTTTAAAACATACTGGGTAAAACCCAGTTAACTAAGGATAGCCAATAAATTCATCCCGTGAGACTACTAATGCATTGAGGATCTCTCTATATCTTGGCCCCACTTATGTTGTATTGGTCCAAAACATTCCTCATATATCAAAAAAATGATTTATAAATAATGTTCCTTATCATAAAATACTTGTATTGAGTAAATGATATAAATTTAAAAATATCTCCCCAGTTAATCAAATAACATTCAAAGTGAACAACTTTTGTAAAAATTGTTTATGGTTTAGTAAATAATCATATCTATGATAAATAATATTGATATTTAGGGTAAATTCATGTCCATTTATCAAAGGAATGTAAACATTTCAAGGAAATGTTATTGACTATAAAAATGAATCAAGAATGTGAATGTCAATAATATCCTTAGTAAAATTGATAATAAACCATCCAAAGGAAGAATAAGGATGGTATCAATACAACATATCCCCAATAGATTATATGGGAAATACGGGTTTTTTATGAAAATAAATTCCCTAAAATGATCTTTAAAAATGTTTTTGAGTGAAATATCCTTTACATTTTGAAAACCATTTTGAAAATAATTTTCTTTGAAAATAACTTTTAAATGCATTTTCTTTAAAAATATACTCATAAAATTGAAAAGGAAGTTTAAAAAAATATTGATCAAGTCAGAGGGTAATTTTTTACATGACATAAAGAACATTCCTTTTACAAGGTAAAAAGGTTAGAAAAGTTTCTTGTTTAAAAAGCAACAATAAGATTCCTTTAAAAAAATTAAAAATAAAATGGGTAAAATTTTATTTTAATAAATCATTTTTAAATGTTTAAAGAATATATTTTTGAAAACATTTTTAGAAAATAATTTTTTTTAAAAAATAGATTTTCGACTGAAGAGAGAAATGAAGTCAGATTTTATTAAAACATTTTTTTAATAATGTTAATAATAAAGAGTGAAAACCTAGTACTATCAATTTGAAAATATCATTAATAACTAGAGTAGAATAAAATTAAATGTTTTATAAAAAATTATTATATAATCTTTGAAGGTAAATTCAATGATAAACAACCTCGATTAAATTGATATTGTGAAATAGACTCTTAAAATGATCATAACATTAAAGTGATAATTAATCTGTGAATATATTATGTGTATCAACTATAAATTCACATAAAAAAATTATAAATACAACAATAGATATTCAAAATACATTATACACATAATCATATCATATCAATGGCAAAGAAGAAGTAATATAACCCAATAAAAATAAATTGAGTTATGACATTTCTTTACCGCTTGGTAA
This sequence comes from Viscum album, assembly GCA_963277665.1. Classification (NCBI taxonomy): domain Eukaryota; kingdom Viridiplantae; phylum Streptophyta; class Magnoliopsida; order Santalales; family Viscaceae; genus Viscum; species Viscum album. The sequence continues at coordinate 760,265,322 of OY728139.1, read as the reverse complement.
CTTTAAGTTCAAATCCCCTTTTGTGAAATAATTAAAATTAAAACTTATTATAACATTAATAACTAATTATTAATGATATTACATGTAAAATGGTAAGTATATACACTATATAAAAGAAATTAGGTTCATAACAATAAAATATGCCGGAATGAAATGAAATTGAGATGAAAACCCTTACCTTGCGATTTGTGTTTGGTTGTATGTAATTTAACCTCCTGTATAGTAGTTTTAAAAAACTTATTATAATATAAAATAACCATATTAATATTTTTTATATTATATATTATTTTATTATAACATATTATCACTCATTCATCAATAATATCACATCATTTTCCTTGTTTCTCGTGTTAATTGCCTTGTTTTTCAAGTATGTTTTTACATGTTTTTTCTTATTCCCATTACTTCGATCATGATTTCATCATATTTGGAATGTAAAAAATTATTTAAATATTATATATATTAATTTTATATTTATTAAGAGTAATCCATAATATTTGGTGATAGTAAATGAAATACATCATTCATGGAGATGGTAGGTCATATGTACGCATGAACGATGTTTCCATTTTATTATCATATTGAAAGAAAGATAATTTAATTATATATATATATTACCATTATAGAATACTTTTATTTCATATACATGTCATATGTTTATTAAACATATACTTAATACTTTTCAATTAAAGTGTGAGTGAATCACACAGCTTCGTGAGACGATAGTCCGTCGTACACACGAGCACTGTTATTGTATTCTCACAAAGTATAAATCATGAGGGTGTGTGTGATATAATAATTAAAAAATATTAATAACATCATAAATATTGTATATACATATCATATATAAACTATAAATCCATCATTATTCATAACCATTAAATATTGTATTGGAAAAATGAACGACATCAGTTTGCGTGGTGGTAGTCCACCATACACATGAACAATGATTTTATAACCCATTTGATGGAAGTGTGTAAAGGGGAAAGACATAAAATTAAAGTTTAAACATTTCATTATATGTAATATACATATTTTATTACATACTCATGGAATAATATATATTTAAGGATTTGGATAAGGAAATAAAATAAAAACTCTTTCAGAAGAACATTACCACTTCTTCAGGTATCCTCCTTAGGTTTTCACTAAAACCATAAAAGGATGTATTCCTTCCAGAAATAATGTATATAGGATGAGGGGAGGTAATTTTGATAGATATTTGGGTAGTTAATTTATAAATAAAAGTTTTTTAAAGGTGTGAACTGCATAGGAGAGGGGGGTGCCCTTTTATAAATAAGGTGAGTGTCACACTTGTAATTGTTTTGAAAGAGTTGATTAAAAACACATATTTTTCATGTAAACAGGATTAAATAATGATTCATTATAGATAATATAATCTATAAGGTATACATATGCCAATACAATGGATTTTTACAAGCATTGGGTTATTTTTACACCTTATTTTCTATGTTTAACCACCAACCAAACTCATTTTCTCCCTAATCACTATAATTAATTCTATCCGTTTTCACTAATCATTTTGTTCAAAAATTAAGTTTTAATAAATAAAAATTATAATTTATTATTATTCCAAATATGGAATTCATTTTTAAATATTCAATTCACTGAAGTGGAAAAAATCATTTTAAAATTAATCTTGCAGACGAGATGAGAAAGGTGGTTTCTAAAGTGAAAATGTTCAAAAGTTCCGAATGTTTTTATATGAACATTCAATATTAAAATTATCCCAGTGAACAAAATATTGTTAATAGATTTAAAATTTAACTATTTTTATTTTAAAACCAATTCAAAATATATTTTATCATTATAAATTATTTATACAAAAAGGTAGTTTTAAATTAAAATTCAGTATTTTTCACAATTCATAAAAAATGATTCTTCTCTAGAAAAATACCAAAAAACCACCATATGATAATTTTGATATCAAAATTTAAAAAATGAATTTTATTTTTATATATATATTTTCTAAAAGTGAAAAAAATAAATTTTAAATTTTGTGTTCCAAGTGTGATTAAACTGTCTTTTAGGAAAATACACTTTTTTCGAATACATTTATTTTTCTTTTAAATGATTATTATTATTATTTATAATAAATAGAAAACAAATAAATATGTGTAAATTATATATTTTCATAAATTATTTTATCCTATTCATACCCATCATTCCAACACCTAGGTGATAACTATCATATTTACTAATAAAATTAATAGTATATTGTTTTTCGGTAAAACGCAGTCTTTCATGTAATGCAAGCTATCGAAGAAACTCAATATTGCATGAAATGCAAGAAAATGCATTATTGTTCTAATTCAAATTTATAGAATAGAATTAAATTATTTGAAATATTAAATATATCGTAATGTCTCTGGATTTTATATTCCTGTAAGGACCAGAAATTTCCATGTAATTTTTTTAAAATATATGGGAATTTTATGAGTCCGCGAAAATTGATGGTGCATGATTTCGAGGCCCGGAGTGCCTGGAATGAATTTATGAGCTTTTTTCAGGTACGTTTAGTAAACGTGCGAGAGTGTTTTTCTAACCATTGAACTGGTGGTCGCAATTGAAATCTGAGGGCACCGTTGAACTCGCAGCACTGGTATTCGCTTAAGAATACGTTCACCTCGATGGTAGTTGGACGAGGGTGAAAGTTAGTTTTTGAGTTTTTCGTGTAAGAATAAAATAAAAATAAAATTCTATTACTTTTTTATTTTTATTTGCAACACCGATTTGGGTGTTGGGAGGTGGGGTCGACTGGAACTAAACCTCCATGTGGAAGTTGAGGTGTGGGGACCACTAGACCTTAACCTCTCATGAGAGGTTATGGTGGTGGGGACCACCTGAACCATAACCTCCCATGAGAGGTTATTTTGGGGGGACCACCTAGGACTAACCCCCCTTTAATTGAGAGAAGCTCTCAACCTCCCTCATTAATTTAGAGGAGCCTCTTGACTTCCTCCACATTAATTGTGCCAATGCACATACCTTTAATTGTGCCAAATCCTCCCCATTAATTAATTCATCCAACACATCAATTAATTAATTAAACCTTTTTCAATATTATGCCAATAAATTAATAAATATTTAAATCTATTATTTTGGCTATGAATTCACTTGGGTGGGATTGGGTAGAGGAGGAACTTATGAGAAAGCTCCCAATGAAGAATGATCCACCGATGAAGAGCGCTCCACCGACGAGGAATGCCTTCGACTACGAAGAATGGCCTCAAATTTTACTATCTTTCTTAGAGCTTCCTTTGACATAGGACATTTTCATCTACAACGAATCGACATCCGCCTTCTCGCACCAACGTCAACCAACAACAAACATGGTAGGGAGTTTATTTGTGTGATAATACATTCCTTGATTTCTTTTGCAGGTTGGGACGAATCTTTGTGGGAGGGATTGATGTGCTTTGTTCTTGTGAACCACTTGCTACTGCTCTAATGTGGAGAGTGTAGGCCAAACTAACATGGAACATCCTCTCAGTAACCCTTGTGTTCATTTTCGGTGTTCTTCAAAATGGAGGAAGGCGACAAAGGCAACGACACCGCCACCCGAGGCCTCTGAAACCCACGCCGCCCCCACGGCGTCCTGCACCGCCACTGGCTGAACTGGCCCCATGACCCTTTACAGTGCCCCAGCAGAACCAGCCATGCCCCCTCACGGCACCTCATCCGAACCTCCCTTGCGTTCTCTGCCCGTCCGACCGAGCCGCCTCAAGCCGGGCCGAGCCGTTCTGGCCGCACCGTCCGCCGGCTGAACCAGCCTCAGCCACCCCAGCCTCCCAACTGAACCGGCTCCCAGCCGAGCCACCCCGGCCACCCAGTTGAACTGGTCCCGATCGTGCCACCTGCTGGCCGAACCAGCCCCGGTCGCGCCATCCTGGCCTCCGGGCCGAGCAGCCCCAAGCCGCCCTCGCCTCGACCCTCTTAGCCGAACTGGCCCCACACCCCGGGCCAAGCCGCCCTCCCTACAATCTCTGAGCCAAGCCATCCACATGGTTCCCTCCAGGCCAAACCGCCCTCATGGCAACTCGTGGCCGATCTGTGCCCTCGCGGCCGGTCCGTGCCCTCACGGCCCTCAACGGCCCATTGCGGCCTACTGGGATGGGCCGAGCGGGTCGGGCCAAACCCAACAGAACGAACCACCATAAAAATCAAGTAATACCCAATGGGTCAGGCTGGGTCGACCCAAACTAGGTTGGCCCAGACTGGGTAGGGTCGAGTCGGTACGACCGGGTCGGACCGGACTCGGTCAAACCGGACCTGGGCCCCCTACGACCCATTTACGCTCCTTCATCCATATATTTGGTACCATACATCCATTTGACGAGCCATCAAGGGTGATGGATATCATGGAGTTTGATAGTCCCTTTGAGTATACCCCATTGGAGTTTGGGGAATAGTTGAGTTACAGTCAGGTTGGATCGTCCACGAATCCAAAAGGGCCCCCGGGACTAAAAGGCTAATAACTCACAGACCGGGCATCTGATTGATGCGTCGTCTGTTCCGTTGAGATCCTTGTGACATGGAGTACCTTTGAGATACTTATTCAAGGGAATTTATGACATTTTTAGTATCGACCAGTAGCTCATGGAGCGGATTCTCCTGGAGATGAGCGAGCGTAGTGCAGAGACCTAGTAGCTAGATGAGACCTGATGAATACAGACCGTTTGACTCGGAATGACTCTACTAGCCCATTGGGGAGATCCTTGGTGTCATGGAAGACATAAAGTGGGGAGTGCCTTTGTGTGACGCGGCAGACCCATGGTACTCGACAGGAGGAGTACCTCACTAGGCTATGAGGGGGAGCGTGCTTGGTGACATGGCTGACCCATGATGGGGAGCGCCTCTGTTTGACACGGAAAACCCATGGTAGTTGACAAGAGGAGTACCTTATTAGTCCAAGGTTAGTGGGAATCACACTTGGCATCATGGTAGGCCCACTATAATCAACATATTAAAAGTTCTCCAGCAGTCGAGGTTTCGATAATGTGATTGGCGATGTTACTTTATACTACCCCTAGAATAAAATCATGGTTGAGCTGAGTTAGTTTTTTTGTGTTTTCCTCATGATTGAGATGGATCACTTGATAAATTTGGTATATATATGGGCATGTACCTAAGTAAGGTTATCTTTTGATTTCATACTTTGTGTTTATCCTTGATGTATTTTGTAAGACCTAGAGTGTCTCGGGGTCCCTACTGAGTATCGTTATAATCACCCCTACACGGGTTATGCCTGCACCATGTTGTGTTAGATGCAGAAGACAAACAATGCTAATGGAGGATGAGAGTACCAGGACTGGATGGTACCCAGAGGTGGACCATATGGCATGTAGGTACCTAGAGGAGACTGTTAGACATGGAGTACTGAGGAGGTGATCCATACCTACCCTTTAGTTAGGAACCCTAGAGGAAAATCCAGCAGCTATCTTTTCTCTTTCTTTAGTGGTATCACATTTAATTTGTACCTCTCCCTTTACTATTGGGCTTGTATTCTGGCCCCTTTTACTTTCAACACTCTTTTGTTATACAGTTTACTTGGTGTTCCTCTAGTTGTGTTCTTTCTTGTGTGTGTGTTTATAGGTTATAAAGGCAATTCCTTCCCAGTTTTAGGGAATTACGCCTTTGGTGCTAGTAGCCAGCCCCTGTCCTATGGAAGGTGTGGTTAGGGTAGTTACGGAACGGGCCCCGGGGGACGGGTCGTGACAAATTGGTATCAGAGGAGTCAGTTCTACCGCAGAACTTAGGACTCTGATCTTTTCTGTGAAACAATAGTGTTAAGAGTAGTGAGTGTGGCTTTCAGTTCAGGGAGTCCAATGTTGGTGCGGAAGCCGATGTATCCTTACACTTGAACCCTGACTTTGGATTTCTGACTCATTTCACAAAAACACCGATTGCGTGGGTGTTTTCAAAAGTTTTCATTAAGTCAGCTCACAAGGTCAGCTCACCAGGTATAGATTGTTTACCATAGTGCACTTGTTTATTCATAGGATGCCTCCACGTAGACAGCTAGCTGGAGTACTGAGAGTTGTAGTCACTGATAACCCACCAAGCGATGAGGCCTCGGTGCAGGGCCCTCTCCCAGTGGAGGCACCAGCGGTACATTTCCCCGTTGGGCCACCGATGCCACCAACCCCAGCAGTAGACGATGCACGCCGCTTGGGAACATTGTACGATTTCCAGCGCCATAGGCCACCAAGGTTCAGGGGAGAGATGGACCCACTGGAAACTGATGATTGGCTGGAGGCTGTGGTGAGAGTCTTTCGACTGGTAGGGACACTGGCAGACCACATGGTGATCCTTTCTATCAGCCTTCTACAGGCAGCAGTATGCAGATGGTGGAGCTTGATGCTCCAAGTTTATGATGAGGTGATGCTTCTCTGGGTAGACTTTGAGAGCCTGTTTCAGGCAGAGTTTGTTCCAGCGACTCTTCACGCAGTGCCCATACAGGAGCTACTTCATCTGCAGTAAGGTAGCATGACTATAGGCCAGTGCACAGCGAGGTTCACAAACATCTCACGCTACTCCACCAATATAGTGTGGGACCCATTATTCCGGGCCCGAACCTTCTATCAGGGACTCAGGTGGGGGATTTGAGCTTTGATGGTGCCACTCCGCATCCCGATACAGGCAGGGGTGTTAGAGAGAGCCCTCTTGGTAATGAGTTTCCTTGATGATCAGTCACCAGCAGTGAGACCCAATACTAGTCATCACATAGAGGAGTCTTCTGTAGCTGGCAGTAGACATATTTCGGAGAGGTCCAAGATGACCAAGCCTACAGGTGGATGACCACATGATTCTGAGTCAGTTGTGTGGGGTACCTGAGGAAGAGACATACATGCCAGGAGCGGGCGCAGTTACTCATGTGGCAGGCAAGTCCATATGGCTTGTGACTATCCGATCTATTGTTCGGATGATCAGCAGACGGACGAAGGACCACCCAGGCAGAGACAGAGATTTGATCTAGGTGGTCCGCAGGGAGCAGGCCGACATGGAAGAGGAGCTGGTCATGGAGCTGGTGGTGGGAGACTGTTTGAGATGTTACTGTCACCACCACCAGGAGGTCCACCATGACTATAGGGAGTAGGTGGACAAGGGAGAGATCAGCTCCAGGCAGCTGAGTCCTACGACCACAGTGCTCTGGAGATGATACGTGGTACGATCTGTGTCTACTCCACATTAGCTACAGTACTTATAGACACAGGTTCCAATCTTTCTTTTATTGACACTGCCCTCATTCAGAGCTCAGAGATTCTGACGGAGCCATTGGCTCTATCTTTACAGCTAGAGACTCATACGGGAGAAAATTTGACGATTAATCACTAGTTCCAGAAGTGCGAGCTTACTCTAGGAGGTAAGATCATTGGCTGGGATCTCTTAGTAGCAGTGTCAGGGCCTTACAACATAATCTTTGGTATGGATTAGTTATCTATAGTCCATGCTCAGATAGACTGTATTAGGCGCAAAGTGTTGTGTGTCCGCACGGATGGGACCTGGTTTACCTTCACCGGAGAGAAGGAAGTCTTTGCAGCATAGGATGGACTTTCTCAGAGGAGAGTTCATCTGATCACTAATCAGTTGGATAACTTTACCCTTGGAGCTACTGATGTGGAGAGTCTGAGCTATCCAATAGTGGTGGACCAGTACACAGATGTTTTCCCTGATGACATCCCAGGTCTACCTCCTCACAGAGAGGTGGACTTTTACATTGACTTGTACCCTAGGATGACACATATATCAACTCCAGCATATCGGATGGCTCCCGTGGAGCTTCATGAGCTGCGGGTACATCTAGAGGACTTGTAGGGGAAGGGGTTCATCGAGCCCAGTGTTTCTCCCTGGGAAGCCCCGATTCTGTTCACCAAGAAGGCGGAAAGGAGCTTTAGACTTTGTGTTGACTATCAGGGCCTGAACCAGATGACCATGAAGAACAATTACCCACTCAGGAGTATTGATGACCTCTTTGATTAGATGATGGGAGCACGGTGGTTCTCAAAGATAGACCTCAAATCAGGCTATCAGCAGCTCAGATCTTGAGATGGGGATGTGCGGAAGATGACCTTCAAATGTCGGTACAACCACTACGAGTTCTGGGTTATTCTATTCGGCGTGACCAATGCTCCAGAAGTGTTCATGAGACTCATGAATAGGGTCTTTCACCCATACCTTGATCGCCTTGTAGTGTTCTTCATCAATGAAATTCTGATCTACTCGACTACTAAGGAGGAGCATGCCTTCCATTTGAGGGTAGTATTGGACACACTCTGAGAGAACCTGATTTATGGTATGCTCTCGAAGTGCTAGTTCTGGATCCGAGAGGTTCACATTCTGGGACATGTCATCTCAGAGGATGGACTTGCAGTGGATCCAGCAAAGATAGAGGTAGTGATTTCTTGGGAGACACCCATGAGTGTGACAGAGGTACAAAGTTTCCTGGGTTTGGTTGGATACTACCGGACTTTTGTGCCAGATTTCTCCAAAGTTGCAGCACCACTATCAGCATTGATGAAGAATGGGAAACCCTTTGTCTGGTCAGAGAGATTCCAGAAGATCTTTCAGGAGATGAGGTAGAGGCTGACTAGTTCCCCCATCTTGAGGCTTCCAGAGGAAGGTGTAGGGTACGTAGTGTATAGCGATGCATCAGGGACCAAACTCGGATGTGTCCTGATGCAAGAGAGATCAGTGATCATATATGGTTCTAGATAGCTCAGAAAACATGAGAAAAAATACGCTACTCATGACTTGGAGTTAGCATCAGTGGTCTTCGCCTTAAAGATGTGTAGACACTACTTGATGGTCCAGAGTTTTACCATGTACTCTGATCACAAGAGTCTCAAGTGTATATTCTCCCAGAAGGACCTGAACCTGAGACAACGACATTGGCTTGAGTTCCTTTGGGACTATGACTTTGAGATAGTCTATACTTCTAGGAAGGGGAGCGTTGTTGCTGATGCACTCAGTAGGAGACCTGTTATACAGCTTCTAGGTGAGGAAACAGAGCAGTTGGCCTCTTTTTAGATATCCTTTAAGGATAGAGATGGAGCAGCTTTTTGAAGTGTGTTTCATGATGGCATGAATATTCTGATAATGATCTTCCTGATAATGATAAATGGATCATTGCGAGTGTGTGATGATTTTATAGGAATCTCCACAAAAATGATGAGAATCGTGAATAGAGAAGGTGAGGAGCATCATGAGTTTAGAATCATGGTTGCATGAAATTTTGATATAAGGCTTTTCAATTATGATAAGCACCGTGAATGGGAAATTTCAATGGTGCTTTGTGAAAGAGGGAGAATCAAGAAGGAAATGAAGGAGCTTCATGAAATGGTGATGACAAGGCCCAGAAGGTTCTAGAATTAGTGAAAATGAAAATAAATTGGCCTCTACACCTTCATAATATTAGAGAGAGTTATCTAAAATTTTAAAGCTTTGGATATGCAATGTTGGTTCGTGAAAGTGGTATGCGAAGAAGTTCAAGTAGGCTATAATCCAACTGAACGTTCTATGCATCATGAAGAGTAGTGAAGTTTTAAAATTCTATGGGTGATTCATGAAGAAAGTAGGTTCCACAAAGGTAGATTGATTCATGAAGGGAGTGAGCTTTGCAAAGGGAACTTCAGAAAAAGTAGTTTTCAATACCCGGTTTAAGTGAATAAAACTTTCATAGATTATCAAAAATAGACTGAGGAATTGGAATAATTATCATTACTACATCTAGGAGGTTCTTACCAGCTTCTGGGTAGGAAATATTTTTTTTTTGAAAGATCAAATTTGTTGAAGTGGATCAAGAAGCTCCGTAATATTGAATTACATTATTTTGTGCTAAAATAATCACGCACACTTTTTTATTGTGTTCATAGAGTAACACAGGTGTAATGTCACATCCTAATCATTGTATTCCACATCAAATTATTCTTTTATAGTGTATTGTGTGGTATTTGATTGCTTCCAAACCATACCAATGACGTAGCTAATCCAATTGAGTTGTGAACCCTGTAAATTCTTGTGTTTCTGTGGATGTGTGTTTGGGCGGTGTTCAATAGGGAAAGACATATTTAATAGGAGGTGAAGGATGTTTCAAAAGGAAGGAAACATAAAAGAAAAAATATATCACTAATTCAACCCTCCCCCTCTCAGTGATACTTTAATCAAAACTAAGAAACATCAAATGGTATAAAATGAAAGGTTCCCTTCATTTATTCTTTGCTAAAGTTTTTGAAAATAAGTTCTGATGGATAATCTGAAGTGCATGAACATTAAGGGGATTCTGATATTTAATGGAAATAATTATCATATCTAGAAAGATATAATGATATCCTATCTTATGTCTCTTAGGTATGAAGTTATTGAAGCTATAATAGGCAGATTTCCTCTTACTGATGACAAGGTGCATATTACACCTATCTATAAGAAAAATATTTATAATGATGGAAGAGATAAAAAGGCATTACTCCCATAATTTTCTAAGAGTGGTTTTTTAACTGTGGAAGGTGTTTCTATAGCTAAAGTTATCTTGGATAAGCTAAAATAAATCTATGAAGGAAATAAAAAGTGAAGAAGGAAATACATCAAATCTAGAGGGTGAAGCCTGAAGATTTGAAAATAGGTGAGCTTGAAACTATTGGGGACTTCCTTACTAGGGTAAATGGCATTGTCAGTAAAATCAGATGTCTTGGTGAAAATTTGGAGGATTCTACAGTTTTTTAAAGAATCTTAATAATTATACCTGACAAGTTTGATGAAAAAGTTTCTTCATTGAAAGACAGATATCCTGAAACATTATCATCACTTATGAAATGAGAAGAGGGAAATATATGAAAAGAAAAATAGAAGTTGATATAGAAATGTCTTTCAAGGATGCAAAGAAAAAAACGTCAAAGAGGATTCTCATTGAAGATGAAGCTGGTTAATCTGATTCTGAAGATGAGTTACGTAAAAATCTTGATAATATATTATCCTTGTTTTTTAAGATTGTGAAAAGTGGTATAGAGAAATACAAGGGAAAACTTCCCTTGAAAATTTTGAATGTGGAGTCATTGGGAACTTTACGGTTAACTATCCTCAAAGAATAAAAAATAATATGGTGATGAATATGAAAGAAGGAAAAGAAGGTTGTGGAAGAAAAATTCTTACATAGATAAATATTTTTCCAAAGGGAAGGTTAAAAAGTTATTCAAATAAAAAAAGAGGAATCTCTTTGTCTAAATATTATGACTAATAAGATAGTAAAGCTAATTCTGAAAAATATTTTTCTAAAAATCTAGATAAAATACATTTTTACAGTACTGAATAATGAAGATTTAGGGGGTAGTAGTTCTAAAGAAGAAGAAACTTAACTTGAATCAAATCTAAAGGAAGAGTTGAAATAATGTTTTAGAAATATTAAAAGGATTGAAAGGGAAAATAGAAAGTTGATATATGAAATCTCCTCATCAAATAATCATACAGGTTTTCCTAATGATAAAGTAAAGATGATAAAATAAATTGATTATCTTAAGAACTCTCTTGAGAATGAAATGAATCATAATGAACACCTAGAAGTAAAGTTGAAGTTAAAATAATAACAGTTAGAACATGTCCAAAAAAACTTTTTTAAGATGATGAAATAAATGTAATTTTCAAAAAATCTATCTCATAATATGGTGAAATTTCTAGTAAGAATGAACCTAAGAAAGATCAACAAAATTTTCCTTCAAAGGTTGATAAGAAATAAGGAATTGGCTATGAGAAGAATAAATATGAGAAAGTTTTGAATGTGTCAAAAGTTAACAATACTAGAAAATCAGAAGCTTCTAATAATTTTGATCCTCGAAAAATTTCTATTACATCTGGTTCTGATAAGTTAGGGAAGAAATTAGAGATGAAGAAGAAAGTTAAATTTGAAAATAGAAGTATGGGAGTTTTAGAGGGAAATATTCTTTCTATGGATACTGCAGGTATTATGGTGGATTCAAATATACATCAAATATGTTTTGGTTCAACCAAAACCATATTACTGTTCCATAGGTTATATAATAATAGGTTTGAGGGGGAGTCAATCCTCTCAAAATAAGAAGCCTAAGAATGAAGTTTAAAAGAAATTTAAAATGATTGGTTTGAAAGTTGAGAATAGGTTAAACCCATTGAAAACTATTTGTGAAATATTTGAACAACCTAGTCATCTTCCTAAGGGTTGTCTTCTTCTATTACCTGAAAAAAAAAGTTTCTTAAAAAATCTCAGAAGCTGGAGGTGAAGAAAGAAAAGGGAGAACAAAATTACCTTGTTGTTGAAACTTCTTTAAAATCTAGAAAATTATAATGAACATGGATTCTTGATAGTGGGTGTTCTTCTCATATGACAAGATAATTAAATTTGTTGAATAATTTCAAGGAATTAAAATATACAATAGTTACATTTGGTAATTATGGATCTCTAAGGATTAGAGGTGTTGGATCAACCATTATTGGGAAATAAAAGATAAAATCCTGGAAAACATTATATGTTGATGGGTTGAAACACAACTTGCTGAATGCTTCACAACTTTGTGATGAGGGTAACAAAGTTATCATAAAAAAATATGGTTTTGTTTTGGAAATTTATAATGATGGAAATATAGTTACAAGAGGCCAACATACATGAGGAAACTTGTTTCAATTTGGTTAAATACATAACTCTTTTTACATGGGAATGGTTGAAGAAAATCATTTATGGAATAAGAGGCAGGGACACATGTGCCAATGAAATATGAGCAAGTTATCAAAGAGAGACACTTTATGAGATATTCCTTATGTGTCAAGAAGAATATATTGGCATTTCATTATATGTTAAAAAACAAATAACACAAATTATATGTATAAGAAAGTAGAAATTCATTCAAAACAACCCCTGGATCTTATTCATTCTCGATATCTATGGGATAATGAGTAAATAATTAAAATATGTTGATAAGTACTTCATAACTTTCATTTATGACATTACCCACATTACTTGTGTTATGTACATGATACATAAGTTAGATGATCTGAAAATGTTTAAGAGTTTTAAGAGGAAAGCAGAGAAGGAATGTGAGTATTTAGTGAATAAGTTGAGAACTGATAATGGTAGGGAGTATAAGAATGAAGATTTTGAAAACTATCTTGAGAGGTAGGGAATTCAGCATGATTTCAGTTCACCATTCGTATCTCAAAGAAATTGGGTTGATGAAAGAATTAATAGAAGTATGTTTGAAATGGGTCGAACTATGTTACTTGAATATGGTCTCTATCATTACTATTGGAGGAAAGCCATGAGTACTATTTTGTACATTCAAAACCAATGTTTCTATATACCAAGTTCAGATATGACTCCATATTAAATGTTTTATGAAATAACTCCAAGTTTGAAACACTTAAGAGTTTTTGGGAGTCCATGCATCATAAAGAAGAAAGGTGGAAACCTTGGAAAGTTTGAGAAAAGTGGATATGATGGAATTTTTCTATATATGCTCTGGAAGTAAGAGAGTATAGATGTTTCAAAAAATAAATAGGAATAATTTTTGATCCTGATGATGTTAAAGATATTGAAAATGTTGGGAAAGAAAAGAATACTTTTTCTGATATAGAATTTGAGAATGATAATGAAAGTTTTACTAAAAATTATGATAATGTTGGTAATCCCACTCAACAAGAATAATCAGACTCTAAAATTTCAAGTGATGAAGATGAAATTCAAACAGCTCCTCCAAGGCTGTTAAAGAAAGTGGAGCCTCAAAACATTATTTTTGATCAATATCATATGGTTCAAACAAGAAGAACATTGAATTTTGTTACACATTATTCTTTGTATTTAAAAGTGGAACCTATTTATGTGGATTAAGATTCTAAGAATCCAAAATGGGTTAAGGATATAAATGAAGAGCTTAATCAGATAAGAAAGAATGATACTTGGTAAATTGTTCCCAATATAGATAATAAGAACATTATTAGTACAAAGTGGTTTTTTTTGGAACAAGATGAATGAATGAGGTGAATTGATGAAAAAGAAAGCAATATTGGTTTGAAAAGGGTATTCATAAATTGAAGGTTTTGATTTTGATGAAAACTTTTATCTAGTAGAAATATTAGAAATAGTCATAATCTTTATTGATATTGTTGTAACAGTAAGGGTACAAAATTTTCAAATGGATGTAAGGTATGCATTACTGAATGGGAATCTTGATTAAGAAGTTTACATTGAATAGCCTTGTAGATTTTTTATAGGGAAAGATTAAAGTTATGTGTGAAAGCTGAATAAATCCTTGTATGGGTTAAAACAATCTCTAAGGTCATGGAATTCCAAACTAGATACTTTCTTAAGGAATAAGAGTTTCAAGAAAATAATATTTGATAGCAATATTTTCATCAAAGAATGTCAGGTTTTTTCTCTCCTAATAATTGTTTATGTTGATGACATTATCCTTGTTGGAAATGATGAAATATCTTGTGAAATATTATCTAAATAGATGAAGAAGTTTTCTGAGATGTTCATGTTTGGAGAATGGAAATACTTTCTTGGGTTACAAATTTTATTGAAGAAGAAACTCATTTTTCATTCTCAAGAAAAGTATGCTAAGAAACATCTCAAGAAGTTTGGAATAGAAAATTCAAATCCAGTTTCCACACCAATTTTAGTGGGAACCAAGTTTTCTAAAGATGGAGAATGTAAGGAAGTTAATCCAAAAGAGTTTCGAAAGCTGATAAAAAGCCTTTTATATCTGACTGCATCAAGACTCAACATGGTCTATGTTATTTCCTTACATGAAATATTTAAGAGTTCTCCTAAAGAACCACACATAATTACTGGGAAAAGGATTCTCAGATATATAAAAGGTACAAAAAATTGAGAATTAGGTATGATGGATCATAAAATATTTACTTTAATGGGCATTCAGATGCTGATTGGATAAGAAATGTGGATGATAAATGATCTACATCTGGTGGAGTTTTCTTTATGGGGAAAATTTGGTTCTGTTAGCATTAAAAAAAATTGTAACTCTTAGAATGGATGAAACTGAGTATGTTTCTACAACTTAAGATAATACCCAACTTATGTGGTTGAAAATCAGTTGGAAGACTTACTTGTTAAATTAAAGTTGTCCATGCTATTGGTATGTGACAATCAAAGTGAAATCAATCTTAAAAGGGATCTGGTAAAACATTATCATTCAAAAAATATTGACATAAAGTAACAGTTCATCAAAGAACATGTGTAGAAGAATTAATTGAATCCAAAGTATGTTCCTACATCAAAACAAGTTGCTGACATATTCACAAAAGTTTTACCAAAGGAACAATTATCTAAATTTAGGTTGAACATGGGTGTCCAACCTTCTTCTCATCAAGTTTGAGGTATGTTTTCTACCCCCACTCTCATCTTACCTTCAGATAGTCTTATCAGGGGGGGATTATTTCATAAATCCATCCTTATGGAAGCATGCATAAAGGGGGAGTTGTGGGTAAGATGTGAATCCAGCATGTATGTGTGTGAACTATTCTAACTATTTGTTGGAGTGATTGTAGGTAAACAAATTTTTTGTATTCCATGAATGTTGAAGAAGTAGAGACTGATGAGGAAGAATGATAAGGTGGAAATCTTGAAATAAAGTTGAGGATTTTTTGGAGAAGGTCAAGGAGGAAATATTGATGAGGTTTCACAGCAACAACTTTTGGATAGTGTGTATTTTTCTGTAAATAATTATTCTTTCCTATAATGATTTATATCACGTAGGTTTAAACTTTTTGATATGAAATACATAGCGTGAGGTTACAAAGTTTAGTAATTTTTGAATCTTATTTGACAAAAAAAATCCAAAGGGGGAGATTGTTGGGACCAAGTTGGTTGGAGATGTTTTTTGGAAATAAGTAGTGGTTTTTTCAGAGTTTTTTATTTCATTGTCAAGGAAGTTTTAGAATAAATGAAATCACTTAACTTTATATAAGTGGATGATTGGACTAATCTTCATACTTAGGAATTCAGATTCACAATTCTAAATAAATCTTATTTTATTTGGAAGAAGAGATGTTACATGAAGATATGGAAGTTGCAATACTTTCCTTGGTAAATCTAAAGATTCTTTACTGGTTTGTGTTTCACAAATATCATAATTGTTTGGAGAATTTTTTATACAAGCCTTATTACTATAAGGGGGATAAAATATGTTGTCGGATGACTGCGAATCAATATGATTGGTTTTTCCAAATCATATTTTAAGGTGGGGCAGTTTTCCATTGTTTTCCAAATTTTAGGGGTACAAAATTTGGAGTTTGGATAGAATTACATAGAGTGGATTTCCTTGAAGGTCTTATAAAAATATTTGAAAGGAATGAGTTTCTTAAATATGGGATTTGTGAAGTGTTTTTTGTAAGGGCATAATGATTTTGATAGTGATCTTAAAACTAACTTGATTCAACATTGTGTGAGAGTGTGTGAGAAAGGGGAAAATGGCTCAAAAGAACGCGCCTCACGCGCTGGAGTCTTTTCGAAAGTTCCTGCCCATTGCTCCCCTAGTCGACGAGGCTCAGACGGCAATCTTGTCTCCTCCGGTCTTCGATCCCGGCGTGTCTGCCTCTTCCCGGATCTCAGAGCTCCCCAATGGCGCTCAGTCTCATCAGCAGGCGTCCTTTCGTGAGGTCCTGTGTGGTTTTTCCCAAGTGAAGAGTTGTTTCCTAGATGTGTGGTCGTTCCCTACAGCGGTCTCCTGGGATGGCGTTGGCGTTTCTTTGGAGGTCCCACCGATGGCGTTTGCGGAGGCGACTTCCTGTCTCTAGTGGACCCTAATCTCTCGCATTGGGGTGGAGAAACCTTCCCTTCAGTATTTCAAACATTTCGTGGGATCGTGGGGTTTGTTGGGTTAGGTGTGTCTCTCCATGATTCATCATCTCTATTTTATCTTGGTGTTGGAGTTGGAGGCGGATTTCATTTTTTCATGGTGTAAAGCCCCAAGATCCTTCGAGAGATGGCGTTTCAGTCTGGCCCCATGGTCTATGGAGGCTCACAAGGGAAAGGAAAGATCCCGTTCTGCAGTTTGGTTGGGTATCCCTGGCTTGCCTTTACCTTTTCAAAATGTCACTCTTCTGAAAGAAATTGGGGACTCTCTTGGTGGTTTCTTGTGTGCGGATGATCGCACCCTCTCTTGTGAAGACATCCTGGTTCCTAGAATTTGCGTTGAGTTAGACTTGTCATCACCACCTACTGAGAAGGTAACTTTGAAGATTAGGGACGTCGTGGATTGGGTGCAGGACGTTTCCTTTCCCGTGTTCCCTAGGTTCTATTCTTCTTATGGCCTTCAGGGTCACTCTAGGCAGCAGTGCAGGAAGCGGATGAGGGGCAGTTCACATTCGGATCGAAGGGTTTCTTTGTAGGAGAACCCAAATTATATCAACCCAGGAGGTCCAGAGTCTCTCATTCTGGGTGAGACTGATGTTTCCTTAGTAGCTGTCTGCCCCCCCCCCCTTGTCGGGACCTGGTTTCTTTCAAGGTCGAGGCCCCCCCTCTGTTGTTCGATGCCCTTGTGGACAGTTTTCTCTTCTGTGGCCAGGGGTGCTCAGTCGAACGGTTATGGAAATGGCTTATGTCCCCCCTTTCTTCCCCTAGGGATGTGAGTTTGAAGTGTTCACCTCTTCAGATCTCCTATTCGGAGGATTCAGTTTAGGAGGAAGCCTTGGGCAGCAGGCCTCAGGTCCCTCTTCTTTGTGAGGCTGGTTTGGAGGACAAGATCAGCGTTGCTTCAGGGGGTTCTTCAGCGACTTTTGTTGCGGACATTGCGGAGGGTCTGGATGAGCAGAATGTATCCTTCCTCTCCCCTCGTAAGTTAGCGAAGGGGAGGTTTGTGGTGTCATATGTTCCCACGTCATCTGTAGCATCGGTTCCCAATGTTCAGAGTCCAGGAGTGTGCACTCGGGTCCAGATGAGACACCTTAGGGGAAGCCAATCTCCCTATAGTTTTAAGACCGAAGAGCCTGGGGCCAAAGTCAGGCTCCCCAGATTTTATTGTTATCTCTGTTAGTTTGGAATTCTCGTGGCCTTGGTGCTCGGGTGAAGTCGGACCATATTGATTCAGAAGTTAAGAAACACAATGTTTGTATCATTTTTGTGCTTGAGCACAAACAAAAACCGGAGAAGATCAAGGCTTTCAGTCGCAATGTGCACTTGCATGGTTCCTTGCATGCAGATCCGATTAACAAGCACATCTGGATTTTTTGGAATAAGGAGGTTTTGATTCATTTGTTAGAGGTTGGAGATCAATATCTCACCACGGAAGTGTCTAGGGGGGAAAGCTTCTTTGTGTCATTTGTTTATGGCGGTTTCGATACCCAGACCCGCAAAGGACTGTGGCAGGGGCTTGGGTCATTTGAACCAGAGAACCATCCATGGTACGTTGTCGGGGATTTTAATGCCATACTTGACCCCGAGGAGAAGAAAGGTAGAAGGGTCTTCCCTCGTCAGGGAGCTCTAGACTTCACTATCTTCTTAGAAGAAAAGGGTCTCCTCGACCTAGGTTATTCTGGAGACAGGTATACATGGTGAAATAACCAATCGGGAGGAAGGCGCTACTGGAGTAGGATCGATCGCTGCTTGGCAAACCACAAGGCGATCACCACCTTTCTGGAGGATAAGGTGAGGCATTTAGCCCGAGGTATTTCTGACCATTCTCCTATTCTGGTGTCTCTGTTTCCCAAGCAGGATATCCACGAGTCCTTTAGATTCTACCAATATTGGTCATGGATCCAAGGATATCAGGGGCTTGTGAAGGAATTATGGGAGGCTCTTGTCCATGGGCATACATGGGTAGCTCTTCATAACAAATTGTGAAAGGTGAAACATGGGCTATTTGAGTGGTCCATGGGATTTCCTTCACTCGATCACGACTTGGAAGGCCTTAAACAGAGCATTGAAAGTCTCGAATCTGCTCTGGAAAGGGAATGGGACGTTACTGTGTTTGAAGAACTTGCGGGTAAAAAGATGTGTTGGGCCGAGGAGCTTCTCAAACAGGAACAGATGGCTCGGGACCGTTCCTAGGTGAAATGGCTTAAGGAAGGTGATAAAAACACTGCTTATTTTCATGCATGCATTAG
Organism: Viscum album; assembly: GCA_963277665.1. NCBI lineage: Eukaryota > Viridiplantae > Streptophyta > Magnoliopsida > Santalales > Viscaceae > Viscum > Viscum album. The sequence continues at coordinate 760,246,215 of OY728139.1, read as the reverse complement.
AGATAGAAGGCGCTTCTCCTTGCCTAACATTCTTCTGGAGGATGGCTCCTACACAGATAATTATGACACGGTTGGGAGTTTGGCGCTCACTTTCTTCAAGGATCTGCTGGCTGGCCCCAACCTGAGGATGTCCAGCGGGTATCCCAGGGGAAATGCAGGGTTGTGGGAGTCGATTCCCACTATGGTATCCCATCGGGACAACAAGGACTTAGAGGCAATTCATAGTGAGGATGAAATACATGCAGCCATGCAGCGTCTCAATCCGGAGAGCGCTCCCAGTCCCGATGGTTTTCCTGGTTCTTTTTACATAGGGGTTTGGGATGTTGTGAAGCAAGACATCATTGGTGCTATTCAGGACATCTTCAGAGGTGGAGGACTACCTCGTGTGGCAAGTTCTACAACTATTGTACTCATTCCAAAGATCAAGGACCCCTATTCCCTCACTCACTATAGACCAGTGAGTCTCTGAAACTTCCCCTAAAAAATTTTTGCATGCGTTCTTTACTAGAGGTTTTCCACTCTTCTCCCGGGGTGCATTTCAGTTGAGCAACACGGCTTTGTGAAAGGTCTCTCTATCCAGGGAGCAATTGTTGTCGCTCAAGAGATGGTTAGATAAATCAATTTGAAAACCCATCGATCCAACATGGTGATCAAATTGGATATGAACAAGGCTTTTGACAGGCTAGAATGGGGTTTTATCAATAGAGTTCTTTCAGGTATTGGGTTTTTAGCAAAGGAAGTGGACCTCCTTTTCAGGATATTCAGTTCCTCATGGTTGGTTGTCTCTTTCAGGGGGAAGATTCATGGTTTCTTCAAGGCTACGAGAGGTCTCCGGTAGGGAGACCCTCTTTCTTCTAGCATTTTTATTCTGGCACAGGACACTCTCAGCAGGCTTATCAACAGAGGAATAACCCAAGGGGGCATTCTTCCTTTTCGGAGGAAGCTGAACGTACCTACGGTGTCTCATCTGATGTTCGCCGACGACACGCTTATTTTCATCAATGGTGGTCGAGATGCGGTTCATGGGATCAAGGACATTCTGGACAAATATTTCTACTAGAGTGGGAAAGTCATCAACAATTCCAAAAGCAGCATCAACATATCAAATAAAATTTCTCAAGGGCGGGTGTCCTCTCTGTGTAACCGTCTGGACATGCAGCATGGGTCCTTTCCGATGGAATACCTGGGTTCTCCCATTTCATCAGGTCGTCTTTGTATCAAATATTATGATCAAGTTATTTGTATAATCACAAGTCGCATCCTTAACTGGAAAAATTAGTTCCTATCTTTTGGAGGTCGTATAGATCTGGTGAATGATGTGTTGTCTACAATTCCCATCCATGCTCTGGCTGTCTCCAACATCCCTCAAGGTGTGATCAACAATATTGACAGAATTCTTTTCAGTTTTGTCTGGGACACAAAGGATGAAGGCAAGAGACACTGGTCTGCGTGGTTCAGGATGGCGCAGCCCTTCCAGGATGGTGGGATCAATGTGAAGAGCCTCCAAAACACGATTCTCTGCATGCACGAAAAGCTCGCCTGGGAAATTCTGGAGGAGCGATCTCTTTGGGGAAAGTCCATGGGGATGTTGTGCGGTGAAGGTGCGGAGGTTTTCCGTGGCCATGCTTCTCCGATTTGGGAAAAAAGTTCTCCCCTGGTCCAGACGCTTCATCCTCATTCTTGCTGGATAGCTAGCTCAGGTGACCTCATCTTCTGGCACAGGAACTGGGCGAGCTCGGTTTTACCTTTCCTTGGTTTCCCAGCTCCGATGATATCGCTTAGAGAAGCTTCCCAGTATCCCAGGTTTACCAAAACCTTTCTGTACAGCGATCAATAGGCTCTTCTAGAGTCCATTGAGTTTACTGGCAACCCAAACAAATGTGTTTTCACCCCGGCTGCTTCGGGGGTCTTTTCCTGTAGCGATTTCTGTAGGTTGTTCTCTGGGCAGGTTCACCAGGAGGGGGGGATCGGAGCCTTGTGGTGCCATAAGATCCCAGCGAAGTTTAACTTCCTCACTTGGCACATAAGGAACTGTGCGTTGGCTACAGATGAGAACATCAGAAGTTTGGGTATTAGCTTGGCCTCCAGGTGCCCTTTCTGTACCACCAGTCGAGAAGAGAGTACCAACCACTTATTTTTTGCGGGGAATTGGGCTAATTCTGTGTGTCACTGCTTCGGGGGTTTCACAGCTCTCTCCTCCCAAGAGAAGAACATCACATCCTTTGAGGAGAGATGGTTCCAAAGGTACGGATAGTAATGAGAAGGAAAGAATGGTTTGTTCGGTTATTTTCAGTGAAGGATGTCGGAGCTTATGGCAAGCCAGAAATCAATCAAGGTATGAAGGCTCTGTTCCCACTATTAGGTCCATCATCACGCAGACCCGTTCCCTTTTGATGGACTTATCTTCGCTCTTCAAGGACTGGCAGGAGGCCCCCTCTTCTAGATTTCTCCAGGTCAGCATCCCTTCCACTACTCCCTCCCTGGTTCAGCAGGGGAAGTGGGTGTGCTGGAAACCCCCCGGCTCTGGTCTCAAGCTGAACACGGACGGGTCATGCACGTTGGGGGTGATGAGAGGAGGGGGTGTGGTAAGAGGCTCTGGGGGGGAGGCGGTCATGGAATTTTAATCCTTCTTTGGCAATGGTTCCCCCCTCTTGGCCGAGGCCAAGGCAATAGACATGGGGCTTTCCCTCTGTATGGAGGAGAAGCTTGATTTAACCCAGGCAGAGACTGATTCCAGGATCCTTCATGATGCGTTGATAGGTAAATCTTCCCCGCCTTGGTCTATCGCTTATATTGTGAGGAAATGTCGCGCTTTACTTGGAACCAACATCCAAGTGTCTCATACCTGGCACGAGGGTAATAAGGTTGCGGATCACATGGCTTCCTTGGAGGCCCAGAGCTCCATCTCCACCAGTATGCTCCCTATCAATAGTTTGAAACCATTATGTGTTAATTTAATCGGAGGGGATGCCCTCAGCTTGCACTATTTTAGACCCACCTAATTCCCGGGGTCCGTTGGTTGTTTTGGTGCCTTGGTTGTTCTGTTTTGTTTTGTTTTCTCTTTATTTGAATAAAAATTTGATTTGGATGGATAATGATCTTCACAATTATGACAAATGTATCATTGTGAGTGTGCAATGATTTTATGGATAGCTTCATGATAGCGATGAGCATCACAAATAGTGAAGGTGAGGAGAATCGTGAGTGGAGAATCATTATGGCGTGAAGTTTTAATGGAAGGCTCTGTGGTTACAACAAGCATTGAGAATGGTAAATTTTTGTGGAGCTTCTTTAAAGAGGGAGAATCATGAAGGAAATGAAGGAGCTTCGCAAAATGTTGAGGAAGTGGCCTTGAAGGTTCTGGAATTGGTGGAAATTCTTATAACCCCTTTAGAATATTAGTGAGACTTAAAAAAATTTAAGGCTCCAAATTCGTGAAGGTGGTTCGCAAAGGTGGTATGTGAAGAAGTATTCAAAGGTTAAAATCAAACTAAATGTTCTGAGCATCGCAAAGAGTAGTGAAGTTCACAATGTATAAGTGAGGTTCACAAAGTAATTTGGTTCCACAAAGTAATTTTGCTTTGTGATGGGTTTGAGCTTTGCAAAGGGATCTTCGTGAAGGAGCTTTTCAAAAAGCAATTTGGAATACCTAGTTTAAGTGAAAAAAAACTTTTATATTGCATCAAAAATAGACTGAGGTATTATAATAAGTATCATTAGGATGTCTAGGAGGTTTTTACCAGCTTCTAAGTAGGAAAGATAAGAATTATTTTGAAAGATCAAATTTGTGGAAGTGGATCAATTATCTCCATAATATTTAATTACATCATTTTGTCCTAGAAGAATCACATGCACTTTTGGATTGTTTTTATAGTGATATATGAGTCTAAGGGTACATCCTACTCATTCTATTCTGCTTCAAAGGATTGATTTCTAGTGGATTGTGTGGTATTGGATTTTCTCAAAACTATACCAAGGATGTAGCTACTCTTATTTTGTAGTGAACATTGTAAAGTCTTGTGTTTCTATGGATATGTGTTTGGATGGTGTTCAACAGGGAACGAATTATTTAACAGGAGGTGAAGGTTGTTTCAAAAGGAAGGAAACATAAAATAAAAAAGATATCACTAATTCACCCCCCTCTCCCTCTCAGTGATACTTGAATCCTGACTAGGAAAATTCAATAAGTACATGGTAAGACCATCATGAAGTTTATGGATATCATATCCCACTTCCAATCTGGCACCTAAAGCGGTTGAGCTAAACCTTCTGGAACTTGGTTCTCAACCTTCACTTACAGAAAAGTAGGGCATCAAGAGACAAACTCTTCAACTCCATTCTTCATCTCTGGGTACCAAAACTAACTACATAGGTCTTGGTACATATTTTCCACAACTAGATGTACTGCCAATGGTGATTTATGAAATTATCTCAGAATCTCTTCCAACAAAATCACTAGTATCAACATGTGTCCTATGAAAAAAATGACATGCTCCCCACCTTCAAAATATCCATCAGAAGAATTTTTAATGGGTATATGAGTACAAAGGTTATCACAGTTAGTCTCCCCAAGAATTTCCTCCCTGACTTACTGTATAAGTAGAGGGGTAAAAACTATTGATTGAATATAATCCTACCCATATTCATCCCCAATGGATAACTGTAATGAGGCTAAATTCTATGACTCCTCATTTAGAAACTTCAAACAAGATCTTCTGTTGAGAGAATCTACTACCATGTTCCTCTACCCAGAAGTATAGACAATCTAAAATTCATAATCATAGAGTAAATATAGCTTCCACATCTATCTCAAGTTAATATCCTTATGAGAGAATATATAATTGAGACTCGTATGATCATAATAGATGATAAACTATTCTCCCATCACGTTTTTTCACCCCATATTTAGTGTGAAGACTACCTCTTCAAAATCAAGATAATGGGTCACATAGTTCTGCTCCTGTGGTCTCAAATTTTGTGAACCATAGGCTATCACTTCCCACCTCTGCATCAAAACACAACTAAGCCCAGTTCTTAATGCATCACAGAAAACTAAATACTCGACACCATCCTCTGAAAATATCATGATGTGAGTACTCTCCAATCTCTACCTCAACTATTGGAAAGCCTTTGGGAACCTCTCTTCCCACAAGAAAGGATTCCCCTTTCAAGTTAAAGATCTCCTGGGTGTTGATATCCTGGGGAAATTAGGTATCAATCTTCATTAATACCCTTACAACCCAAGGAAGCTCTGCACCTCCATCACACTCTTGCATGGCTCCCAACCTAACACTACATCGACCATGGTTGGGTCCACTGCCACTCTATCTTCTAAAATATTGTGTCCCAAAAAATGGACCTATGGAATCCATAAATGACACTTTGATATATTTACATAATTATGGGTCTCTCAAAGTATGTCAAAAACCATCCTCAAGTATCTCACAAGATCTTTCTTGGACACTGAGTACACAAGGATATCCTTGATGAAGACTACCAAAAACTGGTCTAACAAAGGCATAAAGATCTGGTTCATGAGTCCCAAGAACACTACTAGGGGATTCGTCACACAAAAGGGCATCACCATGTACTCATAGTGACCATAAAAACATTTGAATTCCATCTATGGTATATCTATATCACTTACTATCAAATGATGATAGCCTAACTGGAGGTCAACCTTCGAGAACCATCGATCCCATCTCAAATTATCAAAGAGGTTATCAATCCTTGTTAGTGGCTACTTGTTCTTTATGGTCACCTAGTTTAAGTTTAGGTATTCCATACATAACCTTAAACTCCTGTCTTCATTCTTAGAAAACAAAATTGGGGATTCCTAGGGTGAAAAACTGGGGAGAACAAATCCATTCCTTTTCAAGTCCTCCAACTACACCGTTAGCTCATGATGCTCTATAAGAGACATTTGATATGCTAGTGCAGATATAGGTGTCATCTCAAGGCATTGATCAATGAAAAATTCTAACTCATGGTGGGGGGGTAAGCCTGGAAAATCCTTTGGGAAGACATAATCATACTCTGACATTATTACAAGAAACTTGGAACTCATACCATCCACTGCACCAAGGTTCATGCTAGCCAACTAGGGAGTAATAGATTGCACCCTCCTATGAATGAGTCCATACTACACTCTAAGGGTTTCCTTTTCACTGATAAATGAGAACCTAGTCCCATATTTTTGTAAACACCACATCCTCTACCTAAAATAGACAATTTTGGAATGAACTATAGATAAATAGTACATACCTAAGATGATTTCATAAGGCCTAATCATTGCTAAAAATAGATCCCAATAGAAACTCTCACCTCCAAGAGTCATTTCACACTTTTGACATAAGTGTGTGATTATTGATACATCTCAAGTAGGAGTCTCCATACATAATGGTCAAGCAAAGGGATCGACTAGAATCTCTATGTATCAAAAAAAATACGTGGAAAGAATGGAATGACTAGAACTTGTGTCTATCAGTATTATAGATATGATAGAAAAGGCATATGTTATACCTTGAATCATTCCCATAGCCTATGGGTCATAAGCTTTGACTACCTACAATTTTCCATACCCCTATCCTCCAGCTCCATGAGCCTGGAATGGATCACCAGGGGTGGTGGTGGTAATAAGTCAAAGCCTCTTCCACCTCCTCCTTCTCTACCAGCTCCTCTGCCACATTTTCCACACTATGAACTTTCCCTATCCAACTGTTATATCCGTCTCGGTGACCTATCCACAGTATCTCTGTTAACCGTAGGACGGGTTGGAAAATCATGGTAAAGATTTCCCCTACCTTTACATGAGTAACACTTTCTCCCTACGGGTTGAATGGACCCAACATGTGTGTAACAACTTGACCCCACTGATAGCACAAACACCCCTTTTTAACATGGTCATCAGGTCTTAGCCCACTAGGTACCACCAGTTTCCCCACTGATAGATGGTCCCCTCCCTGGGCCCCACCCATGTTCCAGAATATGTCATTTGACAAATAATTGTTCCCACATTCCAACACATGTTATTTCCAGTGTGATTTTCCCTCATATGCACACACTTTAGGAAACTTCCAAGAAGTCCACCCATACTAATCACTACTCCAGGAAAAACATACTAAATTGCGGAGTTCTAATCAGTTCAACTCTTAAAACTAAATGTTCACCTCATTGGAATGGGTTGTATCATTTAATTATTTAACCCTTTACCATTATTTAGTGTTACATTCACCCCCACATTAGAGAATAACACCGTCATTATGGAACCTAAATCTCAAACCAGGAAGTGCCATTTCACTTAAGGTTGGGTTTAACATTTTGGTCAGTTACTGGCCCACCACGTACGACTAGTTTCCCTATAGACACATGGTCCCTACTCTAGGGCCCACCCACATGCCCGAATAGGTCATCAAACTAATTAATATCTCTATAGGCTAACACATTTTTTTTCTAGTGTGATTTTCCCTCACTCTCACGCACCTTGGGAAACTTCCATGATGTTCACCCATCCTAATCACTATATTCTAGGCCAAACACACTTAAATATGGAGTTTTAATCAGGTTGTATCTTGAAAAGAAAGGTGCACCTTGTTGATATGAGTCATATCATTTAGTCATTTAACCATTTATAATTATGGGGTATTACATTAAACCCCACTTTAGAGAACAATTCCTTTATTGTGGAATCTAAATCTCAAACCAGGTAGTGCCATTACACTTAAGGTTAGGTTTCAGTTTAAATACCAATGTAACCACTAGGCCTCACTGATAGTACAAACACCCATACATAACATGGATTCCATTTCCTGGCCCTCTAGGTACCATCATTTTCCCTGTAGACACGTGGTTTCTTCCCTGGGGACCACCCACATGCCTGGATGAGTTATCAGACTAATGATTTCCCCCACATTCCAACACATGTTCTTTCTAGTCTTCTTCTTCCTCCCTAGCACACACCTTGGGAAACTTTTGAGAAGGTCATCCATCCTAATAACTACTCTAGTCTAGGTACACTTAACTATGGAGTTATAATATGGAAGGATCCCAAATAGAAAGGTGCACCTTTTTTACATGAGTTGTATCATTTAGTCATTTAACCCTTTACTATTATGTGGGTGTTACACTGTGAGCCCTGAATAATAGACCCTCTACCTTGGGACCTCCTCCTAATATATCTCGCGCTTCTAGGTCCCTAATACTAACATCAGATCCCTATTTTTGAGGTTTCTACTCTTGATTTCCTACTATCGTCAACCACTGACTATTTTTATTCATCCAAAAAACTCTCAACCACCAAATCTCTCTCTAGATACCAAACATAGGTAGGAATATATAGAGGAATGAAACTAGCTCAGATGTCTCTATGCAGCCATCTCTCGAAGGTCCGAGCCTTGAATAAATTGTCATGAACCATATCTATTGAGTACCTGGAGAGGTTGTTGGAACTTGATGAATACTCAGCTACCATCGTGCTTCCCTACTAGAGCAACAGAAGATCATGGATATGTACAACCCTCAGCATAGCTAGATAGAACTCATCTCTGGAGAGATTCTCAAACTCTAACTATGGAAGAGTTGTCTCATAATAAGACTTGGTCACTAACCCCCACCATCATCTTACTAAACCATGGAGAAGGCTTGCTGCTAGGACAACCATCTGATTTGCAAGTGTCCTAACCAGATGGAAAACTCAGGTCCCCACCTCAACCCATTCCTAAACTGCTTGTGTGTCGAGATCACCTTAGAACCTGAGGGGTATCTATCATTGAAAATAATGGAAGTTTTCTCATCCTACTCACCTCATCCTCCAGTACTGTGGGTACCATGCGATTCTCTACAGGTGGTGGTATTGCTGGTTGAACACTTAGATTTAACATCTTTGGAACTGGTCACTTTATCAACACCTCATCACGGAGGGGATCACCCTTGTGATACGGATGTTGAACCCTAATTTCCATATGTCGTAGAGACATCTTGGAATAAATAATATGTACCATATTAAATGAGTATATCCGGAGAGTTGACTCAAGAAGGATATGAAGACCACAAATCATTCTAATATGATGCATGTATCATTGTTTTCCCAAAAACAATGTTCTAATGTACTGAGTCAAAAGATCATAGTACTGTCTTATGGTTATTTTGTCCACTGCACCAGCACTAGAATCTTTGTCCTAAAAGCCAAACTCTAAACACTTAACACTATTGAAACAAAACAACCTCACAGAATTTGGTCCTAAAGTATAACAAACTTCTCTGATACCACTCTATAATGACTCGTTTCAAAGGTTCCCATGCTGTGACTCCCCAATCCCATTTCCAATAGGATAGGGGCTAGAGACTAGTGTCGAGTAGTCATATCACTAACCTGGGAGGCCTTAGACTAAGCACATGTAGACACACACACACATCTCTAATCCCATACAATGTAGAAATATAAAAATAATTGAGCAACCATACATGTATACATATAAATCACACAACCAGAGTATGATAGGAAGTAAAGAAAAGTAAAAATGGGAAAATATGGGCCCACCACAAAGAGTCTAAAAAAAGGCCAACCAGAAAGTAATATTGGGGACTGTTGTCAAGATACTGCAAAAATACACCTCGGTCTATCCTATCTCACAAACCATCATATGGCCCTGGTCCATCTAGGACTCTGTCAAAAGTTAAATCATCTTCACAAGACATGACATGTGTGGGAAAATCCTTTGCATGGGTGACTATAACAATACCCAGTAGGACACCGTGAAACTACAAAGCTTATAAAAAAGAATATAGTTAGTTATACATAGGTATATTTCTATAATACATAAAATAATAAAATATAGATATACTCAACAAAGACACATAGTCCAATGTTTAGTCACAAATATAAAATTATATTAGAATTACAACTCGAAGGTTCCACATAGAACTCATCTATGAGAACACACTTCTATGTTTGAAAGCACTGATGATGTCTGTCTGAGATTTAATGCTCATCAGGTCTCACCATTATAAGTACACACTGATAGTCTGAAGAGACTTGATACAATTCTGAGGATCACTCCCAAGACCATGGGGTATACCAATAACTCAATTTGGATTAACTCTCTAAGTAGAGTCTCAACGCTCGTGTAGTGTTGGTTACAAATATATCCCAAAATCCACATAGGAATGAAGATGAATAGATGATCTCACTTCAGGCCTCATGGGAGGATTCAGACAACTCTATCCAAGAATTTATACTGAGGGGATCATTATCCTATGTGTAAGAGTTGATTCCTTAATAACCCTCAGGGAATGGATATAAGGAACACAACCTAATAAAACTTTTCCATGATACAAAGGAAAAGGGATTCAAGACAAAATTTTAGGAGTACATGGTGTGTATTAGGGTTTCCCTCCATGTCCCTTCAACCCTAAGTCCTTCTTGTGTAAATGGCATGTTTCAATGTTCATGTTTGAGTCCATGTGAAAGTATATGATGTGTTTCCTCCCATTTAATTCACCCTATGTCCTAGTACATGTCTTATCCCTTGTATACCTAGCCTAGTTGTGCTCGTGTTGGAGTACACGTCATGCTCGTGCCCATGTACTCTAGCCTATTTCTTTGTACCCTATGAGTTACACACCGAGCTCACCAATGGGGACCACATGCCATGTGATAGGGGAACACTCTTTGGGCCACTTATCTCCTTCCCAAAACCCTAGACGCGTCTGAGAGGGTCCCACACAACATATGGCTTTGAGTTACACTCCACATAGTGCGTAATTTTCAATATTTCAAGATTTGGTTTCGGAATCATAGTACACTCCTCTGACCACCATTCCAAGTTTTCCCTTCACTGGAAAATCATGAATCCATCCCTGGAAATCTATTCCATCACCGATCAAAAAAATTCATCCCATCGATTCATTTGGAAAATTCCTTCGAATAGTGTTCTTCACTCCATGCTGAAGAACATGAAAATTGGGCATCTACATCGTCTGATCCAATGTCGTCTCCATCATCGCACCACTGTTGTGTCATGTTGATCACATATCTATAATATCTAATAATTGCACCAAGAAACTGGTATGTAATAATTGATTTCATTGTAGATGTCGTAACACAGGGTCAACGAAAAACACCTACGATGAACAAATAAATCATGGGAGAAAATCACAAGGACAATTATGAAGAATGGACCTCAGTCAAAGTTCATGTTGACCTCAATTCATTGACGTTAGAACAACAAATAATTAGATAACAATTTATCACAAATTAAATCTCTCAATTCATGATTAATCTAACCCATCCCACAATATGCATGATCCACAGATCAATTTATTGTTTGATTGATCCATGTTTCTCCTAGAAAACAAAATTGGGAAAGAAAATAAAATCAAAAAATATATAATTCCTCAATTTGGATCAATCATTGATAAATAATGGATCTGCATTGTTATCATTTGTGTGATCTTCTGAATTTTTCTCGCACCAGTCATCAATATCTGATCCAGTTGTTGCCCACCAATAGAATCTCATTCGATAGCTCTCCAAAGGTCCTATGGATATCTTTGTTTTAGCAGCTAAACCTAGTAATTCCCCAAAACCATTTATTTATAGAAGTGGTTAGGTCGTTGCATCTACAAAACATAATAATTTAATTTAATTAATTATTTTATTTATTTTACGCCCACAATGACTTTTCAACAAATGCCCTGTGTTGTCTAAGGTTATATTACGTCTAAGGTAAACCCCATGTTCTGAAATCAAGGATTCCCTTAGATTTCTAATTTGGGCCCCCATTTATAACTTCTTCAACTATTTTCAGAAAATTGTGTGTGTGTTCTATTTTATATATTTAATATATTCAAACATTTATTCTGGGCACACTAGGTCTCGGAATCACATGTCATCTTAGCACCTGATCTCGAAAATAATCCATACAATATCCAAAAATAATATATGGAAAATCTATGTCATTACATTATAATAAGAAATTAATGATAGTGAATTCATTATAAAAAATTCATTATAATAATTTTATGAAAATAAAATAATTATAATAAAGTCTTTATAATAATTTCATGACATTGTTAATAAATTGATGATACATATATTTTATTAAAGTCATGGAAATAATAATAATGTTATTATTTATGAATATTAATACTAATATAATTATTTATAATGATATAAATAATCATATTATTATTAAATATTATTAAGTATTGATAATCATATTATTATTGTTATATATATATAAGGTGCTTGAGGGTATAATTACAACTAAACGAACACACACCTCAAATTCATAGTCTAGAAAGGTTGTTCATAACCGCTTAAGGGATAGAATACCCATCAATCCCTTTTTTTTATTTAGTACATGTATCACAGGCCTAGCATTGGATGACCCGAAGGCCCCTTTATTTGATGGCCCAAAGGCCCTGGTTGCATTAGCATGTACATGAGTTTGTATCATGAACACATCACTACCTGCCTCTGTTATATCCATGACACCACCTCCTATGTCAACACATGTATCATAAATCCCCCATGGGGCTTTCCAGGATTCAAAATTTTCTCTTTCGGATTCATGATTATAGGGTTTACCAATCAGACACCACCCCAACTGCTTGTAATTATTATTATTCATAATAATAATATTAATAATTATGACTTTATGTTCTAATTGATTTTGATTATTAATTATTAATATAATATTTATAATTATGAATTTAAAAATATTAATATTATGGTTAATCATAATTAGTATTACTATCATTAATAAATATAAAATATTAATTTTATATTAATTGATTATTTTATATTTTTATTATTAAGTCAAATATTATGTTTTGAAACAACAATATTTTGTGTGATTAAAATAATTTTTCATCAATAATTTTTAAGAAATTATTTTCATTTTCAATTATTTTTTATATATGTAGTCAATGTTTCAAATTTTATTTATATTTTATCTATACATTATTTTTTATAGGTTTTCAAAGTCACATATTTGAAACATTATTACATTTCAAGTTGGTGACTTTATAGGCCCAAAAAATATAAACTATAAGTACAATCTAAATGAAACATAAAACAATGATTAAACATATAAAAAACTAAAATATAAAATAATTTTATGAATATAAAAAATCAAACTATTTTACATGACCCAAATATTATTGATTAAAAACATAACATTTACACTTCAAAAAAAATTAAACAAATTAAATATGGAATAAATAAAATCCAAATGAAATTAAGAACATTGACCATATAAGTAAAAATTAATTTAAAACAAAATGAATGACAAAAAAATAAATAAAAATTTATAAATTTACACAAAAAATGCTTTGTGAAAAATAATTTATAAGTTCCAATGTAATGTTTGGAAACCCAAATATTTTGTGAGATTGAAATTATTTTTCATCAATTATTTTTAAGAAATTATTTTCATTTTCAATTATTTTTTATATGTTTAGTAAATGTTTAAAATTGTATTTATAATTTATTTATTCTTTATATTTTATAGGCTTCCAAATTTGCCTACATGAAACATTATTACGTTTCAAGTTGGTGACTTTGGAGGCCTATAAAATATAAACTACAAGTACAACCAAAATCAAACATAAAACATAGATTAAAAATATAAAAAATAACTGAAATGTATGATAATTTCATAAATATAAAAACCAAAACTGATTTTCATGAAGTCACTTTTCATCTCTGAAATATTTTGTTTCATAATGAATTGTGAAGAAAGGTGACATTGCTCGAGTGATTAAAAATAAGGAATCTATTCTTGATAGGTTTATGATTTTTGAACACTCTATTATTGCGAGCCATATTATTACTTATAGAGGATGGCATTGGAAAATTGAGGATTTGGTTTGGAAGATTTATTATGTATGGGGTATTTCTGATTGGAAATGCATACCAGTTGGTTGGAGATTTTTCACATCATTTTTTCCATCAGAGGATTTGAAGTGAAGAGCATAGGGGAATGTATCAATTGTTTTAAATCCAGTTATGGTTTTCTTTTAGGAATGAGATTTATGTTTCAATCCATTTACTATTAAAAATAATAGGGATCAAGTATAGAGAAAAATTACTGGCCTCAAAAGGATATTATGGAATCCTAAGATCGTGTTCGATATATCCTATGTTGTGTGAATTCGGATAAAAATGGACAGGTCCACTGAGGTTTCCAAATTTGGTCATTATGATAGGGTTATGGTGTAGGTTCACCTAAGATCTTTCTTGATTACTAATATTATCTTATCTGCAATGGATGAAGATATCTCTTTAAAAGTGGAGTATGAAAGACTACCAGACTTCTGCACAGACTGTCAAATCATTGGTCATGAAAAGGATATTTGTCATAAAAATTTTATTTTCACTTTTTATTCATTAAAGGGAATCCTGAGACTGATTTTTTGAGAAAATTGAGGAGGAATTGTGATAAGGGTAAAAGGCCTGTTAAGGAACTAGACTGCAGGAGTAATGGAAATTGGAATGCTACCAATTTTTTCCATGATGGTTGTTCTAATGCAATGCAAGGCAATAGATGGTGCTTTTATTAGAGTTGAATTTAATGAGAATTCAACTACATCTAAGCTTGTTCATTATGTTGGTAATACTAGTTTTATTGTCATTCAATGCTTTGGAAAAGATATTATTCTCATTGGTGAGGTGGGACAATATTTTGATGAGGTTGTTGGTGTTGTGTTCCAGTACTCTCCATCACAAACTGGTGAGAAAGGTTGTATTGTGTAGCCATAGGCTGCGGACTTTTCAAGGCATGTTCCGCATGATGAGGTGACTGGGAAATATGATGTTCAAAATAACATGAATTATTTTCAAGACATTCATAATGTATTCAGTTTTTTAGGAGTGTCTAACAAATGGGGTAATATCTCGAATGATGGGGGTAATAAGAAGTAGTGTATGGTATTATTTGAAACCACTCACCTTCCATCCATAGGTAGTTTTGATCCGATTTCATATAAAGATGTTGTACTAAATGGAGATGGAAAGATGGTATATAGTGAAGGAATAGTGTTGATTCCTCCAAAAAGAAGGCTGCAGAAGGATTACTTCAATTTTCCCAGGAATATTTCTATTAGGTCATCTTCTAAGGAATCAAATATCCAGCTCACTCTGGAGCAGCATGGTCCAAGGAGAGGATCCTTAGTATCCTCAAATAAGGTAATTCATAGTCGAAGTGGGAGATTGATGATGATGCTGATGATTCTGATTACAATTATGGAAATGATCCTGTCTTTTTTTATCCACAATTTTCTTTTCTATATGGTGTATGCCCTTTTGTATGACCTTATCCATTTTATTGTTTACTTGTTATCTTTTTCATTCACATTTAATAAAATTTCAGGATTTTTACTTTTGGATCGTCCTTTTTCTTATTTTTACTTTATAATTTATAGTCTTTCAAAGTCACATACTTGAATCATTATTATGTTTCAAGTAGGTGATTTTGAAGGTTTATAAATTAAAAATTATAAATGCAATCTAAAAGAAATTTGGCGCACAACAAACCATATAAAAAATTAACATTTACAGTTAAAAAAATTTATGCTCATAATTCTTATTAACTATTATCTTATTAATTAAATTATTATTATGTATTATTAATTATTTTAATATTATTAAATTTTATGAATTAACTTATATATAAACAATAATTATATTATTAAATATTTTAAATAATTAGAATAATAATTGAGAATAATGATGTATTTTATAGAATTATTAATGTAACTAATAAATTAGTTAATAATATAATTTAATAAAAATATTAATTAAATTAGTAATATAGAAAATATAATTTTTAATAATAACTTTATTATTAACAATTTATTATACAATCAATAATCATTTATAATAATCAGAATAGTAATATAATTAATATTTTAATAATAAAGTAAAAAATAATTATTATTAATGTCATATATAATATATTTATTTAAACATTTAATAATAATATATTTAGTTATAAATAATCAATAATTCATAATGAATTTATGCATATTATTATAATTTAATAATAACATATAATAATAATATTATTATAATTTATATGACAATAAAAATAAAATATTCATTGTTTTAATAAATAAACAAAAAAATATTTTTTCTATTTAATAAAAATATTATTATTTTATTTTTATACTAAATTTAATAGGAAAAATATTTAATACCATTATATATATATAAATAACCTAAAAAAAACAAAAATGATAAAATAATTAAAAAATAAAAGTGAAGTCGCTCTCATACAACACTTTCTTGAGAAAATTTATAAAGAAGATAGTGTCTAAGATAATGCCTTCTTTGAAAAATATGTGAATAAGGTGCAATACAAAAAAGACATCTTTTTTTGAATATTTTCAAAGAATATGGTTTCCATGGAAGCACCTTCTTTGAAATATTTCTAAAGACCGTTTACCCTTAATCCATTCCATCCATAATTAGTTTTTTCCCACCCATGAAGGGTATATCTAGAAATATGTTTTTAAAATTACCTTATATAATCAGTTTTTCCCACCCATGATTTCACTGCAATCACGATTCTTGGTGTCGCTCGTGCATGCCTGGACAACAAGTATTTAGGGCCCATGTACTGGCTTGTCGAGGGCCTATTGTTCATTTCCATATTCGTCATCATGAATGACTGGTACAAGTCCTATCTCTTATATCCCATCCCATTTATAGACTATCTCTTTTCAATGAACTCATGGTGGTCATTATCATAAGTCTGGAGTGGGAACGCGTCATTTTCTGAGAGTAGAAAGCTGAACGATTTTGTAGGCTGCTGCCTTAACACATTCCTCAACATTGTGTACCATTCATGGTGCCACTATGCTCCCGCACTGCACTGTTATGATCACTATTTATTCTCTTAAATGAAGATGTGTATTGGAGGAGGATTAGTCCAAGGGAGAGTTTTTTATGTGTTTTCTAGTTTTTTTGGAAAAATTTCTAGGTTAAAAATATTCTTTTCTGTCCCAAAGGCGGTAGGGGTTTGGCCACATTTACAATTTATTAAAAGGTGGAATATTTCCCCCACCATTTCCCTATATCGGTGACATGGAAAAGTTGGCTGGGGGTGGCCGCCTTTCACCTAAAGAGAAAGAAAAATGTGGCTTTGGGGCACCTTTCACCTTTACATTAGGGGAAAGGCGCCCCCCACTTATTGCCTTTCCTTTAACTCCCTATAAAAGGGAACCCACCCACTGTCTCCTCCTTAATTAAAAATTCACTCTTATCTTTATATTACATCGTCTCTCTCTCTCTCTAGAATAAGTCTTCTTCATGTGTGGTGGATCTGGTGGCCTAAAAGAAGTCCTGTTTTTTTTTGTCAAGTATCATTTAGAGTTATTTTTTTTATTAAATTTAAAGTTATTTATTTATTTAATTGATTTTTTTTAAGTTAGTTATAAATATGTTATTTTTTAAATAGTTCTGTTAGTTATATATATTTTAGAATTAATAGTTTTTATTATTAATGATTAAGTATAAATTAACTAATTAAAAACTTCCGATTAAAAAACTATTACATATAATGATTAGAAAATAATAATTAACTAGTTAATATCATATGATTAACTTATTATTAATTCATAATTAATTAAGGATTAAATAATGTTTATCAAATGATTATAGAATTTTGAAATAATTATTTTGTAATGACCAAGTATTTATTAAATTGTGATTATGTAATGATTAAATATTTATTAATGAATGTATAAAGAATTAATGATTAACGAATGAATTATTAATGATTAATTATTGATTAAGTAATGATTAAAGAATAATTAAGTAATGATTATAGAATAATTAAATCATAATTAAAGAATGACTAAGGGATAACTAAATAATGATTAAGTAATGATTAAATAATGTTGAAGGAATGATTAAGGAATGATTAACTAATTTATAACAAATGCTTAATCAATTTTTAAATAATGGTTAAGTAATGATTAAATAATTATTAACAAATTATTAACTAATGGTTAAGTAAGTATTAGTGTCTTCTTTTAGCATATAAGAAAATGTTCTAAAATTTTGGTAGCATAAAGATTATGTGGTTATCTAAGCAATCAAATCCCTATGTGGATACTACAAGTGGATGTGGCTCTGGCACATATATACCTAGGAGTAATTACTCATACAAGGTGTCCTCAGCCTGAATCAGGTTAACCAATTTCATAACAATGGGCCTTGTTGCACACTTGGTTTGACACTCCCGAGGTATATGCTTTAGATGATTCATATTTTCTTTAGAGACTATTAAAATACCTTTATGATTACTAAAATCTATAGTATGAATCATTAGTATCATATTTTAGGATATAAGAAGATATTATAAAATTTTAGTACTGTATAGATTTTATGGTCAACCCTCATTGTCAATATTATTCATATAATGTTTTGGAAACTGAGTTAAAAAGATTAGAAAACACAAAATTAGTTTATTTATCATTGATAAAATGAAAATTAGGATCATATAATGTGAAATAGATAATGATAAACATATTAAATAACACATGAATTCCATAAAATATAAAAAAATACCTTAATGTTTTTCAACAAAATAGAGTTTGGATGAGATGAGCCTAACTTCTAAAGTGAGGTATAATCCAGCTTATTTTCAAGTGGGATATTAATGAAATCTTCCAAAGGGATGTACTTAACTTTTTAATTTTTAAAATATTGTATCTTTCTAATGAAAACTATGATAACATCTATGATATGTTATTATATGTCAAAAATCTTTTAAAATTTTAAAAGTTAAGTGCATCCTTATGGAAGATGTTATTAAGCTACCACATGAAAATAAGCTAGATTTTACCTCACCTACAAAGTCAGGATCATATCATCCAAACTCTGTTGTATTGAAAAATTAAAAGATATTTCTTGTTTCTTGTAAATAAGTAATGTGTTATTTAATGTGTTTTTTATTCTCTATTTAACTTTATATGATCGTAATTGTCATTTTAACAAAGGTAAGTAAACTGATTTTGTGTTTTCACTTCTTTTTACCATGGTTTCAAAAACATTCTATGAATTATTTTCTAATAAAAATTTATATAAAGAAACATTAGTATTTTATTTTAAGGTATAAAAATATGTTCTAAAATTTCAGTATAATAAATATTATATGGTCAACCATCATTGTCATTATTAGTTACACAATCTGAATCTTTTCCAAAAAACATTTTTGACATAGAGAGACAAGTTTTCTTGGGTATACTGGAACTGGGAGGTTATTCAAATTGAGAAAGGATATTCTTATAGTACAAAACCAACAATAGTGGCTTGTACATATGATTGTGTAACCCTAAGTGAATTTCCAGATAGGATTTGTGGTTCTTTAATTCTTGGAACTAATCAAGATATCAAGTCTATGATCTATAGACATTTGCAATTCTCGACTACATTTTTGCATATAGTTTTTCTTTTGGTTACTGATGCACAGAGGGTCTAAGATAAAAATTTATTTTCCCAGCAGTTATATGGTACCATGATGGAGTTATATGTTGATGTTTCTACTATACAACAACAACATCCAGTAGTACGAAGATGTAGACTCATTATAGTCGTTGAAGATGGTCCACCCCAAGAAATTGAGGTTATTCCATATGAAGAGGAAGATGAAAAACTACACGATATCATAGATATACATGTAAATATAGATTCTAATGAGTATTTTTGTAATTATGGAATAGATGGAGACAACAATGCTGATGAGAGGGGACCAAAGAAGTTGGGGAGGAAGTTTCTAGAAATCCATTAGTTGTACAACATCCTTGACCTACAATAAATCATCCAAAACTATTTTCATCTTGATCAGAATCAATGGAACATGTGCTTGAATTTGACTACATTGTTATCACACATGCAACTAAGTTTCCGAAAGTTATAACAGATAAGTTTACTGAGGTAGAAAAAACCTTATATGTTGGAAGGGATTTTCCAAGTGAAGATGCATTAAAAACATGATAAAGAGACTTGAAAATGAGAGGCACTATAGATATTTAGTTCAGGAACCAGGCCATAAAAACACATCATACAATATGGTAAGTATGGTGATAATTGTATATTTCTCTTGAGGGTGATTCCAGACATTGCATATAGAGGTTTTAGAATTTTGAATATTAGGGCAGCTCATACTTTCATTCATCCAAACCTAACAAAATATCATACCTTATTGGATAATAAACTTATGTCATCCATTATTGTCGAGATGATTAGGTCCTTCTAAGATGTTCATATATCCCTTGTGCAAGATAGGATACAACAAACTTTCAGTTATAATATTTCTTATAATAAGGCATGGATGGTGAAATAGATGGAAATTGTGAAGGTCTATGGTTATTGGGATTACTTGTATCAAGTTTTTCCACAATTTCTAGCCATACTAAGACACAACAACCAAGTTTTATTCTGTCTTCTTATGAACGAACATGTGTCTCAAGATAACTAACATGATCCATCTCATGTCCAATTTCATCAGTTGTTCTGGGAATTCCTCCCCTTTGTTTTCACATTTTGTTTTATAAAAAAGTTCATAAAGATTGA
Source organism: Viscum album (assembly GCA_963277665.1). Classification (NCBI taxonomy): domain Eukaryota; kingdom Viridiplantae; phylum Streptophyta; class Magnoliopsida; order Santalales; family Viscaceae; genus Viscum; species Viscum album. The sequence continues at coordinate 760,225,631 of OY728139.1, read as the reverse complement.
AAAAACATTTTTATAGAGTAAATATAAGGGTGAATTATCGATTTAGAAATCCCAATATAGAAATCGTTCACCTCTTACACTTGAATTTTCTATTGTGGAGAAGGAAAACTATGAATCATGGAGTTGGTTTTTGGTATATATCAACAACTATTTCACCAGCATTTGGGGTGCCTGTTTGATATTTGAACGGCATCAAGAAATCAATGTGGATCCTGATACATGGAGATTCCCAAATTCACATCATTGGTACTACATCAAACACATTTCTACGTACTTGTAAAAACATTCCATAAAAAACCAATGAATAATGAAATCATGAGTCTTGGTATGCTATGTATGTTATTTTTTACTATTTCAACGTAATGATAATTTCTATTCATGTGAAACATGATCAATTCTGTGTTGCATATGAGTTACATCAATAGAGGTTTGAATAATGTTTCAAACAAATCTGCATGGCTAATCAAGAAGTGTATGATTATATGATTCATATTCCAAAAAAATGGACATTGGAATATGATGTGAGGAATATGTACGGACACATGACCACAAACATTATGGAGTGCATCAATGGTGTCTTCAAGGGGCTTCACAAGTTACATATAACATTTCTAGTTCAGAAGACTTTTTATCATTGCGTGAAGTAAATCATTTATAGAAAAACAATCCTCGAACAAGATTCAGTAGGGGCTAAGGTATGGAAGGAACATTCAATGAGAGATTGAAAAGAACATTAAATAAGCTTCTGGTTATCAATTCTGCCTTTTCTACTATGAATAATCTCAATTTAAAGTTCAAGATCATTCAGACCAAATAGAACCAGTAAAAAAATGGTGGTATTACTGGAATCGAGGAAATTTCATTGTGGAAACTTCCAGGTATTTCGGTTTCCATGCGCACATGCCATCACGTCGTGTGCCTCTGTGAACATATCATGGGAAGCATAAATTGATCCAGTTTACCAGCTAGATAGAATTTATAACTATTATGTTTCACCATGGATGCCTATTGGGGAATTTTGATATTTCCCAATGCCTGAAGACCAGCCGATATTGATACCTAACATCAACAGGTTGGGTCAATGAGGGTGACTAATGTTCTGTTGGATGCAGAATGAGATAGAATGGCCTCAAGAACAAGGGAAATGTTTGAGATACAACATTTTTCATCAAGAAGGCCATAACTAGAAATTAATCCCTAACATTGTTGGATTGGCTTCACACTCTCAGATATAATGATTTATTGCATTCAATATGATCTTCTCATATTGTTAATTATGTGGTGTTAATATAAGATCCTTCATTTTGTAGAATTGCATGACATTTATAAATACTTTTACTATCAAATAACAATAATCCTTTAATATTCAAATTAAATGGAATATGATATGTGCATGTGAGGTGACATGAAATCATAATCAAGATTTTCATGTCTAAAGCATAAAGCAAGCATGTGAGAAAATAATTATGAAACATACCATCATGTAAGAAATCATACATAAATTAGAAAGTATGTAATTTTCAAATAAAATTTTTTCTAACGAAGAAAGAATGTTTATTTATATAAATATATAAATGATATCTTAAAAAAAATCCTTTACTAGGTAAAAATATATATATCAAAAACACTTAAGAAATATGATTTGAGAAACAAGAAGATATTCCCTTTTCTTTTTGTAAAAAATATCACAAAACAATGGGAATAAACATTTCATTTCTTACATTATACCAGTCATAACATTCTACTGACCATAGATTTATATTTACATTTTACACTTAAGACTTATTTTATTTTTTTACATACAGATATAATACTCACTGAGTAGGCTAGCCATGTTTGCCACATTATGATAGAGGGTCATCTGGTTTAACGGATCAGGGTGCAACAAGCACACCATCATCATCACATATAGCCTCCGTACACCATTATACCATACCTACACTATGATGAATTATACATAATTGTGCTATTTGATTTAATATTCATTGATAATCACCTTCTTACTTCCCTCCTAGAGAGATGGAGACCAGAGACAAACACATTCAACCTACCTGGGGAATATATGACTATCACCCTCAAGGATGTGGCAGTCCTCCTCCATCTTCTTATCCAGGAGGAAGTTGTTATTGGAGCCACCCATGCATACTAGATTGATCTTATTCAGATATTTATAGACATCTAAATGTTGGATGATGATGCCACTATAGATGGTGGGTCGATATCTATGGGTTATCTTGAGATGCACTTTTCACATTTACCTGATGACGCTGACGAGAAGACGGTCATGTGTCATGCCCATGCCTATATAGTTTAGATCATTGGAGGGAAACTATGCACTGATCACTTAGATAAGAATGTGTACATAATGTATTTGGGGATAATGGAGGACTTTGATCAGGATGGGATGTACAACTTGAGATCTGCATACTTGGATTACACTTACAAATCATTATGCATAGTGTGTTGAATAGACCACATGGATCTCGAGGGATGTGTCATCCTTCTTCAGATGTGGGCATGGGAGCATATCCCCTCACTCTAACTTGATCATGCTGGTCAGTCGTTGCCTATATAGTTGCTATATGATGCTCCATTTTGACGTTGGTATGATTACTCATCTCTATTAGTTTCTGATGTAAGTAGGAGTTATTAAATTTAATTTCCTATTATTTATCACTTTTGATGTTTTATTTTAGAGGTGGAGTCAAGAACATAGCTTTGTTAGAAATCTGACACACCATTGGGTGCATACCGGCTCATGTTGGACAGTCTCCTGCCAAATGAGGTTATATATACAATATTTCATTGACTAAAAAATTTCTTAATATCATAATCTTTTGTTTTTTAGTAACAAAATGTTTTGGAAAATATCACATTTCATTTCTGATTTCATGGATTCTATACTGGGATTTACTGGACCAGTTTCCTGTATACCACACTGCTGGACTTCAGGATGCTAGGGATGTATTACCTCTCATACACTTTCATATTACTAAGTGGCACCATCTTGATAGAGTTATGCACCATTTTGGATGTATCCATCGCATTCCATTACGACTAAGACAGAGATAGCAGCTTCATGACTTGATGTTGATGGAGAGGCAAGATGAGGACTGGAACTAAAGACATGTTGATTATCTTGACCTCTAGGGCTTATGAGCATTGCTTCATATCCCAGGTATACCTGCAATGTGATTCCATCATTCAGAGAAGGTTTAGTATGAGTCATGTTATAGACTAAAGTCTATATTGGTTCTTACTCAACTCGGTAGAGGGCTTCAAGATATGGTAAGTTAATAAATTTCCATTATTTTTTATTGTATTGTTTTCTAATTCATTTTCAATCACTTTACAGTATACAACAACACATACGATTATTCACATGTCTGGTCTAGAGGAGGTGGTGGTTACTAGCCTAATAGTGATCCATGTTGCAGTACTTGGGTTGATGCCAACTTATCATGAGGATTACAACAACATCTTTGATCATCCATCTCAGGGATATGACCTTATTTCCAAGGTAGTGGTGGTTCCTACTTAGGAACCTCCTCCAACAGCTACTGATGCTGAAGAGCCACAATGACAATGACATAGACTGCGTCGAGCTGTACGTGATCGCTCACATGTTCCATAAGAAGAGATCACCCCTCTAGTATTCCAACCTCAACCGATTGTGGGAGTGAATTAGGACTCATGAGATCCATATTTCTTGATAGGATATCTACAATTTTATCCAACATTGGTTTCGGATCCTACATGTCCTATATGGTTCACCCCTGCGATGATAGAGGGTCCTTCTACTACCATCATGGGAGAAGGATCGAGTGCGCAAGATGACATAAAGTTTACACCACATCCCACTGAGACACGGTCAGAGCATCCAACGATCGAAATTTCAGTGCTTGAGGATCATCCCTCTCCAGGTCATTATACTCCGCCATAGCATGGAGCTCAGTGATCTGGATACAGGAGTTGCATTCGCACACCACCACGTAAGATGGAACCTCATTATAGACATTGATTTTACTCGTTCTTGTATATGTTTTTTGTCTATTAAAATGAATAAATTCGTGTAATATCAACCATTTTTACATATTTGTCCACTATTTCAAGTTGCACATTGCTTTCTTGTAAGTTTCATTGAAACAAATGAATTAAAAGATTGAATGAAAATAGTACATCAAGTATATTATAAAACAATATATATATATATAATTTATATATTTATAATGAATAATACTATTATAATTATGTAATAATGATAAAACAAAGTAGTGTTTTACTAAACGAAATTAATAATAAAACCCTATATAAGTGATTTATAGCATGATACATAGGAAATGAAATGATTAGGTTAGTTATATTAATAATTAATGATACATATGGAAACATAATTGAAAATAAAACATAATAAAAATCATAAATATAATAAGTAAAAGCTCATTTACATGTCACAAAACTATTTCTTAAACATAAAATTTTCACTTTCCAATATTAAGGACATAATTAGAAACAAAATAAAACAAATAATATATATATCATAATATAAAAACCTATATAATTATAAATATAAAAACATTTATAATAAATTAATTTTTTTTATTTTTGTTGCAAGGTGACAGGGCCTTTGTCGCCTTTCGACTTAACTGAAAGGTGCCAACAACCATACAGCCTTTATGGCACAAAAAATATATTTTTAACCTAGACATTTTTTCAAAAAACACATAAAATACATAAAAACACTTTCATAGGAACCATCAACAGCACCAAGGATACACCGATGATGATGATTTATGGGCCTCCATACTGCTGATCAATAATTTCCCCAAGAATTTTTAATAAAAATGACAATAATTTGCATCCATGTGATGAAGGTAATGGAGAGTGTGCATCCGACTCTACCCCTTCCAATCCAACTACTGAAATTTATTATGCCTTTCTAGCTTTTTATCTGTCCATTTTATATAGATAATCTTCTTGGGGAAATGTCAACCAATGACCAAAATCGGCCATTAATTCTAGTTAATCACCTCCCATATTTTAAACTAAGATAGAATCTAATTTTATTTAAAAATTTATAATCTTGTTGATCCATTATTGGATTTTCCATGTTTTTTATCCAAACTAGAACTAACTATTTGTTTTGGTCTGGAATCATCATTTTCTCAATCTTCATTTCTTGTCAGTTTTTTTACTACTTCCACCTCTCATCTTCAGTCCTTGTAGCTATGTGGGAAAATGGGGACATGGTGGAATTACTATATCAACTCGTACAGCGAGATAGTTGGGGTGGGAAAGCAGACGGTGGTGATGGCATTGTAGGGTGGGTGGATAGTTATAGTGGGTCTTCTTATTGGAGTGTCGCAGGCATACAATGTTGGAATTGTCTTGAAGATTTATATTGAGCCCTACCTAGTAAATATGAATGTATATATCCTCCTCCTTGTGTTTTTAATAGTTAGTTTTATGTTTGGTTTATAATAGGCCAAAAATATTGATGATGTGGTTGGATTTGATAACATACTTGCACCATCCCAGTTATGATCACATGGTTCTATGGTATCATGATAAGGTACAAATGAGTTCCCTGATATCCCAGTTATAGATAGTTAATGATGATGAAAAATATAGTAATGGAGTTATATTAGAGGGGGGTTATGAATTATGGGCCATGACTACAGGTGGATAATACACTGAATCCATTATTCCAACATCCATCATTACCAAAAAAGTGATGGTTATTGGCGGTTTATTCATGGATGTCCTCATAAACGCCGCAAAAAAAACTGGTTAAAAAATATATAATATAGCGGTGGTTTCATAAAACTGTCATGATATTATTTTTATATTTTAATTAGCGGTCGCTGCTAGACATTTAAAAAAATCTTAATACCTCCCCCCCTCACTCCCTCTATGAGACCCGACCCCCCCCCCCCCACCTCCCCCCACCTCCTCCTCTCCTATCATTAATGATGACCCCAAGCCCGCAACCCCCCTTTCCCACAACCCTCATCCTCTCCTCTCCCCGGTGGCGACCCTAATCTTGTGACCCCCTGACTCCAACCCCCACGACCCTCCCCCCCCCCTTTGAACTCCTCTCTGGATGGATCAATAATGATGTGACCCCCAACCTCCCTCACCCCAGCTTAGTTCCTCTCTTCAATAGTGACGCAGACCCCCCCCCCCCCACTGAGCTACCTATACCTGGCTCGGATCCCCTCCTCATAGGTAACGTAGACTCCCCTAAAGGTTGCATCATCCTCACCCTAATTTTATTATTGAGTAGCATTAGTTGGACAATCATGGTTTATAAAAATAGTATATAATTTTTTTCATTCATTGGATTGTAATTATATATGTAATTTTGGTTTATAATGTGTTATTTGGATTTTTTAGTTAGTTTTTTGGAGTTATAATAATCATTAATTTTTATTATGTTGTATTAAATAAAAAAGTTATTTATGATATATGTTGGTTATGGATTCTAGATCATTCATATTCTCATGGTTTTTATTTTCTATTAATGAATTCCAATTTGTTCTATATAATCCAATGCCTCCAATTTTTTATAGATACATAATTGAGGCTATTTTCCAACTCATGACCAATTAGGGGTAGGTTTTGGGATCACATGTGTTCTTATCACCAATTCGGGAAAGTTGTATAAGGATAACGACCTTGAAAATGATATATTGGGGCATTTTTAAATTTATTAGAATGTTTCATGTTTTATGAATATGTGAGGAATAATTTAGTTTAATAAAATCTATTGAATAATGATAGAGTAATTAGGGTTAAGTTTTACATGCATGATAATCAATTATTGATTACGATAACTAGAATAACCAACATAGTTTAATTGATTTTATTTTAAGTAACCTGATTTTTAATAAAACTAATTATAGTGTGTAGTTTTTTTGTTGAGTCAAATGTCTAATTTTTTACCATTTTATTTGAAAATCACAATATATATTATTTAAATTTATGTTGACATCATTTTTTTTAGATTTATCTCAAATTGAAGGAACATCTGATTTTATGTTAAGTGAATAGAGTTAATTTATATAATTCATGGAAAAACATGAAGTCACACTAACCTTGTTCAATATAATATATAAATATAATGTTGGATATTTTAGGTATGCATGACATATCTTGATATCCAAATAAACTATAATTTACATTCGTATTTTTAAAAGGGTGTTCTTGGTCTTAGTTAAATCAGGAGAAATTATTCAAACATTGATCAATGTAGCTAATTTTTCAATGGAATGTGCCCTCCTTAGTTACAATACTAGTGTAGAATGCACCGTTATCATTTATTTGATTCATTCCATTCATCTATGTTTATGATAAATAATAATTTTTTTGATTCATGCTTTCATATTATAAGTTTAGTAAGAAAATGTTCATTATTTAACTCATCCAATTTTCCATTATAGTTGTTATGAAAGAGTCAATGGAGAAGTTGGGTGATATTTAATTTTGATTCTCATTATTTGATTAAACATTTATATTATAAGGGTTTGGATGAATTTTTAGATTATGCAATTAAAAACCAATCAACGAATGGTAGAATAAAATGTTTGTGTCCTGATTGTAAATTCAAGTGATGGTTGAATAGATACAAAGTATATGAGAATTTCATATTGAAAAATTTTCATTCTCAATATGTATGTTGGATTTGGCAGGGTGAATCAAGTTTTATGAAAATTAAAAATAATAAAAATACTATCAATGAAATAAAAAAGTGACTCAGTAGAGAAGAATTTAGTTTGAATGTTTTTAAATTACGCATTTGGTTTTTCATAATACAATATCCAAGATTTTAATAGATCAACAAAACCTTTAGTTTATCCAAAGTAGGTTAATCTTTCCTAGAACTTTAGTGACCCAAAAAAAGATTTTTATGAATTAGTCAAAGACAGACAGTAAAAATTTTATAAAGGGTGTGCCATGTATTCAAAGTTGTCTTTTTAATGTAAGTTGTATCATATCAAGTGTCTTTTTAGAATTACTAAAAAAGAAATGTCCACGATTTTAGGGTCTCTTCATGATGAATTTAGTGAATATAATAGCCTTGAATCACTATATGAGATGAATACAGTCATAAAAACATAGATTTTCTTATAAAAAGATACATGCAAGCCCTAATTATTGTATGATTTTCTGGGGAGAAGAGTCTGATAAAGAATAATGAAAAAGATGTCATACAAGCATATGGAAGTCAATGAAAAAAATTGAGAGCATAAATAAATGCAATCATAGGAAGAAATAAAAGAACAAACCTCATGAAAATGTATTATGTTACTTTCCTATGAAACCATGCTTTCAAAGATAATTCATTTCATCTATGACTGGAGACGACAAGAAGTGTCATGCTCTGTATAGTAATGATGGCTTGATGAGACATCCAAGAGATTCGACATCATGGAAGTTATTTGATACATTATATCCAAATTTTTATTTAGATTCTAGGAATTTACATTTTGGATGGGCTTCTAATGGTTTTAACCCTTTTGGTACATTAACTACTAATTATAGAATTTGGTCAGTTGTTTTGATCCCCTATAATCTACCTCCATGGATGTTTATGAAGAAGGCTTCTTTCATTATTTTTTTGATTATTCATGGAAACCAAATTCCAAGAAATGACATTGATGTATACCTTAAACCTCTAATCAACGAATTTCAAGTATTATGGAACGATGGTGTGGAAACATATGATGCTACAATGAGACAACAATTCAAAATTCATGCTGCTTTAATGTGGAAAATTAGTGATTTCTTAAAATATGAAATTTATTTGGTTGGAGCACACATACTAGTTTGTATTTTTTAGCTTTTAATTTTGATTTTGAACCTCAACAATTACCTCATGGTAGAAAATGGTACTTTATGTGTCATCATCAATTTCATGATGCTTCTCATAAATTCAGGTTTAACAAGACATGATTCAACATATATATTGAATTGATAAAGTTATTGAAGGTGTTATCTAGTTCATAAATCTTAGGACAATTAATTAATGTCATTGAAGAATTTAGAAAATGTCATTAATTTATAGAATGGGGGAAAAGGGTACGAGGTACAGTATTCGAAGAAGCTAGAACACAACAATGGATGAAATAGTGTATATTTCTAAAACATAGTTATTAAGAGTTTAATTTGATACGTCATAATGTTGACGTAATTCATATTGGGAAGAATGTATGTGACAAAGTAATTTTTACAATTCTTAATGATCAGGGTAAACTGAAGTATCACCTTAAGGATTGTTGGGATTTGGTGTCAATGAATATAAATAATGGTTTGTGGGGAAATAAGAATGGAAAGTATCCTTTGGATATTTTTACAATGAAAAATCACAATAAAGGCTTATTACTTTGAACTATAAGTAATTTAAAAGTTCCATGTTGATATTCAAGTCATATATCAACGTGTGTTGACTTAAAACATTGAAAGTGACATGGATTGAAAAGTCATGACTCGCATATTTTTATGGAGCAGTTGTTTCTATTAGATTTTCATAATACTTTACCAGAAAAAGTAACTATGGTTTTAGTTTAGTTTTGTACCTTTCCCATAGTGCTTTATAGAAAAACACTAAATCCAACCGAGCATGATAAACTTTAAGAAATAATTTTTTTGACACTATGTCATTTAGATATGTTATTTTCCCCTTCATTCTTCACAGTCATGATTCATTTGATTGTTCATTTGGTTGAATAAGTTAAACTTTGTAGACAAGAACACTATCGATGGATGTATCCAATTGAGAGGTATATTGTTTTTTTTTTCATTGGTGAATTTGATTTTATGAAACCATTTCCTAATTTTTTTAATACATTTCTTATTTTTTCATCAGGTACTTAGGTTATTTGAAATCATATGTGAGGAATAAATCTCAACCAAAAGTCTCTATTGTTGAATCTTACATAGAAAAAGAGTGATTTATCTTTTTTTAGGTATTTGGATGGGATTGAGACTAGATTTAATCATGTTGGACGTGGGGATGACATCTCCACTAATTCTAGTTCTGAAAATCAGTCATCGGTATTTCCAACTATTCGACAACCAATTGGAAATGGGTCAAATTCTACACTGATTGAATTGATGTTTCTACAAGAACATAGATATGTGCTACTAAATAGTGTTATTTTAGATCCAATTATTGAATAATTATAACAACAAACATATAGGAGACTAAGGGGTCAATCTTAAAATGAGATGGAATTAACAAAAATTGTTAATAAGGAGCTTTTCGAGTGGTTCGCCTATCGTGTAATCATATACTCATATTCATATTAATTATGTGTAGTTATGTTTTCTATATTAAAAGTAACATATTATATCTTTTTGTCTAGATAATGAATGTTGACAATCGAGTTGAAATATCAAATGATTTGAATTTTTTGGCTCAAGGTCCTCTAAGGTAGGCTAAGAGATTTGAAGCCTTCAATATTCATGGATTCTAATTTCATTCAATTTATTATGAAGAAGAAATGAAAACTCAAAATAGTGGGGGTATTTACATTTGTAGATGTGGGATACAGTGGGAATCTGATTGATATAATTGAATTAAAGTGTCATGTCTAGTTTTTAGTTGTCTTATTCAAATGAAATTGGGTCAACATTAATAGGGGTATAATGAAAGATTCATTCTATTTTACTTCTGTAAACTTCTCTCGCTTGATGGATACCGGTGAGAATGCAGAACATGATCCATTTATCTTGGATTTATAAGCAAATATGGCTTATTATGTGAATGATGAAATACATGAAGGTTGAAGTGTTTTTGTACACTTAAAGTGGAGAGACGTATATTATATGGGCAATGAATATCAATTGGTTCTTTGAGATAGTGAACCTCATCCACCAAAAAATATTGCACAGGTTTTTCTTGATAATATCGAAATAGTAGAACATGCAAAAGAGGGTAAAAATGAAGGAATCATCACAATGGTGGTTGATAACAAAGAATATAATAAAGATAAAGGTAATTGAATGTATAAATTTGTAATGAAACTAATATACCTTTACCATTTAAAATGTAGGAATTCAAAGAACAAAAAAAATTAGGATCCAAGTCGATCAACATCTCAGAGAATTCCACTGCTATCTTCATATTCTTTTGATCCTAGTGATTCTTCTTTACCCAATACTTTTAGTGACTCACCCACTTCCCTAGATTTCAGTGGTATCCCACCACCTGATTTACCTTCGGTGAGGGAGAATTTGGTCACCCCTCCATCTAGGGGATATTAGTGGGTTATCGTTACTGGTATGTATGTTATTTTTCAGAAAAAACATTATATTTTATTAATTATTTAATGCATTTGTCAAACAGATAAATGCAATCATAAAAGGGATATAAATATGAACACTGTAAATGTTTGGGACCTGAAGGAATTCAAAATTATCATTCTATTTGATGAGTTCGGGGTGCATATCGGTGACGGTACCGGAATATATGGGCAGATTATTGGGCAAATGTTTTGTGCGATAGTGAGCATTCCCATTAATTATAAATATTGGAGGAATATTCCTAGAACTTGAAAAAATGATATCTTTGATACTCAAGTAAAGGTGATATTAATTTAATTTTCACTGATAAATAATTTAAAATACATGATCAAATTTTGTAATATACTTATAAAGTGTTTTGTTTTAATTTATGTATGTATTTTCATTTTGATGTCCCTGACTCTGTTTAACACCCATGGACATTATAAAGAACACATAAAACATCTATAAAAAACTAAATAGAAAATTTTATATAGAAAACACACATTTTGAGTTATACTAACCACATCTTATTCTCTATTGATGTTTGGTTTATTCTTATACATCAAAAATAAATAACATATCGTTATCCATAAGTTCGAAAACAATACAAGCTTGTTTTCTCATTTTTGAATTGGTAAACACTTTTGAAAGGTACAAAAGGATTCAAAAACAAGTGTTAGGGGGTCAAAACTAGGAAAGCTACCTAATATTCCCCGGAAATCATGTGACATATAATGCATATTTAATTGTGGAATGTAGGAAATTACGACATGTAGTTTGGAATAATGATTTTTTATTATGACTGTAAACACATTTTTAGTGTTTTAAAACACAAAACAATACATGGAATGGTAAAAAATAGACAACCAACGTCATATTGTCTAAAAATTAGTAGACAATGACCATAGATTTAATTGAGAAATGTAGGAACTGATTGCATGTCATTTCGAATGACGGTTTTCCCGTTATACCTGTAAAGGCAATTTTAGTGTTTTAAAACACTAAAACATGTGTGAAATGTTCAAAACCTAGAAAAAAACATTGGATTGTCTTGGAATTAGGTTAAAAACACATATTAGTTGTTTTTATGTGTACTCATAGACAACATATAAATATGACATGTGGTGTGATCGTAATTACTCGGTAAACACTAATGAATGGTACAAAATCCAATAAAAACAAGTGTCAGGGGGTCAAAACCAAGAAAATGACATAGGATTTCTCTAAAATCAAGAGACAATAACCAAAGATTTAATTTTGAAATATAGGAATCGAGGACATGTTATTCTAAATGACGGTTTTCCCATTATGGTTGTAAACAAATTTCTAGTGATTTAAAACACCAAAACTTTTGTGGAATGATCAAAATGATGACCAAAATGTCATATTATCATGAAATTAGGGGAAAATGACTGTAGATTTAATTTTTAAAATTATGAATAGATAACACAACATTTTCAATGAAGGTTTTCCTATTTTGGCCGTAAATGCGTTTTTAGTATTTTAAAACACTAAAATGTGCATCGAACGGTCAAAACCAAGAAAAAGATGTCAGATTGTCCTAAAATCAATGTAATCCCACCACTTGGTTAATTAATAAAAGTATGAACTAATGGAACATCATTCCGAGTGACGGTTTTCCCGTTATTCCTATAAACACATTTTTAGTGTTTTAAAACATGAAAACGTGTGTGGAATGGTCAAAAATAGAAAAATGATGTTAGATTGTCCTGAAATTAGGGTCAAACGACCATAGATTTAATTTTTAAATGTATGAAATAATTAATTATCATTCCAAATGATGGTTTTTTTGTTATGGTTGTAAATACATTTTTAGTGTTTAAAAACACTAAAACGTGTGTGAAACTGTAAAAAGCATGAAAAAGATGTCAAATAGTCTTGAAATCATGGGAAAATGGTTTTAGATTTAATTTTGAAATTTAGGAACTGACTGTACATCATTATGAATGATAGTTTGTCCATTATGACATTAAATGCATTTTTAGTGTTTTAAAACACTAAAACGTGCATGGAATGATCAAAACCATAGAAAACAACCTTAAATTGATGTGAAATCATGGAAAAACCACTGTTTAGATGTTTTTGTCTTATATTACATGATACAAAGAAAATCGGGTCCGGTTGGACCGTCCCCATAAAATATAAATAAAAGGTAAGAGTACAAAGTCAAGTGGAGCAAGGGGTTTTACAGATTCGGGAATAAGACACTCCCCTCATATCAGTATCTACAAAGGGTGCACAAAAGTAAGGGGCTCGAAAGGACCACATGGTAGTCATTTCTGTGACTGCCCTCTTGGACAAGGCATCAGTCACTTGATTGGCCTCTCAGTAGACATGAGAAATCATTAGGTTGAGATTCGTTGCCTGATTAAGACATCCAATCCAGTGAGGCAAAATACTCCATGGAACATCCCGGGTTCTCGTCTTGAGAGCATGTACCACAAGTTTGGAGTCTGATTCAATCCATAAGAGGTTCCAGTTATGAAAGACAGTGTGCCTCACGGCATAGATAATGGCCCATAGTTCTGCTTCATACGCAATTCTCATCCCACTAAAATGATAAAAACAGCCCTTGACAAAACCACGATATGTGCGGAAGATACCTCTACAACCCAATCTTCCCGGCACTCCAGATGCAGCTCCATCAACATTAACTTTAACACATTGAATGATCGGTGGTATCCAGCGAATAAATTTAATCATCAGTGGCTTCTTCAGTTTACCTGTAATCCCAAGCATCCGTAATGCATTTAAATCTGAACAGGTATTTGTTAGGGTTCAGCCCGCATCTTGGTGTTTCCAGATTTGAGATATGTTTTTTAAATATTAGATATCTTTTATCATATCACACAGATAAGGCTGCATGTGTATCTCATGGGGAGATATATCTTATCTATTTAGATGAGATAAGTGTTTAAATCTTAACATAGCAGATACATGGTGATTTGAAGATTTAAGATATTATATTTTCATATCTTATCTGTATTTGAAAAAGGAAACAGTGGAGTCTATTAAAGGGGGAGCAGCGAATCAAGGAAAGAGACAATTTGGTGGTGCTTGACAACCAATGAGAGCAGATACTTGAGTGACTGTTTTCTAGGGCGTGGGCTGCAGCGAGCAGCGACATATCAGGTTGTGCAACGAGGTGCTGCAACGACGCCGCAAGTTCGGTTTTGATCTCCGAAGGGTGACGTATTGTCACGGGACTATTATCATAGAGGCAACGGAGGCATATCAGAGTGTGGTTTTTCACACAGGTTTTTATGCTGTATTTGCAATTCAAGTCTCGAGTTTAACTTGGATTTTTGTACTCTCTGATTCATAGTGGATATTTTGGAAATTGCCCCGTGGTTTTTAATCCTTAGAAAGGAGGGTTTTTCCACGTTAAAATTTGTGTCCTCATTTGTTATTCTGCTGTTTGGTTTGGCGCTTCGTTTACATTGGCGATTCTCACAAATTGTTGTTGTCGCAACTAAGTTTATATTTGAAACCAATCTGTTTCCGACCCAACAGTATTATCCATGCAGCCATTCTGTATCGCATTGGAGGTATGTACGTCTCGATGAACCAGCATTGCACTTTCATGGAACAAAGGAGCTTTGCTGTCAAACAGAAGGTTGTTCCGGGCTGTCCCGATGGCATGAAACACCGCTGTTGCAGCAACCAGCAGCATATTCTAGACCTGCGCGCTCCTACCAGACTTGGATATGTATGTCATCATGTCATCCAGCAAGAAATGTGAGCATAAATCCATGTTGAAGATGTCTCCAATGTATTTCCATAGCTTCTGAGAAAAGGGGCACCAGATGAAGAAGTGTTGTGCAGTTTCCATTTCATTCAGGCACAGATGGCAGGCAGACACAATACTTTGACCAGCCTTTCGTAATTGATCATGTGTTGGCAGCCTGATCCGCCATATTCTCCAGAGAAGAAGAAGCCGGGAGGGCTGGACAAAAGTTGCTTTGAACCTGAGTAACCAAGAAGGAGCTTGTGTGGAGCCAACAAGCTGCAGGTTATAGGCCTCTTTGAGATTAAAGCGTTCGTTCTTGTTGGGCTTCCATACCAGGACATCACTATCCATGAAAGGGTAGGTCTGGATTTCAAGTTTATCTTGGAGTGTGACCATGATTTCAGGATTATCACACTGATCCAGAAAATCTGCTATAGACATATCCAGCAGGTGTGAGGGAATAGCACCAGTATACAATGGGTTGTCCAACCAGGGACTGTTACAACAGTTGAGCCTAGAATGCCGGGACACAATCCATTTAGAGTTCTGGATAATGTCATTAAATGATTGCCGAATGGAGGTCCAAACAGATGATGAAATATAGTGAGGGTGGCCATTAATAAGCCTCATTCTGAACCTACATGACAGAAAATCCACTGATGAGTCATTGGAGGTTAAAAGATTCCATGTGAATTTATTAATGAGCCCCTCATTGAATATCTGAAGATCCTTGATTCCAAGACCACCCAGCTCAATGGGTTTAATACAATCCTTCCAAGCAACGGTAATCAGTTTCCTTTCAGCGATAGAGCCTGTCCAGATGAAATTCCTCATCATGCACTGAAGTTCTTTGAGCATATTTTTTGGCCATTTATAGAGTGAGAAAGAATAAACAAACTTTGAGGTAATCACCGAGTTAACAAGGCACACCCTCCCAGCTTGAGACAGTGCTTTACCCTTCCATTTTTCCATCTGTTTAATAATACTGGAGTAAATTCCATCAAGATACTGCCTTCTTATCATACCACAAAAGATTGGAACTCCAAGATAAATGAAAGGTAGGGCCCCTTTCCTGACTCCGAGGGACCTGGCGACCCTGTTATGTTTACCAACAGTAACCTCATCACCAAAAACAATAAAGGATTTACTCCAACTTATATGTTGTCCAGCAACAATCTCATAGTGTGAGATGAAAGCTTTGAGCGCAGAAATTGACCGCCTTGAGGCTTCCCCAAAAATCCAGATGTCATCATCATATAGAAGATGAGATGGGACAAGGTTATCCCTGCCAGCTTTTATCTGTCTAAAGAAACCAATTTGATATAACTCATTAAGGCATCTGCTCATGTATTCTTCAGCAATGGAAAATAGAATCCTAGAGAGCGGATCACCTTGTCGAACACCTCGGGTGCATTGAATATAACCCCTGGGAGATCCATTAATTAAAATGGACAGCCTTGCAGAGGTAAGAATACTTCTGACAAGATTGATGAATCCGATTGAGAAACCAAATCTCCTAAGAACATCAAGGAGAAAGTTCCACTTGAGGGTGTCAAAGGCTTTGGAGATGTCAATTTTGAGAGCAAAATTCCCATGTATTGCCTTCTTTTTCATTAGATTGATGCCTTCAGATGCAGTGAAGAGGCAGGTCTGAATGTTTCAACCAGGTATGACGTCGTACTGATTCGGAGAGATGTGGTCCTTGATAAGGCCCCTTAATTTGTTCATCAAGATTTTACTAATGATTTTTGGGGTGGTTTTCCCAATCGCAACTGGCCTGAAGTCTTTGACATCAATTGCATTATCCTTATTAGGAATCAAGGTGATGAAGTTAGAGTTTAAACCATAAGGCATGTAACCCCGAGTGAAGAAATCCCTTACTACATTAACCAAATTATCATGCACAATATCCCAATAGAACATAAAAAACTTGTTGGTAAAGCCATCCGGTCCAGCTGCGCTTTCCACGTTAAGAGAGAAGAGGGCCTCCTTGACATCATCATTTGAGGGAAACCTTGTAAGAGCAAGATTTTGATCCTCCTCAATACAAGGGGAGATGTTATCAATCATCTCGTGAATGTTTTTTGTGCCATCATCAGAATAGAGGCCAGTGAAATAATTCACAACTACGTTTGAAATCTCACTTTCAGAGGTGTAGAGACAACCATCAACTTTAATGGCCTTCAGTCCTGCTCTGATCCTTTTTTCGTTGTGCATCCGGTGAAAAAATTTAGAGTTTCTATCACCATCTTTCAACCACTTTACATTCAACTGATTACGGTCCAGCCTTTCTTTGATAGTCAAAAGGTCATCAAGCCTAGAAAGTGATTGAATTTCATCATGTGAGGGACTGTCACCATTCTGATTTCTAATTTGATAGCCAGCCAATTGATCCTCAGTAGCCTTGATCTCAATATCAAGTGTAGAGAAGGATGCCTTGCTCCATTAACGTAGAATTCCATTAACAGTCTTATGTTTAGAAGCAAGAACATGTAGTGGGCTGCCTTGACAATCAGACTTCCAAGCCTTAATAATGACTTCCCTGCATCCAGGAGTTACAAGCCATCCATTATTAAAGCGAAAGGGTAGAGGACCAGATCTGAAAACCTGAGAGGAGATGTTAATCACAATGGGATTGTGATCTAAGTGATGTTTTGGTAAAGTGTGTCCAGATATACCAGAGTCATCACTCTCATCATCCATCTGAACAAAGCATCGGTCAAGTTTACTCGACTGCCTTACATAAATAGTATGCCTGCTCCATGAAAAGGCAGCTCTTGCAATTGGAATTTCAGCAAGATAACATTGATCAAAGAAAGATGAGAAATCCAAGGAGGCCACCCTATTGAAATTCAAACCAGTTTTTTCGCCGGCTCTCAGAATAGTGTTGAAATCTCCCATTAACACCCATTTATTGAAGGTCTGTCCAGAAATGGCATTAAGCTCAGTCCAAAGCTCCCTTATTTTTGTATAGGATGGGGAGGAATAAACAAAAGTGGCCTCAAGGCTATACCCTTGATAAGTGCATGAGACCGAGACACATTGTGGATTCTTAACATAAGAGGTTAGTTGTACACTCTCATGCATGAAAACCCAGAGATGATCTTTGTTGATATCATGCAGATTTGGAGAAATAAACTGGTAGCCAAAAGAAGTCCATTTGAAAGCTTTCCACTTGTCAAAGAGCATTTTGGGCTCAGCAATGCCAATCAGCATAGGTTTATAGGCCACAATGTAGTGTCTAAGGGCCCTGGCAGTTGGGTTGTTCCCAAGCCCTTGACAGTTCCAGAAAAACAGCTTCATTGAGGAAGGGTTTTGCTCCTTGTCAGGGGCCTCTTTTCATTTGTGACAGTCGTTCAGCCTCTTCCTTTTCTTCCAGTTTCCCTTTTCTCCTTTACATCTGAGATTAAAGTTACCTCATCATCACCCTTGGAGTCAGCCTTCTCACTGTCATTGGGATCAGCATGAGGGGCATCAATCGGACCACTCAGTGGGGGAATAACCTGCATGTCTTGAGGGCCATCAACATCCTCAGACCAAAAGATACCACTCAGAGGAGCAAACTTGTTGCTGGAAAGTGGATGACAAGGGTCACTGCCCAAGTGAGGTGACCTTCTCGCAACCTTGTTTGGGTTAGCCTGTATAAAGGGGTGGTCCAGAGTTCTAGAAGTTGCAGATTTTTCATGCTCACCTGTTGTTTTTTCCCCTTTCCTGGAGGCAGTAGCAGATCCTTGAGGCCCTTCCAGGAGAGCAGCCTCCTCCACTCTAGGGGAAGGACTCATGATCAGAGGGAGTCCCTCCCTCTGTAAACCTTCATCCATGATGGGCAAGAACTCCTCAGGAGGCAAGTGAGAAGACCCAGCCTTAGTGGGAGACTGCACAGCAAACAGGACCACACCATCACTTGAGTGGACAGGGTCATGCACGGCCTCTGCAGGTGCAGCATTCTGAACCATGACAGATTTCCCCCCAGCACATGCAGAAGCATCAGCTGCATTCACACTCAACTCCGCACTGCCATCTGCATCTCCCAGACCTACAGATGGCGCACCATTAGGGATAGTGTCAGAGGAATGCCCACTTCCAGACTTCTTATCTTGGGAAATCACAAGACCTGTCCCAGCTTGGGAAGTATCAAGTGATGAATTCCTATCAGGATTACTCAGCTGGACCGAAGCGGGTGCAGGACCCAAGCCACCTTCAACAGGGGGAGGATCAGATGATGCTCCAGCAGTCCTTTCAGCAACCTTGGCCTTGCCTTTCTTTCTTCGACATGAGTCATCATCATGCCCTCTGACTTTACACAGAGTGCATTCCTTCTCCCTGTTGCATTCATGAGAGAAATGACCAAGAAGTCTGCAATTCATAAAGAATTTTGGCCTTCGCTCATACTGGACTTCAAGCTTGATGTTGTCATCCCTTGTGGTGAGAACTAATTCTTCCACTAAAGTACTGGACATATCCACCTCAACCAGTACTCTCGCATAGTGACCAAAACCAGGGTTATCTGTTTGCTTGTCCAGCCGGATAGGAGTTCCAACCGAGGAGGCAATGTCCCATAGGATCCTTGGATGCCAGTACAACCAGTTCAAACGACAGATGCGAATCCAGAGCTGCACATGAGAGTTCCTTACATTATCATGATCAAAACTCCTATCCCATTCCTGAATACGCAAAGAAACCAAGCTTTAGGGTGAGAGGTCCGAAGCTCCAAGCCTTACGTTTCAGCTCATCAGAGGGGAAAATTATATGATAATATCCCCTCCCCATTGCTGTCATTCGGCAGTCCTCGAAGCCCCATAGCTCCGCAATCCTTTTGGAGAGATCATAAAAATTCCAAAAAAATTCACCTTTGGGGACAAGAACAACATAATTCTGATTTGTTATGTTTAGTTTTATTTTTTGTTTCATTTTTTGTTACAGCTGATGTGATGATGTGGTCAGTTTCAGTTGATGAGATGATGTGGAGGTAGACAGATGCAGTAGAGGTCATGATATGAATGTATATTGGGAATGGGCTGTTGTTGGACATATTTTATTTGTATATATTGATGACAGAGGTATTAATTAATGTATGGGATGACTGAGACTTAGGTTATGATGACCGTGACTATTTGTATGACTCTGGATGTGTGATTTATAAATGATGGGTTTATCATATATTTATGGTTTAGTTTATAGAATGTTAGTTTTTATATATTTATAGTTTTTTATCAAGTATTTTTTAAAAAAATCAAAACATATTTAGTGGCGGTTTGTTGTAACTTCCATTAAACCTATATTATTGACTATATTTAGCGGCAGTTTAGATTAACCGTCACTAAAAATACCACCGCTAAATGTTGTGCGTTGATTAATTTTATTTTATCTGTATTCCCAACAGATATTATTTTTTATTAAATAACCACCGCTAATTAAACAATAAACCACTGCTAAATTGTCCAAAAACGATACTTAAAAAAACCACTCTATAATAAAATAAACCATTGCTAATTGACTAGAGACTGTGAAATATGTGGATATATTATAAACCATCTCTAAAAAAATTAGGTGTCAGTTTAAACCGCTGCTAGACTACTAAAAAACCATTGCTAACCATCACTTTTTTGTAGTGCATGTCGTCTATCATTTCTTCCCTCAGATGTCACACTACAACCTCATGGAAGTGACAGAGGTGATAAAGTCGGTGTTGGGGAAATGGTACCTGGGGTCGAAGAAGTTCGGCATTGTTCCCTTCCACTTTGTGAAGCAGTTAGTGGCCATCGTCCACTGTTATCACTTCGTCAACGACGGCAGTGACATCGCCTTCTACGGGACTGACCCCTCCCTCCACCACCTCCCCAAATTCTTCCTCAAATTTCATTCGGAGTCCTCTAGGTGAAGGGAAATTTTCTTTTACTGGTTACCAATCCTTTATGCTTCCAATCGCATTCTTACACATTCCAACCACATTTTCATTTCTTTTGATTTTTTTTTTTATATAAAATGGTGTCTATTATTATACAATACTAAAACTTGATTTTTTTTTTCTAATGAGATTTATAATTAAAACAGAATAAAGAGATAGGGTTGTTCTTATTTTAAAAACTAGGTCTGAAGAGGCGTGAATTCTGATCGCGCATTTTTAATTTATCAAAGAATGTTCACTCTTCCTAACCATGTACAAAGAGGTGTGAACCCATTCAGGCATCCATATATACATATTAATAATATAATATATTTTATTTATATTAATAATATTTATATATTAATTATTTATATGTATTTGTGATATTTTTGATCATGTATAATATTAGCAATTTATTAATAAGTGACATATTTATTAATAATCAATTAGTTTATTTATTATTAATTATTATTATGTTATTATGTTATTATGTTATTAATTAATTAATAGTATGAAAAATAATATTAATAGCATTTTAATTATAAATTTGTGTTAATTGTTTCTTGATATAATTATTAGTAATTTATTAATAGTTAATATATTTATTAATTATCAATTGTATTATTTATTATTAATTATTAACATATTATTATGTTACTAATATAATTAACAGTATTATAGCTAATATTTATTCTATAATAATTTTTGGTCAGAGTGGGTAACTCAAGAGGGGGTGAATTGAATTCATAATAAATTTTTTTGTTAAAAAAAGTTCAAATAAAATCCCCAAATTAAAATGAATTCGCCCAGTTAATAAAAAGAGTAGATTGATATAATTTTGATCTTTTAAAATATTCCTCAAAACTTGATTAGTAATCAGTTAAAGCAATATGAAAATTACTTTAACTTTTGAAACATATTTACTCAATCAAGTACTTATATAAACACTAGTTAAGATTAGATATAAAAGTATGAGTTTTGTTTACACATTAAAAACAAATGCAGTTTAAGACATTGAAAAGAATGAAATAAAACAAAATCATGCCACGAAATAAAACCAAGAATTAATCCCCTCCACTTGGTAATTATCACAGTCCAAACAAATTATTTAACTATAATATGATCCACAACCTGGATTGGGTATACACACAAAAACTTACATGTTGTATAGGCCACATAGGGACCTCTTCCATAGTAATTGTGGGAAGAAAAACAACCACATGCCACACTGAGACCTTTTCCACATACACATAGGTATGAAAGTAAAAAAGAGATAGAGGAAAATATATAGTATTCTCATATTCTAGCATAGGAGATAGTATGCGTTTATATACAAATAAAAAAACACACTACTCGAATGCAAAAGCAAACAACATAAATATCAAGAAGTAAGATATATAAAAGGTATTTTTTATCGGTCTGTAGTGCTTCAAATGCTTGAGTATCCTCAATTGTGGCATAGTGATGGGCTAAAACTATTTCTCTGAAATTCATAGAAAAACAGAGCATCCTAAAGGTTTTATTTTTTATCTGTTGAAAGGAACATGATCTTTAATGAGTTCAAATCTTTCACAATTGAAGGCCAGTAAGAATACAACATGTAAGTTCTCTCATGATGATCATTTTAGTATTTAGAATATCATGCACATAGTTCTTGATCATGCATTATCCACGCACGAGGGAGTATTTTGAAAATATAAAGTATTGTATGAAGGAGTGTCCATTTGAAGAATAATCATCGATATCTTCTGGATCCTAATACTGAGCTATGAATCATTCTTTAATGTGTCCTTGAAATATTTTAATGATCAATCATTAAATAATCCCTTTGAAATAATTATATTAAAATATTCATTAGAATCATTTAATTGAAAATAGTCATAAAAAACTCTTACACTAAGACATCCTGGTGGGAAAACATCATGGTGGTAAGACATCTCTAGTGGTGAGTCAGATTGGCGGTGAAGACATCAACTGGTCAACCTTCTCCATGAATTCCCTAGTGACAGGTGGCATCTTCAGATTCTCAATCAAAAATTTGAAATGTGAATTTAGTTCATGTTTGGTATACACCCTAGAAAGGTAATATTTAATAGACTTAGTGATGTTTCCCTACCAATCCTAGCCTCATTTAAACATTACCTAGCCGGTTTGTATATATGATCATCATGCTGACAAATCTATCTCAGATCCTCTTGATGAGTAACATGAACATCTTCCATAGCAGCATAAAGTTCCTCTCAAACTATACATCGAACCAACTCTACATTAAATAAAACCGAGGAAGGTGGAGTAGAAGGTGTAGAAGCCACTGAAGGAAATCTCTTCAACCTATCCATCATAGATGCATTGATGGCAGTAAAGGATGATATCATCTCCTCCATCACTGACCTCATAGAATCCATCTTACTTACCATCCTACGATTTTCAATTTCAAATTATTTATTATGATGATTTATTTTTGGATGAATATGACATACCACAAGCTCAGATAGGTGTCTCACATAATCCCCACATAGCTGACTAACTGGATGTTCCTGATATCAAGAAATTATACTAAATGTAGTTGGAAGACTCTATCTGAAAGACTAAAATACTATCTTGGAAGCAAAATATGTTGGTATTAGAGCAGCAGAAATAGAAGGAGTAGAAGGCCTCTCAATACTAGGAATAATAACCTCTGCAGGCTTTGGTCTTTCATTTCCAGTTGAAACATAAGGTCCACCATTCTTTGGAGGACTACTCCCATCATAATCTGAATCATCATATGTTAATCCAAGAGGTTTTGAACTTGGGTAATTCTCCCCCATAGAGGATACCTCTCGCTTTTCCTAAGCATTTATATGCTCTTCAAAAAATTCATCATCAATAGATTTTTACTTTAAGTATTCCAAACAAAGATGAATATAACCTAGGAATTTCTCCCATTGAACATGAATAGTAGCAAATTTGACAGAACTAGGGGACCACTCCCCCTTAGCAGATACGCTGACCTCTCCACCATTAGATGCGACATCTTTAATAGGCTTTAAAACTGATATCTACATGGACTTAGATTTGAGTGAACTAGGTATCTCAACAAACCCAACTATAGAAGTTGAAATAGTAGGGGATAAATGAGGTGATTGAATCCTCTCAGCACCATGATCTTAGTCAAGTCCTCCATCATCACTATCCTCAAAATCATCACCATTTTCACCATCATTTATATCCTCTCCATTTCTATTACCATCATCACTTCCATATTTTCCAATTTCCTTATCAAAAACTTCCACAACCTATTTAGAATGTTTAGAAGATGTGATTCTAATCTTCTCATCACCTAAAACCTCTTTTTCATCATCACCACTATCCCTTTCACTTAACAAACTCTCCCTACATGATAGAGGGTAAGGTGGAATCACTGGTCCAAAAGTCATAGTAGGGATCTTTGGGATGTTTGGGTCACTATCCTACTCCACTGAGGTATCCACCTTCTCATCATCAACTAATTCCTCTTATTCTTCCTCATTAGAGTACTCAAATAACTCATCTGACTCTAATCCAAGAACCACTAAATTCTTTGGTTAGGTAGGATGATATATGGGATTAAAATACTCATATAAATTTTCATTATCTCTAACCCATTTCATCATCCAAGGGTTTCAAATAAACCTTATCCTTTTACAAATCACTTTACTTATATAGAAACCTCCACATTTAACCTGAGCTTCTTACTCCTCACCCATCACAAATTTTGTTTCCAAAATATCATAATTTAACATATGATAAATTTGAATGTTGGATATAGGGGATAACTTACACATATCCATAATGTGTACCATACGGTATCTGTATAGGTTCATCTTCTCCCCTCATTTTATATGGAACATGGGGTACAAATCTTGATATCATATGGTATTGAATTCCCCTTTCCTGGGACATAACAAGTGATGAAAAAACATAAAGATAATCTTACATTACCCATTGAACTTAGTATAAGTAGGTCTCCTCAGAGTTCTATCTCAAGTTAGATCAAGAAAACCATCCTCATATCTAAACAATTCACTATCATGGGGTATCATACCTTGATAATCACTAAACACTCCATGATGTGACACATTCAAACTTCATTCCCATTCCTTTGATGAAAAAGAAATCTAATTTCCATATATCATACTTCATATAAAATCCTTATTCTTCCCAAAACTGAACTTGATATACTAATAAAATTAATGAAACAACCAAGGATAGAAAGGTTGGTCATTCCAATAGAACCAATCTTCCCATCCCTGGTCTTGGATCACCTTTAGCACTAACGATTTACTTGAAATAAACCACTTCACATCCACCAATTTTTCCAAAACTACAATATTATTTTCAAGCATTCGGTTCCGTGTCTTGATAGTAGGTCAGTTCAGTTATCCTTTTGATTTCTTCATAGGCCTCAATTCCTTATAAGACAACTTATCAAGGCTCTAAACTTAAACCATTTTAGTGGAATAAAGGATAAGCAAGAGAACAAGAAGGCTGAAGCCCGTGAGAGAAGGAAGGTGAAGCGGTTCGGGAGAAGGTGTGTGAGAGAGAGTGACTCAAATTCAAACATAAGTTCGATATATAATTTAGGGATTCAAAATAATATAATAAAATGAATATATTAAATGGAATAATAATTTTTAAAAAATTGTAATGGCATCTGCATTTGAAATAGAGACTGGTGACTCTTCATACGGTTACTCACCAATAGTGACACACCAATGACATCTCATCTAATGGTGACTTTCCAATGGTGAATCACCAATGGATTCTCATCCAATAGTGAATTTCCAACAACATCTTTTCTAATGGTTAATTTCCAAACACTTAAAGACTAAAAAAATTAATCATACCTAATCATGTTTGATGTAGCTTAATCTCTCAGAATTCAATGGTTTTATAAATATATTACTAATATAATGTTTAGTTCCTATAAATTCAATAT
The DNA here is from genome assembly GCA_963277665.1 of Viscum album. Taxonomy (NCBI): domain Eukaryota; kingdom Viridiplantae; phylum Streptophyta; class Magnoliopsida; order Santalales; family Viscaceae; genus Viscum; species Viscum album. The sequence goes on along the minus strand of OY728139.1, from coordinate 760,199,744 downwards.
TTATATAACACTTTTGAAAATTATCCCTCTAAAATTGATGTCTCAAATCAATATGTGTTGTTCTATAATGAGACAGGGGAATCTTACAAATATTTATCATGCTTATTTTGTAACAATTTATAGGTACATGTCTGAATTAATATCCATATTCTAGAAGAGTGTGTTTCATCCACAAAATTTCAGCATAGAATCTACCTGTAGCTATGTATTAAGCTTTAGCAGTAGAAAGTGCAACAAAACATTATTCTTTACTACACCAAGATACCAGTGGCTTTCCCAAAAGATGACATGTTCCATAGGTTCTTTTTCAGTCTAACTTACAACCCCCAAAATCAGCATCTGAATAACCCACTAAGTCAAATGCTTGTCCTCCAGAGTAGAACAATCCTAAATTGTTTTTATATTTGAGGTATTTGAAAATCCTTTTAACAACATGTAAATCTGACTCTTTAGGGTTTTCTTGAAAATGAGCATGCACACACACTAAATATAATATTATTTCAGGTAGCAGTTAAATGTAGAATACTTTCAATCATACCTATGTAACTAGTTAGATCCACTGGATTTCTAGCTTCATCATGATCCAACTTACAGGTGGTACTCATGAGAGTGTCCCAACATTTAGTGTTATCTAAACTAATACATTTTAGAAGTTATTTAGTGTACTTACATTGATTTAAGATAATTCCAAATTTATTTTTGAAAAAATTGAAAACAAAGATAGAATTTTAGGTCACCCATTAAACTCATTTCAATTTCATTTTTCATCATCTTAGAAAAATCTTTATGCAAAGAATTTTAAAATATCTAAATATAATATCATCTACATAGATTTGAACAACTAAAACATATTTTGAAATTATTTTTATATTTAAATGGTTAGGAACAGTTATACCTTTTGAAAACCCATTAGAAATTATAAAAGATTCAATCCTATCATATCGGGATCTATAATCTTATTTTAAAGCATAAAAATATTTTTTTAATTTTAAAACATGATTTGGAAAATATGGATTTTTAAATATAGGGGGATGTTCAAAAAAATCATTCTCAAGAATATAAAAATTCAACAAAACACTTTTGAAATCCAAATGTGCTACATAAGCTAGCAGTAGATGGCTTCATGTATAGCCACTGGTGAAAAAGTTTCCTCATAGTCAATATCCTCCTCTTGACTATACCATTGTGTAACCAACCTATCTTTATTTATTACTATAGTTCCAGGTTCTTCAACCCTGTTTCAAAACACCCATTTAGTGACTATAGATAGAGTGTATATACTTCTAACTTAAAGTTCCCAAACATTATTTCTTTCAAACTAATTAAGTTCCTCTTTCATTTCCATCACCTAGAATTCAACATTAATTTCATCATTGATGTTCTTAGGTTTAATCTATGACTAGAATGCTTGATGTCCAACCTAATTACTAAGAGATTATCTCGTATGATTACCTATATCTAGGTCCCCAAATAAAACATCTATAGGATGGTATCTATGAGTCCTAACAACTCTTGAAATAGAAGGTCTAGAAATATCATGGTCTTTTATATATTCAAGTTTGGGTTGTGAATGTTCCTCATAACTGGATTATCTTTTTACATGATTTATAGAAATGTCAAAATATATGGCATTGATCTCCATAGTTGAAGAATAATCCTAAAGGTTTTCTAAAGGTGTTTTAGGCACATGTGGGCCTGTTTCATCAAAATTGACATGAACAGACTCTACCATAATCTTGGTTCTTTTGTTAAACACTATATACGATTTACTGGAAGTTGAATAACCAAGGAAAATTCCTTCATCACAATTGGAAGTAAATTTTTCAATATTATCCCTAGTGTTAAGAATAAATACTTTGCAACCAAAAAACTCTAAGGTAATTAACCTTTATACTTCTATTATTCCATAATTCATAAGGGTTTTTATTTAATAGAGGTATAATTAAAACTCTATTAATTATATAGTAGGATGTATTCACAGCCTCTTCCCAAAAGTAAATAGTAAGATCATACTCATTGAGCATTGTTTGGGAAATCTCTTGAAGTGTCCTATTTCTTATTTCTACAACACCATTATATTATGGGGTTGTATGAGTAGAAATGTTATGATTATATCCAGTTTGTTAGAAAAAAAATTCAAATTCATAATTTTCAAACATACGACCATGATCAATTTTTATGGTCTTAATCCTAAGTTCATTAAGAGTTTCTATAGATTTATCATACATGTTAAAGTAAGAGTGGGATTATATTTTGTGAGCTTGAAAGAATACCCAAGTATACCTAGAAAAGTCATCTACAAGGACATAAATATAGTGCTTCCTAGTTAGACTATAAACTCGAGATTGTTCGAACAAGTCCATGTGAACCAACTTTATGGGTTGATAAGTTGAAACTTATTTCATTTATTTGAAATATATCTTTTGTTGATTCCATTTTTGATAGGGGTTATAGACTTTATCATTTGATAATTCACATTTAGGTAGATCTGTTACTAACCCTTTACTAGTTAGCTTTCTCAGTGAGTGAATATTGCAATGGCCTAGTCTCCTATACCAAATCCAAGATTATTTATGAATTTCACTTAGACAAGAAATATTTTGAGAAAATAAAGATTCTAAATTAACAGCATAAACATTACTATTTTTCAAAGCATTAAACACTAATGAACTTTTAGAATACAAAACCATTGCAATAATTCTTTCAAATTTAATATAAAAACAATCATCACATAACTATGAAATGCTAAGAATATTGTACTTAAAACCATCTATAAATAATACTTTAGAAATTAAAATTGAGTTAGAATGACCGATTTGGACCAGGCTAATTATTTTCCCTTTGGTATTTTCACCAAATGTGACAAGTCTGCCATCCTCTTTGATAAGATTCTCGAAACTTGAATAATCTTTTTTCAGGTTTCTAGAACCACCACTATCTAGGTAACATTGATTCTTACTAGATATTATTAATTGGGTTCCCTACAAAACAATTTTTACATTAAAAATGTTTTTGGTAACCAAATCTTATGGGGTCTAGAAATGATAGTAATTAATACTTTAGGAACCCATAATTTCATAATAGGTTTCATATAAGAAGATTTTAAACATTTATAAATAAAGACACTATTATTTATATATGAGTAAAATCTATTATCGTCACTTAAACTAGGAATGAAACTATTTTTAACTATTCTCCTATGTCTGGGTTGATACCTTATACTAGTAGTGTATTTAGGTGCAGTTTTTTCCTAGCATTGGAGTGAGAGAATTTCTCATATTAATGAATCTATCTAGATCTTTCATGAGCTTCTCATTAGAAAATTTCAATTCAGTATTTTACTTCAATATTTGAGAATTTTTCTCTTTCTTTACAATAAGATCATATTTAAAATTAACAGTCAAATCATGTTGATTCTTTATTATTTCCTAATTATCTTTAAACTCATTGAAAGTATCTTCTAGGATGTTACAATATTCAAAAATATCCTCAATAGTCATGTTATCATCATTTTTTTCATCTCCATATTGATTAAAAATATGTATAGGATAAGTATGAAAGAAATTGGAAACCTCATATGTGTTTTTCATAAAAAAAACATGTTATCTCTATCATTTTTTCTTATTCAGTAGTTTTTAAATCACTTGAGCTATCTTTAGAAGCACTCTAAGTTGATTTTAAATCTTTATTTTATCTCCTATCATTTTCATCATATTTATTTTGGTATTTCATCTTAGGATAGTCCATTGTGACATTCCCTTTCCTTTACAATCAAAACAAACAATCTCATTTTATGTGTCATATATCTTCTAATATTACTTCCAATTTTCTCTATTATCATACTAATATTTATAAGTTGGTTTCCTAAAGAACCTTATCTTATTATAAAACATATTAAATCTTATGGACATATGGGTGATGATATTTATATTTTCATGACTTATTATATACTCCCTTTACTGATTTTATATGAAATGTGCATAATGTGTGTGAAATATTAATATTTTAATGCTAAGTATAATTTTTGAGCATTTTTTAGAAGTAGTCCAATTGATTCAGTTTACTATTTTATTTATAACTCCCACCTTAGAGATAAAACTTGTGTGGTTTATGTTTTTTAGGATTCCTAATTCAATATAAAACATTTCACTATAAGGGATCATGGGCTAATTCTTCCATTTTAAGGCCCATATGGACCACACAAGGAGGCCTACAAAATCTGTGAAGAAATTGGACCAGCCATGAAGATTTAATTGCTGGGATCAATCAAAAAGTCCAAATTCTTTTATTCTCACCCAAAGTTAGGGGGATAATTAAACGAGTATTGGATAAAAATTTCAAGGCCCAAATCTAAATACAAGGGGCCCAACTAATTCTTTGAAACTCAACCCACATTTTTGGTCGGGAATTAAAATCAGTACAGTGTTGATGACATGGATCCTGATCTAGACATCATTTTGAGCTGATATTTTGCAGTGTGAAATAAGAGATATAGTTGGTCGACTTTGTTTAAGACATAATTTGGTTTTTAAGGCATATTACTATTCAAAAACCCTTTCATATTTTGGACATCAAAAAGATTGGATTGAAATGGAAAGATTAAGTTTGTTTAATCAACCGGGCATAACTTTGGATAAATAGATCCAAATGACTCCAAATTTTGAGAGAGGTCGGAAAAATTTATTATATAAAACTTTGAAGAAGGAGATATCTCGAGATTCGGCTATTTTCAAATCCAACACGGCGATGCAATTGGAGGGAAATATTGGGAATGAAAACTATCCACTTCTTTGGGCTATAAATGCATCCCCTCCTCTCCTTCAAGGGGGGTGGAATTTTAGAAGAGAGGAGATCATATTGGCACGACCTAATCCTTGAAAAAGTCTTGGGAGGACCTTCCATACTCAAATTTTTACTTAAGAGACTTTTCCTCCTCTCTTTGTTTTCATTTACTTTTATGTTCTTCATTGTTGTAATTTTGTAAGTCCTATCTTTTGTAATTCTGTTTTAATGCAAGTTTATTCTTCAATATCTCTTATTCTCATACACATCATATAGTTTAATATTAATGTTCTTAAAATAGTTTAAATATAGTGGAATCCCCTTCCCTTATTTTTCTTCCTCATTCAATCGAAATTCTGTTCTTAATTCTCATTATCGTTTGTGTGTGTGTTCAACGCACCACTCTTTTCTTATCCCTTTCTTTTCCTTCTCTTCTTAATTTATCATAATAATCATTATAACCAGATTACTAATCATTTAAATGTCTAAGTAAATCTACCATTGGGGTGAGTTATAAATTGGGTATATTAAGTGATTGAGAGCCTTTGCTCGATGAGTATTCTTTGAGTTAATATTGTGCATGTTGAATTTTATATGTCATGGATTAATGAAATGTTTGTTTTAATTTGTGGATTCCATGGATTATTGGAACCAAAAATACACTACAATAAAAAATTAATGGTAATTATTAGAAACCTAAGTTATTTTACGGCTTGGATTAAAGCTTTAACAGTTGGGAATTCCGATCAAAACATCTTGTGAAGTGGGTATTAATTTAATGCAATATAAAGCAAAGCTCAAGGATGCCATAAGCTTAAATCCCCAATAATGAACTCACCCAAATATTTATCAATTTTTTAAATCAAACATCATGCATTAATTATTTCATAAGCTCTGAAAACAAACCCCCCAATCAAAATACAATCAACTAAAAAAATGATTATGAAAAAAGTATCATCGTAGAGGATTCAACCCGAGTGCTGCTATACACATTAGCAGAGCACCAGAACCCTGACCGGTCGATAGGAGACAATCGGCCATGCATTTAAAATGGCATTGTTGCCGGGTATAGTGCTTTAAATAGTAATTAGTTTCTGGTTATTGTAAAAAAATATAAAAAAATATAAAAACATTGAAAAAAATACAAAGAAAAACCCGTCTTCTCATAAAAATCATAAATAGAAAACAAACAAAGAAAACCCCGTCTTACTTTTTCTTCCAACATCATTCTAAATGACTTGAATCCTCCCAAACAATCCCTCAGATTTGTTTGACCCTGAAATTGAGCAAACTCTTCACCCACTTAGGAGGAACATAAGATATAATCAAATAATTCAAGAACCAGTCCTTGTCCAACCAATTTAATTAGATATGGATAATCCTAGGGAAAAAACACTTAAAGAAATTGTTTGCCCTGATATAAATTACCAACCTCTTAGCATTCAATATTCAAACATAGTGGCTGATTTCGAACTCAAATCGGGTTTGATTCATCTGTTCCCTCATTTCCACGAGCTAGCAGGTGAGGATCCACATCTCCACCTTAAAGAGTTTCAAGTAGTGTGCTCTACCATGAATCCTCAAGGGGTTTCTGAAGAACAAATCAAAATTCGAGCATTCCCTTTCTCCCTAGATGAAATTGCTAAGTCGTGGCTTTACTACCTACCTCCTGGTTTCATAACCACATGGAATGACATGAAGCAACTATTCCTAGAGAAATTCTTTCCTACTTCTCGTATTACTTCTATCCGAAAGAAAATAAGTGGTATCCGTCAGTTCCCAAGTGAATCACTCCGTGAATACTAGGAGAGGTTCAAAAATCTTATTGCAACCTGTCCACACCACCAAATTCTTTACCAACTCTTGATCCAATACTTCTATGAGGTGTTATTGGCTATGGAGAGAACTCTCATTGATGCCTCAAGTGGTGGTGATCTTGTTGATAAAACTCCTGCAGCTGCAAGAGATCTCATAAGTAGCATGGCTGCAAACACACAACAATTCCATACTCGAGCACATGATCGCGTCAAAGAAGCCCAATATAATCAATCAATTGAGTCGTACAAGATGACTGAGTGGATGAGTGAACTTACAGGTCTTGTGCGACAACTATCTGTGGCTACCAAATTCCCAACCTAATCTTCTTCGCAAACAATGTTTCCTGGACCTGTCAAAAACTGTGGAATCTGCAACTCTTCATCTCATCCAACAGACACATATCTAAAACTTCAAGAGGATCAATCTGATTCATCTGGACCAATAGAGCTCAATGCATGATATGCTCAGCGGAACACTAACCGTCAACTATCAGGTTAATTTGTTAGAAACTTCAACCAACCTCACTCTGAGCCCTTATCTTCTTCCTATAACCAAGTCCTTAGGTATGGTAATCCCATATCTCATCCCCCTCAATTCCCTCCTCAAAACCCAAACCAGTTTCAATATGTTCAAGGCATTGGTAACTTCCAAAAACCTTATCCTTTTATTCCTCAACCTCAAAGGAACAATCCTCCTCCTGGATTCCATTATCCTTGTGAGCCTTCCCAATTCCAAAACCAATACAATCACTTTCTCAAGAACCAAAATCTAGGTAATACCAATACGGGACAAGCCTCTTCTTCCAAGAAAACATGGGAATGTGCAGTGGAAGATCTTGCCTCCTTCACCCGTTCCAGCCTCAAGAACACTGAAACCCAAATTGGTCAACTTGCATCCCACCTTAGTCAGTAGAAACCATACAATTATTCCCAACTCCGAGCTCAACCATTACCCAACCCCAAGGGTAATGTAAGTGCAATTTCACTTAGATCGGGAAATCAAATTGCTATGCCTCAGGATAAGTCCTCCAACCCTCATTTGAATGTTGAACTAGAAAATAAAAAGAAAAAGAAACTTGAAAAGGAACATGAATCAATTCCCTCACCTCCTTCCATTACACTAAGGAATCCAATTCCTTTTCCTCAAGCTGTTTCTAAACCATATAAGTCCTTTAAACCTGATTTTGAAATGCTCGACATGTCTAGACGTGTTGAAGTCAACATTCCTCTCTTAAATGCCTTTAAAAAAATTCCTAAGTATGCCAAGTTTCTTAAAGAATTGTGCACCCACAAGAGGAAACTTAGGACCTTTGAAAATGTTTCCACCCAGCAGTCTATTCCCATAAAGTGCAAAGATCTAGGGACCTTTACGGTTCCATGAAAAATTGGAAGTTAAAACTTTGATGATGCACTCATAAACCCAGGAGCCTCAATTAATGTCATGCCTAAATCCATATTCTCCAACCTTGGTCTAGGTCCCTAGGACCCAACGGGTGTTGTCATTAAGTTAGAAAATCAAAGCACAGCCAGTCCTGAGGGAATAATTGAGGATGTCCTTATTCATGTGAATGATCTTATCTTCCCTGCTGATTTCTATGTCCTTGACATGGAAGGTGAGACAACCTCTTCTCTATCTCCCCTAATTCTAGGAAGACCATTCCTCATGAATGCTAGAACTAAGATTGATGTCCATTCAGGCATCTTATCCATGGAATTTGGTGACCAACCGGTCAAATTCAACATTTTCCAAGCTATGCGATACCCATACGAGGATCACTCTGCATTCTTAATCCATGCTTCGGAGGACACTTATAATAGTCAATTCCATCATGTTCATCCTGTTCTAATGATAAAGGATCTTGTGAAATCTGCACCATGATTAACTAAGTCATAAATGGTGAAGTTGATGTGGACCTTTAATTCATAAACTCCATCAATCTAGAGGAACTTGAAAACTCTCTTTAATCCCATGTCAACTCTGATCTCTACTGCTCCACCTTGGAAAGTATTACGGAGAATGAATCTGAAGCAACTGAAGTCCCTTCTTCCATTCCCAAGTTTTCTAACCAACAAATAAAAGATGAGACTGATATGAAACCTCTTTGTGAACACCTAAAATATGAATTCCTTTTCCATGATCACTCTTATCCTATCATTATATCTTCTTCACTTACCGAAACTGAGGATTCCAAACTTTTACAAGTGTTAGAGGAAAACAAAAAGGCCTTAGGGCGGACCCTAGATGACATTCCAGGAATCAACCTTGCCCTTTGCATGCATCACATCCATCTTGAGAAGTCATCCAAACCAATCAGACAACCACAAAGAAGACTCAATCCACCCATACTTGAGGTAAATAGGGAATAGATTGCCAAGATTCTTCAAGCTGGTATTATCTACCCAATTTCTAATAGTGAATGGGTTAGTCCAATTCAAGTTTTACCTAAGAAGGGTGGGATAACTGTTGTCACAAATGAACATGGAGAGGTAGTCACAACTCGAGTGAAAAACAAATTGTGTGTGTGCATCGATTATAGGAAATTGAATGTTGAAACAAGAAAATATCACTACCCTCTTCCATTCCTTGATCAAATTCTGGAACGATTAGTTGTAAAGTCACATTATTGCTTTCATTATGGATACACCGACTACTTCCAAATCCCAATCACACCTCAGGACCAAGAAAATACTACTTTCACATGCCCCTTTAGAACATATGCAAATAGAAGAATGCCTTTTGGCCTTTGTAATGCTCCTGCAACATTCCAGAGAAGTATGATGAGTATCTTTTCATAATTCATTGAACACTGCATGTAAGTCTTCATGGATGACTTCACCATTTAAGGTGAGTCATTTGAATCTTATTTTAATTCACTCTCTCTAGTCCTTCAAAAGTGTATCAAGTGTAACCTTGTGTTAAATTTTGAAAAATGTCACTTCATGGTTGCAAATGAGATTGTTCGAAGGCACATAGTTTCAAAAGAGGGTATTTAAGTTGATCCTGCCAAAATTGAAGTGATCCAATCCCTTCCTAAACCCAACTCTGTTCGAGACATCTGTTCATTCCTCAGCCATGATGGTTTCTATCGGCAATTCATCCATAACTTTAGTAAAATTTCCCTCCCACTCACTCGGTTTCTCCAAAATGATGTCCCTTTCCATTTTGATGAGGTTTGCAAGAGATCCTTCATTGAACGCAAAAATTCTCTTACATCTACCCCAATAATCCAACCCCTAGATTGGTCCTTACCCTTTGAGTTGATGTGTGATGCTTCTGATAGAGCCGTTGGGGATGTTCTTGGTCAAAGAAGAGAAAATATTCCTCATGTCATTTATTATGCCTCAAAAACAATGGATGAATCTCAATCTCACTACACTGTCACTAAAAAGGAACTTTTAGCAGTGGTTTTTTCCTTAGATAAATTCTGGACCTATCTCTTAGGTGCCAAAATCATCATCTTCACAGACCATTCTACTATAAAGTTCTTACTCAAGAAAAGTGATTCCAAACCGAGGCTAATAAGATTGATCCTAATGCTCCAATAGTTTAACCTTGAAATAAAAGATAGAACAGGAAAAGAAAACACTGTGGTTGATCACTTTAGTAGAATTTCTAATTTTTCTCATTCTGAAATCATCAATCCAGAATTCCCCACTAAGCACATTTCATCTCTCACTCCAAAAATACAATGGTATGCCCCAATTGTAAATTACTTTGTTTTTGGTGTTTTTCCAGAAATTTTTTCAGAAGAATATAAAATGAAGTTGAAAATTGATTCAAAACACTATTTCTGGGAAGAAAATAAACTTTGGAAAACTGGGGCAGATATGGTAATTAAAAGATGTGTTGATAAAGATGAACATTCCTCTATCTTAGAATCCTGTCACTCAATGCCTGGTGGTGGCCACTTTGGACCACAAAGGACCTCCCAAAAGGTCCTAGACTCTAGATTCTTCTGGAATTCACTCTTCAAGGACTCACATGAGTTCTTTCAATCATGTCCCACTTGCCAAAATTTTGGCACAATTTCCAATAGAAATTAAATTCCCCAAAAGCCTTTAATTTTCTGTGAGATCTTCGATGTTTGGGGCATCAATTTCATGGGACCATTTCCCACATCCAATGGACTCTCATATATCCTTCTTGCAGTTGATTATGTTTCTAGGTGGGTCAAGGCCAAACCCACTAGAAAGGATGATTCACATACTGTTAGTGAGTTCCTAAAGACACACATCTTCCACAGATTTGGCACGTCTCGTGCCTTGATCAGTGACTTAAGAACCCATTTCTATAATAGAACCATGGAATCTCTTTTGAAAAATAATGGGGTTGTACATAAAACTTCAATTGCATATCACCCCCAGACAAATGGCATGGATGAACTTTCGAATAGAGAAGTGAAAAGAGTGCTTGAGAGAATTGCAAAACCCACCAGAAAGACTGGCCTGAAAGACTTGGTGAAGCACTTTGGGCTTATCAAACTGCCTATAAAACACCCATTAGGATGTCTCCTTTTAGGCTAGTTTTTGGTAAAGCATGTCATATTCCAGTTGAAATCCAACATAAGTCATTTTGGGCAGTGAAAACTTGTAATTTTGATCTTGAAAAATCCGATGAAGAATGATTGTGGCAATTGGATGAACTGGAGGAGCTTCGACTTGATTCTTATGAGAATTATATTCTCTACAAAGGAAAATACAAGGTAATCCATGACAAAAATATCCTGATAAAGGTATTCCATGAAGGTGAAAAGGTATTGCTCTTCAATTCTCGATTTCAGCTTCACCCAGGTAAGCTTAATTCTCGTTGGGAAGGTCCTTTTGTTATTACTAATTTTTACCCATTTGGTGTAGTGAGGGTCCAAGACCCCTCTTCCAAAAGGACATTCATGGTTAATGGACATCGATTAAAGAATCACCATGAAAGGACACACATCCTAGGAACCACATCAACTTCCATCTGATCCCCAACTTCGGTAGTTGACCCACCACTGGATGGAGATGGCAACCCACCAAATCCAAACCAGGGGGTACTCTTTCCCTTTAACTCTCTCTCTATCTCTCTCTATCTCTTCTTATTCCTCCCTCATTCTAATTTTTTTACCACCTTCCACATCAATTTTGTTTATTTACTCTTTCTCTTTTGTATGGGTGTGTCTTTATAAAAAAACTAAAAAAAACTTAAAAAACAAAAAAAAAAAAATTAAGAAACAATATGAAAAATTAAGAGTAATGCTTACTCACCCTCCAATTTTCAAATTTTGTCTAACCATTTTGGGGAGTCAAAAGACATGTTTTTATCTAAAAAATTTTGTATTTTCATCATGACTTTGGATAAAGAATTTTGTGTCAAAACCAATAAATTTTTAATGCTCAATTTTTGATTTTGAAAATGATTTTCCCCAACTGTGAGAACCAATATTAGATTTCATGCCAAGGCTAACTATGGCCATCTTTTCAAAATGAGTTTTTTTTCACCTCTATTTGTGAATCTTGAGTTTGTGGACCATTGAGATGAATTTCCTACTTTAGTGTGTATTAATATGATAGAGGCATTTTTCTGAACCACATGAGAATTATAATAGCCAAATAGACCCCCATTAACCGTACATTAATCCTCCTTTTGAAAGCCCCTTCGAGCCTATTAAAACCTTTTCTTTGATATCCACATTACAAGCCCAATACGTTTTCCCACCCAATATCAACATGGATTTTCATTGCATAATTTTTTGAAATTTAAGTGTGGGGGGAATGGATTTCATTGTTTGGGTACCCTATTATTTATTTTCAACGAGTTATCATATGATTGAAGAAAGAATCCATTTTAGTGTGGGGGAGAGGTTGTCATTCAGTGTGTTTTGGGTAATGTAATGTAATTCCATATATGTAATTTTGTAAATGTTATTGACAAGTGTTCAAAAAAATCAAAAATGATGAAAAAAATAAAAAAAATGAAAAAATGGGTTGTGTCTTGGTTAGGTCATAAATCACTCTTCCTCAACCTTTGATCTTGTTATAACTATTACAATTAGTGTCATGAGGAGATCAAACATGGGTTGGGATATGAGTGTGAGATCTGTTTCAAGGTCAAATTTTGAAAAAACAAAGGAAAAAAGGAAAAGAAAAGAAAAGAACACTTGCATTATATTCTTATTGGGAGAAGTTTTGTGTTTTGTAAATATTACATCTTCTCATTACCTTAATATTTTCTTCCTCTATTGTGTCTTTATTCACTCAATCATTACCTTGTAAATATGTGTTTGAATTTCCTTCCATGTTTTATTTCAAAAAAATGTGCATTTTTTTTTCTATGTTGGTGTTTTAACCCTCTTCTTCTATCTCTTGGACATTATATTCCTACCGTCCCATAGACACCTAAAACCCCTTAAAAATACATCTTGATTCTTGTGCACTTTTTATAGGTATTGGAAGATGAGATCTCTTTCAAACTCTAAGATTTTCACTTTTGGTTGGTGAAAGAGTGAACCTCCACAAATGAATTTTATCATCTTGAGAGGTGTGAGTTTTGAGTGTCCACATTTTCCATTTATAAATTTGAGCATGAAAAAATGAATTAGTTTTGGAACATTTTTTCTGTAACAACTTGCGGTGGAATTCAAAATGGATGAGTGAAATAGTCTAAACCTCCCCTGATTGGAGAAAACAAAATTTTAATATCTGTTGGTGAGTGAAAATGATTTTGTTATGTTTTTATATTTGTTGCACATGAGGACATGTACAAGAATAAGTGTGGGGGATTTGATGTTATTAATATTTTCATGACTTATTATATGATCCCTTTACTGATTTTATATGAAATGTGCATAATGTGTGTGAAATATTAATATTTTAATACTAAGTATAATTTTTTAGCATTTTTTAGAAGTAGTCCAATTGAGTCAGTTTACTATTTTATTTATAACTCTCACCCTACGGATAAAAATTGTGTGATTCTTGTTTTGTAGGATTCATAATTTAATATAAAACCTTTCATTAGAAGGGATCATGGGCTAATTATTCCATTTTAAGGCCCATATGTACCACACAAGGAGGCCTACAGAATCTGTGAAGAAATTGGACCAGCCATGAAGATTTAATTGTTGGGCTCAATAAGGAAGTCCAAATTCGTTTATTCTCCTCCAATTTTCAGGGGATAATTTTAGTATTATTGGATAAAAATTTCAAGGCCCAACTCTAAATACAAGGGGCCCAACTAATGATTTAAAACTCAGCCCACATTTTGGATGGGAATTAAAATCATTACAGTGTTGATGACATGGCTCCTGATCTAGACATCATTTTGAGCTGATATTTTGTAGTGTGAAATAGGAGATATAGGTGGCAAACTTTGTTGAATACATCATTCGGTTTTGAAGGCATCTTCCTATTCAAAAACCCTTTCACATTTTGGACATCAAAAAGATTGGATTGAAATGGACAGATTAAATTTGATTAATCAACCGGACATAAGTTTGGCTACATAGGTCCAAATGACTCCAAATATTTAGATAGGTCATCCAAATTTATTATCTACAACTTTGAAGAAGGTGATATCTTGAGATTCGGCTGTCTGCATAGCCAAATTGGCGATGCAAGTGGAGGGACATATTGGGAGTGAAAACTGTCCACTTCTTTAGGCTATAAATGCATCCCCCTCATCTCATTCAAGGGGGTTAGCATTTTAGAAGAGAGGAGATAATATTGTCATGAAAAAAGCCTTTCCAAAAGCTTTGGAGGACCTTCCATACTAAATTTTTCACTTGATATACCTTTCCTCCTCTCTTTGTTTTCATTTACTTTTATGTTCTTCATTGTTGTAATTTTGTAAGTCCTTTATTTTGTAATTCTATTTTAATGCAAGTTTTTTATTCAATATCTCTTATTCTCATCCACCTTCTGAAGTTTAATATTAATGTTCTTAAAATAGTTTAAATAAATTTGAATCCCCTTCCCTTATTTTACTTCCTCATTCAATCGAAATTCTGTTCTTAATTCTCATTATCGTTTGTGTGTGTGTTCGACGCACCACTATGTTCTTATACCTTTATTTTCCTTCTCTTCTTAATTTGTCATAATAATCATTATAACCAGATTACTAATCATTTAAATGTCTGAGTAAATCTACCATTGGGGTGAGTCATAATTTGGGGATATTAAGTGATTGAGAGCCTTTGCTCGATGAGTATTCTTTGAGTTAATATTGTGTATGTTGAACTTTATATGTCATGGATTAATGACATGTTTTGTTTAATATGTGGATTACATGGATTATTGGAACTAAAAATACTCTAAAATAAACAATTAATGGTAATTATTATAAACCTAAGTTATGTTACGGCTTGGATTAAAGCTTTTACACTTGGGAATTCCGATCTAAATCATCTTGTGAAGTGGGTATTAATTTAATGCAATATAAAACAAAACTCAAGGATTTCATAAGCTTAAATCCCCAATAATTAACTCACCCCAATGTTTATCAATTTTTTAAATCAAACATAATCCATTAATTATTTCATAATCTTTGTAAACAAACCCCCCAATCAAAATACAATCAACTAAAAACAAACGACTATAAAAAAAGTATCATCACCGAGGATTCGACCGGAGTGCTGCTATACACATTAGCAGAGCACCAGAACCTTGACCGGCCGATAGGAAACAATTGTCCGTGCGTTTCAATGGGCCATATCTTCATCACTATTAGTTGGTGATTCTTCATCACCTGAACTTTTAACTTGAGCCTTCTTTTTTTTGAGGTGGTGAATTTGAATGCTATAGACTTTATTTTTGGTTCATCTTCCACTTCTTGTAATAGGTATCTCCTTAATTGGTAGCTTACTAATATCATATGATTCTATAATTGAGATTGAGGTTCCTCTCTAGCATTTTAGAAGAAACCTCAATAGTCTCATCACTAGGCCTTTGTGATAGATAAGATTCCCTATTGAAGGCATTGTATTCATTCTCTCATTGAACCCAAGATACAAGTCAGAAATAAGATCATCATGTTTCATCTTAAAAGTATCATATTTAACTGTGTAGATATTCAATCACATTTATTTAACATTAGTTATTCCTTCATGAGAAATAGCTAAATTTTCCCATATTTTAGAACCAGTTGTGCATGCTGATATTCAATTGAATTCTTCATCACCCAAAGCATAGTAAAGAGAATTCAAAGATTTAAAATTGTTATTATAAGTTGTTTTACTATAATCATCCCATATATTTCTCACAATCATAGGTATTTCATATTTATCAACAATAGCATCCTAGATTTCAAAACCCATGCTCTCAATATGAATTTTCATATTTATTTTCGACTGAGAATAATTTTTCACATTAAATAAAGGTGGTATATTGGTAACAAAACCTTATTTTCTATTATCCATTAAAGAACTAAATCTAGATTAAACATAAATATATGATATTTAAAACACAAATAAAATCACATTTGAAACAATTTTTAAAACTTTGATACCAAATATTGATCGGAGTGAGTAACTCAAGAGGGGGGTGAATTGAGTTCCCAATAAAAAAATTTGTTAAAAAAAGTTTAAATAAAAGCCCCAAATTAAAATAAATTCACCCATTTAATCAAAACAGTAGTTTGATACAATTATGAACTGTTAAAATATTTCTCAGTGCTTGATTAGTGCGTAGATAAAAAATTTTGAAAATTAATTTAACTTTTGAAATCAATTTACTCAATAAAATACTTATATAAACACTAGTTATGATTAACTATCAAAGTACCACTTTTATATAGTTTAAAAAAATCTAGATTAAGTATTTGAAAAGAATGAAACAAAACAAAACCATGAAATGGAATAAAACAAGGGGTTCATTATCAATCTAAGAACTAATCTCCTCCACCTATAAATCATACACTTCCAATTTTATTTTGTAACTATAATTTCATCCACAATATGGATCAACTATACAAACAAAAAATTACAAGTTGTACATTCCACACAGGGACCACTTCCATAGTAAATATGGGAAGAAAATCAATCACAGGCCACATAGGTACATCTCCCACACACACGTGGGTAAGCAGGTAAAAAGAGATAAAATATAATATCTAGTATTCTCCAGTTATAGTGCATGAGATAGTGTGTTTTGATAAACAGATCAAACAAAAAACTACTCAAATGTAAAAGAAAACAACATAAAGAGCAGGAAATATGATATAAAAAAGGTAACACTGGTCAGTTTGTAGTGCTTTAGATGCTTGAGTATCCTCAAATGTGGTTTAGTGAGGATCTTGAACTATTTCTTGGAAATTAATAGTAGAAAATAGCATCACAAAGGATTACTTTTCTCTATGTAGGAAAGGAACTTGATCTTAAATGAGTTACACTCTTTCATAGTTGAAGGTCAGTAAGAATTTAGTGTGTAAATCCTCTCATGATGATACGTTTAGTATTAAAAAAATCACTCACATAGTTCATGATCACACATAATCCACACACGATAGATTATTCTGAGAATATAAAGTGATGCATGAATGATTGTCTGTTTGAATAATGATCATTGGTATCTTCTGGATCCTTGTACTAAGATTTGAATCCTTCTTGAATGAATCCATATAATACATTAATGAATAATCATTAAATAATACCTATTCATTAATTACAAAAAATATCTTTTAGAATAATTTAATTCAAAATAGGTATAATAACAACGATATCACTTTTGGCGGCATGACATCCGGGCCGCAATATATCCTGGCAGCAAGACATCTTAGCACTAAGACATCTCTGGTGTAAAAAAATCTCTGTCAATAAGAAATATTTGGCGGAAAGACATATTTGGTGTCCATACATATCAAGCGGTGAGTCAGAATGGCGGTGACTCCAGTTGGAGGTGATTTATTTGAATTAACGGTGAGACATGTCTGGCGGCATCTCAAGTCTATTGGGCAGAAATTCTGGTAGTAGCTCAAGTGTAGTGGTGACTCATGTCTAACAACATCTCAACTCTGGTGGTTAGACATTTTGAACTTACAATGACTCATTTGAACACTTATCCAATTTTTCATCAAATTTCCTTACAAATTAAAATGCTCTCGTAAAACAATAAACTCATTGGAAATGTAATAAACATGATCTGTGAGCATTAAAATAAAGAATTTATAATAATAATATAAATAAAATAATTAGTATTGAAAAAATATTTACTAGTTTAAAATTATATTATTCTTAATATATTATGTTGTATTATTAATTAATTACTTATATATTAAATGAAATAATACTTACTATTAATATTAGTAACATTTATAGAATTTAAAATAATAATATTATTAATACTTAATAACTAATTTAAGATGATTTTTATTATACATAAAATTTATAATAGTACTAAGAAGTATTAATATAAATATCAAATAGTAATTATTATTATTACCAAGATATTTATTATTATTAATATTTCTTAATTATTCAAAAATATTTGTATGAATTTCCAATCTTATCAATTTGTTATTTTATGAAACAAAATATAATATATTAGTATGTTTTTAAATAATTTACAATTAATTATATTAAAAAATATAACATGTCTTATTATTTTCTATGTTGATGTCTCAGGTGATCCTCCCTTCCACAACCAATTATATATATAATGTTTCCACATCATGTTTTTCAACACTTATGCTCTGACATATGCATCTCATGTGCATCATCTCTGACACCTACCTCCACATCATCCGATGTGAAAGGTAGTGGATCTATAATATCCACACCTATAGTCTACCCTATCTCCAAGGATAGTGTTTGATGACTAAAACTCTTCCCTTCATATGAAGAATATGGAATCTTGGAAGCAAATACATGCGGATCGGAGGAAAATAATGTTTTCAATGTAATCAAATATGCTTCTATCTCTACAATAAAATTTGACATGCTAAAATACTATGTCAGAATTTGTGCCTCTGGATGTGGTTGTGGATCATATGCAATAGAAACTAGAGGAGCATTTGATTTATCATAATAAACATAATCCTCTTGTGCCACACCTACATCCATAATTGGGTCGTCACCCCTTGACACATCTATATTAGGATCAACACTCTCAACATCACCTGGAACATCAAAATAAATCTCATGATAAATCTCATCCATAGCAAGAAGAATCTCTCTAAATTTTTAATGAAAATAGGCATATTCAAAGGCTCCTATATCTATAGGATCAATGGTGTGAATGAGTTATGCGATATGATCATCCTGTAAAAAAATTATGTAGTTAATTAAAGTTTATAAAAAAACTGTTGAACAATTTATAGAAGAATTATTAACAACTCATGATATCCCCATTTGTGTCATGTAAGATATCTTACTAGGGACATGCGGTACTAGGGACCATAATCTACCTGATATGATAAATTCATGCATACTATGCCACCCCTCACAACTGGGACTCATGTCATCTGTCCCACATCACAATATATTGTGTATGATATCACCTCCAATCAAAGTCTCACTTCCCTGACATCTTCAGGGAATTAAGTGAGGGTAACTAACTAGACAGTATAGGAATGGGTTGTTAGAAGCCAAACTACATCATAAATCTATCATCATGATGACATTAGAATTTTAAAATTGATCATAGGTATGGATTATAGGAAAACAAAGTCTGCGATGTAGGATAATGAACGTCTATCTCTAAAACAAAATCTAACATAATAATAGACTCTGTTTGTGCTTGTGAATCTAGATGTGGTTGTGGCTCATATGCAGTAGGAACTAGAGGAGCATCTAGTTTATCATGATGAACACCCTCCTCTTATTCCACAGCTGCATCTATAATAGGTTCATCACCCCTTGAAACATTTATATCAGGATCAACACCCTCAGCATCACCAAAAACATAAACCAAATCCCACGATAAATCTTGTTCATAAGAAGAAGCATCTTTTTCATGGCTCTATGAAAATATAAATGTTCAAATGAAACTCTATCTGCGGGATCATAGGTGTGAATGAGTTGAGAAAAATGAGCATCCTGCAAAAACAAATTATACATTTAACTAAAGTTAATAAAGAAACTATTGAATAGTGTAAGGAATAATTATTAAAAACTCATGATAACCCCATCCATTTCACTTAATATATATCATTAGGGATAGACGATACCATGTCCCATAATCCAGATGATCTAATAAATACATACATACTCTGTCTCCCCCTCATAATAAGGACTTGTGTCATATGTCCTACATCACAATATATGGTGCATGATATCACATCAAATCAAAGTCTTTATTCCCTAACATCTTCATGGATTAAAGTAATGGTAACTAACTGGGTAGTATAGGAATGGGTTGATAGAATTAAAACTACCTCATAACTCCATCAGCATGATTCCACTAAAATATGAAAATGAATCATAGGTATGACACATGAGTCAACAATAGGAATCATCATACAATAAGGTGGGATACTTTTGATTATAGCTTCAATATATGGCATTCAAGAAACATGAAATATCAAAAAATTAATAATATATTAATATATTAAGACATGTACTATATACATTAATAATTTAACTATATAAATAATAATCACATACATCATCCGGTCAAAGAATATCCAACATAAGTCTGTAACCACGGATGTCATGTCTAGGTGTATCTAAATATCGATGTGCCTGACTCCACCTATAGATAAATATTTTATACTTCTATTTTATAATAGAAAATTAAAAACTGGATTTTCACATAAGAAGGAAAAACATATCATCATCTATGTGGGGAATCTAGTAAAATATCATTTGATAGTGGCACATGAGCTGGTGGAGCTAAGTGAGGTATGCACTCCCATATCCACATATGAATAAGAATAACATATCTGGTAATCTACATCATATCAATCCTATATGCGCTTCATAATGCTATGTATGTATATACAATACATGCAGACCCCCAGCTATACCTCCCAATCTAGTATAAATCCTCCAATAATGGTAAATACATCAAATGAAAAAATGAATTAGAATGATCGATTAAGATAGTGCCACCAATAAGTCTCATAATATATGCATGTGTAAATATCAACATGGTGATCTCAGCAACATCATCAACTAGATGGGAAAATTTCATGTCTATCGATGACATGTGTAATCGGCTCCTAATGATGGACCTTCCATTATCCCAAAACATAATTACTAGTAGTTTGTGAACAAGATCAAATGAATTTGTACCAAATCTGAAACGACCCATACTTTACATACATTTTTAATAATTCAAAAATTGAAGCACACTTATTACAACATATGATAAAACTACAAAGGACCGTATAGGTATAGTGCCTTTAGAAACTGGGAAACATAAACAACTGGTTCATAAATCTTCTACAGTGTCTCCCATTTATTTCATCATATCTAGGGTCCCTTTTAGCATATTCTACTTAATATCCATCTTCCTGACCTGGGGAAAAGAAAACATAAAAGGGTGATCTCAAATGCTCAGCAAGGCAAATAAAGGAAATAAAAATCATATCATATCTTTTTGAAAATCATAACCTGCAAAAGAGATCATAATATCTTAACATGGAACAAATCATAGGAGTGAAAATGAGATCCCCATAATCATAACATAAAACTTGAAACTTTGTGGAATGCACACATAATCATGGAAAATCATTTCTTGTTAGTCATGACTCATCGCCAAGACTATCTTAGTGGACAAAGTCCCTTTCTGAACCGAGTTCACTCCTCGTTTCAGTCCTGTATCACTGAACCGAAATAACCTTCCGTTCCAGCCATGTCTATCTCATGAGATATAAAATCTTTACCCAATGCATTGGAGGGAGATATAGGTCCCACCCATCTTATAATGAATCCTTTCTTATGTGTGCCACATAATCATAAAACATACATCATCGCATAACACATGAAACAAAAATGGGATTCTTGAAACATCATGACATCATAAATCAATTCATATAAGATAAAGGAATTCATAAAAATAATTCCATCACAACATGATCAAATCAATGTAATAATAGGGATAAAAATAGAACCCTTTATTATCTTAGATGGAAAATAATTTTGAAAATCACTTGAACTCCATTCTTGAGGAAAATATCCTTTCTTCTTCAAAAACATTTTTCCTTTCATAACATGTCATACAACTTTAAAATAAAAGAAGTTGATTAAAAATAAACTTGAAAACTTGTAAAGGAAGCTTCTTGGAAACAATGTTTTAAAAATCCATTCATGCCGTATAAGTTAAAAAAAACATTCTTCGTACTTTTGTCGGAAAAGTCAAAAAGTACCTCGTACGAAAAACGACAAAAGATTCCTTTCATATCTTTTACAAAAAACTTACCGAAGGGTAAAATTGGATATAAAATATTGTAGAAGGATGGAAATAATATTACATATTGATGAAACATGGATGTGGATGATAAAATACACCCCAGTAAATACTTACGAATAAACAATCTCGGATAAAAATGAGATTGTGATATTTCCCTTACCTTAGGTCCGATTTGCTTTGTTCGTGTCCGAAGCTCCTGTATAATGGTTTAAATAATGTTATTGACTTATTCCAGAATCATACATATTGATATGATATCATATATGGTCATATTATTAGCTTCTTGTTAGTAATATTTCATTGTTACTTGTTACTCGGGTCTTTATAACTTTTTGTTCTTATGCGTGTTTTGTCGAATAAATTCTTATTCTTATCTTTATGTTATAGATAATTCATTTACATAATGGTATTAGTGTAGTATATACCATATTAATTCATTCAATTCATTTATATAATCATTATGAAATGAAGATCATGTAGAACGAGTCGCATCACATCGTGGAGACGGTATTCCGTACGTACGCACGAGTGATGATATCATTCCTATGATCGTGGAATTGTATTGGAGTATATATATATTATTTCAGTATCAATATTACTTCATAATAATCATATTTAGTTACTCATTACACCATTATAACCATCCTTGTAAGGTGATGGTGGAAAATAGATTACACCACGGCGTGGAGACGGTATTCCGTACGTACGCACGCGTGGTGATTTCATTTTTCCGTAGGATGGATAGAAGGTGAAATAGGGTTGTTTCATATTTATAATAACATATCAGTATGTAAGTAATACTGATGTTATTACTTTATCATGAAACAACTAAAGAAGAAGAAGTTGAAGAAGAAATAAATTGAAAATATCGGTAATGGATATTACCTTTTCTTTGGAACGCCTCTTTGAATCCTCCACTTAAGGAACTATGATTGGTCTTTGGAGAAGACCAGGACCTCTAGGATTATTCTAGGGAAGTGGAGAGGAGAAAATGGCAGGGGTTGGCCGAGCTTGAGTGCTCAAAATTGGTGTGAGGAGGAGGGGGAGGAGGTGCCCTTTTATAAGGGAGGAGAGGGGCACCTTAGGAATATCTCAAAATATTATTTTATATTAAAGTCAAAATCGGTTTATAATGGTTCCAAAGGGTCTTATTTCGAAGATAAAGTGGGGATGGGTCGAAATCCTATCAACCAATAAGATTTAGACAAGTTTAGGGTTTTATTTTAACCTTATCAATTAGATTTAACTCTAAGTTAATTAATTTAACTTTTACCGTGTCTTTTTGTTTTCTTTCACTATATGGTTAATACACTTACTATAACATGCCAAACGAACCCCAAATTGTTTATTATTAATATATATATCCTTATATAAGTCATTTGGCTGAACCTTAGATTTTTAGGAATAAAATAACAATTAATAATATAATATTTGATTTAAAAACTATTTTGTGTCAATTTTGACACTATTTGATATATGATTTGTTTGAAAGTCATAACAGAATTATATGTTCGAAACAAGTTGATTAAATCAACACTAATATATCATAATAACCTAGAAAATTAGTGGAATTCATAAAAAGTCTCAAATTACATTTATTTTGGTGTTTATAACATCAATTATGTCAATATTTCATTAATAAGATAATTACTGCATCATCTTTGTGTCATAAATAAATAAAATTATTTGATGTCTAAAAATTACAAATAAAATACCATCATGTAAGAAATCTTTTTAGATTTCTAATGAATATTTACAATTGAATTTATCTTATGTATAACCCCATAATAAAAATGATTTACTTATTAAACTTTGATTTTAACTATTTTAACCCTTCTTTAAATAAATTAATAATAAATGTCCTAATCTAATCCAAGTGGGCCTAAATGGTCATATTTTATTCCTAAGTTTGCTTTTGGTCGAATTACACTTGTCCAATAGAATTAGGACATGTGTTAGGGTAATATTAATATCATATTTACCCTTAGTTATCCTATTTACTATTAACCGCGGTAAAAATCGTAAAAAGTTACTATTCACCAAAAAATTATTTTCATCCCATTGAACCACATTTTAGTCCTTGATATTAACCGTGTCTCTCGGATTTTCGAAATTCCATTCACAGAAGCGGTAAAATTAAGTTTTATGCAAAATTCTGTTTTTTAACCTACCACTTAGTGGTTTCACTATTCATCAAAAATTGAAAGTTTTCAGAAAAATACCAAAATTTCACCCTTGGCTAATTTCGATATTCTAAGTCCAAAAATGAAGTCCATTTTGAAAAATAAAATTTATAAAATTTTAAAAAGTGGTTATTACTATTCATGACGGCTAGTTTTAATAGCATATTGTTGTTTAGTGAAACTCGGTATTGCGTACGACGCAAGCTATCGAGGAAGGTCGCGATTGCGTGTAAAGCAAGTCAAGCAAGTGTTGTGTAGAAAAAGATTCCTTTGATAATTTATATAACATAAAAGTCTCGGGTGTTACATTCTACCCCCCTTAAAAAGAATTTCGCCCTCGAAATTCGTCACTTTGTAACAAACAGATGAGGATACTTCTCCCTCATCATATCCTCAAGCTCCCATGTAGCTTCTTCAAGTTGGTGGTTCCTCCATAAAACCTTCACTAAGCGAGTGGTCTTGTTTCGTAGGACTTTTTCGCTACGATCCAGAATCTCTATCGGCTGTTCTTCATAAGAAAGATCTTGCTCCAGCGGTACAACTTCTGAGCTGAGTACATGTGAAGGATCTAGTATGTACTTTCTCAGGAGAGATACATGGAACACATCGTGAACTTGAGAGAGATTCGGTGGAAGCGCCAATCGGTAAGCTACCTTCCCAACACGATCCAATATTTCGAAAGGACCGATATATCTAGGGCTCAACTTCCCCTTCTTTCCAAATCTCATAACCCTCTTCCAGGGAGATATTCGTAAGAACACTTTATCACCCACTTCAAACTCTAGGTCTTTTCATCGGTTGTCGGCATAGCTTTTCTGTCGACTCTGAGCTGCTCTTATGTGTTGTTGAATAGATCTGACCTTTTCTGCCATTTCATCAATGAGATCAGGTCCTAATAGCTTTCTTTCCCCAACTTCATCCCAGTATGTTGGAGTCCTGCATTTCTTTCCATAGAGAGCTTCATAAGGAGCCATTTGAATACTGGAGTGAAAGCTATTATTATAAGAAAATTCCACCAAAGGTAGGTGTTGATCCCAACCTCCTTTGAAATCCATAGAGCAAGCTCTCAACATATCTTCTAGGGTTTGAATTGTTCTCTTAGACTGACCGTCTGTCTGGGGATGATAAGTAGTGCTGAAACTCAACTCTGTATCCAGAGTATGCTGAAGACTTCGCCAGAACTTCGAGGTAAATCTCGGATCTTGATCAGATATAATAGAAAGTGGTACTCCATGCAATCTTACCACTTCCTTTACATATATCCTGGCAAGCTGATCTAGAGAGAAATCCTCTCTAATAGGAATGAAGTGTGCAGACTTTGTGAGACGATCAACTATGACCCAGATAGCATTATTGCCTTTGGATGTTTTAGGAAGTCCTGTGACAAAGTCCATAGTGATGTTTTCCCATTTCCATTCGGGTATGGGTAATGGTTGTAACATCCCCTTAGACTTCTGTCTCTCAACTTTAACTTGTTGACAAACCAAGCATCGAGAGACAAATTCAGCAACATCTCTTTTCATGCCATCCCACCAGAAGTACTCTTTCAGGTCCCTATACATCTTCGTGCTTCCAGGATGAATAGAGAATGAAGAACTATGAGCCTCATCCAGCAGCTCCTTCTTTAATTCGGGGATGGGAGGAACACAAACCCGATTCCTGAACTTTATTATCCCATCACAATCAAGGTTGAATTCAGGAACATTTCTCACCTTCTTTTGTAACTCGACATCTTCTTTCTGTGCCTCTTTAATCTTCACATGTATAGATGGTTGAACATTCATTTGAGAAAGATAAGATTTTTCCCATTCCATTATAATTCCAAGATCCATCCTTTGTAAATCCATAAATATTGGATCTTTTGTGATCCTCATCATGGATAAACTAGCATGGTCTTGTCGACTTAATGCATCTGCCACCTTGTTTGCTTTCCCAGGGTGGTAATGGATTGAGCAGTCATAATCCTTAATCAGCTCCAACCATCTTCTTTGACGCATATTCAACTCCTTTTGTGTGAAAATATACTTTAAACTTTTATGATCAGTATAAATATCACACCTTTCACCATAAAGGTAATGCCTCCAAATCTTTAATGCAAAGATTACCGTAGCCAACTCCAAATCATGTGTTGGGTAATTTTGTTCATGGATTTTCAACTGTCGTGAGGCATAAGCTATCACCATATCATTTTGCATAAGAACACACCCCAATCCCTTCTTGGATGCATCACTGTAGATCACAAACCTTTCTCCACTACAAGGCAGTGTGAGCACAGGTGCACTGGATAACCTTCTTTTCAACTCCTTGAAATTCTCTTCACATTCCTCTGTCCAGACAAACTTAACTCCTTTCCGAGTCAACATGGTGAGTGGATTAGATAATCGTGAAAAATCTTTTACAAAACGTCGATAATATCCAGCCAAACCAAGAAAACTTCGGATCTCAGTTACTGCTGTTGGTCTCGACCATCTTTCGATAACCTCTGTTTTTGCTGGATCCACAGATATCCCCTCTTTTGAGATTATATGACCCAAAAATGCAACTTTTTGAAGCCAAAATTCACACTTGGTAAATTTGGCATAAAGCTTCTCCTTTCTCAAGATCTTCAATATAATTCTCAAGTGATCTTCATGCTCTTCCTTGCTCTTTGAATAGACAAGAATATCATCTATAAAGACTACCACAAATTGATCAAGATAGTCTCTAAAGACTCTATTCATTAGATCCATGAAGATAGCAGGGGCATTAGTAAGACCAAATGGCATCACTATAAATTCATAGTGTCCATACCTTGTACGGAAAGACGTCTTTGGTATATCCTCCCTTTTGACCCTTAATTGATGATACCCTGAACGAAGATCAATCTTGGAAAAGTATTGAGCTCCGCGTAGTTGGTCAAATAAGTCATCAATGCGTGGGAGAGGATATTTGTTCTTGATAGTGATCTTGTTAAGTTCTCGATAATCAATGCAGAGTCTCATTGATCCATCTTTCTTCTTAACAAATAGAACAGGTGCTCCCCAAGGTGACGCACTAGGGCGTATGAATCCCTTATCAATATTCTCTTGGAGTTGCTTCTTCAATTCCTGCAACTCATTTGGGGCCATTCTATAAGGTGTCTTTGAAATAGGCAAAGCACCCGGTACGAGTTCTATTGAAAACTCAACTTCACGATTTGGTGGAAGACCCGGTAATTCCTCCGGAAAGACATCATCAAACTCCCTTACAATGGGCATATTCTTAATCGTGAGTTTCTCACCAACCATTTGAGATAAATAACCTTCATTTAGTGGGATCAATACCCATAAGATGGAAGAAATTTCCACTGGAAGGTTATGTTCATCCTTGCATTGGTATACGATCGTAGATTGATCTGGAGTATGAAATGTGACTTCCCTTCTTTGGAAATTGATATGAGCTCCATGTAGAGAAAGCCAATCCATGCCAAGAATCACATCAAATTCCACTAAAGGAAGGATCACAAGATTTGCAGGAAGCACTTTCCCACAAACTTCGATCGGAGAAGAATTATAAACTTTTGATGCGATTGATGTGCCATTAGGTGTTGTCACAGCTAACTCAACATCTAATTGTTGAGGTAGTACGGTGATACCCTTAGAAAAGTCTTCAGAAATAAAAGAGTGGGTGGATCCAGAATCAAATAAAACATTTGCTACTTTAGAGTGGATGGTAAGTGTACCTTTCACCACATCGTTATCGTACTCCACATCGCTGATAGAAATTGCATGTGACTTTCCTTTGTCTTTAGCTTTAAGAGTTTGTTGACGTCGACCATCATCATCAACCCTTGGATTTGGACATTGATTGGCATAATGCCCCATCTCCTTGCACTTGAAACATTGAAGTGTTGTAGGTTCATTCTGTGTATCCCTTCCTTTGTTTGCATCATTAGACATCTTCTTCCCATTATCACGGCATTCAAATGCCCGATGACCTTGCTTTCCACATTTAAAACATTTACTTGTCCCTTTAAGACAACTCCCTCCATGTTTCTTTCCACACTTTGAGCATAAGGAAAATCTCATCTTCTTTTCTGTGTGCTCTTTAGATTTTTCTTTGAATTCCATCTTCCTCTTCTTATCAAACCCATGTGACTGATGGGTTACTCCAATCTCCATCTCGACTTTGAGAGCACATCGAACGATTTCCTCGTAGCTATTGAAGTCTCTTATGGCTAACGCCCTTCGAAGACTTGGTTTTAAGCCACTAAAGAATCGATCGATCTTACTCTCAGGTTGGATAATAATACCAGAAGCGTACCTTGCCAGTCTTGTAAAATTTGCTTCATAGGTACCAACAGATTCATCATCCCTTTGCTTCAGTTCAAGAAACTCTTTCTCCATCTTTGTTCGGAGAATACGAGGGAAGTACTTATTGAAAAATAAGTTCTTGAACTCGTCCCATTCCATAGACTCAATTTCATCCCTTTGCCTCGTATTCTTAACAAGATTCCACCATTGATCAGCATCTCCTTCCAAACGATACACTGCTAGGATGACTTTATCATGTTCAGAACATTGAAAAACTGAAAATATCTTTTCAGTAGTACTAATCCATTGTTCAGCAACTAATGGATCAGTAGACCCGCTGAAAGAAGGTGGACGCTGCCTCATGAAGGATTCAACAGAATGTTGCTCCCTCCTTTGCTCGTTTGGAAATCCTGCATGATTCATAGCTTGAGAAAGTTGTGTGAGCATGGCTACAAGATTTTGCATTCCAGCTCCCATATCGTTTGGTTGCTCAGGGGGACAATCATTGCATTACCCATCGCATTCCGCATTAACACGGTTCCTTCGGGTTCCAGCCATTGACTAAAACCAAGAAGAATAGTGTGAGCAACACTAATTATAATAGGAAACCACATAATTCAAGAATAAAATTTTCATGCTTATGGTCTTATCCTAGGTTATTCAAGGCCATTTCTAAAACACTAAGATTGTGTACTATGCTTAGACTTATCCTTAGGGTTCTTACTAAGGCTTTCACATCCTAGTTTCCAAAGGTTGACTATACCTTTCCTCTGATACCAACTGAAACGACCCATACTTTACATACATTTTTAATACTTCAAAAATTGAAGCACACTTATTACAACATATGATAAAACTACAAAGGACCGTATAGGTATAGTGCCTTTAGAAACTGGGAAACATAAACAACTGGTTCATAAATCTTCTACAGTGTCTCCCATTTATTTCATCATATCTAGGGTCCCTTTTAGCATATTCTACTTAATATCCATCTTCCTGACCTGGGGAAAAGAAAACATAAAAGGGTGAGCTCAAATGCTCAGGAAGGCAAATAAAGGAAATAAAAATCATATCATATCTTTTTGAAAATCATAACCTGCAAAAGAGATCATAATATCTTAACATGGAACAAATCATAGGAGTGAAAATGAGATCCCCATAATCATAACATAAAACTTGAAACTTTGTGGCATGCACACATAATCATGGAAAATCATTTCTTGTTAGTCATGACTCATCGCCAAGACTATCTTAGTGGACAAAGTCCCTTTCTGAACCGAGTTCACTCCTCGTTTCAGTCCTGTATCACTGAACCGAAATAACCTTCCGTTCCAGCCATGTCTATCTCATGAGATATAAAATCTTTACCCAATGCATTGGAGGGAGATATAGGTCCAATCCATCTTATAATGAATCCTTTCTTATGTGTGCCACATAATCATAAAACATACATCATCGCATAACACATGAAACAAAAATGGGATTCTTGAAACATCATGACATCATAAATCAATTCATATAAGATAAAGGAATTCATAAAAATAATTCCATCACAACATGATCAAATCAATGTAATAATAGGGATAAAAACAGAACCCTTTATTATCTTAGATGGAAAATAATTTTGAAAATCACTTGAACTCCATTCTTGAGGAAAATATCCTTTCTTCTTCAAAAACATTTTTCCTTTCATAACATGTCATACAAATTTAAAATAAAAGAAGTTGATTAAAAATAAACTTGAAAACTTGTAAAGGAAGCTTCTTGGAAACAATGTTTTAAAAATCCATTCATGCCGTATAAGTTAAAAAAAACATTCTTCGTACTTTTGTCGGAAAAGTCAAAAAGTACCTCGTACGAAAAACGACAAAAGATTCCTTTCATATCTTTTACAAAAAACTTACCGAAGGGTAAAATTGGATATAAAATATTGTAGAAGGATGGAAATAATATTACATATTGATGAAACATGGATGTGGATGATAAAATACACCCCAGTAAATACTTACGAATAAACAATCTCGGATAAAAATGAGATTGTGATATTTCCCTTACCTTAGGTCCGATTTGCTTTGTTCGTGTCCGAAGCTCCTGTATAATGGTTTAAATAATGTTATTGACTTATTCCAGAATCATACATATTGATATGATATCATATATGGTCATATTATTAGCTTTTTGTTAGTAATATTTCATTGTTACTTGTTACTCGGGTCTTTATAACTTTTTGTTCTTATGCGTGTTTTGTCGAATAAATTCTTATTCTTATCTTTAGGTTATAGATAATTCATTTACATAATGGTATTAGTG
This sequence comes from Viscum album, assembly GCA_963277665.1. Taxonomy (NCBI): domain Eukaryota; kingdom Viridiplantae; phylum Streptophyta; class Magnoliopsida; order Santalales; family Viscaceae; genus Viscum; species Viscum album. Next base: position 760,169,057 of record OY728139.1, on the reverse strand, counting down.
TAGTATATACCATATTAATTCATTCAATTCATTTATATAATCATTATGAAATGAAGATCATGTAGAACGAGTCGCATCACATCGTGGAGACGGTATTCCGTACGTACGCACGAGTGATGATATCATTCCTATGATCGTGGAATTGTATTGGAGTATATATATATTATTTCAGTATCAATATTACTTCATAATAATCATATTTAGTTACTCATTACACCATTATAACCATCCTTGTAAGGTGATGGTGGAAAATAGATTACACCACGGCGTGGAGACGGTATTCCGTACGTACGCACACGTGGTGATTTCATTTTTCCGTAGGATGGATAGAAGGTGAAATAGGGTTGTTTAATATTTATAATAACATATCAGTATGTAAGTAATACTGATGTTATTACTTTATCATGAAACAACTAAAGAAGAAGAAGTTGAAGAAGAAAGAAATTGAAAAGATCGGTAATGGATATTACCTTTTCTTTGGAACGCCTCTTTGAATCCTCCACTTAAGGAACTATGATTGGTCTTTGGAGAAGACCAGGACCTCTAGGATTATTCTAGGGAAGTGGAGAGGAGAAAATGGCAGGGGTTGGCCGAGCTTGAGTGCTCAAAATTGGTGTGAGGAGGAGGGGGAGGAGGTGCCCTTTTATAAGGGAGGAGAGGGGCACCTTAGGAATATCTCAAAATATTATTTTATATTAAAGTCAAAATCGGTTTATAATGGTTCCAAAGGGTCTTATTTCGAAGATAAAGTGGGGATGGGTCGAAATCCTATCAACCAATAAGATTTAGACAAGTTTAGGGTTTTATTTTAACCTTATCAATTAGATTTAACTCTAAGTTAATTAATTTAACTTTTACCGTGTCTTTTTGTTTTCTTTCACTATATGGTTAATACACTTACTATAACATGCCAAACGAACCCCAAATTGTTTATTATTAATATATATATCCTTATATAAGTCATTTGGCCGAACCTTAGATTTTTAGGAATAAAATAACAATTAATAATATAATATTTGATTTAAAAACTATTTTGTGTCAATTTTGACACTATTTGATATATGATTTGTTTGAAAGTCATAACAGAATTATATGTTCGAAACAAGTTGATTAAATCAACACTAATATATCATAATAACCTAGAAAATTAGTATAATTCATAAAAAGTCTCAAATTACATTGATTTTGGTGTTTATAACATCAATTATGTCAATATTTCATTAATAAGATAATTACTGCATCATCTTTGTGTCATAAATAAATTAAATTATTTGATGTCTAAAAATTACAAATAAAATACCATCATGTAAGAAATCTTTTTAGCTTTCTAATGAATATTTACAATCGAATTTATCTTATGTATAACCCCATAATAAAAATGATTTACTTATTAAACTTTGATTTTAACTATTTTAACCCTTCTTTAAATAAATTAATAATAAATGTCCTAATCTAATCCAAGTGGGCCTAAATGGTCATATTTTATTCCTAAGTTTGTTTTTGGTCGAATTAAACTTGTCCAATAGAATTAGGACATGTGTTAGGGTAATATTAATATCATATTTACCCTTAGTTACCCTATTTACTATTAACCGCGGTAAAAATCGTAAAAAGTTACTATTCACCAAAAAATTATTTTCATCCCATTGAACCACATTTTAGTCCTTGATATTAACCGTGTCTCTCGGATTTTCTAAATTCTATTCACAGAAGCGGTAAAATTAAGTTTTATGCAAAATTCTGTTTTTTAACCTACCACTTAGTGGTTTCACTATTCATCAAAAATTGAAAGTTTTCAGAAAAATACCAAAATTTCACCCTTGGCTAATTTCGATATTCTGAGTCCAAAAATGAAGTCCATTTTGAAAAATAAAATTTATAAAATTTTAAAAAGTGGTTATTACTATTCATAACGGCTAGTTTTAATAGCATATTGTTGTTTAGTGAAACTCGGTATTGCGTACGACGCAAGCTATCGAGGAAGGTCGCGATTGCGTGTAAAGCAAGTCAAGCAAGTGTTGTGTAGAAAAAGATTCCTTTGATAATTTATATAACATAAAAGTCTCGGGTGTTACAAACTCATCCCGTCACAACTGTACCGTTGATAGGGATTCACAACATATTGGACACATCCTCGAGCATAATAGTAATATCTCTTTTTTCAAAATAAAATGTATGTCCATCTGACCTCCATCTCTCAATGAGCGTAGTAATGAGATGATGATGGAAGAATGTGAAGTGGCACATCGTTACACTGTAGAACCCAGCATGACCAAGATAAAGGACACTAGAAGGAGACGGTGAAACATGATGAAAATGATGAGATCTCTATACACTCAAAATAGAAACTGGATGTCCCTCTATGACTATCCATTAACCATGTCTGACCTAGAATGTGAGCAAGGGATGGCATGACATGTCTATATTTGATATTGTTGTTAATTTTTATATTTAATTTGATAATATTTGTAAAATATTTTTAAAAAAAATCTACAAGAAGAAAAATGAGGTAGACAATTAGCATTCATAATTAATCATAATAATGAAAAATGAGGTAAAGCAATTGTTTTGACAGATGTTGTTGTCTTAGTCTATCAATTTCTTATTTTAATGATCTTTAATCATGTTGTATTTTTTTCTAGATAATTCTATGTATGTTAACCATGATGAAAATCATGTATAATACATGTAAATGAACCTCTTTTTATTCATTTCTGTTTTGTGTTTAATTTCTAAATAGGTGAAATCTCACAAAATTATTTCTGATTGAAACCATAAATGAAAAAAACTAGAGATAAAACAATCCAAAAATGAATCATGTCAAAAATAAAGGGATCCATTAATGAAAAATCATGAAAATGAAAAAATGTATATATTCATGATAAAATACATAAATTCGATCAAGGATGATGTGAAGTGGAGCCCTATCCTTCCAGTTGGAGAAATATTTTATAAGTAATTACTTCTCTATGACAAATGTTGCATTGTACTCCCACTCCCTATTATCGAGGCCGGTTTGTCTCATTTCTTATATAAGTAGACTTTGGTTGTCCCCGAGATCGCAACCTTGTAATATCAGACACCATAGTTGGCCGATGAATGGGAAATATAAAAGTATGAAATGTCAAAAAATTATTTTTGATTAAAAAAATAAATATATGAATCTATAAAGGAAAATATTCATTAATTAAAGAATTTATAAATGAAAAATCCATAATACAAAACCGGGTAATATCTGGAACCACAGACAGGTGATCAACAGGCAAGGTAATTGTACAAAATTCACCAACAGGCATGTAAAGTTCACTATAATAGTCAACCCGAGTTCTCATGTGATACACTGAGTCAATATAGTTCTCCCATGATATGTTCATCGATGAAAAAAAAACAAAAACATGTGCATAGCGATATCTCAATTACCACAAATAACTATAATCATAGTGCATATTTTCCAATATGACCACCATCACTTTATCATTATCACCCATGAGTGGGTAATGGTGCTCTATTAACTGAAAGAGGGAACCTACCTAGTCAAATGTTTGAAGACACAATGATGACGTGTCTTGCAGTATCTGACTAATGTATCTTTGGAAATTCTAACAAAAACACATTCCATTTTCCATCCTATGATAGGTCTGTTGGAACCATTCAAAAAAATACTTCACACATCTATAAAATGCCTCATGTACGAACCCTTTGATCGGTAGTTTATGCAAACTGATTCTCGCTCAAATTTACCCAAGAGATGAAGGTAGAACGGTCCTTATAGTTTAGCTTGGGTTACCGAATCCTCAAAGACCTAAGAAGAAACCTATAGACACGTACATTCTATGGACTGTTTTTGGCTATGAAGTGGCCAACTTTGGTTGATTTTATATGGGTTTAAAGGATAACTAACAGATTTAAGTGAATTCAATTTAAAATAATGAGTTGATCCTAGGTTATCGCTCGGGGTGGATTGGATGAATTGCTTTTTTAATGATTTCAATTTCTTATAATTGAGATGGATTCATTTAAGAAGATCAAAAGAAATCATAACTTACTGTTTTAATGCCTACACAACCTAATACTAATCACCTATACACTTGAAGGATCAAATTTTTGAGCACTCCAAGATAGAGGTTCGTATTAGCACTTGAATGTGTGACCTTAAATTCAATAAGGATGAAGATGTTTTAAAATCATCAAATAAAAATCTCATTTAAAAGAAGTGATTTGAAATTAATAGAGTGATAAATAACATCCAATCCATCCCCTTTCTACTCCCTTGGATCAACCCATAAAAGAGTTAGCCCTCCATTGATGACATGTCTTCAACGGAAGCGGGAAGTAGGCTTACAAAGGTGGAATTGAAGAAGTAAAAACAACAACAACAAAAGATCACTCCTCCGTTGTGTGATAAATATCACAAAGTTTGGTATGAAAAAGTTAACACCTTGAACCAGCGGTATCAAAGTGATAAGGATAAGAACAGAATAATAAGATAAGAAGAAATGTTATTAAGAAACTAAGGTGAATTAAACAACTTACATGAGAAAGAAATGCGATTACAAACACAAAGCGGCATCATAACACTACAATGAAACCAAGCACCAAAGATTATTCAATCCTCCAACACCACTGCCTTAAATAGTAATTTTTGAGCCCTTGGGTCGAGCCTCCAACAGTCCAAGTCTCCTCAATTAATTGTGGTAGGCCATAGGTGGGTGGAAAGTAAGGGAGAGTTGATTTTTCCACCCTTGACCCGAGGTGGCAGCCAGCTTTCCTTCATCGAACAGACACGTCTGAAAGACCTTCTAGATGGCCGAATCAGAGTGGGACATAGAAGAATAAAATGGATATCTGGATGTCTTATAACCGCCTGTAACATTTGGGCCCATTTGTAGTTGCTTATTCCGAGATATGATAAAATTAGTGGACTGTTTTTCTGGACCGCATAATCTGGACCAGAATTGTATCTCTAAATTGGGCCAACATAATGACCACTATAGAGTCCGAATTAGGATTGGATCATAAATATTTATTTGTTCCTATGCATGTCTTCTATCATCTCACAAAATTTGGGATTCATTGGGCCTTTATGTTGGGCCCCACAGTCTCATCAGTGGACTAGTGTCCAATCTGCCTTCTCTAGAATTGCTTCCTTTCATCACAAAATATCCCAATCTTCTTCCATGAATTATCCATTGATCCCTAAATAAAACATGTTCATATTGGAGTGTAGAGAAATTTTAAAAAATATAAAATTAAAATATGTATAATCAGATGAATCATTGGGTACTTAAAATGATGTTCAAAAATGTACCACATAATAGTGCAATTTAAGAAGGTATTACAATCATAATGTGAAATGATGTTCAAAGTGTAAAATGCACTAAAATAGTGTTTATGAATAATAAGGCACATGAATATTATATATATTAACAATGAATATTAGCCTCATTTAGTGGCTAATCACACCCCCCAACTTGAGTTTTGCTAGTCCCGAGCAAAATATATCTCAACAATATGAAATTCGAATTCCCTTTTCCAAAAACATTTTAATACAAAATGATCACCAAAAAACCTTATACCAAACAATCATGAAACCCATCAAAATATTTTAATACAAGATAGTTTCATAAGCAGATCCCAATCCCAAGCCCATTCCTTTGTTCAAATTCATTGCCATATTTCATCCAATATCAATTAAGTATGAGGATGTGTTGTGCATCACAATAGACATGGGGGTTCATCTTTATTCAAGGGGGAAATTACGAAAGCGCTAGGTGGAATAACATTTCAATATTAAGATGAGTATTCATATTTTTTGTATAATTTTTGTTTTGTTTTGTTTTTTGTTGTTTTTTTTGTTTTTTCAATTTTTCCATGGTAATTGAAGTGGAACTCAAAAGAGTCAACCCCTGTAGCGAGACTTTGCCAATGACTCCCAGGCTCAAAGACCTTAGGGCACCATGTAAAGCCCACATACTCGGACATCATCTTAAGTTAACTCAGTCAAAAACAAATTCAAATTACCAAAAATAGAGATAAAATTACTAACTCTGGGCCAGACAACTATGGAGTCATGATCCTCAAGTGCCGAAAGCCACGCATTAGGTCATTTCATTGCTCTACGCGCAAAAAAAAAATTAATTTTTTTGAATACTCATATTAAACTAAAATGATCACCAAACCTATGCTATTTATTTAGGGGACCCCATGAACTTAAACTAATACCCCACTATCCAAAGGACGTGCATTGTGAATTTTTTTTATTTGGATGAAAATATAAACGATGAAATATCACATTGGACAACCACACTTTCCAAAATATATGCTCATGAAATTATACAAGGATTAAAATCAGAATCAGGGTATGCTAAATTATTTGATATTCAGTTTCAAAGTGTGCAATGTGTATTACCATGTTTAAAGTTAAAGGAATTTTTCCTTCCATTTAATTTTTTTTCAAATCATTAATTTTTTTTATTTTATCTCTCCCCCTAACTTAAAACAACATTGTCCCCAGTGTTTGAAGAAATAAAAATTTAGAAGGAGTAGAGGCAGATAATGGAAGTTCAAAAAGGAAATTGAAACTGAGGATCATGGAATGAAATCACCTGGTGGTTGAAGCTGAAGTTCTTGCTGCTCCAAATTAGTCCTTTGGTCTCTTGGGGGATGTAGGCACCTCCTTGATTGAACATGTAACACCCAAAATAGTACCTAAACCAAAAGAAGAACAAACCAGACAAAAAAAACACAACGACTTATTTAATTCCAAGTATCATCATTTTTATGGTTTTTCCTGTTTTTTTATTTTTTATTTTTTTAAATCAAACTAATGATACATTGTCTTCTTTTTAATTTTATGGGTAAAATATTACTTAGGGATCACACCACGTGACACGGATGAATACGATGCTCCCCTTTCATACCCATCCATACTCATAATAGAATAAGAGGTCAATAGTCCTTTTTTTAAATGTAAAAATGATTAATTAATCCTATTTAAAATATAAAGTTTATTAAAACAAAAAAAAATGATAAGAAACTTGAAAACCATGGGTTGCCTCCCATCCAGTGCTTTGTTTAATGTCGTTAGCCCGACATGGACCCTAAATCTATCAATTTTTTTCTTGTTCATAGGTTGGCTCAGTTAACTCAACCTCTATTTCCTGTTTATTGAATGATTCAATGAATGGTTTTAACCTTTGACCATTGACCTTGAAAATGTAACCACTTGTGGGATCTTGAATCTATACTGCCCCATGGGGGAATACATGATGCACTATGAAAGGTCCTGACCATCTAGACCTTAACTTTCCCAGATGTAAATGAAGTTTTGAACTATACAAGAGCACGAGTTTTCCCGGTTCAAAATGTTTGACCTTGATATTCCTAGATTGGTAGGCTTGAACTCTATATTTATTGATCCTTGAATTTTCATAAGCCTCCGTCCTTAGTTCCTCCAATTCATTGAGATCTAATTTCCTTTTTGTTCCGGCCAATGAGAGGTCATAATCCATTTTCTTAATTGCCCAAAAGGGCTTATGTTCAATCTCCACTGGCAAATGGCATGCTTTTCCATAAACCAACCTATATGGGGGCATTCCTAAAATGGTTTTGTATGTTGTAGGATATGCCCAAAGAGCATCTAAGAGTTTCTCAGACCAATCTTTCCTAGAAGGATTGACAGTTTTCTCAAGAATTTTCTTAATCTCTCTATTCTCTAACTCAGCTTGACCATTGGTTTGAGGATGGTATGCAGTGGACACTTTATGAGAAATACCATACTTAGACATGAGTGAAGAGAATGGGAGGTTGCAGAAATGGGTTCCTCGATCACTGATTATAGCCCTAGGAATTCCAAATCGAGAAAATATGTTCTCTTTCAGAAATCGAATAACAACTTGATGATCATTGGACTTAGTGGGAATGGCCTCAACCCATTTTGAGACATAATCAACAGATAAAAGTATGTAGAGGTATCCCCGAGAGTTCACTACAAGAAAACTGCCATTTAGCAGCGGTTTTAAAAACTGCCGCGAAACGCGTTTTCGGGCCGCCATTTCGCGGCGGTTTTAAGAACCGTCGCGAAAAAACCGCCGCTAAACGGAAAAAAAAAATTATTTTTTTTAAATTTATTTTAATTTTTTTTTTAATTTTATTTGAGGATTAGCGGCGGTTTTTTTAAAAACCGCCACGAAATAGCAGCGGTTTCGGTAAAACCGCTGCTAAATGAAATGAAAAAAATAAAAAAACGTGAGAAACCCTGAAATCACTAAAACGACCATAACTTTTGATCCGGGTGTCCGTTGAAGCGCCACAACCAGTCAAATCGAAGCTCATGATGTGATCTAGAGGCACATATAATCAAAACTGTGAGACGGTCTAAGGTGTGGAAGATATTAGAGTTATAAAAAAGTTGAAAAAAGTTCTCCAACTTCAAACGACCATAACTTTCGCTCCGGGTGTCCGTTTGGGCTCTACCACATATCAAATCGAAGCCAGCGAAGAGAGCTACGCACCGATTTGACAAAATCTAGCTTTTTTCATTTTCTTCGACCCCAAAAACCCCTCCGAAGGCCTCCAAAACCCCGTTTCTGTCACTGGTGTCCCGTCGAACTTGTCTTCAAACAGACTTAACTTTCGATCTGCGTGTCAGTTTGGCCTCCTCCACCTGTCAGATCATAGCTTGTTCCATGAGATTCAGTTTGACTGGTCGCGGCACCCACATGCACTCCTAGATCATATGTTATGGACTTTTTAGTGGGTATCAGGTTTGTTATGTTTTTCAATGTCTCGTTTCTAGCACCCGTTCTCCGTTAGCTTTTTTTAAATAGTCATAACTTCCGATCCGTCTGTCCATTCAGACACTTTCACCTTTCAGGTTGAAGAGCGTTTCAGGATCTTTGATTTGACAGGTCGCGGATCTAAAATGGACTCTCGGATCATAAGTTATCTCTGTTAATGTGAGTCCAATGTTTTTGTCTCTTTATGACCGTTTTGACGGGTTTTAATGGTAGCTCCATTTATTACTGTTTATTTGGGTTTCCATGACTTTTTATCTTTATCAATGGTTTTTATGGGTTATTATGACGATTATGTTGAATTATTAAGGAGTTTTCCAGAGTTGTCACGAGTTTTCATGCGTTCTCATTTTTTCTAATGCCTCATTCTTCATATGCTTCTCCATCCTTTTTCATGCGTTTTCATTATTTTTCATCCCTTATCACGTCTTTTCATACTTTTTCATGTGTTTCCTTTATTATTTATTATTTATTATTTATAATATACATTAATTTATTTATTATCTATTATTTGTAACTGGTTATTTATAATTTATTATTTATAATTTATTATTTATATTTATTTATTAGTTATTATTTATTAGTTATTATTTATTATTTATATTTATTTATTATTTATTATTTATTATTTATTTTTATATTTATTTATTTTTATTTATTATTTATATTTATTTATTATTTATTATTTATTATTTATATTTATTTATTATTTATATTTATTTATATTTATTTATGATTTATTATTTATATTTATTTATTATTTATATTTATTTATATTTATTATTTATATTTATTTATTATTTATATTTATTTATTATTTATATTTATTATTTATTATTTATATTTATTTATTATTTATTATTTATATTTATTTATTATTTATTATTTATTATTTATATTTATTTATTATTTATTATTTTCTATTTATTATTTATTATTTATATTTATTTATTATTTATTATTTATTATTTATTATTTATTATTTATTATTTATTATTTATTATTTATTATTTATATTTATTTATTATTTACATTTATTTATTATTTATATTTATTATTTATTATTTATTATTTATATTTATTTATTATTTATTATTTGTTATTTATTATTTATATTTATTTATTTTTTATTATTTTCTATTTATTATTTATTATTTATATTTATTTGTTATTTGTTATTTATTATTTATTATTTATATTTATTTATTATTTATTATTTATTATATATATATATTTATTATTTATTATTTATATTTATATATTATTTATATTTATTATTTATTATTTATATTTATTTATTATTTATTATTTATATTTATTTATTATTTATTATTTATTATTTATATTTATTTATTATTTATTATTTTCTATTTATAATTTATTATTTATATTTATTTATTATTTATTATTTATTATTTATTATTTATTATTTATAATTTATTATTTATTATTTATATTTATTTATTAGTTATTATTTATTAGTTATTAGTTATTATTTATTATTTATTTATTATTTATTAGTTATTATTTATTAGTTATTATTTATTATTTATTATTTATTATTTATTATTTATTTATTATTTATTATTTATTATTTATTATTTATATTTATTTATTATTTATTATTTATATTTATTTATTATTTATTATTTATTATTTATTATTTATTATTTATTATTTAGTATTTATATTTATTTATTATTTATTATTTATATTTATTTATTATTTATTATTTATATTTATTATTCCTTATTTATTATTTATTATTTATTATTTATTATTTATTATTTATTATTTATTATTTATTATTATTGTGTTTATATTTATTATTTATGTATTATTTGTTTTTTTCAATTAATATATATAAGTATATTAAATTCTGTTTATTAAACACATGGCGAGCTTGCTGGAGTGGTAAAGTCTTTGGAAAATATGCAAGAGGTTAGGGGTTCAAATCTCACCAAACGCAGAATATATTTATATTGCATGGGTATTCATGTGCATGGGCATGTGCATGTGCATGTGCATGGGCATGGGCATGGGCATGGGCATGGGCATGGGCATTGCATGGGTATGCATGGGCAGGGGCATGGGCATGGGCATGGGCATGGGCATGGGCATGGGCATGGGCATGGGCATGGGCATGGGCATGGGCATGGGCATGGGCATGGGCATGGGCATGGGCATGTCCTGGGATGTGCATGCATGGATAAATAAAGTAAATAAAATAATACGAAATAAAATAAATACGAAATAAAAAAAAATAAATAAATACGAAAAATAAACATATAAATAAATATATAAATAAATATATAAATAAATAAATATATAAAATTAAAAAAAATAAAAAAAATAAAAAATAAAATAAAAAATAAAAAAAATAAAAAAAATAAAAAAAAATAAAAAAAACCGCCGCTAAACGTTCTGCGGCGGTTTTTCAAAACCGCCGCTAAATGCCTTTTTTGCCGTAGTGGTTTGGGAAGGGACCCATGAAATCAATTCCCCAACAGTCAAATATTTCAACCACTAAGATGGGAGTGAGTGGCATTTGATTCCTTTTTGTGATGGACCCTACTTGTTGACACCTAGGACGACTTTGACAAAAATGTGTAGGCATCCCTTGAGAGGGTGGGCCAGAAAAGACCACATTGAAGAATCTTAGCAGATGTTTTCTTATAGGAAAAGTGACCTCTACAAGCCTCACTGTGACAAAATTTAAGGATGGACTCTTGTTCAGATTCTGGAACACACCTCCTAATGACTTGGTCAGGGCAGAACTTATAGAGGTATGGATCATCAAACACATAGTGTCTAACATCAGAAAGGAATTTCCTTCGAGCTTGAGTCCCTAAGAATTTTGGAATGACTCCTGTCACTAAGAAATTTGCTATGTCAGCATACCAAGGGCAGTCACTCATAGAGTATAGGTGTTCATCAGGAAACAAATCAGACACAGAAAGGTGATTTGAGTTGTCTTTGAATTCCATCCTAGAGAGGTGACCAGCTACAACATTTTCAACTCCCTTTTTATCCTTGATTGTGAGGTCAAATTCTTGTAAGAGAAGGACCCACCTAATCAGTATAGCCTTAGCATCTTGTTTTTGGAATAGGTATTTTAGTGCTGAATGGTCAGTGAACACAGTGATGGGGGATCCTAAGAGGTAGGACCTAAACTTCTCTAAAGCAAACACAATAGAAAGTAACTCCTTTTCAGTAGTGGTGTAGTTTATTTGGGCATCATTTAAGGATTTTCTTGCATAAGCAATGACATAAGGAGTTTTATCACAACATTGTCCTAACACAGCTCCAATAGCAAAGTCACTGGCATCACACATAAGTTCAAAAGGAAGGTTCCAATTTGGAGATTTCATAATGGGAGGAGAGGTTAGAGAGGATTTGAGGGTTGAGAATGAACCCTCACATCTTTCTATCCAAACAAATGGATCATCCTTTACTAGGAGAGCACAAAGGGGATGAGATATTGAACTAAAGTCCTTGATGAATCTTCTATAGAAACCAGCATGTCCTAAGAAAGACCTCACTTCCTTGACAGTTTTGGGTGATGGAAGGTGAAGAATGATGTCAACCTTTGCTTTATCAACCTCAATCCCCCTACTCGAGACCAGATGGCCTAGAACAAGTCCCTCTTTAACCATGAAATGACATTTTTCCCAGTTTAGGACCAGATTCCTTTCTTCACATCTTGACAAGACTCTCTCCACATTCTACAGACATCCCTCAAATGTATCCCCAAACACAGAGAAGTCATCCATGAAGACCTCTAGAAAATCCCCTACCATGTCTGAGAAGATTCCCATCATGCACCGTTGGAAGGTTCCAAGGGCATTGCATAACCCGAAGGGCTTGTGTTTGAAAGAAAAGGTTCTGAATGGACATGTGAATGTAGTCTTCCCTTGATCCTCTAGGGAGACCTCAATTTGATTGTACCCCGAGTACCCATCTAAGAAACAGTAGAAGGCATGACCTGCCACTCTCTCAAGGACTTGGTCAATGAATGGTAAGGGGAAATGGTCCTTCTTGGTGAATGAGTTTAGCTTCCTATAGTCAATGCAGACCCTCCATCCACTACTCACCCTTGTTGGAAGAATCTCTCCATCCTCATTGGTTATCACTGTGATTCTGGCCTTTTTTGGAACCACTTGGATTGGGCTCACCCACTCACTCTCACCTATGGGATATATGATACCAGCTTTTAACAATTTCAGAAATTCCTTCCTTACTACCTCCATGAGATTAGGATTGAGTCGCCGTTGAGGTTGACGACATGGCTTTGAATCAGATTCCAGAACAATCCTATGAGTCCCGAAAAGTGGGCTAATCCCAGGAATATCAGAAAGGGTCCAACCAATGGCTTTCTTATGCTTCCTAAGGACATCTAGAAGCATCCTCTCATGATTGGTTTCAAGAGAAGAAGAAATGAAAATAGTATGTGTTTGATTTTCCCCTAGCAAGGCATACTTTAGTGCAGTAGGAATTTCCTTCAATTCAAGATCAGGTTGGTTCAGAATTTCAGCAGAAGATTGGGACATTGGATCAAGATCAATTTATTTTTTAGAGTTTCATATAGGATTGATTCCCCACATGTAGAAGTTTCAGCTACTAGATTGGATTGATCATATTTAGGGAAGGAAATTGGAGTGGTCTCCATGAAAGTGGTTTCCTGAAAGGTTTCACTGATTGTTGGACCTAAGACTTCATCATAAGAGAAATTTGAAAATGATTCAAGCCAAGGAGATAAACTTCCTTCATATGAACAAAGGAAATCAATCTCATTCTGACTTAAACATTCATCAAATATTCCTTGATGTTCCATGGATTCATTATCAATGCTTCCTATCATGTTTACTTCATGAATGTCCTCGTCATCCCCTATTTGTGAGCTTGCATTATAGATGTTCAAGTCTAGACTCATATTCCCAAAGGTGATGGTCATGTTTCCATTTCGGACTCAGATAACAGATTTGATTGTTGCAAGGAAAGGAAGACCAAGGATTATTGGGGTTTTTTCCTTATTTCCTAAGTTTGGATGGTTGTCAAGGACAATGAAATCAGCAGGGTAGATGCAGTTTTCAACCTTTACCAGAACATCCTTTAAAATCCCCTTTGGAACCCTAATTCTACGATCAGCAAGTTGAAGTGTGACAGATGTGGGTTGGAGTTATTCTAGGCCTAATTGGCAGTACACAGCATATGGGATGAGATTGACACTAGCACCTAGGTCACAAAAGGCCTTGACAACTTTGCTTTCTCCTAGTTCAACATTGATGTAAGGGCAACCCGGGTCTTTCAACTTAGGAGGAATGGTCCCTTGAATGGTGGTACTCACATTAGCATCCAAAAGGACTTGGTTTTTATGTGAAAATTTTCTTTTAAAAGTACACAATTCCTTAAGGTACTTTGAGTAGGCAGGTATGGTTTGGATTGCATCGATAAGGGGTATGTTCAACGTGACTTGTGATAAGATTTCCCTCAATGTTTCACTCAGTTGAGGCTTGGTTTTCCCCCTCACGCATTGAGGAAATGGTGCAGGTTGTGGGGTTGTTTGTTGAAGAGTTGTTTCCCTGACAATGTTATCAGTTTCCTCAGTTTGATCTTGTGGTTCATTTGAATTTTCATCAAAGTTTGAATCTTCAAGTGGGTTCTGAATTAGTTGTTCATGTTTCTCAATTGATTTCCCACTTCTTAAAATAGTCACAGCCTTTAGTTTTTCATGAGTTGTTTGAGCACAACTTGACTCTCCCCTTGAAGTTGAGGATGGCACGGCCTGAGTAGGCATGGATGCCTTTCCGGTTTTGATGGTTTGAAGTTCTTGTTTTAGGGAAGATACCTCTGAGTTCATCCTCTCCATTTGTTTGCATAGTTGTTCTAATAGGCTTTGTGGAACAGTTTGGGTTGGTGCTTGAGAAGATTGGTTTATCCCAGGGGGATATTTTGGAAGTGGGATGGTTTGTTGAAAATGGACCGGTGGCTGTTGGTATTGGTTAAGTTGGGTTTGGAACTGGTTATGGGTTTGGTAGTTCTGATGGGGGTAAGGATTTTGTCCATGTGGTTGGATAGGTTGTTGGTTATCTTTCCAGCGGAAGCCTGGGTGGTTGGTATAACTTGGGTTGAAGGTGTTTTGGTATTGAGGCTTTTGAAAGTTCAAAGAATTTACTTCCGCTGGGGGTCCTCCTAAGAGAACATCCTTGATGGATGGAATGGTTGGGCAGTTGTCTGTCTTATGGTCATGTTTGTCACAAATTGTGCAAACAGGGTCAACCGTTTGGATTTACTTCCACTGGGGGTCCTCCTAAGGCTTTCCTCTTCTCTAAGTGTATGAATTCCATTAGTTCTTTGTGGATTTTCAGAATAAGGTGAAGTTCCCCATGTTTGTTTTTGTTCAGAAAGGCTTTCTAGATACTCGTAAGCATTATTTGGGGATTTGTTTTTAAAGGTTCCATTACACATCATGTCAATGAATTGTTTGTTCCCCGGACCCAAACCTTCATAGAAAATTATCACTTGTTCAGGAATAGAAAAACCATGGTGTGGAACCATGTTTAGAGTGTCTTTGAACCTCTCCCATATTTCATAGAATGACTCTCCCTCTTTTTCAAAAAAGTTTTGGATACTCTTTTTAAGTGCAATTGTTTTATGGTGGGGAAAGTATTTTTTGTAGAATTCTCTTTGTAGTTGTTCCCAAGAGTTGATGGATGATGGTCTCAAATTATTTAGCCAATTTTTATCTCGATCCTTTAAAGAAAAATGAAATATCCTCATCTTAGCTGATTCTAGTTGATGTGGGGGACACATGGTTTCTACAATGTCATTGAACTCCTTAATGTGCAGGTAAGGCATCTCGGACTCCATTCCATGGTATGTGGGAAGGTGGTTTAGGACATGGGGTTTAAATATGTAGTTGGAATCTCCTAGGGAATTGTGTCTAATGCATGAGGGGGCATTGGTCCAGGAAGGTGTGAGGTAGTCATTCATGGTTTGATCAATTGCATTCCCTAAGTTTGGGGTTGCCTCATTTGTGTTTCCATTTTGGTTCCCACCAGGGTTTAGGAGTTGGTTTCTTTGAAGACCTTCCATTGAAATTGGCTCAATTTTGGACTCTAGAGTATTAGGAAGATTAGGATCTAATGGAATGAGTTACCTTGGTGTACTTGACTCCCCAACCCCAGGACTATCCACCCTAACTAGATGGTTTGATTGATCGCGGGTGTAGGCGGACATGCGCCAAAAGAAACAAAAATGAGAAAGGGACAAGATAATAGAATTTGGATGAGAAAAGAAGAAATGGGGGAGAATAGAATGGGTGTTTAGATGACTTACTTGGGTCCCCGGAAACGGCGCCAAAATTTTATTCTCGCTCAAATTTACCCAAGAGATGAAGGTAGAACGGTCCTTGTAGTTTAGCTTGGGTTATCGAATCCTCAGAGACCTTAGAAGAAACCTATAGACACGTACATTCAATGGACTGTTTTTGGCTATGAAGTGGCTAACTTGGGTTGATTTTATATGGGTTTAAAGGATGACTAACAGATTTAAGTGAATTCAATTTAAAAGAATGAGTTGATCATAGGTTATCGCTCGGGGTGGATTGGATGAATTGCTTTTTTAATGATTTCAATTTCTTATAATTGAGATGGATTCATTTAAGAAGATCAAACGAAATCATCACTTACTGTTTTAATGACTACAAACACTAATACTAATCACCTATACACTTTAAGGATCAAAGTTTTGAGCACTCCAAGGTAGAGGTTCGTATTAGCACTTGAATGTGTGGCCTTAAATTCAATAAGGATGAAGATGTTTTAAAATCATCAAATAAAAATCTCATTTAAAAGAAGTGATTTTCCATTAATAGAGTGATAAATAACATCCAATATAGCCCCTTTCTACTCCCTTGGATCAAAGCATAAAAGAGTTAGCCCTCCATTGATGACATGTCTTCAACGGAAGCGGGAAGTAGACTTACAAAGGTGGAATTGAAGAAGTAAAAACAACAACAAAAAAAGATCACTCCTCCATTGTGTGATAAATATCACAAGGTTTGGTATGAAAAAGTTCACACATTGAACCAACGGTATCAAATTGATAAGGAGAAGAACATAATAATAATAGAAGAATAACTTTTATTAAGAAACTAAGGTGAATTAAACAACTTACATGAGAAAGAAATGCGATTACAAACACAAAGCGGCAGCATAACACTACAATGAAACCAAGCACCAAAGATTCTTCAATCCTCCAACACCACTACCTTAAATAGGAATTTTTGAGCCCTTTGGTCGAGCCTCCAACATTATAAGTCTCCTCAATTAATTGTGGTAGGCCATAGGTGGGTGGAAAGTAAGGGAGAGTTGATTTTTCCACCCTTGACCTGAGGTGGCAGCCGGCTTTCCTTCACCGAACAGACGCATCTGAAAGACCTTCTAGATGGCCGAATCAGAGTGGGCCATAGAAGAATAAAATGGAGCTCCGGATGTATTCTAACCTCCTGTAATGGGCCCATAGGGAGTTGCGTATTCCGAGATATGATAAAATTAGTGGACTGTGTTTCTGGGTCGTAGAATCTGGCCCAGAATTGTATCTCTAACTTGGGCCTCCTTAATGACCACCATAAAGTCTGACTTAGCATTGGATCATGAAGATTTATTCGTTCCTATCCATGTCTTATATCATCCCACAAAATTTGGGATTCATTGGGCCTGTATGTTGGTCTCCACAGTCTCATCAGTGGGCTGGTGTCCAATCTGCCTTCTCTAGAATTGCTACCTTTCATCACAAAATATCCCCATCTTCTTCCATGAATTATCCATTGATCCCTAAACGAAACATGTTCATATTGGAGTGTAGATCAATTTTAAAAAATATAAAATTAAAATATGTATAATCAGATGAATCATTGGGTACTTAAAATGATGTTAAAAAATGTACCACATAATAGTGCAATTTAAGAAGGTATTACAATCATAATGTGAAATGATGTTCAAAGTGTAAAATGCACAAAAATGGTGTTTATGAATAATAAAGAACATGAATATTATATATATTAAAAATGAATATTAGCCTCATTTAGTGGCTAATCACACACCTTTGAACAGCCCATTTATACACTCCACAATATTATTGGTCATATGACCATATCTCCTGACATCATCATATGAAAATGTTTATTTATCCTTTGAAATCCACAAAATATAAATGATTAGACCTTACAATTTCTTCAATTTATTTATTAAAAAATCCTTTTCGGGGCTCATATGTTCAAACCAGAATAGAATAATTCATTTAAAAGGATATTGAGTTTTTTCCCAAAAAATATAAGTTTAAGAAAACATACCCAACTTGATGATTTTCTTATTTATTTCCTCTTCTCTAATATTATTATGCACATTACTAGAAACATGTATAATTAAATATCAATGATAATAATTAGGTTCTCTCCATGAAACACGATCACTGTTAATAGCCTATATAATCTCTCGTTGATGATCATATATCAGAGAAACTTCCTGGATTTTTGTGACATGAATGCATAAACAAGAAAAAAAACAAACTCCATGATTCAATATTATTCATTTAAACAATGTAAAATGCAAGTGGTAGAGGATCACAATTACCCTATTGTGTGGAATAAATAAGTTGAAATTTTTTATAATTTTTATAAAGTAGAGTTCCATTGACTTGAATGGTTTTTTTACAATACGAAAAAGCAACGATACATAGCCTAAATAATCAAAATAACCTATATAACTATAACTTTGTTTGAAAAAATCAGTGATCTGGGGAGACATACTCAACAATGTACAAATGATAAATAACATGATTATTGATAGAAAACAATCCCATTAGTTATGGCAACATTTCATATGATTCATCCCAATCACCATAAAATTTTACAAATTACTTTTGTTTTTCATTCCATGCTTTGTCATAGGATATCTTATATTGGAACAACTATTTTATTTGTTCCCAAAAAAGGGACACATGAACATCCTACCATGTTAATATCATCTCTACAATAGCAGTAGATATAAACTCTACATCAAGTGAAGAGTGATAATGTAACAATCTTGGATATACACAAGTGTGTGGGCCTTTCAATTTTGTTATCTTCCAACATGAAAAAAAATTCTCATATATTTTCCGCATTCAAAATTTACATTTCAACTCATATTTTTCAAACTAATTTAGATATTTTCCCCTCTTGAAATCATCAACCACATATGAAAAATTTCACCCTATTTGGTATTCCTTTAGAAAAAATTTCAAGGAACTTTTACTTCAAACTCTAACCCCACATATATGGTGTGAATATTCAATGCAGATCTATTACCTATAATGCTAGATAATTCAGTAGCTGGGGTAATGAAATCCCAATAATAATGTTTTTCACGTGACATTACTTTGACTAAGGAAGTAAATAATGTATGATGATTAACACTTACTGGTTTCTACCTATCTATCAAAGGAACCTCAAAAGGTCCATTCCCCACACCATACTCACCTACATCATATCCTGATACATCACCAAATACTTCTTCTTCAGATAAAGTGGCATTCATTAAACTAGGAGTATAAATGGGGATGTCCCCTTCAGTTATTTCCTAATTCTGATCATATTCTTCATAATTTTTTCTATTATGGGAGTCATATGAGAAGGAAATGAATGTGAGTGTTGTGAAGGACCAAATTTAACAGAGCACACATAATATGGTTTTGTAGTAATTTTAAGAGATTTGACCAAGAACCAAATGGTTTTACTTTGATTATAAGGATATTTAATGTATTATTACATATTGTTCATTGTTATGCCAGAATATGATGTAATAATTTCCTAGAGTATTTTTTTCATTGATAAGGTCATGGTAGTTCCCCTCTATGATGAGAACATTGAAATTATATAATAATATACTTAAATATAGTTCCTCGGTTGGATGAAATACTATGATGGGACACATAACATGCAGACTGTCAGGTATGAGTACTCATAAGAATATGAGACTTACTCTCATGAAGTTCTCACATGGTAATATCCAAGATAGGAGATTATGAGAGCAAACCCACTTGTAGGAATTCAACATGTTTTTTAGTCATCAGATATTTCTATCTGCAAGTGTGTGTAATGATCCTTATACTTTATGATTATCATTAATACATGTCACGACTCACGCACATTGATTTACTGAAGAAAACCATCACACAGAATGTTGTCAGGAAGTAGGGTATGTTGGGTGTGTCACGAGTGGCATGTTATTAATGGATAAGTTGAGGAAGGATTTGTACCTTCCATTTATGGAAGTTGATATCTTGGACCTTTGATTGAAATAGCACCATCACATGAAATTCCATGTCCACGGTGTAACAATTAGTTTATTTCAGGTAGTCATAGAACGACATATCAAGCATAAAATTTGATGACACTATCATGAAACCTGCTTGATGAGATATTGAGATAAAGGGATTACATTACATAGTGATCATTCATATGTGGATGTCCTAGTTGCGACATTACATTCTTTCTATTGGGTGCCTTGACCCATTTCTAGATAGTACTCTGGGACTTTAGGCATGTCTGCCTAATGACAATAGGAAATAATCCTTGAGGGTCACACACTTAGTGTTTTTGGTAGTCTTGGTTAAATTCTATTTGAATTTAATTAATGAAATAAATATTATTCACAAGACCAAGGAATAATTTTATTCAAGTTAAAATGATCGCATAAATTATATAAAATAAATAAATTGATGTTATTGAACATTTCATAAATATTTATTTACTAGTTTTTAAATAAAATATTTATTAAGATAATGAATGAATTATTTATTTATTAGGTTTTTCAATAAATGGAAGTGGAGTTTGAGTGGACCAAGGAAGATCTGGTAGTAAAATAATTATTTTCAAGATGGTAAATAATTATTTAACTAGTTAGCACAAGTTAAAATATTAAGAATGCTAATATTTTTTTGTGACATGGAATTTTATTTATAATTCTATTTTGCGCAAGTTGTTGCACCATAAATAATGATGTGGTATTATTATTAAGAGCACGGGTTTTCTCAAAGTTCATGAATGTATTTATTTTCTGTTATGAAATTAAATATTTTAACTGAAGTTCCATGAATATAAATAGACAAGTATGCCTATTATGCCAGAGAACACATGACACCAAAGGCTTGGTGAATTGAGAATTGTTGAGCCAAACAATTTCTCTCTCGAATCCTCTTCTTCCCCCTCCCAAGAATGAGACATGTTCTTCAAGGATGAAGAACATGTGATCAAGAATGACTGAAAAAAGACACTCACTTCACTACGCTAACACCCGGAGAACGAGTGGTGTCAATTAGAGGCCATCGGAGCACATGTGGATCATCGCTAGAGGGATTTTAGTTTGGATATATACAAGCACAACGAGATAATCTGGAAGGGTCATTCCAGATGATCAACATCATCAAAAAAAATACCGAAGATCTAGGTATTATTTTCTTTATGAAATTAATTAAATTAATTATTCACATGATGTGAAAGATCCTCTCTAAAGGTTTCGAGCCTCTTCCTTATTTTTCTAAATCTTTGATTATATTCCTTGGAAACAGGTGTTCATCGTTGTATTGATCCAAGAATAATCATTGATTAATGTAAAAATTAAAGTTGGGTCTTTTCCCAACCATGCTTCCAATGCGCCTGGAACCTTCAAGTGGTATCAGAGCGGTTACATCATAGTTTATAATTATTTAAATATTTCGTTGATGATTTACACATTAACTAATTTAGTTGTTTCTATTCAAGTTTATCGTTCTAAAAATCTGAATCTCGAGATCTGCTCCTCCTCTTTCGTTTCTCGTTTACCTTGTAAAAATGATCTGTTCTTTTAATTTTGAATAAAATAAAACTGAGGATCTCATCTAGAGGTTCCAAAGGTTCCTGGACATACAACACTAGAACACACGACCTATATTCGGTTGTACACGTCAGGTAGTCATGGTTCAACACACCAGGTCTAGTCTGCCAAACCATGTCATGTCATTGGAGTTTGTCTTAGTCTAAATGACTTTGTGTGTTGACCAGGATCAAGTGGCATGAGGTTTCTAGATTACACGTCATGTGGCCCAATGGAAACAAAGTGTAGTCCCTTCGGGTTAGGGTTGGACTGTGTACCTCGTACATGACTTTCCCTACTAGAGACCATGTAACAAGGAACTACACGACATGTGGCACACTAGACACACCATGTACTCTAAAGATTTATGAAGTACACTCACATGTTGTTTCCTTGGGCGTGTACATCGGATGGACAGTGAAAAATTGTACTAGCCATGTAGTTGGAACTAGAGGTCGTGTACTCATCCAAATTACGCAGATTTATTAAAATTTATTGTTATTTTATATAATCCCTTGAGACATGTACCATCATGCGGGGGTAAAACTGAGGCACAACACGTGATATGTGTTTTATATATGTGTGTTTAATTTAACATCTACATAATGTTCATTTCTACTCATTGGGTAGTTATGAATATGAATTCATTAGGTTGCCTCAATGTAGAAATTATGTACAAAGATAATTTTAAATGATTTTATTTGTTTAAAATTATGATGGATGATAATCTCAAGGAAATTTAGAAAAGGGTTTAAGATAAAACGATTGATTAATTAAATATGGTAATTAATTTATTTGAGTGTAATTTATCTTAAAAAATAATGATTAAAGAATTTAATTCTAGTTTTATTTATGCGTAAATATCGTTGCATATATGGATGATCATGAGCTAGACCAAGAACTTTGTATGTGGATGGTTTATTTTAATTTATTTATTTGAATTAAATTTGTTGGCCTGTGAGCCTTCTCCTCGTTAATATGTAGGGCTTGCGTGCCAAAGGTTTCTTTTATGTAAAACCCATTTTTACCCCTCACCTACATGTGAGTTAAAAAAAGGCATTTTTAATGGATGTAACTCCGAAGATAGTGGAGGAGGATCAAGTTGTAGCCAAGATGACACCAATCCTAGGAGATACAGAGGTAGATAGGTTGAAGCTGTAAACAAAAACCCAAAAGGTTCAAGGTGTTTCTCCCCTAGGTTAGGGTTTGTTTATCAACCTATAGATAAACTAACCATTAAAACTACTCATTATCATGCCAATTACTTTATTTTATTTCTGTCAATTTCATGGTTTATCATTATGGATGTGTTTTCATGGTCACATAATTAATAAATTAAACAAGCATGCAAGATTGAACTAAAATAAACCAGAATTAAGTGTAAATATTATCAAGACATGGTTAATCACTTAAGTAAGTTTCACTTAATATTAACAAGTGTGTGATAATGATAATAAGCAATTCCCGTATAATAGATAAAAAATCCTCAAATAAAATATTAAGTCAGACCAAGCCTTATGTTACTTTATTAAAGGAAAAACTCAATAAAACTATGTGTTTGACCAACCCTTGTTAGGAGACACACTTTTATATAGGAAGCCCTTATGAAAGGTTTTTGGTTTAATTAATCATATTAAATCAAGAGGAGTAGCCCTTGATAGAATTGGTGTAATATTTGAGGCAAGAGTTGAGGAAATACAAAGTCACGATTTCAAGATTGTGGACTCCAATCAACATATCAAAGAGCTGCAAGCCCGTAGTTGTCAAAGACCTACCTACCTTAATACCTTTTAATAGCTTGACTAATGCTTGTTGGGGTTAGGTGAATGGGAATATAGATCCTTTCCACTAGAATTCCATGGAAACTGGACATTCTTAGTTCAATGGTTAGGGCCATTGCGACTTGATAAAACAATGGGAGACTTAATGAAATTTATTATTTCTCATAAAATGTAATCAAGAAATTACTAATGATCTGCTCTTTTAAAATGTAGAATAAAAATGAAAATCTCATCAACCACACTATCCCTGCATTCAAGAAACATGAAATATCAAAAAATTAATAATATATTAATATATTAATACATGTACTATATACATTAATAATTTAACTATATAAATAATAATCACATACATCATCCGGTCAAAGAATATCCAACATAAGTCTATAAGCACGGATGTCATGTCTAGTTGTATCTAAATATCGATGTGCATGACTCCACCTATAGATAAATATTTTATACTTCTATTTTATAATAGAAAATTATAAACTGGATTTTCAAATAAGAAGGAAAAACATATCATCATCTATGTGGGGAATCTAGTAAAATATCATTTGATAGTGGCACATGAGCTGGTGGAGCTAAGTGAGGTATGCACTCCCATATCCACATATGAATAAGAATAACACATCTTGTAATATACATCATATCAATCCTATATGCGCTTCATAATGCTCTGTATGTATGTACAATACATGCAGACCCCCAGCTATACCTCCCAATCTGGTCTAAATCCTCCAATAATGGTAAATACATCAAATGAAAAAATGAATTAGAATGATCGATTAAGATAGTGCCACCAATAAGTCTCATAATATATGCATGTGTAAATATCAACATGGTGATATCGACAACATCATCAACTAGATGGGAAAATTTCATGTCTATCGATGACATGTGTAATCGGCTCCTAATGATGGACCTTCCATTATCCCAAACCTTAATTACTAGTAGTTTGTGAACAAGATCAAATAAATTTGTACCAACTCACCCCGTCACAACTGCATCGTTGATAGGGATTCACAACATATTGGACACATCCTTGAGCATAATAGTAATATATCTTTTTTCAAAATAAAATTTATGTCCATCTGACCTCCATCTCTCAATGAGCGTAGTAATGAGATGATGATGGAAGAATGTGAAGTGGCACATCGCTACACTGTAGAACCCAACATGACCAAGATAAAGGACACTAGAAGGAGACGGTGAAACATGATGAAAATGATGAGATCTCTATACACTCAAAATAGAAATTGGATGTCCCTCTATGACTATCCATTAACCATGTCTGACCTAGAATGTGAGTAAGGGATGGCCTGACATGTCTATATTTGATATTGTAGTTAATTTTTATATTTAATTTGATAATATTTGTAAAATATTTTAAAAAAAAATCTACAATAAGAAAAATGAGGTAGACAATTAGCATTCATAATTAATCATAATAATGAAAAATGAGGTAAAAAAATTGTTTTGACAGATGTTGTTGTCTTAGTCTATTAATTTCTTATTTTAATGATCTCTAATCATATTGTATTTTTTTCTAGATAATTCTATGTATGTTAACCATGATGAAAATCATGTATAATACATGTAAATGAACCTCTTTTTATTCATTTCTGTTTTGTGTTTAATTTCTAAATAGGTGAAATCTCACAAAATTATTTCTGATTGAAACCATAAATGAAAAAAACTAGAGATAAAACAATCCAAAAATGAATCATGTCAAAAATAAAGGGATCCATTAATGAAAAATCATGAAAATGAAAAATGTATATATTAATGATAAAATACATAAATTCGATCAAGGATGATGTGAAGTGGATCCCTATCCTTCCAGTTGGAGAAATATTTTATAAGTAATTCCTTCTCTATGACAAATGTTGCATTGTACTCCCACTCCCTATTATCGAGGCCGGTTTGTCTCATTTCTTATATAAGTAGACTTTGGTTGTCCCCAAGATTGCAACCTTGTAATATCAGGCACCATAGTTGGCCGATGAATGGGAAATATAAAAGTATGAAATGTCAAAAAATTATTTTTGATTAAAAAAATAAATATATGAATCCATAAAGGAAAATATTCATTAATTAAAGAATTTATAAATGAAAAATCCATAATACAAAACCGGGTAATATCTGGAACCACAGACAGGTGATCATCAGGCAAGGTAATTGTAAAAAATTCACCAACAGGCATGTAAAGTTCACTATAATAGTCAACCAGAGTTCTCATGTGATACACTGAGTCAATATAGTTCTCCCATGATATGTTCATCGATGAAAAAAAACAATAACATGTGCATAGAGATATCTCAATTACCATAAATAACTATAATAATAGTGCATATTTTCCAATATGACTACCATCAATTTATCATTATCACCCTTGAGTGGGTCATGGTGCTCTATTAACTGAAAGAGGGAACCTACCTAGTCAAAGGTTTGAACACACAATGATGACGTGTCTTGCAGTATCTGACCAATGTATCTTTGGAAATTCTAACAAAAACACATTCCATTTTTCATCCTATGATAGGTCTATTGGAACAATTAAAAAAAATACTTCACACATCTATAAAATTCCTCATGTACTAACCCTTTGATCGGTAGTTTATGCACACTGATTCTCGGTCAAATTTACCCAAGAGATGAAGGTAGAACGGTCCTTGTAGTTTAGCTTGGGTTATCGAATCCTCAGAGACCTAAGTAGAAACCTATAGACACGTACATTATATGGACTGTTTTTGGCTATGAAGTGGCCAACTTGGGTTGATTTTATATGGGTTTAAAGGATAACTAACAGATTTAAGTGAATTCAATTTAAAAGAATGAGTTGATCCTAGGTTATCGCTCGGGGTGGATTGGATGGATTGCTTTTTTAATGATTTCAATTTCTTATAATTAAGATGGATTCATTTAAGAAGATCAAAAGAAATCATAACTTACTGTTTTAATGCCTACACAACCTAATACTAATCACCTATACACTTGAAGGATCAAATTTTTGAGCACTCCAAGATAGAGGTTCGTATTTGCACTTAAATGTGTGACCTTAAATTCAATAAGGATGAAGATGTTTTAAAATCATCAAATAAAAATCTCATTTAAAAGAAGTGATTTACCATTAATAGAGTGATAAATAACATCAAATCCATACCCTTTCTACTCCCTTGGATCAACCCATAAAAGAGTTAGCCCTCCATTGATGACATGTCTTCAACGGAAGCGGGAAGTAGACTTACAAAGGTGGAATTGAATAAGTAAAAACAACAACAAAAAAAGATCACTCCTCCGTTGTGTGATAAATATCACAAGGTTTGGTATGAACAAGTTCACACCTTGAACCAACTCTATCAAATTGATAAGTAGAAGAACATAATAATAAGAGAAGAAGAACTTTTATTAAGAATCTAAGGTGAATTAAACAACTTACAGGAGAAAGAAATGCGATTACAAACACAAAGCGACAGTATAACACTACAATGAAACCAAGCACCAAAGATTATTCAATCCTCCAGAACCACTGCCTTAAATAGGCATTTTTTAGCCCTTGGGTCGAGCCTCCAACAATCCAAGTCTTCTCAATTAATTGTGGTAGGTCATAGGTGGGTGGAAAGTAAGGGAGAGTTGATTTTTCCACCCTTGACCCGAGGTGGCAGCCAGCTTTCCTTCATCGAACAAACACGTCTGAAAGACCTTCTAGATGGCAGAATCAGAGTAGGCCATAGAATAATAAAATGGATCACTGGATGTCTTATAACCGCCTGTAAAAGTTGGGCCCATTTGGAGTTTCTTATTCCGAGATATGATAAAATTAGTGGACTATTTTTCTGGACCGCATAATCTGGCCCAGAATTGTATCTCTAACTTGGGCTGCCTTAATGACCACTATAGAGTCCGACTTAGGATTGGAGCATGAAGAGTTATTTGTTCCTATGCATGTCTTCTATCATCCCAGAAAATTTGGGATTCATTAGGCCTGTATGTTGGGCCCCACAGTCTCATCAGTGGGATAGTGTCCAATCTGCCTTCTCTAGAATTGCTTCCTTTCATCACAAAATATCCCAATCTTCTTCCATGAATTCTCCATTGATCCCTAAATAAAACATGTTCATATTGGAGTGTAGATCAATTTTAAAAAATATAAAATTAAAATATGTATAATCAGATGAATCATTGGGTACTTAAAATGATGTTAAAAAATATACCACATAATAGTGCAATTTAAGAAGGTATTACAATCATAATGTGAAATGATGTTCAAAGTGTAAAATGAACTAAAATGGTGTTTATGAATAATAAGACACATGAATATTATATATATTAACAATGAATATTAGCCTCATTTAGTGGCTAATCACACCCCCAACTTGAGTTTTGCTAGTCCCGAGCAAAATATATCTCAACAATATGAAATTCGAATTCTCTTTTCCAAAAATATTTTAATACACAATGATCACCAAAAAACCTTATACCAAACAATCATGAAACCCATCAAAATATTTTAATACAAGATAGTTTCATAAGCAGATCCCAATCCTAAGCCCATTTCTTTGTTCAAATTCATTGCCATATTTCATCCAATATCAATTAAGTATGAGGATGAGTTGTGCATCACAATAGACATGGGGGTTCATCTTTATTCAAGGGGGAAATTACGGAAGCGCTAGGTGGAATCAAATTTCAATATTAAGATGAGTATTCATTTTTTTGTATAATTTTTTTTTGTTTTTTTTTGTTGTTTTTTTTGTTTTTTCAATTTTTCCATGGTAATTGAAGTGGCACTCAAAAGAGTCAACCCCTGTAGTGAGACTTTGCCGATGACTCCCAGGCTCAAAGACCTTAGGGCACCAAGTAAAGCCCACATACTCGGGCATCATCTCGAGTTAAATCAGTCAAAAACAAATTCAAATTACCAAAAATAGAGATAAAATTACTAACTCTGGTCCAGACAACTATGGAGTCACGATCCCCAAGTGCCGAAAGCCACGCATTAGGTCATTTCATTGCTCTACGCGCAAAAAAAAATTTAATTTTTTTTGAATACTCATATTAAACTAAAATGATCACAAAACCTATGCTATTTATTTAGGGGACCCCGTGAACTTAAACTAATACCCCACTATCCAAAGGAAGTGCATTGTGAATTTTTTTTATTTGGGTGAAAATATAAACGTTGAAATATCACATTGGACAACCACACTTTCCAAAATCTATGATCATGAAATTATACAAGGATTAAAATCAGAATCAGGGTATGCTAAATTATTTGATATTTAGTTTCAAAGTGTGCAATGTGTATTACCATGTTTAAAGTTAAAGGAATTTTTCCTTCCATTTAATTTTTTTTTTCAAATCATTAATTTTTTTTATTTTATCTCTCCCCCTAACTTAAAACAACACTGTCCCCAGTGTTTGAAGAAATAAAAATTTAGAAGGAGTAGAGGTAGATAAAGGAAGTTCAAAAAGGAAATTGAAACTGAGGATCATGGAATGAAATCACCTGGTGGTTGAAGCTGAAGTTCTTGCTGCTCCAAATTAGTCCTTTGATCTCTTGGGGGATGTAGGCACCTCCTTGATTGAACATGTAACACCCAAAATAGTACCTAAACAAAAAGAAGAACAAACCAGAAAAAACAAACAACACAACGACTTATTTAATTCCAAGTATCATCATTTTTATGGTTTTTCCTGTTTTTTTATTTTTTATTTTTTTAAATCAAACTAATGATACATTGTCTTATTTTTAATTTTCTGGGTAAGGTATTACTTAGGGATCACACCGCGTGACACGGATGAATACGATGCTCCCCTTTCATACCCATCCATACTCATAATAGAAGAACAGGTCAATAGTCCTTTTTTTAAATGTAAAAATGATTAATTAATCCTATTTAAAATATAAAGTTTATTAAAACAAAAAAATGATAAGAAACTTGAAAACCATGGGTTGCCTCTCATGCATCGCTTTGTTTAACGTCGTTAGCCCGACATGGACCCTAAATCTATCATTTTTTTTCTTGTTCATAGGTTGGCTCAGTTAACTCAACCTCTATTTCCTGTTTATTGAATGATTCAATTAATGGTTTTAATCTTTGACCATTGACCTTGAAAATGTAACCACTTGTGGGATCTTGAATCTCTACTGCCCCACAGGGGAATACATGATGCACTATGAAAGGTCCTGACCATCTAGACATTAACTTTCCCAGATGTAAATGAAGTTTTGAACTATACAAGAGCACAAGTTTTCCCAGTTCAAAATGTTTGACCTTGATATTCCTAGATTGGTAGGCTTGAACTCTATCTTTATTGATCCTTGAATTTTCATAAGCCTCCTTCCTTAGTTCCTCCAATTCATTGAGATCTAATTTCCTTTTTGTTCCGGCCAATGATAGGTCATAATCCATTTTCTTAATTGCCCAAAAGGCCTTATGTTCAATATCCACTGGCAAATGGCATGCTTTTCCATAAACCAACCTATATGGGGGAATTCCTAAAATGGTTTTGTATGCTGTACGATATTCCCAAATAGCATCTAAGAGTTTCTCAGACCAATCTTTCCAAGAAGGATTGACAGTTTTCTCAAGAATTTGCTTAATCTCTCTATTCTCTAACTCAGCTTGACCATTGGTTTGAGGATGGTATGCAGTGGACACTTTATGAGAAATACCATACTTAGACATGAGTGAAGAGAATGGGCGGTTGCAGAAATGGGTTCCTTGATCACTGATTATAGCCCTAGGAATTCCAAATCAAGAAAATATGTTCTATTTCAGAAATCGAAAGACAACTTGATGATCATTGGACTTAGTGGGAATGACCTCAACCCATTTTGAGACATAATAAACAGCTAAGAGTATGTAGAGGTATCCCCGAGAGTTTGGGAAGGGACCCATGAAATCAATTCCCCAACAGTCAAATATTTCAACCACTAAGATGGGAGTGAGTGGAATTTGATTCCTTTTTGCGATGGACCCTATTTGTTGACACCTAGGACAACTTTGACAAAATGTGTAGGCGTCCCTTGAGAGGGTGTGCCAGAAAAGACCACATTTAAGAATCTTAGCAGATGTTTCCTTAGAGGAAAAGTGACCTCCAAATGCCTCACTGTGACAGAATTTAAGGATGGACTCTTGTTCAGATTCTGGAACACACCTCCTAATGACTTGGTCTGGGCAGAACTTATAGAGGTATGGATCATCAAACACATTGTGTCTAACATCAGAAAGGAATTTCCTTTGAGCTTGAGTCCCTAAGAATTTTGGAATGACTCCAATCACTAAGAAATTTGCTATGTCAGCATACCAAGGGCAGTCACTCATAGAGTATAGGTGTTCATCAGGAAACGAATCAGACACAGAAAGGTGATTTGAGTTGTCTTTGAATTCCATCCTAGAGAGGTAATCAGCTACAACATTTTCAACTCCCTTTTTATCCTTGATTGTGAGGTCAAATTCTTGTAAGAGAAGGACCCACCTAATCATTATAGCCTTAGCATCTTGTTTTTGGAAGAGGTATTTTAGTGCAGAATGGTCAGTGAACACAAGGATGGGGGATCCTAAGAGGTAGGACCTAAAATTCTCTAAAGAAAACACAATTTCAAGTAACTCCTTTTCAGTAGTGGTGTAGTTTATTTGGGAATCATTTAAAGATTTTCTTGCATAAGCAATGACATAAGGAGTTTTATCACAACATTTTCCTAACACAGCTCCAATAGCAAAGTCACTGGCATCACACATAAGTTCAAAAAGAAGGTTCCAATTTGGAGATTTCATAATGGGAGGAGAGGTGAGAGAGGCTTTGAGGGTTGAGAATGAACCCTCACAGCTTTCTGTCCAAACAAATGGAGCATCCTTTACTAGGAGAGCACAAAGGGGATGAGATATTGAACTAAAGTCCTTAATGAATCTTCTATAGAAACCAGCATGTCCTAAGAAAGACCTCACTTCCTTGACAGTTTTGGGTGATGGAAGGTGACAAATGATGTCAACCTTTGCTTTATCAACTTCAATCCCCCTACTCGAGACCAGATGTCCTAGAACAAGTCCCTCTTTAACCATGAAATGGAATTTTTCCCAGTTTAGGACCAGATTCCTTTCTTCACATCTTGACAAGACTCTCTCCACATTCTGCAGACATCCCTCAAATGTATCTCCAAACATAGAGAAGTCATCCATGAAGACCTCTAGAAAATCCCCTACCATGTCTGAGAAGATTCCCATCATGCACCGTTGGAAGGTTCCAGGGGCATTGCATAACCCGAAGGGCATGCATTTGAAAGAAAAGGTTCTGAATGGACATGTGAATGTAGTCTTCCCTTGATCCTCTAGGGAGACCTCAATTTGATTGTACCCCGAGTACCCATCGAAGAAACAGTAGAAGGCATGACCTGCCACTCTCTCAAGGACTTGGTCAATGAATGGTAAGGTGAAATGGTCTTCTTGGTGAATGAGTTTAGCTTCTTGTAGTCAATGCAGACCCTCCATCCACTACTCACCCTTGTTGGAAGAATCTCTCCATCCTCATTGGTTATCACTGTGATTCTGGCCTTTTTTGGAACCACTTGGATTGGGCTCACCCACTCACTCTCAGCTATGGGATATATGATACCAGCTTTTAACAATTTTAGAAGTTCCTTCCTTACTACCTCCATGAGATAAGGATTGAGTCGCCGTTGAGGTTGACGACATGGCTTTGAATCAGATTCCAGAACAATCCTATGAGTCCCGATAAGTGGGCTAATCCTAGGAATATCAGAAAGGGTCCAACCAATGGCTTTCTTATGCTTCCTAAGGACATCTAGAAGCATCCTCTCATTATTGGATTCAAGAGAAGAAGAAATGACAATAGGATGTGTTTGATTTTTCTCTAGGAAGGCATACTTTAGTGCAGCAGGAAGTTCCTTCAATTCAAGATCAGGTTGGTTCAGAATTTCAGCATATGATTGGGACATTGGATCAAGATCAATTTCTTTTTTTAGAGTTTCAGATAGGATTGATTCCCCACATGTAGAAGTTTCAGCTACTAGATTGGATTGATCAGATTTAGGGAAGGAAATTGTAGTGGTCTCCGTGAAAGTGGTTTCTTGAAAGGTTTCACTGATTGTTGGACCTAAGACTTCATCATAAGAGAAATTTGAAAATGATTCAAGCCAAGGAGATAAACTTCCTTCATATGAACAAAGGAAATCAATCTCATTGTAGAGGCTCGAAACTTGACGTACATGGACATTACATTACTTTTGCGGAATACTTAGTACATAACAAAAACACACACTAAAGGATCGTAATAGTTTAGTGTCGTTGGAAACTCGGAACGTAATCTTCTAATCGTGGTGAAAGATCTTCAATATCTCCCATAAAGATCTTCCCTTTTTTTTTACCTAAAACCTTTATTTATATCCTGGGGAAAAGAAAACATAAAAGGGTGAGCTCAAATGCTCAGTAAGGGTATACAAAAGAAATAAAAATCATATCATATCTTTTTGAAAATCATAACCTGCAAAAGAGATCATAATATCTTAACATGGAACAAATCATAGAAGTGAAAATGAGATTACCATAATCATAACATGAAACTTGAAACTTTTTGGCATGCACACATAATCATGGAAAATCATTTCTTGTTAGTCATGACTCATTGCCAAGACTATCTTAGTGGACAAAGTCCCTTTCTGAACCGAGTTCACTCCTCGTTTCAGTCCTGTATCACTGAACCGAAATAACCTTCCGTTCCAGCCATGTCTATCTCATGAGATATAAAATCTTTACCCAATGCATTGGAGGGAGACATAGGTCCCACCCATCTTATAATGAATCCTTTCTTATGTGAACCACATAATCATACATCATCGCATAACACATGTAACAAAAATGGGATTCTTGAAACATCATGACATCATAAATCAATTCATATAAGATAAAGGAATTCATAAAAATAATTCCATCACAACATGAACAAATCAATTTAATAATAGGGATAAAAACAGAACCTTTTATTATCTTAGATGGAAAATAATTTTGATAAAACACTTGAACTCCTTTCTTGAGGAAAATATCCTTTCTTCTTCAAAAACATTTTTCCTTTCATAACATGTCATAAAACTTTAAAATAAAAGAAGTTGATTAAAAATAAAATTGAAAACTTGTAAAGGAAGCTTCTTGGATACAATGTTTTAAAAATCAATTCATGCCGTATAAGTTAAAAAAAACATTCTTCGTACTTTTGTCGGAAAAGTCAAAAAGTACCTCGTACGACAAAAGATTCCTTTCATAGATATTACTAAAAACTCACCGAAGGGTAAAAATGGATTTAAACAATTGTAGGTGGATGGAAATAATATTACATATTTATGAAACATGGATGTGGATGATAAAATACACCCCAGTAAATACTTACGAATAAACAATCTCGGATAAAAATGAGATTGTGATATTTCCCTTACCTTAGGTCCAATTTGCTTCGTATGTGTCTGAACCTCCTGTATAATGATTTAAATAATGTCATTGACTTATTACAGAATCATATTCATTGTTATGATATCATATATGGTTCACTTATGACATTATATTATCCGTTCTTTTGTAAATTCCATGTTAAAGAAGCGTTTTGGGTAAAATCGTTTCATTTATCGTAGGTGTTTTGACTTGTTGTTCTTGACATCATTATTACTTATATCATGATTTAATTACTTCCAGAATATAAAATATGATTTATATATCATATATATTCAGTATATATATATATATATAATAGATAGATAAATAAAATGAAAAACACCGTTCATGGAGACGGTAGTCCGTACGTACGCATGAATGATGTTTTCCTTTCCTTATTGTCTTGAATGGAAGTAAGTAGATGACATACATATATATATATATACATAAATCCAGTAGCTTTATAATGTCATATATTTAATTATTATTTCTTATATATACTTTATAATCATTCTTAAATGGTTAATATGGATAATGAATTTCATCGCGTCGTGGAGACGGTAGTCCGTACGTACGCACGAGCGATGATATCATTTCCATAAATATTGAATTGAATTGGAGTGGATTATACAATATATCAGAATCAATATTATGTTTTAATAACTATGTATAGTTATTCTTTACACCATTATACCCATCCATGTAAGGTGGTGGTGGAAAATAGATTACACCACGGCGTGGAGACGGTATTCCGTACGTACGCACGCGCGGTGATTTCTCTTTCCGTAGGATGGATAGATGGTGAAATAGGGTTGTTTCATACTTATAATAACATATCAGTATATGAGTGATACTGATGTTATTACTTCATAATGAAACAACCTAAGAAGAATAAGTGGAAGAAGAAATAAAGATGAAAGAATTGGTAACGGTAATTACCTCTTCTTTGAAGTGCCTCTTTGAGACCTCCTCTTAGGGCACTAGAATTGGTCTTTGAGGAAGACCAGAACCTCTAGGATGTTTCTAGGGAGGTGGAGAAGGGATTTTGGTAGGGGTTGGCCGAGCTTGAGTGCTCAAATTGGTGTGAGGAGGAGGGGGAGGAGGTGTCCATTTATAAGGGAGGAGAGGGGCACCTTAGGAATATCTCAAAATATTATTTTATATTAAAGTCAAAATCGGTTTATAATGGTTCCAAAGGGTATTATTTCGAAGCTAAAGTGGGGATGGGTCGAAATCCTATCAACCAATAGAATTTAGACAAGTTTAGGATATTATTTTAACCTTATCAATTAGATTTAACTCTAAGTTAAATAATTTAACTTTTACCATGTCTTTTTGTTTTCTTTCACTATATGGTTAATAAACTTACTATAACATGCCAAACGAACCCCAAATTGTTTATTATTAATATATATATCCTTATCTAAGTCATTTGGCCGAACCTTAGATTTGTAGGAATACAATAACAATTAATAATATAATATTTGATTTAAAAACTATTTTGTGTCAATTTTGACACTATTTGATATATGATTTTTGTGAAAGTCATAACAGAATTAAATGTTCGAACCAAGTTGATTAAATAAACATTAATATATCATAGTAACCTAGAAAATTAGTGTAATTCATAAAAAATCTCAAATTACATTTATTTTGGTGTTTATAACATCAATTATGTCAATATTTCATTAATAAGATAATTACTGCATCATCGTTGTGTCATAAATAAATTAAATTATTTTATGTCTAAAAATTACAAATAAAATACCATCATGTAGGAAATCTTTTTAGCTTTCTAATGAATATTTACAATCGAATTTATCTTATGTATAACCCCATATTAAAAATGATTTACTTATTAAACTTTGATTTTAACTATTTTAACCTTTCTTTAAATAAATTAATAATAAATGTCCTAATCTAATCCAAGTGGGCCTAAATGGTCATATTTTATTCCTAAGTTTGTTTTTGGTCGAATTACACTTGTCCAATAGAATTAGGACATGTGTTAGGGTAATAGTAATATCATATTTACCCTTAGTTACCCTATTTACTATTAACCGCGGTAAAAAAAGTAAAAAGTTACTATTCACCAAAAAATTATTTTCATCTCATTGAACCACATTTTAGTCCTTGATATTAACCGTGTCTCTCGGATTTTCGAAATTCCATTCACAGAAGCGGCAAAATTAAGTTTTATGAAAAATTCAGTTTTTTTAACTACCACTTAGTAGTTTCACTATTCATCAAAAATTGATGTTTTTCAGAACAATGCCAAAATTTCATCCTAAGCTATATTTCATATTCCGAATTCAAAAATGAAATCTATTTTACCAAATTCATAACATAGAAGTTGCATTAATTAATTTTATAATTAAATCCTGCTGTTAAAATAAATAGCGTGTTTTAAGAAACAATATATATCAAAAGATTGACACTTGATTATGTCTGGTTTAAATGTGAAATTACAACCAATGACCAACATTGTATTAAATTGTAAAAATATATTCTAAATATACTTTAAAACCACTCAAATTACTAATTTATCACTATTAAATATTTCGATTAAAAAAGTTGTTTTTAATTATAATTTAGTAATTTTCACTATTCATCAGAATATGAAAGTTATCCGAAAAGTACCAAAATTTCACCTTAGGCTAAATTCGATACTCCGAATCCAAGAATGAAGTTCATTTTGAAAAATAAGATTTACAGAATTTTAAAAAGTGGTTATTACTATTCATAACGGCTAGTTTTAATAATATTTTAATAGCACATCGTTGTTTAGTGAAACTCGGTATTGCGTATTACACACGCTATCGAGGAAGGTCGCGATTGCGTGTAATGCAAGGCAAGACAAGGATGCGTGTTGTGAAAGCTCCTTTTGGTGTAGCGTACAACACAAGACATTAATAAAATTAAAAAGAATATATTTTTTTTATAAAATCTTGGGCTGTTACATTCTACCCCCCTTAAAATGAATTTCGCCCTCGAAATTCGTCGGGGTTATAAATGGTTTACTATTCGAAAGTTTCTTTAATAGAAACCCACATCGTAAAAAGGAATATCAAAACCAATCTTTAAAAACAAAAGTATGAAACGTAACGGTTACCCAAATAAACTAATCATTGGGTTTCCACATAGGTGAAAATATGGATATGGAAGAGAAATCTAACCATCATGTTCTGATGGAGAGTGGTAGAGAACATGGCTATGGAAAAGCCAGTAATCACAAATCCATAGATTTGTGATGATATAAGGTACCATCTGATTCATCAGGTATAAGATCACTAGGACAACATTTTTGGTTTTCAAGATCATTTCCCCTAAAGTTGAAAATTTGAATTTTAATAAATACTTACTTTATTTTGGTACAATCTCACTGTTGTTCGTGCCTTGAACAATTTCCACTTCATCTCTTAAATAAATGAAGTTGAATTTGTTATTCGTGAAGTGTTAGCAGATCATGTGATAGAATGACGGGTCATTCCATCTGTCTCAAACAAAAGGTTAGCAAAAATTATATGCATAAATCGATCTATAGTGAGATAAATCATATATGGTTCCTAAAATGGACTTATACTTCATATATCATACTGCTTAATATAATAAAACTAGTTTCTACTAAACAGGGACATCCTGTAGGCCAGTGGTAGGCGATAAAGGCCAGTCGCACTTCGGTTGTGGGTTCGATTCACATAGCCTTGTCCGACGCGATGGGCTGTCGCCCGTCCTGCAGGTTGTCCTTTTTCTAAAACTACATTACTATAACATCCTATAAATAATATCAAAAAATGAACTTCTTTAGGCTTATCCATAATATTGCAGTCCACTCTCATAACATAGTGAAAACAATTACCAGAGATTTAATATCATCATTGATCCCCATATATCATAAGATATGTTTTGTTGGTCACATTCCAAACATTCAAAGTCCTTAATCATGTATACTCTTGAATACCCATTGAACCTTAGTGAAAACTTGAATGCAGTTAAAAGTTAACACTTTACACATACCAAAATCCTCGAAATTATTTATACTCAAACCATGATATCACTTAGTCCTTATATCAATCATGAGCTCATGAATACTATTAAACATTTCATTTTCTCGTCTTCATTATGCGCATATCATCTTATTTCCAAAAAAATATCTCACTCACTTTGAATACCACATCAATAAATATTGCAATACTCAATGATACAACATTATTTTGGAATCCCATTACATAAACGCTTAATCATTCCACCACATCGTTATCATATTCAACATCGCCAATAGTGATCGCATGTGACTTCCCTTTGTCCTTTGCCTTCAGTGGTTGCTCATGTTGATCATCACTAACCCTTGGATTAGGGCAATTATTAGCATAATGCCCCATTTCCTTGAACTTGAAGCATTGAAGTGTTGGTGGTGCGTTCTCTGCAGTGTTTGCTTTATTCACATCATTAGAAACCCTTTTTCCATTACTTCGACACTCAACTGCTCGATGACCTTCTTTTCCACACTTAAAACATTTTCTAGTTCCTTTAAGACAATCTCCACCATGCTTCTTTCCACACTTTGTGCATAAGGAAACATTCATCTTCTTTTCACCATTATTATGAGATTTCTCCTTGAACTCCATCTTTCGTTTCTTGTCAAAACCATGAGATGGATATGTAACACCAACTTCCATTTCTACCTTGATAGCACAACGCACAATTTCTTCATAGCTACTGAAGTCTCTTATAGCTAATGCCCTTCGAAGACTTGGTTTTAAGCCACTGAAAAATCGATCAACTTTACTTTCATGTTGGATGATAATGCCAGATGCATACCTTGCAAGTCTTGTAAAATTCGCTTTGTATATACCAACAGATTCATCATCCTTCTGCTTCAGCTCAATAAACTCCTTTTCCATCTTTGTTCGAAGAATACAAGGGAAGTACTTACTGAAAAACAAGTTCTTGAACTCGTCCCATTCCATGGACTCAATTTCATCCCTTGGCCTCGTATTCTTGATAAGATTCCACCATTGATCAGCTTCACCTTCCAAACGATATACTGCTAAGATGACTTTATCATGTTCAGAACATTGAAGAACTGAAAATATCTTTTCAGTGGTACTGATCCATTGTTCAGCAACAAGTGGATCGGAAGTCCCACTGAAAGAAGGTGGACGTTGCCTCATGAAGGACTCAATAGAATATTGTTCCCTTCTCTGCTCATTTGGAAGTCCAGAATGATTCATAGCTTGTGTAAGTATAGCAATAAGATTTTGCACTCCATCTCCCATAACATTTGTTTGTTCAGGAGGGCAATCATTGCATTGTCCATTGCATTGATCAACACGGTTCCTTCGGGTTCCAGCCATCGTCTAAAACCCAAAAAGAATAGTGTGAGAGGCAAAAATCATGCTAGGGAAAAACAACATAATAAAGGGGGAGTACCTTCAATATCTAACATCTTAGGTTTAATTCTATGATCTTTAGCGTAGTTCTAGTACTATAACCTATACGTATACTTAACCTTAGGTACATCCCTAGACATACCGTAGAAATATCTCTAGGGATCTCACTAACGTTTTCGCATCCTAGTTTCCAAAGGTTGACTAAACCTTTCCTCTGATACCAACTGTAGAGGCTCGAAACTTGACGTACATGGACATTACATTACTTTTGCGGAATACTTAGTACATAACAAAAACACACACTAAAGGATCGTAATAGTTTAGTGTCTTTGGAAACTCGGAACGTTATCTTCTAATCGTGGTGAAAGATCTTCAATATCTCCCATAAAGATCTTCCCTTTTTTTTTTACCTAAAACCTTTATTTATATCCTGGGGAAAAGAAAACATAAAAGGGTGAGCTCAAATGCTCAGTAAGGGTATACAAAAGAAATAAAAATCATATCATATCTTTTTGAAAATCATAACCTGCAAAAGAGATCATAATATCTTAACATGGAACAAATCATAGAAGTGAAAATGAGATTACCATAATCATAACATGAAACTTGAAACTTTGTGGCATGCACACATAATCATGGGAAATCATTTCTTGTTAGTCATGACTCATTGCCAAGACTATCTTAGTGGACAAAGTCCCTTTCTGAACCGAGTTCACTCCTCGTTTCAGTCCTGTATCACTGAACCGAAATAACCTTCCGTTCCAGCCATGTCTATCTCATGAGATATAAAATCTTTACCCAATGCATTGGAGGGAGATATAGGTCCCACCCATCTTATAATGAATCCTTTCTTATGTGAACCACATAATCATACATCATCGCATAACACATGTAACAAAAATGGGATTCTTGAAACATCATGACATCATAAATCAATTCATATAAGATAAAGGAATTCATAAAAATAATTCCATCACAACATGAACAAATCAATTTAATAATAGGGATAAAAACATAACCTTTTATTATCTTAGATGGAAAATAATTTTGATAAAACACTTGAACTCCTTTCTTGAGGAAAATATCCTTTCTTCTTCAAAAACATTTTTCCTTTCATAACATGTCATAAAACTTTAAAATAAAAGAAGTTGATTAAAAATAAAATTGAAAACTTGTAAAGGAAGCTTCTTGGATACAATGTTTTAAAAATCCATTCATGCCGTATAAGTTAAAAAAAACATTCTTCGTACTTTTGTCGGAAAAGTCAAAAAGTACCTCGTACGACAAAAGATTCCTTTCATAGATATTACTAAAAACTCACCGAAGGGTAAAAATGGATTTAAACAATTGTAGGTGGATGGAAATAATATTACATATTGATGAAACATGGATGTGGATGATAAAATACACCCCAGTAAATACTTACGAATAAACAATCTCGGATAAAAATGAGATTGTGATATTTCCCTTACCTTAGGTCCAATTTGCTTCGTATGTGTCCGAACCTCCTGTATAATGATTTAAATAATGTCATTGACTTATTACAGAATCATATTCATTGTTATGATATCATATATGGTTCACTTATGACATTATATTACCCGTTCTTTTGTAAATTCCATGTTAAAGAAGCGTTTTGGGTAAAATCGTTTCATTTATCGTAGGTGTTTTGACTTGTTGTTCTTGACATCATTATTACTTATATCATGATTTACTTACTTCCAGAATATAAAATATGATTTATATATCATATATATTCAGTATATATATATATATATAATAGATAGATAAATAAAATGAAAAACACCGTTCATGGAGACGGTAGTCCGTACGTACGCATGAATGATGTTTTCCTTTCCTTATTGTCTTGAATGGAAGTAAGTAGATGACATACATATATATATATACATAAATACAGTAGCTTTATAATGTCATATATTTAATTATTATTTCTTATATATACTTTATAATCATTCTTAAATGGTTAATATGGATAATGAATCTCATCGCGTCGTGGAGACGGTAGTCCGTACGTACGCACGAGCGATGATATCATTTCCATAAATATTGAATTGAATTGGAGTGGATTATAAAATATATCAGATTCAATATTATGTTTTAATAACTATGTATAGTTATTCTTTACACCATTATACCCATCCATGTAAGGTGGTGGTGGAAAATAGATTACACCACGGCGTGGAGACGGTATTCCGTACGTACGCACGCGCGGTGATTTCTCTTTCCGTAGGATGGATAGATGGTGAAATAGGGTTGTTTCATACTTATAATAACATATCAGTATATGAGTGATACTGATTTTATTACTTCATAATGAAACAACCTAAGAAGAAGAAGTGGAAGAAGAAATAAAGATGAAAGAATTGGTAACGGTAATTACCTCTTCTTTGAAGTGCCTCTTTGAGACCTCCTCTTAGGGCACTAGAATTGGTCTTTGAGGAAGACCAGAACCTCTAGGATGTTTCTAGGGAGGTGGAGAAGGGATTTTGGTAGGGGTTGGCCGAGCTTGAGTGCTCAAATTGGTGTGAGGAGGAGGGGGAGGAGGTGTCCATTTATAAGGGAGGAGAGGGGCACCTTAGGAATATCTCAAAATATTATTTTATATTAAAGTCAAAATCGGTTTATAATGGTTCCAAAGGGTATTATTTCGAAGCTAAAGTGGGGATGGGTCGAAATCCTATCAACCAATAGAATTTAGACAAGTTTAGGATATTATTTTAACCTTATCAATTAGATTTAACTCTAAGTTAAATAATTTAACTTTTACCATGTATTTTTGTTTTCTTTCACTATATGGTTAATAAACTTACTATAACATGCCAAACGAACCCCAAATTGTTTATTATTAATATATATATCCTTATATAAGTCATTTGGCCGAACCTTAGATTTTTAGGAATACAATAACAATTAATAATATAATATTTGATTTAAAAACTATTTTGTGTCAATTTTGACACTATTTGATATATGATTTTTGTGAAAGTCATAACAGAATTAAATGTTCGAACCAAGTTGATTAAATAAACATTAATATATCATAGTAACCTATAAAATTAGTGTAATTCATAAAAAATCTCAAATTACATTTATTTTGGTGTTTATAACATCAATTATGTCAATATTTCATTAATAAGATAATTACTGCATCATCGTTGTGTCATAAATAAATTAAATTATTTTATGTCTAAAAATTACAAATAAAATACCATCATGTACGAAATCTTTTTAGATTTCTAATGAATATTTACAATCGAATTTATCTTATGTATAACCCCATATTAAAAATGATTTACTTATTAAACTTTGATTTTAACTATTTTAACCTTTC
Organism: Viscum album; assembly: GCA_963277665.1. Taxonomy (NCBI): domain Eukaryota; kingdom Viridiplantae; phylum Streptophyta; class Magnoliopsida; order Santalales; family Viscaceae; genus Viscum; species Viscum album. The sequence goes on along the minus strand of OY728139.1, from coordinate 760,126,395 downwards.
TTTAAATAAATTAATAATAAATGTCCTAATCTAATCCAAGTGGGCCTAAATGGTCATATTTTATTCCTAAGTTTGTTTTTGGTCGAATTACACTTGTCCAATAGAATTAGGACATGTGTTAGGGTAATAGTAATATCATATTTACCCTTAGTTACCCTATTTACTATTAACTGCGGTAAAAAAAGTAAAAAGTTACTATTCACCAAAAAATTATTTTCACCCCATTGAACCACATTTTAGTCCTTGATATTAACCATGTCTCTCGGATTTTCGAAATTCCATTCACAGAAGCGGTAAAATTAAGTTTTATGAAAAATTCAGTTTTTTTAACTACCACTTAGTAGTTTCACTATTCATCAAAAATTGATGTTTTTCAGAACAATGCCAAAATTTCATCCTAAGCTATATTTCATATTCCGAATTCAAAAATGAAATCTATTTTACCAAATTCATAACATAGAAGTTTCATTAATTAATTTTATAATTAAATCCTGCTGTTAAAATAAATAGCGTGTTTTTAGGAAACAATATATATCAAAAGATTGACACTTGATTATGTCTGGTTTAAATGTGAAATTACAACCAATGACCAACATTGTATTAAATTGTAAAAATATATTCTAAATATACTTTAAAACCACTCAAATTAATAATTTATCACTATTAAATATTTCGATTAAAAAAGTTGTTTTTAATTATAATTTAGTAATTTTCACTATTCATCAGAATATGAAAGTTATCCGAAAAGTACCAAAATTTCACCTTAGGCTAAATTCGATACTCTGAATCCAAGAATGAAGTTCATTTTGAAAAATAAGATTTACAGAATTTTAAAAAGTGGTTATTACTATTCATAACGGCTAGTTTTAATAATATTTTAATAGCACATCGTTGTTTAGTGAAACTCAGTATTGCGTATTACACACGCTATCGAGGAAGGTCGCGATTGCGTGTAATGAAAGGCAAGACAAGGATGCGTGTTGTTCAAGCTCCTTTTGGTGTAGCGTACAACACAAGACATTAATAAAATTAAAAAGAATATATTTTTTTTATAAAATCTTGGGCTGTTACACTCATTCCTACTTAAACATTCATCAAATATTCCTTGATATTCCATGGATTCATTATCAATGCTTCCTATCATGTTTACTTCATGAATGTCCTCGTCATCCCCTATTTGTGAGCTTTCATTATAGATGTTCAAGTCTAGACTCATATTCCCAAAGGGGATGGTCATGTTCCCATTTTGGACTTGGATAACAGAGTTGATTGTTGCAAGGAAAGGAAGACCAAGGATGATTGGGGTTTGTTCCTTATTTCCTAAGTTTGGATGGTTGTCAAGGACAATGAAATCAGCAGGGTAGATGCAGTTTTCAACCTTTACCAGAACGTCCTTTAAAATCCCCTTTGGAACCCTAATGCTACGATCAGCAAGTTGAAGTGTGACAGATGTGTGTTGGAGTTCTTCTAGGCCTAACTGGCAGTACACAACATATGGGATGAGATTGACACTAGCACCTAGGTCACACAAGGCCTTGACAACTTTGCTTTCTCCTAGTTCAACATTGATGTAAGGGAAACCCGGGTCTTTCAACTTAGGAGGAATGGTCCCTTGAATGGTGGTACTCACATTAGCAGCCAAAAGGACTTGATTTTTATGTGAAAATTTTCTTTTAAAAGTACACAAGTCCTTAAGGTACTTTGAGTAGGCAGGTATGGTTTGGATTGCATCGAGAAGGGGTATGTTCAACTTGACTTGTAAAAAGATTTCCCTCAATGTTTCACTCAGTTCAGGCTTGGTTTTCCCCCTCACGCATTGAAGAAATGGTGCAGGTTGTGGGGTTGTTTGTTGAATATTTGTTTCCTTGACAATGTTATCAGTTTCCTCAGTTTGATCTTGTGGTTAATTTGAATTTTCATCCAAGTTTGAATCTTCAAGTGGGTTCTGAATTAGTTGTTCATGTTTCTCAATTGATTTCCCACTTCTTAAAACAGTCACAACCTTTAGTTGTTCATGAGTTGTTTGAGTAAAACTTTAATCTCCCCTTGAAGTTTAGGATGGCACCGCCTGAGTAGGCGTGGGTGCCTTTCCGGTTTTGATGGTTTTAAGTTCTTGTTTTAGGGAAGATACCTCTGAGTTCATCCTCTCCATTTTTTTGCATAGTTGTTCTAATAGGCTTTGTGGAACAGTTTGGGTTGGTGCTTGAGAAGATTGGTTTATCCCAGGGGGATATTTTGGAAGTGTTATGGTTTGTTGAAAATGGACCGGTGGCTGTTGGTATTGGATAAGTTGAGTTTGGAACTGGTTATGGATTTGGTAGTTCTGACGGGGGTAAGGATTTTGTCCCTGTGGTTGGCTAGGTTGTTGTTTATCTTTCCAGCGAAAGCCTGGGTGGTCGGTATACCTTGGGTTGAAGGTGTTTTGGTATTGAGGCTTTTGAAAGTTCAAAGCATTTACTTTCTCTGGGGGTCCTCATAGGAGAACATTCTTGATGGATGGAATGGTTGGGGAGTTGTCTGTCTTATGGTCATGTTTGTCACAAATTGTGCAAACAGGGTCAACTGTTTGGATTTACTTCTGCTGGGGGTCCTTCTAAGTCTTTCCTCTTCTCTAAGTGTATGAATTCTAGTAGTTATTTGTGGCTTTTCAGAATAAGGTGAAGTTCCCCATGTTTGGTTTTGTTCAGAAAGGCTTTCTAGATACTCGTAAGCATTATTTGGGGCTTTGTTTTTGAAGGTTCCATTACAAATCATGTCAATGAATTGTTTGTTCCCCGGACCCAAACCTTCATAGAAAATTCTCACTTGTTCAGGAATAGAAAAACCATGGTGTGGAACCATGTTTATAGTGTCTTTGAACCTCTCCCATATTTCATAGAATGACTCTCCCTCTTTTTCAAAAAAGTTTTGGATACTCTTTTTAAGTGCAATTGTTTTATGGTGGGGAAAGTATTTTTTGTAGAATTCTCTTTGTAGTTGGTCCCAAGAGTTGATGGATGATGGTCTCAAATTGTTTAGCCAATTTTTAGCTCGATCCTTTAAAAAAAAGGAAATATCCTCATCTTAGTTGATTCTAGTTGATGTGGGGGACACATGGTTTCTACAATGTCATTGAACTCCTTAATGTGCAGGTAGGGCATCTCGGACTCCATTCCATGGAATGTGGAAAGGTGGTTTAGGACATGGGGTTTAAATATGTAGTTGGAATCTCCTAAGGAATTGTGTCTAATTCATGAGGGGTCATTGGTTCAGGAAGGTGCGAGGTAGTCATTCATGGTTTGATCAATTGCATTCCCCAAGTTTGGGGCTGCCTCATTTGGGTTTCCATTTTGGTTCCCACCCGGGTTTATGAGTTGGTTTCTTTGAAGACCTTCCATTGAAATTGGCTCAATTTTGGACTCTAGAGTATTAGGAAGATTAGGATCTAATGTAATGAGTTCCCTTGGTGTACTTGACTCCCCAACCCCAGGACTATCCACCCTAACTAGATGGTTTGATTGATCGCGGGTGTAGGCGGACATGCGCCAAAAGAAAAAAAAAACGAGAAAGGGACAAGATAAGAGAATTTGGATGAGAAAAGAAGAAATGGGGGAGAATAGAATGGGTGTTTAGATGACTTACTTGGGTCCCTGGAAAAGGCGCCAAAATTTGATTCTTGCTCAAATTTACCCAAGAGATGAAGGTAGAACGGTCCTTGTAGTTTAGCTTGGGTTATCGAATCCTCAGAGACCTTAGAAGAAACCTATAGACACGTACATTCTATGGACTGTTTTTGGATATGAAGTGGCCAACTTGGGTTGATTTTATATGGGTTTAAAGGATAGATAACAGATTTAAGTGAATTCAATTAAAAAGAATGAGTTGATCCTAGGTTATCACTCGGGGTGGATTGGATGAATTTCTTTTTTAATGATTTCAATTTCTTATAATTGAGATGAATTCATTTAAGAAGATCAAACGAAATCATCACTTACTGTTTTAATGCCTACACACCCTAATACTAATCACCTATACACTGGAAGGATCAAAGTTTTGATCACTCCAAGGTAGAGGTTCATATTAGCACTTGAATGTGTGACCTTAAATTCAATAAGGATGAAGATGTTTTAAAATCATCAAATAAAAATCTCATTTAAAAGAAGTGATTTTCCATTAATAGAGTGATAAATAACATCCAATATATCCCCTTGCTACTCCATTGGATCAAACCATAAAAGAGTTAGCCCTCCATTGATGACATGTCTTCAACGGAAGCGGGAAGTAGACTTACAAAGGTGGAATTGAAGAAGTAAAAACAACAACAAAAAAGATCACTCCTCCGTTGTGTGATAAATATCACAAGTTTTGGTATGAAAAAGTTCACACCTTGAACCAACGGTATAAAAGTGATAAGTATAAGAACAAAATAATAAGAGAAGAAGAACTTTTATTAAGAAACTAAGGTGAATTAAACAACTTACATGAGAAAGAAATGCGATTAGAAACACAAAGCGGCAGCATAACACTACAATGAAACCAAGCACCAAAGATTCTTCAATCCTCCAACACCACTACCTTAAATAGGCATTTTTTAGCCCTTGGGTCGAGCCTCCAATAGTCCAAGTCTCCTCAATTATTTTTGGTAGGCCATAGGTGGGTGGAAAGTAAGGGAGAGTTGATTTTTCCACCCTTGACCCGAGGTGGCAGCCAGCTTTCCTTTATCGAACAGACGCGTCTGAAAGACCTACTAGATGGCTGAATCAGAGTGGGACATAGACGAATAAGATGGAGATCCGGATGTCTTCTAACATCCTGTAAAATTTGGTCCCATTTGGAGTTTCATATTCCGAGATATGATAAAATTAGTGGACTGTGTTTCTGGGCCGCATAATCTGGCCCAGAATTGTATCTCTAACTTGGGCCGCCTTAATGACCACCATAGAGTCCGACTTAGCATTGGATCATGAAGAGTTATTTGTTCCTATCCATGTCTTCTATCATCCCACAAAAGTGGGGATTCATTGGGCCTGTATGTTGGGCCCCACTATCTCATCAGTGGGCTAGTGTCTAATCTGCCTTCTCTAGAATTGCTTCCTTTCATCACAAAATATCCCCATCTTCTTCCATGAATTCTCCATTGATCCCTAAACAAAACGTGTTCATATTGGAGTGTAGATCAATTTAAAAAAATATAAAATTAAAATATGTATAATCAGATGAATCATTGGGTACTTAAAATGATATTAAAAAATGTACCACATAATAGTGCAATTTAAGAAGGTATTATAATCATAATGTGAAATGATGTTCAAAGTGTAAAATGGACTAAAATGGTGTTTATGAATAATAAGGAACATGAATATTATATATATTAAAAATGAATATTAGCCTCATTTAGTGGCTAATCACACACCCTTGAAGACCCCATTTATACACTCCACAATATTAGTGGTCATATGACCATATCTACTGACATCATCATATGAAAATGTTTTTTTATCCTTTGAAATCCACAAAATATAATAATATACATCATTATTAGACCTTACAATTTCTTAAATTTATTTATTAAAAAATCCTTTTTGGGGCTCATATGTTGAAACCAGAATAGAATAATTCATTTAAAAGGATATTAAGTTTTTTCCCAAAAAATATAAGTTTAAGAAAACATACCCAACTTGATGATTTCCTTATTTATTTCCTCATCTCTAATATTATTATGCACATTAATAGAAACATGTATAATGAAATATCAATGATAAGAATTCGGTTCTCTCCATGAAACACCATCACTATTAATAGCCTATATAATCTCTCGTTGATGATCATATATCAGAGAAACTTCCTGGATTTTTGTGACATGAATGCATAAACAAGAAAAAAAATCCACAATTCAATATTATTCATTTAAACAATGTAAAATTCAAGTGGTATAGGATCACAATTACCCTATTGTGTGGAATAAATAAGTTGAAAATTTGTATAATTTTTATAAAGTAGAGTTCCATTGACTTGAATGATTTTTTTACAATACGAAAAAGCAATGATACATAGCCTAAATTCCCAAAATAACCTATATAACTATACCTTTGTTTGAAAAAATCAGTGATCTGGGGAGACATACTCAACAATGTAAAAATGATAAATAACATGATTATTGATAGAAAACAATCCCATTAGTTATGGCAACATTTCATATGATTCATCCCAATCACCATAAAATTTTACAAATTCCTTTTGTTTTTCATTCCATGCTTTGTCATAGGATATCTTATATTGGAACAACTATTTTATTTGTTCTCAAAAAAGGGACACATGAACATCCTAACATGTTAATATCATCTCTACAATATCAGTAGATATAAACTCTACATCAAGTGAAGAGTGATAATGTAACAATCTTGGATATACACAAGTGCGTGGGACTTTCAATTTTGTTATCTTCCAACATGAAAAAAAATTCTCATATATTTTCCGCATTCAAAATTTACATTTCAACTCATATTTTTCAAACTAATTTAGATATTTTCCCCTCTTGAAATCATCAACCACATATGAAAAATTTCACCCTATTTGGTATTCCTTTAGAAAAATTTTCAAGGAACTTTTACTTCAAACTCTAACCCCACATATATGGTGTGAATATTCAATGCAGATCTATTACCTATAATGCTAGATAATTCAGTAGCTGGGGTAATGAAATCCCAATAAATTTTTTTTTCATGTGACATTACTTTGAATAAGGAAGTAAATAATGTATGATGATTAACACTTACTGGTTTCTACCTATCTATCAAAGGAACCTCAAAAGGTCCATTACCTACACCATACTCACCTACATCATATCCTGATACATCACCAAATACTTCTTCTTCAGATAAAGTGGCATTCATTAAACTAGGAGTATAAATGGAGATTCCCCCTTCAGTTATTTCCTAATTCTGATCATATTCTTCATAATTTTTTCTATTATGGGAGTCATATGAGAAGGAAATGAATGAGAGTGTTGTGGGGGACCAACTTTAACAGAGCACACATAATATGGTTTTGTAGTAATTTTAAGAGTTTTGACCAATAACCAAATGGTGTTACTTTGATTATAAGGATATTTAATATATTATTACATATTGTTCATTGTTTTGCCAGAATATGATGTAATAATTTCCTAGAGTATTTTTTCATTGATAAGGTCATGGTAGTTCCCCTCTATGATGATAACCTTGAAATTCTATAATAATATACTTAAATATAGTTCTGCGGTTAGATGAAATACTATGATGGGACACATAACATGCAGACTTTTAGGTATGAGTACTCATAAGAATATGAGACTTACTCTCATGAAGTTCGCACATGGTAATATCCAAGATAGGAGATTATGAGAGCAAACCCACTTGTAGGAATTCAACAAGTTTTTTTGTCATCGGATATTTCTATCTGCAAGTGTGTGTAATGATCCTTATACTTTATGATTATCATTAATACATTTCACGACTCACGCACATTGATTTACTAAAGAAAACCATCACACAGAATGTTGTCAGGAAGTAGGGTATGTTGGCTGTGTCACGAGTGGCATGTTATTAATGGATAAGTTGAGGAAGGATTTGTACCTTCCATTTATGGAAGTTGATATCTTGGACCTTTGATTGAAATAGCACCATCACATGAAATTCCATGTCCACGGTGTAACGATTAGTTTATTTCAGGTAGTCATAGAACGACATATCAAGCATAAAAGTTGATGACACTATCATGAAACCTGCTTTATGATATATTGAGACAAAGGGATTACATTACATAGTGAGAATTCATATGTGGATGTCCTAGTTGCGACTTTACGTTCTTTCTATTGGGTGCCTTGACCCATTTCTATATAGTACTCTGGGACTTTAGGCATGTCTGCCTAAAGACAACAAGAAATAATCCTTGAGGGTCACACACTAAGTGTTTTTGGTAGTCTCAGTTAAATTCGATTTGAATTTAATTAATGAAATAAATATTATTCACAAGACCAAGGAATAATTTTATTCAAGTTAAAATGATCGCATAAATTATATAAAATAAATAAATTGATGTTATTGAACATTTCATAAATATTTATTTACTAGTTTTTAAATAAAATATTTATTAAGATAATGAATGAATTATTTATTTATTAGGTTGTTCAATAAATGGAAGTGGAGTTTGAGCGGACCAAAAAAGATCTGGTAGTAAAATAATTATTTTCAGGATGGTAAATAATTATTTAACTAGTTTTCACAAGTTAAAATATTAAGAATGCTAATATTTTTTGTGACATGGAATTTTATTTATAATTCTATTTTGCGCAAGTTGGTGCACCATAAATAATGATGTGGTATTATTATTAAGATCATGGGTTTTCTCAAAGTTCATGAATGTATTTATTTTCTGTTATGAAATTAAATATTTTAACTGAAGTTCCATGAATATAAATAGACAAGTATGCCTATTATGCCAGAGAAAACATGACACCACAGGCTTGGTGAATTGAGAATTGTTGAGCCAAACAATTTCTCTCCCGAATCCTCTTCTTCCCCCTCCCAAGAATGAGACATTTTCTTCAAGGATGAAGAACATGTGATCAAGAATGAATGAAAAAAAGACACTCACTTCACTACGCTAGCACCTGGAGAACGAGTGGTGTCAATTAGAGGCCATCGGAGCAGATGTGGATCATCGCTAGAGGGATTTTAGTTTGGATATTTACAAGCACAACGAGATAATCTGGAAGGGTCATTCCAGATGATCAACATCATCAAAAAAAATACCGAAGATCCAGGTATTATTTTCTTTATGAAATTAATTAAATTAATTATTCACATGATGTGCAAGATCCTCTCTAAAGGTTTCAGGCCTCTTCCTTATTTTTCTAAATCTTTGATTATATTCCTTGGAAACAGGCATTCATCGTCGTATTGATCCAAGAATAATCATTGTTCAATGTAAAAATTAAAGTTGGGTCTTGTCCCAACCATGCTTCCAATGCGCCCAGAACCTTCAAGTGGTATCAGAGCGGTTACATCATAGTTTATAATTATTTAAATATTTCGTTGATTATTTACACATTAACTAATTTAGTTTTTTCTATTCAAGTTTATCGTTCTAAAAATCTGAATCTCGAGATCTGCTCCTCCTCTTTTGTTTCTCGTTTACCTTGTAAAAATGATCTGTTCTTTTAATTTTGATTAAAATAAAACTGAGGATCTCATCTAGAGGTTGCAAAGGTTCCTGGACATACGACACTAGAACACACGACCTGTATTCGGTTGTACACGTCATGTAGTCATGGTTCAACACACCAGGTCTAGTCTACCAAACCATGTCGTGTCATTGAAGTTTGTCTTAGTCTAAATGACTTTGTGTGTTGACCAGGATCAAGTGGCATGAGGTTTCTAGATTACACGTCATGTGTCCCAATGGAAACAAAGTGTAGTCCCTTCGGGTTAGGGTTGGACTTCGTACCCCGTACATGACTTTCCCTACTAGAGACCATGTAACAAGGAACTACACGACATGTGGCACACTAGACACACCATGTACTCTAAAGATTTATGAAGTACACTCACATGTTGTTTCCTTGGGCGTGTACATCGGATGGACAGTGAAAAATTGTACAAGCCATGTAGTTGGAACTACAGGTCGTGTACTCATCCAAATTACGCAGATTTATTAAAATTTATTGTTATTTTATATAATCCCTTGATACATGTACCATCATGCGAGGGTAAAACTGAGGCACAACACGTGATATGTGTTTTATATATGTGTGTTTAATTTAACATCTACATAATGTTCATTTCTACTCATTGGGTAGTTATGAATATGAATTCATTAGGTTGCCTCCAATGTAGAAATTATGTACAAAGATAATTTTAAATGATTTTATTTGTTTAAAATTATGATGGATGAGAATCTCAAGGAAATTTATAAAAGGGTTTAAGATAAAACGATTGATTAATTAAAGATGGTAATTAATTTATTCGAGTGTGATTTATCTTAAAAAATAATGATTAAAGAATTGAATTCTAGTTTTATTTATGCGTAAATACCGTTGCATATATGGATGATCATGAGCTAGACCAAGAACTTTGTATGCGGATGGTTTATTTTAAATTATTTATTTGAATTAAATTTTTTTTCATGTGAGCCTTCTCCTCATTAATATGTAGGGCTTGCGTGCCAAAGGTTTCTTTTATGTAAAACCCATTTTTACCCCTCACCTACATGTGAGTTAAAAAAAGGCATTTGTAATGGATGTAACTCCCAAGATAGTGGAGGAGGATCAAGTTGGAGCCATGATGACACCAATCCTAGGAGATACAGAGGTAGATAGGTGGAAGCTGTAAACAAAAACCCAAAAGGTTCAAGGTGTTTCTCCCCTAGGTTAGGGTTTGTTTATCAACCTCTAGATAAACTAACCATTAAAACTACTCATGATCATGCCAATTACTTTATTTTATTTCTGTCAATTTCATGGTTTATCATTATGGATGTGTTTGCATGATCACATAATTAATAAATTAAACAAGCATGCAAGATTGAACTAAAATAAACCAGAATTAAGTGTAAATATTATCAAGACATGGTTAATCACTTAAGTAAGTTTCACTTAATATTAACAAGTGTGTGATAATGATAATAAGAAATTCCCACATAAGAGATAAAAATTACTCAAATAAAATATTAAGTCAGACCAAGCCTTATGTTACTTTATTAATGGAAAAACTCAATAAAACTATGTGTTTGACCAACCCTTGTTGGGACACACACTTTTATACAGGAAGCCCTTATGAAAGGTTTTTGGTTTAATTAATCATATTAAATCAAGAGGAGTATCCCTTGATAGACTTGGTGTAATATTTGAGGCAAGAGTTGAGGAAATACAAAGTCATGATTTCAAGATTGTGGAGTCCAATCAACATATCAAGGAGCTGCAAGCCCGTAGTTGGCAAAGACCTGCCTACCTTAATACCTTTTAATAGATTGACTAATGCTTGTTGGGGTTAGGTGAATGGGAATATAGATCCTTTCTACTATAATTTCATGGAAACTGGACATTCTTAGTTCAATGGTGAGGGCCATTGTGACTTGATAAAATAGTGGGAGACTTAATGAAATTTATTATTTCTCATAAAATGTAATCAAGAAAGTACTAATGATCTGCTCTTTTAAAATGTAGAATAAAAATGAAAATCTCATCAACCACACTATCCCTGCAATCAATTTTGGATAAAGACAACATCCTCACTGGTATTAACTTCTAATAATGGTTTAGATTCCTTCAGGTTATCCTACACCATGAATGGAAGTCTTACGTGATGGAGTCAGCATTACCCGATCCACCTACCAAATTGGAGAGTGATTAGCATTTTCTAGTCTATGAGAAACATATGAACAACATGGTCGATGTTTAATGTTTGATGTTATCATCAATGTCTAGTGAACTCATAAAGTCTCATGAAAACATGCATGATTATAGCATGCTCGAACACCTCCATGGTCTTTACCTAGAGAGATAAAGACATGAAATGTTTGAGATCTCTAAGTCACACTTTCAGAGTAAGGTTGGAGAAGGAGGCCCAGCTGGGCCTCATGTAGTCAAGCTCATTGGCTACATTGAGCACCTGGTGGTTCTTGGGTTTAAACTCCCCAAAGAACTGGGAACTGATCTCATTCTTGCATCACTCCCTCAGATATTCTCTAACTTTGTTGTCAATTTCAATATGAACAACATTGAGAAGTCTCTATCTGATCTTCTTATCCTCATTTTCCAAGTGGACAAAGATATGAAGTGTGAAAAGCCTTTTGTCCTTATGGTGAATGAGAGGAATGGGGATGCGAATAGATTTAGACCCAGAGCTTCTTCACAGACTTCTAATAAAAGGATGATTAAAGGGGAGGCAAGGGAACATGAGGCTGTTTGTTTCGCATGTGGAAAGAAGGTTCACTGGAAGAAGAACTGCACCCAGCCTAACAAATAAGGGGAAGCCTCAGGTGCATTTGTTATTGAATGTAATCTATCTGAATGTACAAATTGGGTTTTAGAAAGAGATTTTGGTGCTCACATATGTATCCAAATAAAGGAACCAAGTAGATTTGAGACTATTTATTTAGGGGATGTAGATCTAAGAGTAGCCAATGGAGCCAGACTTGCTGTTGTAGCTGTCGGGAACTACCACCTCACGTTTCCAACTGGGATGATCTCGGTGTTAAAGGGATGTTTTTATATGCCTTATGTAACCAAAAACATAATGTTTGTATCCAGACTAGATATATATGGATTTGTTTCCAATTTTGGAAATTAATGTTGCCTCTTTTATAAAGATAAAAAAAATTTGGTAGGGCACATTTATACAATAGTCTTTATGTTTTGGATTACACAAACCTTGTAATGGAAATCGATGACAACGATACTTCACATGACTCATACCAAACCCAACTTTTGCATCATTAGCTAGGTTATTTAAATGAGAAATTCTTGACAAAGTTACATCAAGATGGATATTTATATTCTTTTGTACTAAAACCACTTGGCGTATGTCATGAATGTTTACAAGGAAAAATGACTAAAGTCCCATTCGGTGGGAAAGGTGAAAGGGCTAAAGAGCTTCTTGAATTGGTTCATACCGATGTGTGTGGACCATTTCCAGTTGAATCAATGGGTGGGTACTCATACTTCATAACTTTTACTAATGATTTTAGTAGATATGGATATATCTACTTAATGAGGTATAAGTTAGATTCCTTTGATAAGGTCAAGGAATACAAGAATTTTTTTGAGAACTAGCTTGCTAAGGAGATTAAGAATCTTCGCTCAGACTGAGGTGGGGAATATATTAATCTATACATCATTGATTACTTATGGGAGTTTGGGATCCTATCCCAACTCACTCCTACTTACACACCTCAATGAAATTTTGTAAGAGAAAGGAGGAACTGCACCTTGTTGGACATGGTGATATCAATGATGAGTCATGCAAGTCTTCCATTATCCTTTTGGGGGTATGCATTATAAACAGTGGCACACATATTAAACCAAGTACCAAATAAATCAATAAATGATATTCCATATGATTTCTGGAGTGGAATAAAATCCATGTTATTGAATTTACATGTGTGGGGTAGAAAAGCATTTGTTAGGGCCCCTTTAGGTAATAAACATGCACTTCGAGGCACAAAGTGTACCTTTATAGGATACCCCATGGAAACAAGGGTACATTACATATACAACCCCTCAGACCAAAAGGTTATAGAGTAAAGACATGCCATATTCCTTGAGAGTAAGCACATATCCAAAATATATATTAGGAGCGATATAGACTTTGATGAAGTCTAGGCTCAAAGTGCACAAGAGTTGGTACAGGAACAAATTCCACAATGCCCCGTGGATGAAGAATCTGTTCCGGAGACACAAGTACTATGTTGGAGTAAAAGAGAGGTTAGAGAAATGGAATGTTATGGTTTTCTAGTTACTGTGGATGGGGAATCATTATTAGTTTATAATAATGATCCTATAACCTACGAGGAAGAAGTAAGTGGCACATATGTTTCCCAGTTTCAAGAAGCCATGAATTCTGAAATGGATTCCATGTACCAAAATCAAGTCTAGATTTTGGTAGATCCTCCAGTTAATGTAAATCCTATTGGTTTCAAATGGGTATTCAAGAAGAAACTGGAAATGGAATGAAAAGTTGGTACCTATAAGGCATGACTGGTTAAAAAGGGGTTTAAACATCTTTAAGGAATTGACTACGATGAAACCTTTTCACCAGTTGCAATGCTGAAATCCATCAGAATTATACTTGCCATTGTGGCTTACCATGACTATGAGATTTGGAAAATGGTTGTGAAAAGAGAATTCCTTAATGGGAACCTTTAGAAAGATGTCTACATGACACAAACTGAAGGTTTTGTGACTCCAAAGGATGACCATAAGGTATAAAAGTTGAAAAAATCCATTTAAGGATTAAAGAAAGAATTCAGGTCATGGAACATTCATTTTGATGAAGCCATAAAAGAATTTTATTTTATAAAGAATTAATGTGATCCTTGTGTCTATAAATGGTTTAGTGGGAGTAAAATCATTTTCCTAAAATTATTTTTCGATGACATATTACTTATTAGAAATGAGATACCCGTCTTACAGTCTGTTAAGGAATGGTTGAATCAATGCTTCTCTATGAAGGAATTGGGAAAGACATCATATATTCATGGGATCAAGATCCATCATGATATATCCAAGATATTTCTGGGCCTAAGTCAAAGTACATACATTGATAAGATACTAAAGAGATTCAGTATGGAAAAATCCAAGAGGGGATTATTGCTAGCATCACATGGCATTCATCTTTCCAAGAAAATGTGTCCTCAGAAACATGAGGAAAGAAAGATAAAGGCAAGGACTCTATACAAATCAGATATTGAGTCAGTCATGTATGCCATACTATGTACTAGGCTGGATGTCGCCTATGAATTGAGTGCGGTAGGCAGATATCATGCTGACCCAAGTGACCACAATTGGATATCAGTCAAGACTATCCTAAAGTATATGAGGTGTACTAAGGATATGTTCCTGGTTTATTGAGGAGATGAGGAACTAGACATCAGAGGATATGCAGATTCTAGTTTCCAGACTAATCAAAATGACGTGAAGTAACAAACGGGATACATTTTCACTTTGAATGGTGGTCCAGGGAGCTGGAAGAGCTCAAAGTAGAGTGTGGTCACAGATTCTATAGTAGAGTCAGAGTATATTGCAGCTTCTGAGGCAGCTAAAGAAGTAGTTCAGATGCGAAGCTTCATCTAGGAGCTAGATGTGACACCTAACAGTAAAGATCTCATCACACTGTACTGTGATAATACTGTAGGGGTGGCTCTCGCAAAAGAGACAAGGTTACATTAGCAAACGAAGCACATACTTTGGAAGTATCATCTCTTAAGGGATTTTTCTTAGAGAGGGGAAGTTGCAGTGAGCAATATTTCTACAGAAGATAATGTGGTAGACCTTTTGACTAAAGCCTTGACTCAGTAGAAACATGATCACCATGTGAGGTCTAGCGGACAGAAAGTAATATGCAGTTTGGTCTAGTCCATGTGGGAGTTTGTAAGAGTTGGTGTCCTAGAACCAACTGGTTTTACTTTTATTACATAGATATTTAATGTATTATTACATAATGTTCATTGTTATGCATGACTATGATGTAATAATGTCTAGAGTATTTGTTGCATTTATAAGGTCATAGCAGTTCCCCATTATGATGAGAACCTCAAAATTCTATAACAATATTCTTAAATATAGTTCTGTAGTTGGTTGACATACTATGATGGGACACATAGCAAGCAGACCATCAGGTGAAAGTACTCATAAGTAGATGAGACTTCCTCTCATGAATTTCACACATGGTAATATTCAAGATAGGATATTATGAGAACAAACCCGCTAGTAGGAATTCCGCATGTTTTGGTGTCATCAGATATTTCTATCTGTGAGCATCTGTAATGATATTTAGTCTTTAAGGTTATCATTAATACGTGTCACGACTCATGAATTTGGATTTACTAACGAAAATTGTTAGGCATACAGTTGGTGGGAAGTAGGGTACATTGGGTGCATCACGAGTGTCATGTTATTAATCGATAAGTCGAAGAAGGATTTGTCCCTTCCATTTATGGAAGTTGATATCTCGATCCTTTGGTTGAAATAGAATCGTTGCACAAAATTCCATGGTCATGGTGTCATGGTTAGTTTATTTCAGGTAGTTAAAGAATGATGTATCAAGCATAAAAGTTGATGACACTATCATGAAACCTACTTGATGAGATATTGCAACCAAGGGATTAAATTAAACAGTGAGTGTTCGTATGTGGATGTCATCGTTGCGACTTTGCGTTCTTTCTCTTGGGTGCCTTGACCCGTTTCTAGATAATACTCTTAGACTTTAGGCAAGTCCGCCTAATTCCAATGAGAAATAATCCTAGAGGGTCACACACTAAGTGTTTTTGGTGGTCTTAGATAAATTCTATTTGAATTTAATTAATGAAATAAATATTATTCTCAAGACCATGGAATAATTTTATTCAAGTTAAAATGATCGCATAAATTAAATAAAATATATTTATTTATTTTATTGAACATTTAATAAATATTTATTTACAAGTTTGTAAATAAAATATTTATTTAGCAGAATAATTTATTTATTTATTTATTCGGGTGTTCAATAAATGGAAGTGGAGTTCGAGTGGACCAAGGCCAGTCCGGTGGTGAAATTATTATTTGCAAGATGGTAAATAATTATTTAACTAGTTGGAAAAATTTAAAATAATAATGACACTACTATTATTTTGCGTCGTGGAATTTCATTTGTAATTCCGTTTTGTGCATGTTGGCACACCATAAATAATGATGCAATGTTATTATTATGAGCATGGTTTTTCTCTAAGTTCATGAATGTATTTAATTGTTGTTATAAAATTAAATATTGTAACTGAAGTTCCATGCATATAAATAGACAAGTACGCATATTGTGAGAGAGAACACATGACACCACAAGCTTGGTGAATTGAGAATTGTTGATCTAAACAATTTCTTTCTCAAATCCTTTTCTTCCCCCTCTCAAGAACGAGAGACATTCTTCAAGGCTGAAGAACAAGCGATGAAGAACAATGGACACAAGACACTCGCTTCACCGCACTAGCACCCGGAGAACGAGCGGTGTTAATCGGAGGCCATCAGAGCATGTGTGGATCGTTGCTAGAGGGATTCTAGTTTAGATCCTTACAAGCGCAATGAGATAATCCGGAAGGGTCAATCCGAACGATCAAAATCATCAATGAAAAAAATACCGAAGATCCAATTATTATTTTCTTTATGGAATTAATTAAATTAATTATAAAATGATGTGCAAGATCCTATCTAAAAGTTTTGAGCCTCTTTATTCTTTATCTAAATCTTTTATTATATTCCATGGATACTATCATTCATCTTTGTATTGATTTTAGAATAATCATTGATCATGGTAAAAAATAAAAGTTGGGTCTTGTCTCAACCACGCTTCCGCTGCACTCGGAACCTTTAATAATAGGGTGTACCTCATCAATATTAGAAATAACCACATACAATTACATTAAACCATTATTGAATTTTTTTCCTAAGAAATAATGATTCATCCACCCAATCATCCTCATCGGTCAAAGGAAACTCAAAATGCCATAAACACTCAGGATATTAAAGATGAAGATATGTAATTGAAGTAACTGATTGATCAAACCAATGTTTTAAACAACTATGAATCTTCATATGAATGTTATCCAATTTCACATATTCATGAATATTTTACACTCTTGCAAGTGAGAAACTATAACTAAAACCCAAACCAATATAATTTTTTTCACCATTGCAGTATATAGAAGCCGACATGATTACCTATAAAAATTTATTAAAAATATGTTACATACTACATCATCAAATGTTGAACATGTTTAAATTGGTTATGATTAAATAATTATAACTTGATATTGATAATTTTTCTTTGGATTTATTTATTATTATTTGGTAAACAAACCAAACCCTATGGGGTAACTTCTATATCCTCTATTATCTTGAATTTCAGTAACCATTAGTCTCCTTTCAGTCATGGTGTTAAAATCCAGCTTCAAATAACCACACCTCTAATCAAACACCCTTTTATTAAAATATTACTCACATGTAAGTGATATAGGCTAGGGGTTTGGGATACATGAAAAATTTACATGGACATGAATGTCATTACATAATTAGAGAGAGGGATGACATGCATTTCATCAATGAGGAAAATAAAATTCAATTATTACAAATTATATAACTGCATACAAAAAAAAAGATATGCAATTTCAATCATACATTGGTCAGTCATATCAAGATAAATCAATTGTTAAAATTAAATATTCATATACAAAAAATTACAACATGCAATTTAATTAATACATTAGATAATCATCTCAAGATCATTCATCATAAAAGATTGATAACATGTTTTTGGGGATAGTTATTATGTTCTGCATATTATAACTTTACCTATAACTATATCTAATAAATAACACACACACACACACATATATATATACATACAACTATTTATATCCATACACTCATAAAGATTTTTCACTTATGTAGGTGTAAAACTATAGTTAAATCCCTGATTGATATAAATAAATTTACTATTGATGGTGAACTGATTATCTAGAAAGTAAATTTAACAAAATTTTATATATATTTATACTACATAATCAAATGTTGAACATGTTTAAATTGGTTATGATTAACTAATCATGACTAGATCTTGATACTTTTATATGTATTTGTTTATCATTATTTGATAAACCAACCAAAAACAAGGGGGGGCTCCTGGAGCCTCTATTATCTCATATTTCAACAACCATCGGTCTTCTTTCATGCGTGATGTAAAAATACAGCTTCAAATAGAAACACATATGATAGAACATCCTTTTATTACAATGTTACTCACATGTAAGTGAGGGTGACTAGGGGGTTGGGATATTTAACATTTTTACACGAACACACATGTCCTTGAAAATTTAGACAGATGGATGACACATAGGTCATTAATGAGGAAAAGAAAATGCAATTATTATAAATTATATAACCGTGTTTAGAAAAAAGTCATAAAATATTAATCATACATTGGTCGGTCATCTCAGGATCAGTCATCACACAATACTCTTAACATGTTTTTTGGGATACTTATTATGTTTTAAATATTACAAATTTACATATAACTATATCTGATAAATAACAAATATCTATTTATATATCTATATATTTATATTACATGATTTTAAATATCTATATATATATATAGACATGTCAGTATTTTTTGTATTTAATGATGTATTTTAAATAAATTCCTAATATACATTTTCAAATATTATATACAAATAATATAACACATATATATACATAATTATTGAAAATATTATTAATGGTAAATTTAATTAACAAAATTAATGTAATTTACACTTAAATAACCATTAAAATATTTTAAACTTATTTTACCTTTAATATAATAAAATTAGATAAGTATATATACCATTTTTAAAGTAATTAAACATTCCAAAATTTAAGCTTTTCAGTGTGTGTATATATATATATTTAAATTGATTCAATTTATTTACATGTGTATCAAATACTATAATTTAAATTTATTTTACTTTATATATAATATATAATAATATATACATATAAATATATTCAAACATAATTATTCATAATTTAATTTGCAAATATATACATTTTTAAATATTATATTCAAATACTACAACATATATACACATGTTAAAATATATACAACTGTATTTATTAATAATTTAAAATATAATTATATATATTTTAGGAAACTAAAGTTTCCTAAAAAAATATATTGTTATTTTTATACATAACTATTAAAAATATTATTAATTTTATATTTTGTTAAATTTAATTAACAAATGTAATATAATTATATATTTATATTCAATAATATAATATATATTTAAATAAATTTTAATATGATACATAATATAACTAGTATTTTTTATAAATAACTATTCATAATATATTTTTTATATAAAAAAATTAGCTAGATTCACTTTATTTACATGTGTTTGGAATATTATTATTTAAATTTATGTCACTTTAAATATTATATATAATAATATATACATATAAATATATTCAAATCTAATTATTCATCATTTAAATTACAAATATATACATATTTTTAAACAATAATATTTCCCTGAATATAAATTATATTTTATAAATAAAATTTAAATTATGTAAACACCATATTTAAATTCCTTAAATCATTCAATTTAAATTAAACCATAAAAAATAATTCATACAAAAAATAAATAATTCATACAAAAAAATAAATTATACAAAGATCAATAATTCATAAATTCATACATTCGTGCATCCATACATATTAGATAAATAAATCATACAAACAAAATAAATAAAAACAATTAGACAAATAAATATTTTAAATAGAAATTTTACCTTTTTAAAAGTGGGAAATATATGTTGAGAAAAAAATCTAGCCAAACATTGCAACAAAATAAAGACAGGAACAATTGAAAATGGAGGGGGAGACACTTCAATCTATAGATTTGGATTGAGAGGAGGCATGAACCCCATTCACGCCTCCATTGTTGAAATTTAAAAGGAAACATGAATGGGGTTCACGCTTCCGGCCACATGCCAAGGAAACAGGAACCCCGTTCACGCTTCTCTACAAAATTGGAGAAGCATAAAAATTGTACACATCTATACGAACCCAATTTTTGAAATATCAACAACCCAATCATGTTATTTGATTTTTAAAAAAATCCTAAATCCCCTAAAAAACTCCCAAAAACATATATATGAGTAATTAATTGTATATTTCTCCGATTCAATTTTTTTTGAATTTGATTGTTTAGAAATTAAATAGATTTCATACAGATTGTTGAAAATAAGTATGCAAAGACTATTTAAATTCTTTATAACTTATTTCAGTTTGGTTAAAATTTTACATTCAATTCAATTCGAGTTCAACCATCTCAATATCTGATTAGATTAATGTTTTAGGTGCTAAATTGAAAATGTAAACTACATTAACATATTAATGTTTTAGTTATAATCATTTGGATTTATTCACTACTATGGTGTTAGGTAATAAGAATTATACATGTATACTTTATAAAGTTACTATTATTTATATGTTGTATATTTTATTCATTATTGAATCATTATAATTTTCTGAATATGCACACGTTTGATATAATTTATTGTGAAATATCAATCTTCACTAATTTTTAAAATACTAGTTCTAATTCATTGAATAATAGGATATTACATATCAAGATTTATGCAGTTTAATACGGTATAAAGGTTTTCTTGCTGAGATAATTCGGTACTAATATATTTACACATTCATTATGGGTTTAAATAAATCTTTTAGAGGTTAAATTTTACATGTACACAATATTATGATATTGATGTTTCAAATAGAATCCATATCATTTGATCACTGTTATGGTACTAATATATAATCAGATAACAACTATATACATATACTGAAAGCAATTAATGATATCTTTATAATATATATGTTGTGAGTGGGTGCCCTAGACCCCACTCATGTATGTAAGTTGATTACTATTACATGTATACATTTTGATATATACATGTGTTTACCTTACCATAAGAGTGTTGATACATCTACACCCACTCTATTTATGTGGTAATGTCCTTATATTACCTATCACATCAAAAGGTTCAGTGGTTCCCATACTATAATGAGAACCAGGAGATACCATGACATTAATATTAAATATATGTCTTATGGTCCACATACATCATACCGAAAACACTTCTAAAAAACCCATAATAAGCTGCGATAGTCTTTATCAATTCGAGATAAAAGCGCTGATAAATTCACTTTTTATCATCACTAAAAAAACGTTGTTAAAAAGTTTTTTTATCAGTGCTTAAAAAAGCACTCAAAAAAGTTATATTATTTTAAAAAATTATATCATTAAAAATAATATATTAATCACAAAAAGGTTGGTCCATGTATTTGGAGAACTAAATCTATGAACCAAGATAAATTTATTGAAAGGGTAAATACCAAACAACAAGTTTGAGGAATCCGATGGTATAGAGTACACAAAAACATGACTAAGTTAGGCCGAATAGGTGCCTTCGAAGAAAAAGCAACATACCTACCACCTTCCTACTAGTGACCATCAAAAAATAAAGGCACACATACCATCTTACACTATCCTACCACCATCCTCCTGGATTCCAAAAAATATAATGCCATCCTAGCATGAAGAAGGTCAATGCATTTGTTCTGAAATCAATTATATAAAGGTCCACAAGAGAAGAACTTCTGCTATACAAGATAACACACTATACAACCATTTAATGAGAGGATTGACAACTCCCATAATGTTCATTGATCAACACACATCACCGCAAGACTATGAAAATTTATAATATGGTATTTGGAACCATCAGATGTAAAATCCACACATAGAAGCTTGAAATCCCCCACAATAATCACCTCAAAGAGTCACCAGACATAAACAGAAAAGCATCCATAAGCATTAGACTGTGAAAAAAATATCATTTCTCAAAGGAACCATGCAAGATAGCACAACTAGAAAACTATCCATCATGTAATCCCAAGCCAAGAATGGATATAAAACAGCTAATATCCAATCCTATAGACAAACAACACACTACTCAGAAACAAAAATCATATTTCAAGGGCCTTAACTTTCCCACATTAGAGTATTGAAATCCAACTTTAGAATATATAATACTTTATTATTAATTCTAGAGACCATATAAACCATATGATACCATGTTTGATGATAGGTGTCAAAAATGATTAAGACATCTTGATATATTTTATAACAGGCAGTGCCCTACTCATCAAACCATTGGCTAAAATCCTTAGGAAGATCCACCTGTAACCCTACAACACCCTTAATTTTCTCAAACACCTCCTCCTTAGATAACTCTTGAACCCATATTTCTATATAACTAATGATCTTGTGACCATCCACCAATTAAAATTTGAGTAAGCCTTACACATCTTAGATTTCTACATTTGCAAAGAGTGAGAGCCTCCTACATCTGGTATTTGATTCTTCCCCTTTTTGGCACTAGAGTGGTAAAATTTCTCCCCCACATAATAATCAGACTAACTCCATTTGTCTGAATCATCACCATTTCCATCAGGTTCATCTGTACGCTCCATTTGGACATCAGATTTTTGATACTTATCATCAACATTATATTCTAAAACATTATTAAGACCTTCCAGACCCTAAATAATGAATTTTCATTCCTCATTTTGAACTTGAAATTCTAGATAAATACTTCTCCCATCCACATTATCATCATTTTTCTTTACCTCATCATTATAGAGGCTTTCCAATTGATCATTTATAAAATCCTCATCATTAGGGTCCATTTTGTTATACATCTGTGATTGGAATCAATTAGGGAGAGAATGAAAAATAGTAGTAACTTCAATTAACAGTAGCAGGAATTACAGAACAAAGAAGGGAAAGAAGGGAAATAGAAGAACAAATCCTCTAGAGACGCTGCTCCGAGGCCCAAGGCAGTAGCCCAAAATTCTTCACAGCAGAACCCTCTCTCTAAAAATTTTTATCCCCCCATACAACCCACAACTCCCTTATTTATAGACTCCACTGAAATCTTCTTGACAAAATCCTCCTCCCAACAACATTCTAACAAACTAACAAACTAAAAAAGTAACAACCTCTTAACAGCTGGAACCATCTAACAACTATACTGCTAGAAACCTACAACTAACAACCCACCTAACAATCTTTTACAATTATTTCATTAATTCCCCTGGCTAACAACCACTCTCCCCATGTCCTGGGCAACAGCACCCCAACTCTGGTAACCCCAACACAGTAGCCCACCTTACACAACAGTTCATGTCCTCCTGCCTAGGTCTCATTGACCTGTGATTCCAACTCCACTTCCTATCATTCTCACCATCTTGAAAAATCACCTAGTCCTCACGGTGATAGAATGGATCCCAACTCTTCTTCTTAGCATTTATTTCGCTGAAAAATCCTATGATCCACTCCTTTTCCTGCACGACAGCACCCTCAATAGCTTCTTGGTTCCACTTAGCTTCCAGGTTTGGAATTTCATGGTTGCAACTGCATTATTAAGCCTTTTGTCTTCTTGATGGATTGTCAATTTCCTTCCTCTCCCTTGGATGAAATTCAAAACGAGCAGCAGTAGTAGCGAGATGAGGAGGTCTCCTGAAGAGTTCCATAGGAGCTGATTCTCCTATTTGATTCAGTCCCTTGCACAAGAGTAAAGCTCTTATGACCGTAGTGAGAAATACCAGTCCATATGCATGCAAATATAAAAGTTCCAGAACAAGTAAAACTAGCCGATATTGTGCAGCAGAATTAGCCAAACGTTGCTGACATATATAACCTGCCAAAATGAGAAAAACTAACAATAACAAAACAACTCCATCTTTTATTACTGGGTTGTGGAAGCACAACACCAATAATACATCTGTTTCACCTTTCAAGAAATATTTAGTGTTATATCGCATGCAACCAAAGTTGGTTTTCTTCAAACAAACTCTAAATACATCTTCCTTCAATGCTGCTGCAACCCCGTAAGTCAGCGATCTTCTCAACATTTTTATTGAAATACTGTTTCTCCTTGTCAATATAATAGTGTGCCTACATTTATTCAGCAACAAATTTATATCTAGAAGAATATGATACCTGAAGATACTAACAAGAACACCTCTCCTGTAGAAAACTTGAGCTCCATTTGTTGTCGAACTGAACTTACTAGTAGCTCCACATCTAGTATTCACTGCATTCTTCTCTATATTTTGTTCTCCCGAAAGTTGTGATTTTTAATAAGGGCTAACTCTCGCCTCACTGAATTCTTCACAGCTGCTAGGGTCGGGGATTTCATCTTTTGTCTGAACTGACTCTATTTTTATACCATTTGACTCTCTTTTCGCTCATGCCAAGTGTTCAAGAGATGCCCGAACCTCCACTGGTCGAACTTCCTTGTTAGGTGAAACTGCTTCAATCCTTCGCTTCCTACACTTTATTTCCATTTTAAACTGCTTTCTCCCTCCAATGGCACCTGTATTGGATCATTCTGCATCATCGCGCATTGCTCCTCCTTGACAGACTCGATCTCCACCACTTCTGGAATTTCTAGATGAGGTTACTCTACAATTTGAGGTTCCTTGACAGTTTGGGATACTTCCACAATATGAGAAGTCGCAACCACTGGTTCTTCTATGGTCTCACCTCCAAATCACTTAAACAACGCTCCGTTGAATTGTATCCAGGTAAGACCATTCTTATTTAGATGCAAAAAAAAAAAATTCCAAACCCAAGATGAACCTTGCATACACAATTACGCCATTGGTACCGATATTGGTTTAGGATTTTGGTGTCTTAAAAATATGTCTTAGCTTTCATAATCCAATTCATAGGCTTTTGTCCAGAAATTTCTGGTATCAACACTTGTCCATTGCGCTCCACCCAAATCCTTTCCATCTTAGAAAAATTCACCCATATTTCTCGCATTTGTTCCTCCATACGTACTAGTCTCTCACTTATGTCCACTTTAAAGATTATTGGTACAGTTGGTATGTCAGCTTCATTGTGAGTAGTAAGAATTGAAGAACCTACTGCGAGCCCAACGAACCAAAACCTTCCGCCTCAAGTGCGCTATTGATCAATGCAATGATCCATAAACCAAGTCTTTCGTTGAACTATCCTCAGGCTACTGCATCTCCTCTGATGCAAATTGACTTTTTTTTTCTGCTACGTTGGGTCGGCGTCATTCTCTTTGTCTGCCTCAGTCACAACTATTCCTGAAACAGAAAATTTATTGCGGTACCTCTTCACCCTGTTATGAGTATGATACCTTCTACTGCATCATGAATCTGTCAATCAAAAAATGTTGCTTGTAATTTTTCCACTACATCAAGGTGTGTTTCACAGTAGAAACTGAAATGATATATGAACCAAAAGTCATCACATCTGTTGCGTCTGCTTCAAACTTCTCCATGCAGTTTGCGCATCTGTTTCTCAATCACGATCAAGAATGATAAGATGCCAAAATCAGATTACTATGTGTCATTTTCCCCCATGTAAAGATGCAGATATCAGCAAGAATCTTAGTGGATTACAGAAGAAGATTAAGAGACATCTCAAATATTTTCATCCAGTACCACCAGAGAAACTTCTCAAAATTCGGCCACCTATTTTCCTTACGATTTAGTTGCCAAAGTTGTGTACCATCTTGAGTTCCAGCAGCAATAATCTCTCTCTTGAATCTCTCTCAATGAAATCACCAATTGATAGAAATAAATTAGAGATATAAAGAAAAAAAATAGTAACTTCAATTAACCACATCAATAATTACAGAAAAAATAAGAGAAAGAAGGGAAATAGAAAAATAAATCCTCTAGAGGCGCTACTCTGAGGCCCAAAGGTAGCAGCCTGAAATTCTGCACAGTAGAACCCTCTCTCTAAACAATTTTATCCCCCCATACAACCTACAACTCCCTTATTTATAGACTCCACTAGAATCTTCTAGGCAAACCCCTCTTCCCAACAACTTTCTAAAAAACTAACAAACTAATAAACTAACAACCTCCTAACAGTTGGAACCACCTAACTACTATACAGCTGAAAACCTACAACTAACAACCCACCTAACAATCATTTACAATTATTACATTAACTCCCCTATCTAACAACCACTTTATTCATGTCCTGGGCAGCATCACCCCAACTTTGGTAACCCTAACATAGCAGCCCACCTTACACAACAGCTCATGTCTTCTTTACTAGGTCTCTCGGACCTGCGCTGCCAACTCCACTTCTTATCAATCTGATTTATAATAGGTAATTCTTGATTTCCAAACTCCCTTGATTTTTCCGCAACAGAAAGAGTCCATGTTTCTCTATTCATTCTAATCTTGACATTCATTGGAGATCATCAAATTAAAACCATTAGAAGGGCCATCCTCATTCCTCCCATTAGTTTTATTTTAATCCAAATTCATGTGGTGACCCATGCCTCCATTAGTTTCAATCACTTTTGTTGGACTCCTCATATATTAATCATGTTTTAATGATCACAAATCCTATTACTATTAATTAATCTCAATATTAATTGAACATATTTCTAATGATCTCACATCTCAATAATAACTACACATCATTTTTTTAATGATAGAAAATATTATTGATGTTAATTACTCTCTTTATTATTTACAATTCTTATGCATGATCACAAATCTCACTTATATTATCAAGCTTTTATAATGATGTTTTAACTTCTCTTACTCTCTAATAATTAATCTTAATCCATATTCTGAATATTACTGTTTAAGTCTAAATAAAGATATTTGTCTAAGTATAGAGACACCGTGAAGGAAAAACTGTGACCCAGACACCGTGAAGGACAAACCGTGACCTAGACACAGTGAAGGACAAACCATGACCCAAACACCGCGAAGGAAAAACCGTGACCCAGACACCGTGAAGGACACACTGTGACCCACACACCGTGAAGGACGCACCGTGACCCAGACACTGTGATCTAGAAACCGTGACATGGAGACACCGTGAACCACATACCATGAAGACCATACTGTGAAGAAGACACCGTTTACATAATCACTGTGACACCATTTCTTAACTTTTTGTAAATATTATTTAAATAATTATAACGGTCATATTTGATGGTTTTAATGAAATTAATGTTATTTAATGATAGTTGTTGGCATGTCAGGAACCTGTATCTCGTACCTACGAAAAGGGAATTATTTCCTATTGCCAAATCTCGTGGAATATAAGGAATATTGAGCTATAGTACACGTGAGAAAGTGTGTGAATATACAACGAGAAGAACATACACACACACGACAACTCAAGAAACCTGAGTGCATTGTGCTGAACTAGAAGAAAAATCCTGACCACAAAGAAGAGATTGCAAGACTTACAAAGAACTCTCATGAGTACAATCCGACACCTCTGAAGAACACAAGAACATAAGCTAAACTACAAAACTCTATTTTTCAATAGAAAAACCAGAGAAGGACTCAGAAGAAGTTCTGTTGAATCCAACGAGTCTAGAGCTGCATTGCTAATCACTAGAGCTTTCTAAACTCTTATCTGTTCTCTCTAACTGATTTGTTTATTTACTTTCGAGCAGTGTGGTGTACTCTGTATATCTTATACACACACACTATCTCCTACACTGAACTGTAGGATATCAAAATCCTCACTCCAAAACGCTTAACTCTTGTTTACCCACGACAACTGTGGAAGAGGTCCTTGTGTGGCCTGGTCTTTGTTTTGTTTCCCACGAAGAACTATGGTAGAGGTCCCTGCGTGGCCTGCACAGTTTTGTAAACTGTTGTTAACCCCGATCCAGGGTGGGGATCAAATTTATATAAATTTGAGAGGACTAAGTCTCAGCTTGAGACCGAACCTCTTGTTATATCTGTTCTGCATCTTTAGATTAAGTTTAAAGTATACTATATATATCTTTTATATTCTGCTTCTATTACTTTGAAATAAAAACCATGTTAAAGTTACTTTTATAGTTAAATTAGCAAGTGTTTACACTTATTGTAAATCAGTAAGTTAATTTAAAAAGTTAGTTTAATCACATGGTTAAAATAACTGAGACCTAATCAATATTTGAGAAGCTAAGTGAACATTTACAATCTGTATAAATTCACTACAATTTAACTTTCTTTATAAATGGGGGGTTTTTTTAATAGACAATATTTTAACAGAAATTTTAATTGGAACTCAATTCACCCCCCTCTTGAGTGTCCACTCCGACCAACATTTGGTATCAA
The DNA here is from genome assembly GCA_963277665.1 of Viscum album. Lineage (NCBI taxonomy): Eukaryota > Viridiplantae > Streptophyta > Magnoliopsida > Santalales > Viscaceae > Viscum > Viscum album. The sequence continues at coordinate 760,097,947 of OY728139.1, read as the reverse complement.
AGGTTGTTTTTGTTAAGGGATTTTTTTAATAATACCCTGTTTTTCAACTGTGATTTTAGTTTCATCTTTAAATATCTTAAATTTCTGTTAGTTCTAAATTATATATCTTTAAATTTATTTTCTAAAATCTAGTTATGGACAATAGACTAGAGGGTGATGCTACCAACAGACCACCTTTATTCAATGGAACAAACTATGCCCAGTGGAAGATTAAAATGAAAATTCATTTAGAGAGTATGGGTTTTGATATCTGGACTGCTATAGAATCAAAATATAAAATTCCAGAAATCGAAAGAACAAATTGGGATGAACTTACAAAGACTGCTTACAATAATAACTGTAAAGCTATGAATGCTTTGTATTGTGTATTAGGAGATGAGGAATTTAATATAATTTCTACTTGCAAAACTTCTTATGAAATTTGGGATACTTGGTGTTTCTCATGAGGGAACAACCAATGTTAAAGAAATGAGATTGAATACATATACTATTAAATATGAAAATTTTAAAATGAAGACTGATGAACCTATTTCTGATATGTATATCAGGTTCAATGAGATAGTCAATACAATGAGTTCACTCGGAAAGGCTATTCCAGCAAAGGAACAAATTATGAGGATATTGAGATGTCTACCAGAACGATGGAGGGGCACTTCTGTTTCAATCATAGAGTCTTGTGACATTGGAGCTCTTCCTGTAAAAGAGATGATTGGTAAATTAATGATGTATGAGGAAGAACTCAAGGTGAATAAAGAGGAAGAGGATGAACCAAAAAGAAAATCAGTGGCTTTCAAGTCTACTACCTCTAAGAGTAAATACAAGAAGAAAATGAAATTACAAACTGACAGTTCAACAAGTGAAAGTTCAGACTCTGATAGTGATGCTGAAATGGATCAAATAGCCATAAGGTTTAAGAAATTTTATAGGAAGAAGAAATTCTTTATAAAATATAACTACAAAGGAAAGTATGACAACAAGGGACACTAGAAAAAGGATTGGAAAAAGCCTGACAAGAATGATGAAGTAGTCTGCTACGAGTGAAAAGGGAAAGGACACATCAAGGCTGATTGTCCAAAATTAAAATTCAAGAAGAAATATGATTATAAGGAAAATAAATACAAGAAAGATATGAAATATACTTGGAGTGCTTCAGATGACATCACAAGTGAATATGAAATGTCTGATTATGAAAATAATCATGCCAACATGTGTTTCATGACAAACACATCTGAGGTAACCTTAGATACTCATGTTTTAAATTCCTATTATTCTGGAACTGAATCTGATACGGATTCTGACAACATGACTAGTGACGAATTATTTGAATATTTTAATATGCTGGAAGTGACATGCAATGAACTTAAGGATAAATACAAATCATTGAATAAACAACATGCTCTCACTACAACTGTTAAAACTGAACTTACTATTGAAAAGGAGAAAAATGCTCAACTGTTAAAGGAAAACACTGAACTGAAAATGTCAAATGAACAACTTAGAAAGGACTTAGAGAAGTTCAAAAATGGAAAGAACACTCTAAATATAATGCTAGGAAAACAAGTTTCACCTAAATACACTACTGGAATAGGCTACAAACCTGGACAGAGACAGATTACTAAGATTAGATTTATTTCTAAATCTGGACAGAATACTACTAGTTCTAGTTCTGGACATTCATATGCTTCAACTAGTTATTCACATAGTTATAAATCAAATAGAGTTTATCTCTAAAAATATTTTGATTCTGTAAATTATATGAGACCCATAAGACAAATTTGGGTAGCAAAATCATTGATTGTTAACCTGTCTGGACCCAAAAAGATCTGGGTACCAAAATCATATTCTATATAAAACTGTTTTGTAGGAAACTTGCTTGAAGAGTTCCCACAATAAGACATGGTATTTGGACAGTGGATGTTAAAGACATATGTCTGGGGATTACTCATGCTTTAAGATTTTAATAAAGGTTGATGGAGGCTATGTCACCTTTGGTGATAATTCTAAAGGAAATATCATCAGCCTAGGCCAAATTGGTAACACTGACTCAGTTTTAATTTCTAAAGTTTTATTTTTTGATGGACTTAAATATAATTTATTAAGTATTTTACAATTGTTTGATGATGGTTTTAATGTCAAGTTTGAAAATGATTCCTGTAATTTTTTTAATTCTAAAAATGTTTTAATATTTTTTGCTCTGAGAAATGAGAACATTTATGCTGTTGATCTGAATTCTTTAGCTAAACAAAATGTTACTTGTTTAAATGATTTTCATAAAGAGTCTTGGTTATGGAATAGAAGATTAGGACACTGCAATATACACTCACTTAGAAAACTGACTAGGAATAACTTAGTTAGAGACTTACCCAAACTTGAGTTTCCAAATGACAAAGTGTGTAATCCCTATCAAAAGCGAAAGCAACACAAAATCTCTTTCAAATCAAAGAAAGAAGTTTCAACTTCTCAACCTCTCGAGTTTGTTCACATGGATTTGTTTGGACCATCTAGAGTTTCTAGCTTAAATGGGAAGCACTATGTCTATGTCTTAGTAGATGACTTCTCTAGATATACATGGGTATACTTCTTAGCTCACAAAAGTGAAGCTTGTTCTTATTTGGTTAAATACTCCAAAATCTGTAGAAAATCTTAGTGGACTAAAGATTAAAACTCTAAGAAGTGATCAAGGTCGTGAGTTTAAAAATCAAGACTTTGAATCTTTTTTCTCACACAATGGCTATAGTCATAAATTTTCTCCTCCTAGGACACCTCAGCAAAATGGTGTAGTAGAAAGAAGAAATAGAACCCTGCAAGAAATTGCTAGAACTATGCTTAATGAATATGACCTTCCTATTTACATTTGGGCTGAAGCTATAAATACAGCTTGTTATATCATAAATAGAGTCTTAGTCAGACCTGTTCTCAAAAATACCCCTTATGAACTTTGGAACAATAGAAAACCTAAAGTTAGTTACTTTAGAGTCTTTAGATGTAAAGTATTTATTCTTAATACTAAGGATAATCTGGATAAGTTTTCTTCTAAGAGTGATGTAGGAATCTTTTTAGGATATTCTATAACCAGTAAAGCCTATAGATTTTTCAATAAGAAAATCAAGTGTGTGGAAGAATATGTTCACATCAAGTTCGATGAAACTGATCCACATGAGCCTAAAACCTCTCTTGAAAATCTTGAAGAAGATTTAAGTGTTCTGGACCTTAATGAAAAATCTAAAGAACCTGCTATAAAGACAACCAGTTCTGAAAATATTTCAGAATCTGCTCCTAATGAACCCGAACCTATAGATGAACCTGAAATTTCTAGTCCTACCTTTACTAGATCAACTAGAATTCTAAAGAATCATCATTTAGATTCTATGGTAGGAAATCTGGATAGAGGAACATAGACTAGAGATTCTCTTAGAAATCAGGTTGAACATCAAGCCTTCTTGTCACAGCTTAAACCTAAAAACATTGATGATGCTATTAATAATGAATTTTGGGTAATTGCTATGCAAGAAGAACTCAATCATTTTGAAAGAAATAAATTTTGGAAACTAGTAGAAAGACCTAAGGACACCTTTACCATAGGCACTAAATGGGTGTTTAGAAATAAAGTAGATGATTCTGGAAATATAGTTAGAAACAAGGCTAGATTAGTTGCACAAGGCTATAGTCAAGAGGCATGAATTGACTATGAGGAGACTTTTTCTCCTGTAGCCAGATTAGAAGCCTTTAGGATTTTACTTTCTTATGCAGCACATCTAAATTTCAAACTATATCAAATGGATGTCAAGAGTGAATTATTAAATGGATATATTGCTGAGGATGTTTTTTGTTGAACAACCACCTGGATTTTCAAACCCTCATTTTCCAAATCATATTTTCAAATTATTAAAAGCTTTATATGGTTTAAAACAAGCTCCAAGAGCTTGGTATGACAGATTAAGTACTTTTCTAATTTCAAAAGGTTTTACAAAAGAAATAGTTGATCCTAATCTTTTTATAAAACGAATTTCTAAAGATGTTTTAGTTGTACAAATCTATGTAGATGATATTATTTTTGGAACTTCAAGAAATTCCCTATGTACTGATTTTTCTAAAATAATGCAAAATGAATTTGAGATGAGTTTAATGGGAGAACTAAAATTCTTTCTTGGATTTCAAATCTTTCAAAATGATGATGGAATTATTTTAACTCAAAGTAAATATAATATAGATATTTTAAAACGTTTTGGATTAGATAGCACAAAAATTAGTGACACTCCCATGAGTACCACCTATAAGTTGGATCTTGATGAAGATGGTAAATCTGTTGATCAAACCACTAATAGAGGGATGATTGGAAGCCTACTCTACTTGACTGCTAGTCGTAATGATATTATGTTTAGTGTATTTATGTGTGCTCGTTTTCAAGCAAACCCTAAGGAGTCACATTTAAATGATGTAAACAGAATTTTCAAATACCTCAAGAATACTCCCAATTTAGGACTGTTCTATCAAAAAGGACAATCATTTGAACTAGTTAGTTATTCTGATGCTGATTTTGCTGGATGTAAGTTAGATAGAAAAAGCACCTCTGGAACATGTCACCTTTTAGGCAAGTAACTAGTATCATGGTGTAGTAAGAAACAAAATTCGGTTGCATTATCTACTGCAGAAGCTAAATACATAGCTGCTGGAAGTTGTTGTGCACAAATTTTGTGGATGAAACACACATTACTAGACTATGGATATCAATTCAGACGTGTCCCAATAAATTGTGATAACACAAGTGCTATCAACATTTCTAAGAATCCTGTTTCACATTCTCGGAAAAAACATATTGATGTAAGACATCACTTTTTGAGGGATCATTATCAAAAAGGTGATATAACTTTGGAATTCATTGGTACTGAATATCAACTTGCTGATATATTCACTAAACCATTAAATTCTTAAAGATTAGACTACATCATACATGATCTTGGTATGATTAATCATAAATAGATATCTTACTGATCTTAATGTTTAATAATTTAATATATTTTACTTTATGGTTTCATGCTCACTGTTTTACAGTTACTCTTTCATGCTTACGGTCTCACCATTAAGACTTTGTGCTCACGGTCTGTCAACTCACTGTCTCACCGTGACTGCACAGAATGGTCACTATCTCACCGTGATGATCACCAACTGTCTCACCGTGATGATTGTTTCTAATCACACCGTAATTCCTACTCACAGTCTCACCGTGAAGATTATTTATACTCTTATTTTAACCCGTATCGCGGTAATTTTTATTTCACCACTATTTGATTTCCCGCGTTTTTATTTTTATGACATTTGACATTCCCAAATGATAAAACATAAATCTTTCACTTGATCTCTCACCCGAACTCTCTCCTGCTCTCTCTCGAACCCTCTTTTCCTTGAAAACCTTCTCCTCTCTCGCCTGAACCTTCAGTGGATTCCTAGGATGAAGCGTCCGTCTTCACCCTCGTCCGAGAAGCACCTCTCTAAGAAACGGAAGAGGATACCGAGGATAGCACCTGAAGGACCTCTAAAACCAAACCTGGTAAGCCGTACTGTTGTACTTGAAAAAGAGATTTTCCCTGAGTGGCTGCTGTCCATTAAGTCTTTAATCCTGAAAGTCTTAAAAGAACAAGGATGACTTGAATGGTTATATAGAAAAGATAGACCGATTTACCCGATATTGGTATCTCAATTCTACCAATATGTGAAGTTTTCCTTTGATTTTGGAAAAAGCTTTATGGTGACCAGCTGAATAAATGGTATGAAGTGTTCTTTCTCTTCGAGGCTGTGGGCTGCATGCCTAAGAATTCCACATGAAGGAGTTTGTGAAGATTACCAGAGAGACCCTCCTCCTTCATCTGACATCTTCGATCTGGAAAATGCTTTGGGAACCTTAACTGGTAAGGGCACAAAGCGAAGGGCTATAGATGCAGAGCTAGACGGAGAAACTAGACTACTATTCAAATTTGTTCAGAATTTGATTAGTCCAAGAAAATGGGATTTTGCTGTAATCATGTATCAGGATGTGTTTCTAATTCACCTGTTGAAGAATGACCATAAGATCAACCTATGAAAGTATGTTATTAACTATATATGTGAGCTGATTAAAGTCACTTCCAAATCCACCTCCTTGTTTTATTCAAGGATGATTTCATCCATGCTAGTTGCCAAAGTAATGGTTGGACCGAATGAAGAAAAGATAGAGGACTTTGATTTCTGCTTATCCAAGCCTGTCATCAGAAGGATGAAGATTATTTGGAACCCCTGGAAGAAGCAGTGGGTTGAGGATAATGATCAATTGTATAAAAAGTTCAATCCTATTGATTATCCAAGAAGACCTATGAACCTAGATGATCCTGGTTTGGAACCAGATGAAGTGGCTGAGTATTCGGAAGAAGAAGAAGAAGATGAGGAAGTGGAAGCTGAAGTACCACCTAGATAAGAGGTAGAAATACCTCAAGAGGAAGCAGCTCTTGTTGAGAAAGAAATTACTACTGTCCCTGCTGATGTTCCTGTTGAAATGACTTCAAGAGAAGAAGATGCTATTGGTTTTAGAGAAGAAGAATCTCCTGCTTCTAGTGAGGATGCCAATCCATAAACTCATCCTACGACTGCAAGAAAAGTGATTTTTCCTGATTTAGAGTAGCAAGCAATGGTGGAGATAGATCCTGTTGAAGAGGATCTCCCTGTTGAAAAAGAAGCAAGTCTAGAAGCACAACCAGTGGAACAATTGATTCCTGAGTACATACCCTCTACTGTAGAGAGGATGGAAATTTCCATTCAGCTGGCAAGGCAAGAGTTTGCTGAAGAAATTAGAGATGATCCCATGGATCATGACCAAATTCCTGAGCCTCAAGAATCTGAAATAGAAGCACATTTTGAGGGGGAGGAACCTAAAAACCTTGAGATTATACAAGCTAGATCTGCTGAAGCTTCTCAACCTACTGTCACATATTCTGTGTATAATCGGTATGAATTTACAAGTTTTTATGATGTGAATGATTCACAACAAGTGACTACAACTGTAATGGATCTATCTTCTTTGTTTCAATTGAATTCTGTAGCTCAACAAGAACCAGAACCATAACCAGAGCCTCATTCTCAATCTGAATCAGAATCTGAGTCTGAAGATGACTCTGAACCGTAACCAGAACCTGCTCCACTACCTTTACCTGCACCCTTACCCGAGAAACAATCTTTTGTAACTAAAGATGATCTGAAAGTATTTGGAGAGACTCTTTTGGCTGGTGTTGAGAAGATTTTATCCACTCAACCTCATCCTATGACTCAGTTAAGTCAAGAAGATACCTCAATTCTGCTGGAAAATATTATTTTGCATATTCAACCGAGGATGATCCGTGAGATTCAAGAAGTCAGAGTTGAAAATAGGTTTCTTAGTGATGATGTTGCAAATTTGAAAGGTTTGGTGGAAAACCTCCAATCAGAACTATCTTTAGGACCAGAGCCTGTGCTTGCTCCTGTTTCTACCTCTGCACCTGTTGCTACTTCTCCTAAACCAACTGATTCTACCCTTGATAGAGAGATTGTGTCTCAAGTGCATCCATATCTACTGTCTTTTGATGAGAATATTAGAACAAGACACACAAAAATTCTGGAACGCATGAGAGAGCTTGTGGAAAATCAGAATAAGCTCACAGATGAGTACACTGGGTTCCTGAAAAAAGTTTTAAAATAGATCAAAGTTATATCCACAGTTGTAAAGGCTTCTCCTGCTTCTGGTCAACCTTCTGCTCCTTCTCTAGATGATTCTATTCTGAGATCCATAATCAAGGAAGAACTTTAGAATTCCCTCAGTGGCTTGGATCTGTCTTCTTTGTCATAAGTGGTTAAGAACAGTGATCGAGCATTGGAATTGGTCAGAATTCATTCTAAGATAGACAATGATGCTCAATAGGAGATCAGAAAGAAGATTTATGTCTATCTCAACCGGATTTTCTCTAAAAGTGATATGACAGATCACTTTAGATATCTTGTGGAGAACCTGAAAATACCTCCTGTAACTCAAGCTTTTAAAGCTCAAGTTCAGAAGCTTACAGAGTTCACCAGATTTTTGGAAAAATTCATGGATAATAAGGATGATTTTGAAAAGGCTATGTAGTATGGTGGAGAAATCATTACTGATTTCATCAATCTTTGGAAGCCATATCTTCATGTGCAGAGTACTGCTATTTTTGCTCCAGCTGCTGCACCCCTTAGACCTGGTCTACCTACCTTAGCCTCAACTACCATGTCAGTCAGTCAAGCTCTTTCTCAGATCCGGCCAGTCATTATTGACCAACCACAACCTAGATCTTCTAATAATCATACTTTGGCTCCATCCATTTTTGAAGGTCTACCCTTAACCTCTTTGTCAACCACATCTATGCCTTCTTCTACATTAGCCCCATCTCCTGCTGCTGATAAAGGCAAGGAAAAGGCGGATCCCTAAAGAGTATAGGGACGGTTTTCATGTTTTGATGGAATGTTATTTGTTGTTTACTGTTTTTATTTCTCTTGTATGTTTTATTCTGAACCATTTTAATGCCAAATGCAGTGTTTCACTTCATTTTCTCTACTTTTTGATAATCCCAAAAGGGGGAGAAACAAGTACAAGTTAAAGTAAGAGTCTGTTATTTTCTTTAATGTGGAATTTCATTTATATTTTTACCTATACAAGATTTGTGTTCATCAAAAAGGGGGATATTGTTGGACTCATCATGTATTAATCATGTTTTAATGATCACAAATCCTATTACTGTCAATTAATCTCAATCTTAATTGAACATCTTGCTAATGATATCACATCTCAATAATAACTACACATCATTTTTTTAATGATAGAAAATCTTATTGATGTTAATTACTCTCTTTATTATTTACAAGTCTTATTCATGATCACAAATCTCACTTATATTATCAAGCCTTTATATTGATGTTTTAAATTCTCTTACTCTCTAATAATTAAGCTTAATCCATATTCTGCATACTACTGTTTAAGTCTAAATACAGATATTTGTCTAAGTATAGAGACACCGTGAAGGACAAACTGTGACCCAGACACCGTGAAGGACAAACTGTGACCCAGACACCGTGAAGGAAAAACCGGGACCCAGACACCGTGAAGGACAAACCGTGAACCAGACACCGTGAAGGACACACCGTGACCCAGCCACTGTGAAGGACACACCATGACCCAGACACCATGAGCTTGACACCGTGACATGGAGACACCATGAACCTCATACCGTGAAGACCATACCGTGAAGAAGACACTGTTTACATAATCACTGTGACACCATTTCTTAACTTTTTGTCAATATTATTTAAATAATACTAACGGTCATATTTGATGGTTTTAATGCAATTAATGTTATTTAATGATAGTTTTTGGCATGTCAGGAACCTGTATCTCATACCTATGAAAAGGGAATCATTTCTTACTACCAAAGATCGTGGAATATAAGGAATATTGAGCTGCAGTACACGTGAGAAAGTGAGTGAATATACAACGAGAAGAACATACATACGCATGACAACTCAAGAAACCCGAGTGCACTGTTCTGAACTAGAAGAAAAATCCTGAGCACAAAGGAGAGATTGCAAGACTTACAAACAACTCTCATGAGTACAATCCAACACCTCTGAAGAACACAAGAACACAAGCTGAACTACGACACTGTGTTTTTCAACAGAAAAACTAGAGAAGGACTCAGAAGCAGTTCTGCTGAATCCAACGAGTCCAGAGCTACATTGCTAATCACTATAGCTTCCTAAACTTTTATCTGTTCTCTCTAAGTGATTTTTTATTTACTTTCGAGCAGTGTGGTGTACTCTGTATATCTTATACACACACTGTCTCCTGCACTGAACTGGAGGATATCAAAATCCTCACTCCAAAACTCTTAACTCTTGTTTACCCACGACAACTGTAGAAGAGGTCCTCGTGTGGCCTGGTCTTTGTTTTTTTCCCATGAAGAACTGTGGTAGAGGTCCCTGCGTGGCTTGGACAATTTTGTAAACTGTTGTTAACCCTGATCTAGGGTGCGGATCAAATTTATATAAATTTGAGAGGAATAAGTCTCATCTTGAGACTGAACCTCTTGTTATATCTGCTCTGTATCTTTAGATTAAGTTTAAAGTATACTACATATATATTTTATATTCCGCTTCTGTTACTTTGAAATATAAAACCTTTTAAAGTTACTTTGATAGTTAAATTAGCAAGTGTTTACACTTATTATAAATCAGTAAGTTAGTTTCAATAGTTAGTTTAATCTTTTGGTTAAACTAACTGACACCTAATCAATCTTTGAGAAGATAAGTGAACATTTAAAATCTATATAAATTCACTACAGTTTAACTTTCTATATAAATTGGGGTTTTTCTTAATAGGCAATATTTTAACAGAAATTTAAATTGGAACTCAATTCACCCCCCCTCTTGAGTGTCCACTCTGACCAACAACTTTCTTGACTTTATTTTCATAGATTCACAATTTCTTCACATAGTCCATCACTTGATGGTCACAAATATTACAAAAATCACACATAACCAAACTATTCCTTCGACACAACTTAACATCATGCATGATAGTTTTGCAGACATTATAAAATGCTGGTATCTTCTCATAAACAACTTTAAAATTCATGTTATCATCATCAGTAGATAAAACCACATGGTTAACAAGTTTAGATGATAAATAAACGTGAACCAAGATTCAAGCATAATATCCAAACCTGGGATTACAAGTTCTTTTATTTATTTTGATTAGGGCTCCAACAGATGAAGCAATATCCCATAAGATCACAAGATGTTAGTAGAACCACTAAAGTCCATAAATTCTAACCCAAACCCAATCCAGAGTGTTTCAGGATTCAAAATGGTTGAAAGATGAATCCCATGTTGGGATCAAGAGTGTACCAGGATTTAATAGAATCGATTCGAAGCACCATGCCTTTCTTTTAAGATCTTTAGAAGGGAAGATAATATGAAAGAAACCTCATCCTGTCGAGGTCATCCACCAATTAGAGAAACCTGCAGCCGAGGTGATTATCCTCACTAGGTTATCAAACGCCCATGGATTCACACCCTTATATAGAAGAACACGACCTATAATCTGGAGCTTGAGACTGGATTAATTGCACAATGGCCACCTGATTTGCAGTAAAATGTGCTATGTTCCCTTTCCCGGTGATATTTTGAGCGACAACCTCCTTCACTGATGCGAAGGATCTGTCATCACTCCCACCAGATTCACACAATGTTTATTTCGCTGATTTTTTTCATCACAATACATCTCACGGTGTTTGATGATCTCACATCCCAGATCTATGGGTTTATAGGCATTAAGCCTTCGATCACGCATGCGATTGCGGAGAAACCATCGAGTGATGGGCATCCCTAAAAAATCATATATTTATACATAAATATAATTATATTAATAAAAATATAACATATTTTATTAAATATGATTTATATATAAATAAATATACAATTGCACTTGATATTTAGTTAAAATATTATTTATTTAATATGAAATATTTATTATAAATCATATAAATTTATATTTCATATATTTAGTGGAAACAATTTATTAATTTAATTAATAATATTTAATATTAATTAAAAAATATTTACTAGTTAAGACATTTTATTTTATCAATGTCATTTGTTTTTTCAATTTTACACATACACATATGCAAAATTAAATCAATTTTATAGAGACAAACATTCAAAAATAATATAAATTGCAAATACTGTCATTTTATATTTTTATTTATTAATATCTTATATATAATATTTAATATAATATTTGTATAATTATTACATTTTATTAATTTTCTATATTTTTATTCAATATTTTCTATTTATTAATCTTTATAAATAATATATATATATATATATATATATATATTAAATTTATTTATTTTTATTAATAATTATCTCATTAATAAATGTGTTAATATTATTTTTATTTTCTTCATTTTTAATTTTAGTTGTCTAATATTTTATTTAAGTTGTATTCATTTTAATATTTATTTATATTTATTGTTTTGCATTTAATTTTTTTAATGCAATTGTAAATTACATATAATTAATATATTTTCATTTTCATTTATATATATATTCATTTTTTTAAAATTTTAATAATCATTCTCTTATTCATTTTTTATATTATTTTAATCAATTCATCTTTAAATTAAGTTTCACTCTTTTTACCCTGAATTAATTTAATATTATTTATTCATTAGTAATGTTATGTTTGTTTTACTTTTTTAATAATTCACTATTTTTTAAAATTTATTCATTCAATATTTTTGTAATTTATTTCTTTTTAATGTTTTTATACATAATTATTCATTAGTATATTTAATATAGAAATATATCCACACACACACACATGTATATATCAATATATATATATATTATTTCCTTAAATATGATTTATATAATACAAAATATGTATATTTATATTAAATAACTCATATATTTAGTGAAAATTTGTTTATAATGAAAAATTATTATTAATTAAAAATATTGACTAATAATATCGATTAATGGACGTTTAATTAAATTTCATTTATTTTTTTAGTTTAACATATATCATACCTGTGTTCCATTAATTTCACACATACATATACATAATTAATGCATTTTTATATAGAAATCACATAAGCACATAATATTTCTATAATTTATTTAATTCATAATATTTATTTTAGAATTATATTTATTAACATAATATATTTAATATATATTATGTTTCTAATTGGTCACTTTTATTCATTTTTTATATTTTTACTCAATATATACTATTTATTACTTTTTAATATTTTTTTGAATTTATTCTTTTTTAATATTATTTATTCCTTAGTAATCATAAATTTTTTAGTATCTTTGTAATTTATTCCTTTTCAAATTTTCATTATTTAATATTTGTTCAGTTTTATCCATTTTTAATAATTATTTACACATGTTTATTCATTAAAATATATTGGTTTTAATGTGGTTGAAATTTATATAATCAATATGTATTCATTTCCATTTTAACATAAATCCATTTTTAATTTTTTTAATAATCTATTTAATTAATTACACTTGTTCATATTTTGTAATATTTTTTCCATCTACTGATTTATTAATTAATAAATTTCACCCTTTTTAACTTTCATTCATTTAATATTATTTAGCATTATTTATTGACTAATAATGTTACTTATTTTTTAAATTTATTGATAATTTATTTAGTTTTAATATTTATTCTTTTAATATTTTTTGTAATTTATTATTTTTTAATATTTATTTATAAATATTTATTCATTCAAATTTATGGTTTTTAATATGGTTTTACAGTTCATATTTAATACGTATTCATTTCATTTTAATATATATTCATTTTTAATAATTTTCATAATTAATAAAACTCATTCTTTTTTTAATATTTTTGAAGTATATTCATTTAATATTTTTTATTTTATTTTATATAGTTTTTATTTTTGCTTTCTAAAGAGCACTGATAAATATAGGTATTTTTAATTCTAAAATTAAAGCATTGATAAATACCTATCTTTATTAGCGATAAGTGATAACACAAACAAAACCTATGTTCATCAAAAAAAAATTAGAAAGCACTAAAAAATATTGGTTTTTTAGTTCCAAAAAACACTGATAAATACCAATCATTATCAGCATTAAGAGGCAGCGTTGACAAAGAGTGGCCTTTATTAGAAATTTCTATTTTAGCACTGATAAATATGGGTCTTTATCAGTGATTTTTAAAAAGATATGATAAAACTTTTGTGGTATTTTAATTTTTTTACAAGAAGAATCTCAAACCTTAAATATTAGCTAAAGACAAAGTACATAATTCTATAGGGAAAGACAAAACCCAACAATTTGACCCCCGATGATTCCCAAAGGCAACCATAAAATGAGCTGCAAGATTTCCCTCTCTCCTCACAAAGGAGAACCAACAGGAAGAGAACAAAGGTACCAAAGATATGATAATGTCGATAATGGACCCATAGGCTTGGTGGCCACTTTCATCCTCCTTCGGAGCATTGATAATAACTTGAGAATCTGATTCAACCCCAACATCCTTTGAGCCAAGAGATGAGATGAACTGCATACCCTTCCAAATAAAAATTCCCTCTTCCACAGGAGGAGACCAACCAACAATATCCAAGGAGGTACGAGCCATAATAATAGAGCCAGTATGATCTTGGAGGACTACCCATAGGCCAAAACAACCCTACCCAAGAATCTCTACATCAATATTATGTTTGAGAACACCTAAAGGGGGGATCCATTTGACAGGAGGGGAATGAACAGGTGAAGGTGGACAACCCCACTCAGCATCAAGCCACTGACTGCCTCAATCATATATACTGGAAATCCAAACCCTATCATCTTTAAAAATGATCTAAAAAATGAAGGTGTTATGGAAAAACCATATAATCCAGTCACATATACATAGTTCTACGATATTCTGAGCATGCAAAGTTCTGAAAAAATCCCCCACAATGAGAGTAACATCCCCACGTTTTCTTTAACAAATGAGATCACATGTCACACATGTGGACCAAATCCTGGTGACCCAAGGGATGTAAAAAATGGAATGAAAATCTATCACAACCTTACCCTCACAGAGTGGGAACATGCCGTTATTAAATAGGTTCCTCTCAGCCAGGCGAGCGTATATGGGTAGGATACCCCTACACATTTTCCAACAGAAAGGATTGGCCTTCGACGAAGCATTAAGATTCCAAAGATGTTTCCAAAAGGGGCTTCGTGAACCTTCACTTCCCATAAAGCACACCTTATAGCCCGAACGAACATTATATCAACCAGATGAATCAGGAGACCGACAAAATTTGTCCAGACCAGCATCGTGGACCACTGGAACCTCCAGGATAACCTTACGATCAGAATCAGTGAAACATTGATTGAGCCTCTAAAGGTCCCAGCCGGAGAGGTCATCCACCAGAAGGTCTTTGACAATAGCATACTCATGGATGGGTATAGGCGAAGAAACGGGAATCAAGCCCTACAAACAATGCATCCTGGGATCACACCAAAAAATAATCGAATCACCATTGGAAATTATCCAAAAAAACCCCACAAATCAAGACTACCTTTGACCCTCAAACACTCCCCAAGAAATAGCTCGGTCGAGGACCCTAGTAGAGGACCCAATCACTCGCGTCGTTCAAGCTCTCAAGGAACTGAAACTTCACTGACAGTCTCCCTAAAACTACTCATATGATCGACACTTTCAATACCCATAGTGCATGATTCATTCAATCTCATCCATTATTTTGGATTTTCTAGTTCTTCTTTAGGTGTTTTTGATTTTCCAAATAGATTTGAACGACGTTTGTGAGTGATTTTACCTTGATCTCCCAGATTCTCCACCCAATATCCCTCGGTACGATCCACTATTGCTTTAACCTCACCCTCACCCTCATGTTTATTAACTGCTATTTTAAAATGAGGCTCTATTGTATTTGAATCCATTATTATCCATGTTTCTTATATATCTAACTTGGATGTGTATAAACCTATCATTATTTTTTGTTGGTAGAATATTTTCTAAAAGTGTATATACATTCTAGATTTAGAAATGGTTTTTTTTATCTGTTAAATTTGATTATTTTGAAATTTTCAATTGATCTATTGATGTTTCAAGAGAGTTACATGTGACTTTTTTGAAATCTGTTTGTGCTGAATTTAAAATAAAAAATTAAAATAAATCATTTTTTGTGAGTTTTATGCACTAAAATTTTCATTGAATGTATCCTTTGAAGTTAAACTGAAATTTACTTCATATAAATTGGTTTGTTTTTTCTTGAAAAATTGAGTGGATTGTTTATATATGTATCATAAAAAAGTATTAAATCATAATTTTTCCAATTTATATAGACCGAACTATTAAATTTGATGAATATTCTTTTATAAAATCTTGTTTATTAAAATTAGAAGAAGTGTATATGGTATTTTTTTCTATTTTATATATTTTATTTAAAATACCCCATTCATAAAAAATATTTGATGATCTTATTTCTTTACTAATTTATTGGAATTCCATTTGTGAATATTTTATTATTATATTTTTTATAACTTCATGTAAATTGATTTATATTGATGTATATACTTTATTTAAAAATGTATATATTTAGTCGACATCAACTTCTATCCGTTATAAGTGTATTTATCCTTGTGAATATTTCCTCAACACACATCACCTCAATTGTGTATACTAGATATGGCACCACCATCACACACTAATTGTCTATCAGCCAATTCACCTCAGTATGTGGAGGGAGTGTGGATGTTCAGGTGACTGATACTTGTCATATGTGACATTTGGCTACAGATAAGTGTCGGTCACCCAAACTTTCCCACTCCTTACACATCCTGAGTTAATTTTGGAGTGAGGACTTAGAATGAACTTCAAACACAATGGATAAGAATCCATGTTTCATCTATCTTTCTAACTCTCAACTCTCAATGATTAAAATCAAACAATTATTCAATTTTCTTCCATTAACAGGAAAAATAACCCCAATACAGTTAATAATTTATTTGTTGTGAACATCTGTGATAGGCATTTTACAGCACAAACCATCAAACTCATGTCCAGTTAAAAAATTCCTTCTCATAAGAATGATAAAAAAAAGTGGGCGTACATAATAGAATGTTTTATATCCTTATTACGTAGGTTAATTCACCTTCCTTTTTATTCATAGTTCCCCATTTCTTTAAATTTCCACATATAGTAGTGTCTTCCCCTCAAAATATCCATATCTTCATTAGTCTTGTTTAAAACATTCTATAAATTTCCAATCTTACATTTTTTCTGAGATAATTATCTCTATTGGTTCAATTGAGATTGAGTTTTTTATGTTATCTTTGGTAGTTGGGCTTATACTCCAATAGTTAGTTTGGGAAGAGGCTTTCTGTTGATCCCATTGGGACACTTCTTCAACTTATGTAGAATTTAATTGTATTTTCATCTGATAAAAGATCATCAAATTCAGTTCATAATCACTCTATGATCAAAACACCACATATCCCACCACATACTAGGTGAATATATTAATAATCATCTCCATCTTTTTTGACCCCCACCTAGAAAAGTTTCATAAACCACCCTATAATTACCACCTTTTGTCCCACAAATCATCAAATAAAGAAGATGGACCAACAACCACATGTTCACCCTAGGTTATTTCATTTCATATCACCCTTATGTAAAATGATAACTTGTTAGGAATAATCACTAATAAAATTCAAATATTGGGTTCCACTTATTAAAAGAATCGATAATGTTCTCCCTTAATTATGAATTCCTTGTGTGTTTTTATTTATTTTTTTAACAAAATGATTTTTTATGTACCTAATAGTATGGATATGAATTGAAAATATAAGGGCACTAATCATACAAAAAAGTGTATGATGACAGAGTTAAATATTTCATCATGTTTAGAATGGAACATTCATACAACCCTTATCAAATCCTTTGTTCATGTTTACATTATTGTTATTCAAGACAAATTAGTTCAAAACAATTGTAATAACAATTGATTTGTAACAGAATATATCTGAGCTAAATGTTGGATTAAACATAGGGAGAAACCGAATGTACACACTGATTGCGATGATACATTGATTTATGGATCATTTGATAAGAGTAACAGTGTAAATGATGATGGAGATCATATAAAAAATGAAAAATGATATTTAATACGACCTTTGTGATTTTAAAAAGTCATTTGAGAAGGTAAATAGACCTTCTAAGAGACCATTGTATAGCGATTGTACTAAATATACAACATTTTCATCTATATTAAGGTTATATAATTTGAAAGCTAGTAGTGGATGGAGTGAAACAAACATTATAGTACAACAAGTTCTTCAAAATTATGTGTTACAAGAAGAAAATGAGATTACTTATCGAACATATGATTCTTAACAAATGATATGTTTGATTGGAATGATATCTGAAAAAATACATGCTTATCAAAATGATTGCATATTTTTTCACAAGGACCATGAATCACTTAGAAAATGCCCTAAGTGTGGAACGAATCAATACAAGAAGGATGAATCAAGTACTTAAAAATTTGTATGGTACCTTTCTATCATTTCAAATTTTATAAGACTATATTGATTTCAAGAAACTGTTATACAATTTACATAGAACAAAAATATAAGAATTGATGTTGGGAAACTAAAACACCCAGTAGAGTCTTCTTAGTGAAATAACATTTATTATGAGTATCCTGAATTTGGAAATAAGTAAAGAAACCTTTTTCATGAATTATCTATAGATGAAATGAATCCTTTTGGTGTAACAATAAGTGATCATAGTACAAGGAAAGTTATGTTGGTAAAATATAACTTGCCTCCATGGTTATACAGGAAGTGAAAATACATTATGTTCTCTCTACTTATATCTGGTCCAAAACAACATGGTAATGATATTGATTTCTATTTGGATACATTTATAAAACATTTGAAATCGATGTGGGATATGAGTGTTACATTGTATGATTCTCATAGAAGTGAATAATTCACATTAAGAGCCATGTTTTAGAGGATAATAAATTAATTTCCTGCTTATGGAAAAATTTTAGGCTCTAGAATTAAAGGATTGTTGGGGTGTCCCATTTGTGAAGATTGTACACACTTAGTTTTGTTGAAACATTTTTTGAAGAATGTGTATTTTGGATATCAGCAATTTTTACCACGATCGCAGAAATACCGATCATGGATGACAACATTCAATGGGAATATAGAATAAGGTAAAAAAACCTCATTAAATCAGTAAAATATATCGATATTTTTTTTCCAGTAAATCCTTTTAAAAAATCTTATGAAATCATATTGAAAAAAGTGATCAATTTTCATTGAATTATTATATTAGAATTTTTTATACATAAGAAATTTTCTTGATGTCATTATTGTATAAAAAAATTATTTGATAGTATTATTGGCATGTTACAAAATGTTCCTAACAAAACAAAATATGGAATCAAGGCTAGGTTGGACATGAATGACATGGGGATAAGGGAGGATATGGTACTGATGAAGGGTGAAAGACATACTATTTTTCCTCTTGTATCCTACAATCTATATATACAATATTAATTTGAAATTTGAAATTTACTTCATGTTGTAAAAGTTCCATAGGTCTATTCATCAAATATCTAAAATTTTGTTTCGATGACTAATTTGAAGTTACAAGGTCTAAAATCAGACGAATTTCATGTTTTGATGCAAGACTTGATCCCTATTTCTTTAAATTTCATTCTATTTAAAATTTAATGACATAAATTAAACATACTATGCTTATTTTTCAATTCTATATACAATAAATTTATAGACCTGATGATATTTCCAATCAAAAATAAGAAGATTGCAGTAATATTATGTAAATTAGAGATGCTCTTCCCACCATCATTTTTATGTAATGGTCCATATGATTGTTCACTTGGTTAGAGCGGTTGAACTATATAATATTTCTATTATATATGGATGTACCCCATTGAATGATATATGAATATTTTGAAAGGGTATGTCAAAAATCAAAGACATCCAGAAGGTTGTATTGCAGAATGATATACTGTTGAAGAAGATGTTGAATTCTATACTGATTACCTATTAGATCTTGATAACATCGATCTCCCAAACTCTTATCATAGAAAATTACTTATGGGAGAAGGGATTTATGGTAGAGATGTTGTTATAATTTCCATCATAGAGCATAAGCAAGCTCATATTTACATTTTACATAACAGTGTAGTGGTTTCTCCATATGTTGAAGCCCACAAAGAAAATATTAGACATTTGAATCCATCAAGGGCTGAATAATGAATATAAAATACACATAATTAATGGTTTATAGGATATTTACCTGATTATATTTATATGTAATTATATGAAAATATTAATTCAATTTCCAAACAACTTTGATGTCTAGCTAGGGGACCCAATATAAATGTTATATCTTACACTAGTTTTGTAATTAATGGTTATATGTTCAATACAATGCAATAATATGAATGAAGTATGATGTAAAAAAGTGGAGTTATGCTTATAGAGTAAGTGATTCATGTATCTAGTTCCTCAGATATAAATCTAATTTATGTGAATATTTCATATTTAAAAACCATTTAATAGATATATGAGTTGTATTATAAAACATTTCAAGTGTTAATTTTCCATTGAAAATCAGCTGATAAGAATAGTGTAGTAAATGTAGACGAATTAGGATTCATGAAGGTGAATTTAAATGAGAAAGGGTATAAGGACAAGTAATTAATAATGTAATCACAAGTAGTATAGGTATGTTATTTCATAGATCTAGTAAATAAGAATTGATTAATTATCCTATTGGTGACTATAACAACTATATGGTTAAATGAAAATTAAATCGAGGATGGGCCTTTTATTTGGAGATCACAATAATTTCATGATGGTACCAATGTCAACAATGCCTTTTATGTTATATGGGACCACAAAGAGGGGATTTGGATGCTCATTAGAGGATCCAAATTCCAACAACCTTTAATGAAAAAAATAGAGTTCAATGAGAAGGTTAAAGTATTTTTTAATATACAATTATTTTCCTCATAATATTATATGTTCTATACTGCATTCAAATAATCCAAATTAAATATTTGACTACCAATATAGATAATGACTTCTGTACAAGATGATGTTACCAATCTTGAGGAAGAACAAACGATTAATGTTGAAACTACAGAATTATTAATGGATCAACAACATGTTGATGGAAAAAATAATGAAATAGCATCATGGTGTTATATAAAATTATTAAGGAAAGAAGAAAGGGTATAAAATTTGAGTTTAGTTAGAATCAAAACGACCAACAGATTGATCCTAATAAGTCAATCTTAATTAGACATGTTGGGATGAGAATAAGAATGCATGGGCATGTTGATATAGATTCACGGCACATGTCTAGCCTATATTTCATATAACGAATCAGATTTTCTAGGTTATATTTTTAGAAAATTCTTTGAAAACTTATGAGAACAGGTGGTGAGACGACATGAGATTCTGAGGCCCATAGTGCCCGGAATGATCTGTCAAAAATTGTTCAACTTTGAAAAAGCGCACATGATCAGTTGTCATGAAAAAGTGGAATAACTCTTAAACAGTTTCCCAAATTAGAAATTTGAGGGAACTATTGCATTCTGGATGGTAGGTTTACCCTAGGCGTGACTTAACTTTAGTCGACATGAGTCTCTAGTGAGAAAACCAGAAATGGCCTAACTGTAAACAAAATAATTAAATAAAATTGTTCTATTTTTTAAATTCTTATAACTCATAAATGGTAAATCATATTGGAAATCCTAAAGTACCACTAATATCATGAGGATTTTCTTTCCTTATGTAGAACCTAACCTCTAACAGCGCAGGTCGAGGGTAAAAGTTACTTTTTTTACCTTTTAAAGGAGAATAAAATAAACATAAAGAAGTTTATTTTATTTACATTTAATGTTTCATAGTGTGGAAACAATATGACACAACGATGGAGCAACCCATTCTCCTTTCATAAATGAGGTAACATGGAGATATTGTTTCAAAATGAAACAGTAATGCTGAAACATGTTAACACATTTCCTCAATTAATCAGGTACATGGTCCAGCATTATAATTAATAATGCTAGAGAATTGTATGGAACTTTGGATTTTCCCTAAGGTAAGGGGGAGGAGGATCTCTCGCCGGTGATGACAAATTAGAGGTAGAGGTTCGATCAAGCGGCGAAGAATTGACGAACGCTGGTGGAACAAAGACAGACAGGTCGACGTGACTTCAATCTATGTCTTCAAGCAATTCAACATGAGGTAGGGGTTGATTTTCTTTGAATCTTCTACATTCCACGTTCTTGATATTCCACGACCTATGCGGACCAATTAACAAAAAAATTTACCCATGGATCAATCATTTTTTCAGGATGGGATTACTCGTGTGGGGTTTTAATTGGAGATTTTCTTAGTGATTCTTGGTTAACCGTTCTAACGACAACAAAACCTGATCAACACAAACATCGATCGAAGCCCATTAATCTTTGTTAATTCATTATTTCCTCCCTATGTTATTCATTCATCGTGGGTGTTCTTCATCCATCCCATGACTTGACTTATGGAGATCGATCCATCATTATGCAATTGATCCCTGGCGCAATGATCTAGTATCGCAGATCCAAGATGGACACGACACGATGAAGGTGAGATGATGGCTGAGGAAAATAGATCAAGACAGTGCGGGAGATATCGGCATTCAAGTGACATTGCACTGGGTGGAATTGTGGCACATATTTGAACCCCTAGCGATGAAGAGTGCACCCCGAGGTTTTAGGAACCTCTTCTAGATCCAAAATCAGACCACCAGAGTGAGTTCGATGGCCTGTGGAAGATGCCACCCATGAACCAGTGGTGGAACGCTGTGAAGAAATCCACATCTACATGATTGTATGAGTAGGAGATGGCTGCAATTTTTGTTTGTGGAGAGGTGATTTGGACCCGCGGCTCAAGACATGGTCAAGTGGAAAAGCAGTCGGTCGAGCCGACCGCGTGACATGGGGGGGGGGACATGGAGGGTTGTCGCATTCAGGGCGGACAGACTAGCCCACTCGTGTGGGGTAGGTCGGGCAGTCATTCCAGGATAGTGAATTAGACTGGGCCGGACCCAGCCATATGGGGTCAAATTTCCGGGTCGGACCTGAGTGGGCTCGGTCTGATCGGGTCGGACTGGACCAGGATTCAACCGACTCCTTTTCACTAAAAGGCTCATATCTTTCAAACCGTAAGTCCGATTGACGATCTGTCTACGGAATTGGGACCCTAGTAATGGGGATTTACTTTTTATATGTCTTTTTGGGTGTTAATTAAGGAATATTATAGGTGCAGAGTCTCTCCTTGTTTCATCCCATGAGGATTCGGTACATCATTGCATGGAAATCCCCTTGAGAGACGGTTCTAAGATAGATCTTTAAATCCTTCTTGGGACTGGAGTGATACTCTATCACCTCGGATGGAGATATTTGGGTATTAACGGGACCTCCAAGTGCACATAATTAATCCTCCATCTAGTGGGCCGTATCATAGGGTTCTTGGTATTATTTAGAATCCCTTACGTTACGAGGTGCATCGTAGGGTTTGTGGAAATATATAAGAATCCCCAATGGTGTGAGGTAATATAGATTGTTGACATATACCAATTATGATATGAATGTACCTTGTTGATGGTGTTTCCTTTCTGGTATTTTACCTTTTGTTTTGGGGTCCCCTACTGATTATTGTTTTACTCACCCCTGCACAGGCTTTTCCTGCACGTGTCATTTCTTTTGCAGTTGACAGACGCTTTGGTGGAGTCCTAGGCGTAGTAGGACCAGTACCATGACCGAATAGTTCCTTGTGAGAACATACGATCCATGGTGTTTCATAAAGCTTCCTACAAATGCTTCAGTGACCTTGTCTGTAGGTCAGACTTTACAGTTGTATTTCTTTTAGTGGGATCGTTTCTGTCCTGGTTTCACTTTACTGATTTACTTTCTGTCATACTCTGTTGTTCGGTTATAGTGGTATAAATGCATTTTATTTACTTATTTTTTTCACTCACTAACCATGGGGCTTGGAGTTGGGTGCATGTGTAAAGGTTCTTAGGAAAATTCCTCCTATTTGTGGGATATTCCTACTCGGCACTAGTCGCCAGCCCCAAACCTATTGGAAGTGGGATTTGGGTAGTCACGACATAGGCCCCGAGGGATAGGTCATGATAGAGTGGTATTAGAGGAGGTTAGTTCCACCTTAGGACCGAGGTTATGTGGGATTGGTTTGGGGAAACAATGTTAAGTGTTTCAAGTTTGGGTTTCATGCCAGGGACTCCATTGTTGGTGTGGTGGCCAACAGATCCATGAACCAGGATATTGGGAACCTATTTTCTGACATGATACATGAAAACACTAGTTGCGAGGAAATAAAGGTACATGAATTATATATGAATGAGTTGCATTTTTTTAATGTCTTTCTTGAGTCAACTCATCAGGTGTACTCTATTGATTGTGGTATATCTTATTTTGTTTCATGATGCTTCTGCGTAGACAGCCAACCATGATTCCACCGCATGATCATGAGGATGATCTATAGGGTTACAAGATGGGTAAAAGGGTTCGTACCAGATATAGAACCACTGGGTGGTGTACTAGTTATACGACCACCTGTGGAGTAGCATATGGCACTCGTAGTACCAGTAGATGAGATGTGTGGGCTAAGTTCACTTCACGAGTTTCATCAACCGATACCCCTTAGATTCTAAGGTGAGCCCAACTCATAGGTGGCTAAGTATGGGCTTGAGGTGGTCACCGAGTTTTCCATCTAGTCAGGACACCATTACATCCTATGGTGGTCCTACGAGTGAACCTTATATATGGCTTAGCAGGGTGATGCAGGGGTTAAGATTACCTAATCTTACGATGATGTGACTCTTTTGTGGACAAATATTGATAACCTTTTTCAGATAATGTGTTATCTCTATAAGAGATAAGGGCTATGTGTTCCCAAGAGCATCTATAGCTTCGACATGATGACATGTTGGTAGCTGAGTATTCATCGAGGTGTACCAACCTTTACAGGTACTCGATGAATACGATACGACCAGTGCTTCAGGGTTCAGACCTCCGAACGAGGTGTGTTTAAGGTCTTCTAAGCCAACATTATTATTTTTTTCACTCCTAATTATTCTAGGGTTCTAGATCAAACAATTGTGATTGAAAGTCCCTTGGATGAATGGATACAACTAATAAATGTTAGCAGTGTGAAAGTAGGAGTAGAGACCTCAGAAGAAGGAAGTTGATGTTAGTATTCGGGACTTGGATGTGTGAGAAGTTTCGAGAGGAGGTCCAAGGATACAGGATCTACAGATCAGATCTCATAGGGTGATTCCAATCATCCTAGAGAGAGACAATGCTTTTCATGAGATGGATGAGGTCATCTCACTAGATATTGTCCATCCCGTTGGGGTCATTACATGGAAATGGTTGATGGGCCACCGAGGGAGATACAGTGAGGGGAACTGATGGATCTGCATGGTGGTAGACATGAAAGAGGAGCTGGGGGATCACTAGGAGGTGGTATGCATTTCAACATGTTACAACCACCACCCCAATGTGGTCCACCCTAGGATTAGGGAGCTAGAGGATAGGGGAAGGGGGTAGCTGCATGCAGTCAAGGTATATGACTCAAGGGATCTAGGAATGATTCATGGTATGGGCTGTGTCTACTCTTAGTTATCATATTAATAGACATGGGTGATAATCATTCCTTCTTGTAACAAATCTTGTTCAAGACCTAGAGAGTTAAACTGTTGATTGGAACCTTATGTATTGGGATACATTTTGGAGGAAACTCTATTATCACACTTATGATGATGATGTGATATGACTCTTGAGGTGATAGTTTCAATTGGAACCTCTTTGTGATAGCATTGAGGCCTTACAATGTTAGTTTGGATATGGACTGGTCATCCACAGTTCATGCTCAAATTGACTGTTTTAGGAAAAAGGATGTGGTATGTCTGCAGCGATAGAATTGGGTTTTCCTTGGTTAGTAAAAATGTAACACCAAGAAGCACGAGATAGACTCATGCATAGGAGGGTGCAACCAATCACACTTTAGTTGGCTAGCCCGACCCTCAGTGCAGTGGATGTTATGAGTTATCATGTTTCTTAATGGCAGAAGAGTATAAGGATGTCTTCCTTAAATATGTTCTAGGTTTACCTCTCTATAGAGAGTTAGACTTATACATTGGTATACACCCCAAGGTGGCACTGATATTTACGCCAGTATATCTGATGGCTCAGAAATAGCTCCATGAGTTGGGGGTCCAGGTGGGAGACTTATAGATAAAGAGATTTGTAAGACCTAGTGTTTCACCCTCGGAAGCCCCAGGTGATATTTTTTTCTGACATATTAGTGTACTCGGCATCCGAGGGGGGGCACACGAGACACTTAAGGATAGTCCTATACCCAATTCGGGAGCACCAATTACATGGAATGCTCTTGAAGTGTATGTCTACGATTCAGAAGGTCCCTTTTTCTGAGATAGGGAATCTCAGAGGCTGTATTTGTACTGAACCTAGTGATGAGGAATGTATAAGTAGATTATACCAACTATAATCTAGTAGTAGTTATTTAGAGAGGCATTAGAGAAGTTAGCCTCATTATAGTTATCCTTCATGGATAGGGATAAAGCAACTTATCTCTAGTCATTGGTTGTTTCCTGTACACTCTTAAGAGATTCATAGAGGCACAAATCAGTGAAACCGACTGTGAGTCTTTATGTGCTTATTTGTCCATAGGGAATACCCTTGATGGACATTAAAAAAGTGGGGAGCATTGTAGCATTGGATTCCTAAAGTGGAAAGATGCATCAGGGTATGCGTGTGGGTGTCAAGGTGGAAATTGGGGGTGATAGAATGGGTTGAAGCTGGGATTACCTATTGAGATAAAAAGTTGAATGCTTGTTTGAATCAGTTTCATGGATTGTTACTTCTCTTTCTTAGGGTACCTAGAAGTAAGTGGGAAGGGATGTCAGCAGACTTCATTAAGGGTACACCACATATGTCCAAGAGTCATGATACCATTACGTGATCATTGAACGACTCACCGATTCAGCCCACTTATTAACTACTCATGAATAGAGTTTAGTAGAGGGCTCAAGATGCCTCTAAGAATTGGAAATATTTTGACTCTGTGGAGTTTCAATGATGATTTTTTCAGATTGTGATGAACTCTTTAAATACCTATTTTGGAAGGGATTACAAAAGGAATTTTTAGAAGTTGTGAAGGTCATCTAGGAGTGGATGATGTATGCACAGGGCCATCTGATGTTTTGGGTTTGCAGATGGGGGAGAACTTTGGAGTTTGAGGAAGTAGACCATGTCTTCCTTTGGGTCTCACCTCAACAAGGGTTACAAAATATTTTCTAGGGTGGAAAGCTATCTCCAAGGTTTATAGCCCCCCTTTCAGGTGCTACATAGAGTTGGAAAGGTTTTATAATGTTTGAATCTATCCCATATTGGGACTAGGTACACAATGTCATCCATATGTCACAGCTGAAGAGATTCATGAAAAATCCTTTCACGTCATAACTTGGGGCGTGCTAGACATCGATATTGGAGTGTTTTGGGCTAAATTATGAATGAATATTGAAGATAATACATGAAAAATCTTTTACCTTGGTGCATTACTATAGGAAACACAAGGATCTGAAGAGGAACACATGGGAGCGGGAGGCTCAGATTTGTGCTCGGTTCTCTCACCTTTTGTTCAAGTAAACCTTGTTTGGATTTTCATGGACGTAAAACTTAAGGTGGGGAGAATGTAATGACTTAGATTTTCCCAGTTCTATTTTTAGAAAATTCTTAGGAAAATTACGAGACCATGTGCTAAGATGGTGTGCAATTTTGAGGCCCGAAGTTCCCAGAATGATCTGTCAAAAATTGTTCAGTTTTAAATAGCACATGTGAGCGGTTTCCCTAAAAAAGTAGAGTAACCCTTAAATGGGTTTCTGGATCATAACTCTAAGGGAAATGTTACTTTTAGTATGGTGGGTTTACCCTAGGAGTGACTTAAGCTTATTCGGCGTGGGTCTCCAGTGAGAAATACAGAAAATGGAATAATTGTAAATAAAATAATTAAATAAAATTATTTTATTTTTCAAATACTTATAAATCATTAACGGTAACTCATATTGTAAATCCTACAGTACCGTTGAGCTTGTGAGGATGTTCATTCCTTAGAAGGATCCTATCCTCGACCAGTGCGGGTCACGAGAAAAAGTTAATTTTTGGAAGTTTTAATAGAGAATAAAATAAACTTAAAAAAGATTGTTTTATTTCCTTTAAACATTTCACAGTGTGATGACACTACGACGCAATGGTGGAGAAATTTAAAATGGAGGGGGAGACACTTCTATTTATAGATTGGAATCAAGAGGAGGCATGAAACTCATTCATTCCTCTTTTTTAGAAATTTCAAAGGAATCTTGAGTGATTTTCACACTTCCTACCACACACCAAGGAAGCACAAACCCCATCCACGCTTCTCTATAAAATTTGAGAAGCATGAACATGGTTCACATCTTTCTGAACATAACTTTTGAAATATCGACAACCCTATCACTTTATTTTATTTTTTAAAATCCTAAATCCCATAAAAAACTCCCTAAAACTTATATGAGTAAATTTTTTTATATTTATCCTGTTAAAATTTTTCTTAATTTTATAGTTTTTAAATTACATAGATTTCATACATATTTTTGAAAATAAGTATGCATAGACTATTTAAATGATTCATAACATATTTCAATTTTGTTAAAATTTTAATTTCAATTCAATTTGAATTAATTCATATCAATATATGATTATATAAATGTTTTAGGTGTTAAATTAAAATCTAAACTAAATTAATATATTGATGTCATAGATATAATCATCTGGATATATTCACTACTATGGAGCCGGGTAAGAATTGTACATGTATACCATCACGAACCGAATATGGTCTCCATCAAAACTAAAATAAAACTCGGCCTGTGACAAGGCCCGAAGGTCATTCCCTATCCCCATGGGCTTGAAAAAGTGCCTGGGTATCATAGATTTTGGTTTGGGAACAATTTTCCCGATTATGGATACATAAAACATAAAAAAAATCGATAAACCGAATCTGAAAATTCATGCCAAACAAGATTTAAAAAAAATCCAGATCTGAATAAATATGTTTAAACATAAAAAAGAGGTCCAAAGAAACATAAAAGTAGTATATGGACAGCCCCAAGGACTTCACACGATTAGGGGTCATCACCCATAAGCCATCTCCACAACACCGCACCATGGAAGGGAACTAACAACCCGAACCGCCATCAACCAAGGCCTTGCCTTTACCTGTGTCAAACATGATCAAGTATACTTACACCCAAGGGGTCTAAGTAGGGTGTGAGCCTAATACCAATAGGATACCACCAAGATATTCCATATATTAAGCAGTAAAAGATAAAAATCATGCCATTTTTGATTAGCAATAAGTGGTGGAAATAATTTCTAAAGAATGAAACTTTTAAATGTAAATAGTTTTCAAAGGGTATTTTACCTAAGTGAGAAAATTTCAATAAAATATGTAAGAGACTGTATTTTATATCCAAAACCACCATATGCCAACGACAAATAAAAAAGATTCAATGAGCACTAATCTCAGGAACAACCCTAGGCACTAGTTAGTCTCGGGCCCCATGTACATCGTATCTCAGTGTAAAGTAATCATAAGAAAAATTGGTTCTCATGAAAAATCCACTAGTAGAAAAAATACCCATAAGCTAGTGGTTAACAACCATTATCAATATAGTTTTTTAGTGTTTTATTTATCCATTTTTCTCTGTGAAACATGGAAAAAACCACTCAGGATCACTAGCATACTAGTACATATCCACCCTCCTAGATACCGGGGATTCACCCTTTGTTCTCAAACCATTTTCACATGTTACAAAAAACCATTAGCACATAAAAACATTATTTATGGTCATAATCATCTCAAAACAGTATCTAAACATTCGTTTCACCACTTAAGTCACTCAATATAACCTTTATAAATTCAATAGAATAACTTCACAAAATTTAACAATGTTTTTCACACAAAATACATTAAAAACCCCACTTTGAACACTATGTGCATACCCATATTCCCCAAAACAAAATTTGAAGCACTGAAATTTTTTTTATAAATCCATTAAAAGAGTTATAAAACAACCCTAATTGGCATAACATAGAATAGTCATGTAAAACACCCAATTCTACACAAAATTGGTACCTAAAAATCATTTTCTTAACAAACGTCACCAAAACAAACTTTTCAGCAAGGATAATGAAGGGTAAGTGTGATAAAAATGGAAATTAAGGAAATTTAACTCATCTTGAAGTGCTTACACATATAATCACCTACCATAAGTGTCAAAACCCAAGAATCGTTGTGTGAATGTTCAACCACACCACCACCGCACAACAAGTGACTTAGATCAATCGTAGAACCACAATATTAGACCAAGAAATCCAAGATCAAACCCTAGGTTTGAATACATATTTTCTAAAAGTTAGGAACTTCAAGAATAAATGGAAAAAATCCTTAGAAAATAGAAGAAACTCTATGAAAATGGGAGGAAGAAGGAAGGATACCCACTTACTTTAGGTATCTTGAAGAAATATCCCCACATACAATATTAGATGAATTTCCAAACACCAAAAAAATAAATTGAGGTTCGAATAAGTCTGATAAGGTCAACTAATAACTAATAATTGGGGAAAATAGTAAAATTTGAAGGAGTTATGAAGGAAACAAGTTACCTCTTCAAGTCTAGATTATTTGAGAAAGCTTATGAAATTCTGCCCTAATTCGCGATGCATACGAGCTCCAAAGAGGGGGAAAAGAAAATGGGGTCATTCCTAGGTTATGTGGTCTCGAGTTAAAGTTGGAATCTCCGAAAAATCATAAAATTGAATATGATATAAAAATAAAAAATAAATAAAAAAAACTGGAAATGAGCTTACGGCCTAGCCCAATTCCTTAAATAAAAACCCAAACCCATCATGATTATGGATTCTTATAGGGTCCAAATTGATATGGTGGTGTTAATAGGTTAGGGAAGACCATTTTGGAAGTAGAATGGATGCAAAATGTTGAAAAAATAAAGAGTTAAAAAAGAAACAAAATTGGTTTTTAAATATGGAAATGAGATCATGGTTTGTCCAAAATCATGAAAACTCGCCCTTTCCTCCAAAAATGAATGGGAAACCCCCGCCAAAAAAACAAAAATGGAAATTAAATGAAATTTACCTTTAAAATTAGTCATGGATGTGACATATACTATATAAAGTTAATGTTTTCCATATGTTGTATATTTTATTAATTATGGATTCCTTATCATTTTATGAATATGCACACGTTTGATATAATTCATTGTGAAATATCAATCTTCACTAATTTCTAAAATACTAGTTCTAATTCATTGAATAAAATAGTATGACATATCAAGATTTATGCTGTTTAATACACTATAAAGGTTTTCTTGATTAGATATTACAATACTAATATATTTATACACACTTTATGTGTCAATATAAATATTTTTAAGGTAAAATTTCACATGTACACAACATTATGATATTGATGTTTCAAATAGAATCCATCTCATTTAATCACTGCTATGGTACAAATATTCCATTAACTAAATAATATATACATATATTGAAAGAAGTTAATGATATATGTATATTATATACGTAGTGAGTGGGCGGCCTAGACCCCGCTAATGTATGTAAGTTGATTACTATTACATGTATAAATTTTGATAAATACATGTGTTTACCTTACTATAAGATTGTTGATACTTCCGTATCCACTCTATATGATAATGTTCGTAGATTACATGTCACATCAAAAGGTTATAGTAGTTCTCATACTATAAAGAGAACCAGGTGATACCATGAAATTAATATTAAATATATGTGTTATGGTCCACATACATCATACTAAAAACACTACTTAAATACCCATAATAAACAGTGGTATTTGTTATCAATGCGATATAAAAGCGTTGATAAAGTCATTTTTTATCAAAACTAAAAAACATTGTTAATGAGTTTTTTATCAGTGATTAAAAAGGTACTCATAAAATTTATATTCTTTTAAAAATTATATCATTAAAAATAATATATTAATCTTATAACACCCTAATATTCCCTGGTACACTTCTCTTTGAATAATACAATAGCGTGTGTTGTACACAACTTCGAGTTCTAACATACCACAACCAATCAAACAAGCCGTAATGAATAGTAATACCTACTTTTTGAAATTTTATAAATTTTATCATTCAAAATGTACTTAATTTTTGGATTTGGAATATCGAAATTAGCTTAGGGTGAATTTTTGGTATTTTTCTGAAAACTTTCAATTTTTGATGAATAGTGAAAAACAGTAAGTCATAGTTTAAAACAGGATTTTTATTTAAATAATTATTTATTTTATTTAAATTAATTTTAGGTCAAAATAGATACACAATACCTATATAAGTTCAATTTAATTCATTGGAGTCAATTTATAATAAATTTAGATATATAAAAATTTTATTGAACTTTTTACCGTCTTTTACTCACCACCTAGGAGCATTTGAAAATTTACATAAAACATAATTTTACCACTTATGTGAGTTGAATTTAAAAAATCCAAGAGACACGAATGATACCAGTAAGTAAAATGTGGTTCAATTAGATGAAAATATTTTTTGGTAAATAGTAACTTTTTACTTTTATTTAACACGGTTAAAAGTAAATAGGGTAATTAAGGGTAAAAATGATATTATTATTACCCTAACACATGTCCTAGTTCTATTGGATAAGTATAATTTGACCAAAAACAATATTAGGAATAAAATATGAACCTCTTTGTTCCACTTGGATTAGATTAATACATTTATTATTATTTAATTCAAGGAAGAGTTAAAAGAGTTAAAATCAAAGTTTAATAACTAAAATATTTTTAATATAGGGTTAAAAATAATATAAATTATAATATAAATATTCATTATAAAGATAAAACTATTTCCTACATAATGGTATTTTATTTATATTTTTTAGAGATTAAATAATTTAATTTATTAATGACACAATGATGATGTAGTAATTACCTAATTAATGAAATATTAAAATAATTCATACAATAAATATCCAAATTAATGTAATTTGCGAATTTTTATGAATTACACTAATTTTTTAGGTTAATATGACATATTAGGGTTGTTTAGATGAATTTTTTCGAAGTAATAAAGTTTTTATGAATTTAGTAAAAACAAAATACCAAATAGTGTCAAAATTGACATAAAAGAGATTTTTAAAAAATATATTATATTATTAATTGATATTCTATTACTAAAAATCTAATGTTCATCCAAAAGACTTATATAATTATATTTGTATCATTAATGAACCACTTGGGGTTTTCTTGGAAGTATATAGAATGTTTATTAACCATATAATATAAAAATACAAAGAGACATGGTAAATGTCAAACTATTTAACTAAGAGTTAAATCTAAAAGATAAATATAATATAGGGACCCAAACCTGTCTAAAACCTATTGGTTGGGTGTTTTTTGACCCATACCCACATTAGACTTTAAATAATATATTTTGGAGCCATTAGAAACCGAAAATTATTTTATTATAAAATAATATTTCTAGATTTTCCTAAGGTTCCCCTCACCCCTCTTATAAAAGGGCACTCCCCCTTCTCTCTAATTCACACCTTCAAAGCCATTTGGATCAGAAAAAATCTGCAAAAATTACCCTATAAACTATCCTACCTTAATTCTAGAGGCCTTAATTTAATCATAAAGACAACCTAAGGATCCCTTTTGATCAAATCAAAATGAAGAACCTGAAGAAGAGGTAAATATTTCATCACCTCTTTCAAGTTCATTTCTTATCCACTTCATATTTCTTTGTAGTTTCCATTATAAAATAATAACTCCAGTATATTCTATATATTGTGATGTTATTATAAATATGGTACAACAATATTCATTATTCTATCCATCCTTTTAATGACATGTCACCAAACGTGCATACGTACGACTTACCGTCTCCACGTCGTGGTGTAATTGTTATTCAATACATTATTATTTGGATGGGTATAATAATGATGTGTAATTGATGTAAATGATAAATATAACATTATAATTATTCTGTATATATTATATACCATCCAATTATGTATTATTTAATATCAAAATAATTATATTGTCGCTTGTGCGTATGTACAGATTACCGTCTCCACGAACGCGATGAGATTCATTCCCCATCGTATCCATTCAAGACTAATTTTCATTATATGATTAAAAATAATATTTAAAGACTTGATATCATTATGTATATGAATATTATACATCCCATCCATTACAAAAATGACTCACATAACAAATAATATAAAGGAAAACAAATCCGTTAACACCTGAAACAACGATAATACTAAGATGTTATTAACAAAGAAATGTTAAAAGATCATATATGATATCATATTAATGTATACGATTCTTATATAATTTAATAACAATTATTTCACCATTATACAGGATGTTGACCTTCCATCGACCAAGGAAAAGTAAAAGGTAAGGGTTAATTATACAATCTATTCATTATCCGAGGTTGTTTATACGTAATTATCTACTGTGACCTCTTTATCATCCACATACATATTTCATAAAAATGTATTTCAAAACATTCTTACTATTTACTAGACTATGGGGTAAAGTTATTTATACCTTTGTTTGAATTTTTTTAAGATGTTTTTGAAATAAATATTTTCGTCATTTTCCAAATAAGGTACTTTATAACATTTTCAACAAAACTAAGGTAAGAATGTCTTTTTTTAACTTATATGGAGGGTGCGGATATTTTCTGCCATTATAACACCATCAAAGCTTACCTTACTAGCTTATAAAAATATTTTCAAATATAAATGTTTCTTTTATAATTACATTACATTTAAATGATTTGAAAATAGAAAGAGATATTTCTTTAAAAAGGTTTTGATTTCTTCTATGTCAATATCCTTTGATGGATTTTAAGTTTGTTTGAAGTTGATTTGTTATGATACAAAACTTCAATATTTTATTGAAGGTTTTGTGATATGTTTTAATATGGATGTGTTATTTCATACCATTCATGGTTTATGGCTAAAGTTTTGACTTTTCATATGCCTGTTTTAATACCAATGTTTATGTTATGTTTAAACCTTTTCATATGAGGAATGAATAGGACTTAGTAAGTGACAGGTGGAGCCCACTATTTCTCCTCGATGCATCAGTAGGTCTCATGAGATAAACTAGTGTCTTGGAACAAGACCTTGAAAAAATCTTATTTTTAGTCTTGGAACAAGGCCTTGACTATGTGGTTATGAAAGTCTGACATTATGTATTCCATCACTATGAAAGTGTCTATTGATATTGCATGTGATTATTCGACTAGTAGAATATCCATGTGAATAAGTAAATGGAATTATATAATTTTTATCTTTTCCATATTATGAAGAAGTTCACGTTTAAAAGGATTTTTTTAGTCTTACACATTGCCTTAAATGTTTATGATTATTTATAAATTTTTCCACAATATTGTTATCCTTACTGGGAATCTGATCTCACCCCTTTATTTCTTTTATTTTTCCCAGGATGCGAAGAAGTATATTATGACTGGCCCACAGGGATAGTCTGTGGGATCTCAGTGTTGTCTATGGAAATAATGTTGTTGTAGTTTTCCATTTTATGATGTAATGTAAACCTAATGAATGTATCTAGTACTTCCAAGGCTACTAAACTAATCGGTCATTCGAGACTTAATCTTTTGTGATCATGCCAATGTTATGTAATAATGCCCCGAATCTGGGCTTTTGGGATCAGGGTGTTATAGTTGGTATCAGAGGAAGTTTATTACTAACCTTAGAAACTATATTTAGATAGACTCTGATTATAGAACATTACCCTAAGATAGACTTTGAGGTCTAGTATAGAATAACTTCCTAGAATTTTGGTAATGTAGAGATTTTGTGTATTTTATAAGAAATAAATCTCTGTCTGGATACGAGCAGGTAGAGGTAGATCTGGAACAAATGTACCTAGGAGTGAAAACAATGACAAAGAGTTTCAGGCTTGACCCAAGGTATCCTGGTACACAACAACGGGCCTTGTTGGAATCTTGGTTACAACACTCCCGGGGGATATGTATTTGATAATTCTCATTTTCTTTACAAACCATTATGAAGGGTTTATGAGTATATACTTTCTCAAAGAAAACATTTTTATGATTATGGACTATATCCATAAACTGTTCAATTTATGTTAAGTATTTTAGAAGTTTGGAATTATGTATTTTGATTCATAAACTAATCTCGTTTATGCCATTTTTATAAATTGAGCATAGTGTAAGGAATGTAAACGGTATCAATGAACGCACTCCATATAGGGATTTCTCTCCTACTCAAGATAATTATAGTGGATCTAGTGATACAATTGGTGCTGATCAGCTTATCACCATACTGGGACAACTTACTCAGGTTATTAATAATAACTTTACCCGTATGGAACACCCTGATCCACAGTGTGGAGGATCAATGTTAGATCACTTCATGAGGAAACAACCACCAACATTAAATGGGAGTACAAATCCATTAGTATCTGAGAAATGGATAAATTCCTTAGAGAAAATATTCCATGACTTGGGGAGTAGTGAAAGGGAAAATTTTGTCATGGCAGTTTACCGCCTCACTAGAGATTCTGATCAATGGTGGTCATTTATTCAAAACACAAAGGAAGATGATGATGTATCAAATATGGAATGAAGTATTTTATTAGAAAAATAATTTCCTCTTGACCATCGAGCAGATATGGAAAGGCAATTTCCGAGTCTGAGGAAAAAGGAGGATGAGAATGTCGCAAAGTATGAAGCTAAATTTACAAGGTTATCGAGGCATGATGCAGATTATATACGTAACCAAATAAGTAAGATTAATTGTTTCTTTTATGGGTTAAAACCATTTCTTCATCGAGCATTAGTCTCACAATCCTTCTCGTCATATGAAGATATTCTCAGATGTGCTATCAAGATAGAAAAATAATTCTCTAAGTTTTATGAATTTAAAGCAAAGAAAGAGAAGAAGAGATCTTATAAACACTCAATGGAAATAAGGGAAAGAAGGGAAAAGTTGAATATCTGTCCTGCAGAAAATGTGGGAGGAAACACCCCGGTACATGCTTGAAGGGAATGGGAGTCTGTTACAAGTGTGGTGAAAAAGGCCACCAAGCTCGTGATTACAAGGGGAAGAAAGAGGATGTCGATGTTGAATGCTACAATTGTAGATAAGGGGGAATTATACAAATGAATTTCCTAAGAATCATGGAAACCTAACTTAGAAAAGGGAAAGGGATCAAGTCCAAGCTTATTCTATCACTACTACTGAGGTTGAAGCTTCGAAAGACGTGGTGGCAGGTAATTTAATGGTTTCCTCAAGTATAGAAAATGATTTATTTGATTATGGATCATCGCCTTGTTTCATATCTACCCAGTTTTCTAAGAAAATTAGAGATTTCCAATTTGATTTAACAAGGGAGTTGTTAGTCAAAACTCTTATGGGAAGTAACATCGCAACAAAGTTTTGTGAATTAGTTCCCATTAAAGTATATAAATGTTCTTTATCTGCTGATCTCATCGTCATACCCATGATTTAATTTGATATAATCCTCAGTATGTATTGGCTTTCGGATGATGATGCAAAAATTTATTGTAAGAAGAAGGAGGTTACTATTTTTGATGACGATGACAAAGAACACCTTATCTTTAGAGCATAATCGTCACCACCTGATTCTTATCTAGATCCACCCCCATTAGCTCAACTAAATTCAATTATTGGGGAGGCAGAGAATGAAATATTTGTGGGTGAGGAAAGGAATATTCAAATAGATGATGTACCTATTGTGAAATAATATGTTTATGTGTTTCCAGAAGATTTACCTGGAAATCTTCCAGAATGAGAAATTGATTTTTCCATTGATTTAATTCTAGGTTCAAGGCTCATATCGAAGACCCCTTATAGAATGAACACTATGGAATTAATAGAACTAAAGAAACAACTAGAGGAATTGAGTAATAAGGGATTTATTCGCCCTAGTGTTTCTCCATGTGGAGCCTCTGTCCTTTTTGTTAAAAACAAAGATGGATCTATGAGGTTGTGCATTGACTACAAGGAGATCAATGCTATAACAATAAAGAACAAGTATCCCCTACCAAAAATTGATGATTTATTTGACCAAATTCATAGATCTCAATAATTTTATAAGATTGACATTCGATCTGGATATCATCAGTTGTGTGTGAAGAAGGAAGACATTCCGAAAATAGCATTTCGAACCCAGTATGGGCATTATGAGTTTATAGTAATGACTTTTGGATTGACTAATTCACCCTCCGTCTTCATGGATCTAATGAATAGAATTTTCAAGGAATATCTTGATGACTTTGTAGTGGTATTTATTGATGATATCTTCATATACTCTAAAATATATGAAGATCACGAAAATCACTTGCGCATTATCCTGAAGAATATTAGAAGACGCAAATTATACGGGATGTTTAGCTAGTGTGAATTCTAGCTTCAGGAGATTTCTTTTCTTGGCCATATGTCTTTAAGGATGGAATCTCTGTTGATCCTTATAAGACCAAGGAAATCCAAGAATGTCCATCCTTGATGAGTATAACTGAGGAACACAACTTTATTGGTTTAGCATGTTATTATCGATGTTTCGTCCAGAATTTTGTTCGGTTGGCTAAACCATTAACAAATCTCACACGAAAAAGTGTTAAATTTGATTGGACAAAAGAGTGTGAAGAATTTTTGGAAGAACTGAAGAGAATATTAGTCAATTCTTTTATATTGAATCTACCATCGGGGAATGATGGGTTTGTTATTTATAGTGATGCTTCAAAGAAAGGACTTGGTTATTTCCTTATGCATATTGATAGGGTTATTGCCTATGCATTATAACAGCTAAAAATTCATGAGTAAAACTATCCTACTAATGATCTTGAGTTAGTATTTGTAATCTTTTCTTTGAAGATTTAGAGACACTATCTCTATGGTAAAAAATGTGAGATATATACTGATCACGAGAGTTTGAAGTATATTTTCTCACAAAAAAGAACTCAACATGAGGCTAAGGCGGTGTCTTGAACTACTCAAGGATTTTGATTACACTACACACTACCACCCGAGGAATGCAAATAAGGTAGCAGATGCTTTGAGTAGAAAGGATCATGGAGTTTTGAACAAGATGAGAGTTGAAAATGATCCTATATACATGGATCTAGTAAATAAGGATATGGGAATCACCATGGAAGGTGAAACATCAAATTTTTTTCAAATGGTTGCCAAACCATATTTACTAGAAAGGATAAAGAGTTCTTAGATAGGTGATGAAGAGTTTCAAAAGAAGATTAAAGCTGTGAATGATGGGAGATTGAGTGACTTTGTGTATGAAGATGGAATTTTGAAATTTGGTAAAAGCCATTGTGTCCCCGATATACCTGATCTAAAAAGAGAATTGTTGGATGATGCTCACAACTCAAATTTCTCTATACACCCTGGGATCACAAAAAAAATAGATATTTGAAGGAACATTTTTTGTGGGACAACATGAAGAGAGATATTTTTGATTTTGTGTCAAGATGTATGGTTTGTCAACAAGTGAAAGCTGGAAGGCAACAGCCTAGAGGAGTCATGAAACCTCTTCCCATACTTGAGTGGAAATGGGATAATATTACGATGGACTTTTTCATGGGACTACCAATGAATCCTAGAAAGAATGATGCAATATAGGTCATTATTAATCGTCTTACCTAGTCAGAAAATTTTCTTTCTAGAAGAGAAGATTTACCACTTGAATGATTGACAAGACTATATATTAATGAAGTTGTAAGACTTTATGGAGTACCACTATCGATTGTTTATGATCGTGATCTACGTTTTACATCAATATTCTGGAAAAGTCTTCAGAAATCCATGGATATTGAACTTCGTTTGAGCACTACCTACCACCCCCAAACTGATGGACAATCAGAATGGACTATTCAAACATTATAAGACATGTTGAGATCATGATCACTTGACTTTCAAGGTATGTGGGATCAATATTTACCACTAGTAGTATTTTCATATAACAATATTTTCCATTCAGGTATTCAGATGACACCATATGAATCATTATATGGAAAGAGATGTCTCACACAAACCTTTTGGGATGATGTTGGTGAAAGAAAACTCGTAGGCCCAGAAATTGTGGAGGAAACGATGGAAAAGGTGAATGTAATCCAAAACCACATCAAAGAAGCTCCAAGTAGGTAGAAGAGATATACTGATAACTGAAGGAAGGATTTGGAATTTTAGGTAGGATATCATGTTTTATTAAAGGTATCTCCATGGAAGGGTGTTATACTTTTCGGTAATAAGGGTAAATTGAGTCCGAGGTACATCAAAACTTTCAAAATTCTAGAACGAATTGGGGTTGTAGCTTACCGTTTGGAAATGCCGCGAAGTCTCTCCAAAGTTCATGATGTGTTCCACGTATCACTGTTGAGAAAATACATGCCTAACCCAATGCATGTACTTACCTATGTGGAATTAGAACTAGAACCCAATCTGTGTTATTGTGAAGAGCCTATCAAGGTTCTTGATACAAGAGAACAAGTGCTGAGAAACCGGACGACTCGTCTGGTAAAAGTTCTATGGAGTAACCATATGATAGAAGAGGCAACGTGGGAACCTGAGGAACTTATGATGAAGAACCACCCGAGCCTTTTATGCATTAATATTCTATAAATTTTGAGGATTAAATTATTTTAAGTAGGGGATAATGTAACACCCCAAACTTCCACGGTATGCTTCTCTTTGAATAATAAAATAGAGTGTGTTGTACAAAACTTCGAGTTCTGACACACCACAACCAATCAAACTAGCCATTATGAATAGTAATACCCACTTTTTGAAATTTTATAAATATTGTCTTTTAAAATGGACATAAGTTTTGGATTCAGAATATCGAAATTATCTTAGGGTGAATTTTTGGTATTTTTCATAAAACTTTCAATTTTTAATGAATATTGAAAAACACTGAGTCATAGTTTAAAACTGATTTTTTTAAATAATTATTTATTTTATTTAAATTTATTTTAGGTTAAAATAGATACATAATACCTATATAAGTTCAATGTAATTCATTGGAGTCAGTTTATAATAATTTTAGATATATAAGAATTTTATTGAACTTTTTACCGTCTTTTACCCACCTCCTAGGAGCGTTTGCAAATTTACATAAAACATAATTTTATCAATTTTGCGAGTTGAATTTAAAAAATCTGAAAGACATGGTTGATATTAGTAAGTAAAATTTGGTTCAATAAAATGAAAATAATTTTTGGTGAATTGTAACTTTTTACTTTTATTTACCACGGTTAAAAGTAAATAGGGTAATTAATGGTAAAAATGATATTATTATTACCCTAACACATGTCCTAATTCTATTGGATAAGTATAATTAGACCAAAAACAAACTTAGTAATAAAATATGAACCTCTTTTTTTCACTTGGATTAGATTAGGACATTTATTATTATTTAATTCAAAGAAGAGTTAAAAGAGTTAAAATCAATATTTAATAACTAAAACATTTTTAATATAGGGTTACACATAAGATAAATTCAACTATAAATATTAATTATAAAGATAAAAATATTTCCTAAATAATAGTATTTTATTGATATTTTTAGACATTAAATAATTTAATTTATTAATGACACAATGATGATAGAGTAATTATGTAATTAATGAAATATTAAAATAATTGAAACTATAATTATATAAATAAATTAAATTTGAGACTTTTTATGAATTACACTAATTTTCTAGGTTCATATGACATATTAGGGTTGGTTAGATGAATTTTTTTCGAAGTAATAATACATTTATGAATTTAGAAAAAAATACAAAATAGTATCAAAATTGACATAAAAGAGTTTTTTTTTTAAAATATTATATTATTAATTGATATTATATTACTAAAAACTTAAGGTTTGGCCAAAAGACTTATATAATGATAGGTGTATCATTAAATAACCACTTGGGGTTCTCTTGGAATTATATAGTATGTTTATTAACCATATAATATAAAAATACAAAGTGACATGGTAAATGTCAAACTATTTAACTAAGAGTTAAATCTAAATGATAAAGTTAATATAAGGACCCAAACCTGTCTAAATCCTATTGGTTGAGTGGTTTTAGACCCATCCCCACCTTATCCTTTAAATTATCCATTTTGGATCCATTAAAAACCCAAAATGATTTTATTATAAAATAATATTTCTACTTTTCCTAAGGTGCCCCTCACCTCTCTTATAAAAGGGCACTCCCCCTCTCTCTAATTCACACCTTCAAAGCCATTTGTCTCAACCAAACTCTACCCAAATACTCTCTCAACTATCCTAAATTCATCCTATAGGCCTTCCTTTAGTCATAAAGCCAACCTAGAAAATCCTTTTGATCAAATCAAAAGGAAGAACCTGAAGAAGAGGTAAATATTTCATCACCTCTTTCAAGTTCCTTTCTTCTTCCACTTCCTCTTTCTTTGTTGTTCCCATTATAAAATAATAACTCTAGTATCTCCTATATAATGAGATGTTATTATAAATATGGTACAACCATATTCATTATTCTATGCATCATTTGAATGACATTTGACTATATGTGCGTACATACGACTTACTGTCTCCACGTCGTGGTGTAATTGTTATTCACTACATTATCATTTGGATTGATATAATAATGATGTGTAATTGATTTAAATTATAAATATAACATTATAATTATTCTTTATATAGGATTTACCATCCAATTATATATTATTTTAATATAAAAAAATTGATATTGTCGCTCGTGCGTACGTACAGATTACCGTCTCCACAAACGCGATGAGATTCATTCCCCATCATATCTATTCAAGAATAATTTTCATTAGATGATTAAAAATAATGTTAAAAAACATGATATCATTATGGATATAAATAAGATACACCCCATACATAATAAATATGACCCACATAAAAAATAATATAAAGTAAAACGAATCTGTTAACACCCGAAACAACGATAATACTAAGATGTTATTAACAAAGAAATGATAAAAGACCATATATGATATCATATTAATGTATATGATTCTTGTATAATTTAATAACAATTATTTCACCATTATACAGGAGGTTAACCTACCTTCGACCAAGGAAAAGTACAAGGTAAGGGTTAATTCTACAATCTCATCATTATCCATGGTGTTTATACGTAATTTTCTACTAGGGCCTCTTTATCATCCACATCCATGTTTCATAAAAATTTATTTCAAAACATTATTACTATTTACTAGACTATGGGATATAGTCATTTATACTTTTTTTTACTTTTTATTATATGTTTTTGAAAGAAATCATTCCATCATTTTCCAAAAAAGGTACTTTATAACCGTTTCGACAAAACTAAGGTAAGAATGTCGTTTTTTAACTTATACGGTGGGTGCGGATATTTTCCTCCATTATAACATCATCAAATCTTACCTTTCAAGATTATAAGAATATTTTCAAAAATAATTGTTTCTTTTATAATTACGTGACCTTTAAATGATTTCAAAATAGAAATAGATATTTCCTTAAAAATGATTTGATTTCTTATATGTCAACATCCTTTGATGTATTTTAAGTTTGTTTGAATGTGATTTGTTATGATACAAAATTTCCATATTATATTGAAGGCTTGTGATATGTTTGACTGTTGATGTGTTATTTCATACCATTAATGGTTTATGGATAAAGTATTGAAATTTTGTAAGCCATTTTTAATATGAATGTTTATGTTATGTTTAAACCTTTTCATATGAGGAAATCATTGGACTTAGTAAGTGATGGGTGGAGCCCGCTATAGATTCTCAATGAATCGATAGGTATCATGAGACAAACTAGTGTCTTGGCACAAGGCCTTGACAAAATCTTATTTTTAGTCTTGGCACAAGGCTGTGACTATGTGGTAATGAATGTATGGCATTATGCATTCCATCATTATGAAAGTGGATGTTGATATTGCATGTGATTATTCGACTAGTAGAATATCCATGTGAATAAGTAAATAGAATTATATTATTTTTATCATTTCCATATAATATTGAAGTTCATGTTTAAAATGACTTTTTTAGTCTTATACATTTCCTTAAATGTTTATTCTTATTTATGAAGGTTTCCGCTATATTGTTATCCTTACTAGGAATTTGAGCTCACCACTTTCTATGTTTTATTTTTCTCAGGATGTGAAGAAGTATATTATGACTGACCTGTATGGATAGTCTGTGGGATCTCAGTGTTGTCTATGGAAACAATGTTGTTTTAGTTTTCCATTTTATGATGTAATGTAAACCTTATGAATGTATCTAGTACTTCTAAGGATACTAAACTAATCGGTCTTTCAGGACTTGATCTTTTGTGATCATGCCAATGTTATGTAATAATGCAGCGACTCTGGGTTTCTAGGGTCGGGGCGTTACAAATCCCAAATAGGTTGATCCATAGATTTGGAGAACCAAATACATGAACCAAGACAAATTTATTGAAATGGTAAATGGTAAACAACATGTTTGAAAAATCATATGGTATAGAGTACCCAAAATCGAGACCAAGTTAGGATGAATAGGTGCCTTCGAACAAAAACAGCATACATGCCACCTTCCTTCTAGTGACCATCAAACACAAAAGACAAACATGCCTTCTTGCACCAGCTGGACACCATCCTCATATAATCTAGAAAATATAATTCCATCCTAGCATGAATATAGTCAATGCATTTTTTCTAAAATAAATTATATACATATCCACAAGATCAGAACTTCTGCTATCCAAGATAACACATTGTGAAACTGTAACGCCCCAAACCCAGTTACCCAGAGTCGGTGAATTATTACATAACATTGGCATGATCACAACAAAGATCAAATCTTGAAAGACCGATTGGTTTAGTAGCATTGGAAACACTAGATATATTCATAAAGATTTACATTAAATCATGAAGTGAAAAACTACTACAACAACATATTGTCTCCATAATCCACACTATTATCCTCTCATAATATCCCTACAGGTCATTCATAATTTACTTCTTCACTTCCTAGGAAAAATAAAACATAGAAAAGGGGTGAGCTCAAATTCCCAGTAAG
Organism: Viscum album; assembly: GCA_963277665.1. Lineage (NCBI taxonomy): Eukaryota > Viridiplantae > Streptophyta > Magnoliopsida > Santalales > Viscaceae > Viscum > Viscum album. The sequence continues at coordinate 760,053,011 of OY728139.1, read as the reverse complement.
GATAAAAATATAGCGGAAACTTTTATAAATAAGAATAAACATTTAAGGCAATGTATAACTAAAACAAAAGCCTTTTAAACTTGAACTTCAACATAGTATGGAAAAAATAAAATAAAATAATGCCATTTACTTGTTCACATGGATATTCTACTAATAGAATAATCACATGCAATATCAATAACCACTTTCATAATGATGGAATGCATAATCCCAGACTATCATAACCACATAGACAAGGCCTCGTGCCAAGACTACAAATAAGATTTTGCCAAGGCCTTGTTCCAGGACACTAGTTTGTCTCATGAGACCTACCGATGCATCGAGGAGCTATATCTGGCTCCACCCGTCACATATTAAGTCCAATGCATTCCCATATGAAAAGGTTTAAACATAACATAAACATTCGTATTAAAACTAGCATATGAAATTTCAATACTGTTGTACCCCTCTCTCTTGGATTTTAATGATCACAATCACTCTCATCGTGTTCTAACTTGTTTTCAAGTGTTTTGATGCTAGGAAAAAGGTTGCCCATGAGTTGGACCAAGAAGGCTGATAGTGGACTCTCTGAGTCCACCGGCCAGCCGGTGGTCTCTGGCAGAAGCATTGCTTTCTACCAGAGCCATCGGTTAGCCGGTGTTAGCGCACCAGCCAGCCGGTATGGGCACCGGCCAACCGGTTCTTGCCCACCGGCCAGCCGGAGGACCCAGGCAGTAGGCTTGCTCACTGCCTGGTGACACCAGCCAATCGGTGGATGACCACCGGCCAGCCGGTGGAACCCAGACAGAAAGCCTGCTCTGTCTGGACCACCGGTCAGCCGGTGGACCACCGGCCCACTGGTGAGACACCACCAGCCAGCCGGTGTGCCCAGTCAAACTAGTCGTTGGACCACCGGCCAACTGGTGAGACACCACCGGCCAGCCGGTGTGCCCAGTCAAACTAGCCATTGGGCTTTGACCAGACTTGTACTTTTGACCCCCAACGGCTCTGGAAGCCCTCCAACGGCCATATTGAAGTTTTTATGGGTATTTCTCCTATAAATATGAAACCATGGATGCCGGGAACACAACCGAATAATATTTTGATGTCTTGACGCTCTAACGACAAATCTCCAAGGCCTCTTGTGATCCATTGCCATCCTTGAAGCTTGAGCTCCCTCTCCATTAGCTGCTCTCACACTTTTGGCACTCAAGGCTTCCGTGTGTTTGTATTATTTTATTTGTTTAGTTCTTCATTGGGTTTGGATTAAAACAAACCTCTCATTTCCATTCTTTCTTTCAAGTGGGTTTCTTGCTACAACCATAATAAAAAAGCAAGCTGTACGAAGGTGTTCTAGCCTACCTTAAAATGGATAGTGGGTTTCTTGCTACAACCATAATAAAAAAACCAAGCTGTACGAAGGTGTTCTAGCGTACCTTAAAATGTCTAGTGGGTTTCTTGCTACAACCATTAAAAAGAAAGCTGGCATAATTAATATCTCAACGGTTCTTGTTGGGAGCGGAGACGTAGGCTTGGGAATTAAGCTGAACTTCGTTATAAAATTGTGTCTTGCCTTTTTTATTTCCGCTGCATTGATAATTGTTTTAAATTGTTAATTATTTTTGAAAAGGCAATTCACCCCCCCCCCCCCCTCTTGCCATCCTCTACGACCCAACATTTGGTATCAGAGGAGGCATTTGTGTAATACTTTAACCGGTTACAAACTTAAGATCCTTAGTGATGGATAATTCCTCGCATGCTCCCGAAGGGTATTCTATGACTCGGGCTCCATTCATTGATGGAACCGATTACACTTATTGGAAAACTCGCATGATTACTTTTCTTAGAAGCATTGGTTATCCTATCTATAGGATTGTAATGCAAGGCTATACTTTATCTAACAAGGATGAGTCCAAATGGACCCCCGAAGACATTGCCAATTTTGAGCTTGATGGCAAAGCCATGAATGCTCTTCATTGTGGGCTAGACCGTAATGAATTCAACCGTGTTTCTACTTGCTCCTCTTCTTAGGAAATTTGGAAACTTTTAGAAGTAACCCATGAGGGCACTAACAAAGTCAAAGACACTAGATTAGACATGTATCGCCAAGATTTTGAAAGTTTCACCATGCACCCACACGAATCAATTACTGAAATGTTTACTCGTTTTACTGACGTTTGCAATGGAAGAAAATCTCTTGGTGAGGATGTTTCTACAGAAATGATGGTCAATAAGATTCTTTGGGTCCTACCAAGCTCATGGGCACCAAAGGTGACCGCAATTCAAGAAGCAAAAGATGTCAAGAAAATGCCGGTTGAAGAGCTCATTGGATCACTCATGACCTACGAGATCACCATGAAGAGGCAAGTCGATAAAGAAGGTAAAACCTTCAAGGAGAAAAAGAACATTGCTTTCAAAGCAAAGGAAGAAAGCTCCTCTGCTTATAGAGAATCCGAGATTTCTCAACTAGCAAGAAAAATGAGCAAATTCATGAAGAAAAAGAAGAACTTTCGAAGGGCACGAAAGGAAGATCCCAAAGCAAAGAATGAAGTTACATGCTTTGAATGTGGAAAGAAAGTCCACATCAAACCGGAGTGCTCCATTTTCAAGAAAAGGGTAAAAGAAAAGAAAAACAAGAAGGCTTTCAAAGCATCCACATGGAGTGCAAGTGATGACTCCATGTCTTCAAGCGACTCAAGCGATGAAGGTGAACAATGCCTAATGGCATTTGATGAGGTGTATTCTTCCGAATCCTCTTCCTCATCTTCCTCTTTCAATAATGACATGTCCTATGAAGATCTCCAAAATGAGAGAGATCAATTAGAGGAAGGTTTTCATGAACTTACCTCTAAATTTATGGCTTTGAAAAAGAAAAATAAAATTCTCATTTCTGAAAAAGAACAACTTCTCAAAAAGAATGAGGAACTTACCCTTAAGATCCAAGATATTCCAAATGTTGATTCTTTGAATTCAAACATTAAAGATCTAAGGGAGTCTCTTTCCAAGTTCACCCAAGGTGAACAAAATTTGACCAAATTACTAGGTTCTCAGCATTCGGCTAGAACAACACATGGACTTGGCTTTAACAAACAAGCCACTTCTTCTAGAGCACCCACTACTTTTGAAAGGGGGAGCTCTCAATATAATTTTTTTAATTATTGTAAAAAGACCGGGCACATGATTTATGAATGTGATTGTAAAAATGAAAGGTATGGAATCCCCAAAACCATTACCTACTCGGATGAGTATTTTAGATGGCAACCCTCTAGAAAAATATGGGTTCAAAAGTCTCTTTTAGCTAATCTTTCCGGACCCAAACTTATATGGGTACCAAAATCTATTCTCTCTTGATTTTGTAGGATAAACGCCAAATAAGTAGGACTTCGAAAGGCTCGTGGTATCTCGACAGCGGATGCTCGAGGAACATGTGTGGCGATCCCTCCGAGTTCAACTCCCTTGAAGAATTTGATGGAGGGTACGTCACCTTCGGTGACAATTCAAAAAGCAAGATCGTCGGAATAGGTACCATTGGATTTGGTAGAACCTCTTTAATTAAAGATGTTTTATTTGTTAAAGGTTTAAAACATAATCTAATTAGCATTATTCAACTTTGTGATAGTGGTTTTTCGGTGAATTTTCAAAATGATTTATGCAATGTGTTTGATTTTCAAAACAAATTGATATTTTATGCTTCCCGTTTTCAAAATGTTTACATTATTTATTTAAAGTCTTTAGCTAGACAAAATGTTAAATGTTTAAGTGCTCTTGACAATGAGTCTTGGCTTTGGCATAGAAGGTTGGGGCATTGTAGCTCTCATTCACTTCTAAAGCTTAATAAGAACAAGCTCATCCGTGACCTTCCTAAACTTAAGTTTAAGAAAAATTTGATTTGTGAGCCATGCCAACTTGGCAAGCAACACAAGTCTTCTTTCAAATCTAAGAAGGAAGTGTCCACTTCAAAATCTCTTGAGCTCCTACATCTTGATCTTTTTGGTCCTACCCCTGTAGCAAGTCTAGGTGGAAAATCCTATACCTTTGTCCTAGTAGATGAATTTTCTCGTTTCACTTGGGTTTTCTTTTTAGCTCATAAAAATGATGCTTGTAGAACCTTTTTGAAATTCTCTAGGAAAGTAGAAAACGAAAAAGGATATAAAATTATATCGCTCCGTAGTGACCATGGAGGTGAATTCGAGAACAAAGAATTCGATGAATTGTGTTCCTCTCAAGGATACAATCACACCTTCTCTGCCCCTAGGACTCCACAACAAAATGGAGTGGTTGAAAGGAGAAACCGAACTCTCCAAGAAATTGCTCGAACCCTCCTTAGTGAATTCAACCTCCCTCAATTTTTCTGGGCCGAGGCAGTTAACACTGCTTGTTATACTATCAATAGAGTCCTTGTAAGACCCCTTCTTAAGAAAACCCCCTATGAACTTTGGAAAGGCAAATTGCCCAAAGTTGGTTATTTTAAAGTGTTTGGTTGTAAATGCTTTATCCTTAACACAAAAGATAACCTTGGGAAATTTGATGTCAAATCCGATGAAGGTATTTTTCTTGGGTACTCCAACTCAAGCAAATCCTATCGTGTCTTCAACAAACGTTTAAAAACCATCGAAGAATCATCTCATGTCAAGTTTGATGAAAATCTTCCAAAACCCCATCCGGTCATTGAAGATGTTGAAGATAAGCTTGATAAACTTGAATTAAATGATTCCTCTTCTCCTCTCAAGGAGGATGATGATCATGAACCTTCTTTACCTTCTTTGCCTTCCACCTTGCCTAAGGTTTGGAAACCTTATAGAGACCATCCTTTAGAAAATGTTATAGGTGATCTTCAAGCCGGTACTCAAACTAGAAGATCAATCCTCAACGAGGTTGAACATCAAGCCTTCATTTCTCACCTAGAGCCTCAAACCATTAATGATTCCATTAATGATGAGAATTGGGTTCTTGCAATGCAAGATGAACTAAATCAATTCTCTAGAAATGATGTTTAGACTCTTGTTGAAAGACCCAATGATCATCCAATTATTGGCACTAAATGGGTTTTTAGGAACAAACTTGATGATCAAGGAAATATAACCCGGAACAAGGCTCGCCTAGTAGCTAAGGGATATAATCAAGAAGAAGGAATTGATTATGGTGAAACCTTTGCGCTCGTTGCTAGATTGTAATCCATTAGGATCTTGTTGGCTTTCGCCGCCCACTTAAATTTCAAACTTTTTCAAATGGATGTTAAAAGCGCCTTTTTAAATGGTTTTATTTCAGAGAAAATCTTTGTTGAACAACCTCCCGGTTTTGAAGATCCAAAATTTCCAAATCATGTTTTTAAATTAACCAAGGCTCTATATGGCTTAAAGCAAGCCCCTCGGGCTTGGTATGAGCGGTTAACAAAATTCCTTTTAGAAAATGATTTTAGAATGGGTCAAGCTAATTGTACTCTCTTTTTAAAACACACTTCAAAAGATCTTTTAATCGTCCAAATCTACATCGATGACGTTATCTTTGGTTCTACCAAAGAATCACTTTGTACTGATTTTTCAGATTTAATGAGAAAAGAATTTGAAATGAGCTTTATGGGGGAATTGAAATTTTTTCTCGGTTTTCAAATCTTTCAAAATTCAAAAGGTATTTTTCTAAGCCAAGTCAAATACACAAACGAGCTCTTAAGTCATTTTGGTATGGATCAAGTAAAGGAAATTAGTACCCCCATGAGTACTTCCTATGAGATTACGTTATATGATGTCGGGAAACCGGTTGATAACAAGCTTTATAGAAGTATGATCGGGAGTCTACTTTACCTAACTGCGACCCGTCCTGACATCATGTTCAGTGTTTGCCTTTGTGCTCGTTTTCAATCCAATCCCAAAGAATCTCATTTTAAATCGGTCAAAAGGATTTTTAGGTATTTAAGAGGATCCAAAAACATTGGTTTATTTTATCCTTCTAATACTTCTTTCGAACTTTCTTCATATTCGGATGCTGATTTTGGCGGATGTCAATTAGATCGAAAGAGTACTAGTGGAACCTGTCATCTTCTAGGCAAGTCCCTTGTATCGTGGAGTAGCAAGAAGAAAAACTGTGTTTCTCTTTCTACTGCCGAGGCCGAGTACGTAGCCGCTGGGAATTGTTGTGCCCAAATTATTTGGATGCAACACACTCTCTTGGATTATGGCCTTTCCTACGATCATGTCCCTATTCGGTGTGACAACACTAGTGCCATTAGTATTTCTAAGAATCCAATACAACACTCTAGAACAAAGCATATAGACTTAAGGCATCATTTCCTTCGTGAACATTTTCAAAAAGGGGATATCACTTTGGGCTTCATTTCTACTAATTTCCAATTAGCTGATGTTTTTACCAAACTGCTCCCGGTTGAATGTTTTGATTTTATTAAGGGGGAGTTAGGAATGATTCGTCAATGAGCACTATTAAATATTTAACTCTTTTTTATTTTAATTCTATTTTTTTTTATCTAATTTCTTTTCATTTTTTTTCTTTTTTCCCTCCTATTTTGATAATCCCAAAGGGGGAGAAATTTCTCTGTTTACTAGTTTCATATTTCAATTGATTAAAGTGCTCTTTTTAAAAGTTCAATTTTTTTTTAAAACCGGTAAGTTATTGATTTTGTTCCTTTTTAAAAAAATGACCTATGGTTACAATTTCAAAATGACTCATTCTCTTTAGATTAAGATCATTTTCAATACATGGTACATCTCTTCAATTTATTTTTTTCTTTTCTTGAAATGATCTCTAATATATTTTCATGTCCAAAATTGTTTATTTAAGTTTTCAGTTGGCATATCCTTTTTAAAGCTTTCTATTTTGTTATTGTGATCATCAAAATAGGGGGAGATTGCTGTACCCCTCTCTCTTGGATTTTAATGATCACAATCACTCTCATCGTGTTCTAACTTGTTTTCAAGTGTTTTGATGCTAGGAAAAAGGTTTCCCAGGAGTTGGCCCAAGAAGGCTGATAGTGGACTCTCTGAGTCCACCGGCCAACCGGTGGATTCCCACCGGCCAGCCGGTTGTCTCTGGCAGAAGCATTGCTTTCTGCCAGAGCCACCGGTCAGCCGGTGTTAGCGCACCAGCCAGCCGGTATGGGCACCGGCCAACCGGTTCTTGCCCACAGGCCAGCCGGAGGACCCAGGCAGTAGGCTTGCTCACTGCCTAGTGACACCGGCCAACCGGTGGATGACCACCGACCAGCCGGTGGAACCCAGACAGAAATCCTACTCTGTCTGGACCACCGGCCAGCCGGGAGCTCAGCACCGGCCAGCCGGTGGACCACCGGCCAACTGGTGAGACACCACCGGCCAGCCGGTGTGCCCAGTCAAACTAGTCGTTGGACCACCGGCCAACTGGTGAGACACCACCGGTCAGCTAGTGTGCCCAGTCAAACTAGCCGTTGGGCTTTGACCAGACTTGTACTTTTGACCCCCAACGGCTCCGGAAGCCCTCCAACGGCCATATTGAAGTTTTTATGGGTATTTCTCCTATAAATAAGAAACCATGGATGCCGGGAACACAACCAAATAATATTTTGATGTCTTGACGCTCTAACGACAAATCTCCAAGGCCTCTTGTGATCCATTGCCATCCTTGAAGCTTGAGCTCCCTCTCCATCAGCTGCTCTCACACTTTTGGCACTCAAGGCTTCCGTGTGTTTGTATTATTTTATTTGTTTAGTTCTTCATTGGGTTTTGATTAAAACAAACCTCTCATTTCCATTCTTTCTTTCAAGTGGGTTTCTTGCTACAACCATAATAAAAAAGCAAGCTGTACGAAGGTGTTCTAGCCTACCTTAAAACGGCTAGTGGGTTTCTTGCTACAACTATAATAAAACAATCAAGCTATATGAAGGTGTTCTAGCCTACCTTAAAACGGCTAGTGGGTTTCTTGCTACAACCATTAAAAAGCAAGCTGACGTAATTAATCTCTCAACGGTTCTTGTTGGGAGCGGAGACGTAGGCTTGGGAATTAAGCCGAACTTCGTTATCAAATTGTGTCTTGCCCTTTTTATTTCCGCTGCATTGATAATTGTTTTAAATTGTTAATTATTTTTGAAAAGGCAATTCACCCCCCCCCCCTCTTGCCATCCTCTACGACCCAACAAATACTTTCACCATAAACTATGAACGGTATAAAAATAGCACATCCACAGTCAAACATATCACAAAACCTTCAATATAATATATAATTTTTGTATCATAATAAATCAACTTCAAATAAGCGTAAAATCCATCAAAGGATGTCGACATAGATGAAATCAAAACTCTTTTTAGAGAAATATCTCTTTCTATTTTGAAATCATTTAAGAGTCTTATAAAAAAATTTCTTTGAAAATATTCTTATAAGATTGTAAGGGAAGATTCGACGATTTTATAATGGCGTAAAATAACCGCACCCACCGTATAAGTTAAAAAAAACATTCTTACCTTAATTCTGTCGAAAAGGTTAAAAAACACCTTGTTTGGAAAATGACAGAAAGATTCCTTTATAAACCACTTATAAAAAGTCAAACAAGGGTATAAATGACTTTAACCCATATTCTTGTAAATATTAAAAATGTTTTGAAATACATTTTTAAGAAACATGGATGTGGATGATAAAGAGATCCCAATAGATTATTACGTAAAAACAACCTCAGATAATGAAGAGATTGTGAAATAAACCCTTACCTTGTACTTTTACTTGGTTGGGGTAGGTTAAACTCCTGTATAATGGTGAAATAATTGTTATTAAATTATACAATAATCATATAAATTAATATGATATCATATATGATCTTTTAACATTGATTTGTTAATAATATCTTAGTATTATCGTTGTTTCGGGTGTTAACTTACTTGTTTTCTTTTATATGTTTTGTTACATAAGCCATGTTTGTAATGGATAGGTTGTATATTATTAATATCCAGAATTATATCAAGTCCTTAAACATCATTTTTAAATCATCAAATGATAATTATACTTGAATGGATACGATGGAGAATGAATCTCATCGCGTTCGTGGAGACGGTAGTCCGTACGTACGCACGAGCGACAATATCATTCTTTTGATATTAAAATAATATATAAATGGATGGTATATAATATATAAAGAATAATTAACATGTTATATTTATTATTTACATGAGTTACACATCATTATTATACCCCTCCAAATAATAATATATTGAATAACAATTACACCACGACGTGGAGACGGTAAGCCGTACGTACACACGTATGGTGACATGTTATTCAAAGGATGGATAGAATACTGAATATGGTTGTACCATATTTATAATAACATCATAGTATATATATGATACTGGAGTTATTATTTTATAATGGTAACAACAAAGTAAGAAGAAGTGGAAGAAGAAAGGAACTTGGAAAAAGGTGATGAAATCATTACCTCTTCTTCGGGTTCTTCCTTTTGATTTGATCAAAAGGGATCCTTAGGTTGGATTTCTGATCAAAATAAGTCCTCTAGGTTGTATTGAGTGATGTTGGGAGAGTATTTGGGTAGATTTTGGCCGAACCAAAAGGCTTTGAAGGTGTGAAGAAATGAGAAGGAGGAGTACCCTTTTATAAGAGGGGTGAGGGGAACCTTTGGAAAAGCTAGAAATATTAATTTATAATAAATTCATATTCGGTTTCTAATGGCTCCAAAGTGTAATATTTAAATGTTAAGGTGGGTATGGGTCTAAAACCACCCAAACAATAGAATTTAGACAGGTTTGGGTACTTATATTAACCTTATCTTTAAGTATTAACTCTAAGTTAATTAGTTTCATTTTTACAAAGTATCTTTGTATTTTTATATTATATGGTTAATAAACTTACTATATATATCCAAGAGACCCCCAATTGGTCTATTAATGATACACATATCATGATATAAGTCTCTTGGCCTAACCTTATATTTTTAGGAATTTAATATCAATTAATAATATAATATTTGTTTTAAAAACTCTTTTATGTCAATTTTGACACTATTCAATAGTTGATTTTTGTGAAACTTATAACAGAATGATTACTTCGAAAAAAGTCAATTAAATCGATCCTAATATGTCATATTATCCTATAAAATTAGTTTAACTCATTAAAAGTCTCAAATTATATTTATTTGGGTATTTATAATATCAATTATTTTAATTTTTCACTATTATGGTAATTACTGCATCATCATTGTGTCATAAATAAATTAAATTATTTAATATCTAAAAATTATAAATAAAATATCATTATGTATTAAATCTTTTTTATCTTTATAATTAATATTTATAGTCGAAAATCCAACATATATAACCCTATGTAAATTTTTTTTTCTAAAAGATATATGCTTATGTCATTTTTGTACTTATTTTAACTTAATTAAAATTAAGTGTCCCTATCACCTACAAGTGGCTCCATGGGGTCCCAAAATCGACCCAAAGATGCCTATGGTCGAACATGTATCAACAAATAAGGCTAGGACACGTTTTAGGGTAATTTAGTATTATTATAATATTATTTTCTAACCCTTATTTACCGAATTTACCCTTAACCATGGTAAATAAAATATTTACTGAAGTAATTATTCAAAATGTCTAAAAATAAAAGTTACCTATTTACACAATTTGAACATCCTGATTCAAAATATGAAATCCATTTTTCCAAATTCAAAACACAGAAGTGGCAGAAATTAATTTAAAATTAATTCCTGTTGTTAAAACAAAAAGCGTGTTTTTAAGAGATAATAACTATCAAAAGATTGACACTTGTTTATGTCTGGTTTAATTGTAAAATTATGTCCAATGACCAACATTGTATTAAATAATAAAAATATATTCTAAATATACTTTAAAACCACTCAAATTCATAATTTATCACTATTAATAATTTTGATTAAAAAAGTTGTTTTTAATTAAAATTTAGTAATTTTCACTATTCATCAAAATATTAAAGTTATCCGAAAAGTACCAAAATTTCACCTTAGGCTAAATTCGATATTTCGAATCCAAAAATGAAGTCCATTTTTAAATATAAAATATATAAATTTTCAAAAAGTAGGTATTACTATTCATAATGGCTAGTTTGATTAGTTATGGTGTGTTAGAACTCGGTGTTGCGTACAACACACGCTATCACATTATTCAAAGAGAAGCGTACCGTAGAAGCTTGGGGTGTTAAAGAAACCATTTAATGAGAGGAGAGACCACTCCCAAAAATTTTAGTGATCAACACACATCACCGCAATACTATAAAAATGCATAATATGGTCTGGGAAATCATCTGATGTAGACTCCACACACAGAATCTTGAAACCCCCTGCAACAAAAATCTCAAAGAGTCACCAGACATAAATAGAAAAGCATCCATATATACTAGACCGTGGAAACGATATCATAGCCCAAAGGAACCATGCAAGCTAGCATAGAAAACCAAGTCTTCATCATGTAATCCCAAGCCAAGAATGGCTGTAAAATATCTGATATCTAATCCTATAGACAAACAACACACTACTCACAAACAATAATCAGATTTCAAGGGAATTAACATTCCCACATAAGGGTACTGAAATAAAACTTTGGAATATATCCTACTTTATTTTTAATTCTAGATACCATATGGAACATATGATACCATGTTTGATGATAGGGGTCAAAACTGATTAGGAATCTTGATATATTTTATAATAGACAGTTTTTTACTCATCAAACCATTGGCTAAAATCCTTAGAAAGATCCACCTGTAACCCAACAACACCCTTAATTTTCTTGAACACCTCCTCCTTAGATGAATTTGGAACCCATCATTATATATAAATAAATTATCTTGTGACCATATTCTTATTAAAATTTGAGTAATCCTTACACATCTTAGATTCCTTTGTTTGCAAAGAGTGAGAGCCCCCCGCATCCGGTATTTGATTCTTCCCCTTTTTGGCACTAAAGTGATAATATTTCTCCTCCTTCTAATAATAATCAGACTAAATCCCTTTTTTGACTCATCACCATTTCCATCAGGTTTATCTATGTGCTCCATCTAGAAATCGTATTTTTGATAATTATCATCAACATTGTATTCTAAAACATTATTAAGTACTTCTAGACAATAAAAAATGAAATTTACTTCATCCTATTGAACCTGGAATTCTAGATAAATCCTTCTACCATCCACATTATCATCATTTTTCTTTACCTCATCATTATAGAGGCTTTCCAATTGATGATTTTTAAAATCCCCATCATTGGGGTCCATTTGACTATCTATCTGATTTATAATAGGTAATTCTTGATTTCTAGACTCCCTTGATTTGTCCAAACTAGAAAAAAAAACCATGTTTCTCTATTCATTCCAAGATTGACATTCATTAGAGATCATCAAATTAAAACCATTGGAAGGGTCATCCTCATGCCTCCCATCAGTTTTATTTTTATCAAAATTCAAGTGGGGACCCATGTCGCCATCAATTGCAATCACTTTCTTGCATTTATTTTTATGGATTCTCAATTTCTTCATATAGTCCATCTCTTGAAGGCCATGTATATTACAAAAATAATGAATAACCTAACTATTCCTTAGATATTACTAAAAATCATGCATGATAGTTTTGATGATATTATAAAATGTAGGTATCTTCTCATAAATAACTTCCAAGTTCATGTTATCATCATTAGTATATTAAACCACATGGTTGACAAGTGTAAATGATAAATCAACCTAAACCAAGATTCGAGAATAATATCCAAACCTATTATTACAAGTTTCCTTATTCATTTTGTTTAGGGATCCAACAGGTGGATCAATATCCCAAAGGATCAGAGGATTCCTCTTGAACCAGTGAAGTCCATAAATTCTAACCCAAACCCAACCCATAGTATTTCGGGCTTCAAAATGGTTGAGAGATGGATCCCATTTTGGGATCAAGAGCATTCCTCAATTTAGCAGAATCGATCAGAAGCACCATGCCTTTCTTTTAATATCTTTACAAGGGAAGATAATATAGAATAAACCTCATCCTTTCGAGGTCGTACACCAGTTAGAGAAACCCTAGGACGAGAACAAAGGTACCAAAGATCTGATAATGTCGATAATGGAATCATAGGCTTGGAGGCCGCTTTTATCCTCCTTCAGAGCATTGATAATAACTTGACAATCAGATTCGACTAGAACATCCTTTGATCCAAGATATGAGATGAAATCCATACCTTTCTAAATAGCAATAACATCTTCCAAAGGAGTAGACCAACCAACAATGTACAAAGTGGGACAAGCTATAATAATAGAGCTAGTATGATCGTGGAGGACTACCCCTAGGCCAAAAAAACCCTCCCCAAGAATCATTTCATCAGTATAATGTTGGAGAACGCCTAAAGGGGGGGATCTATTTGATAGGAGGGGAATGAACAAGTGAAGGTGGACATCCCCCTCAGCATCAAGACACTGAGAGCCCCAATCATATATCCTGTAAATCCATACCCTTTCATCTTTAACAATGTTCTAAAAAATTAATGCGTTACAGTGAAACCATATAATCTAGGCACAAATACCCAATCTTACGATAGTTTGAGCAGGAAAATTTCTGAACCAATCCCCCACAATGAGATTAACATCTACAAGTTTTCTCTAACAAATGAGGTCCTATGTCTCACAAGTAAACCAAAGCCCGGTGACCTAAGGACAGTAAAAACTGGAATGAAAATCCATCTCAGCCTTACCCCCACAGAGTGGGCACATGTCATTATTAGAGAGGTGCCTCTCAGCTAGGCGAGCGTATGTGGGTAGGATACCCCTACACATTTTCCAACAGATAGGCTTGGCCTTCGGCGATGCATTAAGATTACAATAATTCTTACTAAAGGGGCTTTAGTAACCTTCACCTCCTGTAACGCACGCCCTATAGCCCGAATGAACAATATAGCAACCAAATGAATCAGGAGACCGACACAGTTTGTTCGGGCCTACATTGTGGACCACTGGAACCACCAGGATAACCTTACAATCAGACTTAGTGAACCATTGATTGAGCCTCTGAAGGTCAAAGATGGAAAGGTCATCAACCAGGTACTCTTTGAAAATAGCATGCTCGTGGATGGGTACATGCGAAGAAGCGAGAATCATGCCATCCAAACTAGGCATCCAGGGATCACACCATATATTAATTGAATCACCACTATAAATTCTCCAAAACACCGCACAAATAAAGACTACCTTTGACCCCTAAATAGTCATACAGAAATATATCGGTCGAGGACTCTAGTAGAGGACCTGATCTCTCGCGTTGTTCAAGCTCTTGTGGAACTGAAACATCACTGATGGTCTCCCTCAAACTGCTCGGATGATCGAAAATTTCAAGACCCATAATGCGTGACATGTTCAATCTCATTCATTATTTTCTCATTTTTAGTTCTTCTGTGGGTGTTATTTATTTTCCAAATATATTTGATGACGTGTGCGAGCTACTTTACCATGATATCCCTGATTCTCCACCCAATATCCCTCGTTATGATCCACTATTGATTCAATCTCTCCCTATCCCTCATGTTTATTAACAATTATTTTGAAATGAGGATCCATTGTGTTTGAATCCATTATTGTAAATGTTTTTGATAAATCTTACAAGGTTGTGTGTAAACCTACCATTATTTTATGTTGTTAGAAGATTTTCTAAAAGTTTATATACATTCTTGATTTAAAAATGGTTGTGTTGTTATCTGTTAAATTTGTTTATTTCTAAATTTTCAATTGATCTATTAAAGTTTCATGAGGAGTAAATGTACATTTTTTAACATCTAGATATTCTGAATTGAAAATAAAAAATTAGAATCAATCGTTTTTTTGTGGTTTTTATGCACAAAAATTTTCCTTTAATGTATCCTTTGAAGTTAAACTGAAATTTACTTCATATAAACTGGTTTTTTTATTTTTTTCTTGAAAAATTGAGTGTCTTGTTTATATATGTATTATAGAAAAAGTTTTAAATCATAATTTTTCCAATTTTTATAGAGTAAAACTTTAAATTGAATGAATATTATTTAATAAAATCTTGTTGATTAAAATCATAAGAATTGTATATGGTATTATTTTCTAATTTAAATATTTTTTTAAAAATATACCATTCCTAAAAAATATTGGAAGATCTTATTTTTTTAATAATTTATAGAAATTAAATTTGTGAATATTTTGTTTTAAATTTTTTTATAACTTCATGTAAATTGATTTATATTGATGTATATACTTTATTTAAAAATGTATATCTTTAGTTTACATCACCTTCTATCCATTGTAAGTGTATTTATCCTTGTTAAAATTTCCTCAACACACATCACCTCCATTGTGTATACCTAATATGGAACCACCATCACACACTACTTGTCTATCAGACGATTCACCTCAGGATGTGGAATGAGTGTGGAAGTTCAGGTGACTGATACTTGTCATATGTGACATTTGTCCACTGATAAGTGTCAGTCACCCAAACATTCCCATTCATTCAACATCCTAATCTAATTTGGGAGTGAGGGATTGGATTGAACTTCAAACACAAGGAAGAAGAATCCAAGTTTCAGGTATCCTTCCAACTCTCAACTATCATGGATTAAAATAGAACAACTCTTCCCATTTTCTTCCATTAACAAGAAAAATAACCCCACCAAAGTTAATATTTTATTTATAATGAACATATATGATAATAATTTTTTATAACACAAACCATAAACCTCATGTTTAGTTAAAACATTCTTTCTTGTAAGAATGATTCAAAAAGTGGGCGTACATCATTGAATATTTTAGATCCTTATTATATAGGTTAATTCACCATACTTTTTATTCATAGTTCTATGGTTCTTTAAATTTTCAATAATATTAGTTTCTTCCCCTCAAAATATCCATATATGCATTAGTATTGTTTAAAACTTTCTATCAATATCAACTCTAAAATTTTTCTAGAGATAATTATCTCTGTTGGTTCCAATGATATTGAGTTTTTTAGGTGATCTTAGGTAGTTGGGCTTATACTCCAATAGTTAGTTTGGGATTGGGCTTTCTACTGATCCCATTGGGACACTTCTTTAATTAGTGTTGAAGTTAATTATTTTTTCATCTGATAAAAGATCATCAAATTCAGTTCCTAAGCACCCTATCATTGAAACACCACCTAACACACCACATACCAGGTGATGAAATGAATAAACATCCAATCCTACATATTTTTGACTCCTACCTAGAAAAGTTTCATAAACCACCCTAGAATAACTACCTTCTGTCCCACAAAGAATCAAATCAAGAAGATGGACCAAAAACCACATGTTCACCCTAGGTTATTTCATTTCATATCACCCTTATGTAAAATGATAACTTGTTAGAAATAATCACTAATAACATTCAAATATTGTGTCCCCCTTATTAAAATAATTTATAACATTCTTCCTTGATTATGAATACCTTGTGTGTTTTTATTTATTTTTTTAACAAAATGAATTTTTATATACCTAATAGTATCTATATAAATTGAAAATATAAGGGAACTAATCATAAAAAAAAGTTTATGATGAAATAGTTAAATATTTCATCAAGTTTACAATGGAGAATTCATAAAACCCTTTCCTTTGTTCATGTTTAAATTTTTGTTATTCAAGACAAATTAGTTCAAAAAAATAGTATTAAAAATTTATTTGTAACAGAATATATCTGATATATAAATGTTGGATTAAACATAGGGAGAAACTGAATGTACATACTGATTGGGATGATACTGTGATTTATTGTTCATTTGATATGATTAACAGTCTAAATGATGACGAAGATCATATAAAGAAATGAAAAATAAAATTTAAGAGGACCTTTGTGATTTTAAAAAGTTATTTGAGAAGGTAAATAGATGTTCTAAGAGACCATTGTATACCGATTATACTAAATATATAACATTGTCATCTATATTGAAGTTATATAATTTGAAATCTGGTAGTGGTTGGAGTGATACAAAATTTATAGTACAACTTGGTCTTCTAAATGATATGTGACAAGAAGAAAATGAGATTAATTATTGAACATATGATGCTTAATGAAATATATGTTCAATTGGAATGATATCTAAAGAAAGACATGCTTATCCAAATGATTTAATATTGTTTCACAAGGACCATGAATCACTTAGAAAATTCCATAAGTGTGTAATAAATCAATACAAGAAGGATGAATCAATTCCTTAGAAAGGTTTATGGAACATTATTATCATTCTATAATTTAGAAGACTATATTGATTTCAAGAAACTGTTATCCAATTAACATGAAATAAAAATATAAGAATTGATGTTGGGAAACTAAAACAGCCAGTAATGTCTCCTCAGTAGAATAAAATTTATTATCAGTATCCTGAATTTGGAAATAAGTCAAGAAACCTATGTCTTGCATTATCTATAAACAAAATGAATCCTTTTGGTGTAAAAAGCAGTTATCATAGTATAAAGAAAGTTATGTTGGTAAATTATAACTTGCCTCCGTGGTTATACATGAAGTGAAAATACATTATTTTGTCTCTTCTTATATCTGGACCAAAACAACCAGGTAATGATATTGATGTCTATTTGGCTACATTATAAAACATTTTAAATCGATGTGGGATATGAGTGTTACATTTTATGATTCTCATAGAAGTGAATAATCAACATAAAGAGACATGTTTTATAGAATGATAAATGAATTTCCTTCTTATGGAAAATTTTTAGGTTCTAGAATTAAAATATTTTTGGGGTGTCACATTTGTGAAGAATGCACACACTTAGTTTCATTGAAACATTCATTCAAGAATGAATTTTTAGGATATCAAAAAAATTTACCTCGATCACATAAATACTAATATTGGATGACAAAATTCAATGGGAATATAGAATAAGGTACAAAAACCTTACAAAATTAGTAAAATATATTGACATTGTTTTCAGTAAATCCTTTTAAAATACCTTATGAAATCAGATTGGAATAAGTGATCGATTTTCATTAAATTATTATATTAGATTTTTTTATACATTATAAATTTTCTTGATGTCATTCATGTATAAAAATTTATTTGATAGTATTATTGGAATGTTATTAAATGTTCCAACCAAAAAAAATAAGGAATCAAGGCTAGGTTGGACAAGAATGACATGGGGATAAGGGAAGATTTGGTACTGATAAAGGATGAAAGACAAAAAAAAAATCCTATAGTATCTTACAATCTATCCAGACAAGAATAATTACAATTTTTCTATTTACTTAATTTTGTAAAAGTTTCGTAGGTGTATTCAAAAAATATCTAAAATTTGTTTCAATGACTAATTTGAAGTTACAAGGTCTAAAATCAAACTAATTTCATGTTTTGATGCAAGACTTGATCCCTAATGCTTTAAATTTCATTCTATTTAAAAATTAATGACATAAATTAACGAACATATGATTCTTTTTCAATGATATATAAAATAAATTTATAGACCTGATGAATTTTCCAATCAAAAATAAGGAGATTGTAGTAATATTATATAAATTAGAGATGATCTTCCCACCATAATTTTTTATGTAATGTTCTATATGATGGTTCATTTAGTTAGAGAGGTTCAACTATATGGTCTTTTCCATTACAGATGGATGTACACCATTGAATGATATATGAATATTTTGAAAGGGTATGTCAAGAAACAAAGTCATCTAGAAGGTTGTATTTCAGAATGATATACTGTTGAAGAAGTTGTTGAATTCTGTACTGATTATGTATTAGATCATGATAACATCAATCTCCCAAAGTCTTATCATACCAAATTACTTCTGGGAGAAGGGATTTATTGAAAATATGTTGTCATAATTACTATCATATAACATAAGTAAGCTCATATTTACATTTTACATAATAGTGTAGAGGTTTCTCCATATGTTGAATCCCACAAAGAAATTATTAGACAATTGAATCCATCAAGGGATGAAGAATGAATACAAAATACACATAATAAATGGTTTATAAGATGGTTACATGATTATATTTATACGTAATTATAGGAAAATATGAATTCAATTTCCAAGAAACTTTTATGTCTAGCTAGGGGACCCAATATTAATGTTATATCTTACACTAGTTTTGTAATTAATGGTTATATGTTTTATACAATGGAATAAGATGAATGAAGTATGATCTAAAATAGTATTGTTATTCTTATTGAGGATGTGATTATTTTATCAAGTTACAAGGATATAAATCTAATTTATGTGAATATTTCATATTTTAAAATCATTGAATAGATATACGAGTTGGATTATAAAAAATTTCAAGTGTTAATTTTTCATTGAAAATTGCTTGATAACAGGAGTGTAGTAAATGTTAATGAATTAGGATTCACAAAGGGGTATTTCAACGAGGAAGGGTATAAGGAAGATTAATTCATAATGGAATCAATGTTTGTGTAGGTATGTTATTTCTTAGAACTAGTAAATAATAATTGATTAATTATCCTATTGGAGACTATACCAACTATAGGGTTAAATGAAAATTGAATCAAGGATGAACCTTTTATTAAGAGATCACAATCATTTCATGATGGTCCAAATGTAAAAAATTCCTTTTATGTAATATGGGACCAAAAATAGGGGATTTGGATACTCGTTAGGGGATCCAAATCTCTTCAACCTTTAAAGAAAAAAAGAGTGAGTTCAATGAGCAGGTTAATGTGTTTTTTAATATACTATTATTTTCCTCATAAAATTATGTGTTCTATACTACATTCAAATAATCTAAATTAATTTTTTGACTACCCATATAGATAATGAATTCTGTACAAGATGATGTTACCGATCTCGAGGAAGAATAAATTATTGATTTTGAAATTTCAAAATTATTAAGATATCAACAACATGTTGATGAAAAAAAGAACAACATAGCATCATTGTGTCAAATAATATTCTTATGGAAAGAAGAAAGAGTATAAAATTTTAGGTTTTGTTGGAATCAACAAGACTAACTAGTTGATCCAAATAAGTCAATGTTAATTAGTTATGTTGGGATGGCAATAAAAATGCATGGGAAAGTTGATATAGAATCATGGCACCATGTCTATCCTGTATTGCATATAATGACTTGGATTTTCCATGTTCCATTTTTAGAAAATTATTTGGAAAGTTATGAGAATAGGTGGAGATATGACATACGATTTTGAGGCCCAAAGTTCACAGAATGATCCATCGGAAATTGTTAAACTTTTAAATAGAGCACTGGCCAGTTTTCATGAAAAAGTGGAATAACTCTTAAATGGGTGGCCATATTAGAAATCAGAGGGAACTATTGCATTCTATATGGTAGTTTTACACTAGACGTGACTTAACTTTAGTCAGCGCAGGTCTCTAGTGAGAACACCTGAAAATGGCATAACCGTAAATAAAATTATTAAATAAAATTATTTTATTTTTAAAATCCTTATAACTCATAAATGGTAAATGAGATTGGAAATCTCATTGTACCTCTGATCTCATGAGGATGTGCTTTCCTTATGTGTAGCCTAACCTCGACCATTGCATGTCTAATTTAAAAGTGAACTTTTAGACCTTTTAATGGAGAATAAAATTAACATAAAGAAGTTTATTTTATTTCTTTTTAACATTTTGTAGTGTAGCGACACTACAATGCAACGATGGAGCAAACCACTTTCCTTTCCTAAATGAGGAAGCATGGTGATGCTATTTGAAAATGAAATAGAAATGATGAAACACGTTAATGACTTTCTTCTATTAATCAGGGATAGGGTCCAGCGTTAGAATTCATAATACTGAAGATTTATCTGTAACTATATAATTTCCCTGACATAAGGGGGAGGAGGATCTCTCACTAGTGATGAAAAATTAGAGGTCAAGATTCGATCAAGTGGTGAAGAATCGACGAACATCGGTGGAACAAGGACGAATGTGGCGATGTGACTTCATTCTATGTCTGTAAGCGATCCAACTCGAGGTAGGGGTTATTATTCTTTGAATCTTCTACTTTCCCCATTTTTTTATATTCCACGATGTACGCGGACCAATAAAAAAACAAATTGGCCCATGGATCGATCATTGTTGCAGGATGGGATTACACTTGTGGGGTTTTAATTGGAGATTTTCTTAGTGATTCTTGGTTAACTGTTCTAATGTCAACGAACTCCAATCAACACAAACATCGATTGAGGCCCATTAATATTTGTAAAATCATGATTTTCTCCTTCTGTTCTTCAATCATAGTGGGCATTCATCATTCAGCCCTTGACTCAAACTATGGTGATTGATTGATCGGTACACAATTGATCCCCTGTGTAATGATCTGGTATCACAGATCTGAGATGGATACAACACGACAGAGGTGTGAAGATGGTGGAGGAGAACAGATCAATACGGTGCGGGAGATATCATCATTCGAGTTACATTGAACTGGGTGGAATCGTGGAATGTATTCGAACCCCTAGCAATGAAGAGCATGACCTAAGGTTTCTGGAGCCTCATCCAGATCGAAAATCAAACCACCAAAGAGAGTTCGGTGGCCCGCGAATGATGCCACCAGCGCACCGGAGGTGGCATGCGGTGGCGACAGATGCATCTAAACGGCTTCCCGAGTAAGATAAGGCAATATTTTTTGGCCATGGAGGGGTGATCTGGACCTTCAGGTCAAGACATGGTCAAGTGGACAAGCAGTCGACCGAGCCGACCGTGTGACACGGGGGGGACGTGGCGGGTTGCCGCATCCGGGGCGGACAGACCGGCCCGCTCTAGCGGGCTAGGTCGGGCAGTCGGGCCAAGATAGTGAAGCGGACCAGGCATGACCCAGCCAAACCAGGTCAACTCTTCAGATCAGGCCCAGCAGGATGGGTCGGACCCACGTTGGGTTGGTCTGACCAGGTCGGACCGGGCCCGGACTCAACCAACCCCTTTTCAATAAAATGCTCATATCTTTCAAACTGTAAGTTTGTTAGACGATCCGTCTATGGTGTTGGGACCCTTAGGATGTGGATTTACTTTTGAGATGGCTTGTTTGGCATTAATTAAGGAATATTATAGGTGTAGAGTCTCTCCTTGTTTCATCCCCCAAGGGTTTGGTACATCATTGCATGGAAATCCCATTGAGAGACGGGTCTCAGATAGAGTTGTAAATCCTTATTGGGACTGGAGTGATACTCTATCACCTAGGATGGAGTTAGTTGGGTATTGATGTGACCTCCAATTTTACAACATTAATCCTCCATCTAGTGGGCCATATCATAGGGTTTGTGGTATTCTTTAGAATCCCATACGTTACAAGGTGCATCATAGGGTTCGTGGTAATATATAAGAATCCCCTATGGTGTGAGGTAATACAGATTGTTGACATATACCTAGGTTGAGCTGACTGTACCTTCTTGATGGTGTTTACTTTGTTGTATTTTACCTTTGGTTTTGGGGTCCCCTAATGATTATTGTTTTACTCACCCCTACACAGGCTTTTCCTTTACGTGTCATTTCTTTTGCAGTTAACAGACGCTTTGGTGGAATCCTTGGCGAAGTAGGACCAGTATGACGACCAAACGGTGCCTTGTGAGAACATACGAGCCAAGGTGTTTCCCAAAGCTTCCTACAATAGCTTCAATGAACTTTTTTTTAGGTTGGAATTTACTGTTGTCTTTCTTTTAGTGGGCACGTTTCTGGCCTGGTTTCACTTTACTGCTTTACTTTTTGTCCTAATCTGTTGTTGGGTTGTAGTGGTATGCATGCATTTTATTTACTTATTGTTTTCACTCACTAACAATGCATCTTGGAGTTGGGTGCATGTGTACAGGTTCTTAGGAAAATTCCTCCTATTTGTGGGACATGCCTACTCGACACTAGTCTCCAACCCCTAACCTATTGGAGGTGGAATTGGGGTAGTCATGACACATGCCCCGGGGGACGGGTCATGATAGAGTGGTATTAGAAGACGTCAGTTCTACCTTACGACCGATATTATGTGATATTGGTTTGGGGAATCAATGTTAAGTGTTTCAAGTTTGGCTTTCATGCCCGAGACTACAGTGTTGGTGCGGTGGCCAACGGATCCATGCACTAGGATGTTGGGATCCTCTTTTTCAACTTGATACATGAAACCACTAGTGTCAAAGAAATAAAGGTACATGAATTATATAAGAATGAGTTTTTTTCCATGTCCTTCTTGAGCCAGCTCACTAGGTGTACTCTATTGATCGTGGTATATCTTATTTTGTTTTGTGATGCTTCCACGTAGACATCCAACTAGGATTCCACCACGTGATCAAGAAGATGATCTATAGGGTTTAAAGATGGGTACAAGGGTTCGTACCAGAGACAACACCATTAAGTGGTGTACCATCTATACCACCACTTGTGGAGTAGCATATGGTACTCGTAGTACTAGTGGATAAGATGTGTGGGTGGAGTGCACTTCCCAAATTTTAGTGACTAATACCCCTTAGGTTCTAAAGTGTGCCCAAATCATAGGTGGCTAAGGACTTAGTTGAGGTGGTGAATGAGCTTCCTGTCTAGTTAGGACACTATTACATCAGATGTTGGTCCTACTAGTGATCCTTCTATGTTGCTCAGTAGGGCGATGGAAGGGTTTAGATTACCCGATCTTACGATGATGTGACTCTTTCGTGGACAGATATTGATAACCTTTCTCAGAGAAGGTGCATCACTATATGATCTAAGGGCTATGTGCTCCCAAGACCTTCTATATCTTTAGTAGGATGACATGTTGGTAGCTGAGTATTCATCGAGGTGTACCGACCTTTATAGGTACTTGATGAATACAATTTGTCTAGTGCTTCAGGGTATGGACCTCCGAGCGAGGTTTGATTAGGGAAATCTAAGCCACCAATATTAATTGTGCACTCCTTATTATGCTAGGGTTCTATAGTGAACCTTTGTAGTTGAATGTCCCTTGCCTGAGCGAATACAGCTAGTGGATGTCAGAAGTGTGAAAGTAGAAGTAGATACCTCATAAGTAATAATCCGATGTCAGTCTTTAGGACTTGGATGTGTGAGACATTTTGAGAGGAGGTCACATGACAGAGGATCTATAGCTCAGGGCTCATAGGGTGAGTCCAATCATCCTAGAGAGAGACAATTATTTTCATTAGATGGATGAGGTCATCTCCCTAGATATTGTCCAGCCCGTCGGGGTGATGTCAGGGAAATGGTGGATGGGCCACTGAGGCAGATACAATGATAGGAACATAGGGATCTACAGGGTGGTAGACATGGAAGAGGATCTGGGGGATCAGAAAAAGCTGGTATACATTTTGACATGTTACAACCACCACCCTAATGTTCCTCATCAGGCATAAGGAGCTGGAGGATAGGGGAAGGGTGTAACTGCATGCGTTCGAGGTATATGACCCAAGGTATCTATGAATGATTCGAGGTATGGTCTGTGTATACTCTTACCTTTCGTATTTATAGAAATTGGTTCTAATCATTCCTTCTTTTTCACAAATCTTGTTCAAGACCTAGAGAGTTGAACTGTTGACTTAAACCTTATGTATAGAGATACATTTTTAGAGGAAAACCAATAATCACACTTATGAAGATGGTGTGATATGACTCTTAAGGTGAGATTTGCAGTGGGAGCCTCTTGGTGACAACAATGAGGCCTTACAATGTTAGTTTGTGTATGGATGGGTCTTCCACAGTTCTTTCCAAAATTTCTATTTTAGGCAAAAGGATGTTGTATGTCCACAATGATAGAATTGGATTCTCCTTGGTTGGTGAAAAAGCAAACCTTGGAATAACAGGATAGACTCATGCATATGTGGGTGAAACCAATCACTCTTTAGTTGGATAGCCTAACCCTTAGTGTAGTGGATATTACGAGTCCTCAGGTTTCTTAATGGAGGCATAATATAAGAATGTCTTCCTTTAAGATGTTTTAGGTTTACCTCCCTATAGAGAGTTAGACTTTTGCATTGGTATACACCCCGGGGTGGAACTGATATTTATGCCAGTATATCAGATGGATCTGAAAGAGCTCTACATGTTAGGGGTGCAGGTGGGGGACTTGCAGAGGAAGGGATTATTAAGACCCAGTGTTTCACCCTGGGCAGCCCTAGGTGATCTTTTTTACTGAAATCTTAGTGTACTCAGTGTCTGGGGGGGCACACTAGACACTTAAGGATGGTCCTAGACCCACTTCGGGAGCACCAACTACATGGAAAGATCTTGAAGTGTCTATCGTAGATTCAGAAGGTCCCTTTTTCTGAGATATGGAATCTTAGAGGCTAGATTTGTAGTGGGAGCACCAACTACATGGAAAGATCTTGAAGTGTCTATCGTAGATTCAGAAGGTCCCTTTTTCTGAGATATGGAATCTTAGAGGCTAGATTTGTAGTGAACCCAGTGATGAGGAATGTAGAAGTATATTCTCTCAACAGGAATCTAGATAGTAGTTATTGAGATAGGAATTAGATTGGTTGGCCTCATTGCAGTTATCCTTCATGGATGGGGATGGGGAAACTTATCTTCAGTCATTGCTTGTTACCTGTAAACTCTTAAAAGAGTCAAGGAGGCAGAAGTCAGTGAAACCGATTGTGAGTCTTTACATGCTCAATTATCCATGGGGAATATGTAACACCCTGAGATTTTATGAAAAATATTCTTTTTAATTTCATTAATGTCTTGTGTTATACGCTACAACAAAAGGAGCTTTCACAACACACATCTCTTACCTGGCTTGAATTACACGCAATCGCGACCTTCCACGATAGCGTGTGTTGTACGCAACACCAAGTTTTGCTAAACAACGATATGCTATTAAGATATTATTAAAACTAGCCGTTATGAATAGTAATAACCACTTTTTGAAATTTTGTAAATTTTATTTTTCAAAACGGACTTCATTTTTGGATTCGGAATATCGAAATTAGCTTGGGGTGAAATTTTGGTGATTTTCGGATAACTTTCATATTTTGATGAATAGTGAAAATTACTAAATTTTAATTAAAAACAACTTTTTAAATCAAAATAATTAATAGTGATAAATTATTAATTTGAGTGGTTTTAAAGTATATTTAGAATATATTTTTACAATTTAATACAATGATGGTCATTGGATGTAATTTTACATTTAAACCACTTATAAACAAGTTTCAATCTTTTGATAGTTTTTATCTCTTAAAAACACGCTATTTGTTTTGACGATGGGAATTAATTTTTAAATTAGTTAATGCAACTGATATGTTTTGAATTTGGTAAAATAGACATCATTTTTGAGTTCATAATATCAAATATAGCTTAGGACTAATTTTTGCTATTTTTCTGAAAATTTTCAATTTTTGATGAATAGTGAAACCACTAAGTGGTAGTTAAAAAATTGAATTGTTCATAAAACTTAATTTTACCGATTCTGTGAGTGGAATTTCAAAAATCAGAGAGACACAGTTGATGTCATTAAGTAAAATGTGGTTCAATGAGATGAAAATAATTTTTTGGTGAATAGTAACTTTTTACTTTTTTTTACCACGGTTAAAAGTAAATAGGGTAATTAAGGGTAGAAATGATATTATTATTACCCTAACACATGTCCTAATTTTATTGGACAAGTTTAATTCGACCAAAAACAAACTTAGGAATAAAATATGACCATTTAGGCCCACATGGATTAGATTAGGACATTTATTATTAATTTATTTAAAGAATGGTTAAAAGAGTTAAAATAAAAGTTTATTTACTAAAACATTTTTAATATGGAGTTATACATAAGATAAATTCGACTATAAATATTCATTAGAAATCTAAAAAGTATTCCTACATAATGGTATTTTATTTGTAATTTTTAGACATTAAATAAGTTAATATATGTATGACACAACGATGATGCAGTAATTATCTTATTAATGAAATATTGACATAATTGATGTTATAAATACCCAAATAAATATAATTTGAGACTTTTTATGAATTAAACTAATTTTCTAGGTTAATATGACATGTTAGTAGTGATTTAATTAACTTTTTTCGAACATAGAATCCTTTTATGATTTTCACAAAAATCAATTACTAAATAGTGTCAAAATTTACATAAAATCGTTTTTAAAACAAATATTATATTATTAATTGTTATTTTATTCATAAAAATCTAAGGTTCGGCCAAATGAATTATATAAGGTTATATATATTAATAATAAACAGCTTGGGGTTCTTTTGGCTTCTTATAGTATGTTTATTAACCTTATAGTGTATGAACACAAGAAGACAAGGTAAAAGTAAAATTATTTAACTTAATGTTAAATCTAAATGATAAGGTTAAAATAGGAACCTAAACTTGTCTAAATTCTATTGGATGAAATGATTTAGACCCATAATTACCGTATCCTCAAAATAAATCAATTTGGAGCTATTTAAAACTGAACATGACTTTATAATAAAATAATATTTTTAGTTATTCCAAAGGTGCCCCTCTCCTCCCTTATAAAAGGGCACCTCATCCCTCTCTTCCTCACACAACTTTGAGCCTTCAATCTTGGCCAACCTCTTCCAAATTCTCTTCTACACTTCCCTAGAAACATCCTAGAGGTTCTTGTCTTCCTCAAAGACCAATTTTAGTGCCCTAAGAGGAGGTCTCAAAGAGGCGCTTCAAAGAAGAGGTAACTTCCGTTACCGATTCTTTCACCTTTATTTCTTCTTCCACTTCTTCTTCTTAGGTTGTTTCATTATGAAGTAATAACATCAGTATAACTCATATACTGATATGTTATTATAAGTATTAAACAAACCTATTTCACCATCTATCCATCCTACGGAAAATGAAATCACCGCGCGTGCGTACGTACGGAATACCGTCTCCACGCCGTGGTGAAATCTATTTTCCACAACCACCTTACTTGGATGGGTATAATGGTGTAAATAATAACTATATATTATTATTTTAAAGTGATATTGATTCTTAAATAGTATACATACACTCCAATACAGTCCCACGATCATGAGAACGATATCATCGCTCGTTCGTACGTACGGACTACCGTCTCCACGACGCGATGAGATTCATTCTCCACTTTAAACCATTCATGAATGATTATAAAGTATATATAATAATTAATCATGAAATATATGACATAATAATGATACTGTATTTATGTGTATATATATGAATGTCATCTACTTAATTCCGTTCAACTTAATAAGGAAACAAAAACAGCGTTCATGCGTACGTACGGCCTACCGTCTCCATGAACGGTGTATTTCTTTCCATTTACTGATTTATAATATATATTTATATTCTGAATATATGTATATATAAATAATGTTTTATATTCTGGAATTAAGTAATCATGATCTAAGTAATAATATGAATAATTACAAGTCAAAACACGGACGACAAATGAAACAATTTTACCCAAAACGCTCTTTAACATGGAATTTACAAAAGAACGGGTAATATAAAGTCATAAGTGAACCATATATGATATCATAACAATGAATATGATTTTTTAATAAGTAAATAAAATTATTTAAATCATTATACAGGAGGTTCGGACACTTACGAATCAAATCGGACCTAAGGTAAGGGAAAATATCACAATCTCATTTTTATCCGAGATTGTTTATACTTTTGTATTTACTGGGGTGTATTTTATCATCCACATCCATGTTTCCTCAAAATGTAATATTTATATCCTTATACAATAGTTTATATCCAATTTTACCCTTCGGTGAGTTTTTAGTAAAAGATATGAAAGGAATCTTTTGTCGTTTTTCGTACGAGGTACTTTTTGACTTTTCCGACAAAAGTACGAAGAATGTTTTTTTTAACTTATACGGCATGAATGGATTTTTAAAACATTATTTAAAAGAAGATTCCTTTACAAGTTTTCAAGTTTATTTTTAATCAACTTCTTTTAGTTTGTAATTGTACGACATGTTAAGAAAGGAAAAGTGTTTTTGAAGCAGAAAGGATATTTTCCTCAAGAATGGAGTTCAAGTGTTTTATCAAAATTATTTTCCATCTAAGATAATAAAGGGTTCTGTTTTTATCCCTATTATTACATTGATTTGATTATGTTGTGATGGAATTATATTTTTATGAATTCCTTTATCTTATATGAATTGTTTTATGATGTCACGATGTTTAAGATTCCCATTTTTATTACATGGGTTATGAAATGATGTATGATTTATGATTTTGTGGCACACATAAGAATGGTATCATTATGATATGGATGGGACCTATATCTCCCTCCAATGCATTGGGTAAAGATTTTATATCTCATGAGATAGTCATGGATGGAATGGTAGGTTATATCGGTTCAGTGAAACAGGACTGAAACGAGGGTGACTCAGTTCAGAAAGGGACTTTGTCCACTAAGATAGTCTTGGCAATGAGTCTTGACTAACAAGAAATGATTTTCTATGATTATGTGTGTATGCCACAATGTTTCATGTTTTATGTTATGATTATTGGGATTTCATTTCACTACTATGATTTATCCCAGGTTATGAAATTATGCTCTCTTTTGCAGGTTAAGATTTCCAAAATGTTATGTGCTTATGTATATGATGTGATTGATATTTCTTTTGTTTACCCTTACTGAGCATTTGAGCTCACCCTTTTATGTTTTCTTTTCCCCAGGATATAAAGAAAGGATTTAGGTAAAAAAAGGAAGATCTTTATGGGAGATGTTGAAGATCTTTCACCAGGATTAGAAGATTATATTCGGAGTTTCCAAAGACACTAAACTATTACGATCCTTGTGTGTGTTTTTGTTATGTACTAAGTATTCCGCAAATGTAATGTAATATCAATGTATGTCAAGCATCGGGTCTCTACAGTTGGTATCAGAGGAAAGGTTTGGTCAACCATTGGAAACTAGGACGCGAAAACGTTAGTGAGATCCCTAGAGATATTTCTAAGTTATGTCTAGGGATGTCCCTAAGGATAGGTATACATATAGGATATAGTCCTAGCACTACGGTAACGATCTTAGAATTTAACCTAATATGTTAGATATTGAAGTTACTCCCCATTTATTATGATTTTTGCATCTCACACTATTCTTTTTGGGTTTTAGAAAATGGCTGGAAACAAGATGATTCACGATAATGGAGGATATGATGGACAATGGAATGATATTCTTCATAAGCAATCAAATGAAATGGGATTTGGAAGTCCAAACATCATTATTATGCCGAATCAGCAATCTCATAATATGATCAATAAATTAAAATTTGGTAAGTTTCCTGACTCAGCTAATAAGAGAAAGATGGAGTTTCATGATGATCATAGAGGAAAGAAAGTTCAATTTCCCCTATGTAAATCATGTGGGAAGAGGCATCAAGGAGAATGTTTCAAAGGAACTGGAAGATGCTTTGGGTGTGGAAAAGAAGGATACAAATCCAGTAAGTGCAATGGAAAAGTTTCAGTTAACACCATGGATGAGGTTAATGGTATTCCTACGACATCAACAATGGTTAAATGTTTTAAATGTGGAATGTACGGGCATTATGAAAACCAATGTCCTAAGGGAATGTCTCATGAAGAGAATCGGTATGGTCGTATGGGTAGTATTTTTGTTGATGTTGATGAAGAGACTACAAATGATATGTGAGATGAAAGAATTGTTGAATCTCGGTCAATGGTTTAAGAAGGTAGTGGAACGATTACATGTTTATCATGTGTAATGTTGTACTATAGAATAAAAAGACATCTAAGGATTGTTACACTGTTGTCTTTCCTTAAGTTTTGAAAGTTTATGATGAATGGTATGAGTAACAATGAAAGGTTATTCATATATTTTTTTGAAAGTGGATGATATGCGCATAATGAAGTGATAAATAGAAAATGAAATGTTTGACATTATTCATGAGCTCATGATTGATATAAGGACTAAGTGATATCATGGTTTGAGTATATAGAATTTTTGGATTTTGGTATGTGGAAAGAGTTAACTTTTGACAG
The DNA here is from genome assembly GCA_963277665.1 of Viscum album. Classification (NCBI taxonomy): domain Eukaryota; kingdom Viridiplantae; phylum Streptophyta; class Magnoliopsida; order Santalales; family Viscaceae; genus Viscum; species Viscum album. The sequence continues at coordinate 760,022,125 of OY728139.1, read as the reverse complement.
CATTCATGTTTTCACTAAGGTTTAATTAGTATTCATTTTTCAAGAGAATACATGATTAAGGTATTCAAATGATTGGAATGTGACCAACAAGACATATCTTATGATATATGGGGATCAACGATGGTATTAAATCTCTAGTAATTGTTTTCAATATATTATGAGAGTGGACTGCAGTATTATGGATAAGCCTAAAGATTGGAATGGATTATGTTGGACATAAGTTAGTATTTTTTAAGGATAAAACTTTTTAGATATTGTTGATGGGATGTTATAGAAATATAGCTTTAGAAAAAGGACAACCTGCAGGACGGGCGACAGCCCATCGCGTCGGACAAGGCTGTGGGAATCGAACCCACAACCGAAGTGCGACTGGCCTTTATCGCCTACCACTGGCCTACAGGAAGTCCCTGGTTAGTAGAAACTTGTTTTATTTTATTAAGCGGTATGATATATGAAGTATAAGTTCATTTTTGGAACCATATACGATTAACCATAAGATGGACTTCTAACTTTTGCTAACCTTTTGTTTGAAAGAGATGGAATGACCCGTCATTCTATCACATGATCTGCTAACACTTCACGAATAACAAATTCAACTTCATTTATTTAAGAGATGAAGTGGAAATTGTTTAAGGCACGAACAACAGTGAGATTGTACCAAAATAATATAAGTATTTATTCTAATTCAAATTCTTCAACTTTAGGGAAACGATTTTGAAAACCAAAAATGTTGTCCTAGTGCTCTTATATCTGATTAATCAGATGGTACCTTAGATCGTCACAAATTTATGGATTTGTGATTGTTGGATTTTCCATAGCCATGTTCTCTACCACTCTCCATCAGAACATGATGGTTAGATTTTTCTTCCATATCCATATTTTCACCTATGTGAAAACCTAGTGATTAGTTTATTTGGGTAACCGTTACGTTTCATACTTTTGTTTTTAAATATTGGTTTTGGTATTCCTTTTTACAATGTGGGTTTCGATTAAAGAAATTTTCGAATAGTAAACCATTTATAACCCCGACGAATTTCGAGGGCGAAATTCATTTTAAGGGGGGTAGATTGTAACACCCCGAGATTTTATGAAAAATATTCTTTTTAATTTCATTAATGTATTGTGTTATACGCTACACCAAAAGGAGCTTTCACAACACACATATCTGACCTGGCTTGAATTACACGCAATCGCGACCTTCCACGATAGCGTGTGTTGTACGCAACACCAAGTTTCGCTAAACAACGATATGCTATTAAGATATTATTAAAACTAGCCGTTATAAATAGTAATAACCACTTTTTGAAATTTTGTAAATTTTATTTTTCAAAATGGACTTCATTTTTGGATTAGGAATATCGGAATTAGATTAGGGTGAAATTTTGGTGATTTTCGGATAACTTTCATATTTTGATGAATAGTGAAAATTACTAAATTTTAATTAAAAACAACTTTTTCAATCGAAATAATTATTAGTGATAAATTATTAATTTGAGTGGTTTTAAAGTATATTTAGAATATATTTTTACAATTTAATACAATGATGGTCATTGGATGTAATTTTACATTTTTACCACTTATAAACAAGTTTCAATCTTTTGATAGTTATTAACTCTTAAAAACACGTTATTTGTTTTGACGACGGGAATTAATTTTTAAATTAGTTAATGCAACTGATATGTTTTGAATTTGGTAAAATAGACATCATTTTTGAGTTCATAATATCAAATATAGCTTAGGCCTAATTTTTGGTATTTTTCTGAAAACTTTCAATTTTTGATTAATAGTGAAACCACTAAGTGGTAGTTAAAAAAACTGAATTGTTCATAAAACTTAATTTTACCGCTTCTGTGAGTGGAATTTCAAAAATCAGAGAGACACGGTTGATGTTAGTAAGTAAAATGTGGTTCAATGAGATGAAAATAATTTTTTGGTGAATAGTAACTTTTTACTTTTTTTTACCATGGTTAAAAGTAAATAGGGTAATTAAGGGTAGAAATGATATTATTATTACCCTAACACATGTCCTAATTCTATTGGACAAGTTTAATTCGACCAAAAACAAACTTAGGAATAAAATATGACCATTTAGGCCCACTTGGATTAGATTAGGACATTTATTATTAATTTATTTAAAGAAGGGTTAAAAGCGTTAAAATCAAAGTTTATTTACTAAAACATTTTTAATATGGGGTTATACATAAGATAAATTCGACTATAAATATTAATTAGAAAGATAAAAATAATTCCTACATAATGGTATTTTATTTGTAATTTTTAGAAATTAAATAATTTAATATATTTATGACACAACGATGATGCAGTAATTATCTTATTAATGAAATATTGACATAATTTATGTTATAAATACCCAAATAAATATAATTTGAGACTTTTTATGAATTAAACTAATTTTATAGGTTAATATGACATGTTAGTATTTATTTAATTAACTTTTTTCTAACTTATCATTCTTTTATGATTTTCACAAAAATCAATTACTAAATAGTGTCAAAATTTACATAAAATAATTTTTAAAAAAAATATTATATTATTAATTGTTATTTTATTCCTAAAAATCTAAGGTTCGGCAAAATGACTTAGATAAGGTTATATATATTAATAATAAACAACTTGGGGTTCTTTTGGCTTCTTATAGTAAGTTTATTAACCTTATAGTGTAAGAACACAAGAAGACAAGGTAAAAGTAAAATTATTTAACTTAATGTTAAATCTAAATGATAAGGTTAAAATAGGAACCTAAACTTGTCTAAATTCTATTGTATGAGAGGATTTCTACCCATCCCCACCTTAGACTCTAAATAAATCAATTTGGAGCTATTTAAAACCGAACATGACTTTATAATAAAATAATATTTTTAGTTATTCCAAAGGTGCCCCTCTCCTCCCTTATAAAAGGGCACCTCCTCCCTCTCTTCCTCACACAACTTTGAACCTTCAAGCTCGGCCAACCTCTGCAAAATTCTCTTCTCCACTTCCCTAGCAACATACTAGAGGTTCTGGTCTTCCTCAAAGACCAATTTTAGTGCCCTAAGAGGAGGTCTCAAAGAGGCGCTTCAAAGAAGAGGTAATTTCCGTTACCGATTCTTTCACCTTTATTTCTTCTTCCACTTCTTCTTCTTGGGTTTTTTCATTATGAATTAATAACATCAGTATCACTCATATACTGATATGTTATTATAAGTATTAAACAACCCTATTTCACCATCTATCCATCCTATGGAAAATGAAATCACCGCGCGTGCGTACGTACGGAATACCGTCTCCACGCCATGGTGAAATCTATTTTCCACCACCACCTTACTTGGATGGGTATAATGGTGTAAATAATAACTATATATTATTATTTTAAAGTGGTATTGATTCTGAAATAGTATACATACACTCCAATACAGTCCCACGATCATGAGAACGATATCATCGCTCGTTCGTACGTACGGACTACCGTCTCCACGACGCGATGAGATTCATTCTCCACTTTAAACAATTCATGAATGATTATAAAGTATATATAATAATTAATCATGAAATATATGACATAATAATGATACTGGATTTATATGTATATATATGAACGTCATCTACTTAATTCTGTTCAACTCAATAAGGAAACAAAAACAGCGCTCATGCGTACGTACGGCCTACCGTCTCCATGAACGGTGTATTTCTTTCCATTTACTGATTTATTATATATATTTATATTCTGAATATATGTATATATAAATAATGTTTTATATTCTGGAATTAATTAATCATGATCTAAGTAATCATATGAATAATTACAAGTCAAAACCCGGACGACAAATGAAACAATTTTACCCAAAACGCTCTTTAACATGGAATTTACAAAAGAACGGGTAATATAAAGTCATAAGTGAACCATATATGATATCATAACAATGAATATGATTTTTTAATAAGTCAATAACATTATTTAAATCATTATACAGGAGGTTCGGACACTTACGAAGCAAATCGGACCTAAGGTAAGGGAAAATATCACAATCTCATTTTTATCCGAGATTGTTTATACTTTTGTATTTACTGGGGTGTATTTTATCATCCACATCCATGTTTCCTCAAAATGTAATATTTATATCCTTATACAATAGTTTATATCCAATTTTACCCTTCGGTGAGTTTTTAGTAAAAGATATGAAAGGAATCTTTTGTCATTTTTCGTACGAGGTACTTTTTGACTTTTCCGAAAAAAGTACAAAGAATTTTTTTTTTAACTTATACGACATGAATGGATTTTTAAAACATTATTTAAAAGAAGCTTCCTTTACAAGTTTTCAAGTTTATTTTTAATCAACTTTTTTTAGATTGTAATTGTACGAAATGTTAAGAAAGGAAAAGTGTTTTTGAAGCAGAAAGGATATTTTCCTCAAGAATGGAGTTCAAGTGTTTTATCAAAATTATTTTCCATCTAAGATAATAAAGGGTTATGTTTTTATCCCTATTATTAAATTTATTTGATTATTTTGTGATGGAATTATATTTTTATGAATTCTTTTATCTTATATGAATTGTTTTATGATGTCACGATGTTTAAGATTCCCATTTTTATTACATGGGTTATGAAATGATGTATGATTTATGATTTTGTGGCACACATAAGAATGGTATCATTATGATATGGGTGGGACCTATATCTCCCTCCAATGCATTGGGTAAAGATTTTATATCTCATGAGATAGTCATGGATGGAATGGTAGGTTATACCGGTTCAGTGAAACAGGACTGAAACGAGGGTGACACGGTTCAGAAAGGGACTTTGTCCACTAAGATAGTCTTGGAAATGAGTCTTGACTAACAAGAAATGATTCTCTATGATTATGTTTGTATGCCACAATGTTTCATGTTTTATGTTATGATTATTGGGATTTCATTTCACTACTATGATTTATCCCATGTTATGAAATTATGCTCTCTTTTGCAGGTTAAGATTTCCAAAATGTTATGTGCTTATGTATATGATGTGATTAATATTTCTTTTGTTTACCCTTACTGAGCATTTGAGATCACCCTTTTTTGTTTTCTTTTCCCCCGGATATAAAGAAAGTATTTATGTAAAAAAAGGAAGATCTTTATGGGAGATGTTGAAGATCTTTCACCAGGATTAGAAGATTATATTCCGAGTTTCCAAAGACACTAAACTATTATGATCCTTGTGTGTGTTTTTGTTATGTACTAAGTATTCCGCAAATGTACTATAATGTCAATGTACGTCAAGCTTCGGGTCTCTACAGTTGGTATCAGAGGAAAGGTTTAGTCAACCTTTGGAAACTAGGACGCGAAAACGTTAGTGAGATCCCTAGAGATATTTCTAAGGTATGTCTAGGGATGTCCCTAAGGATAGGTATACATATAGGATATAGTCCTAACACTACGGTAACGATCTTAGAATTTAACCTAAGATGTTAGATATTGAAGTTACTCCCCATTTATTATGATTTTTTCATCTCACACTATTCTTTTTGGGTTTTAGAAAATGGCTGGAAACAAGATGATTCACGATAATGGAGGATATGATGGACAATGGAATGATATTCTTCATAAGCAATCAAATGAAATGGGATTTGGAAGTCCAAACATCATTATTATGCCGAATCAGCAATCTCATAATATGATCAATAAAGTAAAATTTGGTAAGCTTCCTGACTCGGATAATAAGAGAAAGATGGAGTTTCATGATGATCATAGAGGAAAGAAAGTTCAATTTCCCCTATGTAAATCATGTGGGAAGCGGCATCAAGGAGAATGTTTCAAAGGAACTGGAAGATGCTTTGGGTGTGGAAAAGAAGGGCACAAATCCAGTAAGTGCAATGGAAAAGTTTCAGTTAACACCATGGATGAGAGTAATGGTATTGCTACGACATCAACGATGGTTAAATGTTTTAAATGTGGAATGTACGGGCATTATGAAAACCAATTCCCTAAGGGAATGTCTCATGAAGAGAATCGGTATGGTCATATGGGTAGTATTTTTGTTGATGATGATGAAGAGACTACAAATGATATGTGAGATGAAAGAATTGTTGAAGCTCGGTCAATGGTTTAAGAAGGTAGTGGAATGATTACATGTTTATCATGTGTAATGTTGTACTATAGAATAAAAAGACATCTAAGGATTGTTACACTGTTGTCTTTCCTTAAGTTTTGAAAGTTTATGATGAATGGTATGAGTAACAATGAAACGTTATTCAGATATTTTTTTGAAAGTGGATGATATGCGCATAATGAAGTGATAAAGATAAAATGAAATGTTTGACAGTATTCATGAGCTCATGATTGATATAAGGACTAAGTGATATCATGGTTTGAGTATATAGAATTTTTGGATTTTGGTATGTGGAAAGAGTTAACTTTTGACAGCATTCATGTTTTCACTAAGGTTTAATTAGTATTCATTTTTCAAGAGAATACATGATTAAGGTATTCACATGATTGGAATGTGACCAACAAGACATATCTTATGATATATGGGGATCAACGATGGTATTAAATCTCTGGTAATTGTTTTCACTATATTATGAGAGTGGAGTGCAGTATTATGGATAAGCCTAAAGATTGGAATGGATTATGTTGGACATAAGTTAGTATTTTTTAAGGATAAAACTTTTTGGATATTTTTTATGGGATGTTATAGTAATATAGCTTTAGAAAAAGGACAACCTGCAGGACGGGCGATAGCCCATCGCGTCGGACAAGGCTGTGGGAATCGAACCCACAACCGAAGTGCGACTGGCCTTTATCGCCTACCACTGGCCTACAGGAAGTCCCTGGTTAGTAGAAACTTGTTTTATTTTATTAAGCGGTATGATATATGAAGTATAAGTTCATTTTTGGAACCATATACGATTAACCATAAGATGGACTTATAACTTTTGCTAACCTTTTGTTTGAAAGAGATGGAATGACCCGTCATTCTATCACATGATCTGCTAACACTTCACGAATAACAAATTCAACTTCATTTATTTAAGAGATGAAGTGGAAATTGTTTAAGGCACGAACAACAGTGAGATTGTACCAAAATAAAGTAAGTATTTATTCTAATTCAAATTCTTCAACTTTAGGGAAACGATTTTGAAAACCAAAAATGTTGTCCTAGTGCTCTTATATCTGATTAATCAGATCGTACCTTAGATCCTCACAAATTTATGGATTTTTGATTGTTGGCTTTTCCATAGCCATGTTCTCTACCACTCTCTATCAGAACATGATGGTTAGATTTTTCTTCCATATCCATATTTTCACCTATGTGGAAACCTAGTGATTAGTTTATTTGGGTAACCGTTACGTTTCATACTTTTGTTTTTAAATATTGGTTTTGGTATTCCTTTTTACGATGTGGGTTTCGATTAAAGAAACTTTCGAATAGTAAACCATTTATAACCCCGACGAATTTCGAGGGCGAAATTCATTTTAAGGGGGGTAGAATGTAACACCCCGAGATTTTATGAAAAATATTCTTTTTAATTTCATTAATGTCTTGTGTTATACACTACACCAAAAGGAGCTTTCACAACACACATCTCTGACCTAGCTTGAATTACACGCAATTGCGACCTTCCACGATAGCGTGTGTTGTACGCAACACCAAGTTTCGCTAAAAATCGATATGCTATTAAGATATTATTAAAACTAGCCGTTATAAATAGTAATAACCACTTTTTGAAATTTTGTAAATTTTGTTTTTCAAAATGGACTTCATTTTTGGATTCGGAATATCAAAATTAGCTTAGGGTGAAATTTTGGTGATTTTCGGATAACTTTCATATTTTGATGAATAGTGAAAATTACTAAATTTTAATTAAAAACAACTTTTTCAATCGAAATAATTAATAGTGATAAATTATTAATTTGAGTGGTTTTAAAGTATATTTATAATATATTTTTACAATTTAATACAATGATGGTCATTGGATGTAATTTTACATTTAAACCACTTATAAACAAGTTTCAATCTTTTGATAGTTATTATCTCTTAAAAACACGCTATTTGTTTTGACGACGGGAATTAATTTTTAAATTACTTAATGCAACTGATATGTTTTGAATTTGGTAAAATAGACATCATTTTTGAGTTCATAATATCAAATATAGCTTAGGCCTAATTTTTGGTATTTTGCTGAAAACTTTCAATTTTTGATGAATAGTGAAACCACTAAGTGGTAGTTAAAAAAACTGAATTGTTCATAAAACTTAATTTTACCGCTTCTGTGAGTGGAATTTCAAAAATATGAGAGACACGGTTGATGTCAGTAAGTAAAATGTGGTTCAATGAGATGAAAATAATTTTTTGGTGAATATTAACTTTTTACTTTTTTTTACCATGGTTAAAAGTAAATAGGGTAATTAAGGGTAGAAATGATATTATTATTACCCTAACACATGTCCTAATTCTATTGTACACGTTTAATTCGACCAAAAACAAACTTAGAAATAAAATATGACCATTTAGGCCCACTTGGATTAGATTAAGACATTTATTATTAATTTATTTAAAGAAGGGTTAAAAGAGTTAAAATCAAAGTTTATTTACTAAAACATTTTTAATATGGGGTTATACATAAGAAAATTCGACTATAAATATTCATTAGAAATCTAAAAAGAATTCCTACATAATGGTATTTTATTTGTAATTTTTAGACATTAAATAATTTAATATATTTATGACACAACGATGATGCAGTAATTATATTATTAATGAAATATTGACATAATTGATGTTATAAATACCCAAATAAATATAATTTGAGACTTTTTATGAATTACACTAATTTTCTAGGTTAATATGACATGTTAGTAGTGATGTAATTAACTTTTTTCTAACTTATCATTCTTTTATGATTTTCACAAAAATCAATTACTAAATAGTGTCAAAATTTACATAAAATAGTTTTTAAAACAAATATTATATTATTAATTGTTATTTTATTCCTAAAAATCTAAGGTTCGGCCAAATGACTTATATAAGGTTATATATATTAATAATAAACAACTTGGGGTTCTTTTGGCTTCTTATAGTAAGTTTATTAACCTTATAGTGTAAGAACACAAGAAGACGAGGTAAAAGTAAAATTATTTAACTTAATGTTAAATCTAAATGATAAGGTTAAATTAGGAACCTAAACTTGTCTAAATTCTATTGGATGAGAGTATTTAGACCCATCCCCACCTTAGCCTCGAAATAAATCAATTTGGAGCTATTTAAAACCGAACATGACTTTATAATAAAATAATATTTTTATTTATTCCAAAGGTGCCCCTCTCCTCCCTTATGAAAGGGCACCTCCTCCCTCTCTTCCTCACACAACTTTTAGCCTTCAAGCTCGGCCAACCTATGACAAATTCTCTTATCCACTTCCCTAGAAACATCCTAGAGGTTCTGTTCTTCCTCAAAGACCAATTTTAGTGCCCTAAGAAGAGGTCTCAAAGAGGCGCTTCAAAGAAGAGGTAATTTCCGTTACCGATTCTTTCACCTTTATTTCTTCTTCCACTTCTTCTTCTTAGGTTGTTTCATTATGAAGTAATAACATCAGTATCACTCATATACTGATATGTTATTATAAGTATTAAACAACCCTATTTCACCATCTATCCATCCTACGGAAAACGAAATCACCGCGCATGCGTACGTACAGAATACCGTCTCCATGCCGTGGTGAAATCTATTTTCCACCACCACCTTACTTGGATGGGTATAATGGTGTAAATAATAACTATATATTATTATTTTAAAGTTATATTGATTCTGAAATAGTATACATACACTCCAATACAGTCCCACGATCATGAGAACGATATCATCGCTCGTTCGTACGTACGGACTACCGTCTCCATGACGCGATGAGATTCATTCTCCACTTTAAACCATTCATGAATGATTATAAAGTATATATAATAATTAATCATGAAATATATGAAATAATAATGATACTCTATTTATGTTTATATATATGAATGTCATCTACTTAATTCCGTTCAACTCAATAAGGAAACAAAAACAGCGTTCTTGCGTACGTACGGCCTACCGTCTCCATGAACGGTGTATTTCTTTCCATTTACTGATTTATTATATATATTTATATTCTGAATATATGTATATATAAATAATGTTTTATATTCTGGAATTAAGTAATCATGATCTAAGTAATCATATGAATAATTACAAGTCAAAACACGGACGACAAATGAAACAATTTTACCCAAAACGCTCTTTAACATGGAATTTACAAAAGAAAGGGTAATATAAAGTCATAAGTGAACCATATATGATATCATAACAATGAATATGATTTTTTAATAAGTCAATAACATTATTTAAATCATTATACAGGAGGTTCGGACACTTACGAAGCAAATCGGACCTAAGGTAAGGGAAAATATCACAATCTCATTTTTATCCGAGATTGTTTATACTTTTGAATTTACTGGGGTGTATTTTATCATCCATATCCATGTTTCCTAAAAATGTAATATTTATATCCTTATACAATAGTTTATATCCAATTTTACCCTTCGGTGAGTTTTTAGTAAAAGATATGAAAGGAATCTTTTGTCGTTTTTCGTACGAGGTACTTTTTGACTTTTCCGACAAAAGTACGAAGAATGTTTTTTTTAACTTATACGGCATGAATGGATTTTTAAAACATTATTTAAAAGAAGCTTCCTTTACAGGTTTTCAAGTTTATTTTTAATCAACTTCTTTTAGTTTGTAATTGTACGACATGTTAAGAAAGGAAAAGTGTTTTTGAAGCAGAAAGGATATTTTCCTCAAGAATGGAGTTCAAGTGTTTTATCAAAATTATTTTCCATCTAAGATAATAAAGGGTTCTGTTTTTATCCCTATTATTACATTGATTTTATTATGTTTTGATGGAATTATATTTTTATGAATTCCTTTATCTTATATGAATTGTTTTATGATGTCACGATGTTTAAGATTCCTATTTTTATTACATGGGTTATGAAATGATGTATGATTTATGATTTTGTGGCACACATAAGAATGGTATCATTATGATATGGGTGGGACCTATATCTCCCTCCAATGCATTGGGTAAAGATTTTATATCTCATTAGATAGTCATGGATGGAATGGTAGGTTATACCGGTTCAGTGAAACAGGACTGAAACGAGGGTGACTCGGTTCAGAAAGGGACTTTGTCCACTAAGATAGTCTTGGCAATGAGTCTTGACTAACAAGAAATGATTCTCTATGATTATGTGTGTATGCCACAATGTTTCATGTTTTATGTTATGATTATTGGGATTTCATTTCACTACTATGATTTATCCCATGTTATGAAATTATGTTCTCTTTTGCAGGTTAAGATTTCCAAAAATGTTATGTGCTTATGTATATGATGTGATTGATATTTCTTTTGTTTACCCTTACTGAGCATTTGAGCTCACCCTTTTATGTTTTCTTTTCCCCATGATATAAAGAAAGGATTTAGGTAAAAAAAGGAAGATCTTTATGGGAGATGTTGAAGATCTTTCACCAGGATTAGAATATCATATTCCAAGTTTCCAAAGACACTAAACTATTACAATCCTTGTGTGTGTTTTTGTTATGTACTAAGTATTCCGCAAATGTAATGTAATGTCAATGTACGTCAAGCTTCGGGTCTCTACAGTTGGTATCAGAGGAAAGGTTTAGTCAACCTTTGGAAACTAGGACGTGAAAATGTTAGTGAGATCCCTAGAGATATTTCTAAGGTATGTCTAGGGATGTCCCTAAGGATAGGTATACATATAGGATATAGTCCTAGCACTACGGTAACGATCTTAGAATTTAACCTAAGATGTTATATATTGAAGTTACTCCCCATTTATTATGATTTTTTCATCTCACACTATTCTTTTTGGGTTTTGGAAAATGGCTGGAAACAAGATGATTCACGATAATGGAGGATATGATGGACAATGGAATGATATTCTTCATAATCAATAAAATGAAATGGGATTTGGAAGTCCAAACATCATTATTATGCCGAATCAGAAATCTCATAATATGATCAATAAAGTAAAATTTGGTAAGCTTCCTGACTCGGCTAATAAGAGAAATATGGAGTTTCATGATGATCATAGAGGAAAGAAAGTTCAATTTCCCCTATGTAAATCATGTGGGAAGAGGCATCAAGGAGAATGTTTCAAAGGAACTGGAAGATGCTTTGGGTGTGGAAAAGAAGGACACAAAGCCAGTAAGTTCAATGGAAAAGTTTCAGTTAACACCATGGATGAGGTTAATGGTATTGCTACGACATCAACAATGGTTAAATGTTTTAAATGTGGAATGTACGGGCATTATGAAAACCAATGCCCTAAGGGAATGTCTCATGAAGAGAATCGGTATGGTCGTATGGGTAGTATTTTTATTGATGATGATGAAGAGACTACAAATGATATGTGAGATGAAAGAATTGTTGAAGCTCGGTCAATGGTTTAAGAAGGTAGTGGAATGATTACATGTTTATCATGTGTAATGTTGTACTATAGAATAAAAAGACATCTAAGGATTGTTACACTGTTGTCTTTCCTTAAGTTTTGAAAGTTTATGATGAATGGTATGAGTAACAATGAAAGGTTATTCAGATATTTTTTTGAAAGTGGATGATATGCACATAATGAATTGATAAAGATAAAATGAAATGTTTGACAGTATTCATGAGCTCGTGATTGATATAAGGACTAAGTGATATCATGGTTTGAGTATATAGAATTTTTGGATTTTGGTATGTGGAAAGAGTTAACTTTTGACAGCATTCATGTTTTCACTAAGGTTTAATTAGTATTCATTTTTCAAGAGAATACATGATTAAGGTATTCACATGATTGGAATGTGACCAACAAGACATATCTTATGATATATGGGGATCAACGATGGTATTAAATCTCTGGTAATTGTTTTCACTATATTATGAGAGTGGACTGCAGTATTATGGATAAGCCTAAAGATTGGAATGGATTATGTTGGACATAAGTTAGTATTTTTTAAGGATAAAACTTTTTGGATATTGTTGATGGGATGTTATAGTAATATAGCTTTAGAAAAAGGACAACCTGCAGGACGGGCGACAGCCCATCGCGTCGGACAAGGCTGTGGGAATCGAACCCACAACTGAAGTGCGACTGGCCTTTATCGCCTACCACTGGCCTACAGGAAGTCCCTGGTTAGTAGAAACTTGTTTTATTTTATTAAGCGGTATGATATATGAAGTATAAGTTCATTTTTGGAACCATATACGATTAACCATAAGATGGACTTATAACTTTTGCTAACCTTTTGTTTGAAAGAGATGGAATGACCCATCATTCTATCACATGATCTGCTAACACTTCATGAATAACAAATTAAACTTCATTTATTTAAGAGATGAAGTGGAAATTGTTTAAGTCACGAACAACAGTGAGATTGTACCAAAATAAAGTAAGTATTTATTCTAATTCAAATTCTTCAACTTTAGGGAAACGATTTTGAAAACCAAAAATGTTGTCCTAGTGCTCTTATATCTGATTAATCAGATGGTACCTTAGATCGTCACAAATTTATGGATTTGTGATTGTTGGATTTTCCATAGCCATGTTCTCTACCACTCTCCATCAGAACATGATGGTTAGATTTTTCTTCCATATCCATATTTTCACCGATGTGGAAACCTAGTGATTAGTTTATTTGGGTAACCGTTACGTTTCATACTTTTGTTTTTAAAGATTGGTTTTGGTATTCCTTTTTACAATGTGGGTTTCGATTAATGAAACTTTCAAATAGTAAACCATTTATAACCCCGACGAATTTCGAGGGTGAAATTCATTTTAAGGGGGGTAGAATGTAACACCCCGAGATTTTATGAAAAATATTCTTTTTAATTTCATTAATGTCTTGTGTTATACGCTACACCAAAAGGATCTTTCACAACACACATCTCTGACCTGGCTTGAATTACACGCAATCGCGACCTTCCACGATAGCGTGTGTTGTACGCAACACCAAGTTTCGCTAAACAACGATATGTTATTAAGATATTATTAAAACTAGCCGTTATAAATAGTAATAACCACTTTTTGAAATTTTGTAAATTTTATTTTTCAAAATAGACTTCATTTTTGGATTCGGAATATCGAAATTAGCTTAGGGTGAAATTTTGGTGATTTTCGGATAACTTTCATATTTTGATGAATAGTGAAAATTACTAAATTTTAATTAAAAACAACTTTTTCAATCGAAATAATTAATAGTGATAAATTATTAATTTGAGTGGTTTTAAATTATATTTAGAATATATTTTTACAATTTAATACAATGATGGTCATTGGATGTAATTTTACATTTAAACCACTTATAAACAAGTTTCAATCTTTTGATAGTTATTATCTCTTAAAAACACGCTATTTGTTTTGACGACGGGAATTAATTTTTAAATTAGTTAATGCAACTGATATGTTTTGAATTTGGTAAAATAGACATCATTTTTGATTTCATAATATCAAATATATCTTAGGCCTAATTTTTGGTATTTTTCTGAAAACTTTCAATTTTTGATGAATAGTGAAACCACTAAGTGGTAGTTAAAAAAACTGAATTGTTCATAAAATTTAATTTTACCGCTTCTGTGAGTGGAATTTCAAAAATCCGAGAGATACGGTTGATGTTAGTAAGTAAAATGTGGTTCAATGAGATGAAAATAATTTTTTGGTGAATAGTAACTTTTTACTTTTTTTTACCACGGTTAAAAGTAAATAGGGTAATTAAGGGTAGAAATGATATTATTATTACCCTAACACATGTCCTAATTCTATTGGACAAGTTTAATTCGACCAAAAACAAACTTAGGAATAAAATATGACCATTTAGGCCCACATGGATTAGATTAGGACATTTATTATTAATTTATTTAAAGAAGGGTTAAAAGAGTTAAAATCAAAGTTTATTTACTAAAACATTTTTAATATGGGGTTATACATAAGAAAAATTCAACTATAAATATTCATTAGAAATATAAAAAGAATTAATACATAATGGTATTTTATTTTTAATTTTTAGACATTAAATAATTTAATATATTTATGACACAACGATGATGCAGTAATTATCTTGTTAATGAAATATTGACATAATTGATGTTATAAATACCCAAATAAATATAATTTGAGACTTTTTATGATTTAAACTAATTTTATAGGTTAATATGACATGTTAGTATTGATTTAATTAACTTTTTTCGAACTTATCATTCTTTTATGATTTTCACAAAAATCAATTACTAAATAGTGTCAAAATTTACATAAAATAGTTTTTAAAACAAATATTATATTATTAATTGTTATTTTATTCCTAAAAATCTAAGGTTCGGCCAAATGACTTAGATAAGCTTATATATATTAATAATAAACAACTTGGGGTTCTTTTGGCTTCTTATAGTAAGTTTATTAACCTTATAGTGTAAGAACACAAGAAGACAAGGTAAAAGTAAAATTATTTAACTTAATGTTAAATCTAAATGATAAGGTTAAAATAGGAACCTAAACTTGTCTAAATTCTATTGGATGAGAGTATTTCGACCCATCCCCACCTTATCCTTGAAATAAATCAATTTGGAGCTATTTAAAACCGAACATGACTTTATAATAAAATAATATTTTTAGTTATTCCAAAGGTGCCCCTCTCCTCCCTTATAAAAGGGCACCTCCTCCCTCTCTTCCTCACACAACTTTGAGCCTTCAAGATCGGCCAAACTCTGTCCAATTCTCTTCTCCACTTCCCTAGAAACATCCTAGAGGTTCTTTCCTTCCTCAATGACCAATTTTAGTGCCCTAAGAGGAGGTCTCAAAGAGGCGCTTCAAAGAAGAGGTAATTTTCGTTACCGATTCTTTCACCTTTATTTCTTCTTACACTTCTTCTTCTTAGGTTGTTTCATTATGAAGTAATAACATCAGTATCACTCATATACTGATATGTTATTATAAGTATTAAACAACCCTATTTCACCATCTATCCATCCTACGGAAAATGAAATCACTGCGCGTGCGTACGTACGGAATACCGTCTCCACGCCGTGGTGAAATCTATTTTCCACCACCACCTTACTTGGATGGGTATAATGGTGTAAATAATAACTATATATTATTATTTTAAAGTGATATTGATTTTGAAATAGTATACATACACTCCAATACAGTCCCACAATCATGAGAACGATATCATCGCTCGTTCGTATGTACGGACTACCGTCTCCACGACGCGATGAGATTCATTCTCCACTTTAAACCATTCATGAATGATTATAAAGTATATATAATAATTAATCATGAAATATATGACATAATAATGATACTGTATTTATGTGTATATATATGAATGTCATCTACTTAATTCTGTTCAACTCAATAAGGAAACAAAAACAGCGTTCATGCGTACGTACGGCCTACCGTCTCCATGAACGGTGTATTTCGTTCCATTTACTGATTTATTATATATATTTATATTCTTAATATATGTATATATAAATAATGTTTTATATTCTGGAATTAAGTAATCATGATCTAAGTAATCATATGAATAATTACAAGTCAAAACACGGACGACAAATGAAACAATTTTACCCAAAACGCTCTTTAACATGGAATTTACAAAAGAACGGATAATATAAAGTCATAAGTGAACCATATATGATAACATAACAATGAATATGATTTTTTAATAAGTCAATAACATTATTTAAATCGTTATACAGGAGGTTCGGACACTTACGAAGCAAATCGGACCTAAGGTAGGGGAAAATATCACAATCTCATTTTTATCCGAGATTGTTTATACTTTTGTATTTACTGGGGTGTATTTTATCATCCACATCCATGTTTCCTCAAAATGTAATATTTATATCCTTATACAATAGTTTATATCCAATTTTACCCTTCGGTGAGTTTTTAGTAAAAGATATGAAAGGAATCTTTTGTCGTTTTTCGTACGAGGTACTTTTTGACTTTTCCGACAAAAGTACAAAGAATGTTTTTTTTTAACTTATACGGCATGAATGGATTTTTAAAACATTATTTAAAAGAAGCTTCCTTTAAAAGTTTTCAAGTTTATTTTTAATCAACTTCTTTTAGTTTGTAATTGTACGACATGTTAATAAAGGAAAAGTGTTTTTGAAGCAGAAAGGATATTTTCCTCAAGAATGGAGTTCAAGTGTTTTATCAAAATTATTTTCTATCTAAGATAATAAAGGGTTCTGTTTTTATCCCTATTATTACATTGATTTGATTATGTTGTGATGGAATTATATTTTTATGAATTCCTTTATCTTATATGAATTGTTTTATGATGTCACGATGTTTAAGATTCCCATTTTTATTACATAGGTTATGAAATGATGTATGATTTATGATTTTGTGGCACACATAAGAATGGTATCATTATGATATGGGTGGGACCTATATATCCCTCCAATGCATTGGGTAAAAATTTTATATCTCATGAGATAGACATGGATGGAATGGTAGGTTATACCGGTTCAGTGAAACAGGACTGAAACGAGGGTGACTCGGTTCAGAAAGGGACTTTGTCCACTAAGATAGTCTTGGCAATGAGTCTTGACTAACAAGAAATGATTCTCTATGATTATGTGTGTATGACACAATGTTTCATGTTTTATGTTATGATTATTGGGATTCCATTTCACTACTATGATTTATCCCATGTTATGAAATTATGCTCTCTTTTGCAGGTTAAGATTTCCAAAATGTTATGTGATTATGTATATGATGTGATTGATATTTCTTTTATTTACCCTTACTGAGCATTTGAGCTCACCCTTTTATGTTTTCTTTTCCCCAGGATATAAAGAAAGGATTTAGGTAAAAAAAAGGAAGATCTTTATGGGAGATGTTGAAGATCTTTCACCAGGATTAGAAGATTATATTCCGAGTTTCCAAATACACTAAACTATTATGATCCTTGTGTGTGTTTTTGTTATGTACTAAGTATTCCACAAATGTAATGTAATTTCAATGTACGTCAAGCTTTGGGTCTCTACAGAATACCCATGATGGACATTAAAAAGGTGGGGAGCACATTTTTCTTTTTAGAAGATGCACAGTTTTAGTAGTGGATGCCTAAAGTGGGGAGATGCATCGAGGTATGCGTGTGGGTGTCAAGGTGGACATTGGGGTTGAAAGAACGGGTTGAAGTTGGGCTTACCTATTGAGATAAAAATCCAAATGCTTGTTTGAATCAGTGTCATGGGTTGTTACTTATCTTTCTTAGTGTACCTTGAAGGAAGTGTGAAGGAATGTCAGCAGACTACATGAAGGGTCCCACACATCCATCCAAGAGACACAATACCATCAGGGTGATCATTAACTGACTCACCAAGTCATCCCACTTCATAACTACCTAGGAATAGAGTTTAGTAGAGGTCTCGAGATGCCTCTACTTGCTGGAGATAGTTCGAATCCATGAAGTTTCAATGATGATTGTTTCAGATCATGATGATCACTTTATATCCTAGTTGTGGAAGAGATTACAAAAGGAATTTGCAGAAGTTGTGTAGGTCACCTAGGAGCTAATGAAGTATGTGTAGGGCCATACTATGTTTTGGGTTTTCTAGTGGAGGATACATTTGGAGTTCGAGGAAGGAGACCATGTCTTCCATTGGGTCTCACCTCAACAAGGGTTACAAATATTTATCTGGGGTGGAAAGATCTTTCCAAGGTTAATATCCCCCCTTTAAGGTGATTTGTAGAGTTGGTAAGGTTTCGTACTGTTTGAATATACCCTATAGTGGGACCAAGTACACAGTGTCTTCCATGTGTCGTAATTGATGATATTCATGCAAAATCCTTGCACGTTGTAATTTGGGGCGAGCTGGACATTGAAATTTTAGTGTATTGGGTTAAATGGTGAATGAAGATTTAGGATAGTTTATGGACTATCATTTCCCTTGGTGCATTCTGGGAGGTAGCTCAAGGATCGTAAGAGGAGAACATGGCAGTGGGTGGCTCAGATTCATGCTTGGTTCTCTCACCTTTTGTTCAAGTAAAACTTTTTTGGATTTTTGAGGATGTAAGGACTTGAGGTGGGGAGAATGTAATGACTTAGATTTTCCCAGTTCTATTTTTAGAAAATTATTTGGAAAATTACGAGACCAGGTGCTGATATGACATGTGATTCCTAGGCCTAAAGTTCCTGGAATGATCTGTAAAAAATTGTTTAGTATTTAAATAGTGCATGTGAGTCGTTTTCCTAAAAAAGTGTAATAAACATTAAACGAGTGTCTGAATTATAAATCTTAGGGAACTGTTATGTTTCATATGTAGGTTTTACACTATGAGTGACATAACCTTAGTTGGTGTGGGTCTCTAGTGAGAAAACCTGAAAATGACATAATCGTAAATAAAATTATCAAATAAAATTATTTTATTTTTTCAAATCCTTATAACTCATAAATGGTAACTCGTATTAGAAACCCTAGAGTACTGTTGAGCTCATAAGGATGTTATTTCCTTAAGTGGAGCCTAAACTCGACCAGTGTTGCTTGAGAGAAAAATTTAATTTTTTGGAACTTTTAAAGGAGAATAAGATAAACTTAAAGAAGATCATTTTATTTCCTTTAAACATTTCACAGTGTAGTGACACTATGACATAGTGATGGAGCATCCCATTTTCCTTTCATAAATGAGGCCATGTGGTGACACTGTTTCAAAGAAAAATAGTAACACTAAAACACATTAATTCATTAACGTGTTTCCTTTATTATTTGGGGACAAGGTCCAGTGTTAGATGTGGATGGTAAAAATAAATAAATATAAGGAATTACTGGTTGTGAATGGTTTTAGAAAGCATCAAGGTATATATTATGATTAAACCTTTTCACCATCTATGATGTTGAAATCTGTCAAAATATTACTTTCAATAGCATCCTTTCATGACTATGAAATTTGGAAAATGGATGTCAAAACTACCTTTCTAAATGAGAAGCTGGTTGAATATGACTACACGACTATGCCTAAATGGTTCATTAATTCAAATAATTCCAATAATATATACAATCTATAAAGATCCATATGGGTTGAAGCAAGAATCCTGATCATGGAATTTTCACTTTAATGAGACCCTAAGAGAATTTAGTTTCGTTAATAATGAAAGTGATACCTGTGTCTATAATGAGGTCAATGGGAATTCCATAATTTTCCTCATATTATATGTTTCTAACATATTAATTATGGGAAATAAAGTGAAAGTCCTATAGTCTGTTAAGATGTTGTTAAATTAATGATTCACTATGAAAGACTAAGGTGAAACAGCCTATCTCCTAGTGATAAAAATTTATTGAGATATATATATCAGAGGATGCTTGGGCGATGTCAAAGTACATATTTTGAAAAGGTACTCAAAAGGTATAATATATAAAAATCCATGATATAGTTTTTTAAAATTTCATGTGGTATCAATATCTCTTATAAAATGTGCTCGCAAACACAGTAAGAGATTGAAATAATGGATTGATTCCCTTGTTCTGCAATAGTGGGATATATTATACATGTCATGATATTTATAATGTTTTATTTTTCATTTTATTTAATAAGGATGTGAAGATATCAAGATAATCCAGGAGATTTTCACTGGGCAGTTGTAAAAACTATCCTAATATACTTGAGACATAAAAAGGATATGTTCCTGGTGTATGGAGGAGATAAGGAACTAGTAGTGATGGAATAAACTAAATTTAGTTTCTGGAAAGATAATGATGATATGAAATCATATTCAGGTTATATTTTTTTTCCTGAATGGTGGTGTAGTGAACTGGAGAATCTCGAAAAAACTTATGTTCTCCGACTCTATAGTAGAATTCAAGTTTATAGTGGATTCTAATGAACCTAAGTTGGTATTATGTATACACAATTTTGTCCCATATATTGGTGTTTTTTCCTTGAAATGCAGACCTTGTTCTATTTTATTGTGATAATACTGTAGTAGTGGTGCTTTGTAAGGATCCAAAGTCACTCAAGAGGACCAATAATATACTTATAAAGTTTCATCTCTTAAGAGATTTTACTCAGAGAGGTGATTAAAATGTTAGAAGAGTAGCCATAGAGGGTAATGTAGAAGACCCCATGACTGAATCCACATCTCAATAAAAGAATGATTCTCATGTGAGATCTAGAAGTTTGATAGTTGTTAGCAGTTGGATGTAGTGAAAGTGGGAGTTTTGTGAGTTGGTTCACTAGACCCAACTCATATATGTACATTTATTACTATTACATGCATATAGATTGATATATATATATATGTATGTGTGTGTGTGTGTTTATCTTACCATAATGGTGTTTATAATTATTTTTCTACCATATTTATATGGTAATTTAATTATATTACATATATAATCAAAAGGTTATAGCAGTTCCCTAACTATAATGAGATCCAATAGATACCATGAAAGTAATATTAAATATATGTCCTATGGTCTAAATAAAACATCTTGATAGGACACAGAATATGTGTGACTATTACGTGATGAGAGATCATAAACATTGAGACTTCTTCACATGATATTCACACCTAGTGATATCAAGTATATGATATCATGAAGACAAACCCACCAATAAGAACACCACATGTTTCATGTGTCATTGTTATCTCTTATTTGTAAACATGTGTATTGGTATCCTTACCTGATATTATTACTAGGGTATATCATTCTATTACATAATTGATGAAAGATTAAGACCATTAAATTTATTTCATGGTAATGTAGCATGTGTTGGGTGATCCATTGATGATATGAAATCGATTGAATAGTAAATAAAGAATTTTACTCTTCTGAAAGGAAGTGATATCTTGAGCCCATTTGACCAGGATGATAATACCTTCACTAAATCTATGGATATGGTAGAAGAAGATAAGTTTTTCCAGTGGGGTAATGAATAATAAATCAAGAATTGATGATGACACAAAGTGTGCATCATACTTTATGAGATATCATAAAACAAAGATATTATATTACACGACATGTGTTTGTTGGAAAGGTTGTCATAGACATGATTATTCCTCATCTATTTAGGGAACTAGATGGGTTTCTAGACCACACTTATAGATTGTGAATATTATTCACTGCTTTCAATATAAGGGCCTATAGGGCCACCCACTTAGCATATTAAAAAGTATGTCTTATTCAAATGAATATGTGTATAGGAAATAGTGGGACCCACCATGGTGTCTGAGAGGTGCCTGAGAATAAATGATAGCCAATGAATAAATAAATAAATTATTATTCAAGAATAGATTAATTAGACTTGAATTTATTTATTTAATGTACTTACTAGAATTTAAGTGAATACATGGGAAAATATTTAATGAGTGGATATTATTTTAATATTCAAGGTTTGTTTAATATTTATAGGAATAATGATTAAATTTAATGACTCAATTTTATCTTGTAATATATTTATTATATTAAAAGTAAGCGATGAAAATGTAAATGAAATTTAGGACACAGTTGGTTGGTCATAACATGTCATTTATGAATCATTCAGTGGGAATTACTTATATGGGAACCAAGGAGTGCATTTTAGGTGTTTAATCTTCACTATATAAGCAATAGATAGATCATTTCGAAGGGACTATTCACCCACTCTAAATTAATAGATCCTCTCTCCTCCATCCCAAATCCTAGAGAGAGAAGTACTCATTCCAAGTAATTGATCCAAGATCTCCTTTGCGAATCGAAGGAACGATGTAGTGGTGATCATCAGGATGTCAAAGGTTTCACCAGATCACAATGATAGCCCCCAAATATCAACAATTGACATTCCCATAGACTTTAAAAGAATTTTTGGATGAACTAGAGTGATTCAACCTTGGTTCCTTAGAGTAACAATTTCAAATGATAAGTGGTTGTTGAAAATGACTTAAAATTGAATGAGTTAATTATTTATTTTAATTTTTTCGCTTAAATCAATTCATGTGATATGATCATACTTTTAATAGGGATCTAATTTATGAAATAGATGTTTTTATATTTATCCAGAGATGAAAATTTTTAAATATCTGACTCATCTAGTTCCTCTTCATGCCCTGGTACCTTCAATATATAGTCTTAATCATGCATTCATTATATCTTATTTAATGTTTATATGATTAATACAATTAAATGTGACATATCCAGATCTATTAATTTAAAATATACAATTTATAATTCATTAAATAAATATCTTAAGTGTATTTTTTTGTTTATCCTAATTACATACTGATTATATAAAAGTTTTATGTAGTTAAATAAAATTTACAAATGCTACTTGTTGTACCCCATTATATAGACACTTTCAAAGTGTGTGAAATAGTGAAATACTGGCTAGAAACTTTAGTTATATTAGCTTTCTAGTATCATATGAAAGTGGATTTATAACTACATAAATCCCAAAAACTTTCTAGTTGAGATCACTGACCTACTGGTGGGAGTAGGCAGTGTGCAAGTAGTTCCAGAAGCACTGTGGACTACCCAATGAAGGCTATCAGGTATCTGATGGCATCAGTTCTATAAGGACCCGACCTTATTACATGCATAATCTTGAATTTATTCAAGAAAACACTTCCTTTTACATTGAGGATCTTTTCAAGTTTAGAGATTTATGGAATTGGGACAATACATTCATAACATTACACATTATTACAGAGTGGGTACCATAAAAATAGTTTCCATTTTTTTCAAAATATAAAACATTAAAACTTAAACATGACTCTTTGACAATTCTTCAAGATTTAACATGGCTTCTTTCCTTGTCTTACACATCCATTATCCTATGAAAATCATTTAAAAAATTGGGATGAGCACAAAATCTCAGTAAGGGATGGAAATGAAGGAAAGAGCACATTAGTCCATGAATACTCGTAATGTATGAAAGCATTAACAAAAGTCTTGCTTGTCACTCATATATACTTAGTTTGTGTAACATGAGATTTAAAAAATATCCACACAAAACATGAGAACATAAATATAATAATAGAGGTATCTTGGGGCATTACTTACATAATATTATAACCATTCTTGGCTACCTTATAATCTGTAACCCTCATAGCTACCTTACTTTGTGTAACCATCGTAGTTACACTTGGATTAACCATATGGCCGACCTCCAACATACACATAACCAATGCATTAGAGGGACATATAGGTGCCAACCTTAATTGTAAACAATTCCAAAGAACCAAAACATAATCATACAACCTGAATAATTCTATAAAATCATTTCTTCAGAATTTCATAAAACCGAATTTAAAAAGAGGAGTTTAAAGGAAAATCCGCTTACAGAAATCATATAATTGAAGTGAGACTTAATATAGTAGATGGAATATGATTACACACTATAAATACACATAATTCAACATAACATAAAAAAACCCATCACACAAGAAATTTTAATAGAACATAAATAACGAAGTAGAAGGCTAACCCAACGAATGGAAATCGGGTTAAGAATTCCCTTACCTCGGGTTTGTCATACTTTAAACTTGTTTAAACTTACCGTATAATGGTTAAAAGAGTGTTATTAGTATTTTAAAGAAACATTTTCATGTTTATAACATCTTCTATATTATCATTTCATAACATAATTTCACCCTTTAATTGTTAGTATTTTTCTCCTTACACTGTTTTTGGGTGAGTTCTTTACAGGATTTCCATGATTGGTTCATGGTGAATATTCTTGTCGATTGGAAGTGAAAATCCAGAATTGGAAGGGAGTAGTATTTTACATATATCCAGTAACATAAATTATACCATTTATCATTTTGAATTATTACATGAGGATGACTCATAATTTAAAATATTAATGATGTTCGTTTAGATCATTTTAGTGTTTCTTTGATAATAACGACCTCATTTCACTTTATAAATTATAACCATGTGATAAAAATAATTCAAGAAGCATGGATGAGATATAATACATATATTATAACTTGGTTCAACCATGAAAATGGTTTCATAACCATACTTGATATAGTTAATGAAAATTGAAATCACATCATCCACGATGTCAGTAGTTTGACACATCACAGACAATGTTTTTATTCCTTGAATAAGTGGGAGAGGAGAAAAATAATTATGATGAATTTTCAATGAACAAGAGAAAATCCAAAATATACCTCATTTATGGAGATTTCATTCTTCTTGGGAAATAAGAAATGAATAAAGAATAAGAATAGAATAGAACACAAAATAAAATAATAATTGAGAAATCCCATACAAAAATTCGGCAACCTAACGACTACACAACATGATTTTAGAAAATATTAAAAAGAGAGGGGACAAGGGTCACTCATTCTGAAATGAATCATAATATATATTATATCACAAATATGAAGTAAATAAGAACATGGTATGGAAACTTGAATGTTATACCACATAAAATAGAACTTGAAAGTAAAAAGAAAGAAATTGGGAATTTTCTTACCTAGTAGAGTAACCCTTAGATTTTAAGGTTGGGAACTTGGGGGCTTGAGGAAACCTTGGGAGGACTAATGGGAAGGTATGTAGACCATATATTCATTTATTAGGAATTTGGAATGATTTTAATGAAGGAATGGGTTGGTATTTATAGGAAAAGTAAGGGAATATTTTAATAATTTCCAAGGGACACCTCATGAGTGGTATTTGTAAAACCAGGGGTTTGCGTATGGTATTTGCCCATAGTATAATCCACTTGGGACAAATCACATCTTATTTAACTGTAAAAGAGTCTACAAGATTTATGAAATCATTATTATATCATTAATGATGTCATTAACACATCGAAACAAAAATGTATTTTTTATTATTCATTGAAAAATCAACTGTTTCAAAAAAAATCATAAAATTAACCATAACCATTTATCGACGTGTAGATTTCAAAAATGAAGTCCATTTTTTGAAAATAATTTTCTAAATATTTTTAATTTAATTTTTAAATAAAATCATACTTAATTTAAAAATTAATTTTTTAAAGACTATACCTGCTTTTATATCACATTGAAAAATTAATCAAGATGTCATTATCTTGAAGCCTTAATAAAATAAAATAATAATACAATTTACTATTCATTGGGGTCATATTACTATTCATATTAATATTCATAAGGGTATGTTACTATTCACCAAAAAAAACAAGTTGGTTCCAGTAGACTCCAAATAACATATTGAACACAATTGTAGATGAAAGTTTCTTGAAATTAAAAACATAGAAGTGGAAAAGTTATGTTTTAAAGGCTAGTTATAAATATCTACATTAAAAAAATTTCCATGCATTTCTATTTATTTCTAGAAAAACGCAGGGTGTTACATTATCCCCACCTTCTAGAAATTGTGTCCTCGCAATTTTATTTACTTATTAAACAACTGGGGGTACTTTTCCCTCATAGCATTTTCGGACTCCCATGTTACTGCATCAATGATGTGGTTTCTCCACAAAAACTTTACCTCGTGGATTTCATTATTCCAAAATACATGTTCCCTTCAATCAAAAATTTGAACTGGTTTCTCTTCATAAGAAAGGTTCTCTTCCAGCTGAACAACTTTTGGGCTCAAGACATGTGATGAATCTGGAAAATACTTTCTCAACATTGAAACATGAAAAAAATTGTGTACCTAAAACAAACTCAGAGGAAAAGCTACGCGATATAAAAATGTTACAACTTTCTCCAAGATTTCATAAGGAATGCTGAACCGTGGACTTATCTTCGCTTTCATACTGAAACACATCACAATTTTCTGAGAGATTTTTAAGAAAACATGGTAACCTACCTCAAAAGAGAAGTCTTTACTTCTGTTATCTACATAACTTTTCTGCCTGCTCTAAGATATCCTCATGTGCTGTTGGATCATCCTCACTTTATTAGAAACTTCTTCTACTAATTATGGCCCCATAAACTTTCTTTCACCGACTTCATACCAAAACGCTGGAGTCCGACACCGCTTCCCATACAGGGCCTCAAAAGGTGACATCTGAATACTGGAATGAAAACTATTATTATAAGAAAACTCAACTAAAGAAATATGTTGATACCAACTTCCCTGATAGTCCATTGAACAAGATTGAAGCATATCCTCTAAAGTTTTAATCGTTCGTTCTGACTTCCCATCTGATTGGGGATGAAAAGATTTACTGAAATTTAACTATGTGCCCAACAACTTCTGAAGTCCCTTCCAAAAGTTAGAAGTAAACCTGGAATCTTGGTCAGATACAATATAATGAGGAACTCCATGTAACCTGAAAATATCCTTGAGGTACAATCAAGAAAGATGATCCAAATACATTGTATCTCGAATAGAAATAAAATGTGCAAAAATTATTAGCTGATCAACAATAACCCAAATCGCATTGTTACCTCAAAAAGTATTTGGTAGTCCCACCACAAAGTCCATGTATACATTCTCGCATTTCCACTCTAGCACTGACAAAGGCTGAAGCATACCCTTTGGTAAAGGTCTCTCTGCTTTATCCTATTGACATGTCAAACATTTCGTGGTAAAATCAGCAACATCTCTTTTCATTCCATCCCACTAATAATACTTCTGAAGGTCTCTGTACATCTTAGTACTACCAGGATGAACTGAAAATGGGGAACTATGAGATTCACATAACAATTCTTTATTTAATTGGGAATCACAATGCACACAAAGCCTTTTAAAAAATCTTAAAACACATTATTTATCAAGATTAAATTCTAGAAACTTACACATGTTAACCAATTATACCTTTTTCTGTAGCTCGCAGTATATTTTCTACGCTTTCTTAATTCTATCTGACAATGATGACTGCACTAAAACCTGAAACAAAACAGAGGTATTCTCTACACCAACAACTTCTAAGCCAAAATTCATCAAATAATTAATCAAGGGATCATGTTCTAGACATAACATGGTTAATGTTGCAGGATGTTTTCGACACAAGGAATCTGCCACTTTGTTTGCTTTTCCTGGATGGTAACTGATCATGCAGTCATTATCCTTTATCAGTTCTAGAAATCTTCTCTGCCTCATTTTTAATTCCTTCTGATTGAATATATACTTTAGACATTTATGGTAATTATATATTTGACATTTAGTTCTGTATAAATGATGCCTCTGTATTTTCAAAGAAAAACCACAGATGCCAATTAAAATCATGTGTGGGATAATTTAGCTCATGATGTTTAAGTTGTCTCAAATCATAGGAAATTACATGATCATTCTTCATCAAAACACAACCAAGTACCTTCAAATAATCATCAATGTAGATGACAGACTCACTATTCAGGGAAGGTAAGGTCAAAACTGAAGCATTCACCAATCTCTTCTCCAGTTCTTAAAAACAAACATCACATTCCTCTATCCAAACAAATTTAACCTCTTTCCATGTTAACTTAGTTACCAGGCTAGATAAATGTGCAAAGTTCTTAAAAACCCATCAGTAATAACCTACTAACCAAATAAAACTACAAATCTCTGTAACATTTTTGGGTCTTGACCATTCATCAACTACTTTTGTTTTGGAAGGATCAACTGTTATTCCATCCTTATTTATAATGTGGACAAGAAAAGAAATCTGTTGCATCCAAAAATCACACTTTCTAAATTTTCCATACAGTTTATTTTCTTTTAAAGTTTGCAAAACAAACCTTATATATTTTTTATTCTCCTATTTATTTTAAAAAAAGTACTAGAATTTCATCAATAAATAAAACCACAAATGTATCCAAGAACTTATGAAATAATCTATTCATAAGATTCATGAATACAATAGGTGAATTAGTTAATCCAATCAGAATAACAACAAATTCATAATGCCTATATCTAGTACGAAAGGTTATTTTTTGGATGTTATCCTCCATCATCTTCAGCTGATTGTATCTGTATCTCAAGACAATCTTGGAAAAGTACTGAGCTCCCTGGAGCTGATCAAAAAAGCCATTGATATGAGGAAAAGGATACTTGTTTTTAATAGTGATGTTATTCAAAGCTCTATAATCAATGCAAAGTCTCATGGAACCATGTTTATTTTTAACAAACAAAACATAGGATCCCCATGGTGAAGTTCTAGGACAAATGAAGCCTTTTTCATGCAAATCCTGCAACTGATTTTTCAATTCAAGAAGTTCTATTGGAGACATATGATATGGGGGTTTTGAAATTTTCTTAGAATCAGGAACTTAGTCAATTTTGAATTCAACTTCTCAAACAATTATGAAACTGGGTAAATCATTAGGAAAAACATCAAGGTATTCATTTATAACCCACACATCATTAATTTGAATAGTTCCCTTTTTTCAACAATATGAGAAAGATAACTTTCATTTCCATCTTTCAATAGTTTCTCAACTTCTTGATATGTTATCAATTGTATGGGTTAATTCTTGTATACAAACTGAAACTCTTTCTGAAAAAAAAACTTCATTATCTCTACAGTCAATCTTTGCATGATAATTAGAAAGCTAGTCCATTCCCAGAATAACATCAAACTCGACTAAGGGTAAAACAACAAGGTTTGTAGGTAAAGTCTTTACACAGACCACAATAGAAAGAATCTTATAATTCATCTTTGCTGTAACATTTCCCCCTAGTGTTATAACAACATGTTCGGGTCTCATTTGTTGAGGTGATATTTCCAATTTACCAGAAAATTTCTCAGAGATGAAGAAATGTGTAGACCCCGTATCAAACAAAATTTAGCAAAATATGAGTGAATAATTAGAGTACCTGATACAACTTCATTGGATGTCCCAACATCTGCTGATGTAGTTGCAAAGAATCTCACTACACCTTTCTACTTGTAGTCTGGCTTCTTTGCATCATTCAGATCTCTCTTTGGGTAGGCATTTTCATAATGACCCATTTCACTACATTTAAAACACTTTACAGTCTTAAGAACATTTTCATTAAAATCTCGATCCATATGTACAAACTTATAACATTTAAAACACTTCCCAGTTTTGCTAATACATTCCCCATGTTGTTTCTTGCCACAATTTTCACAAACTGGAAATTGGATTTTCTTACCATCAGATTTCTTTGGTTGATTCTTACCCATTTCTTGCCAACTGGACATCTTTTTCTCTTTGTTTCCAAAATGCACGTGATCATCAGCAAAATCCATCTCTAACTGCTTAGAACATCGATCAAGTTTCTCATTACTTATGAATTCACGGGAGGCCAACACCCTTTGATACCTTGGCTTCATTCCTGAGTAAAAGCGGTTGATTTTTCTATCAAGATTCAGAATATGATTTAGAGCATACCTCACCAATATGGTGAAGTTTGCTTCATACACAGCCACTGAATCTTTCTTCTTTTATTTAAATTCATGTAATTTCTTCTCCATTCTAAGTCGCACCACCTTAGGAAAATATTTTTCAAGGAAAAGACTTTTAAATTCATCCCACTCTAAGGTATCCAAATCCTCTCTATCCTTGATATTCCTTACCATTAACCACAACTGATCAGCTTCCCCTTCAAAACGATAAATGGAAAGAATTAACTTTTGATTTTCCAAACATCCCATAACATCGAATATCTTTTCAAGGGCTTTGATCCATCCTTCAGCTGCTACTGGGTCAGAAGATCCATTGAATTCAGGAGGATTTTGTCTCATAAAATGTTCAACTATTGTCATGTTCCATTATGGTACCTATATTGGTTCTCTTGCATGGATGCCACCACCATTTATTGCCTGCCTTAGCTGAGCCATTACGGTCACAAACTGCCCGGTTCCAATCCCTACCATTTCTGGCTATAGTTTTGGAAAGATGTCATTCTTTCGATGCCTCTCCTCTTCAGCATCCTTGTTCCTTATACAGACAACCATTCTGAACAAACATATCATATATGAAGCAGCATGGTAATATTTAAATGCTATATGATTTCAAATTAAACATAGAGTGAAAATCACTTATGGTATTCTATTAACATCACCATTACCCCTAAAGTTATCTAAACCATCTTTTGATAGCAACTATAAGGACCAGACCTTATTACATACATAATCTTGAATTTAGTCAAGAAAACACTTCCTTTTACATTGACGATCATTTCATGTTTAAAGATTTAGGGAATTGGGACAATACATTCATCACATTATGCATTATTACAGAGTAAATACCATAAAAATAGTTTCTATTTTTTTCAAAATATATAGCATTAAAACTTAATCATGACTCCTTGACAATTATTTAACATTTAACATGGCTTCCTTTCTTGTCTTACACATCCATTAACCTGTGAAAATCATTTAAAAAATTGGGATGAGCACAAAATCTTAGTAAGGGATGGAAATGAAGGAAATAGCACATTAGTCCATGAATACTCGTAATGTATGAAAGCATTTAGAAAAGACATGCTTATCACCCATATATAATTACTTTGTGTAACATGAGATTTACACAAGATCCACACAAAACATGATAACATAAATATAATCATAGAGGTATATTGGGGAATTACTTACATAATATGATAAACATTCTTGGTAACCTTATAATCTGTAACACTCACAACTACCTTTCTTTGTGTAACCATCATATTTACACTTGGAGTAACCATATGGCCGATCTACAACATACGCATACCCAATGCATTGGAGGGAAACATAGGTCACAACCTCTATTATAAATAATGACCAAGAACCAAAACATAATCATACAACATGAATAATTCCATAAAAGCATCTATTTACAATTTTGTAAAACTGAATTAAAAAAAAGGATTTTAAAGGAAAATACCCTTATGTAAATCATATAATTGAAGTGAGACTTAATAGAGTGGATGGAATATGATTAAACACTATAAATACACATAATTCAACATAATAGAAACAAAACCCATCACAAAAAAAAAATTTAATAGAACATAAATAACAAAGTAGAAAGTCAACCCAATGAATGGAAATCGGGTTAAGGATTCCCTTACCTCGGGTTTGTCTTACTTCAAACTTGTTTAAACTTCATGTATAATGGTTAAAATAGTGTTATTAGTATTTTATAGAAACATGTTCATGATTATAACATATTCTATATTATCATTTCCTAACATCATTTCACCCTTTAGTTGTTAGTATTTTTCTCCTTGCATTGTTTTTGGGTGAGTTCTTTTCATGATTTCCATGATTGGTTCATGGTGGATATTCTTGTCGATTGGAAGTGAAAATACAGAATTGGAATGGAGTAGTATTTTACATATATCCATTAATATAACTTATACCATTTATCCTTTTGAATTCTTACATGAGGATGATTCATAAGTTAAAACATTACTGATGTTCATTTAGATCATTTTAGTGGTTCTTTGATAATAACAACCTCATTTCATTTTATAAATTAAAACCATGTGTTAAAAATAATTCTAGAACCATGGATGAGATATAATACATATATTATAAGTTGGTTAAACCATATTTGTTTTCATAACCATACTTGAAATAGTTAATGAAAATTGAAATCACATCATCCACGATGTCAGTAGTTTGACACATCACGGACAATGTTTTTATTCCTTGAATAAGTGGGAGATGAGAAAAATAATGATGATGAATTTTCCATGAACAAGAGAAAATCCAGAATATACATAATTTAGGGAGATTTCATTCTTCTTGGGTAAGAAGAGATGAAGAAACAATAATAAAAGAATGGATATCAAAACAAAATAATAATTGAGAAATCCCTTACAAAAATTCGGCAGTCTAACGGCTACGCAACATGGTTTTAGAAAATATTAAAAAGAGAGGGGACAAGGGTAAAACATACAAAAATGAATCATAATATATAGTATATCATTAATATGTAGGAAATAAGAACATGGTATAGAAACTTGAAAGATACACCACATAAAAGAGAACTTGAATAGAAATAGAAAGAAATTGAGAATTTTCTTACCTTGTAGTGTAACCCTTAGAACATGAAGGTTGGGACCTTGGGGGCTTGAGGAAACCTTGGGAGGACTACTAGGAAGTGATGGAGTCTAGAGCATAATTTAGGAGGAATTTAGAATAAATTTAATGAAGTAATGGGTTGGTATTTATAGGAAAAGTAAGGGAATATTTTAATAATTTCCAAGGGACACCTCATGAGTGGTATTTGCGAAACCATGTGCTTGAACATGGTATTTTCCCATGGTATAAGACACTTTATACACCTCACATATTATTTAACTATACAAAAGTATACAAGGTTTATGAAATCATTATTATATCATTAATGATGTCATTAACACACCGAAACTAAAAACTGTATTTTTTTATTCACTGAAAAATCAACTGTTTCAGAAAAATTCCCAAAATTCACCCTAACCATTTATCAACATATATATTTCAAAAATGAAGTCTATTTTTTGAAAATAAATTTCTAAATATTTTCAATTTAATTTTTAAATTAAATCATACTTAATTAAAAAATTAATTATTTAAAAACTATTACCACTTTTATATCACATTGAAAAATTAATCAAGATGTTTTTATCTTAAATCCTTAAGAAAATAAAATAATAATACAATTTACTATTCATTAGGGTCATGTTACTATTCATAAGGGTATGTTACTATTCACAAAAAAACAAGTTGGTTCCAATAGACTCCAAATAACAAATTGAACACAATTGTAGACGATAGTTTCTTGAAATTCAAAACATAAAAGTGGAAAAGTTATGTTTTAAAGGCTAGTAATAAATATCTACATTAAAAAAAAGTTCCATGCATTTCTATTTATTTTAAAAAAAACTTGGGGTGTTACAAGTTCTTCTAGTTCAAGGGATAATTAATATTAGTCATAAAGTATCTAGTTCGGGGATTCAATATTGTGGATCGACCCCTTGGACCCCATACACCTATGGAGACTATATATAGAAGTTTTTGGAGTCATGTAACTTCATAAAAATATTGTGTTCATCAAATGAAACTCTCCTCAATCTTCCATGACTTCTCAATATCCAGAAGAGCTTAAAAATTCCATCTTTCTATTACAATTCTAAAGAAGAACAATGTGAATATTTTATGTGGTAATTTTGAACATTTTATGGAACCATAGTAAGGTGTTATCTGCATCAACTATTTTAAAGTAACATTAAGATTCATTTGGTTTATTCTTTATTTGTTCCTTTTTTTTTGTTTCTTTAACTTCTCTTGATCCTTTGTTTCATTGTTATATAACCCCTTATCTCTATCTCTATCACACTTTTATTTTCACTCGCTCACCTTCTATAAATTTCTTATCATTTGGTAGGAGTATAGGCCACATTATAAGGGGGTTTCCAAAAGATAAAACATATATTTTCCCCTCCTTATCATCATTGATTTCTTACATTCCCATTCAAAAGTAATAGGTTATTTGTTTGGTTCTTGGTTACCATTAAAAACAAGGTTTCATGGTTTCTTGGGTTTTTCATTAAAAAAATTAATCCTTTGGTTCTTGGTCCCATTAAAATCAAGGGGTTATATACCCTCTCAATAACTATTAAGTGGAGGAGACATAGGGGCACCTTTTTGTGCTATTTTTGAACTCCCTTATCAGAGTGTTCCTTGTCTATTTACTTTCTACATAGCTTTATCATAATTTCATTATCTTAATTTATGATATTATTTACTGTTATATTATCTATTTATTTTATTATATGGATTTATATTTTATAGCATCAATTTATTTATTCTTTTTTTAAAGGTAATTCGTCCCCCTTTTTCAATTTCTCTGACCCAAGAATTTGTATCAAAGAAAAACTTTATTTTTATTTAAAATATCATTTTCAAAAATCGTTTTTTATTTTAAAAATATTTATTGATTTCGAAAAATATTTTATTATGGTATCTCGTTCTTATTTACATCATCATATTTTTGATGGCACTAATTATTTATATTGTAAAATTTTCATGTCCTTTCTTTGAAAGTTCCATTTTGATAATCTCAATGGGGTATATGTTTTTGATAATTGTAAAAGTTAAAATAATGTTCATTTTAAATGATGTTTCATCAATAGGGATAACTTTGTTTCAAAGTATCACAAATGGGGAGATGTGGTTTCTTGTAAATTTGTAAAATCCTTACTTTTTGTGTCTTCTCACTTCCTCAACCCAATTTTTAAATAAAGTGATTATGATCATCAAAAGGAGTATATTTTTATAAACCATATTTTAATTTATTTAATTATCACAAACAATTTAATTTTTCCAACTCATTTCATGTCTTTTATTGTGTATTTTGTGTGTTTATATTAATTTATGATGGAAGGAAGTCATATAGCCTAATAGTAGATTCAAAACAAGCTTATGGGGATAATTTTAAAGTGTGGGAAGTAGTAAAACAATGGATAACTAGTTTTGTGTTGTTGACTAGATAGTAACATATGGAAATGGATCTACAACTCCATAGTTCTCATCAACAATCCAATGGAGCTCATCAGCAATCTGGTGGGAGTAGGAGGTGTGCATGTAGTTCCAGTAGCACCACCAACTACCCAGTGGAGGTTATTGAGAATTTGATGGCATATTTATTACTTGTATATGGGAGGATTAATGGAATTCATAAAGTGTATAGTTAGGGTATTTAATATAGTGTTTTTAACCCTTGGACCCCAACACCTAATGGAGGCTATATGAGGAGGTTTTGGGAGGCTTAAAAAATCATCAAAATATTGTGTACCTTAACTAAAACACTCCTTGATATTTCATGGATTATCAATATCTAAAATATATTAAAATAACCATATTAATTTTATAATTCCAAAGAATAGAAACATGAACATTTAATGTGATAATTGTGAACAATGAAGGGAACCATCCTAAGGTGTGATCTTCATCCACTATCATCAAGCACTATCAAGCTTCATTTCATTCATTCTTTATTTGTTCTTTCTTATTATTAGTTCATTTTATATTGAGAATTTGATTCTTTATTGGATATCCCCTAAGATCCCTCTCCCTATTTTTAATTTTATCTCTCTCACCTTTTATCTATTTCTCATATTATAGTGAGTGTAGAGAACAAATTTTAAAATTTTAATGGTTTTTTCAAAAGTAAAACCATATCTTTTCTCCCTCTTTCTCATAATTAGTTTCTTACTTACCTATTCAAAAGGGATTCTTTGTTTGGTTTTTAGTTCCTATTAAAACCAAAATTTATTGGTCTCTTATATTTCACTTTAAAAATTATGGGAATTCTTTGTTTCATGATTCCCTTTAAAATCAAGGGGTTATATAAACTCTTAATACTTACTGAGTAGAGGATACTTCTGGGCCCTTGTGTGTGCTATTGTTGAACTACATTATCAAAGTGTGCCTTGTATATTTACTTTATGTATTTATTTTCCACATTACATTCACATAATTTACTTATCTTAATTTCTTATATGATTTACATTGTCATTATTGTTTTCTTATATTATACCAATATATCATTTATAACATCCATTTATTTATTCTATTAAAAAATTTAAATTCACCCCCTCTTTCCATTTTTCTGACCTAACACTGCCTTTCTGATTTTTTTGTTCTAATATATTTTAAATTTATATTATATTTGAAACTAGTCATGTTACAATGTTTTTAGATATATGTTTTAGTTATGAAATTAAAAATATACATTGTATTCCCAAATTAACATCTCTTATATAATCCCTATTATTATATGTAGTCTATGTAATCTATATGTTTTTTTACCCATTTTATATTCATTACATTAAATTGATACTACATGTTTATATTTTTTACTATGTAATTTCTAACTACATTAATTTATAAACTGCTAGTTGTTACTTAATGAATAAAGAATAGGGGTGTAGTTTAGGGATTAGACTGCGTGCATACAAATTCCTAAAAATCTTCATATAGTTTATTTCATTTTATAAATTTTTTATTCATGAGATATTGAAGTTATAATATATTCATAAATTATTTAATATTTGATATAATTGAGGTCAAAATCTATTTAGATATATGTTTTAGATGTTAAATTTAAAATGTACACTGAAATACCATATTTATGTGTTGAATATAAGTCCTTATTTTTTAATTTTTATAGACCAAATATCACATTAGGTAAGAGATGTATACATTTTTTTTATATAGTAAATGATATCTACTCAAGTTGATTGAATAAATATTCCTCAAAAACTATTTATAGTTAAACTGATTGAATAATGATTATGACTAAATATTACTTACTATACTAATTTCATATTCATTGTATCCATTTTATTATTTCATTAAACACTATAAAAAATCCTTTTTAGTATTGTACCATGAGTTTTTTTCTATAAAATAAACCTAAATTATATATTAACTTAAAAAATTATGTCCTAAGTTACAATTTGTTTATTATTTTCTAATTACATACTATATTATCCTTTCACTTTTTTGGATATCATAATAATATTTCTAATTTATTTTTTTCATTTATTTATTCATTTATAATTGTGTTTATGCAGTCCAAAGCGTGGATTTAATTTCCTACTAAATTACATGCCTATTGTAGTTTTCAAATTTGAATGACATAATGATAATGTTAAATCCCAATATCCAAACAGTGGAATCCTTTTGAATATGGTGTTTTATCTTTAAACTTATCTCAATTTTACTCTTTCTATTTTATATTTATTTTTATATAAGTTCTCATTACAATATGTATTAATAAAATTAAGTTGTTGTTGACTCACAAACATCAAATCACTATATAATAATATGAAAACACTTAATATTTGTTTGGATTCTATTAAGATGTATCTAAATATTTGATTTATATCATTGCAGCATTCTGTTTAGAAATATTCTTGACTAAAGTACCCTCCAAAATTATTTTTAGGGGATGGTTATTGAGATAATAATTGAAATAAATAAATTACATGAGTATTGGAGAATATTTTTTATATTTTATGAAAATGTATGAATCAGATATAGAGGATAATTATAGTTCTATTATGATCTTATATATGATTTATAATATTATAGGCAGAGTTTATTTTCTTCTAGAGTGGAACATCTCCTCTATTTCATGAATAATAGTGTACTTATCTTCCCTTGATACATTAATGGTTGTCATTACATGTGTAATTTTGAACTTATAAAGTTTATATGGATGGAAATATGAAATTATATATGGTTAGAGAGTTTTATTCATTGTAACAATATGTTCTCTTTATATAAAAATAGTGAAAAAATTAATTATCATATATATTTTCTAATCTTCGATAACTGCTATTAGATTATTTTGTAATGAATATTATATTCCAATTACTTATTTTCTAGATATATTATTTGATATTTAATTTTCTTAAAACTATTGTTGTTTACTATATCTACTCTCTCAAACTTTAATTTTAATATATTTTTATTTTTCATTCATTTTTACCTTCCTCATAACAAATCCAAATCATCTTTTGGTATTTCCTTTTCATCACCATTCTCTTTTCATTCAATTTCTCAATATCACTTTTCATATTCTAGAATTTGTTAATATGTATGACTTGCATAAAAGTTATCCATATTTTTATTTCTTATTAGATTCATTCTAACTCCATAGAAGGTCATTAAACTTAGTTACTATGACTTTAATCAATGCATGTTTTGATATATTTGAATACGAGTCTTTAAATAACAAACTAAATGTTACATTTTTTGTTTGGATTCATCTTTTTTCTATTAATTTTATTTATCCATCATTAGTTTTGATTCATTTATTTTTTATTAATTTTATTTATCATAATATGGTTCTAATAGAATATGGTATGTTTCATGTGGTGGAACCAAGAATATCAAAGACTCATCTTCAAGTATAATGTAATTATTTATTTTCTCTTATTTATTTTCACAATATTCATGAATAGATTACTGCTTGTATAAATGTTTAGTTACTTGATAATAATGTGTAGTTTTATATAGGGTTTGTTATTAAACCTTAAAAAACATAAACTTGAGTATTATGCTCTCTAATTTAGAGTTTATCTAGCTACAAGTTATTGTACTAGACTATATTTCTAGTGTTGAATTGTTTTTTTCCCATTGGGTATAAATGATGGATTATTTTATAATTTATATATTATTTGACAACATTTTATTCCACTATTTTATTAGATTAAATCTATAATATCCATAGACCTCCATCATACATTAGATCTCATGGACCAATCACATTTCCTCAGACATCTCACCTCATCATCAACATACAGTCCTCATTATAAATAGAATGAAAAGGTAAGTTACATACTTCTAATGTATGTTTATTAGTGATTTTACAACGTGGGAACTATTTCTCAACATGGTACATGGATGAATATAAAAACTAATTATCTTTAATTGGGTTAACCATATAATTTTTAATAATGTTTTATATTAACTTGGCTTCATGAAATTAATATATAAATAGATTTGTGACACAAGAATGATGCATGCATGAGACAATGTAGATATGATGCAAGCCTGGTGTTGTAGGTAAGATGTGAGCATCTGATGATGCTGGCATGATGTTGGATTGGTGATGCGGGAAAATGATGCTAGAATGATGCTGAACTGGGCCTTTAGGCCCTTAATTAGGCCTTTGAGACATGTAATGAGATTCATTCCCACTAGGCCTTCATGAAATCTATATAAATAAATAAGGCTTGATGGGTGGGTATCACCTTAGGGGGGTTTATAGCCTACCTTTTCAGAACGTGTTTGAGGTGTGTGTATGTTTGATGTAATTATAAGTATAAAATTTAATGAAGTATAGGGATTACAAGATAATGAGTTGGATTTATACTCCAATAGTAGTCAACTACATGTTAGAAAAGTTTTCTATCAGTATACACTATTTTTAATTTCAAAATATTCATTCACTCTTTTTATAATTATTTATTTCATATAAAAACATAAGGTTCAAAATTTGATTGATATAAATCATATGATAACATATGCTAGGGGGTCAAAACTAGAAAATGACGAAAAATTGATATGAAATCATAGAAAAATAACCATGGAGTGATTTTTGAAATTTTAGATCATAATGAATTTCAATATGATGTGTCATTTTTTTGGAATGACTGGAAACACAATTTCAATGTTTTAAAAACACTAAAACTTGCATGTAACTGCCAAAACCCAAACAAACAACCTATGAATGTTGTAAAATAATATGAAAACCATATTTCATTTATTTTTTATGTTCATGAGAAGAAAACAAATTAATAGAATTGTGGTTTTCTCCAAAAAATTGAATAACCAGTTCTTAACAGTTTGGTGACCTTTAAAAACATGCGTCTAGGGGTTAAGACCAATTAAACAACCTTAGATTTTTTTTTGAAATCATACAACAACAACTATAGAGTGTTGTTTTTGAAATTTTGGAGTGGGAAAAATGTCAATATAATTCTTTATTTTGTTCGGATGACTAGAAGTTCCCTTTTAGTGTTTTAAAAATGCTAAAATGTGTGTGTAATGGTTAAAACCACAACAAAAAACTTCCAAATGATGTAAAATCATAGAAAAACACTCTATGTATTATTTTTGATGTTTAAAAGAAGATATAAAATCAAAAGACGATATAAAATCAATTAAACATGTAATGTAATTAAGTAAGTGGGTTTTAATGGTTTATAGGTATTTAAAAATATGAATCAGAGGGTCAAAACCAACAGAATGACCTTCAATTACCGTGAAATAATGTGAAAAAAGATATATATTGATTTGTAAAATTTTGGAGTTAATGATACATTAATACAACACATTATTTTTTTGGATGGATAGAAACACACTTTAGTGTTATAAAAACACTAAAATGCACGTGTAATAGTTATAACAAAATCAAATGGACTTTGAATGACATGAAATCATAGAAAAACTATATTTTTATTATTTTTATGTGTATGAGTAGAATAAATATCAATAGAGTTCATGGTGTGATCAGGCATATTGAATAAGTTATTTTTAATGGTTTGACATCCTTTAATAACATGTGTATAAGGGTACAAACCAAGAAAGTGACATCTAATTTCTATGAAATCATACATAAGAAACCATATTGTTATTTGTGAAATGTTAGAGTTGGAAACATGTCAATATGATGTTTCATTTTCTTAGGATTATTTAAAATGCACATTTAGTGTTTTAAAAACCCTAAAACATACATGTAATAGTCAAAACTAAAGAAAATGACCATTTAATTATGTAAAACCATAATAAAATCTTATTTTTATTATTTTTTATATGTATGAGTAGAAATAATGTTTATTAGACAAGAAGTGTTCTCAGACGGACCAAAAAAATAGTTTTTAACGGTTTGATCACCTTTAAAAAGGTGCATCAAGGGTTAAAAACCATGTAAATGAAATTTTATTTCCATGAAAACATAAAAAAACAACATCGAGTTATTTTTGAAATTTTGGAGTAGACATAACATCAATTTGATTCATAATTTTATGGGGACGACATAACGAACACTTTTAGTGTTTTAAAAACACTAAAACATGTGTTTAATGGTCAAAACTAGAGAAAATATTGATTAATGATTTGAAATATTAGGATAATCATATTTATATTATTTAAGTTGTAAAAAATAGAAAATAAGTCAATAGAGCATGTGGTGTGATCAAACTGACTGGATAAGTAGTTTTTAATGGTTTGGTGACATTTAAAAACATACATCAGGTGGTCAAAACCAAGAAAATTACATCCGGTCATCATTAAATCATTTTAAAGCAACCAATGAGTGATTTTTGAATTCTTAGAGAAGATATAATGTCAATCTAACATGTCATTTTCTCAGAATGAACAAAAACACAACTTTTGTGTTTTAAAAATAATAAAACATGCATGTAATGGTCAAAACTAGAGAAAAAACCTATGAATTATTTGAAATCACAGGTTATCCATATTTTTATTATTTTGACATGAATGAGTAGCTTACACAACAATTATATGTGTAGTGTGCTTAGAAATATAGAATAATCTATTTTTAATGTTTTGACGACCTTTAAAAACTTTCTTTAGGGGGTCAAAGCAAAGAAAATGACCTATAATTACTATGGAATCATAATAAAACAACCATAATGTTATTTTTGAATTGTTTTATATATTTAATGTCAATCCAATGTATCGTTTGCTCAGGATGACCAAAAACACACCTTTAGTGTTTTAAAAACACCGAAATATGTGTGTAATCATCAAAACCAAATAAAAAAACCTTCAAATGATGTAAAATCATAGGAAACCCATATTTTTATTATCTCTGATGTTTAATAGGAGACAAACCATCTATTAGATGACTGTTGTGCTTAAA
Source organism: Viscum album (assembly GCA_963277665.1). NCBI lineage: Eukaryota > Viridiplantae > Streptophyta > Magnoliopsida > Santalales > Viscaceae > Viscum > Viscum album. The sequence goes on along the minus strand of OY728139.1, from coordinate 759,979,857 downwards.
TGATCTGAATTTAAAGTTTTTAACAGTTTGATGACCTCTAAAAATGTGTGTTAGGACGTAAAAACCAATCAAACACCCCCTAAATCTATTCATTATAAGTAAATTGATTTGAAAAAAATAATGGATTTATTAGGTAAGGATATTATAATTTCATTGATGGGAATTTAAGCATAAACAATCCGGATTAAAACAAGATTGAAACATAAATCCATTACATCAAGTGTCATCATTCCTTATTCATGTTCAAACCACATATATAATAAATATAGATTTATTATCTATCATGCCATTTATTATTTATTAATTACATATTATATCTAGTTTATTAATTATTTGTTATTAAAATAACTATTCTGGGTGATTAATCTATGTTTTTCAAGCATGATTCAGTTAGGCAGTCGCATTCCTTACACTTTTATCTTGGTTAAATAATTTATTTAATGTTAATAATGTTATAAATATCATATATATTCATTATATATATATATATATTAATCCATAAAATTTATAGATAGAAAAATGGAGTACACCATTCATGGAGACGGTAGACCATATGTATGCATGAACGATGTTTTCATCTTTTAACGAATGGAAAAAAGGTAAATAATAATACAACATTCTAGAATAATTATTATATCATGAAAATAATATATATTCATAAAATACATCCTTATTAACATCCATGTAAATTTATGTCTAAAATTAAATCACAGCGCTTCATAGAGGTGTTAGTTTACACGTACACATGAGCTACGTTATCATTATACAATGGTTTGGAAGGTAAGAATTTAGATATAAAATTTTCATTAAATAATAAAAATTATTTTATAAATATAATATATAAACATTAAAACCATCATAATAACCATCCATTAAATATGGCGACGAGAAATGAATTGTATCACTACATGGAGACGGTAAGTCGTACGTTTGCATGAGCATCACTTTTTCTTCCCATTTGATGAGAAAGATGGTGGATAATTGTGGTTTCATAATCATAATAAAATATTAGTAAATTTATGATATTTAATTTATTATTTAATGATACAAATATATATTTAGAGGTTCGAAAAGAATAATTTTAAAGGAAGTGATCAGTTAAGTCGATTACCTCTTCTTTGAAACAACTCCTTTAGATGTCTTCTTAAGGACCCTAGAGTGGGTATTTTTGGAATAATATAACCTCTATAATTTTTATATGGTAGTTGAGAAGATAATATTATTGGTTTTGGTTGAGCTTATTTATTTCTTGTGAATAAGAGAAAAGAGGGGTTCACTTTTATAATTGATGGGAGGTTCACTCTTGGGACTTTTTTGAAAATGTAAATATAATAAATTCATTATATATAAAAATGATTCTAAATGGATTGTTATTCAAAGATAAAGTAATATGTAGTCTAAATAACATCAATAAATTTAATTTTTATGGGTTTAAGTGGTGTTTTTAACCTTATCTTTGGGATTACCCATCAGTTAACCTATTTTAACCTTTACCATGGTAACATCCTTAACACTTTTAAAGGGTTATAATTTCACATATAAGTTGATTACAATCTCATAAATTTTCAATTTATGACATTTTAGACCATATAATATGAATATTTACTTATTTAATAATTTTTATTATTTTGAAATAATTTGATGAAATATAATTTTGATAAAATATCATTAATGTCAATTATGACAATATTCATTTAATTTGACTTAAAATATATAAATATAAAGTTTTAATTAGAATATAATCCTATAACACAACACTAATATATTGTAATAATCTATAAAATTCATGTAATACTATAAATCTTCCTAATTGTATTACTTTTAATAATTTTAAAATCATATTTTTATTTTACTATTAATTGAATAAATAATGTCTCAGCGTTGCATAAGAATTTAAGAGAATTATATAATTTATTAAAATTAGAAATAAATTTCAATAAAAAAAATTAATTTCATTATTCTCAAAATATACATTTATATTCATTAAAAAAATTATTTTTTTCTCTACTTAGACACATAACAGATATTTAAAACTATGAGAATGATATTTTGTATTTTTCTTTTCGTTAAAAACTACATTGGTCAATTTCATGGACAAGTGTCCCTTAAATGATTAAATATTGATCCCTAGTTGATAATTGTATAATATTATTCATAAATTAATTATTAAGAAGAAAAATTGCGACTTTAACATTTTTTTTTGACCTAGTTTAACACGATTTACCCTTTACCGAGGTGTTAAATATTACCATGGTTACTATTCATAATGCCTAAAAATAAAAGGGACCTATTTATAAAAATTGAAACCCATAATTCAAAATATTTAATCAATTTTATCACATCCAATTCATATAATGGTAATAAATTAATTTTATAACATTCATGCAAAATGTGATTAAAACTATTTTTAGAAAAATAAATTTTGAAGAATAAAACGGATTTTATTCTTATACCATGTCTTGAAAAATTATTAGATAATTGATAAAAAAAAATTTGAATATATAATATATTAATTTCATTAAAATAATTCACCAATAGATATAAATTTAATTTTTTAAGATAAAATCATATTGTGCACATAAAAAATATTTTTCAGCAAAACATATCTTTTATTTTCAAATGATTTGTATTTTCATTTCTAGTTAATTTATAACTAATGAATACATTTTATTTATATAAAAAAATATTTTTTTCATAATTTATTTTTTCATATTCATTTCCACCAATCCATTGTCTAGGTGATAATCATTACATTAAAAAATAATACTTTAATAGAATATCATGGTTCATTTAAAATTATTGTTGCCCATAACACAAGCTATCAAAGAAATAAAATTTATTTATAGAGAAATATTTCATATAATATTAAGGTGTTACATTTATCTTCCTATGTTTTTTTGGTTAAATGGGAAGAATATTTATATGGGTAGTATCCATTGATACATGTTTCTATATAAGGTGACCATATATTTATAGAGGGTTATTAAAAGGGGTAAGCTGTGAATTTGACATGGTGCATGTGTGAAATTTTTTACTAGTTTTGTTGATGTGCATGATGTAATTTGTCCTTTAATATGATTCATGGATAAATCTATAAATTTTCGAATATATTTTATGTGATTATGATGGTGTCGATTAAGTATTGATTAAATATGTATTGATTCATAGATGTGATGATGAAGTATTGATTGAATAAGTGTTTCAACTTGAATATATTCTCAAGTGGTATCATTTCATTAAAGAGTATTTGGATTTAATAGGTTGATAATTTATCATTATTTCTATGGGAAACATTGTATTTTTATTCAATATCTATTTTCCTACATTGATTTCCCTCAATTATGCTTAAAATTATTGAGTGATGATTCATTCCTAAGATGTTTGAGTTTGAATGTAATTTATGTTCCATGGTTTCCAATAAAATCCAAAGGGGTAGATTTTTAGGCCTATAAAATTGGGAATATTATTGAGGTAATAATTTCCTCTAGTATATGGTATTTAAATAGAAAAGTTATTTTATAGAAGGTTTGAATATTTAAGTGGATATGATTGATGTATTGGATTTTTTTGTCAATGAAAAAATCACAATCAAACTTACATGAATTAATGGATTTAATGTGAGGTAATGGTTTTTATGGTGTTTTAAGGTGATTGGTTTGGAGTAGTTTGGAATTTATATAGAATCATTTGGATTAAATTTTGAAAACTATCTAAATAAGAAGATCGAATATTGTTCGAAGGACCATAAAAATATATCATATGATATTTAATCTGATCTATATGGACTCAGTATCATGAATAAATACACTCACAATGCATGTTGTTAGAAGATCGATGGTACAAAATAAATAAACACATTATGAAGCTATATAAAGCAGTGTTTTAGGAATATATTAGTGTTTTGATATAATGATCCATAATTATATTATATTAACTATATATTTAGATGCATTTATGAGTTATCATTTCATACAATGAATATTAGTGGTGAGAAAATAACACATTAAAATTATTATCATAGATAAGAAAGAGCTAGGACTTATGGGAATTCAAATTCAAAATATTTGTGACAATTATGAAGATAGAATTCGGAATAAGAAAGATAAAAATTACAGGAATATTATTCAGGTGTATCTGTGAATATATTTTTTATCAAATAAGAATTAGAAGAGTGTGTGATGAATAAACTATTAAAAAAATATTATGTAAATTTGGAATTAATTTTACATCATAATGAGATAGAATTGTAGTTTTTGCTACCATATATCATTTTAGAACCATTCCCATGATAAAGTTATAGAAAAAAAATATTTCATATAGTGTGGTACATGAAAATTGAAGATCATTCATACTATTGTTCAATAATAAATGAATAAGAATAAATCATCACACTCAACATCATGATAACAGTATATAGAAGGAAGACATATCAATTTTAACACAAATTATTGATCATTGTAAAGTGTCATATGTAAGGAATCAATGTCGGGATACATGAAAACATGAGTTTCAAGGATACACAATACTCTCTTATACTCATAGGATTATTCCAGTGGGTATTGAAATCCTTAATAAATCCATAAAAAATAAGGAAATTCCTTCACATATTGGGAGGAAAACCTTGTAAATATATTATGTTACTTTAGGTTTCTGTGCATTTAGGTATGAGGATAATAAAAATCACTAACATTTGACAGGTGGTGAATTTTTTTTTGAAAGAAACTTAAAAATAATTAAGATCAATAATTTAACCCCTCCCAGTGATCTACCATAGAACCTATAAGAGAGTCCACATAGGTTCTAATCCCTAAAAAACTATTTATAGAGTATAGTACTCCCAAACATACTCTTGGTGTGGGTCCCCTATCCATGATTTAGGTACTCCCTCATGAGATGTGTTTCACTCGATGAGGCATGGGTCCTAAATTTAGGATTTTGTGAGGCATGTGGATTTCCATGCATGGGTAGTTATGATAGTAGGGGTATGTACTCCCTTTATTGACATTTATTATTGGACAAGGTGTGGGTCCCTATATAGGTGTTTCTAGAATGGTGGCCTGGTAATGGTTGGAAAAAGGTGCGATAATAACTTGAATAATCAAGATTATTTATCAAGGAGTGGGTTCCCCTTTATAGATTTATAAAATAATGTGGGAGTTGTAAAGGCTATGTTTTTCAGATGCTCTAAGAATTGTGATTCCTCAAACCTACCCTTGGTTACCTTTGAGAATGTAACTTATATCTAGGATATAACCTGCAGACTTTATGAGACTTTTAGTACTCCATGAATCCATAGTTACTTATGAGATATAGACCTCTGTGGATTGGATCTAAGATGAACAAGACTTCTCTATGTCCCTGAGAGTTATAGTGGACTCACATATCTATATCTTTTATTGTCTTCCTCTTAGTTACTCTCTCAAACAAGGATCCTTGAGATAGTATATTGTTTTGAATGACCTTTTTTGTTATTGGGTAATCTAGTTAGTGTTGGGTAGTTTGTTAGTAATTAGATTGTTTGTTTTAATGTTTTATTAATTACAAATACCCCAGAATAAATAATTTGGATAATTATTAATTTGTCAAAAAACTTATTATTTAATCATATTTGTTCTATAATTTTGATGAAAAAATAATAAGTTTTATTTTAACCTTATGTAGATACAAAATTACTCTTACAAAATATGTTAAAAGTTTATTTAACCTTTACATAGTATATTTTCCTTTACCATTATGAGAGCTTTCATCTTAATTTCATAAATCTAATGTATTTCAATGCCTTTATAAAACTCTAAATTTAATACTTTACCTTTAAATGTTCTTTCATCTTACCTTTATGTAGAGTATGATGTTTTTTGGTACCTTTATAGAAGTTTACCCTCACATGAAATCACATTTACATAGAATACTCAAAAAATCACATTTACCCTTGTGTTTTATATTTTTTTTCATGTTTTTTGCATAGATGTTTTTTTCTCCCTTGAATGATTTAAATAGTATTTTGAGTGAAAAAATGGTGACTCTTTCCAAGTATCAATCGATGGATCTTGATACACATCAAATCTTCTAATTTACAGTTTTTAATTAGTTTATGATACTCTCATTTCATATTATTTTAATATTTTTATTTTTTTCAAGTCTATATGATTCATTTTAATTTTTTATTGATTTTAAAATATAGATAAATTTAAATAATATTGTTGTAAGTGGTTTTATGTTTTTTCATTTGGGAATGAAAGAAAATAATAAATTTTATTAATAATACAATCATGCACATTTAATAAATATATTTCTTTATTTTATTCAAACAATTGAGTGTGAGTTATGATGAGTTTTAGAAAAATCACACATGAATATTTTTTATGATGAAATTTAATGGATTTAAATGAAATGAATTAACCACCAAAGAAGTAATTTATAACTATAGGCTGAAGAAATTAGTGAAAAAACTGATAATTCATAAGATACAACCAAGAAATACATGTATTCTCTTCTAAAGTGATGAAAACATTGAGAGAGATTCTATATTTATATGATTTTGTTACTAATGTCTTTAGGTAATTCTAGTTCACGTGAATGATTAATAATTCATCTACAACTATGAAGGTCAATAGTAACCTATTCCACTATGGTACTCTTTTTCCTATATTTATCAACTTTAACCATTATATCTTTCTTTTTGTTTCTTTTTTTTATATTGTAAAGTGTTCATAAAATTGTAACACAACTCACAAATGGTTGTACCAATTACTAAAAGGTAGTTTCTTTGTTATAATATCTTGATGAAATTTCAGTAAACACACCAGTTATGATTTCATCTGATAAAAAACATAGGTCTTGTTAGTCATGGTAACAGAGCATGTTCTATTTGTAAAAATGAAGAGAATAGGTTGTGTCTTATCGTTTATAAAAGGCTTAGTTAGATTTGAACCTATAAAATAATTTATTTCATAGTGTTTTTACACTGGTCTAAAATATTTATATAGTTAGTGAAGATTATATATAGAATCATTGGGATCTGAACTACTGTAAAATCTATCTATGCTATCTATTTATTTTTAATATACACTTTTCATACACTAGTTTAACATTTTATATAATTGAATTTCTAAATTTTAATCTAACTTATTATAGTGCTCAAATTTATCAATATGATAAAATTTAATGAATAAAAATTCACCCTCATCTTTTATATTCTCATTCCCTATTAGGAACAACAATTGGTATTATATCCCTGCTCTTATAAGGATCGTTTTTCACTATTTATTTACCTGTTCTGATTTGGATTCTATTTTATTATTATTATCTACTTTTGAGTGAAATTATATCATAGTATATAAAAGAATAAGGGAATGTTCTTTTCAGTAATGGTGAGTCAAGAAATTGAAATTCAAAAACCTCTCAGACTACCTCACTTCAATGGAAAAAATTATGGATACCGGAATGATAAAATATAGGTATTCCTAAAAAATACTGGCATAAAATATTGGAATATAAGGGAAAGACCCTATAAATTACTAGAATATGATTTAGATACTTTTAATAGTAAAAATGATATAAAAATATATTTTAAACTAAAAATTTATAAAATTTATCTATTGTTCTTGAAGTTGAAGTGTTTATAGCCATATATCATCTCAAAAAACTACTGATGACATATATAGGACTTTAAAGTAACTCATTAAGGATCAGATAAGTTACAGAGAACAAAACTAGGCATCAACATGGATGAATTCTTGGATCTTAGAACGATTGATAATGAAAGCATCAACGATATGTATAAATAATTTATGAAAAATTGTAAACAACATGGTTTCTATTAGGGAAATAATGAAGAATGAAGTTATTATAGAAAGGATACTTCATTCACTACCCAAACATTGACACTCCAAGAATATTTAGATTGATTAAATCAAGGATTTTATTGAGCATAAAATAAATGAACTCAATGATATCTAATTAATTAAGAAATAGAGATCTATAATAATGAAAATAAAGATTATAAAAAAACTAATAGAGTAGATTTTATATATTCTAGACATGTTTCTTATAAATCTTCAATTTAAAGTGTATGTCACGACTCGTCCTCGGGGCCCGTTCCGTGACTACCCCAAGCCCGCATTCCATAGGCCAGGGGCTGGCGACTAGCACCAAGGCGTAATTCCTGATAAAAAAGGGAAGTTGTTGCCTTTGTAAAGTAAACAAACACCACAGAGCAAGAAAACAGTAGAAATAAACACTAAGTAAAAACTGGGTACAACAGTAAGTGCGGAAAAGTAAGTGGGCCAGAATACAAACCCAAACTGAAAGTAAAGTACAATTGGAAAGGGAAAACATCAACTGAAGGTAAAGTTGCAGCCTCGAGCCGTCCACTGGAAGTCCCACCTGAAGGGTGGGTACAGATAGCCTCCACAACCCCTCGGGTCCAGTCGTCCGCTCCGTGTACGTCCCGCCCAGTGATCCACCTCCGGGTACCATCCTGCTCCTCGTACCTCAACCACGATCAGCGTTGTCCGTCGTCTGCAACCAACACAACGTAGTGCGGGCATAGCCCGTGCAGGGGTGAGTATAAGCTACTCAGTAGGGACCCCGAGACCCCCGAAGGTCTCCCAGAATCCACAAAGGATAATCCACAAAGGAAGATACAATCACGAAGTAACATCTGTCACCACTTAGGTATATGCCCATACATATACCTAAGTCATCAATTCTCGTTCGGCTCCAACATCCAAGCCCAAGTACAACCCAGTCCACACAAGAAACACAACCCAATCCACACAGGAAAGCATAACGGAATCCACACAGGATAACAAGTCAATCTTATCGAAGATAAGAATTGAAAGTCAAGATTCATCTCACACAGGTATACTTCTTCGTAAGATGATAGAGTTGATCAGGTATTGCCACTGATTCATCTAAGCCGTCGGACCCACATAGGATCGATAGGTACTAACCCCCGCAATGACCCACAAAGGATCGATAGGTAACTAACCCCCGTAATGACCCACACAGGATCGGACCCACACAGGATCTGTAGGCGCTGACCCACACAGGACCGCTGAGCGCTAACCCACATAGGATCGGTAGCACTGATCTACGTAGGATCGCTGAGTGTTGTAGTCATCGCCGTCGAATCCACAGAGGATTCCTGCATAGTCGTCATCGTCGTCGTCGTCGCAGCCAGCTCTAGGGTTCCCACACACAGCAAGATCGTTCGGGAGGGTCCGCTCCACAAGTCTAAGGGCTGATACATCAACTGACACATAGTCCGGATTTGATGTATCCAAAAGTTCTGTATCGTCAATAGGAACTCAACGTCACAGACGGCGCGTCAATCGGACGCCCGGTCTGAGAGTTATTGGCTTTTTCGTCCCAGGGGCCCGGTTGGTTTTTAAGTCAAAACCAACCTGACCGTACTCCAACTGTGTCCAAACCTCGATCAGAGTAATCCAAAAGGTCCATCTCACTTAGAGGAATCCAACAAAGTCGACGGCACGTCAATCGGACGTCCGGAACTCAAGTTATAAGCGTTTTCGCTCCGAGGGCCCAGTTGGTTTCGTGTACGAACCAACCCGGCCAAACCCAAAGTTCTCCGAAATGTTGAGTGTAATATACCAAAATGACCGTCTCGATCCAAGGATCGTATCTCAGCTGACGGTGCGTAGATCGGAGGTCCGCAGCTCATGTTATAGGCAACAGACCGAAAGAGGTTCGGTATTAAGGGGTTCAGGCCCGGTCTGACCCGGCCCGATACCCCCAGGGTCGGCCCGAACCGGTTTTGGGTCCAGCCCATTTGGGCGCGGCGCGGCCCATCTGGCATGGCCCGGCCCGGCCTGGGTGCGGCCCGGCTCAGCGGCCTAGAGCGCTGGCGGTCCGGCGCGCTGGCCAGGCGGCTCGGCCGAGCCATTCGGAATGTGTGGGGGGGGGGGGCTTCCCTTCGCTTGTAGTAACCACGACCCCATAATGGGGACGCTCACTTCCGGCCAACCGGGGGTTTTGAACCCCCGGATCCTCCCTGTCCGGCCGGCCCGCTCCGGCCGGCCGGCTTCTGCCACCACGGGACCGACAAGGCCGGTCCCCCCTCCTCCGACACCGGCGGCCCGATTCCGGCCACCAATTCCCCTACTCCGCCGCGGCTTAAGCCGCGGCCTTGGTTCGTCCGGAGGAGCGCGACGGTGTCGCGCCCCTCCGCCGTGGCCCCGCTCTGGCCACGATGTCTTCGGGTTTTTCCGGCGCGGCGTGACGGCGCCGCGGCTTGGTTCAATTTTCAAATGTGCGGCGTGACGGCGCCTCACATTCTTGCCACTTGTTCCCACGCAGTGTGACGACACCGCGTCACTTTCCTTCGAACTGCAACAACAAATAATAATAAGGGAGGAGGGTCGGCCGTGTTTGTGTGGTCTGGCCCCCTCCCGTTAAACGATATAAAGAGGTCCAAATGAACGAGGATAGAAGACGGAAGATTTTACAAATAAAAACACATAAACCCCTACCTCAACATTGTCGTCGAATGAGAGTTTGTCGCGGAATTAACCGTCGCAGAAGAAGAGGATCGTCGCGGAAGAAAGCATCACGGAAGGAACGTCATTGGCGTTAGGTGATCTCCTAGGAAGGCGTCTCTTGCCGTCGTCCGCCGTCGGAGGTCGGCGTTCTTCGTCGGCGGCGGTGCGTTCTTCGCGTTCTTCGTCGAAGAACGAAGAATCCTCAAGACCTCTCTTTTTCTCCCAAAGGCTCCCACATCCAGAATTCCAACAAAATAAAATAAGTTCCACACTTATTTTATTAACATAACCTAAGCATTTGAATTTCAAACATTCACATTTAACTCACTTAATTTATTAATATAAGTTGTCAAAAATTAATGGTGAGTTGAGGGGGGTTAGAGAATATGAAGGGTTGGGTTAGTGTGGGCCCCACCGGCCTCATAACCTCTCATGGGAAGTTGGGTGGTTACCCAACTTCCACCCAAAGGTTAAACACTTAGAAAGATAAATAAAATTTTTCGTTTAAATTTTATTTTAACTTCCACAAATTTTAACAACTTCACCCGTGAAAACACAACTCCGGAAAAGGTGTTCCTAAGAAAATTCCGGCAATGCGGTTCTATCAGTGCCCTCGGAATTCTATTCCGAGAACCGGTTCAAAATTTAGGAATTCCCGCTCGTTCGTTCACTGAACGTACCTGAGCTAAACTTTGGATAAATATTCCGGGCACACCGGGCCTCAGAATCAAGTTCCGTTAGAAACCGCGTTCTTGTAAAATCACAAAGAAAATTAAGAAAAAAAATTCCTTGAATTTTACGGGTCTTTACATTACTCCCACCTCAGGGCTTTATGTCCCTATAAATATACATCAAAACTAGGGGAACAAATGTGGGTACCGAGCACGCATCTAAGCCTCCCGCTCCCAAGTGCTCTCTTGGAGGTTCCCGTGTTGCCATCTGATGCGCACTAGAGGAATCGACCGACCACGTAGGACCGGCTTCTGTCGATCCTCGATCTCCACTGGGACCTCTGCAAAAGTCGCCCCATCATCTATGTTTATATCCCCATGGTTAATGATATGCGTCGGGTCGTGCACGTATCTCCTCGGCTGAGATACGTGGAAGACGTCGTGCACTCGGTGCAACTGAGGTGGTAGAGCCAGGCGATAAGCCACCTCTCCAATCCTACTGAGGACCTGGAATGGTCCGATGAAGCTTGGAGACAACTTGTTACCTCGTCCAAATCTTCGTATACCACGTCGAGGTGAGACCCGCAAGAAGACGTGGTCGCCATCCTCGAACTCTAGTGGCCTCCGCCTCCTGTCAGCATAAGACTTCTGCCGGCTCTGAGCTGTCCTCATCCGCTCCTGGATGACCTGGACCTTCTCCGTCGTGGCCTGGACCATCTTTGGTCCCACAAGTGCTGACTCCCCAGGGTATGTCCAGCACAGAGTTCACCTGCAAGGTCGGACATACAACACCTCGTATGGTGCCATCCCGATGGTGGAGTGGTAGCTGTTGTTGTACGCGAACTCCACCAATGGTAGGTGGTCCTCCCAGCTGCGACCAAATTCGAGGGCACATGCGCGGAGCATGTCCTCGAGAGTCTGAATGGTCCTCTCCGTCTAACCATCTGTCTCAGGGTGAAAGGTGGTACTCAGACGTAGCTGTGTCCCGAATGCCTCCTGCAACCCCTTCCAAAGTCAGGAAGTAAAGCGAGCATCTCGATTGGAGATGATAGATGATGGCACACCATGAAGCTGTACAATCTCCTGAACATAGAGACGTCCCAAGATCTCCACTGAGCCCTGTTCTCTGATGGTTAATAAGTGTGCCGACTTGGTGAGTCGGTCGACAATCACCCAAATTGAGTCATGACCTCTGGAAGTGCGTGGAAGTCCAGTCACGAAGTCCATAGATATCCCTTCCCACTTCCACTTCGGGACCTCCAAGGGTTGTACCAAGCCTGCTGGTACCTGGTGCTCTGTCTTCACCTGCTGGCAGGTGAGGCATCGAGAAACAAACTCTGCCACAGCCTTCTTCATGCCCGGCCACCAGTGCTGTCGTCTGAGATCCTGGTACATCTTCGCCACTCTAGGATGTACCGCCAAAGGAGAAGTTTGAAACTCTCTCAGCACCTCCTCTCATAAAGCAACTGGTACCAAGGTACGTCCTCTGAAAAGGACATTGTGCTCTCCTCCCACAGAGAATCCATCAGGTGCATGTCCTGAGGATATCTGTGCACGCCGCATCTCATAATCGGCGTCCCCACGTTGTGCCTCTCTGACCCGCTACAGTAGTGGATGAGTGACTGTGAGTGAATGAAGGAAGGCTGCTCCATCTCTATCCATGAAGGATATCTGCAAAGCGGCTAGCTGCTCTATTGCCTCCCCAAGTAGCTGAATACCCGTCCTCCTACTGAGAGCATCGACTACTACATTTCCCTTCCCAGGAATATAGACTATCTCAAAGTCATAGTCCTGGAGGAACTCGAGTCATCACCACTATCTCAGGTTCAGGTCCTTCTGCGAGAAGATTTACCTGAGACTCTGGTGCTCAGAATAGACTGTAAAGTGCTCGCCCATCAGATAGTGTCGCCACATCTTCAGAGCGAAGACCACTGTTGCTAACTCCAGGTCATGGGTAGCGTAGTTCTTCTCATGCTATCTCAAATGATGTGATCCATAGGGGATCACAGCCCATTCCTGCATCATGACACATCCGAGTCCGGTCCCTAATGCATCGCAGTAAACTACGTACCCAACTCCCTCCTCCGGAAGCCTCAAGATAGGCACGCTAGTCAATATCTGTCTTAGCTCCTGGAAGCTCTGATGACATCTGTCAGACCACACAAAGGGTTTCCCTTTCTTCGTCAAAGCTAAGAGTGGTGTCGCAACTCTGGAGAAGTTTGGCACAAATCTCCAATAATATCCAGCTAGTCCCAAGAAACTCCGCACCTCCGTCATGCTCCTGGGTGGCTCCCAAGCTAGCACTGCCTCGATCTTCGCAGGATCCACCGCAACTCCCGCCTCAGAGATGACGTGTCCCAAGAAGTGGACCTCACATATCTAGAACTGACACTTAGAGAGCTTTCCATAAAGATGGTGCCCTTGGAGTGTGTCTAGTACAACCCGCAAGTGGTAGGTGTGCTCCTCCTCAGTCGTCTAGTATATCAAAATGTCGTCGATGAAGACCACGACAAATCGATCGAGGTATGACTGAAAGATCCTGTTCATGAGGGCCATGAACACTGCTGGAGCATTGGTTACCCCGAATGGCATAACCAAGAACTTATAGTGGCCATACCAACACCTGAAGGTCGTCTTCTGCACGTCCTTGTCCCAAACTCTGAGCTGATGATAGCCTGACCCGAGGTCTATCTTTGAGAACCACCGTGCTTCCTTGAGCTGATCGAAGAGGTCATCAATCCTCGGTAGTGGATACTTGTTCCTCACTTTTATCTGGTTTAGGAGATAATAGTCGACACAAAGTCTCAAGCTCCCATCCTCCTTCTTGGCGAACAATATTAGGGAAGCCCAGGGTGAAACACTGGGTCGGATGAATCCCTTACCCTGCAAGTCCTCCAACTGTACTCGTAGCTCTCAAAGCTCAGCGGGGGCCATCCGATATGCTGGAGTGGATATCAGGGATGTCCTAGGGTACAAGTTAATATAAAAGTCTACCTCTCTACGAGGAGGTAGTCCTGGAACGTTATCGGGGAAAATGTCTGCATACTGATCCACCACTGCAGGAAAACCAAGACTCCGCACGTCAACTGCTCCTAGGATGAGGCTAGCCAACTGATGAGTGATGGGTTGTCCTCTCCTCTGCGGAAGTCCATCCTGTGCTGCGAAGGCTCCCTTCTCGCCGGTGAAGGTGAACCTGCTCCCATCGGTGCTTACACATCGCACCTTGCGCCTAATACAGTCGATCTGAGCATGGACTATAGATAACCAATCCATGCCCAAGATGACGTCGTAAGGCCTCGATGCCACTATAAGAAGATCCCATCTGAAGTTCTCGCCTCCGAGCTCCGAACAAGGGCAGAGGCTATGAAAGAATGACTCGCTCTTGTGTCTATAAGAACTGCAGCAAGGGTGGAATAGACACAGATAGTACCTCGAATCATCTCAGGCGCGCCGTGGTCGTAGGCCTCCGCTACCTGAAGTTGTGCATGTCTCTGCCCGCCAGCTCCCTATGGTCGGGGTGGACCTCCTGGTGGTGGTGGTGGTAGAGCCTCAAAGTGTCGCCCACCACCTGCTACTCAGTCAGCTCCTCTACCTCATCCGTTTGCTCCATGCGGACGCCACGGTCGACCCTCTGCCTCTGCCTGGGTGGTCTCTCAACCGTCTGCTGCTTCTCTGCATGGCAGGTCGGGCAGTCACGATCCATGTGACCCTACCCGCCGCATGCGTAGCACTGTCTGCCTCTCGAAAGACTGGATCCACGCTGTGTGCCCCGCACTGCTGATCCAATGTCCTAAGGTCGTCTACCTGAGGTTCTGGTCTGCCTGGACCCATGAGTCATCCGTCGACTGCCTGCTGCAGAAGACTCTGCTACGTGCCACCCTGCGGTAGGTTTCACTGCTGATGCAGGCTTAGCAAGGAAGCTCTCAATCAGAAGGGCTTGCTCCAGTACTTCTGTCTGTGTCAGAATGCTGAGGGAGATCAGCGATGCCCGGATCTCCTGCCTCAATACCTACTCAAAGGTCCGGGCCTCGAAGAATGGGTCCCGTACCATGTCTGTCGAGTAGCGCGAGAGATCGGTAAATCTCACCGAGTACTGGGCGACCGTCAAGCTACCCTGCCGCAGCTGAAGAAGCTCCTGAATGTGCACCACACGGAGGGTGGCTGGGATGAACTCCGAGCGAAAGAGGCTCTCAAAGTCTGTCCAGAGGAGAGATGCCTCATCATGCACCTAGAGCATCAAGCTCCACCATCTGCCTGTTGCCACGTGCAGTAGGCTCGTTGCGAGGATCACCATGAGGTCTGCTGGTGTCCTCACTAACCTGAAAACTTGTACAACTGCCTCCAGCCAATCCTCGGATGCCTGGGGGTCCGTCTCCCCGTGGAACCTAGGCGGTCGTTGGTGCTGAAACGCGTGCAGTGCACTAAGGCGATGTGCATCGTCAGTGGCTGGGGCTGGTAGCATCAGTGGCTCAGCGGGTAGAGGTACCACCGGTGCCTCTAATGTCAAAGGGCCCTGTACCGAGGCCTCGTCGCTTGGTGGGCTGTCGTTACGCACATCTCTTGGAACCCTAGCTGGTTGTCGTCGTGGGGCCATCCTGAAAAGAGACAGGTGCACCACGGTCAGAACAGTATACCTGGTGAGATGACACAAAGTAATCACAAAGAAAACTTGAAACACACATGCAATCAATGTTTTCGTGCATTAAGTCAGAATTCAGAAGTCAGGGTCATGGTGTACAGATACTTCGACCGCCGCACCAACACTGGACTCCCTGGACTGATAACCACACTCAATACGCTTAACACGATTGATTCACATAGAAAAAGATCAGAGTCCAAAGTTCTGTTGTAGAACCAAACTCCTCTGATACAAATTTGTCACGACCCATCCTCAGGGCCCGTGCCGTGACTACCCCAAGCCCTCCTTCCATAGGCCAGGGGTTGGTGACTAGCACCAAGGCATAATTCCCGATAAAAAAGGGAAGGCATTGCCTTTGTAAAGTAAACAAACACCACAGAGCAAGAAAGCAGTAGAAATAAACACCAAGTAAAAACTGGGTGCAATAGTAAGTGCGGAAAAGTAAGTGGGCCAGAAAACAAACCCAAATTGAAATTAAAGTACAACTGGAAAGGGAAAATAGCAACTGAAAGTAAAGACGCAGCCTTGACCTGTCCACTGGAAGTCCCACCTGAAGGGTGGGTACAGATAGCCTCCACAGCCCCTCGGGTCTAGCCGTCAGCTCCGTGTACGTCCCGCCCAGTGATCCACCTCCGGGTACCATCCTGCTCCTCGTACCTGCACTACTGGAAATATGACTTTTCCCAACACTTCTATACTAACGGTTTGTAAAAACCGTTGGTATAGGTTTCTTTTCCCAACGGTTTGGCCAAACTGTTGGGAAAGCCCACTTTGAGGCCACTTTTCCCAACAGTTTGGCCAAACCGTTGGGAAAGGGTATTCCTTTCCCAACGGTTTGGACAAACCGTTGGGATAGGTGACCCATGGATCAACCTTCACCCAGAATAAAAAACCAGGCTCAAAATCTATTCCAACGGTTGTCAAACCCGTTGGTATAGACCTATACCAACGGTTTTGACCACCGTTGGCATAGATCCTTTGATTTTTTTATCAGTTATTCTTACCGAGAACATTATATAAATCAAAATTTAAAATAATTATGAGAATATATATATATATATATATATGTAATTATGTTAAAAAAAGTCATGTTAGGTTAGTGGTTAAGTCGTTCAATGATAAACTAGGGGTCCTGCGATCAAATCCCAGCGAATGTTTTTTTTGAAATACATATACCAACGGTTCGATAACCGTTGGTATATATTTTTATATTACTTATACCAACGGTTTCCAAAACCGTTGGTATAGGTCTATACCAACGGTTTTCCCAAAACCGTTGGTATAGATCTATCCCAACGACTTACTTGGCAACGGTTCTCCAAACCGTTGGTATAGATTAGTTTTCCAGTAGTGCTCAACCACGATCAGCGCTATCCGTTGTCTGCAACCAACACAACGTAGTGCGGGCATATCCCGTGCAGGGGTGAGTATAAGATACTCAATAGGGACCCCAAGACCCCCGTTGTTCTCCCAGAATCCACAAAGGATAATACAAAAAGGAAGATACAATCACGAAGTAACATCTGTCACCACTTAGGTATATGCTCATACATATACCTAAGTCATCAATTCTCGTTCGTCTCCAACATCTGAGCCCAAGTACAACCCAGTCCACACAGGAAACACAACCCAATACACACAGGAAAGCATAACGTAATCCACACAAGATAACAAGTCAATCTTATCGAAGATAAGAATTGAAAGTCAAGATTTAGCTCACACAGGTATACTTCTTCGTAAGATGATAGAGATGATCAGATATTGCCACTGATTCATCTAAGCCGTCGGACCCACACAGGATCGATAGGTACTAACCCCCACAATGACCCACAAAGGATAGATAGGTAACTAACCCCCGCAATGACCCACACAGGATCGGACCCACACATGATCTGTAGGCACTGGCCCACACAAGATTGTTGAGCGCTGACCCACATAGGATCGGACCCACACAGGATCAGTATCACTGATCTACGTAGGATCGCTGAGTGTTGTAGTCATCGCCATTGAATCCACGGAGGATTCCTGCACAGTCGTCATCGTCGTCGTAGTCGCAGCAAGCTCTAGGGTTCCCGCACACAGCAAGCTCATTCAGGAGGGTCCGATCCACGAGCCGAAGGGCTGATACATCTACTGACACATAGTCCGGAGTTGATGTATCCAAAAGTTCCGTATCGTCAACAGGAACTCAACGTCACAGACGGCGCGTCAATCGGACGCCCGGTCTGAGAGTTATTGGCTTTTTCGTCCCAGGGGCCCGGTTGGTTTTTAAGTCAAAACCAACCCGACCATACTCCAACTACATCCAAACCTCGAGCGGAGTAAGAAAAAATGTTCTTCTCGCTTAGACGAATCCAACAAAGTCGACGGCACGCCAATCGGACGTCCGGAACTCAAGTTATAAGCGTTTCCGCTCCGAGGGCCCGGTTGATTTCGTGTACGAACCAACCCGGCCGAACCCAAAGTTCTCTGAAACCTTGAGTGTAAAATACCGAAATGACCGTCTCAATCCAAGGATCACATCCCAGCTGACGGTGCATCGATCGGAGGTCCGCAGCTCATGTTATGGGAAACAGACCGAAAGAGGTTCGGTATTAGGGGGTTCGGGCCCGGTCCGACCCGGCCCGATACCCCCAGGGTCGGCCCGAATCGGGTCCGGGTCAGGCCCATTTGGGCGCGGCCTGGCTCAGCGGCCCGGCGCGCTGGCTAGGTGGCTCGGCCGAACGGCCGAGCCATTCGGAATGCAGGGGGGGCGCTGCCCCACGCTTGTAGTAACCGCGGCCCCATAATGGTGCCTCTCACGTCCGGACAGCCGAGGGTTTTGAACCCCCGGCTCCTCCCTGTCTGGCCGGCAGGCTTCTACCGCCACGGGACCGGCAAGGCCGATCCCCCCTGCTCCGACGCCGGCAGCCCGATTCCGGCCGCCAGTTCCCCTGCTCCGCCGCGGCTTAAGTCGCGGCCTTGGTCCGTCCGGCGTGGTGCGACGATGTCACGCCCCTCCACCGCGGCCCAGCTCCGGCCGTGGTGTCTTCGGGTTTTTCCGGCGTGGCGTGACGGCGCCGCGGCTTGGTTCAATTTTCAAATGCACGGCGCGACGGTGCCGCACATCCTTGCCGCTCGTTCCCGCGCGGTGCGACGACACCGCATCCCTTTACTTTGAACCACAACAACAAATAATAATAAGGGAGGAGGGTCGGCCGTGTTTGTGCGTTCCGGACCCCTCCCGTTAAACGATATCAAGTGGTCCAAATGAACGAGGATAGAAGATGGAAGATTTTACAAATAAAAACACATAAACCACTACCTCAACGTTGTCGTCGAACGAGAGTTCGTCGCAGAATTAACCGTCGCGGAAAAAGAGGATCGTCGTGGAATAAAGCATCACGGAAGGAACGTCGTTGGCGTTAGGTGATCTCCGAGGAAGGCATCTCTCACCGTCGTCCGCCGTCGGAGGTCGGCGTTCTTCGTCGGCGGTGGTGCATTCTTCGCGTTCTTCATCGAAGAACGAAGAATCCTCAAGACCTCTGTTTTTCTCACAAAGGCTCCCACAACCAGGATTCCAACAAAATAAAATTAGTTCAACACTTATTTTATTAACATAAACTAAGCATTTGAATTTCAAACATTCACATTTAACTCACTTAATTAATTAACATAAGTTGTCAAAAATTAATGGTGAGTTGAGGGGGGTTAGAGAATATGAAGGGGTGGGGTTCGTGTGGGCCCCACTGGCCTCATAACCTCTCATGGGAAGTTGGGTGGTTACCCAACTTCCACCCAAAGGTTAAACACTTAGAAAGAAAAATAAAATTTTTCGTTTAAATTTTATTTTAACTTCCACAAATTTTAACAACTTCACCCGTGAAAACGCAACTCCGGAAAAGGTGTTCTTAAGAAAATTCCGGCGCTGCGGTTCTATCGGTGCCCTCAGAATTAGATTCTAAGCACCGGTTCAAAATTTAGGAATTCCCGCTCGTTCGTTCACCAAACATACCCGAGCAAAACTTCGGAAAAAGATTCCGGGCACACCGGGCCTAGGAATCAAGTGCCGTCAGAAACCGCGTTCTTGTAAAATCCCAAAGAAAATTAAGAAAAAATTTCCCTTGAATTTTATGGGTCTTTACAGTGTAGGTTCATATTTTTTAGATTTTTTTTGATTTTAATCAATGTGCTAAATGCATAAAAGGTATTATAAAGAAGAGAAAAAGTTACAAGGAAGGAATGAGGTAGAAGTAAAATGAAAACTAAAAAATTAAATGTAATCCTAATTCAAAACTAATGTTCTATGAGTGAAAAAATAAGATACACATCAATTTAGATTTTCTAAAATTAAATAGAGAATAAAGAGACAATAAATACAACAAGGAACTATAACATTCATATCTTACTGGTTGGAGAAACACCGAGGAATCCAACTCGAGTGAAAATCATGGTAGTGATAAGTAGACTATAAACATAGAATTTATGGTAAAATATTCTGAGGAAAAATATTCACCTTTTCATCTTCATTATTCAAGATCCTCTGGAAATACTACTACAAATGTTAGTAATTTTTTAAAATTTGATCTTTTTTATGGAGTCCATTGATTTTATGATGGACAATTCTGAATATGATTTATATTCCTCATCCAATTGTGATTCTGATTTAAAATAAAATCACCATTAATGTGATAAATAATATACGTTATAGTTATCCTAAGGTAACTGTGATTTTTTTAGAAAAATATAAGATGCTATGAAAAAATTATTAGAAAACTATGAAAGAAAATAAAAATTTGGTTCATAAAAATGAGAAGTTGAAGGGTACTATTTTTAAATATGATGATGAGAAAAATTTTCTGGAATATAAAATTTAAAAGATGAAAAACGATAATATCAATTTAAAAAATTTTATTTTATATATTAAGGATAAAATCTATAATTATTTTGAAACTATTGAAAAAGAGAATGGAAAGTCAGAATTTAAAGTTTTAATTTTAAAAGAATACTTGGATTAATTTTGTAATGAAAGTGATAGTATAGATGCATTTTTTAGATTACGAAATGTGAAAAAAAATAGGAATTATATTGGTTTTGAAGAAATATTACAAAAAAAGTACAAGAATAATTTTTTAAAAGGTAAAAATTCTAGAATATAATCTATTACATATTTTAAATGTGGAACATTTATAGACTATGCATAATATTCCTCACTAAATTATGTCTAATATCATGGTTCCAATAAGGCCTATATTTTTAAATCTATTTTCAATGTTTAAAGGAATAACTCTTGTCAAATAATGGTACCTAAAATATGTTTCCCAAATCTTATAGACCCTTATATGGTCTACATTCCCATGTAAGGTTTCTTAATTTCACATAATACATATCCATTCTTTATTAATTATATGCAATGTTATCTGGAATTTTATATATTTGTTTTGGCCATTTTCCATGTCCTAAATGTTTATCTTATGATTTACTAACATAATCTAATCTATTATGTTTTTTTTAATTCATTGAAATAATTTTCCAATTCTTTGAATATAATTTATAAAGAAGATTTGATTCAAGGAGTTTAGTTTGTTTTGATCTTTTTTAAAACCTAAAGTGTTTTACTTCTTTTAAAATTTTCCTAAGAATGTTGTATCTATTTCAATATAAAATTTCAATTTTATATATGGATGTTGATTATTATTTTATATTTCTCTTATGGATAGATTTAGTGTTTTTCTAATTGTTTTTAAATTATCATGGATTAAGGAGGAGTTTTTACTTGATTGTTCTAAATTTTATTAATGTTGTAATTTGAGTTTTAAATATTCTTTTTGAATTATAAGCATGAACAATTTTCTGTTTTGATAATTTTTTTAAAACATGTTTTTGTTTACTATTCTCTAATAGATTGATCTCTATACTTTAGTGTTTGGGGGGTTTTAGATCAAATTAAAGTTTTTATGGTTTTTAATGTTTAGTATTATGAATACATGAAATGAAATATAGAAAAATTTAGCTTGGTGGAGATTGATTTTTCTTCTTTCTTATATTTATGCACGTTGTTTATTACAATTTTAATGGTTATAGCTAATTATAATTTTAATGTTTTTATTATATATTTAAGGGGGATAATAATTTTTTCTATATTGAATGGAGTATAAAGATATACATTTTCTATTTTTTATATTTAATCAAGTGTACACTATCTTTTATGATCAAATTTATAAAGGGAAAAAAGGATTAGAAAAGTTTTTTTTGGGAATTTTTGATAAATTTTTAAAAGGGGGAAAATTTATAGATTAATTGTTAGGTTTTTAAATTTAAAATGGGAAGATAGTTATTGGTGGGGAGTTTTTTTAGTAATTATATATCTTTTTGAAGTTTTCTTAATTAAAAATACCTCAAATTTAGTCATTTGGATAATTATTAATTTATCACAACACTTATTGTCTAATAATATTTGTTTTGTTATTTTGAAAAAAAATTAAAATTTTAGGTTAGAATTACATAAATATTGATTTACCCCAACAAAAAAAATTGAAAGTTTATTTTAATTTAACATAGAAAATTTTCCTTTTACTTTATGTAATCTTTTATCTCACCTTTATGCATATTATATATTTTTATGGTTATCTTTAAACAACTATAAATTTAATACTTTACCCTTATGTGAGCTATCATCTCACCTTTATGCAATATGTGATATTTTTTGTTACCTTTGTGAAAGTGTACTCTCATGTAAAATTAAATTTACATAGGATACTAAAAATTACCATGCACATGTGTTCTATATATCTGTTACATGCATGTTTTATGTGTGGATGTTTTTTTCTTCTCCTCTATAGGATATATATGGTGTTTTGAAGTGTGAAAAATGGAAATAGATTCAATGCATCAACAGATGAATCATGATACACATCAACTCTTCCAAGTTACAATTTTTTTAAGTAGTTTGTGATACTCTATTTTCATATTGTTTTAATATTTTGATTTACTTGAAGTTTATATGATTTTTTAAATTATTTTACTAATTAAAAAAAATACATGTTAAAGAGAATTTTTAAGTGGTTTTATGACATTTCATTTGGGAATGAAAGAACATGGAAAATTTTATTAGTAATATAATCATTCAGAGTTAAAAAAAATATATTTTATTATTTTATTAACTAGTGCAGAAAACGTTTTTTACGTCCGTTATTTTTCATTTTTTACGTCGGTTTCTAGCCGACGTTAATACAGGCGACGTTATAAATATCGTTTTTGATGTCGGTTATTTAAAAACCCACGTCAAAAACATAAAATTGCGATGTTTATGACGTCGGTTATTTTAGAACCGACGTGATAAATAAAATGGGAATGGTTTATCACGTCAGTTATTTAACAACTGACATGATAAAAGGCCTGGAAAATGGTTTATCACATCGGTTCTTAAAAAACCGACATGATAAAAGGATGGGGAAATGGTCTATCACGTCAGTTATGAAAGAACTAACATGATAAACCGGGGGGAGGGGGATTTATCACGTCGGTTATTATAGAACCGCCGTGATAAACCGGGGGGGTTATCACGTCAGTTATTAAACAACTGATGTGATAAATCGGGGGGCGGAGGATTTATCACGTCAGTTTTTTAATAACCGACGTGATAAACCGGGGTGAGGGGGGTTTATCACGTCGGTTATTATATAACCGTCGTGATAAACCGGGGGGAGCGGGGTTTATCACGTCGGTTATTAAATAACCGACGTGATAACCCGGGGGAGGTGGTTTATCACGTCGGTTATTAAATAACCGACGTGATAAACCATTTTCCAGGCCTTTTATCATGTCGGTTATTAAATAACCGACGCGATAAACCATTTTCCAGGCCTTTTATCTCGTCGGTTATTAAATAACCGACGTGATAAACCATTTTCCAGACCTTTTATCACGTCGGTTATTAAATAATCGATGTGATTACCCATTTCCCAGGCCTTTTACCACGTCGGTTATTAAATAACCGACATGATAAACCCAATTTTTTTTAAAAAATTGAATGCAGTCATCTGCTCTCCACCAGAATCAACCAGAAAAAAAATCAAGAAATTGTACCACAAAAACAGAAGTAGATCAAAATTAAGCATGTACATTGATAACATATAAAACTTACCCCCTAGACATCCCCCACCCTCATGTATACCCCATGGACATCCCTCCCCCACGTCGTTGGAGCCCTCACCCTCATGTATACCCCCTGGACAGCCCTCCCCCACCCCATTGGAGCTCCCACCCTCATGTATACCCCTTGGACAGCCCTCCCCCACCCCATTGGAGCCCCCACCACACTCTCGGACTGCCCCCGACCCCCGGACAGCCCCAAACACCCCTCGACAACCCCCCACCCGCCTGAACAGCACCCCCTCACCCCACTTGACAGCCCCCACCACACCCCTGGACAACCCCCCACCCTCATGTATACCCCCCACCCCTGGACAACACTCCCACACCCCTGGACCGCCTTCCCACACCCCTGGACAGCCCTGCCACCCCCTTGGACTGTCCCCCCACCCCACCGGACAGCCCTCCCAGACCGCTGGACACCCCCCAACCCCACTGAACACAACCCCACACCCTTGGAACCCCTCCCCGACAGACCCAAATCCATACCATAAAAACCATCATAAGTAAACCAAAACAAGAAGTAGAGAAAAATTAAACATTCACTTATATAACATTCAAAACTTACACTGTCATCTTCAAAAAAAAACTAAATCCAACCTAAACAACTACCAAATACACAATTACAACGACAATATTCAAAATTACATTTTACATTACAAACAACTAAAAGTCAATCAAACTTGTAAAATAATTTGACCACTCCACTTGTAAGTGTTTGATGTCTTCAGCAGTATAGGGTTTAGGGTCATCAAAAATCTACAAATGAAAAATAAAGTAGTTAACGTGTATAATGAATAAATCAAATTGAAATATTATGGCAAAGTTTAAGAGGAAATCGTACTAGGTCAAAATTCACAATTGTCCCAGTTGTTATTATTTCATACATAAATCTTAACATATAATATCCGCATTCGATGAGGCCTTTTTTTTCATGACAATTCTGTTTGAATGAGTGTAAATTCAATATATTATTTTTATCTAATAAATCAAAAAGTACAAATTATAAATGGATATTTACCTTCGCATTTACATATTTGATCTTTGCACCTCTTTTCTTTGTGTTTTTTCGAAAGTAGGCCCATGCACTGTTAGAAAATAATACGAATGGGGTAAATTTAAAATTAATTATAATATATAAAACTATTGAGAAATTGAAACTTACTTTTCCAATATATTCTTAAAACTATCCCGCACATCACCATGGACAGAGCATATCCAATAAAGGGCTTTCTCCCTTGGGGAAAAAACCCCTAACATCCAATGATCACTGATAAAATGAAATTTGACGTTAGTGGTTTTTTATGTTAAAAGATAATTAACTCTTTGAGAGAAATGTGTTTCATACCTCTCACAAAAAGGCATCATCCAAAATTGTGTGATTATATTCTTTTCAAATATTTCAGCAATATAAACCATTCTTTGTTCCTCATTCAATGCACATGCTTCAGGGGAAATCAATTGAGGGTCCATGAATCCATATACTTCTGTCAGCTCATTCCTCTCACAAATTTTATAAATATACCTAATACAAAACATACATAAGTATACATTTTTAATAAATATAACGCAGGGAAAAGGTGTTAATACTTACATGGAAAAATTTACACCACGTTGATGCCCAACTTATCTCTAGTAACAAGCTCCATGATATCAGTTTTTATAATCCCCACTCTTATTTCACATCCACAAACATGATCTTCCATTGGAAAATCATAATAACCCGAAAACAAATGTGAATATCTTGACAATCTATCAAGACTATTTCAATCTGTATCTGATGTCATAGCCATTTGTCTTTGTTGTTGTCTATACAGTATTTATTTACCTTTGAAGTATTCCTGTAAAAAAAATTGAAAAATATATTAGTTTTCAAATGATAAAACAACTTTAATAAAAAAAATAAAAGATATAACATTCATACCTCTATGGTAATGAGTCGAAGAAGTCTGGATGGCCAAATTAAAAAATGTCTGATACTCTATCCAACTGTCACCACCTCATCTGTAGGTATTGGTACCCTAGCTGATCTATCCATAATATCCTATACAGTGACCCTCTGATTCTCTACCTCTAATTGTTGATGATGAACTGTATCTACTATACAATATACCAACCCATATGCTACTATATGATGTTGAGAATCATCAACATACAACTCGCAATAAGTAAAAAGCTGTGGCGGAGGCGTAGGATAAAAAATGGGATCCGCAGGCTGAGGTGGGGGAGTGGGAGCTACTGGCGGAGGTAGAGGATAAATAATGGGGTCTGCAGGGGGAGGTGGAGCAGTGGGAGCTGCAGTCTGAAATTGTCTTTGCATTTCTGCAAACATAGACTGCACCGACTCTCTAATATTTTCCTCCATCGTCGCATTAATATTATGAACTTCAGCCTCCAAGGATTCTATTTTTTTTATAAACCCCCTCAATGTTAGAAGTTGAAGAACATGGAAACACTTTTCTTACCGATACACCTGCCGGATATCCTCTTACACGACCAGGATGTTCGGGCCTTCCCAATGCTGCAAATAAAATATATTCCCTCCGAGTAGCTGTAAATTTCCCCTCTGAACTTTGCTCCTCAAGAGAGTCCTATATTAATTAATTAAACATTTCTGTAATGATTGAAATTATATGAAGAAAATAGTTAACTTAAATAAATAAAATATATATCTTATAATACTCTTAGCTACAATTCTCGATTATTCCGAAAGATATTGCCCTTTTTTCCCTTCCGAGCTCTCTTCCATTTTTCATGTCTAGATGGAGGGGATTGAGGGGCCACCTCTCCATATCTTGAAGACTCAGCTCTTAGTTGTTGAAATTTTTCTGCCATCATTTGTTCTTCCAATAATGCATACCCTCCCCGAGATAAACAATGAGGGTATACATTTTTAGATTGGATCTCCTGATGAGCTTTCCTTGTTTGCTGTAATTTAAGAATAAGAAATCATTAAAAAAACATTAATAAAACCATTTATATAAGAAAGTTTATAAAATTTTACATTGCCCTTACCAGAAATGACTCTTTTCTTCTACTTTCAAAACACTGTCTCCATGTGTCTTCATCTATAAAAGGATATATACGACATGGATTTTCATGACTTCTATGACCAAAAATGAAATCAGATGAGAGGGTTGATTTGAAATCCCTCCATCTCCTGGCATCCAACGATAAGCATTTCTTCCTGACTCCTCCAGTGTCATGAATATCAAATGTCATCTGATAAAGAATAGGTTAAACATATTATATATACTAGAAACTTTAAAAGGATAGTCAAACAATGACAAAAGATCTTACCAAAATCATCTCCCAAAACTGAGAGATAATCGCTTTATCCACACTTCTCCAATCATCATACAGAATTCTTACTTTGCTCTTAGCCTGAATTGCTACAAAACTCTTAAAATCTTTTGCATTCGGACCTCTAGGAATATCATCATCATCAAACTCAACGACTATCCTCTGATCCTGCGTACAGGCAAGTGATAATTTTGGTAAACGTGTGCACCCACGTTTACCAACCTTTGAACTCTTTGTCGTAATAGGAGCATGTGAATGTTCATCCCCAGAGGTATGACCAGCAATATGATCCTCTCCAGAATCATGTGGTTGATCATCTGAATGATCTGTCATTATACTTCACATCAAAAAAACAAACGTCATTTCACAAATATACAAAATAAAATATTTTAATACTACTGTAATAAGAAAATAGAAAAGTGTACTAAGTTACATAATAGTAAACATTGGTAATATGGTAAGCATGTTAAACAATGGTAAATATGGTAAAGATGGTAAAGATGTTCAAGATGGTAAACATGGTAAAAATGGTAAAACTGGTAAACATGGTAAACATGGTAAAGTAATTGTCAGTGAACAAAAATAATAGATATATAATTCATGTAATGGTTATAAACATGATAAAGTAAACTAAACAAACTTAAAACAAACAAAAACATATAATTATTTTGTTTTAAAACATGTTTTAATAAATAAAAAACTTACAATATCTAACATTTATGGAAAAAATAAATGTAAACAAGAAATAAACATATGTTACCTGTAATTTTAGGAATGTACAAATGGATTGTTTTCCGAAATTCCTTTGTCATGATCGTTCCTTATGGCACAAACTATGTCTTCAACATGATCACCATTATGTTCTGTTAATCTTTCCATGGAAGTAGGGATCTCACATAAATCAGCATATTCATCAACTTCATCCTCACCAATATATTGTTTTTTCCCTTGTAAAACAATAGCCCACTGCATATCTGATTGATCTACTACATAGAAAATTTGTTTTTCATGTGTTTCCATTATAAAAGAATCAGTTGTGTCTTCCAATCTATTCAGATTAACAAGTGTCATTCCAAATTCATCGTGTCTGACACTGTTGTTACCGTTAAACCATTTACAGTTAAAAACGGGAACTTTAATTTTAAATTAATCAACCTCTTATATGTCTTCAATCCCTCCATAATATGCACTTGATGCATAAATTGGGTTTTTGTCCTTAGCACTCGAAAAATGCATTTCTTCTGCAAACACCAATACACCACTATTCTGAACTGCACTTCTGTTGTCCTGAGCTTTCGTATGAAATGTATAACCATTAATGTCATAACCAGACCATGTTATCACATTTAAACATGGACCACCCACTATCCATTTTAATGTCTCTGATACATCTGATCTACCAAGCAAAGTCTTTTTAATCCATGACAAAAAAGTTTTGGGAATAGTTCTTTTTATATATGCTTCTTAGTTTATTTTCATTGGGAAAACATTTTCCCATTTTACTCCATTGATGCCTTGGCACTTTTTTCTATCCCAGGAGGATTGGGAAGACCTCTCAATCCTTTCCATAGATCGGCTTTGGTGACCGGTTTAGGGTCAACCTGGGTTGGTTCGTGAAAATATGGAATAAGAGAAGGTCAGCTCATAGCAGACCTTTCTTTTAGATCATCGATTTCTCTTTCAGGTTGTCATGGTAGAAGGTGTAGGATTTTTGGTATCAAGGTGTAAGCGTAGGAAGGATTTCACGAACCCTTACTCATTCTGATTCTCAGGTTACCATGTGATGTTGGGGTGGTTGGTATCTTTAGTTCTTGTGGATTGATTTCTATTTGGAAAAGAAAAGGGAGTTGTGCAGTGGCATCTGTGAGCTTGCAGGGCCTAGAAAGCCATGTGGAGCTGGGGACATATCTCTATGACAACTTTGTGACTGGGATATGTCCACCAACCATATTACTATGTCACCCATCAATTCTACTTTCCCCCTTGTGAACCATTTTGGGTTTTCATTAATTCTACAAAATTATTTTTAAAAGGTCTTGTTTTGAATTGTGAAATGTTGAATTTAAAATGGTAATGGCTTTGTATTAATCAAGATATTTGGTTATTTATTCTTAGTGTCTGTCCCCATAAAGGTTCGATGGAACCCTGATGTCCATCTATGGGAGATTCAACTATATTAAATACTTTAGTTTATCAAACCAAATACTATGTCCTTGAGTTCTATAAGTTGAACCCTCATATCTTGTATGATGAGGAGGATCCTCTCGAATCAGAGGAGTGGATGCAGAATATTTAGAGAGACATTAGTTTCCTGATTCAATAAAGGTAATGTTTTCTTCCTCCATGATTGAAGGCCCAACCTAGAAATGGTGTAAAACTATGTCTCAATGAATGTCTTGGAAAGATCTTACCCGGGAGTTCTTTAAGTCATTGTTCATCCAATAGTATTTGTCTGAGATGAAAAAGATAAAAAAGATGATGGAGTTATGTAGTCTTCAGTAGGGTGCTGGATTATTATTAGAATTCTATAAACTTTTATTGGACTTAGTTCCGTATGACCCATGATATATTGTAAAGGATCCTGAGAAGGCTGGGTATTTTCAGTCTGGGATCTAACCTGAGCTACAGTTGACGGTGGTCGAACTCAACCTAACCAACTTATCCAACATATTGAGAAAACCATTGAATGCCAAAGATTCATTACTAGGAGTACATGGGATGATAAATCCTCCTCTATTATTTGGAACTAGTGTAGAGGATGCTGATTAGAAGAAAGTGAAGATGCATGATTCTAGTGGTGCGAGTATTTGAATTAATAGACTTTCAGGGATCCAGTCATCTTCTTCAGAGCACAATGTTGTGATATGTAATCAGTGTGGTAAGAAGGGTCAAAATAAT
Organism: Viscum album; assembly: GCA_963277665.1. Taxonomy (NCBI): domain Eukaryota; kingdom Viridiplantae; phylum Streptophyta; class Magnoliopsida; order Santalales; family Viscaceae; genus Viscum; species Viscum album. Next base: position 759,949,711 of record OY728139.1, on the reverse strand, counting down.
TTTTCATGCTTGAGTGATCCATGAACCTTCCACACCTGTGGATGCATGGATCACCTACAATGGTAATTTAGGGGTGTTTCCAAGATTTTCTATGATGCCAGACCCGACACTTCAAAGGTCAACTCAATCCGTCTATTTAAGTAGGGTGATTTTTTTGATCAGTTTGGGGTTTACTCTTTGTTACAATCTCTGGATTTAGTAGTCACATTTGGTGGAATTTGTGGTGATTCTTTTCCTTTAATTGTATGAATTGTTTGTTTAGAACACTTTTTGAACTCCTATTTCAATGGAAGTGTGTTTTGGGAAATTTTGATCTGTGATTTCTATTTAGGGGTTTCAAAACCCTGAATCCAAGGTAGGATATGCTTCAAACATTGAAGTTGTAGCCATAGGTCCTAGAGTGAAGTTAGCACATAGTCTTGGGAACCTCAGAAGTGTGAAATGGATTTCTTCTGAATTCATTTCTTGGAATGGGAGATCAAAACAGTCAAACCTCAAGGTATATTCCTTTATTAAAGGGTCCTAGTGTGGACAATTTGTGTGAATCAAGTGTTTCTTTGGTTGTGTTTTTCCAAGGGTGTGGAGCTATTGGTGTTTTTGGTTGTGATTTTGATGCCCCATTAGTTGGCCCCTTTCCTCCCCTCCCCTTGTGGTGTGGGTTTCTAGTCCATGTAAAAAGTTCCTCAGTTTTATTCTTTTGTTAGATCTCATAGTGGGGAGACCCATCATGTATATTAATGAACTTAGTGGTAGCCTATTTCTTATGTTGGGGAGTCCATTCGGGCCTCCTCATGTCAGTAACATAGCTCCGTTCCTGGTATCAATTTGGTGGTGCACGACCTCATATTGATCCTCCTAATTCAATGTCATTCCATTGAGTGAGTGTTTGGATGGGAGTGTCTGTTAGTTTCATTGAAGTATGGTTATGGAGGATTCCAAAAAATGGGTTTTGAATTTCAATTCTTTATTTTGTTAGTTGATATGGATTTTGTTTGATGATGTTTAAGGTATTCAGGTTTTTAAGGATGGATCTACCATCGTGAATGTTCAGTGAAAATTGTGATCGATCAACTAGGGGTAATTAATCTTTAGGGGGGAGGTGGAACTGAGCGAGGAGTTCTTCTCAGTCACATGGGTTCTTCTTTTCAGTCTTTCTCCCATTGGTGGTGTTTTTAGTGATTTCTTTATCTACCGTTCTATGGGAATCTCATTGAACAGTAAAAGAGTTTGGTTTCTATATTGGGGGTCGACCTTGGTTGTGGCTTTCCAGGTGCGGAAGGAATTATGGTGAGGAGAAGTATCACACAAAAGTTTTATTTTGACTTAGATTCAGCTCGAGTCGGGGTTTAGGTGAGTCTATATTTAAATTTTTTAGCCATAAAGGGGAAAATGGGTGTTTTGGGCATGGCAGGGTCAAGAACTCAGGAAAGCAGCATTGTTGGGAGATCGTGCAGTTATTCCCTAGTCACCGCATGACCTACCTGGTATACAAGATGAATTAAAATTTAAAAGGATAATGAAATGAGAGTTAAAATTAATGTACAAAAAAAATTAAGTGATACTCTACAAATTCAAATAATGATAATATTATAATATTTTATGGTGATTATTATTATTACTATTATTATTAATATTAGATTTCGTAAATTAATAGTATTATTATTAAAATTATTCTTTTTATTATTTTTATTAAGACTTTTATTCTAATATATATTTTATTATTATGGTTATATTATTAATTCCGTTATAAATATTATTATTATTAGGGTATTAGTTTTATTCTATTTTTAGGTTTTTCCACATCTTGTCTCCCTCTCCCCTCCTACGAGACCCACACCCCCTGCGCAACCCTTATCTGCATGAGCTCTACTACCAACTCCTCCCCCTACTGATGTGATTTTCTGATCGACTTCATTAGCACCACCCTCTTAGTCACCACACCCCAACTCAGTATCGCAACCCCTTGCTCCGGCACACCCAACTTCGCCGTGAGAACACTCTTTCAGTGGCCCTTCCCAACCACACGACCCCCTTGTGGCGACCTCCTCTGGCCACCCTCTCTCGACCATGTCTTTTTTGACAATCCATTCCTCCAGCGCCGGCAGTCCCACTTTCCCCTCTGGTGTTCTCTTCTTCTTTCTCTTCAAGGATTAGGGGTTCTTTGGCAAGGGTCTCAATTTTAGTTTTAATTCCAAAAATTTGAGGTCAATTTTCATGATTACGGTCTGTTTTGGACTCGGAAAGGTGTGTTTGAGGTGTGAACTCATCTTTGAAATGGATTTGGAAACTCTTTCGATGATTGAGGTAGGTTCCCCCTTACACATAAATTTTGAATTTATAATTCAACTATTTCATGTTTTCCCCACCTTCTATGATAGATAATTATGGAATCACTATGTTTTGAATATTTTTTTATTTTAAATAGGTTAGAAATGAGTTTTCCATGGGAAAATTTTGTATATTTGTTTTCATAGCTTTTTGTGTCTCTTAAATTTTTTATAAAATTTTTTAAATAATATTTTAAATTATAAAGATGCTAAAAATACTAATTTGAAAGACTCTTGATAAGAAATTTAACTTAAAGAGTAGGTTTTTTGTGTGATTTTGATTTAAAAGCCTTGTGGTGTTTCATAAAATGGTTTTATAAAATGTTTTAATGGTTTACTAAATTATAAAGAAGGTACAAAATATCTTTGAGGGATGTTGTGTTGTGCACCAGTTTTTAATGGATGGATTTTAATGTGTGGTGTGTTTTTGTTATATTGTGCATGTTGTATGTTCTCTTAAATGATGTTTTCAACTCTTTTATGTGGTTAATGGTTTTTAAAAGCATGGTTTGTTTGTTTTTATAACTGCATTTTTATGTTCAAAACTATGATTGAGGTTTCAAAATGGATTTTAGCACATTAAATGTTTGATGGAAAGCCCCATTGGATTTAAAAAATTTATTTTGGAATTGAATGATAATTTTTATTAGCTAAAGTTATTTTCATGTTTGGTTGTTTAAATAACATTTGGTTTTGTAAAAATGTCGAAAGGTCCATTTTGAACCTTGAATTGGATATTTAGAAATCCCTTCTTAGGTTGGTCTCTTTCCTTGTTGGTTGATAATGATATGGGAGGGTCATCATGATGGGACCTCCCTTTTGGAATATTTATCCCTTTTAGCGAGTGAATACCCTTGAGGTGCCCGGGGTGGTGCCAGTTTGTGTGTGTTAAATGGGGCATTGTATATATGGCTTTTTTCTTGATACTATTTGGCACACCCCCTTGTGAACTTATCATGGGATCCTAGCATAGATACAAGGATTATTATGAATGTTTACTGAACTAGTTTAGATTTATCACTGAATAATGGCCCATATAAGGGGTATATTTTGTTATTATTGAAATAGAATTGGGCCCTAAACAAGTATAGGTAGGGTGACAGTCAAGCATTGTGGCGTTATGTTTTCATCAAGTAGGGAATGCATTCAGGATGAGTAACATGTATAATAAGTTATTTTTCTACTCTGAGATCATAGTATTTCCCATTTTCCTCTTATACAAGTATGGTTAATGACATTGCCCTCGTTTTTTAGGATTATATTTCTTGTACTTGGTTTTGGTATTTATCTGGAAAGTTGTAGATGTGTGTTTTGTTGGAACAGATTTTCGGGTAGATGTTTTAATTGGGGAAGCAATCTTCCCTTTTTCGCTTTTATGGAAAATTATCACTCTTTATTTTTTTTCCCTCCCTACTCCCCTTATGACTTTTTTGAAATTCATGATGGCAATGGATTATCATTTTTTTGCTTTAAAATTATAATTGAGGAAAAACTATGTTCATATTTTGTTGTTACCACTTAAAATTGGTGTATATATTATTTTAAAGGATGTGAATTGGGGATAGAATAATTTGTGCCCACCTACTGAGTTTAAATACTCATACCTATAGTATTTTATTTTTTTAGTTTCTTTTATAGGTTCCAGCTTTGTTTTAGAATCCCTTGGGAACATTTGGTTTTTGTATCGTAGAGTGACCCACAGGGTTACATGGAGTCTTTGTCATGGTTAGGTTAGTCATGATATTGATCATTCTTTGTTTTTCTAACTTTCGATTTATTTTTGGTTATTATAATTATTTATAATGCTTAGTTTATTTTCATTATCATAAATCAATCCCATTTGTAGAACTTTGATGCCCTGGTGCTTGTTACTAGCTTGGGAGGTTCGGGAATTCCTCTCAGGCCTTTCCATAGATCAACTTGGGTGACCGGTTCAAGGTCAACCCATGTAGGTTCATGACAGGAAATGTGTTCCATTAAATATCTCCTTTCATGGGATACATAGTGTTTCAAATGAAGGGAAATCTAATCCAATGGAATAATGGAACCTTTGAGATCCTTTATCCCATAAGAGCGCTAGATTATAGACTAGAACTTCCCCCAAGTCTACATAAAATATAAGATTTGTTCCACTTATATCTCTTAGGGATGCATGTACTTTATCCCTCTTATATAATAAATTAAGAAGTGGTATAACTGGAGTATTATCCCTCTTATGGGGAGAAACCTATGATGATATTGGACCATAGGGAAAAATTATATACAATAAAAAAAACATGCATTTTCAAAGTACTATGGAAGGCCCTTTACTATGGGGAGGAAACATGGGAACTTGAGGATGGATTAAAATAGAAGTACCCTGATGTATTGCAAACTAATAACATGAGTTGAAATTTTGAGGACAATATTTCTAAATGTGGGAGAAATGTAACAACCGAGGAATTTATATATGAAATTTTCCATATGAATAAAAATGTGTGTCATATTTACAAATGTAATATGGTATAAAACCTATTCACTACATAAAAAACCAATAATACATTATTATATTATATTTTAATTTTTAGAATAAATATACAAAATAATATTGAAAATTATAGAACTATTTAATAAAAACATGTAAATTAAGACAATAGAAATATTTGGACTTTTTGATATCATAGAATTATCCATGTTGTTAAAAACACTATTAAAAGAAACAATATATAAGAAATATAATAAAAAATTTAATATATGTATAACATTGAGAGGAATTTAATTGAATTATTATTGAAGTAAATGTGAGATATTTATAAGAAGTATAAAACCAATATATTTGTTGGAATAGTAACCTGATCGTGGAAATAGTAAAACAAGCCATTAGAAATAGTAACATGTCCATAAGAATAGTAACATGACTATTATAATAGTAAAAATACATGTAAATAATATTTAATATAAATAAATAAATTAAATATTATATTACCACAAAATAAATATTCAAATTACAAAATTAAAAGTATAAGTGAATTCTTTGAGAATGTTTATTTTGATTATTTGTTTAAATACTATAATATTTATTTAAAAATTAAAATTAGTGATGGTATAATTTTTTGACAAGATGTATTTCAATTTTAGAATCTACTCATTAAAATGAAGGGTAAATTTTGGTTAGTTTTATAAGATATTTTAATATTAATGTTAATAATAAAAATATGGTTTTACATAAATGGTATTTTTAATATCATCAGTCAATATTAGAATAATGAAATAAGAAATTATAGAATGCGTGTCTCTAAAAAATCATATTTAACAATAAAAATTTTCCTTTTAAAAGAAAATAAATCAAATTCTAAACCTAAAAAATCCATTTCCAAAACCCAAAATGATAAATTATATCTTTAAAAATATTTTTATCAAGTTTTCATTTATCATTTTATATAAACTAATAAATTCAGTCTATAAATTATTTTACATTTTGAAAACCATATAATTTTAATCAAATATTAATAATAATTTAAAAATTTCGACTTATTAATGTTTTTCTTCTGAAATAATAATTTATTCACACTTTTATCCCAAAATTTACCCTACCATCGTGTATAAATAACCTCTCACCTTTCTCTAGGGAAATATAATCCAATAATCTTATAAAAACCCATAAAATACCCAATTACATCCTATTTTGTTTCATTATAACCTTATACATGTTCTGGTCTCATACAACACCAATCCAATAAAGCTCCCGTCTCATAGAAAAGAGTTAAGCCTCAACAAAGCAGTTACAATATAATCATACTGTTTCTATTGTTTTTCTTTTTTTTATTTATAATATGTTATATTTTTACCATAATATATTATTAAATTAAAATTCATGTAAATTATTATTTTTATTATTATATTTGATAGATATTCTCACTCATTTAAAGTATATATACTATCTCCCCCCTCTTTGACACGTCCGATTAATAGTCGGTTTCACCCAACTATGATAAATTTTTCCATAATCTAAATATCAAAAACCTTTATAATGGTTATTTTAGACTATATATTATATTTCTAAATTTATATTAATGTATTCTAGGATTCTAGATGTAATGTTTTAGAAAATATAAATTATAATGAATAAAAATGAAAAATTGAAATGAACAATGGACAATTCAATGAAAAAATACCATCAAACAATTATATCTTTAACTAAAAGAAAAATAAATGAAATTCAATATTTATAATTTATTATAAATTAACTAAATTAATAAAATACACAAATTAATTGTTGTTTTATAAATATATGTTTATTATACAATATTAGAAAACATGACTAAATAAAACGGGATTTAAGGTTAGTGGACTCTTAAACCCAACCATTATTTTGGGTTTATATTATATTATCTGAGATATTATCAATGATTGTTAAAAACAATTATTCTGATTTTATTTCAATTTTCATTTATTGTTTTTATACTTGGGATATTTATGTTTTAACTTGTAAAAATTCATTCTTAGAAACCTTATTTTTAATGAAGAAATTTTTTTAAATCTCTCATTGATTCGTCTAATATTTATTATTAATCTATATATGAAAGAACAAACCATTATATTCCTCTATATTATGTATATGAAATTTAGTATGGAATATAAATTTCTAAATACATACAAGAACATCATTGAAGGCTCTAGCTAAAAAGGCAGTTATATGGTTAGAAATTTTAACTACCAATCTAGTTAATTTGAGATCCCCTAATATACTAATAAGAAAAGATAGAATAACTATTGAAATCAGTGGAATATCTAATATCATATAATCCATATATGAATAAATGTTATCCAATGGTATATGGAATGGATAAATATGTAGGATTATTAAATTTCATTGGAATTTAAGGTGTGATTAGGGATAAAACATTCCTCCCTAGGATATCTCTTTTATTTCCTTTAATATTTGTTTTCATCACCCATAATTCATTATGAAACTTAAATTTTTTTGAATATATTTATGAAAATATATTAATTTTATATTTATTTCATCCTTTTCTAATGCGTATTTAAATACTTTTTAAATTTCATCTTCATGATTCATCATAAATTGAGTCATCCATAATGGAAAGAGTAATAGAAAATTTTCATTATCTTTCAATGGTTTCTAATGTTGAGTTCAAGGTTTTTCCACAATAATTATAGAATTATATTCATCCTTTTCATTTATTTCATTATGATACTCCAATTTATATTTTTGGGTTGGGTTAACATCTTTAGCACTCCAAGTAGTTACTATGTTCAGAATTCTTTTTCGATTTTTTAGTGTTTGAGCTGAAAATTTCCCAAGGTTCTTAGACATAATTTCAACAAGAATTCATAATTGGCTATTTATTTCATTAATTTAATTTTTATATTCCTACTAACTTCAACCAATATAATTATTATTTTTTTAGAACTATACTATCTAAGATTATTTGTTTTTATTTATTAAAAGGGAGGTGGTTGGTAATTCTATTGATATTTTTCTATAAATTGTATTTGGAATAGTATTGGTTTATGAAAATATCTAGAAAAAGGTGTTCTAATATCGATCTATTAATTTTCCAAATCCATAATGGACTTGGGTATTATCTCTCAAAACTTTATGGAGATAATAAAAAGGTCTTAGATGAATGGTTGGAACAAAACATTTAGTTCCTTAAACTTTAACACACTAATTAATGACATTATTATGTGACGGATGATGGTTTATACCATAGAAAGGATTTTTTTGCAATAAAATTGGATAAGATACATTTTTCTTAACAAATTTTAAAGTTCATCTAGTTTATATTCAAATATAAGTGATTCATTAGACATTACTATAGGGGCACCTCGAGTGGAACAACCATTTTTTTTGAATTTTTTTTAGTTCTACACAATATTTTCTATCAAAAACATTTCTTCCACTTGTGACTTCAAAATCAATAAATCTTTAAAAGATGAATATAATAATTGCCTTTCACTTTTCAACATTCATTGGTAAAATGACATTAGGAAGTGATGTTTCTTTATGGATTGATATGGATATCATAAAACAATAATATTGAATCTATCATAATATTCATAGAGTATATATCCTTTTGATTATCTAATTTCATATATTTCACTTCTCATGAATTCACTCCATAATATTGGAAGTAATAATTGAGGTCAATTAATATGAATCTCATCCAAGCTAGTGAATTACCCTCTTTTGAGGTCTCAAGGTTATTACTTGGCCAATCATTCAAGAGTTAATAAGACTAATCTCCCCTGTAATTTCTACCCCACCACTCTACTAGGCTTCAATGTGGAACACACCATGGAAATATTCTTGACATTCATGTTTGGATATCCACATGTAAAATGATATAACTTTTGGAAAATCTGTATTAGTCATGTTTTAAAGTAAAATTCATTTTGAAAAGAAATGTAAATAATCAAGTGGTTTTTATTCATTGATTGGAATACATATGGGTTTCTTAGAGAATAGTTTGGATTTATTTACATGGTTTTAGATTTAATATAAATACATTGAGATTTACTCGAGTATATAAGTTCTATATTCTAAAAATCTGTTCATATATTGACAAGGTTCCTTATTTCTCAAACTCTAGTTTGTGAGGTTCTGTCTATCTTTGGATCAATAATGATCAATTGTAAAGAGTGACATATGTTCAATCAAGTCTACATAAATTTTAATGTGTTAATAATTAACTCCAATTTCTAAATAATTCCACAATATTATGAAAAACTACTTTACACATCACCTTACCTCTAGGTGATAAAACCTAATTTTAATAGATGTAATTTTGGTTTTGTTTACATTCACATTATCTTAATAGAATGGTGTAATTTTAGTTTCGTGGAGTTGATAATTTATAAGGATTCTTTGATTGAGTAAATACTATGTTTAGTAAAAAAAATATCATATTAAGGGAAATTTTCAAGAGAAAGATTATTTATTCATAAAAGGTAAAATAATCCATTGTAATGTTATCATAGTCCCTAATGATGAATCATACTTCTAGTATTTGTTAATGGAAGACCATAATCATGCATCTCACACCACTATTTTCTAGTCATTATGAAATAAAATGAATATTGTTTCACAATAAATTGAAAATTCCTATTACATGAATTATAGTTATGATAAATCAATCAATAAATCTAGTTGAAGGCTCAATTTTAGTTACTTTTTCATACTATAATCGGGAGTTGGAGATCTAGAGAAACTGAGTATATGTTCTTGATTATCCCTTAATATTATAGTAATCACTAAAAAATCACCCATCAATTGGTCATGTTCAATCGTATACCAGATTAACTAATTGGAGGGATAAAGTGAATAAAAACAAAAGAAGAAAACAAAAAAAGGTTTTCTATGATTAAATTCAACCGCATTAACAAAATATTTGATCAATATAAATAGATATAGATTAATTTGAAATTTTATTATAACTCAATAATATATAAGGCTCTCCCTCAATAGATCAATCACTAATGATGGTTTTATCCCTTCATGTAAATGGTCATAGCCATAAACACTGCCCTTCTAGATTATAAATAAGATAAATTATAGTATAGTTCAACCAAAAATAAGTATCCAAATAATGATTATCATCCCAAATTTATAAATATCTTATTATTACTATATCCTTTCATGTCCCATTGGGATGATTCATATTATTTTATGTGTCATGTTTAGTTATTCCTTGAATTCAAGAGTGAAGGGAACACTCATACAATCATAATAGATTTTGTATCACCCAACCATAGCGTAACAAATATCCTTATTTCTAAATTCAATTTTACACAATGCGTTTCAAATTCCTTCGATCACCATGTATGTTTTGTTTCTTCCAGATGGTAGTCCTATTTATCCAATAGATCTCTATGATTTATTTCCTTCTTTTCTTTCTAGATTTACCAGTTGGATTGTTCCTGACTATTTTTATTGATTCGAAAACTATTCTAAAGGATCTCTGGGGTCTCACTATTGATTAAAAAAATCAACATGTTGATCCCTATACATTTATCTACTTATAAAATTACTATGTATTCCTAAAACATGTAAATGGTTAGGAAAAATATTTTTCTAGATAATATTCGCAAGATTACATTGAAGAATTTTTTAAAAATTTAATGTGTCCTGATTTAGTTTTTGAAGGTGAATACATCTTCATGATATGAAATGAGTCACATTTTCTCTAACGTAACCTATGCATGTAATGTGGGTCGTGTTTATGTGTTGATGTAGTCTCATTAATATGATTTTTTGGGCTCCTCCAAAAATATGATTAGTATATATATATATAATTATGTCATGTTTTAAATGTTTTTCTGTATTCACTAATTGTTCTATGATGAAGAGGGTTTTATTAAAATCTATGAGAAAACATGGGTGTAGTAAGATATTCATGGATATTATAGTGATGTTTTTTTGAATCTATAAGATCCATTTCAAGTCAATGCATAATATATCGAGATGTGGATATAGACTCATAATAAAAAATGTGGGGTTATTTTAGGGTTACAACTTAAAATCAAAAACTAATGCTTGGATCCATTATTCTCATATTAACATAAAGATACAATGTGATATAGTATTGGAATACGATGTAAAATTACTATGTTGATATAGGAAATTTGAAAAATGTAATGTACTCTAAAGAATAAATAATGGAACCCATTGAAATAGAACACTGTTTCAATGGTGGTAATGGAGTATACATTTTCAACATGACACATTTTTGGATCTTGACATGGAAAATGTTTTATTTCCAATACAACATGTGTTACAAAACATAGTTTTTACAACCTTATCATATTTAAAACATCCTTAAAATTCTATTTATTATAATAATCCCTTATACCTCTAGAAAAAAATAAACAAATTATTTATATATATCCATTAATTTTACCCCTAGTTGAGGTTGATCAATAATATTCAAAAAATTTCCAATTTGGGAAATGTTTATCCAATCTAGTGAAAAGAGTTGTAACACTGAAAATATTAAAAAAATTATTTATAAAATAGTTTTGAAAAAAAATAAAAAAAAATTATTATGAATGGAATATAATGAATTATTCTCATGAATCACAATGAATGATGATGTTTTTATATGATTCATAGATCACATTGAGAATTGCATCAGTGTATAATAAAGACATAACATTCATTTAAGTAGTAGTTGTTCTAGTTTCCGATAAATAGATTATTGTTTGAATATTAATATTAGTGTCTAGTATTTCAGTGGGTGAAATAAAGAAAAGAGTTATTTTTTTAGTAATAGTAATTCAATGTTTTTTGGTTGAAATGGGATGTAATATCAATGTATTTTTTAATTCATTCCCTTAATGTTTTGTTAGATGTGACATGATATTGGTTTTTTTGGATAAGTTAAGAAATCCATCACATTTCAGGGTGATTAACAAGTTGACTGTGTAGTATTATTGAACAAGGAATTAGATGGAGTTGTTGGTGAGGATTCATGAAGCTCCAAATTTTTACAACACTAATCTTGCTTTACTTTTTTGATCAACAGTATGGAATAGTCTGTTGTTTGATTTTTGACTCTTGGTAATGACTTAGTAAATAATTTTATTTCCAAATGGATGGGATATCGATGTGGATGATCCAAATGATAAGGGTCATGTTTTTTTACATGTGTTCTTGATTGTGTAGGTTTATAGGAAACAATTTTCTATTTGTTTATATTTACTATAATATTAGTTATCACTCATCTATTGGTATCAAATTATTATACCTATTATAAGGGTATGTTTCATAATATCATTGTGATGGATCATGTTTAGAGTGTTTTTTATTATTAGATTTATTTTTTGAAATGTATGATTGAAAATTTTTATGTAATTTTTGATAAAATGATATACTAAGAACAATGGGATGTATTATATTGGTTAGAGAAGGAAAAAGTTTTGGATTTAGGGGTTTGGGATTATATATTTCTGAAGAAAAAAAATATTATTGGAGAATATAGGTTTTTTTCAACAAAGAACCATTCCCTAATATATGTTAGACCATTTTAGGTGCTGGAGTGAGCTATCTGTAGGACCCCGGGACACCCTGAGATGGGAGGGGTGAATTAGGGTGACAAATTTTTCTTTTAATGTGATGGATCTTGTTCACATGTTGTTAGGAACATGTTAAACCTATATGATGAATATGATCAGAAAGAAAACATTCACATGCAGAGAGATGACACAACACATTATACTTGGGTCACCACTAAGGGCTACGTCCAAGGAGTATACGCTGACAGGTTGTCGGTCATACCAAATTCCACTAAACTTCAATAGTTGTGGATTACAAAGGTTTGAGAACAGTCACTTTGTCTCAGGCTCATTGCCTTTACAAAGGATTAGGGATAGCTCACTGCGTCTCTCAGGTCACTCCCGTTGACTCCCCAGGGATACTACCTTTGGTGAAGTCCCACTCAGTTTATAGACATGAAGGTCTCTTCATCTTCGCTAATGAATACATCTTCTGTTGTATGTAGATGCTCTGTTGAAGTCCAACTCTCACCCGTAGACTAATCTCACTTCGCACCTAAGGTATCAGGCAATCTTCCAACTTCCGTACAGCTCCAAAAAGACTGGCGTGATTTAACTACCCCTGGAGTGCTTCTCTAAGCTGGCGCGCAAGTTTCAAAGCTGGTGCGCAATTCCACCTCAACCACATGAGCGACACTCACTTCTTCAACACCAAACTTGTGTGACTCGCATTCTTTTCCACCCAAACTGGTTTTGGCACGCAAAGGTCAACTGTCGCGCTTCTTCAAATCCTGGCACGCAAGTTTCACCAAACCACCTGCACAACACTTCCTTCCCTAACTCCAAACTTGGGTGACCGACACCCTTTCTCTCCCAAACCACCATGGACGCGTAGCAAACAACTATCGCACAACTTCTACTTGCGCGACCACACAACCACTTGCGCGACCACAACACCTGCGCGACGGGATCACTGAATTTCTCTAAGTCTCGAACTTCATACTGAATGAGGACAGGTTGACCTCTATTTATAGGCATTTTGATAACCTGCGCGACAGCGTGCAAGTCTTCCCTCAGCGCGCATGTCACTGCCACGCAAGTCACTTGCGCGACCAAACATAAAACATGGGTGCCCTTCTCCCATTTCCATATTTTCATGTTCTGATCTTGAAAAACAAAAGGCGCACAAGTTTCATCTCCTTCAAGTCAACATCGCACAAGTCTCTTTTCCAAAAACCACTTTTTCCATTTGTCGATTTTCAGGCCCAAAAATTTGTCAAACACTGGAAAACAGTGCCACCTTCAATACTGTTATTTTCTTGTTCTGTATGATCACTTTGCTGGCACACATTCTGAAATTCCACTGAGGATTGACAACAAACACAAACCATAATTCAATTCATGCATAGAACGACCATGGTTCCAACACTATCGAGGTACAATATGTGTAACATCCCATCCTAACTATCTGGGACTAAACCTAAGAAGTATTAGTTCTCATGCATACCTTCTAATATTTAAGATGCAACCAACTAGTGACGATGTACTGAACCATAAATTAGGAAGACTATGACCTCATAATAAAATAACCATCAACTGTATAATGAAAATAAATAGAAATAAGAAAAAAATTGTTTATAAACACTGTTCTAGGTTAGTCATATAAATAACATCCCTTTTTATAAAAAAATGGTATATGATAAACATACCTTATATGTAAACATTTACATCCATAGGGGGTTGGTCAATATTTAAAATAATCAAAATTGAAAAATAATATAGTGGAACGATGCTACAATGTCCCCAAAGTATGTCCTAGAATCATTAATGTATATACACTAATGCATCTAATCAAGCACCCAATATAGGGTCCTTCTATGGGGTTAGGTCACTTATAAAAAAAGTATGCCCTTGCACATAGATTCATTTGTAGGGTGTGAGTAATAAAACCTATTAGGACACCACCAACACGCCATTATAATAAATGTGATAAATATATATATCAATTAGTGCGCTAATGGACATTTATGTTCCTTGGAATAGATGAACCATTGAGAAGGGGGTTTAGTCAGTGGTGATCTATTACAATCTCATTCCCCTGAAATTAACATTTCAGACATTCTAATGTTTTGATGCTCTAAAATTTATAAATCATCCTCACATATTTGCAATGATAATGAAAATAACTTAAGGCGTGCATATTTTTACTGGGTTCTTTCCCTATGTCGGTAACTAGTCCTTAATTTATCAACTCCCATTAATTCATGGATATCAAATATATAATATAACTGAATTAAAAGGAGAAAACTCCTATAAAGATTCTTCTAGCTCTGAATAGGAAATATTAATAGTTCAGACCGATTATAAAATTTTATTCTTATTGAAAGGCATTTTAATATTTGAACTTTGATAATTACTAACATTTAAATATGTCTGGAATAATTTTTCTAGAACCTCATTTACCGAATGTTATATTTTTGGCCACTCAAATATGAATGCATCCAAAAGATGTAACCTTATTAACAACATAATTTTTTTCAGAATGAAAACTCTTCTGTAACCTTTTTGATTATCTTAATAATGTTGGTTAGTCTGACCTCCATTATTTTTCCACTCAGTGATCTAAAAAAACCCACCCACTCAACTCCAATGGAATTCCTACTTTATATACACTTCACCCACCCAAATAAATATAATACATCTTTAATTTAATCTTCTTAATTTTAAAATGTTCCTGAATATTTTGTATTTCCTTCAAAGATTCTTGAAACTGTAGAGTAAACCTTAATCTCTTAAAATATTTTAAATCAACTCATATTTTCATATCTTTCTCAAATATAGACTGAATTGTGGAATCATTTTTTGAATATTGAGCATTGACCATTCAGATCAGCATCCTCATAGTTATTTTACATTACTATAATGTAATGTTGATTTTGAATTTTATAGAAAAATTTATTCAAATGTAAATAATAAATTTAGTTTGAACATAATTATTCACTTCTTCTAGTTATGCCTCAACTTTTTCTCAACACAAATTATCTTTCATAAAACTTTTTAAACATTCATGATTGTACTCCTTCAATTCCTTCTTTTCTTTTCCACGTCACTAAATCATCAATGTACATAATTTTTTTAGAATTTGTCTCTTACTCCTAGATTTTATCATCATTCCTATCAGTTTATTAACTTTTTTCTACGGCATTAAATTTATTTGAACCTTTAAATATTTATTCTAGTGAAATATTATTTTAATTATAATAAAAAATTACATCATATATTCTTCCAAAAAAAATATCATTCTTCTTCTGATTTCGCGGTAACTCCATCTTCATTAGATTTTCCAAAAACACATTCTTATTCTTTGGATGTAGGTTTTAGTGCACTCTAGTCAACTAATGTCGTTATGATAATAAATAAATTATTTATATGTTCATCTCATTTTTCTCTTTCTAAAAAATCATCTACAACACTAGCCTTTATCATGTTTGATTTATGGATCAAATAAAATTCTCATTCCATTGATCTCAAAACTCCACTATGTGGAATATTTTCCTTCTTAAAATTATAATATTTACATAAAATTTGAAAACATTCACAATTTTTTAGACTAAAAATACTCAAAATTTATAAAATAAAAGCAAAGAATATTTAATATCCCACCCTAGATTTGCTGGAAACACTATCAACAACTCTTACCTCAATTTTCCATCAAACTACATCCATTTTCTTGTTGAGGTCTCTTGACACTATACTATCAGATTAAGAAATGGTTTTTATGTAATTCCATCCCTTTGTGACAAGAAATCTTATGGACAAGATATTGATATACTTCCCTATAATCATCTTCTATAATTAAATCTTATGACACATTTAGTCACCCTTATATGATAACAATATCAGAATATTCATACAAGATAATGTTAAGGGTTGTAATTCTTCTCCCCCTTTGACAAAGAATCCAAAGAAAATAGGGGTTACTCAATAACATTCTTATCTCATTAGTGGAGACATTTAGTTTCAATTTCAATTACTCAAATATATACCCTAGAAAATATATAGAGAATACATCAACAAATTGATACTTTATTGAAATATACTCAAAAATTAAAACTCTAAAAAACTCAATCCTTGAGGAATCGATATTTAAATTAATATTCTCATCTTTGGAATCTTTCTCCATATTTTTAGACAGATCAATCTCACATTGATTTCCACAAATAATTTTTAATTTATTTTAGACATTCACCCTCTAATATTCTATAGTAACTCTCATACACATCATTTGTGTACATGCGTGGGTAGCAGAATAATATTCCACTTACACCACACACAAAGTATAATAAAGTGTATTTTGTTTTCCCAACTCACAAAAATCTCTTAGAAGAAGAAATTTATTCTTACTATTGATTTTATATCATTTTAAAATCTATCCCAATAAACATAAATGAAACGATGTAAGTTCAAATCATTAATTCATCTATAAATTATTTTATAATTGGAAATTCCTTTTAAATGCGTGAGGATAATTTTTTCTTCCTTAATGTGTCATTACTTATGTTAACATTGATATATTATACATAAATGTATAGAATATACAATTTTGAGTCCTGATATAGTAAAATAAAATAGTTATATGGTTATCTTTTGAATTCCCTTCGGATTCACACTATTCACATATTCATCTTTTATCATTCTCACACTAACAACAATTGGTGTGAAAACATCCATTGAATATTACATGTTAAATTTCTATAAAATTCAATGGAATAATTTTCTTGTGAAAATAATTATATTAATTTCTTTTGAAATATTATTCCATATAATGAAATTCAACACTCCGATCGTTCACATCTTAGAGTTACTCTTCATATATTTAGGGGAAGTTTCAAAATCTGTATCCCCATTACTAGTGAAAAACATATCATAAACATAAACATATCATATAATTTCATTTTGTTTAGAAAACTGTTATGTTTTAAATACCAGGCACAAGGGGCATGTTTCAATAAAAAAAATTCATCATTTCAAAAACCATTTTTCAATTTTTGTCACGTAGGAACTCATCAGGTTTACTGAATGTAAACCTATTATTCAATTTCTTCATTCAGGAATTTGAGATAACATCCATTAGATATACTTTTTAATTTAGATGGGAATAAAAGCTAAAAATACTCTAATGGTTTCAATTTCTGAAACAAGAGTAAAATTTATTTAAAATCATCCCCTTATACTAGTGATTATACTTTAAAAAAATTTCAAAACATTATTCCTTGAAATTTATCCCATTTTATTGCGTTTATTTCTAAACACTGATTTTTTAAATTACATTACTAGATTTATGTTTAGAAATAAGAACCCAGATTTCTTTTTTATCTATTTTCCAAAACACTTCATTCATCGCATTTAACCATTCATTATCCTCCACTACTTTTGAAACTGATTATGGATCTACCTGTATGATAAGAGATGTTTTTTTAAAACCTAAATTTATATCTGTCCTGAACTAGATATTCTTATAATCAGAAGAATCAGGAGCAGGCATGCCTACTCCCAGAAAATTTTATTAATAAGAATGTAAATAAATCAAAAGAAGAGAAGCAAGCGATCTAAAAAGATGCGTGTACACATCACCACACGCATCAGAATCAACCAAACTACAACAAAAATTCGGAGTAACAAAGGGCCATTAGGGGAAAACCTTCGCAATCGAACGCTTGGACAAAGCATCAGTAACCTGATTGGCCTCCCTATAGACATGAGTGACCACCAAACAAATCTGCTCCACAAGCCTCAGACAGTCATCCCAAGCAGATAGTATCCTCCATGGAACATTTCTTGAACGAGTTCTAAGAATATCAACTGCCGAGGTAGAATCAGATTCCATCCATAGAGTCATCCAACCATGAAACGAAGCATACCGGACAGCCTTAATCATGGCCCATAGCTCCACCTCAATAGCCAAGCCATTGCCTAAAAAGTGATAGAAACAGCCATTCACAGAACCCCTATAGGTGCGGAAAACACCACCGCATCCCGAAGGCCCCAGAGCACCTGGAGCTGCACCATCCACATTAACCTTAATACATCGAAAGATCGGAGGAATCCACCGAATATACTTCATCATAATCGGCTTCTTACACCTACCAGAAACACCCAAACTTCGCAGAATAACCAGATCTGAAACATCATTCCGCATAACTCCAAGCCGAGATCGTGCAGCAGAAAGGACACCAATATGAAGCTCCTGAATGCCAACAGAAAGCGGCATACTTTTTCTCTCAAATATAAGAGCATTTCAAGCCCTCCAAATGAAAGAAACTAACGATGAAGCTATAGAGTGGAGCAGAGGTTTCACCTGAGAACTACAATCATCCCGAGAAAAAGATTCCATCAATTGTCCAAAACCCTCCATGTTCAGTCGACATCCAAAAATATCCTGCAAATAAGTCCATAACCAGATGAATATCGACAAGATATGAAAAGATGATCAATAGTTTTATCAGCAGCAAGACAACGAAAGCAAACAGATGCAAGAGAAATTCCAGCTTTCTGAATTATGCGCTGAAAAGGAAGTCTACATTTCCAAATCCTCCACATAAGCAGATAGTGCGCCGGCGAAATAAAGGCAGAATGAAACATAAGCAGCCAAGAAGGAACCAGCAAAGGCTCAGAGCACATGGGTCTATAATCCTCCTTCGTGCTGAAATTTCCAGCAATACTGGGTAACCAAATCAATGTATCCATCTCAGAGTAATGATAACAATCCACCTCCACTTTCGAAGAATCAGAAAGCAGCCCCTGAGCCATGATATTATTATGAAATTCAGCAATAGAAACATCTTTCAAAGAAGAGGGGATCACCAAATCCTCAGCAATGACACATGATTACTAAGTAGTCCTCCAGCAATTCAATGAAGAGTTTCGAGAAACCACCCATTTAGAGGATTGTGAGAGGTTACAATAAGCATGCTTAATTGAGGGCCATATAGAGGAAGGGACATAAAGAGAGTACCCATTCAACAACTTGGATCCAAATCTGTTACACAGGAACTCCAAGGAAAAATCAGTTGAGGTCAGGAGCGACCAAGTAAACTTTTTAATGTGAGATTCATTAAAACGCTTAAGATCCTTAAGCCCAATTCCACCCATGTCAAGAGGCCTGATGCAATCACTCCATGAAACCGTAACAAGCTTCCTTTCATGAATTGAACCTGTCCAAATAAAATTCTGAATGAGTTTATGTAAATACTTAAGAAGAGTTCTAGGCCATCTGTATAAGGAAAAAACATAGACACACATGGAGGTGATGACATAATTAACAAGACAGACCTGCCCTGCCTGAGACATAGATTTACCTTTCCAGGTAGCCATTTGATTCATAATTTTGAGGTAGATGTTTTCCAGGTGACATCCTTTCACAGCACCCCAGAAAAGTGGAACCCCAATATAGTTGAAGGGAAGAGACCCTCTGCTCACCCCAAGCATGCTAGCAACTCTTTTTTGCTTTGAAACAATAACTCCTTCCTCAAAAAAGACAGATGATTTCTCCCAGATGATAACTTGACCAGAAACAAGATCATAATGCTCAAAATCTACCATAATAAAACGAATGGTGCCTCTATCTTCCTTACCAAACAACAAAATATCATTGGAATAAAAAATATATGAAGGAGCTAAAAGACCTCTGCCAACAGAGATTTGCTATACAATCCAGCATGCACAAGATCAGAGAGATAGATGCTCAAGTAATACTCAGCAATAGCAAAGAGAAGGCATGATAAGGGATCTACTTGTCTCACCCCTTAGAACATTTAATGAAACCCCGAGGGGAGCCATTAACAAGCACAGAAAGCTTAGAGCTCTGGAGAATGCATCCAATCAACTTGATTAACCCATTAGAAAAACCATGGATTCTTAACACCGCAAAGATGAAACTCCATTTCATCGTGTCAAAGGCCTTCGAGATGTCAACATTCAGAGCCATATTCCCATACTTCACATTTTTCCTCATGACATTAACACATTCTTAATCCGTGTACAAAAAGTTTTGAATGTTCCTTCTAGGCACAAAGCCAAACTGATTTGTGGAAATAAACTCCTTAGCAATACTTCCCAACCTGCTCGCAAGGACCTTGCTGATAACCTTTGGAATGGTATTCCCTATAGCCACAGGCCTGAAATCCCGAATATCAAGAGCATTCTCCTTCTATGGAATCAAAGCAATAAAACTAGCATTGTCACCAAAAGGGAAGTAGGAGTGATAAAAGAAATCTCTAACCACATTAAAAAACTCTGAGTGGATAATATCCCAATAAGCCATAAAAAATATGTTAAAGAAACCATCTGGCCCTGTCAAACTATCCGCATTCATAGAAAACACTGCCTTCCTGATTTCCTCCTCTGAGGAAATACTAGAGAGCATATCATTCTGAGACAC
Organism: Viscum album; assembly: GCA_963277665.1. NCBI lineage: Eukaryota > Viridiplantae > Streptophyta > Magnoliopsida > Santalales > Viscaceae > Viscum > Viscum album. Next base: position 759,928,948 of record OY728139.1, on the reverse strand, counting down.
CTCCACCGAAGGAGAAATATTCTTGAACATGTTATGAGTGTTATCATGCCCTGAATCAGTGTACTGCCTTTCAAAGTAAGTAAAAGCAGCATCAGTAATATCTTTGTCAGAGTTGAAAAGAACACCATCAACCGTGAGAGCACTCATGCCACGTTTCACCTTCTTTTCCCTGTGCAAACAATGAAAAAGACGTGTATTTCTATCCCCATCTTTCATCCAACTGACCAAATATTGAGTCCTAGAAAGACTCATTTAACGCTAAGAGCTCAATAAATTTAGAGAGAGCATTCAATTCTTCATTAAACATCACTTTCTGGCCCTCATTAAGCCTTTGAAAATGCAGGAGTGTGTCCTCAGCACTTTGGATATCATGATCAAGTGATGAGAAAGATTCCTTACTCCACTCTTTGAGCTTTTCCTTCACAGATTTTAATTTCATAACCATAATATAGAAAGGGATTCCAATAAAACTAGTTTCCCAAGCTTCATTGACAACCTGTCTGCAACCTTGGATAAATACCCAAGCATTATTGAACCTGAAGGGCGAAGGAGAGGATCTCAAGCTATGAAAGCTAAAATCCATTAAGAGCAGATTGTGATCAGAATTAGCCCTTGGAAGAGTTATACCGGACAAATAAAAATCCTGAGAACCCACATCCACTTTACAAAAACACCCGTCAATCATGCTGGCCTGTAACCCATTCATGGTGTATCTTTGCCATGTAAAATCATCCCCCATAATTGGAACCTCAATCAAATTACAGCCATCAATGCAGGTAGAGAATTCACTAGCAGAAAACCTGTTAAAACAACTCCATGTCTTGTCCTCAGGCCAAAGCACCGAGTTAAAATCACCTATAATGACCCATCTTTGTCTCATTCCAAGAGCAGTGTTCTCCAAAGATGACCACAAAGAACGTCTCCCAGTATACTGATTCAAAGCATACACAAAAGTGAAGGACATACCATAACCACTTATCTCAACCGAGAGAGTAATGGACTGCTGATCATAGAAAGAGGATATCAAGGAGACACTATCATGTTTCAAAACCCAAAAAGACTCTGAGGAATTCGGACCAGCATTATGAGAAACCATGGAGTAACCAAGAGTTGACCATCTGAAGGCTTTCCATTTAGAGAAAGACATACGAGGCTCAGCAATTCCAACAAGGACCGGTTTGTTGGTCACAAGAAAATTCCTAAGGGTTGTGACCGTGGGAGAATTCCCAAGCCCCTGGCAATTACAGAAGAAGATCTTCATGAGAGAGAGGATTTGGACATAGTGATAGGTCCACCATCCTGTTGCATATGCACTTTCTTGACCTGCTTCTCATTCTTTTCCTATTTCCCCTCACCTTTAACAGAATCTAAGCCTTCCATTTGAGATTGGTCATCACATTCAGGGTCCTCATTATCATCGGACCAAAAAACACCACACAAAGGTGTGAATTTATTTAATGAACCAATTGCTTCCTGAGTGATTGGCACCACAAATTTCCTCGCAGCCATGGATGAAGGGACCTGGGAGAAGGGCTCATATGCCTCACCACTTCTCTCTTTATCAAAGGACAAGGGAGACAGATCCTTCCCAGTGGACTCAGCCAGATCCTGCACACTCACTTGCATAGCAGATTCAATAGGGAGATCCACATCCTCTTGCTATCCAGATACCTCACCAGAAACCACAGCTAAATTTTCCTAGGTAACCAATTTAGTTGGAGCAACCGATTCAGTAACAGCCAACACTGCCTCTGGTGATGCAGTATCAGTGGAAGCCAGCACTGCCTTCGGTAATGCAGAATCAACAGGCAGATCAACTATCTGCTCCTGCACAAAGGCCTGAAATACATGCACAGCAGGACAATCTGCCTTTCCATCAGCACCTGCAGGGGATCCTGAAAGTCCAGCACCATTAGCAGGTTCACAAGAAGCATCCAGAAAAGCTGATTGAGAGGCCAGCAGATTTACAGCAACAGCCTCATCACTCCCCGGTGCAACAGGGGCCACCTCCTGAGTTAATACTGCACCCTGATTAGAGATTACATTCATAGGAGCACTCCCAGCCCCCTGTGCTGCAACCTGCTCAGCAGTAGACTCATGCACCAGTCCTTGAATTTGTGCCGAACTGGATGAGGGATCTCCAACAGAGACCTGCACAGAGGTTGGATGACTCGGCCCAGCAACATGAGCCTTGGTCCTGCCCTTCCTACAGAGCTCATCAGGGCGGACCTTCATTTTACAGATTCCACAAACCTTGGTCTTATGACATTCAAAGTCCACGTGGCCGAATAAATGACAAGAGAGACAAAATTTTGGCCTCCCCTCATATTGAATTTCCATGTTAAACCGATCATCCCTTATAGTCAATACCACCTCCTCAACCAGAGTCTAAGCCATATCCACCTCCACCAATACCCTCACAAAGTGACCAAACTTAGGGTCATCTGAATTTTTATCCATATGGATGGGAGTGCCAACCGAGGAGGCAATATCCCAGATAATTCTGGGATGCCAATAAAGCCAGTTCAACCTTCGGATTCGAATCCAAACCTGTGCATGTGTGTACTTGACATTCTCTAGATCAAAATTCCTATCCCACTCCTGGATTCGAAGAACACCCGGTTTCAAAGACACGGATCCGAAGCTCCAGGCTCGCCGCTTTGAAGCCTCAGAGGAGAAAAGAATGTGATAGTACCCGCGACCCATGGAGATCATCCTCCAGTCAGCAAACCCCCAAATCTGGGTTATTCTTTGAACAAGATCATCAAATTTCCATAATTCCCCTCCTTTCGAAAGAAGAACTCGAGCAATTATCGAGAACCGGCAAAGATTGACTCGCTCTTCAATAGCTGTTTGATCCGCAGCAACGTGAGCAACGCATCCCTTCCTAATGATCTGCCCAGGAGGTGGACAATCAAATTCAGGGAACTTACCAGACGTTTTTACAACTTCCTCAAATTTCCTCACAGGAGCCTCAGATGCAGAGACCGCCGAGGGATGCCTCGCAGGCACCCGAAACATTTCATTATGGCTAACACAATCAAACTTGTTTCCAGACAACAAATCATCATCGGGCAATGGATCAGCATCCTTCTTCGCATTTGATCCAGGGTCGTCGGCGCTAGGGCTCCCTTCTGCCGCTCCCGCATGCGATTCCATCCTTCATCCTAGATATTCATTATTTTTGTTGCTATTATCGATTTCAACTAGTTTTCTAGTATTCCTAATTTTAGTTTTTTTCTTATATATTTATTATCCTCATTAAAATATTAATCAGTATCATCCGATACAAGGTTATGCCCATATTCAATTTCCTTTTTATTAACTTCATTAGAAATTTCCATCATATAATTTATTAAACCATATTATTCATCTTTAATGTATTTTTTATGTTGAATTTTTGTATGAATTCCACATCAATGTAATGAACCAACCTTTTTATCCATATATTTCACTGCCTTAAGTTTCTTTTGTTTGATGATTATCCCTTTAAATCTCATTCTTCAATTTTTTTTATCAAACTTACCTATATTTAAAATTTTAATCATTATTAAAAAAAGGGTTAAAAAACCTAAAGTATTTCACTACATTCTTCTTCTAATACTAGATCTTATAGGGATTCATCTATGATGATGGTCAAAGAAAAAATCATTTCGGAACATGTTCTACTGTACTTGCAGCTTCTCTCCAGAATAACATTGAATGTAGATATTAAATGAGTATAATTGTTCTCATATAAGACAAATTTTTATTTTCCCTTTCTACTCCTTTGTTTCTTTAGGTCATTAGGTAGAAATGTAGTGGTTATTAATTCCTTGTTTCATTGGGTATAATTCAAAGGATTAACTTTTTTACTCCTTTCCATTGTATGATCTCAACTTCAAATATAAAAACCCAACTATTTCTTCACTTATGTTCTCAAATATTTCATCAAATCCACAACCCCCAAAAATTATTTCATGGAGATTATGTTAGTCATCCATGTGAAATCATCAAATAATGTAACTCATATACATCATGTTTTCCATATGTTTTTTAAGAGCATCATATGTTCAGGGTAGGAAAGCATCCATTACCCATGAAAACATGGAAATGAGGGAACATTTCGTATTGACAATTTCTCAGGTTTCATGAGGATATAATAAGAGGGGATTGACTCACCAAGACTACCCACTTCATCAATATTTGGGATGATCTATCATTCAATCAATTTTCTATGATATATTTCAAGGAAGTGTTGAGGATGAATGGGGATCTATATAAACCACTAAGTTCTATAAAAGTATTCAAAATTCCCTGAATATTTAGTCGAAATTCATTATAGTCTATTACCCACATATTAGTGGAAAATTAGAACGGATTATCCAAACAGTAAAATACATGTTGAGATCTTAATTGATAGTCTTCAAAGGACTATTTGATCAAAATCTTCTACTAGTTTAGTTATTGTACAATAAAAATTTCAAATAAAAAATTTAAATGGCACCATATGAAGTTCTATACTGGAAGTGGTTTATAACTCTTATAAGTTTGGGTAAAATTAGAGAATGTAATTTCTTGTACACAAGCAAGTACAGGATATGAAAATAAGGTTCATGAAATTCAATGCTTATTAAAGATGCACATAGTTAAAAAAAGATATATACCGATAATCATTAAAGACACATAGTCAGTTCATGAAATTCATTTTCATATAGCTTATTATATTTATTATGATATAGTATAAATATTTTCACTCAATTAAAGTATATATACTCTCTCCCCACCCTCTTTGACATATATAATTAATAGTCGTTTTCATCTAACTATGGTCAAGTTATCTGTAATCTACCTATAAAAAATTTAAAATGGTTATTGTAGACTATATGTTATACTTAAAAATCTATTTTAGTGTATTCTAGGATTATGGATGTCATTTTAAAAAAATATATATTATAATGAATAAAAATGGAGAAATTTAAATGAAAACAGTATAATTAAATGAAAAAATACCATCAAATGGATATAGTTATAACTAAAAGAACAATAAAATAAATTTTATATTTATGATTAATTATAAATTAAAAAAATTAATAAAATAAAAAACTTAATTAGTGTTTAATAAATATATGTTTATTATACAGGATTTGTAAACATGACCAAGTAAAACCTGACTTAAGGGAAGTGAACTCTTAAACCTAACCGTTCTTTTCAGTTTATATTCTATTATCCAATATATTATCAATGACTATTCAAAAAAATTATTATAATTTTATTTAAATTTTCATTTATTGTTGTTATTCTTGGGATTTGTATGTTTCTACATTTTTTAAATTCATTCTTAGAAACCTTCTGGATTTTTATCAATTCATTTTTTAAAATCCCTCATTGATTCTTCTTATATTTATTATTCATCTTTCTAGGAAATAAAGAACCATTTTATTAATCTATATTAGGTATATGGAATTGAGTATGGAATATCCGTTTCTAAACTCATACAAGAACATCCTCTAAGGCTCCAGCTAAAAAGGCAGTTATATCATAGGAAAGATGAACTATCACTCTGGTTAACTTGAGATCCCCAATATACAAATAATAAAATATATAATAATTATTAGAATCAATGGAATATATATTATCATATAATTCATCTATGAAAAAATTTATCGAATGGTATAGGGAATGGATAAATATGTATGATCTTTGAATTTCAAGGGAAGTTGAGGTGTGATTAGGGATGCCACATTCCTCCCTGGGATAACACTTTCACTTCCATTACGATTTATTTTCATCACCCAAAATTCATTATGAAACATCGCATTTTATTGAATCTATTTATGATATTCTAGTAGTGGTATATTTATTTCAATCTTTTTTAATGTGTAAATAAATAATTGTTTAATTTCATCTTCATGATTCATCATAAATTGAGTTATCCCGAACGGGAAGAGTAATAGAAATTTTTTTATATCATTCAATGGTTTCTAATGTTTAGTTCAAGGTTCCTCCTCATTAATTAAGTAAATATATTAATATTATTAATTTATTTCATTTGGATATCCCAATTTATGTTTTTGTATGGGTCAACTTATTTACCACTCATAGTAGTTACTAGATTCAGACTTCATTTTGTATATTGTAGTGTTTGAGCTGAAAATTTCCCGAGGATCTTATACATCATTTCAACTAGAACTCCTAATTGAATATTTAATTCATTCATTTAATATTTATATTCCTACTGTCTTAGACCTATCTAGTTATGATTTTTTTGAACTAAAGTATGCTATATGATTTTTTTTATTTATAGAATGGGAGGGGGTTTCTAATTCTACTGATATTTTTATTTAAATTATTTTTGGAATGGTGTTTGTTTATGAAAATATTTAGAAAAGTTGTTCTAGTATAGATCTATTAATATTCAAAATATATATTGTACTTGGATATTGTCTCTATATCCTTTATGGGGATAATATAAAGGTCTCTTATGAAAGGTTGGAACAAAACATTTAGTTCCTTTTACTTTAACTCATTAATTAATGAAATGATTAGGTTAATGATAATGGTTTATAACTTAAAAGGGATTGGTTTATTATTAAACTTTTATAATATCCAATTTTATATATAAAGTTAAAAGTTCATCTAGTTTATATTCAAATATAATTTATTAATTAGACATTACCTAGGGGATCCTCTAGTGAAACTACCACTTTCTTCAATTGTTTTTTACTTTTACACAATCTTTTCTATCAAAAAAAGTTTCCTCAACTTTTGTCTTTAAAATCAATACGTATTTTGGAAGGTGAATATAATAATTTTCTTTCACTTTCTAACATTCATTGGTAAAATGACATTAGGAAGTGACGTTCCATTATGGATTGATAGAGATATCTTCAAAAAAATCTGGAATCTCTCAAAGTATCCATAGACTACATATCTATTGGGTTATATAGTTTAATAAATTTCACATCTCAAGAATTCACTCCATAATATTGGGAGGAATAATTGATGTAAATTCATATGAAGCTCATCCTAGATGGTGAATTACCCTCTTTTGAGGTCTCAAAGTTATTACTTGGCCACTCATTCAATAGTGAAGGGGACTACTCTGCACTTCACTTTCCCCCCTACCACTCTACTAGGCTTGAATGTGTCACACACCATATAAATATTATTCACATTCATGTTTGGATATCCACATGTAAAATGATATAACATTGGAAAAATTTGTATTAATCATGTTTTGAAGTAAAATTTATTTTGAAAATATAGGTAAATAATCAATAGGTTCTTATTCACATAGTGGGCTTCATATGGGTTTATTAGATTATGATTAGGATATATTTACATGGTTTCATATTCACTATTAATACATTGAATTTTACAAGAGTATAGATGTTCTATATTCTCAAAATAATTTTATATATAACAAGGTTCCTTAGTTCTCTATCTCTAGGTTCAAATTTCCTCTATATATTTGGATCAACAATGAACAATTGGCCATTATGACATATGGTCAATCAAGTCTATGTATATTTTTATGTGTTAATAATTAAAACCAATTCCAAAATAATTCCACAACATTATGAAAAATAATTTTACATTTTTCATTATCACTAGGTGATCAAACCCAATTTTAATCCAAGTAATTTTGGTATAGTTTAAACTCAGATTATCTCAATAGAAGGGTGTAATTTTAGTTTCATGGAGTAAATAATTGATAGGGAGTCTGTTTTTGACTAAATGACATGCGTAGTAAAAGAAAATATCACATTAAGTGAAACTATCCAGAGAGATATTATTTCTTGATAAAAGGATAATAATTCCCTTGTAATATTATCATAGTCCATAATGTTGAGTCCTTCTTCTGGTATTTGTCAATGGGAGACCATAATGATGCATCTCACACCACAAGTTTCAAGTCATTCTGAGATACAATAAATATTTTTCACAATAAATTGAAATTCTCTCCTACCTGAATTATAGTTATGAGAAATCAATCGTTAAATCTACTTGAAGTCTCAATTTTAGTTAGTTTGGCATAATATAATTCGGATTTATATATCTAGAGAAAATGAGAATAGGTTCTTGATTTTACATTAATATTCTAGTAATCACTAACACATCATTGTCCAAAAGATCATGTTCAATTGTATACAAGATTAACTGATTGGGGGGAGATAATGAAGCAAAATCAAAAGAATGAAAAACAAAATAATATAGGTTTTCTATGATTAAATTGAAATGCATTAACAAATTATTTAATTGAGATAAATAGGTATAGAATAATTATAAATTTTATTATAACTCCACAATAAAAAACAATTTACCATGCCAGATCAATCACCGATGAGGGTTTTATCCCTTCATTTAAATTTTCATAGCCATAGACTATTACCTTTTAGATTATAAATAATATAAATTACAGTATAGTTCAATAAAAAAATTATTCAAATAACGATTATCATCTCCAATTTATAAACATCTTATTATTGAAATATCCTTACATGACCCATCAATATGCTTCATAATATTTTCATTTATCTTGTTCATTCAATCCTATAATTCAAGAGTTAAGGGAACACTACCACATTCATAATATATTTTCTATCACGTATTGATATCGTAACCAATATCCTTATTTCTCATTTAAATTTTATAAAATGAGTGGAATATTCCATATATCACCACATCTATTTTATTTATTCCACATAGTATTCCTAGAAATCCAATAGTTATCCATGCTTTATTTCCATTATTTAATTCTTTATTCACCAGATGGATTGTTCCTGACTATTTCTGTTGATTCAAAAACTCTTATAAAGGTTCTACGGGGTCTCACTATTGATCTAAAAAATCTACATGTTGATCCCTATGATTATCCAATAAAAATATATATTTTAATTACATTTTAATGGTATTAAATGTTCATTTTTGATCTTATGGGCCTGAGTTATTGAATTTTCATTATGAACATCCATTCTCATCATTTATGCACTTCATGCCTAATGTACACCAATTTAGGCCCAATGAGTCATCTGATTCTAAGTAATGTAATTATAAATATTTTAATTTGATATTTTGGGAACTTTATCTACACTTAAATGTGAACATTTTTCATTCAGGGATCAATGGATGATTCATAAACGATGATGGTGATATTTGGAGATGAATGGAAGCAATTCTAGAGAAGGCAGATTGGACACCGGCCCACTTATGAGACTGTGGGGCCCAACATACAGTCCCAATGAATCCCAAATATTTTTCAATGATATAAGAAATGTTGAGGAACAAATCACTATGTAGTAGATAATGCTAATTCGGCCTCTATGGTGGTCATTAAGGCGGCCCAAGTTAGAGATAAAATTCTGGGACAGATTCTGCGGCCCAGAAAAACATCCCACTACTTTGATCATATCTAGGAATCCAAAACTCCAAATGGGACCAAATGTTACAGGCGGTTAGCAGCTATCTGATTCTCCATTTTCTTCTTCTATGGCCCACTCTGATTCGTCCATCTAGAAGGTCTTCCAAGCGCATCTGTGCGGTGAAGGAAAGTTGGCTGCCACCTCGGGTCAAGGGTGGAAAAATCAACTCTCCCTTAATTTCCACCAAAATATAGCCTACCACAATTAATTGAGAAGACTTGGACTGTTGGAGGATCGACCCAAGGTCTCAAAAATTCCTATTTAACGTAGTGGTTTTGGAGGATTTGAGGATCTTGGATGCTTTGTTCAATTATAATGTTATGCTGCAATTTTGTTGTCTCAAATTTGTCTTTCACATGTATGTTGTTCAATTCACTTTTGTTTCTCAATAAAATTTATTCTTATACTCTTATTCTGTTGTTCTTCATATCACTTTTATACCGTTGGATCAAGGTGTGAATTTATTCACACCAAACCTTGTGAAATTATTCACACAATGGTGGAGTGATCATTTTATTTTTGTTGTTTTCTTTACTTCTCCATTTCCTCCCTCATGAGTCTACTTTCCGCTTCCATTGAAACCATGGGATCAATGGAGGGCTAAACCACTTATGGTTTGATCAAAGGGAGTAGAAAGGGTCTTGATTAGATGTTATTTATCACCTCATTAATGTATAATCACTTCTTTAATTGATATTTTTATTTGATGATTTTTAAACTCCATCGTCCTTGTTGAATTTAAGGCCACACACTTCAAGTGCTAATACGAAACTTTACCTTGAAGTGCTCAAAACTTTGATCCTTAAAGTGTATAGGTGATTAGTATTAAAGGGTGTAGGAATTAAACCAGTAAGTGATGATGTTGTTTTATCTCCTTAAATTAACCCATCTCAAATATAAGAAATTGAAATCATTAAAAAGGAAATACGTCCAATCCACCCCGAGCGATAACCTAGGATCAACTCATTCTTTTAAATTGAATTCACTTAAGTCTCTTAGAGTTACTTTAAACCCATCTAAAATCAACCCATGTTGTCCACTTCATAGCCAAAAAAAGTCCATAGAATGTACGTGTCTATAGGTTACTTCTTAGGTCTTTGAGGATTCGACACCCCAAGCTAAACTACAAGGACCGTCTTACCTTCTTCTCTTGGGTAAATTTGAGCGAGAATAAAATTTTGGCACCGTTGCCGGGGACCCAAGTAAGTCATATAAACACCCATTCTATTCTCCCCCATTTCTTTTTTTCTCATCCAAATTCTCTTATCTTGTCCCTTTATCGTTTTTTTCTTTTGGCGCATGTCCGCCTACACCCACGATCAATCAAACCGTCTAGTTAGGGTGGATAGTCCTGGGGTTGGGGAGTCAAGTACACCATGGGAACTAATTCCATTAGATCCTAATCTTCCTAACACCCACGAGTAAAAAATTGACCCCATTTTAATGGAAGGTCTTCAAAGAAACCAACTCATAAACCCGTGTAGGAACCAAAATGGAAACCCAAATGAGGAAGCCCCAAACCTGGGGAATGCAACTGATCAAACCATGAATGACTACCTCACACCTTCCTGGACCAATGCCCCCTCATTCATTAGACACAATTCCATAGGAGATGCCAACTACATCTTTAAACCCCATTTCCTAAACCACCTTCCCACATTCCATGGAAGGGAGTCCGAGATGCCACACCTGCACATTAAGGAGTTCAATGACATTGTAGAAACCATGTGTCCCCCACATCAACTAGAATCAGCTAAGATGAGGCTATTTATTTTTTCTTTAAAGGATCAAGCTAAAAATTGGCTAAAAAATTTGAGACCATCATCCATCAACTCTTGGGACCAACTACAAAGAGACTTATACAAAAAATACTTTCCCCACCACAAAACAATTGCACTTAAAAAGAGTATCCAAATTTTTTTTTGAAAAAGAGGGAGACTCATTATATGAAACATGGTAAAGGTTCAAAGACACTCTAAACATGGTTCCACACCATGGTTTTTCGATTCCTGAACAAGTGAGAATTTTCTATGAAGGGTTGTGCCCAGGGAACAAACAATTCATTGACATGATGTGTAATGGAACATTTAAAAACAATGCCCCAAATGGTGCTTACGAGTATCTAGAAATCCTTTCTGAACAAAACCAAACATGGGGAACTTCACCTTATTCTGAAAAGCCACAAAGAACTACTGGAATTTATACACTTAGAGAATATGAAAGCCTTAGGGATAAAATTGCAGCACTCTCTAGGAAGGTTGAAGAGATAGACCTTAGGAAAGTCCATGAAATCCAAACTGTTGACCCTGTTTGCACAATTTGTGACAAACATGACCATAATATAGACAACTGCCCAACCATTCCATCCATCAAGGATTTTCTATTAGGAGGACCCCCAGCAAAAGTAAATGCTTTGAACTTTCAAAAGGCTCAATACAAAAACACCTTCAACCCAAGGTATAACGACCACCCAGGCTTCCGCTGGAAAGATAACCAACAACCTAGCCAACCACATGGACAAAATCCTTACCCCCATCAGAACTACCAATCCCATAACCAATTCCAAACCCAACCTATCCAATACCAATAGCCACCGGTCCATTTTCAACAAACCGTCCCACTTCCAGAATATCCCCCCGGGATAATCCAATCTTCTCAAGCACCAACCCAAAATGTTCCACAAATCCTACTAGAACAACTATGAAAACAAATGGAGAGGATGAACTCGGTGGTATCTTACCTAAAACAAGAACTTAAAACCATAAAAACTGGAAAGGCACCCATGCCTACTCAGGCGGTGCCATCCTCAACTTCAAGGGGAGAGTCAAGTTGTGCTCAAACAACTCATGAACAACTAAAGGTTGTGACTGTTTTAAGAAGTGAGAAATCAATTGAGAAACCCGAACAACTAATTCAGAACCCACCTGAAGATTCAAACATGGATGAAAATTCAAATGAACCACAAGATCAAACTGAGGAAAATGATAACATTGTCAAGTAAACAACTCTTCAACAAACAACCCCACAACCAACACCATTTCCTCAACTCATGAGGGGGAAACCCAAGCCTAAACCGAGTGAAACATTGAGGGAAATCTTTTCACAAGTAAAGTTGAACATACCCCTTCTCGATGCCATCCAAACCATACCTACCTACTCAAAGTACTTTAAGGACTTGTGCACTTTTAAAAGAAAATTTTCACATAAAAACCAAGTCCTTTTGGCTGCTAATGTGAGTACCACCATTCAAGGGACCATTCCTCCTAAGTTGAAAGACCCAGGTTGCCCTTACATCAATGTTGAACTAGGAGAGAGAAAATTTTTCAAGGCCTTGTGTGACCTAGGTGCTAGTGTAAATATCATCCCATATGATGTGTACTGCCAGTTAGGCCTAGAAGAACTCCAACCCACATCTGCCACACTTCAGCTTGCTGATCGTAGCATTAGGGTTCCAAAGGGGATTTTGAAGGACGTTCTGGTAAACATTGAAAACTTCATCTACCCTGCTAATTTCATTGTCCTTGAAAACCATCCAAACTTAGGAAATAAGGAACAAATCTCAATCATCCTTGGTCGTCCTTTCCTTGAAACAATCAACTCTGTTATCCAAGTTCGAAGTGGGAACATGACCATAACCTTTGGGAACATGAGTCTTGACTTGAACATCTATAATGCAAGCTCACAAATAGGGAATGAAGAGGACATTCATGAAGTAAACATGATAGGAAGCATTGATAATGAATCCATGGAACGTCAAGGAATATTTGAAGAATGTTTAAGTCAGGATGAGATTGATTTCCTTTGTTCATATGAAGGAAGTTTATCTCCTTGGCTTGAATCACTTTCAAATTGCTCTTATGATGAAGTATTAGGTCTAACAATCAGTGAAACCTTTCAAGAAACCACTTTCATGGAGACCACTCTAAATTCCTTCCCTAAATCTAATCAAGCCAATCTAGTAGCTGAAACTTCTACATGTGGGGAATCAATCCTATCTAAAACTCTAAAAAAGGAAATTGAACTTTATCCAATGTCCTAATCTTCTGTTGAAATTCCGAACCAACCTGATATTGAATTGAAGGAACTTCCCACTACACTCAAGTATTCTTTCCTAGGGGACAATCAAACACATCATGTTGTCATTTATTCTTCTCTTAAATCCAATCATGAGAGGATGCTTCTAGATGTCCTTAGGAAGAATAAGAAAGCCATTGGTTGGACCCTTTCTGATATTCCTAGGATTAGACCACTTATCGGGACTCATAGGATTGTTCTGGAATCTGATTCAAAGCCATGTCGTCAACTTCAACAGTGACTCAATCCTAATCTCATGGAGGTAGTAAGGAAAGAATATCTGAAATTATTAAAAGCTGGTATCATATATCCCATAGCTGAGAGTGAATGGGTGAGCCCAATCCAAGTGGTTCCAAAAAAGGCTGGAATCACAGTGATAACCAATGAGGATGGAGAGATTCTTCCAACAAGGGTGAGTAGTGGATGGAGGGTCTGCATTGACTATAGGAAACTAAACTCATTCACCAAGAAGGACCATTTCCCCTTACCATTCATTGAACAAGTCCTTGAGAGAGTGGCAGGTCATGACTTCTACTGTTTCTTAGATGGGTACCCGGGGTACAATCAAATTGAGGTCTCCCTAGAGGATCAAGGGAAGACTACATTCACATGTCCATTCAGAACCTTTTCCTTCAAACGCATTCCCTTCGGGTTATGCAATGCCCCTGGAACCTTCCAACGGTGCATGATGGGAATCTTCTCAGACATGGTAGGGGATTTTCTAGAGGTCTTCATGGATGACTTCTCTGTGTTTGGGGATACATTTGAGGGATTTATGAGGAATGTGGAGAGAGTTTTGTCAAGATGTGAAGAAAAGAATCTAGTCCTAAACTAGGAAAAATGCCATTTCATGGTTAAAGAGGGACTAGTTTTAGGCCATGTGGTCTCAGGTAGGGGGATTGAAGTTTATAAAGCCAAGGTTGACATCATTCATCACCTTCCATCACCCAAAACTATCAAGGAAGTGAGGTCTTTCTTAGGACATGCTGGTTTCTATAGAAGATTCATCAAGGAATTTAGTTCAATATCTTGCCCCCTTTGTGCTCTCCTAGTAAAGGATGCTCCATTTGTTTGGACAAAAATATGTGAGGGTTCATTCTCAACCCTCAAATCCTCTCTCACCTCTCCTCCCATTATGAAATCTCCAAATTGGAACCTTCCTTTTGAACTTATGTGTGATGCCAATGACTTTGTTGTTGGAGCTGTGTTAGGACAACGCTGTGATAAAACTACTTATGTCATTGCTTATGCAAGAAAATCCTTAAATGATGCCCAAATAAACTACACCACTACTGAAAAGGAGTTACTTGATATTGTGTTTTATTTAGAAAAGTTTAGGTCCTACCTCTTAGGATCCCCCATCACTGTGTTCACTGACCATTCTGCACTAAAATACCTCTTCCAAAAACAAGATACTAAGGCTAGACTGATTAGGTGGGTCCTTCTCTTACAAGAATTTGACCTCACAATAAAGGATAAAAAGGGAGTTGAAAATGTTGTAGTTGATCACCTCTCTAGGATGGAATTCAAAGACATCTCAAATCACCTTTATGTGTCTGATTTGTTTCCCGATGAACACCTATACTCTGTGAGTGACTGAACTTGGTATGCCGACATAGCCAATTTATTAGTTACAAAGAGTCATTCCAAAATTCTTAGGGACTCAAGCTCGAAGGAAATTCCTTTCTGATGTTAGACACTATGTGTTTGATGATCCATACCTCTATAAGTTTTTCCCTGACCAATTCATTAGGAGGTGTGTCTCAAAATGGGTTGAGTCCATCCTAGGAATGTCACCATATAGGTTGGTTTATGGAAAAGCATGCCATTTACCTGTTAAAATTGAGCATAAGGCCTTTTGGGCAATTAAGAAAATGGATTATGACCTCTCATTGGCCGGAACAAAAGGGAAATTAGATCTCAATGAACTGGAGGAACTAAGGATGGAGGCTTACGAAAATTCAAGGATCAATAAAGCTAGAGTTCAAGCCTACCAATCTAGGAATATCAAGGTCAAACATTTTGAACCGGGAAAACATGTGCACTTGTATAGTTCAAAACATCATTTACACCCGGGAAAGTTAAGGTCTAGATGGTCAGGTCCTTTCATAGTGCAACATGTATACCCCCATGGGGCCGTAGAAATTCAAGATCCCACTAGTGGTCACATTTTCAAGGTCAATGGTCAAAGGTTAAAAACATTCATTGAATCATTCAATAAACAAGAAATAGATGTTGAGTTAATTGAGCCAATCTATGAACCGGGAAAAAATTGATAAATTTGGGATCTTTGTCAGGCTAACGACGTTAAACAAAGCGTTGCATGGGAGGCAACCCGTGGTTTTTATGTTTCTAATCTTTCTGAATAAGCTTTATTTTTCAAATAAGATTAATTAATCATTTTTATATTTAAAAATAAAAAAATAGACTTTTGACCTGTTCTTCTATTATGAGTATGGATGGGTACGAAAGGGGAGCACCATATTCATCCGTGTCACGTGGTGTGATCCTTGAGTAATACCTTACCCAGAAATTTAAAAAGAAGACAATGTATCATCCGTTTATTTTGTTTTATTTTTATTATTTTATAGGTTTAGATAAAAATAATAAAAATAATAAAAATAATATAATAATTAAAAAAGGGGACACGCCATAGGCCGTGGGGAAAACCCCGTCACAATCGGCGAAGCCGCGAGGACTCGAACCCGGGACCGAAGGGAGACAGGGGCGCACGCTTACCACTGACCTACGACTTAATGTGCTTACTTATTCTATAATTTTTATATATATACTTATATTTTACTTATATATATATATATATTGTTTTGTTTTGTTTGTTTGTTTTCCTTTTTCCACTAGGGAACTTTGCAAGCGACATTGATATCAAAGGACTAAATTCGAGTGGCAAGAACTTAAAACTTCAACCACCAGGTGACTTCATTCCATGATCCTCATATTTCAATTTCCTTATTGAACTCCCCTTTTATTCCTCTACCCCATTCTAAATTTTATTTTTATGAAACTAGGGACAGTTTCATTCTAAGTTGGGGGGTGTGGAAACAAAATGTTTGTTTAAAAAAACAATGATAAAAAAGAAGTTAAATTCCTTTATCATTCATATAATAACATATTTTCTCACATTAAAACTACATAGAAAATAACTTTTATTTCCTTGACTCTTAATTTAATTCATGATTAAGTTTAAAAGCATTGATTTTGGAAGTTTGGTTGTCCAATGAAAATTTTCATCATTTTTATTTTCATCCATTAAATCAAAATGCCACAATGCACGTCCTCTAGACTGTGGGGTACTAATTTGATTTTTTGGGGCCCCATAATAAATAGAATACATTGGTTTTATTTTTATGAATAATATGAGTATTCAAAAATAAAAAAAATAAAAAATAATAATAAATATATATATATATATAAAATTTTGCGTGTAGAGAAATGTATTGATAAAATGCGAGGCTTTCGGCACTTGGGGATCGTGACTCCAGAGTTGTCTAGCCCTGAGTTGTTCAATCTATCTCTATTTATGGTAATATGAATTTGTTTTTGATTATGTTAACTCAAGACGATGCCCGAGTATGTGGGCTTTACTTGGTGCCCTAAGGCCTTTGAGTATGGGAGTCATCGACAAAGTCTTGCTACATGGGTTAATTTGATTAACTGCAATTTCAATTACTATAGAAATATTGCAAAAAAAATCCCAAAAAAAGGAATGAAAAAAATAATATTAGGATTAAATGTGATTCCACCTAGAGCTTCTATGATTTCCCCCTTGAATGAAAATGAACCCCCATATCTATTGTGATTCACAACACATCATTACACCTAATTGAGTTGGATGAAGTATGATGATGGATTTGATCAAAGGAATGAGCTTGGGATTGGGATATACTTTTAAATTTATCTTGTTTTAAATTATATTTATAGGTTATAAAGATATATTTGTGTGCAGTTTACATTGTGAGCATTGTTTGTTATAATGTGTTTGAAGAAAGGAATTCAAATAAAATCATTGAATTATTTTCCCGGGACTAGAAAATCTCAAGTTGGGGGGGGGGGGTTGATTATCCAATAAAAACATATATTTTAATTACATTTTAATGGTATTAAATGTTCATTTTTGATCTTATGGGCCCGAGTTAGTGCATTTTCATTATGAACATCAATTCTCATCATTTGTGCACTTCATGCCTTATGTACACCAATTTAGGCCAAAGGAGTCATCTGATTCTAAGGAATGTAATTATAAATATTTTAATTTGATATTTTGGGAAATTTATCTACACTTAAATGTGAAAATTTTTCATTCAGGGATCAATGGATGATTCATAAACGATGATGGAGATATTTGGAGATGAATGGAAGCAATTCTAGAGAAGGCAGATTGGACACCATCCCACTTATGAGACTGTGGGGCCCAATATACAGTCCCAATGAATCCCAAAATTTTTTGGGATGATAGAATAACTGTTTAGTAACAAATCACTCTTTAGGAGATAATGCCAATTCAGCCTCTATGGTGGTCATTAAGGCGTCCTAAGTTAGAAATAAAATTATAGGCCAGATTCTGAGGCCCAGACAAAAATCCCACTAATTTGATCATATCTCGGAATCCACAACTACAAATAGGCCCAACTTTTACAGGAGGTTAGAAGATATATGAGGCTCCATTTTCTTGTTCTATGGACCACTTATATTCAGCCATCTAGAGTGTCTTACAAGCGCGTCTTTTCGGTGAAGGAAAGCTGGCTGCCACCTCAGGTCAAGGGTGGAAAAATCAACTCTCCCTTACTTTACACCCACCTATGGCCTACCAAAATTAATTGAGAAGACTTGTAATGTTGGAGGATCTACCAAAGGGCTCAAAAATTACTTGGTGTTGGAGGATTTTAGGAACTTGGATGCTTTGTTCAATTGTAATGTTATGCTGCAATTTTGTTGTCTCAAATTTGTCTTTCACATGTAAGTTGTTCAATTCACTTTAGTTTTTTAATAAAAGTTATTCTTCTACAATTACTATGTTGTTATTCATATCACGTTGATACCGTTGGATCAAGGTGTGAATTTATTCACACCAAACCTTGTGAAATTATTCACACAACGGTGGAGTGATCATTTTATTTTTGTTGTTTTCTTTACTTCTCCATTTCCTCCCTCATGAGTCTACTTTCTGCTTCCATTAAAACCATGGGATCAATGGAGGGATAAACCACTTATGGGTTGATCAAAGGGGGTATAAATTGGCTGTATTTTATGTTATTTATCACCTCATTAATGTATAATCACTTCTTTAATTGGGATTTTTATTTGATGATTTTTAAACTCCATTGTCCTTGTTGAATTTAAGGCCACACACTTCAAGTGCTAATACAAAGCTTTAACTTGAATTGCTCAAAACTTTTATCCTTAAAGTGTATAGGTGATTAGTATTAAAGGGTGTAGGAATTAAACCAGTAAGTGATGATGTTGTTTTATCTCCTTAAATGAACCCATCTCAAATATAAGAAATTGAAATCATTAAAAAGGAAAAACGTCCAATCCACCCCGAGCGATAACCTAGGATCAACTCATTCTTTTAAATTGAATTAACTTAAGTCTCTTAGAGTTCCTTTAAACCCATCTAAAATCAACCCAAGTTGGCCACTTCATAGCGAAAAACAGTCCATAGAATGTACATGTCTATAGGTTACTTCTTAGGTCTCTGAGGATTCGACAACCCAAGCTAAACTACAAGGACCGTCTTACCTTCTTCTCTTGGGTAAATTTGAGCGAGAATCACCCTATGAATCCATTTTACTCATAAATTGACTATGTTTTCCTAAAACATGTCAATGGTTAGGAAATATATCTGTCTTTGTTGTATTATTAATATTACATTGAAAATTTTATTCAAAATATAATGCGGCATTATTTAGTTTTGAGGGTGAATACATCCCCATGATATGAAATAAGTGAAATTATCTCTAACATAACCTTTTCATGTAATTTGGGTCATATTTACATGTTGATGTAGTATCATTAATATGATTTTTTGGGATCTTCCAAAAATTGGATTAATAGATATATAGAATTACATCATTATTTAAATTTTTTTCTTGAATTTACTAATTGTTCTGTGGTGAAGAGGGTTTCATTATAATCTTTGAGACAACAAGGGTGTAGTACTATATTCTTGGATATTGTGGTGATATTTTTTTGAAGCTATAAGATCCATGGTATGTCAATGCATAATACGTAGAGGCGTGGATATAGACTCATAATAATAAATGTGGGGTTATTTTAGGGTTCAACTGAAAATAGAAACCTAATTATTGGATCGATTATTCTCTTATTAACATAAAGTTACAATGTGAGATAGTATTTTCATAGGATGTAACAT
Organism: Viscum album; assembly: GCA_963277665.1. Taxonomy (NCBI): domain Eukaryota; kingdom Viridiplantae; phylum Streptophyta; class Magnoliopsida; order Santalales; family Viscaceae; genus Viscum; species Viscum album. The sequence continues at coordinate 759,909,079 of OY728139.1, read as the reverse complement.
TACTATGTTGATGCAGGAATTGTAAAAAAAATTAATGTACTCTCAAGAACCAATACTAGGATCTATTGATATAGAACATGGTTTCAATGTTGAAAATGTGAGATTGCATTTTCATCTAGATAGATTTTTAGATCTTGACATAGCATGGTGTTTTACTTCCAATGAAACATGTGTTACAGAACATATTTTTTACATCCTTATAATTTTTCAAACATTCTCCCAATCCTATTTAATTTAATAATCCCTCATAATCATAGAAAAAATAAACAAATTACTTATAAGTATCCATTAATGTTATCCCCTAGTTAAGATCGATTAATAATATTCAAAATTTGACCAATTTAGTTAATGTTCACCAAATCCAATTAAATGTGGTGTGACATTGAAAATATTAAAAAATGTCTATAACATGAATGCATGAGGGAATAAAATAAATGTATTATGAATGTAATATATTGAATTATTTTTAAAAAACAAAATGACTGATGAAATTTTTATATGATTCCTAGATTACATTTAGCGTTGAATCATTGTATAACAATGAAATAACATTCATTTGCGTACTAATTTTTTTGTTTCACATAAATAGATTATTGGATGCGCATATGTATAAGTGTCTAGTTTTTTAGTAGGTGAAATACATCAAAGAGTTCTAGTTATTTAGTAACTGTAATTCAATTTTTCTTTGTTGAAATGGAATGGAATATCAATGTATTTTATGATTGGTTTCCCTTGATATTTTGTTAGATGTGATATGATCTTTGTTTTTGGGGATAAGTTAACAAAGTCATCACATTTCATGGTGAATAAAACGTTTACTATGAGGGATTATTTTACAAGGAATTAAATGGAGTAGGTGGTGAGGATTAATGAAACTATAAATTCTTTCAACTCTAATCTTGTTCTACATTTTTCCTCAACATAGTAGAATAGCATATTATATGATTTTGACTATTTTTTATGACTTATTAAAAATTTGATTCCTCAAATGGATGGTAAGTTGATGTGGATGATCCAAATGATAAGGGTCATGTTTTTACATGTGTTTTTGACTTTGTAGGTTTATACGAAACAATTTTCCATTTGTTTAGTTTTACTACAATATTATTTATCAGTCATATATTGGTATCACATTATTCTACCTATTATAAGGGAATGTTTCATATTATCATTATGATGGATCATGTTTATAGAGTTTTTTATTCTTAGATCATATTTTTTCAATGTGTGATAGATAATGTGTATGTAATTTTTGAGAAAATGAAACATACTAAATAATATTGGATGTATTATAATTATTAGAGATGGAATCCTTTTAGATTCAGGGGTTTGAGATTATATATTTCAAAAAAAATATCAGTAATGGGTATTTGGGGTTTTTTTACAGAAAATAACCATTCTCTAATGTTTATTCGACTATTGGAGGTGTTGGAGTGAGTTATCGAGGTAGAGTATGTGTAAAATCCCATCCTAATTATTTTGGACTAAGCCTAAGTTGTATTAGTTCTCATGAAAAACTCTCAATATTTAAGATGCAACTAGCTTGTGAAGATGTACTGAACCATAAATTAGGATGAATATGACCTCATAATCAAATAACCATTACCCTTATAAAGAAAAGAAATAAAAATATTAAATAAATTTTGTTTGAAAACACTATTGTAGGATAGTTATATAAATAAGTTCTCTTGTTATAAAAAAATGGGTACATGATAGACATACATTATACATAAACATTTACACACATCGGGGTTGGTAAATATGTAAAAAATAAAAATTGAAAACTAATATATTGGAACAACGCGGCAATGTTCCCAGAGTATTTCGTAGTATCACTTCTATATATACACCATTTCATCTAATCAAGAACCAAATATAGGGTCCTTATGTTGGGTTATGTAATTTATAACAATGTATTCACCTTCACCATGATTTATATGAAGGGTGTGAGTAATAAAACCCATTAGGACACCAACAAAACTCTCTTATAAGATATTTTATAAATATATATCAATTGATTTGATAATGGAAATTTAAGTTCCATAGAATGCATGAATCATTGAGAAGGGGGTTTAGTTAGTGGTGGTCTATTACAATCTCCTTCCCCATAAAATTGACCTCTGTATCTTTATAATGTTTTGATGCTCTAAATTTTATAAATCATTCTGACATAGTTATAATGATAAATAAAATAACGTAAGGTGTGAAATTTTTTACTGGGTTCTTTTCCTATTTAGGTAAAAATTCCTTACTGTATCAGCTATGTTAGATCCATGGATATCCACTATATAATAGAAGTGAATTAAAATTCGAAAACTACAATAAGGATCCTTCAAGATTTGAATATTAAATATTACTAATTCCAATAAATAATAATATTTAATTATTATTTCAATAAATTGTAATATTTGATCTTTGATATCTACACACATTTAAATATGTTTGGAATAGTTTTTCTATAAACTCATTTACTGAATATTAAACTGTTGGCCTATCAAATATACATACTTCCAAATGTTGTAACTTTATGGACAACAAAACCATTTTCATAATAAAAACTCTTATTTAAACCTTTTTATTTACTTAATAAAGTTTTTTAGTCTCACCTCCATTATTTCTCCACTCAGATATATACAAAACCTAACCACTCAACTCAAATGGAATTTCTACTTTATAAACACTTCCACCACTAAAATAAATATAATATATCTTTAATTTAAACATCTTAATTTTAACATGTTCATAAATCTTTTTTATTTCCTTCAAACCTTATTTAAAATGTAGAGTTAACCTATATTTCTAAAAAATATTATCTCAAACTATATTTTCGTATCTTCTGAAAAAAATGTAATGAAATTTGGAATCATTTCAGGAATATCAAGCATTGATCATCTAGACCAGCATTGTCATAGTTATTTTAAATTACTATAATGTCAAGTTGATTTTTAATCTTTTAGTAAAATTTATTCTTATGTAAATAATAAATTTATTTTGAACATAGTTATTCACTTATTTTAGTTATGCCTCAACATTTTCTCACCAATAATTCCTTATCACACAACTTTGTATATATGCATGAATGTATTCATTACATTCCTTATTTTCTATTCCACATCACTCAATAGTCATTGTACAGAAATTCCTGAGAATAAGTTTCATAATATTCTATTTAATAATCATTCCTCTAAGTTTATTACCTTTTTTCTTATCCATTTAATTTATTTAAACCTTCCAATATTTATTCTAGTGAACTCTTCTTTTAATTATAATAACAGATTATGTCTCATATTCTTCCAAAAATGAGAAATATCATACTTATTTTGATAATTCAGAAACTCAATATTCATTTTATTATCCAAAAAATCATTCTAATTTTTATGATTTAGGTTTTAGTTAACTCAAGTCAACTAACGACCTTATGATAATAAAAAATTCATTTATATGTTCATCTTGGTTTTCTTTTTTTTAACACATCTGCAACAACAGCCTTTATCTTGTTTAATTTGTGAATCAAATAACATTATCCTTCCATTGATCTCAAAACACTACTAGGTTGAATATTTTCCTTCTTAAAATTAAAATAATTTCCTAAAATTTAAAAACATTCATTGATGATTTTTTTACTAAAAATATTACAAATTTTTAAAATCAAACCAAATGATCCTCAATATCCCACATTGGATTTGTTGGAAACACTATAAAAAACTCTTATCTCAATTTCCAATAAAATTAAATCATTTCTCATATTGTGTTCTCTTAATATTAAACAATCAGATTAAGAAATGTTTTTTATGAAATTCCATCACTTGGTGACAAGAAATTTTATTACCAACACATTGATATACTTCACATTAATCATATTCTATAATTATAACTTTTGAAACCTTTACTACCCCCTTATATGATAACAATATCATCATATTCATAGAAGATAATGTATAAGGTCGTACTTCTACTCTCCCTTTGACAATAGAATCCTAATAAAAATTGGGGTTACTCAATAACATTCTTAAGTCAGTAGTAGAGATATTAAATTTCATCTTCCATTACTCAAATATCTACCTCATAAAGTATTTGGAGAATCCATCAATAGTTCAATATTTCATTTATATATAATCAAACCTTAGAAATTTTAAAAAACACCATCCTTGACGAATTTATATTAAAATTAATATGTATAGATTTGGAATCTTTCTCCATATTTTTATATAGATCAATTTCACATTGATTAACAAAAGTAATTTTCAATGTATTTTATATATGCACACTAAAATATTCTATATAAACATTCATACATATAATTTTTGTACATTATTGGGTAGTGAAAACATATTCCAATTAAACTATATTCAATGTAAAATAAAAGTGTATTTTGTTATGCCAACTCACATGAATATCTCATAAGAAGAATGTTCTTCCTATTGTGGATTTTAGATAATTTTAATATCTAAGCCAATAAATATTAATGAAACTGAGTATGTTCAAATCATTACTTCATAAATAAATTATGTTTTAATTTGAAATTACTTTTACATGGATGAGGATAATGTTTTCTTCCATCATGTATGGTTCCTTATGAAAACATTGATATATTACACATAAATTTACAACATATACAATTTATAGTCTTGATATAGTTAGATAAAAATAATTATATGATCATATTTCAAATTCCCTTCTGATTTACAGTATTCTCATATTCATCTATTATTATTCACACACTAAATACAATGGGTTTGAAAACTTACTTTCAATATTCCATGTTAAATTTTTGTAAGAATTATATGGAATAATTTTCTTGTGAAATTAAGTTTATAAATTTCTATTCAAATTTTATTCCCATAATGAAATTCAACACTCTGAGAATTTACCTATTAAAGCCACTCTTGAACTATTTAGTGGATTTTTCACAATCTTTAGGTCCATTACTAGTGAAAAACACAACATAAACATAAACAATGGTTGTAAGACTACCTATACTCATACCTTTTACAAATAAGTTACTTTCAAATTTTCCTTAATAAAAGTTCATCTTGTTCCGGAAACTATGATGTTTTGAATACCAGAAACAAGGGGCCTGTTTTAATCCATAGAAAGGTTTCATTATTTCACAAAACATTTATCTATCTTTAACATTTATGAACTCATTAGGTTTACTGAATGTAAACTTATTATTAAATTTATCCTTTCTGACATGTTGAATTAACAACAATTAGATATAATTTTTAATTTAGATGAGAATAAAAGATAAAAATATTCTCATGGTTTCAATTCTTGAAACAAGAGTAAAATTTCATTCGAATTAACCCCTTCTACCTGTGATTATAATTTAAATTTTTTTCCAATGTTTATCCCTTAAAATTTATCATATTTTATTGAATTTATTTCTAGACACTAATTTTATTAAAATAAAATTATTTGATTGAGGTTTTTAAATAAGATCTCAGTTTCCATTTTTATCAATTTTCTCAGACTTTTCATTCATCGCATCTAACCATTCATTATGCTCCGTTATGTTTGAAACAAATTGCGGATATATCTGTTTGATAAGTGATGTTTTATTTTCAAAACTAAATTTATATCTGTTCTAAACTAGATCTTCCATATTTTGTTGATATTATTGATTTAAATTGGTTTTTTAACTTCGAAAATTTTAGTTTTTTTCTTATAGTTTTACTATACTCATTAAAATATTGATCATAATCAACCTAGACAAGGTTATTCCCACAACCAATTTCCTTTTTATTAACTTATTTAGAAATTATCATTATATATTTTATTAAACCGTCGACAACATCTATAACAGCTTTTGTTAAGTTGATTTTTTTACGAATTCCACATCAATGTAATGAACCAAAATTTGGATCCATATATTTTACTTCATGAATATTTATTTGTTTAATTAATATCACATTAAATCACCTTCTTCAATTTTTTATCAAACTTCCCCAAATTTAAAATTTTAATCATTGTTAAGAAATATCTCTAAAACCATTAATGTATTTCTCTATTATCTATTTCTAATTCCACATATTATGAAGATTCATATTTGACGATGGTCAAAGAGAATATCATTTCTGAACATGTACAGATGTACATACATCTTCTCTCCAGAATAACACTGAAGTTATATATTCAATGAGCCTGAATCTTCACATATCAAACAGAATTCTATTTTTCCTTTCTAATGATTTGTTTCTTTAGGACATTAGGTAGAAATGAAGTTGTTATTAATTCCATGTTTCATTAGGTATAAATAAAAGGATTAACTTGTTTAATCCTTCCCATTATCTGAAATATTTCAACAAATACACAAGCTTCAAATTTTTTTCATGGACATTATATTGGTCATCCATGTGAAATCATCAAAGAAAGTAACTCATATACATCATGATGTCCATATGTTATTGAAGAGAATCATATTTCTAGGGTAAGGAAGCATCCATTACCCATACAAACATGTAAACATGAGAACATCCCCCATTGACACATTCATAGTATAAGGACACGACCTTAAAACATTACATAATCATGAATTAAATGAATAATTCACATTGAGGATCTTTTTAGGTTTAGAGTTTTAGAGAATTAGGACATAACTATTACATCTCAAAGATTACAAAGTAGACACTTCTACTCAGTTTCCATTTTTTTCATAAAATTAAAACTCTTATAAAGAAACATGTCTAGTTCTATGATTTAGATAGCATGGCATTTCCTTGATCCCATCCTTGACCATATTCCACTTTATGTACTGTGAAAAAACATTTCAAAATCTTAGGATGAGCATGAAAAGCTCAGTAAGAGATACACAAAGATGGTAAACTGTTAGTTTTTCAAAACAATAAGTAAATCATGAATACTTTATCATAAGTAATACTTCTTTCATTTGTGAAGTAATAAATACTCTTCACTAAATAAAAGATCATTGATTACCCTTTTATAACCAAAATATCACCATAAAACCCATATAAAGAACACATAATTTATAGAGGTAACTTGGGTCATTAACATACTTAAATGGAATAACCATACGGTTGACTTCCACACAAGTCACTAAATGGAATATCCATACGTCCGACTTCCATAACCAATGCGTTGGAGGTTAAAACGTAACCACCCATCCTGGTTTTCACGGCACCACCCGTCATTTGGTTTATCATGTAACCACCAGTCAAATATCCAAGTACCATAATAAAATCATAACACATAAAACCAATATAAAGGAATGATAACATTTCAACATTTCAATCACAATATAACATTTAAATATATTAACATAAAATAATCCTTTATCAAAACCATTTTAAAACCCAATATACGTAAAAGAGTATATGGTATTTATTTTCTTTTAAAACATTACGACTTGTTGAGAAATCCAAAGATCAAATAATACTCACGGTGGCAGAAAGGACATTGTCAGCGCTTACATTAAAAAAACATAATTTTTGTCATTTAGTAAAACACTTAGTAGATGAGATATTACTTTTGAATAAAATTAAAATTCAAAGGGGTTTATACACCAAATAAAATAAGTTTGTGTATAAATGAAAATATTCCTCAATGAAAAAGATTGAGATGAAGTCCCTTACAAAGACTGTATCCTTAGATTAAGGATAAATCAATTACGTAATTATGTGTGAAAAATATAAATACACCCAATATAAGTGGATATTAAGTGTAAAACAATCATAGGTCATCCAAACATATTCATATCAAGACATAATCAAGAAGTAGAGGTTTAATCCAAAGAATTGAAATTGGATTAGGAAGTTACCTTGCAAGAAATCGATAGCCTAACAACGTCACTTTAAACATCAGAAAATGAGATGATGAGAGATAAAAAGTGCATCTCATAACATTAACATAACAGTTATAGAAATAAGGATATATAAGTACATATCCCAACATAATAAGATGTAAATTAAAAGACCTAACCAAAACAAGTCTTTTAAAAAGAGGAGAGTGAAAGGTATCCTTACCGATTTGGGTAACTTTCGAAACATACACCCCATGAAAGAAGGATCATACAATGAAGATGTAAATACCCATAAATTAATGTGTATTACACAAAGAATACAATCATGGGAAATAAATACAACAAACAAAAGGAAATAGTTTCTAATGAAGCATGATTCTCACGGGAATAAAAAGTGAGATGAAACCCCTTACCTCGTTGTAATCAATCGAGTCATATGACCAAAAGATAATAAACACCAAATGAATCACATAATACCATGAATATAAATAGAATAATAATAATATATATGATATGGAAGTACACAATACACCACATGAAATAAATAAGTGGTGAATAGTAGAAATCACACAGAATTAAAAGTGAGATAAGAAATCCCTTTTGAAAATTCGACAGCCTAACGACGCCACTTAAAACTTCAAAAAACAGATTGATGAGATCAAATAGGGTCTCTCATAATATGAATATAAAATTTATAGTAATATGAATATAAAATAACATCCCCCAACCTAAGAAATATGATCTTAAAGGGAATGACATAAAAGAGAGTACTTAAAAAGAAAGAGAGAGGTATGATCCCTTACCTCAAGTCCGACTTGTCTTGTTCGTTTCATTATATTCCTGGATAATAAACTTTGGTAAATTTATAATTTCTTAAGGAAATACTTTAAAGTTTATAATTAAATTCATATAACATATTATAATGTTATAATAATTAGTTAATTATCTGAGTTCATATCAGGCCTTTTTGTCGATGTTCGGTACATGAGTCAAAAAATGGACTTCTTATAATTACATGATGTTCATGTGGTCCCAATTTCATTAAATCCAGAATGATATTCATCATTTATATGTAAAATATCTCATATATATCCATTATATATATTTACTTATAATAGTACATAACAGTTGGAGATAATAAATGAAATGCACCGTTCATGGAGACGGTAAGTTGTACGTACGCATGGACGCTACTTTCATTTCTATTTCATACATTAATGGAATTAAAGCATAATGATACATAGGTATATTATAATTAAATTATAATATATATGTTATATATGTTATATAAGTTCATAAAATTTATCCTTTATATTTTCCACCTATGGCATGAACGAGTCATATCACTTTGAGGGGGCGGTAGTCCGCACTTCCTAAAATGAAATAATCGCGTTTACCTATCATGGAAACCATAAAGGCATTATATAAAAGAAAAATAAAGAGATATAAGGAAAAAATAAACATAATATATATCATATATAAATACAGAGACATCTTAATGCACACCATGAGAGGTCGTAGGTAATTATTGAACAAACATCGTTTCGTGAGACGGTAGTTCGCCGTCCACAGAAACAATATATTCTTCACCCATTAGATGGAGGTGTGTGTAAGTGTAGCTTGAATAATTCTCATAACAATATCCTAGTATATTTCAGATACTGGTGTTTTTTGAAGAGAAAGGAATAAAAATAGTTGAGGGGGTTGGAGAATCAAAATAAAACAAAATAACATAAGAGAAGACATTACCTTTAAATCGGGTAAATCTTTTTGATTTGAGCCAAACACTCCCTTGGAATGACTTCTACCCAATGTGAGGCTTCTAGGAGTAAGCGGGGGATTTGTAGAGATAATATGATTAGAGGTTGGTTGAGACATTGTCTTGAGAGGTGTGGGTAAGGGGGTAGAGGTGGGAGCGTTTTATTAGAGGGAGGAGGGTAACTTTTGGAAGGTCTTGAAATGTTACTTTATTATAAAATAGTTTTCTGATTTTAAAGGTCCCACGATGATATATTTCAAGGATATGGTGATAAGGGTTCTAAATCCACCCATCCAATTATACCTTATCTTTTCATTCTATTTAAATCGTTCAATAATGAGGTAATCACTACAACATCATGGCGTCTTAAATAAATTTATTTATTTAATGTCTAAAAATTATAAAAAAATACCATGGTGCAGGAAATATTTTTAGATATAAAATTAATATTTATAGTCAAAGCGATCATTTATATAAACAAAAATAATTTTTTTTTACTTAGGTGATACATACTTTGGTTATATTTCCCTTCATTTAAAAAATAATATGATAAAAGGTCACTATCACACTAAAGTGATTCCATGGGGTGCCAAAGTTGGCACAAGGAATCCCATGGTCGGCCATGACTCAAAAAATAACATTAAGACCCATGTATGGTAAATTTTGTATTATCATGATATTGTTTTATTACCCTTAACTACCTGATTACTAATTAATCACGATAATTAAAGATAATTGTCATCGTAACTATTCATAATTTTCAAAAAACAAAAGAGTTTTAATTACATAATTTGGAAATTTTGATTCCAAATATGGAATCCATTTTACCAAATTCCAAACACAGAAATTGCGGTAATTAATTTAAAAATAATTCCCATTGTCAAAACCAAAGACATGTTTTTAAGAAGTAAAAGTTATCAAAAGATTGACTTGTTTTTACATCCAATTGAAAAGTGAAATTACTTCAAATGAATAAAATTGTATTAAGTGATAAAAAAATAATTCAATTACACTTTAAAACCAATTAAAAGGATAATATAACTATATAATTAAATTAGATGAAAAATCAGTTTTGAAGTAAAATGTAGTATTTTTCACTATTAATTAAAAATGAACATTTGTCAGAAAAATTCCAAAAATTTATCCAAAGTAAATTTGATATTCCAAATTCAAAAATGATGTAAATTTTACCAAATTCAAAACATGGTAGTTACATTAATTAATTTTATAATTAATCCTTGCTGTCAAAACAAATAACGTGTTTTTAAGAAACAATATCTATCAAAAGATTGACACTTGTTTATGTCCAATTTCAAAGTGAAATTAATTCCAATGACAAAAATTGGATTAAATGGTAAAAATATATATTAAATACACTTTAAACCCAATTAAAAATATAACCTAAACATATAAATTAATTAGATTAAAAGGTGGTTTTGAATTAAAATTCAGCATTTTTCAATATTCATTAAAAAATGATTTTTATCGGAAAAATAACAATAATTTACATTTGATGTACTGATTTTAATTAAGGATTTTATTTTGTCAAATATAATATATAAAATTGATAAAAATTAGTTTTAAAAAGGGGTCTCCATCAAAAGGCGGTTAATCGACCTTTTAAAGAATATTAGAATATCTATGCTTAAAATTGGATTCATTCGCATTTTAAGCCTCTGACATTTATTGGATAAATGTAAAAATATTTAACAAACATATATAATAATTTTGTAGTTAGTTCTATTACTTCCCTCCATTACAATGGCTAGACATTAACAACCATTTTAAATAATATTATTATAGTATTAGTGTGCAATGTAAGATTTCAAAGAAACTCATTGTTGTGTATTGGGTACGCCATCAAACATAGATTTACCTTTATAGATATATTAACATTTTATACACAAATATTGATAAATATGAAAATTTCATATTCTTTATTTACCTAGGATGTTACATCCTTCCCCCCATTTGGGAATTGCGTCTTCGCAATTTTAAAATTGGGCACAGAAACTTCATTGAAAGCCCCACATCGGAAAAGGAGTCAATTAAACAGTCACTTTAAAAGAAAGAAAGAGAAGTACAAAGGTCACCCGATTTAACCCATAATAGGATTTCATGTAGGAATACATGGATATGGAAGAGAAAAAAAGGGGTCAAGTTCTGATGGAGAATGATAGAAAACATGTTTAAGAGAAAGTTAACCACTAGAAAATCAAAAACTTGTGATGGGTTAAACGGTATTTGATTCCCCAGTAGGAAATGTTAATAGACATCATTTTTGTTTTATGTTACTTTTAATTGAGGAATTTATTTATGATCTCAACAAAATCATAAGTAAACATACTTTCTTGTCGTGTAGACTTTCATCTCTTACTAGATTTCTTACACGAACTCATATTTTCTCCAAAAGATGAGTATTTAGGATGACTTGTTCACATTAAGAGCGCTATAATAAACTTCTAGAGAATCACCTAATCCAAAAAATAGAACTATATATTTCCCATGTCTTTAGACCAAAACCAAAATGGTTAGTACAAGATCAGATAATCCCCAAAAAGGACAATCTTTTACAAAAAGAAAAACTACTCTTAATCTCCAAAATTTGTCTAACAAAACCCAAAGTTCATCAAAGAACATTTAATAAACAGCTATTTATAAAATTCTTCAAAGTACACCAAACTAATATTGAAACCCAAAACTCTGAAGGATTTAATCACATAGTCTTCCAAGGTAAATCTTAACATTTATCTCTAAATAACATCAGTTACTCTTAAAGTCTCATACTAAAAAGTAATTAACCTAATCACATTTCTTCCATGATAGGTTAATCATTTCCATAGATAACCCATAATCAACTTATTCCTGATTCATAAGATCATCTAACAAAAAAGTATTCGCCATACTAACCAGGGAATTCATGTAAACCTATGGTAGGTGTTAAATCCCAGTCGCACTTTTGTTGTGGGTTTGATTCCCGCAGCTTTGTCTGACGAGACGGGTTGTCACACGGTCTGCGTGTTGTCCTTTTTCCAAAACTATATAATTCTTGAAACATTCCCCAAAAAGAGATAAAATCTTCAAAAATAACCATAACATAATTTAACCTCAAGTTTATCTCATGCCTTTAATTTTCCATCATAACATATAGTAACCCATAATTTCCTCAAAAGTAAGGATCATATAAACCATAATGGTTACCTTTATAATTATTACCTAAACTTCCACATCGAGTTGGTTATCTAGTACATGATGCTTAGAGAACTCAAAAAGGTTCAAGTGGTTAATCATGACTCCTGATAGTTGGTTTAGAATATCCACAAGAGTTCTCATTGCAGCTCCCATATCATTCAGTTTCTCTTTCAGAAAACTGTCACAGTTTTCTTCACATCCACTGTTACTTTGGTTCCTGCTAGATCCAACCATTTAATAAAACCAAAAAGGTTAGTGTGAGTATATCATTAGAATCATCATATAATTTCTTATATGGAGTGTAAATACTAAGATATAATTATTCATGTTATCTTAAAATCATCCACTTTATCCAAAACTACGACTCTTTCTGAAATCCTAACTATTATGGTAATGCCACTTAAGCCTAAAAAATACCATAACCTCTAAAGTTATCTAAACCAACCTTTGATACCAACTATAAGGACACGACCTTAAAAAATTACATAATTATGAATTAGTTGAATAATTCACATTGAGGATCTTTTCAGGTTTACAGTTTCAGAGAATTAGGACATAACTATTACATCTCAAATATTATAAAGTAGACACTTCTACTCAGTTTCCATTTTTTCATAAAATAAAAACTCTTAAAAATAAACATGTCTAGTTACATGTTTTAGATAGCATGACATTTCCTTGATCCCATCCTTTACACTATTCCACTTTATGTCCTGTGAAAAGACATTTCAAAAACATGGGATGAGCATAAAAATCTCAGTAAAAGATACACAAAGAAGGGAAACTGTTAGTTTTTCAAAACAATAAGTAAATCATGAATACTTTATCATAGGTAATATTTTTTGCCTTTATGAAGTAGTAAATACTCTTCACTAAATAAAAGATCATTTCTTACCGTTTTGTATCCAAAATATCACCATAAAACCCATATAAAGAATACATAATATATTGAGGTAACTAGGGACATAAACATACTTAAATGGAATAACCATACAGCTGACTTCCACACAAGTCACTAAATGGAATAGCCATACGGTCGACTTCCATACCCAATGCATTGGAGGTTATAATGTAACCACCCGTCCTGGTTTTCATGGAACCACCCGTCATTTGGTTTATCAGTTAACCACCCGTCAAATGTCCAAGTAACATAATAAAATCATGACACTTAAAACAAAAATAATGGAATGATAACATTTCAACATTTCAATCACAATATATAATTTAAATATATTAACATAAAATAATCCTTTATGAAAACCATTTTCAAAACCAAAATACGTAAAAGAGTATATGGTATTTATTTTATTTTAAAACATTACGACTTGTTGAGGAAGCCAAAGATCAAGTAATACTCACGGTGGCGGAAAGGTTGTTGTCACCGCTTACGATAAAAAAATAATTTTTGTCATTTAGTAAAACAATTTGTATAGGAAAGATTCATTTTTAATAAAAGTAAAAGTCAAAGGGGTTTATACACCATATAAAAGAATGTTGTGTATAAATGAAAATATTCCTCAACAAAAAATATTGAGATGAAGTCCCTTATAAAGACGGTATCCTTAGATTAAGGATAAATCAATTACATAATTATGTGTGACAAATATAAATACACCCAATACAAGTGAATATTAAGTGTAAAACAATCAGAGGTCATCCACACATATTCATAGCACGATATAATCAAGAAGTAGAGGTTTAACCCAAAGAATTCAAATTGGATTAAGAAGTTCCCTTGTAAAAAATCGATAGCCTAATGGCGTCACTTTAAACTTCTGAAAATGAGATGATGAGAGATAAAAAGGGTATCTTATAACATGAACATAACATTTACAACAATAAGGATATATATGAACATATCCCAACATAATAAGATGTAAATTAAAAGACCTAACCAAAAGAAGTCTTTTAAAAAGAGGAGGGTGAATGGTTCCCTTACCGATTTGGGTAAATTTTGAAACGTACACCCCATGAAAGATGGGTCATACAATGAAGATGTAAATACCCATAAATTAAAGTATACTACACAAAGAATAAAAACATGAGCAGTACATACACCACACAAAAGGAAATAGTGGCAAATGTAGCATGAATCTCACGGGAATAAAAAGTGAGATAAAACCCCTTACCTCGTTTTAATCAATCGAGTCATATGACCAAAAGATAATGAACACCAATTGAATCAAATAATACCATGAATATAAATAGATTAATGATAATATATATGAAATTTAAGTACACAATACACCACATTAAATAAATAAGTGGTGAATAATGGAAATCACACAGAATTAAAAGTGAGAAAAGAAATCCCTTATGAAAATTCGGCTGCCTAACAGCGCCACTTAAAACATCCAAAAATAGATTGATGAGATAAAATAGGGCCTCTCATAATATGAACATAAAAATTATAGTAATTGTAATATAAAATAACATCCCCCAACATAAGAAATAGGATCTTAAAAGGAATGACATAAAAGAGTGTACTTAAAAAGAAAGAGAGAGGTAGGATCCCTTACCTCAAGTCTGAATCGTCTTGTTCGTTTCTTTATCTTCCTGAATAATAAACTTTTGTCAATTTATAATTTCATAAGGACCTCCTTTAAAGTTTTATTTAAATTCAAATCACATATTATAATGTTATAATAATTAGTTAATTATTTGAGTTTATATCATACGTTTTTGTCGATGTTCGGTACATGAGTCAAAAAATGGACTTCTTATAATTACATGATGTTTATGTGGTCCCAAGATCATTAAAACCAGAATGATATTCATCATTTATATGTAATATATATCATATATATCCATTATATATATGTACTTATAATAGTACATAATATTTGGAGATAAGAAATGAAATGCACCGTTCATGGAGACGGTAAGCCGTATGTATGTGTGAACGCCACTTTCATTTCTATTTCATACTTTAATGGAATGAAAACATAATGATACATAGGTATCTTATAATTATAGTATAATATATATGTTATATATGTTACATAATTTCATAACGTTTTTCCTTTATACGTTCCACGTATGGCATGAACGAGTCATATCACTTTGAGGGGGCGGTAGTCCGCACTTCCTAAAATGAAATTATCGCGTTTACCTATCATGGAAATCATAAAGGTATGACACAAATGAAAAATACAGAGGCATAAGGAAAACATAAACATAATATATATCATATATAAATACAGTGACATCTTAATGGCCACCATGAGAGGTGGTCGGTAATAATTGAACAATCATCATTTCGTGAGGTAGTAGTTCACTGTCCACAGAAACAGTATGTTCTTCACCCATTAGATAGAGGTGTGTAACTGTAGCTTGAATAATTCTCATAGAAATATCCTAGTATATTTCAGATACTGGTTCTGTTAAAAAATAAAGGAAAAAAAGATTTTAGGGGGTTGGTGAAGCAAAATAAAACAAATGATCATAAGAGAAGACATTACCTTTAAATCAGGTATCTCTTTTTGATTTGAGCCGACCACTTCCTTGGAAAGACTTCTGCCAAAAGTGAGGCTTCTAGGAGTAAGAGTGGGGTGTGAAGAGATAATATGAGAAGAGTTTGGATGAGCCAATGGCTTGAGAGGTTTGGGTAAGGTGGTAGTGGTGGGGTCCTTTTATAAGAGGGAGGAGGGTCACTTTTGGAAGGTCTGGAAATGTTACTTTATTATAAAATAGTTTTCGTATTTTAAAGGTCCCAAAATGATATATTTCGATGATAAGGGTTCGAAATACACTCATCCAATAGGTTTTCGACAAGTGTAAGTCTTATATTTTACCTTATCTTTTAATTTTATTTTAATTGTTTATTAATGAGGTAATCACTTCATCATCATGGTGTCTTAAATAAATTTATTTATTTAAGGTCTAAAAATTATAAAAAAATACCATGATATAGGAAATATTTTTAGATTTCAAATTAATATTTATAGTCAAAGCGATCATTTATATAAACAAAAGTAAAATTGTTTTACTTATGTGATACATACTTTGGTTATATTTTCCTTTCTTTAAAAAATAATATGATAAAAGGTCACAATCACACTAAAGTGATTCCATGGCATCCCAAAGTTGGCACAAGGCATTCCATGGTCATCCATGACACATAAAATATCATTAAGACACATTTATGGGTATTTTTTATTATTATGATATTATTTTATTACCCTTAACTACCCGATTACTAATTAATCACGATAATTAAAGACAATTGTCGTCATTACTATTCATAATGTCCAAAAAACAAGAGTTTTAATTACATAATTTGGATCTCCTGATTCGAAATGTGAAATCCATTTTACCAAATTCCAAACATAGAAATTGCAGTAATTAATTTAAAAATAATTCCCATTGTCAAAACCAAAGACAGGTTTTTAAGAAGAAAAATTTATCAAAAGATTGACTTGTTTTTAGATCCAATTGAAAAGTGGAATTACTTCCAATGAATAAAATTGTATTAAGTGATAAAAAAAAAATAATTCAATTACACTTTAAAACCAATTAAAAGGACAATCTAACTATATAATTATATTAGATGAAAAAGCACTTTTGAAGTAAGATGCAGTATTTTTCACTATTCATTAAAAATGAACATTTGTCAGAAAAATACCAAAAAATTATCCAATGTAAATTTGATATTCCAAATTCAAAAATGATGTCCATTTTACCAAATTAAAAACATAAAATTTGCATTAATTAATTTTATAATTAATTCTCATTGTCAAAACAAATAGTGTGTTTTTAAGAATCAATATCTATCAAAAGATTGACACTTGTTTGTGTCCAATTTCAAAGTGAAATTAATTCCAATGATCACAATTGGATTTAATGGTAAAAATATTTTTTAACTAACCTTTAAACCCAATTATAAATATAATCTAACCATATAATGTAATTAGATTAAAAGGAGGTTTTGAATTAAAATACAACATTTTTCACTATTCATTAAAAAATGAATTTTCCCGGAAAAATTACAAAAATTTACCCAAAGTACATTTTGAGGTCCTGATTTTAAAGAACGATTTTATTTTTTCAAATATAACATATAAAATTGACAAAAATTAGATTTAAAAAGGGGTCTCCATCAAAAGGATGTTAATCGACCTTTTAAATAATATTACAATATCTATGCTTAAAATTGGATTCATTCGTATTTTAATCCTCTGAAATTTATTGGATAAATGTAAAAATATTTGAAAAACATACATAATAATTTTGTAGTTAGTTCTATTCATTCCTTCCATTACAACGACTAGACATTAACTACTATTTTAAATTATATTATTATATTATTAATGTGCAACGTAAGATTTCAAGGAAACTCGTTGTTGTGTATTGGGTACGTCATCGAACATAACATTCCCTTTAAAGTAATATTAAAATTTTATTCACAAATATTGATAAATATGAAAATGTCATACTCTTTATTTACCTGGGATGTTACACATAGGTCTTATGAGGATATATTGATAAATAAAATCCATATGGGTTATAGGGGATTGACTCACCAAGAATACTCACTTCATTGTTATTTAGGATAATTTATTGTTCAATCAATTTTCTAATATATATTTCAAGGAATTATTGAGACCAAATGGGGATATACTTCCAATTATATTTGATTGAGTTCTAGAGTTCACCACTGTTCTATAAGAGTCTTCAACAATCCTAGAATACTTAGTCAAAATTAAATATAGTCTATTACCCCCATTCTAATGGAAAATCTGAATGGATTATCCAAACACTCAAATACATGTTGATATATTTCTTGATATAATTTGAAAGAGTATTTGATCAAAATCTTATACCAGTTTAGTTATCATACAATAAAAATTTCCAATAAAAACTTATATGTACCCATATGAAGCTCTATATGGCTAAATAACTTTTTATTTAATTTTAAAAAAGACCGCTTTGAGGTGAGCGGTAACTAGAACATAGAAAACACATCTAGCGGGATCCGAAGCTGAGATCCAATTTCAAAATCCAGACACACCAAATGAGGAGATCACTTTCGGGATATGCTCGCATCATCAAAGTCACAGTCGTGATCGCTGTCCATCATCGTCGTCGTACCCGCTGTCATCGTCGCCGAAAAAACACCACTTCATCATCGTTACCGATTCATCACACATCATCCATCGCATAAATCACCCACATCATTGTCGCTTCACCCTCATCGCCACCGTCAACGTCAAAATTTGACACCACACCAGAATCGAAAATAACAGAATCCAGAACACAAATCGAAAATTTTATCAAGCGAGAATAATGGATCAAGATCTCTAAGAACAACCAAACAAACCTTCATCGATGTCTATGAGGAAGAAACATCAAATAGAGCTGACAAAATAAGAAATCTCCCTCACAAGAGAACAAAGATGCATGTCGCGCTTGGAGCACCGTCGGCCGCCGAACCACATCCCAAAACCTCATAGTTCCGCTGCTCGATATCCAACTTGGAAGGGTGTAGAAGAACGCGAGGCCAGAGCAGGGTATTGGGCGGCTAAGGGCTTTGAGAACATGCATCATCATTGAAGAGGAACACCAGTAACTGACATAACAAAAGAAATCCGACTTCGGGAGCACCTGGAAACCCGTTGACTGCCGAAGCACATATCCCAAACCCTCCTTGTTACCACCGCTTCGACTCCGACCAGGGGAGGCACATAAGACTGTGAGGGCAGAGCAGGTTTTGAGAGGTCGAGGGCTTCGACAGCAAGAATCCTTCAACAGGAAGACTTAATGAGCCATGGAAGAAACCCCGAAAAGTGCGCAATAGAGGAAAAAAGAAAACCCAAGGAAGAGAGAACCACCGGGAAGAGGAGAAAACGAAAGAGAAGAAGTGAATCAGAGAGGAGGAAATCCGAAGAAGTAGAAGAAAAGATAAAGATGAATTGCCGTCGAGGAGTGCCATGGAAACCCTAGGAGGAGAAGCGGCGCCGAGAGGGGAGAGGTGAGCTGGGAGAATGGGGTGCCATCGTCGTACAACCAAAAAACACATATGAAGCTCTCTATGGGATGTGGTGTAGAACTCTTATATGATTGGGTAAAATTTGAGAATTGAATTTTCTTTGACACGGATAAGTATATGATATGAAAAGAAGGTTCATGAAATTCAATAACATATTAATGATGCCCATAGGTAAAAAAAGATATATACTGATAGTCATCAAAGACACAGAGAGTTTATAGTTTATGGATTTGTCACATCGGGGTTTTATTTTTTCTTGGATTCAGCTTGGGTCGGGGTCTGGGTGAGTCCATCTTAAAATTTTTGAGCTTTATTGAATAAAAATGTGTGTTTTGGGCATGGCAGGGTCCAGTGCTCAGGTAGAGGAGCATGGTTTGGAGACCATGTAGATATGACCTGGCCACCACATAGCCTGCCTAGTATTTATGACGAATTAAAAGTTAAAAGGATAATGAAGTGAGAGATTAAAATAAAATAAATAAAATAAAATATAAATTTAAGTTTTACTCTAATAATAATAATAATGATAATATTATAAAATTTAATAGGGATTATTATTTTTATTATTATTAAATTTCATTAATATGTTTTATTATTCTTAAAATTATTCTTGTTATTATTTTTATAAAAATTAAATGAATATTATGATTAATTTAAATATTATATTATTATTATTATTATTATAAATTTTTATTAATGTTATTATTAGAAGAAATTGGAAAAAAATTATTATTATTTTTATCACTATGTTATATTATTATTATTAATAATAAAATAATAAAGAATTTTATTGTTATATCATTTTTATTATTATGGTTATATTATTATTATTATTATTATAACAATTATTATTATTATTGTATTCATGAGATTATCTTTTTATGTTTTCCCCCCATCTTCTCTCTATCCCCCCTACTATGTGACTGAAACCCCCAGTGCAGCCCTTGTCCGCGAGAGCTCTACACCCACCTCCTCTCCAGGCTGGTTGATTCTTCGGTCGGATTCACCTGCACCACCCTCCTTATTGCCACACCCTTTCCAATATTCTTGGTCCTTTTCATTGACACACACCACCCAACCATAAGAACCCCTTGTCGGTGATCCTTCTTGGCCATGTGGCCCCCAACAGATGACCTCCTCCATCCACCCACTCTCTGGAACGGCTTTGCCGACGTGCCTCTCCTCTAGTGACAACCTTCATATTTTCCCCTCTCATATTATCTTCTTCTTTCTATTCTAGGTTTAGGGTTCTTAGGATAGGGTTTTAGTTTTAGGTTTGATTCCAAAAATTTGTGATCGATTTTCATGATTAGGGTTTTTTCCTGACCCGCAAAGGTGCGGTTGAGGTGCGAATGAATTTTCACATCAGTTTAAGTAAGTCTTTAGACCATTGATGTATGTCAACCATTGCACATACCTTTTAAATATTAGAATCAAATTTTTAAGGTTTTTCAGACCTTCTGTGATAGTTAATTTGTGAATCAAAATGTTTGGCATAATTTTTTTATGTGTGATTGCTTGGAAATGATTTTTCCATAAAAATATTTGGCATATTTTGTGTGCATAGGTTGTTGTGTCTCTTACAATAGTTTATAAATTGATTAAATAATTTATTAAATTATGAAGATGTTATGAATCAAAATTTGAGATAGTATTGATATGATGTTGAACTTAAGGATAGGGTTCGAGGTGTAGCTTTGACATAAAATCCTTGGTGTTTAAACAAAAAAGGTTTTATAAATTTTTTTAATGGTTTAAAAAAACTTAAAAAAAGGTGTGAAACATGTTTCAACGATTTCTTGAGGTGATCATGATTTTAAAAATGTATTTTAATTTGTGGTTTGATTTTGTTAGGTTGTGCATGTTGTTTGTTTTGTTAAATCACTCAATTAACTCTTTTGAGTGGTTAATAATTTTTAAAATCATGCCCAGTTTGTTTTAAAAAAACAAATTGTGATGTTCAAAATGATTATTCGATTTTTCAAAATGGATTTTAGAAAATTATATTTTTGATGGTATTCCACTTTGGATTTGGTAATGAGTTTTGTACATGAAAGATAATTTCAATGGAATCATGTTATTTTTGTGTGTGGTTTTTTATAAATGTTTGTTTTTATAAAAATGTCATAAGGCCCATTTCCCACCACGAATTTTTTATTTGAAACCCCATTATTGGGTTGGTCACTTGCCTTGTTGGTAGATCATGAGATGGGAGGGCCTTCGGGATGGGACCTCCCCGTTGAGAAAGTGTTGTTTTCAATAATACATAATATTGTTATTTAAAGGGGGAGTTTATATTAATACTCTATCTCTTTATGATAATTTTGATGCTCACAAATACACTTAATTATTTTCTAATGACTTTATTTGTTAAACATTTTGGAGGAATTTATCATTTTATTTTACTCTTGAAATTACGGTAATTTATTATTAAAGTATTCATATTTTAGCATGTTCTGGAAACATTGTTCATGCGCTACTTATATGGAATCTTCTTGAACGTGTTCTGGAAACACTGTTCATACCCTACGTGGATAAACATAACGTAAGGATAAAAACCGTGTATACTTTTTGAGATAAGGAAAAAGTATGGTTAAAAAACCATACGTTATCAACAAAGTATGGAAGAATAACCCTATGTTAGGAAGGAACCCTACGTTTGGGAAATTAGAGAAGTATGGAAGGAGAACCGTACATAAATTTTAAACGTTACATTTGTTTCTCAAAAGTATGGTTCATCAACCTTACTTTTGTAAATAACCATACGTTATTGGAAAAGTATGGATCAAGTAAAAGTATGGATCTTTTATCGTATGTTTGAAAGTTGAAGAGAAAAGTATGGATGACCAACCCTACGTTTGGAATGAAACTTACGTTTGTTGTCAAGTTAACATTGTGAACCTTACGTTTGAAGACTATGTCATCAACCTTATATTCAATGGACGCATACAGTTCAACTTAACCTTATGTTTGGTGTTGGATAATTTAAAGTCGATATTTTTATGCAACGGTCAATACGCTGATTATTTGGCAGATTTCAAGCTAGATTTAAAGCTGATTTTAAAGTACGATTTTAACTGTTTCAAAACTATTTCATCAATGATTTGATAATAGAATTAAAAGGAGCTTTTTATGTCGAGTCTTCAGGGAAGTTACGTCTGCTCTATAAATTCAAATGTTTGAATATCGCGAGTAAAAATGCAGCTTTTGTGGATCTAATTTTACAGGAGAAGTTCTTATCATTCTTTTATTTATATGGGCTTTTTTAAAACTGCATCGATGATTATTGATCGTGTGTGATATTTTGATTATTCTAAAAAAGGATAAAAACAGAGACTACTAAAACACACCGATCTGCTGGTTCAAAAGAAGAATCAAAGCTCTGTTTGTTAAAAGATGAAGGAACGTGATAGAAGAATCACTTGTTATATAACGAAGATCTACTGTGAATTTTCTACTGTTGAAGTTTTGAATTATATTTCTATATCAACTACAATGGGATCGACTCAGAATGTTTCTTATGTGAATATTATTATTTCTGAAGGCGATGATCTACCTACTGTCAATTGCATGCTGTTGAAATTGTGAATAACATCTTGAATGTATTTTCAAAATATGAAAATATTTTCTTTCTATTATTGAGTGATCAACTTCTTTTACTAAGCAGTGTTGGTTCTGTGAGTGAACCAGAAGACTTTGTTTTTCCTTGGATTGTAAATTTGTCAACTGCATGTAGTCGGTTGTGAACCGGTATGTGGAAATGAGGACCAGATAGTGAAAATCACCAATCTCATGGAGTAGAGCGTTTGTGGAGTGTACTTGGGGCTTTCTGTTCCCCGAACCACTATACATCTTGTGTTTCTGCTATTTAAATTTCTGTTGCGTCATTTTATCTGATTAATGTTAAAAGGCAGAACACAATCTTGCAAAGATTTTTGAAAAGACAGAATTGACCCCCCTCTTGTGAATATTAGGTGTAATCCGATCCAACATTTGGTATCAGAGGTTGATCTTTTTGAATAAGCTTTAACAAGTTGAAAGTGATTATACACAGAGCCAGATGACTGATACAAGAGAGGGAATGTCTATGGTCAGAGAACCATACATCAATGGAGAAAACTATGGATGCCGAAAGTATCGAATGATTATATATCTGAAAAATCATGGATACAGAGTCTATTCTATGATTCTAACTCCATATGAAATACCAGAAAAACCTAAAACATGGAGTGAAGCTACTGAAGCATAATATGATATGAATTCGAAGGTAATGAATGCAATTATATGTGGTTTAGGACTTGATGAGTTTAACAGAGTATCTCAATGTCCAACAGCATATGAAATGTGGCAAACTATTGTTGTTGCTTATGAAGGAACTAACAATATCAGGGAAATGAGATATGTAACTGCTAAGCTTAAATTTGATACATTCAGAATGGTTGAAGGTGAGAGTATTACTCAAATTAATGGAAGATTGACAGAGATTGTCAATAACATAACTGCCTTGGGAGATCCCATTAAGCAAGATGATCAAGCTTTAAAAGTGTTGAGAGTTTTTCCTACTAAATGGAATTGAATCTCTGCAATAATCAGACAGTCGACACCTGTCAAATATTTAACCATGAGAGAACTGATTGGAACATTAATGATGTATGAAGCTGAGATAGAAGATGAAGCTAATGAACATAAAGTACTTATCAAAAGAGAAGATACTGCCTTGAAAGCATCATCACAGAGCAAAAACAGAAAGTTGAAGAAAAATGAAAAAGAGAAGTCAGAGAGTTCTGAGTTATCTAATTCTAATGTGGAATTGGCTCATCTAGACCGAAGATTCACAAAATTCTATAGAAAAAAAGAGGCTTCAAAAAATCCTTTAAGAAAGATGATAAGGAAGTAAGATGCTATGAATGCAAGAAAATGGGGCATATCAGACCTGACTATCCTCAGCTAAAAGAAGACAAGATAATGAAATTTTTCTAAATAAATGACTATGAGAATAAGGAAAAGAAAGCCAATAAATCTACTTGGATTGTATATGAAGAATCCAGTAGTACTTTTCAATCAGACTCAGAGAAGGAGGAAGCAAATCTGAAAGCCAACATGTGTTTTATGGCAGAAACAGATGAGGTACAATCTTACTACTCTTCTGATTCTAGTTCTGAATCTAATTACTCTAATGAAAAACTTGCAGCCTACTACAATATGCTTGAAGAAAAACAATACACTCTATTTAAGAAGCATAAGTCTCTAAATAATGTCCATAAGTTTGTTTCTGATGAAAGAGATACAATGCTGAAACAATATAAGGAGTTAACTGAAAAATTTGATTCAATTAATTCTAATAATAAAGATTATGAATCAAAGATAAAATCACAACAAACTGAAGTAGAAACTTATAAAACATCATACCTTGTTTTTACTAAAGTAGAAAATACTTTAAATTAAATCATTGGTAAAAATTTCATTAAAAAGGGAAAATTTGGAATTGGCAGTAAAGGTTGTAAACCCAAGCTGTACAAAAACTATTTTATTCCAAGTGCAAAAAGACTAAATTGTAATTACTATAGAATAAAGGGACATATTTCTAAAAACTGTTTCTCAAGACAACCCCAAATAAGTGTCATTATGAAATCTTTTGTATCAAATGATCTATTCGACTCATGTGAAATTAGAAAAACAAAGCAAGTTTGGATTCCCAGATCCTTACTAGCTAACACTACTGGACCCAACAAAATATGGGTACCAAAGCAATATGTGTAAATTTCTTTGCAGGGAGCAGGTCACAAGAGAAAAAGGACATATGGTATATGGACAGTGGCTACTCAAGACATATGAGTGTAAACTCATTTAATTTCTCTACACTCACTCAAAAAGATTGTGGACTTGTCACTTTTGGTGACAGTGCCAAAGAAAAAATCATTGGTATTGGAATAGTTGGAGATCCAGAAGCTGTCTCAATTAATAAAGTACTTTATATAAAAGGATTGAAACACAATCTGATATGTATCTCTCAACTATGTGATGATGGTTATGCTATTGATTTTCCTAACAATTGATGTTCTGTTTTCAAAAATAAATTGCTTAAATTTAGAGCACTAAGAACTGATAATGTGTATACCTTGGATTTAAATTCCTTGTGTAAACAACAAGTAAATTTCTTGACTGCTAAAATGAATGAATCTTGGATCTAGCATGGGATACTTGGACATTTTAGTATATATGTTTTAAATAAGTTATCTAAGAAACATTTAGTTTATGATTTTCGTAGTCTCAAATTTGAAAGTGACAGATTCTGGGATGCATGTCAACTTGGCAAGCAACACAAATCATCTTTCAAATCTGTTAACAAAAATGCTACATCTAAACCTCTAGAACTTTTTCATATAGATTTATTTGGACATTAAAGAGTAGCAAGCTTGGATGGTAAATTATATGTATATGTTTTAGTTGATGACTATTCTAGATTTACATGAATTTTCTTTTTGAAATTTAAAAATGAAGCTTTTACTTTATTTGAAAGTTTTTGTAAAGCTGTTCAAAATGAAAAAGGTTTTAAAATAAATTCATTAATAAGTGATCATGGTGGAGAATTTTAGAATCATGAATTTAATTCCTTCTCCTGAAATATTGGTATTAAACACACCTTCTCTGCACCTAGAACACCTCAACAAAATGGAATTGTTGAAAGAAGAAATAGGACTATTAAGGAAATGGTTAGGACTATGCTAAATGAATACAGTCTTCCTACCTACTTTTGGGTAGAAGCTGTAAGCACAACCTGCTATATAATGAATAGATTTTTAATTAGACCTCTTTTGAAAAAGACACCCTATGAACTTTGGAATAACAGAAAACCAAAATTTAACTATTTTAATGTTTTTGGATGCAAGTTTTACCTCTTAAACACCAAGTATAATCTTGGAAAGTTTGATCCAAAATCTTATGAAGGAATTTTCTTAGGATATTCAGCTACTTCCAAATCTTATAGAATCTATAATAAGAAGTCAAGGATTATTGAAGAATCAGTTCATGTGAAATTTTATGAATTGGATCCTTTTGAGAAAAAGACAGATCAAATGGATGAATATGACTATAATGATAACATGAGCCTTGAGAAATTTAAAAATTATTTTGAAAAAGATATAAATAAAATTCAGTCCAGTTCATAAGAACATGATACCAAAGAACCTATAAGTGTGTTTAATAGACAGACTAGAACCCTAAAGAATCACCCTTTAGAAACTATAATAGGCGACTTAGATACAAGAATAAAAACTATAAGAAATATAGGAAATCTTGTAGAATTGTATGCCTTTCTATCCCAATTAGAACCCAAGACTACAAAATAAGCTTTAGATGATGAAAGCTGGATGATAGCAATGCAAGAAGAATTAAACCAGTTCAAAAGAAATGAAGTCTGGGAATCAGTTGAAAGACCACAGAACTATCCAGTATTAGGTACCAAATGGGTATTTAGAAATAAAAAAGATGATCAAGGAATAATAACTAGAAATAAAGCTAGACTTGTAGCTAAAGGATGTAATCAAGAAGAAGGTATAGATTATGATATGACCTTTGCACCTGTAGCTAGACTATAAGCCATTAGAATCCTCTTAGCCTATATATCTAATATGAACATTAAATTATTTCAGAAGGAAGTTAAGTCTACCTTTTTAAATGGTTATTTAATGGAGGAAGTTTATGTTGAGCAACCTCTTGGTTTTGAAAATTCTCAAAAACCAGATTCTGTTTTTAAACTTACTAAAGCTCTCTATGGCCTTAAACAAGCACCTAGAGCTTGGTATGAAAGATTAAGGTATTTTCTTTTGAAAAATGATTTTACTGTTGGAATGGAAGACCCAACACTATTTATGAAAACTATGAATACTAAAATTTTATTGGTTCAAATTTATGTTGATGATGTAATTTTTGGATCAACTAATGAAACCCTTTGTCATGAGTTTTCAATGTTAATGGATTTTTTTTGAAATGAGTATTATGGGAGAACTAAATTACTTTTTAGGACTTCAAATTTATCAAAATGATTTTGGAAATGTTTTGAATCAAAGAAAATACATTTCTGATTTGTTGAACAAATTTGGACTTGAATGCAGCAAGACATATACAACTCCTATGTGTACTAATATAAAATGTGATTTGGATGAAACTGGAAAATCAATTGACAATAAGTTATATAGAGGTATGATTGGTAGTTTATTATATCTTACTTCTAGTATGCTATATATAATGTTTTCAATATGTCTTTCTGCAAGATTTCAATCAAATCCTAAAGAATCTCATCTAACTGCTGTTAAAAGAATTTTTAGATATTTAAAAGGAACTATTTTTCAATATCTTCTTTATCCTAAAACATCTGATTTCAATTTGATTTCATATTCAGATATAGACTTTGGGAGTTGTAGATTATATAGGAAAACCACTTTGGGAACATGTCACTTTTTAGGAAAATATTTAGTGTCATGGTCAAGTAAGAAACAACATTCAGTTACCCTATCAACAACTGAGGAATAATATGTTTCTGGTGGCAGTTGATGTGCACAAGTGTTTTGGATGAAAAACACTCTTATGGGATTTGGACTAAATTTTAATAATACTCCTATTTTATGTGATAATACTAGTGCTATAAATATTTCAAAAAATATTATTAATCATTCTAGAACTAAGGATATTGATATCATACACCATTTTCTAAGAGATCATGTTCTTAAAAAGGATATATCATTGGAATTTGTAAGTACTGAAATTCAATTAGCTGATATTTTTACTAAACCACTTCCCACTGGAAGGTTTGATTTTATTAAGGGGAGCAAGGTTTATTTGATTTTAAATAAAATTTTATTTTACAATGGTAGTTCTTTATTTTAATTCTGCTTAAAATAATTTAGCAATTTGGTTTTTCAAACAGAATAAGTTACTTTTCCCCGCGTAATCTATTTTATTTATTTTTAAATATATGTAATAGTTATTAAAAAAACGGGAATCATGGTTGTCAGAAACCCTTTCAACTTCTAAACCGTTTCATTTCTATCGAACCCTTTTCGAACCTGAAAACTGCACCTCTACTCGCAAACCCTAATCTTCGAGCCTCTGAAACCCTAACCTTCCAACCTTCATAGATTCTTGCAGATATGGTAAGGACTAAAATATCCAGTGAAGCTGAGACTATCAATGCCAAGAGACAACGCTCCGAAGGAAGAAAAATCTTACAGGGAAAGGTAATCGATCTTGACTGGTTATTTCAGAAAAATATAATGTTGAAACAAGCATTGTCGTTTTAGAACCATGAACAGACGTTCAAAAGTGAAAATAAGGAATTTCTGTATGAGGTAGAACTTAATCAGCAAAGTCCAAGGAGGGACAAGCTGAATCGAGAGTCAGTACTGTGACAAGGAGGATCGGATTTGAAGTGGTATAAACTGAGGAAGAAACAAGTCTGTAGGGACTTCAAACTCAGAGGAAAAGACCTGTGTCTTAGGAACTTACTTCCCCTGATTTAACTACAGGAGATTTACTCTCTTACAGCTTTGTCAGAGAAAAGGTTGTTGAACAACCTCAAGAATAGAATGTCACTGTTACAGATCCTGATCATGATAGTATTGTAGTTGAATGATCAGAACAATAGGCTTTAGGTGATGTTGCTATTGACATTCCACAAGAAAAGGAGGAAGAGCTTGGTGAGGAAGTGGCCAGAACTTAGGAAACTCAAGAGAATATCATTTTAGATATTTCATTAGATGAACAAATTGCAGATATTCATGATGATCATGCTTCTAAAGCTCACACAGACGTTCTTCAAGAGGATTTTTCTATGGAAGAGTCTAGAAAGGACTCTGAGGACAAATCTGTGGACCGACCTACTCAAGCCAGGGAGAAAGAAAAATCTGATGCTGAATCTTTACCTTTAGTACTACTAAATCACACAGAACTTGATAATGTGAATCAAGCACTGGGTGCCTCTTATTCAAGGAATATGGAAGCTGAAAAGTTGTACAAAAATTTATCTCAACTGAAAAGTGATAATGATTCTCTGAGAAGCATCTTAGCATCCGAAAAGTTGAAATTTCAAAAGCCTAAAGAGAGTACTATTTCACAACAAGAAGTTGAAATTTTTAAAGAGGATATGCGAAATGATGTTGCCAAATTGAAATATGAAATGGTTATGAAGTCAGATTTCTCATATCATAAGTTTTTTCTAGAGACACAATTTGCATAAGCTGGGAATAGTTTTTCTAGTGGATTAGGCACTTCACCTGATTTAATCAGAAGATTTCAAGCTATCACAGCTGCAATGAGAAATATGAATGAAAGGTTGCAAGATATTCTATGAAATAGTGATCCATTATATGTTCACTTAGATAATCATAAATTCTTAGTTGATCAGTTAACATCCAGTGAGCCAGGAATCCGTTCTGTCTTAGAAAAATTCACAGAGAAGCTGTCTTTGTTTACGAAGAAAGAAGAAAGGCTTCACGAGTTTTTCAGAGTCAATCTCATTGAAGATATTCATATGACTCAAGAGTTCAGAGATATTATTATTAAGCATGGTGATGGATTAATGAAAATGTTGAGATAACAGTTACCAGAAATCAAGTCTATAGTCCAGCGAAGATAAAACCTACCTGTTTACTGCAAAAAACCTTGATTCATGTGTTTATCATCCTTGTATATATTTTTGACTTTTAATAAAAATCTGTTTCGTTATTTCTATTTGTTTTACTATCTTTATTTTGATATGCTAATACTCCAGATTTAATTATTGATAAACAGTTAATAATAGCATTTTCCTACAATTCAGTGCAACATTAAATGTGTTAAAATCCATGATTTATCATTCTTTTTGAAATCACAAAAAGGGGGAGAAATTTGGATAAACACAAAATTTTATTTTAAAAACCTTATTTAAATGATTTCCTGTACATTTAAAATGTTTTGGATTTATACATATTTATACTTATTCAGAAAACTATTTTAAGTTATTAATAGTCGTTTATTATAAAGGGGAATTTTCTTTTACTTTTTATTCAGAGGGATAAATTTGAATAAAACTAGAAACTTTTATTTTTAAAGAAAAATTATTTTATTTTCTTAAAGGTGGAGAAATTTTTATTTATTGAAATGATTTTGTTAAAATTAAATATTGTTTTATCCTCTCAAAATTCTAAAAATTTATGTAACTAATTTTGAAAGTTAATTTCATTTAATTAGCCTTATTATTTTATGGGTTTTGTGATCATCAAAAAAGGGGGATTTGTTGAGCAAGTGTTGTTTTCAACAATACATAATATTCTTATTTAAAGGGGGAGTTTATATTAATACTCTATCTCTTTATGATAATTTTGATGCTCACAAATACCCTTAATTATTTTCTAATGAATTTATTTGTTAAGAATTTTGCAGGAATTTATCATTTTATTTTACTCTTGAAATTACATTAATTTATTATTAAAGTATTCATATTTTAGCATGTTTTGGAAACACTGTTCATGCACTACTTATTTGAAATCTACTTGAGCATATTTTGGAAACACTGTTCATACCCTACGTGGATAAACGTAGCGTACGGATAAAAACCGTGTATACTTTTTGAGATAAGGAAAAAGTATGGTTAAAAAACTATACGTTATCGACAAAGTATGGAAGAAGAACCCTACATTAGGAAGGAACCATACGTTTGGGATATCAAAAAAGTATGGAAGGAGAACCGTACGTAAATTTTAAACATTACGTTTGTTTCTCAAAAGAATGGTTCATCAACCTTACTTTTTTAAACAACCATAAGTTCTTGGAAAATTATGGATCAAGTATAAGTATGGATATTTTATCATACATTTGAAAGTTGAAGAGAAACGTATGGATGACCAACCCTACGTTTGGAATGAACCTTCCGTTTGTTGTCAAGTTTATGTTGTGAACCTTACGTTTGAAGACTATGTCATCAACCTTACGTTCAGAGGACGCATACAATTCTACTTAACCTTACGTTTGGCGTCGAAGAATTTAAAGTCGATATTTTTCTACAACGGTCAATACGCTGATTATTAGGTGGATTTAAAGCCAGATTTAAAACTGATTTTAAAGTACGATTTTGACAGTTTCAAAACCGTTTCATCAATGATTTGATAATTGAATTAAAAGGATCTTTTTATGCCAAGTCTTCAGGGAATTTATGACTACTTTGTAAATTCAAATGTTTGACTATCGCGAGTAAAAAAGTGACTTTTGTGGATCTAATTTTACAGGAGAAGTTCTAATCATTATTTTATTTATATGGGATTTTTTAAAACTACATCAATGATTATTGATCATGTGTGATCTTTTGATTAATCTAAAAAAGGAGAAAAACAAGGACTACTAAAACACACCGATCTGCTGGTTCAAAAGGAGCATCAAATCTCTGTTTGTTAAAAGAGGAAGGAACACGATAGAAGATTCACTTTTTCAACAATAAAGATCTACTGTGAATTTTCTATTGTTGAAGTTGTGAATTATATTTTTATATCTACTATAATGGGATCGACTTAGAATGTTTCTTATGTGAAGATTATTATTTCTGAAGGCGATGATCTACCTATTGTCGATTTCATGCTGTTACAATTGTGAAGAACATCTGGAAAGTATTTTCAAAATACGAAAATCTTTTCTTTTTATTATTGAGTGATCGGCTTCTCGTACTAAGCTGTATAGGTTCTGTAAGTGAACCAAAAGACTTTGTTTTGACTTGGATTGTAAAGGTGTCAAATTCCTGTACTCAGTTGTGAACCGATCTGTTGAAACGAGGACCAGATAGTGAAAATCACCAAGCTCTTGGAGTAGAGCATTGGTGGAGTTGACTAGGGGCCTTATGTTCCCTGAACCACTATACATCTTGTGTTTCTGCTATTTAAATTTCTATTGCATCATTTTATCTGATTAAAGTTAAAAGGCAGAACACAATCTCGCAAAGATTTTTGAAAAGACACAATTCACCCCACTCTTGTGTATATTTGGTGTAATCTGATCCAACACTCCCTTGCTTAATAATTATCTTCTTTGGGTAAGTGACTACCCTTGAGGTGGATAGGGTTATACCAGTTTGTGAGTGTTATATATGACGGTGTATATATGTCATGTTGCTTGATACTGCTTGGAACAACCCTTGTGAACATATCATGGGAACTTATCATACATAATAGGACTAATAAAAATGTTTGCTACACTGGTTTAGATTACGCACTAGATAGTGGCATATTTTAGGTGGATATTTTGTTATTATTTCTTTATAATTGGGCCCCTCTCTAGGCCAGGTAGGGCGACGGTTGGGATTTGGTGCATTATAATGCCATCAAATAGCGAACACCTTCAGGATGAGTCACATGTATCGTATGTTCTGGTTCTCCTTTGAGTTCCTAGGATTTCTCATGTTCCTCTAATACGAGTATGGTTAGTTCCATTTCCCTTGTTACGTAGGATCACATTTTTTGTACATGGATTGTGTGTTTATCTAGAAAATGGTAAATGTGTGTTTTGTTAAAACCAATTTCTGGGTACATGTTTTAATTGGGAAATAATTATCCCCTTCTTCAATTTAATGAAAAATGATCACTTTCTATTTTCTTTCCCCCTCCCTACTCCCCTTGTTACTTTTTTAAATTCGTGAGGGAAATAGATTATCATTTATTGTTTTAAAATTAAATGTGTGGAAAACCTATTTTTAAATTTTGTAGTTCAAACTTGTAATTGGTGTTTTTTTTATTTTAATGGATGAGCATTGGGGATAGAATAATCTCGACCAACCTAATGAGTTTTAATACTCATGACTATAGTGGTTTTTGGGTTTTTAGTTTCTCCTATAGGTTATAGCATTGGTTCGGATCGCCTTGGAAGATATTTGGGTTTGGTATTGGAGAGTGACCCATGGGGTTACGTGGAGTCCTATTTATGGCCATGTTTATTGTGCATTTTATTATTCTATCATTTTCCAATCATCAATTTATTTTTATTTTTTCTATTTATTTATTATGTATTGTTTATTTTCATTGGTAAAATCATTCCCATTTGTACATTTTTGATTCCATGGCCCTTGTCACTAGCCCAGGAGGATCCAGAATGCCTCTCAATCCTTTCCACAGATTGGATTAGGTGAATAGTTCAGGTTTGACCTGAGTTGGTTCATGACAAAATGATATTAGAGTAGGTTCGGTCATATCAGACCTTTCATTTAGATCACACATTTATATTTTGGGATATCATAGTGAAATATGAAGTATTATTTGGCTTGAGGTGTAGTAAAAGAGAGGATTTCATGAACCCTTACTCATTCCAAACCTCAGGTTACCATGGGATGTCTGGGTGGTCAGTGTCTTTCGTTCATGTGTATTGATTTGTATTGGGAAATGTAAAAGGAGATGGGTAGTGGCCTTTTTGAGCTCATAGGTCATGGCGAGCCATATGGAGTCAGGGACATCTCACTATGATTATTGTGTAATTGGGATATGGCCACCAACCATATGACATAGTCACTCATCGACACTAGTTTCCCCTTGTAAACCATTTTGGGTTTTCATTAATTATAGAA
This sequence comes from Viscum album, assembly GCA_963277665.1. Taxonomy (NCBI): domain Eukaryota; kingdom Viridiplantae; phylum Streptophyta; class Magnoliopsida; order Santalales; family Viscaceae; genus Viscum; species Viscum album. The sequence continues at coordinate 759,874,806 of OY728139.1, read as the reverse complement.
AATAGTTTCAAATGGTCTTGTTTTTAATTATATAAAGGTGAATTTAAAATGTAAATGGTTTTGTTTTAATCAAGATCCATTCTTCCTTCTACTTAGTGTCTGCCCCCATGAAGGTTATATGAATCCTCGATGTGCTTCTTTGGGAGATTCATCTATAGAAAATACACTACTTGATCAAACCATAGAATATGTACTTAAGTTAAAGAAGTTTAACCCTATCCTCTTTTATGGTCTAGAATATCCTCTCAAAGCAGAAGAGTGGATGAAGAAGATTGGGAGAGACTTTAGTTTCATTTCCTTACCTGATTTATTAAAGGTAATGTTTTATACCTATATGCTTGATGACCCAACCTGGAAATGGTGACATACTCTATCTCAAATAAATTCTGTGGAAGATCATTCTTGGAAGTTCATCATGTTACCATTCATCCCATAGTATTTCTTTGAGATGAAAAAGATGAGAAAGATGATGGAGTTATGAAACATTCAGAAGGGTGTTGGATTAGTATTATGATTCTTTTAACTTTTCTTGTACCTAGATCCGTATGACCCATGTTATGTTTCAATGGATCCGGAGAAGGTTCAAAATTTTCAGTTTAGGATTTGTCTGGAATTGTAGTCAAATGTGGCAGAACTCTACCTAACCCCCTTCTCCAACATGGTGAGACAAGCCTTCCATTCAGAAGCTGAGTTAGCAGGAGGACATGGGATGATGAATCCTCCTCTATTCATTGTAATCGGTGTAGAAGATACTAATAAGAAGAATGGGAAGCAACATGATGTTGGTGGTGCTGTTAAGATAATTAAGAGACTTTCAGGCCTCCAGTCATCATCTTCATAGCACAATGTCAACATCTGTAATCATTGTGGTAATTAGGGAAAAATAATTCATATTTCATGTGTTATCCATGAACCTACCACACTTGTGGATGCCTAGGTCACCTGTAGCAGTTCTGTTGGGATGTTTCCAAGAGGTTCCTTGAATCCAGATCCAACTCTTCAAATGTCACCACAACATGTCCATAGTGTTGGATGATTTTTGTGATCAGTTTGGGGTTTTCTCATTGTAATGTTATTTGGATGTAGTAGTCAACTATGGTGGAGTTTTTTGGAGTTTATTTTCATTTAGTAGTATGAATGGTTGTTGTCAACCCCTTTTTAAACTCATATTTTTGTGGATGTGTGTTTTGTGAAATTTTGATCTGTGATTTCTGTTCGGTGGTTTGAAAACCCTGACTACAATGCATGAGACGCTTTAAACATTGAAGCTCTAGCCATATGTCATGGAGTGAAGTTGGTTTGGGGCCCGGGGAACCCCATCAGTGTGGAAAGGCTTTGTTTTGAATACGTTTCTTGGCATGGGATATCAAGACATTTATGCCTCCACGTATAGGACTTTATTGTAGGGTCCTAGTGTAGACTGTTTGTGTGAATATAGTGTAACTTGGGTTATGGGTTTCAAGGGTTGGGAGTTTTTGGCGTTTCCGTCTACTGATTTAATGTCCCATTAGTTGGGCCCTTACCTTCCCTCGCCTTGTGGTGGGGGTTTCATGTCCATGTATAAATCTCCTTAGTTTTTCTTCTTATGTTAGTTCTCATGGTGGGGAGACCCATCATGGATCTTTTTGAACTCAGTGTTATTCTAGTTCTTATGGTGGGGATTCTATTCAGTCTTTCCCATTTCCGTAAATTATATATATTCCTGATATCAGTTAGGTGGTGGATGACCTCGTATAGATCCATCTAATTCAATGTCTTTCCTATGAGTGAGTGTTGGGATTGGAGTGTGTGGCAGTTTCATTGAAGTAAGGTTTTGTAGGATTCCCCAATATGGGGTTTGAATTTCATTTTATTATTTGGGTTGATGATATGAATTATTTTTTATTATGTTAATGTATTCATTTTTAATTATGGATCTACCTTCTTGAAAGTTTTGTGCCTTCTCGAATAGATTGAATTAGGGTGATTAAGCTTTTGGGGACAGGTGGCAGTGAGCGAGGAGTTTATCTCACTCTCATGATTTCCTCTTTTTAGTTTTTCTCCCATTGGTGGTGTTTTTGGTGATTTCATCATATATCTTTCATTGGGAATCTCCTTGAAATGTAAAGGAGTTTGGATTCTATTTTGGGGTTTGACCATAGTTGTAGCTTTCTTCGGGAAGAAAGTGTCATGGTGGGGAGAATTGTCACACCTGAGTATTATCTATTTTTTTATTTGGCTCGGGTAAGAGTTCATGTGAGTCTTTGTTTCAATTTTTGAGCTTTACTGAGGAATATGAGTGTTTTGGGTATGATGGTGTCTGGCGCTCGGGCAGAGAAATGAGATTGGGAGACTGTGCAGTTATTCCCTAGTCACTACATAACCTTCTTGGTATACATGATGAATTAAAAGTTAAAATAATAATTAAATGAGAGTTAAAAATAAATTAATAAAATAAAATAAAAATTTAAGTGTTACTCTAATAAAAATAATAATGATAATATTATCAATTTATATAGCGCTTATTATTATTTATAATATTACTATTATTAAATTACATTAATTAGTATTATTATTATTTAAATTATTATTATTATTATTGTTATTAAAATGAAATGAATATTATGCTTAATATAAATTTTATATTATAATAATTATTATTAAAAATTGTTATTAATGTTTTTATTAAAAAAAATGGAAAAATTTATTATTATTATTTTTATCAATATGTTATATTATTATTATTATTATTATTATTATTATTATTATTATGAATTTTACTACTATATCATTTTTAATCTCAGTGTTATGTTATTATTCTAATTATTATAACTATTATTATTAATATTGTATTAGTTTTATTCTCTTTTTAGTTTTCCCCCATCTTCTCTCCCTTTGCCCTCCTACAAGACCCACACCACCTCTATAGACCTTGTTCGCATGAGCTGCACCGCCTTCTCATCCCCCAACCGACGTGATTCTCCGACCGGCTTCTTCAGTACCACCCTCCTTGTCTCCATACCCTTACTCAATTACATAACCCCTTGCTCCGACATGCACCACCCAGCCCCAAAAACCCTCTTTTGGTGACCCTTCCCAGCCACATAACCCCTTGTTGGTGACTCGTCTAGCCACCCTCTCTCCGGCATGGATTTTCCTGCATTTCTCTCCTCTAGTGCCTACCTTCCTCTTTTCCCCTCTGGTATTCTCTTCTTCAATCTCTTCAAGGTTTTGGGTTCTTTTTCTAGGGTTTCAATTTTAGGGTAGATTACAAAATATTAAGTTTTATTTTCATGATTAGGGTTTGTTCTTGACCCGCAATGGTGCATTTGAGGTGGGAATGAAGCATCACAATGGTTTCCGGTTGTATTTAGATGATTGAGGTAGGTTCCCCTTTCACATGTCTTTTGTATTTAAGATAAAACTATTTCATGTTTTCTGCACCTTCTTGGATAGGTAATTAGGTAATGACAATGATTAGAATAATTTTTTTTATTTGCAATTGGTTAGAAATGAGTTTTCTATGTGAAAATTTGGTATATTTTGTATGCACGACGTCTTGCATCTCTTACAATAGTTTATAAATTGTTTAAATAATTTTTTATATTATGAAGATGCTGATAAATGAAATTTGAGATAGTATTGATATGCGGGTGAACATAAAGATAAGGGTTTTGGGTGTGATTTTGATGTAAAATATTTGAGATGTTTTATAAAAAGGATTTAGATATTGTTTTAATGGTTTAATAAATTTTAAAAAAGGTTTGAAAAATGTTTGAAAGATTTTTTTAGGTGCACATGATTTTAAAAATGGATTTTAACATGTGTTGTGTTATAGTTAAGTTGTATATGATGGATGTTTTTTAAATGGACCAGCTACTCTTTTATGTGGTTAAAACCATGGTTTTTTTATAAATACATTGTGATGTTCAAAATGGTGATTAGAGTTTGAAAATGGATTTTAGCACCATAAATACTTTATGGTATTCCCCATTGGATTTCATAAATGTGTTTTCGACTTGAATGAAAATTTAGATCGACTAAAGTTATTTTCGTGTGTGGTTGTATAAAAAAGGTTTGCTTTTTTAAAAATTCTTTAAGGTCTGCTTTTTACCTGTAATTGGTTGTTTGGAAATCCATTCATGGGTTGGTCTCTTGCCTTGTTGGTTGATCATGAGATGGGAGGGTTCTCAGGATGGGACTTCCCTTTTGTAAAAATTATATTTTTTTGGAAAGTGACTACCCATGAGGCGGTTGGGGTGGTCATAGTTTGTGTGTGTTATATGTGATGGTGTATATATGGCTTGTTGCTTGATACTATTTGGCACACCCCCTTATGAATAACGAATGGGAATATAGCATAGTTATGAGGACTAATAAAAAAGTTTACTACACTATTTTAGATTAAGCACTATCTAGTTTCCCATATTAGAGGATATTTTGTTATTATTTATATGGGATTGGGCCCCTAGACAAGGCCAGGTAGAGAGAATGTTCGGAATTAGGGTCTTATGATGTCATTGAGTATGAAATACCTTCAGGATGAGTCACATGTATAGTTTGCTCTGATTCTCCTCTAAGTTCATAAGATTTCCCATGTCCCTATGATATGAGTATTGTTAATGTCATTTACCTCGTTCTATAGGATCACATTTCTTGTACTTGGTTATGGTATTTATCTTGAAAATTGTAAATGTGTGTTTTTTTGAAATGGATTTCGGGGTAGTTGTTTTAATTGGGAAAACATTCTTCCCATTTTAATTTTACAAAAAATGATCACCCTCTATTTTGTTTCCCCCTCCATGCTCCCCTTATGTATTGTTTTAAATTTATGAGGGAAATGTATTATTTTTGTTTCTCTTAAAATGAAAAGTGATGAAAATGTATGTTTAAATATTGTGGTTAAAACTTGAAATTGTTTTTTCTTTTATTTTAAAAGTTGTACATTGGGGATAGAATTATTTGGGCCTACCAACTATGTTTTAATACTCACGCCTATTTTATTTTCTTGTTTTTAGTTTCTCTTGAAGGTTCCATCTTTGTATTGGCTTTCCATATGAGATATTTGATTTCGGTATCAGAGAATGACCCATTGGGTTATGAGGAGTCTTGGTCATGGTCAGGATAGTCATGTTGTTTATTGTTATTTATTTTTTCTATTTTCTATTTATTTTGTGTAGATCTTATTATTTATTATTCTTAGTTTGTTTTTATTAAGGGAAATCATTCCCATTTTTACTGCATTGATGCACTTGTGCTTGTCGCCAATAGAGGAGGATTAATAACGCCACACAGGCCTTGCCATAGATCAACTTGGGTGACCTGTTTCGGGTCGACCTAAGTTTCTTAATGATAGGAAATGTGTTCCATTAAATATCTCCATTGATGGGAGACAAGATGTTTTTAATGAAGGTAATTCTAATCCCATAGAATATTGGAACCTTTGTGATCCTAGATCCTACAAGAGTACTAGATTATAGAGTAGAACTTCCCATAAGTCTTGATCAACTACAAGATGTGTTCCACTTATCTCTCTTGAGGAAGTACTTACATGATCCCAAATACATACTAAATTCATAAGTGGAATAACTAGAGTATTATCACTCTTATGGGGAGAAATGTATGATGATATTTAAAAATTGGGAAAAAATTATATGCAAAAAAAGAAAGTCACATTGTCAATGTACTATGGAAGACCATTTAGTATGGGGAGGCAATATGGGAACCCAAGGATATAACAAAATAGAAGTACCCTCATGTATTAACAACTAAGAAAATGACTTGAAATTTTGATGAAAACATTTCTAATTAGGGGAGGAATGTAACAATCAAATCATTTATATATGAAATTTTCCCTATGAATAAAAATCTGTGTCATATTTAAGAATATAATTTTGTATAATACATATTAAACACATAAAAAACCAATAATACATTATTTTATCAAGATTTAATTTTTATAATAAATATACATCAAAATATTGAAAATTATAAAACTATATAATAAAAAAATTAAATATATTCAATATATATGTGGACTTTTTGATATCGTAGAATAATCACACTTGTTAACAATACTTTGAAAAAGAAACAAAAATTATTAATGTAATAAAATTTTTCAAATATATATATATATATATATATATATATCATTGAGTGGAATTTAATTGAATAATTATTGAATGAAATTTTACATATTTATAAGAAGTATAAAACCACTATAATTATTTTAATAGTAACCTAATCATCGAAATAGTAAAAGTCTCCATTAGAAATTGTGACTTGGCCCTAAGAATAGTTAAATGAATATTAAAATAGTAAAAATACATGTAAATAATATATAATAAAAATAAATCAATAAAATATCATATTTCAACAAAATAAATATTCAAATTAAGAAATCATAAGTATAAGTGAATTCTTTATGAATGTTTATTTTAATTATTTGAATACAAGTAATTATATTTATTTTAAAAAATAAATTTACCAATGGTATAAAACTACTTTGAAAAGATGAATTTCAATTTTAGAATATACTCTTTAAAAATAATAGTGAATTATGGTTAATTTTAAAAGTAATTTTAATATTAATGTGAATAGTAAAAATATATTTTTTACATATATGGTATTTTTAATTTAATAAATCTATTTGGAATAATGAACTAATAAATGATAGAATGAGTATCTCTAAAAAATCATATTTAATAATATACATATTTTTTAAAAAATAAAAGTTTCAAATTCTAAACCTAAAAAATCCCTTTCCATATTTGAAAATGCTAAATTAAATCTTTAAAAATATTTCTATCAAGTTTTAATCTATAATTTTATAAGAAATAATAAATTCAATTTATAAATTATTTTAATGTTAAAAACCATATAATTTTAATCAAAAAATATTTTTAATTTAAAAAATATCACCTTTGAAATTTTTCCTTTTGAAATAATAATTTATTCACTCTTTTGATGGAAATTTTCCCCTCCCATCGTGTATAAATACCCTCTCAAAATTCCCTAGGGAAATATAATCCCATAATCTTTTCAAAACCCATCAAATACCCAATAACATCATATTTAGTATCATTATAACCTTATACGTGTTCTGGTCTCATACAACACCAATCCCATAAAGCTCCTGTCTCATAGAAAAGGAGTAAGCCTCGACAAAGTTATCACATAATCATCTTGTTTCTATTTTCTTATTTTTACATTTTTAATATGTTATATTTTACCATAATATACTATTCAATTCATATTCATATAGCTTATTATTTTTATAATAATATGGTATAAATATTTTCACTCATTTAATGTATATATACTCCCCCCCTCTTTGATATATTTGATTAATATTTAGTATCATCTAACTATGATCAAGTTATCAATAATCTAAATATAAAAAATATTAAAATGGTTATTGTAGACTATATGTTTTATTTATAAAATTATTTTATTGTATTCTAGGATTTTGGACGCAATTTTAAAAAAATATATAAATTATAATTAATAGAAATAGAGAAATTTAAATGACAATAGGATAATTCAATGAAAAAATACCATCAATCATTATAGCTATAACAAAAAGAAAATAAAAGAAAATAAATATTTATAATTTATTATAAATTAACAAAATTAATAAAATAAAAATATTCATAAGTGTTTATTAAATATGTGTTTATTATAGAGGATTTGTAAATATGACCAAATAAAACAAGACTTAAGGGAATTGAAATCTTAAACCCAACCCTTCTTTTCGGTGTATATTCTATTATCCAAGATATTATCAATGATTATTCAAAAATATTATTCTAATATTATTTCAATTTTCATTTATTATTGTCATTATTAGGATTGGTATGTTTCAACCTTTTTGATATTCATTCTTAGAAACCATATTAGTGATATGAAATTCAATATGTAATATCAGTTTCTAAACTCATACAAGAACATCCTCTAAGGATCTAGCTAAAAAACCATTTTTTGGTTGGAAAGTTAAACTACCACTCTAGTTAACTTGAGATCCCCAATATACAAATAAGAAAAGATAGAATAATTATTGGAATAAATAGAATATCTAATATCATATAATTCATCTATGAATAAAATTTATCCAATGGTATAGGGAATGGATAAATATGTATGATCTTTGAATTTTATGGGGAGTTGAGGTTTGATTAGGGATGTCACATTCCTCCCTAGGATAATAATTTCTTTCCCATTACGATTAATTTTCATCACCCAAAATTCATAATGAAACTTAGAATTTTTTTGAATCTGTTTTTGACATTATAGTAGTGTTATATTTATTTCCTCCTTTTTGAATATGTATATAAATAATTTTTAAATTTCATCTTCATGATTCATCATAAATTGAGTTATCCATGTGGAACGAGTAATAACAAATTTCGATATCTTTCAATTGTTTTTAATGTTGAGTTCTATGTTCCTCCTCATTAATTAAGTAATAATAATAATATTTTTAATTTATTACTTTTGGATATCCCAATTTATGATTTTGGATGGGTCAACTTATTCACCACTCCTATTAGATACTAAATTCAGACTTTATTTTGTATTTTTTAGTGCTTGAGCTGAAAATGTCCCAAGGTTCTTAGACATCATTTCAACTGGAAATCCTAATTGGATATTTAATTCCTTAATTTAATTATTATATTCCCACAGGATTAGACCTATTTAGTTATGAATTGTTTAGAAATAAAGTATTCTATATGATTTGTTTTTATTTATGTAAATGGAGGTGGTTTGTAATTCTATTTATATTTTTATTTAAATTATTTTTGGAATGGTATTGGTTTATGAAAATATTTAAAATATTTTTCTAATATAGATCTATTAATATTCCAAATATATACTGGACTTGGATATTGTATCGACATCCTTTATGGGGATAATATAAATGTCTCCTATGATAGGCTGGAACAAAACATTTAGTTTCTTGTACATTAACACACCAATTAATGAAATGATTAGGTGATGGATGATGGTTTATACCTTAAAAGGGCTTGGTTTATTATTAAATTTTATAATATCCATTTTTCTTAATAAATGTAAAATTTCATCTAGTTTATATTCAAATATAATTTATTAATTTGACATTAACTAGGGTATCCTCAAGTGGAACTACCACTTATTCAAATTGTTTTTAGTTCTACACAATCTTTTCTATCAAAAACGTTTCTTCAACATGTGACTTTAAAATAAAAACTTCTATGGAAGATGAATATAATAATTTTATTTCACTTTATAACATTCATTGGTAAAATGACATTAGGAAGTGATGTTCTTTTATGGACTGATATGGATATCTTCAAAAAAAATCTTGAATATGTCATAGTATTCATTGAGTATATATCCATTAGGTTATATAATTTAATATATTTCACTTTTCATGAATTCACTCCATAATATTGGGAGGAATAATTGATTGAAAGTCATATAAAGCTCATAAAAGATGGTGAATAAACCTCTTTTGAGGTCTCAAAGTTATTTCTTGGTCACTCATTCACGAGTGAAGGGAACTACTCCGCACTTTAATTTCTCCCCTAGCACTCTACTAGGCTTCAATGTAGTGAGTAGCATGGAAATATTCTTCACATTCATGTCTGTATAACCCCATGTAAAATAATATAACTTTGGGAAAATCTGTATTTTTCATGTTTTCAAGTCAAATTTATTTTGAAAATAAAGGTAAATAATCAATAGCTTCTTATTCACACAGTGGGCTTCACATGGGTTTCATAGATTATGATTAGGATATATTTACATGGTATCTTATTCACTATAAATGCATTGAGTTTTACATCATTATAGAAGTTATATATTCTCAAAATCATTTTATATATTAATAAGGTTCCTTAGTTCTCAAACCCAGTTTGAAATTTCCTCTCTATATTTGGATCAATAATGAACATTTGGACAGTCTGACATATGGTCAATCAAGTGTATGTTTATTTTTATGTGTTAATAATTAATACCAATTAACAAATAATTCCACAATATTATTGAAAATAATTTTTCATTTCACATTATCTTCAAGTGATCAAATCCAATTTTAGTCCAAAAAATTTAGGTATAGTTTAGACTCAGATTATCTCAATTGAATTGTGTAATTTTAGTTTCATGGAGTTAAAAATTGAAAGGGAGTTTGTGTTTGACTAAATTATGTGTGTAGTAAAATAAAAGATCATATTAAGTGAAAATATCTAGAGAGATATTATTTCTTGATAAAATGTAAAAAATTCCATTGTAATGTTATGAAAGTCCCCAATGTTGAGTCCTCCTTCTACTATTTGTCCATAGAAGACCATAATCATGCATCTCACACCACTAGATTCATGTAATTATTATATATAATGAATATTTGTCACAATAAAATGAAAATCCCTCTTATATGAATTATAGTTATGAGAAATCGATCGTTATATCTAATTGAAGGACCAATTTTAGTTACTTTGGCATTCTATAATTGGGATTTGGATATCTAGAGAAAATGAGAACATGTTCTGGATTTTCCATTAATATTAAAGTAATCACTAACACATCACCATCCAATTTCTCATGTTCAATCATATATAAGATTAACTGATTAGAGGGAGATAATGAATCAAAATCAAAAGAAAGAAAGACTAAATAAATATAGGTTTTCTAGGATTGATTTCTAATGAATTAAAAAAAATATTTTATTGAGATAAATATATATAGAATAATTAGAAATTTTATTATAACTCAACAATAAAAAAACTCTCCCACACTAGATCAATCACTAATGAGGGTTTTATCCCATCATTTAAATGGTCATAGCCATAGACATTGACCTTCTAGATTATAAATAAGATAAATTATAGTATAGTTCTATCTAAAAGAAGTATCCCAATACTGATTATCATCTCCAATTTATAAACAAATTCTTTTTAATATATCGTTACATTTCCCATTGTATGATTCACATTATTTCCATGAATCATGTTCATTCATTCCTTGAATTCAAGTGTGAAGGGAACACTGCAACAATTATAACATATTTTATATCACATAGTGATAGCGTAAAAAATATCCTTATTTCTCGTATAAATTTTACAAAATGAGTGGAATATTCCATAGACCACCATATCTATTTTATTTCTTCCACATAGTAGTCCTATAAATCCAATATATCTCTATGCTTTATTTCCAGCATTTCAGTCTTGATTCAAAGGTTGTAATGTTCCTAACTATATTTTTTTATTCTAAATTCTTCTAAAAATTCTTTAGGGTATCACTATTGATCTAAAAAATATATATGTTAATACCTAGGCTTCTATTTACTCATAAATTTAATATTTTTTCCTAAAAATTTTCACTGGTTCAGAAAAATAGTTTGTTTTCTAGTTTTCTAAAAGATTACATTGAATTTTTTTTGAAAATATAACGTTTCTTGATTTAGTTTTTGAGGGTGAAGATATCCTCATGATATGAAATGAGTCACATTGTCTCTAACATAACCTATGCATGTAATGTGGATCATGTTTATGTATTGATGCAGTCTCATTAATATGATTTATTGGGATCCTCCAAAAATAGGATTACTAGATATATAGAATTACATCATGTTTTAAATGGATTTCTGTATTCACTAATTGTTCTATGGTGAAGAGGGATTCATTAGAATCTATGATAAAACATGGGTGTAGTACTATATTCTTGGATATTGTGGTGATTTTTTTCGAAGCTATAGTAATCAAGGAAAGTCAATGCATAATACGTCAAGATGTGGATATAGACTCATAATAATAAATGTAAGGATATTGTTGGGTTCCAACTTAAAATCAAAACCTAATTCTTGGATCAATTATTCTCAGATTAATTTAATGTTACAAAGTGATATAATATTTTGGTAGGATGTAACTTTACTATGTTAATATAAGAAATATAATAAAATTAATTTACTCTCAAGAATCTATATTGGGATCCATTTATATAGAACATGGTTTCAATGTTGTAAATGTGATATTGAATTTTTATCTTGAAACATTTTTAGATCTTGAAATAGCTTGTGTTTTCTTTCCAATGCAACATGTGTTACACAACATATTTTTTATATCCTTAAAATATTTAAAATATTCTTCTAATTATATTTCATATAATAATCCCTAATAATCTTAGAAAAAAATAAACGGATTACTTATAAGTATCCATTCATTTTATCACCTAGTTAAGATTGATCAATAATATTCAAAATTCGTCCAATTAGGGAAATGTTCATCAAATCCAATGAAATGTGGTGTAACATTGAAAATATTAAAAAACATATCTATAAAATTCTTGTGTAAAGGAATAAAAAAATGTATAATTAATGGAATAATATGAATTATTTAAAAAATAACAATGATTGATGAAATTTTTATAAGATTCTAAGATTCCATTTGGAATTTCATCATTGTATAATAAAGACATAACATTCATTTATGTTCTAGTTTTTTTGGTTTCTCATAAATAGATTATTGGATGCACATATGTATTACTGTCTATTTTTTCAGTATCTGAAATACATCAAATAGTTCTAGTTATTTTGTAACAGTAATTCAATGTTCCTTGGTTGAAATGGGATGGAATATCAATGTATTTAATAATTGGTTTCCTTTGATATTTTGTAAGATGTGACATGATCTTTGTTTAGGATGATAAGTTGAAAAATTCATCACATTTCATGGTGATTAACAAGTTTAGTATGAAGGATTATTTAAAAATCCATTAAATAGAGTTGGTGGGGAGGATTCATGAAACTATAATTTTTTTTAAATCTAATATTTTTCTACTTTTTTCCTCGATAGTGTAGAATTGTATATTGTATGATTTTGACTCTTTGTTATGAATTAGTAAAAAATTTAATCCCCAAATGGATAGGAAGTCATTGTGGATGATCCAAATGATAAGGGTCATTTTTTTGACATGCATTCCTGACATTGTAGATTTATACGAAACAAATTTCCATTTTTTTAGTTTTACTACAATATTATTTATCATACATCTATTGGTATCACATTATTCTACCTATTATTAGGCAATATATCAGATTATCTTGATGATGGATCATGCTTAGAGATTTTTTTATTCTTAGATCATATTTTATCAATGTGTGATAGATGATGTGTAGGTAGTTTTTGGGAAAATGAAATATATTAAAAACTATTGGATGTATTATATTGATTAGAGAGGGAATCCCTTTAGAGTTTAGGGGTTGAGATTATATATTTCAGAAAAAATTTCTTTGTAATGGGTATTTGAGGTTTTTTAGAACAAATAACCATTATCTAATGTATGTTTGACTATTGGAGTTATTGGAGTGAGTTATCGAGGTAGAGTATGTGTAATATCCTATCCTAATTATCTTGTACTAATCCTAAGTGGTATTAGTTCTTATGAATACCTCCCAATATTTAATATGCAACAGACTAGTGACGATGTATTGAACTATAAATTAAGAATACTATGACCTCATAATCAAATAATCATTAACTATATAAAAAATAATAATATTAATAAATAAAATTTGTTTGGAAACATAGTATAAGGATAGTCATATAAAGAACTTCTCTTGTTATAAAAAATGAGTACATGATAGACATAAATTATACATAAACATTTACACCCATAGGGGGTTGGTCAATATGTAAAAAATCTATATTGAAAAATAATATAGTGGAACAAAGATGCAATGTTCCCAAAGTATGTCCAAGAATAAATCCTATATATACACCACTGCATCAAATCAAGCACCAAATATAGGGTCCTTTTATTGTGTTATTTAACTTATAACAACGTATGCACTTTCACCATGATTCATTTATAGGGTGTGAGTAATAAAACCCATTAGGACACCACCGATATACCCTTATATTAAATGTGATAAATATATATCAATTGATGACTAATGGAAATTTATGTTCCATGGAATTCATGAACCTTTGAGAATGGGGTTTAGTCAGTGGTGATCTTTTAGAATATCCTTCTCCCTAAAATTGACCTATGTATATTTAGAATATTTTGATGCTCTAAATTTTATAAATCATCCTCACATAGTTGCAATGATAAATAAAATAATGTATGTCATGCAAGTTTTTATTGGGTTCTTTCCCAATGTAGGAAACTAGTCTTTACAATATCAACTCCCATAAATCCATAGATATCCACTACATAATATAAGTGAATTAAAATGCCAAAACTACAATAATGATCCTTGTAAATTTGAATAGTAAATAATACTAATTCCTACTGATTAAAATATTTTATTCTTATTTAATTTAATATTAATATTTGAACTTTGATATCTACTCGCGTTTAAATATGTCTAGAATAGTTTCTCAAGAAAATAATTTACCTAGTATTAAACTATTGGCCTCTCAAATCTGCATGCTTCCAAAAGTTTTAACTTTATTAACAACACAACTATTTTCAGAATAAAAATTCATCTTTACCATTATTATTTTCTTATTAATGTTGGTTAGTCTCACCTCCATTATTTCTCTACTCAGAAATATCAAAAACCCGACCACTCAACTCAAATGGAATTACAACTTTATATACACTTCCACCACTTATATAAATATATTATATATTTAATTTAAACATCTTAATTTTGACATTTTAATAAATCTTTTGTATTTCCTTCAAAGCTACTTGAAACTATAGAGTTAACCTTTATCTCTAAAAAATATTATATCAAACCATATTTTCATATCTTTTAAAAAAATGGAATGAATTTTGGAATCATTTCATGAATATCGAGTATTGATCATCCATACCAGTATTGTCATAGTTATTTTAAATTACTATAATGTAATGATGATTTTTAATCTTCTAGTAAAAATTATTCTTATCAAAATAATAAATTTATTTTGAACGTATTTATTCACTTATTTTAGTTATGCCTCAACTTTTTCTCAATAAGAATTCTCTATCACACAACACTGTATACATTCATGAATGTACTCCTTCCATTCATTATTTATATTTACACATCACTCAATCATCATTGTACTCAAATTACCGAGAATATGTTTCATAATCTCATATTTAATAATCATACCTCTAAGATTATTCATTTTTTTTCATCTGCATTTAATTTATTTCAACCTTCCAATATTTATTCTAGTGAACTCTTCTTTTAATTATAATAACAGATTATGTCCCATATTATTCAAAAAATGAGAAATATCATATTTCATTTGATAATTAGGAAACTAAATCTTCATTCAATTATCAAAAAACTCATTCTAATTTTTATGATTTAGGTCTTAGTGAACTCAAGTCATCTAACATCTTTATGATATTTAAAAAATTATTTATTTGTTTATCTCAGTTTTATTTTTCCGAAAAATCATCTGTAACACCAGCCTTTATCCTGTTTAATTTGTGAATCAAATAATATTCTCATTCCATTGATCTGAAAACACTGCTATGTTGAATATTTTACGTCTTAAAATTAAAATATTTACTTAAAATGTAAAAACAGTCATTGATATTTTTTGACTAAAAATACTACAAATTTTTAAAATCAAACCAAATGATATTAAATATCCCACATTGGATTTGTTGGAATCACTATCAACAACTCTTATCTCAATTTACCATAAAATTAAATCCTTTCTCATAGTGAGGCATCTTGACACTAAACTATCATATTAAGAAATGTTTTTATTCAATTCCATCACTTGGTGACAAGAAATTTTATTGATAAGACGTTGATATAATTACCTGTAATCATATTCTTTAATTATAAATTATGAATATTTTACTCTCCCCTTATATGATAAATATATCATCATATTCATAGAAGATAATGTATAGGGTCAGAATTATTCTCTCCCTTTGAAAACATAATCCAAATAAAAATTGGGTTTACTCAATAACATTCTTAAGTCTTTAGTGGAGATATTTAGTTTCAACTTCAATTGCTTAAATATCTTCCTCGTAAAATATTTGGATAATACATTAACAATTTTATATTTCATTTTAATATAATAAAACATTAAAACTCTACAAGAAACTCCTTCCTTGATAAATTTATATTTAAATTAATATGCTTATATTTGGAATCTGGATCCATATTTTTATATAGATCAATTTCACATTGATTAACATAAGTAAGTTTCAATGTATTTTTCACATTCTCCACAAAATATTCTATAGAAACTTTCATACACATAATTTGTGTACATGCTTAGGTAGCCAAAAAATATTACACTTACACCACACTCAAAGTAAAATAAAAGTTTATTTTTTTATGCCAACTCACAAAAATATCTCACAAGAAGAAAGTTTTTCATGCTGTTGATTTTATATAATTATAATATCTAAAACAATAGAAATCAATGAAACCAATTAAGTTCAAATCATAACATCATATATAAATTTTTTTATAATTTAAAATTACTTTTACTTGGCTTAGGATAATGTTTTCTTCCATCATGTAAGATTCCTTATGTAAACATTCATACATTATACATATATTTACAACATATAGAATTTATAGGCTTTATATAGTAAGATAAAAATAATTATGATCATCTTTAGAATCCCCTTATAATTCACACTATTCTCTTATTCATCTTTTATCATTCTAACACTAGCTAAAATGGGTGTGAAAATTTATATTGAATATTCCATGTTAAATTACTGTAGGAATTCTATGGAATAATTTTCTTATGAAAATAAGTATATTACTTTCTATTAAAATTTTATTCCTAGAATTAAATTCAACACTCTGATAATTTACATATTAAAGTCACTCTTCCACTATTTAGTGGATTTTCACAATCTTTATCCCCATTAATAATGATAAACATATCATAAACATAAAAAATGTTAATCAGACTACCTATTCATATTCATTTTACAAATAAGTTACTATAAAATTTTCCATTATAAAAATTCATCTTTTTAAGGAAACTATAAAGTTTTGAATACCAGGAACATGGGGCATGTTTCAATCCATAGAAAGGTTTCATTATTTCACAAACCATTTTTCTATCTTTATCATTTATGAACTCATTAGGTTTACTCAATGTAAACTTATTATTAAATTTATCCATTCAGAAATTTTGGATAAACATCCATTTGATATAATTTTAAATTTAGAAGAGAATAAAAGATAAAAATATTATCATGGTTTCAATTCATGAAACCAGAGTAGATATTCATTTAAATTATCTCCTTCTACCTGTGATTATAATTTAAAAAAATTTCCAAAATTTATTCCTTAAAATTTCCCATATTTTATTGAATATATTTCTAGAGACAGATTTTTTTAAAATAAAATTATATTATTTAGGTTTAGAAATAAGATCCTAGTTGCCATTTTTCTCAATTTTCTCAAACTCTACATTCATCACATTTAACCATTCATTATGGTCCACTACTTTTAAAACAGATTGTGGATCTACCTATGTGATAAGTGATGTTTTGTTTTCAATCCTAAATTTCTATCTATTCTGAACTTGATCTTCCATATTTTTGTTTATATTATCTATTTCAACTGGTTTTTTAACTTTCAAAATTTTAGTTTTTTTCTTATAGCTTTACTATATTAATTAAAATACTGATTAGTATCAACCTATAAATGGTTATTCCCACAACAAATTTCCTTTTTATTATCCTATTTAGAAATTATCATTATATATTTTATTAAACCATCGACACCATTTTTAACAAATTTTATTAAGTTGAATTTTTTTATGAATTTCACATCAATGTAATGAACCAACATTTGTGTCCATATATTTTACTACATGAAGATTCTTTTGTTGGATGAATATCTCATTAAAGAACCTTCTTCAATTTTGTTATCAAACTTCCCTAAATTTAAATTTTTAATCATTATTAAGAAATTTCTCACAAGAAACTTTAATGTATTTCACTATTATCTTCTTCTAATACCACATATTACTAGAATTCATCTTTCAAGATGGTCAAAGAAAATATCATTTCTGAACATGTAAAGTTGTACTTAAATATTCTCTCTAGAATAACACTGAATGTATATATTCAATGATCACGATTCTTCCCATATCAAACACAATTCTATTTTTCCATTCTAATGATTAGTTTTTTTAGGAAATTATGAAGAAATGAAGTTATTATTAATTCCATGTTTATTTTTGTAATACCCCAACCCTAGTTACCAAGGGCCGGTGCATTATTTTAATACATTGTCATGATTACAAGGAATCAATGTAAAGACCCGCAAATTTCAAGGAAATTTTTTTTCTTAATTTTCTTTGGAATTTTACAAGGGCGCAGCTTCAGACGGCACCTGATTCCGAGGCCCGGTGTGCCCGGAATCAATTTCCGAAGTTTGGCTCGGGTACGTTCAGTGAACGGACGAGCGGGTTTTTCTATCTTTTGAACCGGTGCCCGGAATCAAATTCTGAGGGCACCGATGAAATCGCAGCGCCGGTATTTGCTTAGAAACGCCTCTTCCGGAGTTGCGTTTGCTCAAGACGTGGTTTTTAAATTTTGCGGCTTTAAGTCAGAATAAAATAAAGTTGTGCGACAACTTTATTTTATTTCACTTAAACTGCTTGGAAGCCACTTAAAGTCACTTAAAGGCGGCTTGAACTGAGTTGAACTGGATAGGATGCTATCCAGAAATATCCTACCCCTTGGTAGGATATTTGTGCGGTGGGACCCGCACGAGCCCCGCCGTTTCTTTCGCTAAGTAACGCACCCGCGAAAACCCGTCAAAGTAACTGAAAAGTCAACCGACGCGTTTTCTTTAATTCTTAACAGACCATTTAATTGGGCGGTTTATTTCGTAAATTAAATGGACTGTTTCTTCGTGAATTAAATGGGTCGTTTCTTTCGAATTGATGGATCGTTTCTTAACCGGTTTCGTGTTGGCATGTTTATAAAATAAGACCAACCTAAAAATCCTTGGAAAGGATTTGAGAGAATCTTCGTTCCTCCACCCTCTCCGCGAAGAACGCGAAGAACGCGAAGAACGCCGGAACCGGAATCCGACGACGCACGATCCGCGACGTCAACAGCTTTTCCGCGACCTTCTTCTTCTTCGGTGCCTCTTCTTCCGCGGCGAACCTGCGATCGGCGGTTAAAGGTGAGAATCGAAACTTCTAAATTCTCCCTTCTTAATTTCAATAACAACGGATTTAATTAATTAAATCCGTTTGTTCTTGATCCGGAGATTGGCGACGCGACGCCGGATACCGCGACGACGCGACGATCTCCTTCTTCCGCGACGAGCGATTCCGCGACGACCTCTCGTCCGACGACGACTTCGAGGTAGGGATTTATTTTGGAAAAGTTACCCCTTTTAAATTTTCTCGTGAACGTTCTTGAAAATTTAAAAAGCCGGTTTCAAGCGAACAATTTTATCTTTAAATAAAATTGTTGGATCATGTGTTGATCATCTTATTCTTTTCTCCCGTTGTTTATGATTAACGCGGAGGGAGCGGGTCTAACGAACAAGACCCGGCAACCCTCCGCCGATCTTCCTTTTTGTGCGGATTTGGCGGGCGACGGCAAAAGCACGACGCAAGGGCCATTTGTTGATTCCGCAGTGGAGGACGCGTCCCGGGAGGAACAATGGCGCAGACGGGAGGCAAAACGGGCCACCGGAGCAACTCCGGCGGCCCGCGGAAGGAGGCGGCGGCGCGGGTCGCCGGCGCGGCGGCGCCGGCGACCGGAGGTGGCGGCGCCCGGCGCGCCGCCGTTGAGATCTCCCGCCGCGGCTGAAGCCGCGGCGGCGGCGGCCGGTTCCGCGGCCGCGCAGAACCGGGAACGGACGCGGCGGCCCGGCCGCGTCCGCGTGACAGGCGGCCCCCCGCGGGGGCCGCGTTTCTCCAAATGCCGCGGGTCAAACCCGCGGCGGCGGCCTGCTCGGCCGCTCGGCCGAAGCCGAGCCGGCCGGTCCGGTCGGCCGGGCCGCGCCCAGGCCGGACCGGACCCGGCCGAGCCGGTTCGGGCCGACCCGGGTCGGGCCGACCCGGTTCGGCCGACCCAAGGGGGGGGTTCGGGCCGGGTCGACCCGGGCCCAGAACCCCCGTTTCGGGCCTTCTTCGGTCTTTCGCCCATATCTTGGGCCAGGGACCTCCGATTGACGAACCGTCAGCGGCTACGCGATCCTTGGATCGAGACGGGCGTTTCGGTATATTACACTCAAGGTTTCGGAAGAATTTGGGTTCGGCCGGGTTGGTTCGTACACGAAACCAACCGGGCCCTCGGAGCGGAAACGCTCATAACTTGAGCTACGGACGTCCGATCGACGTACCGTCAGCTGTGGTAGTTTCCTCTAAGTGAGACGGAACTTTTGGCATACTCCGCCCGAGGATCGGACACAGGCGGAGTACGGTCGGGTTGGTTTTGCCCTAAAAACCAACCGGGCCCCTGGGACGAAAATGCCAATAACTCTCAGACCGGGCGTCCGATTGACGCGCCGTCTGTTGCGTTGAGATCCTGTTGTCGATACGGAACTTTTGGATACATCAACTTCGAACTACGTGTCAGTTGATGTATCAGCCTCTCGGCTCGTGGAGCGGACCCTCCTAACGAGCTCGCTATGTGCGGGAACCCTAGTGCTGGCTGTGACTTCGACGGCAGAGCAGAGATCCTCCGTGGACTGCGACGACGGCAGAGCAGAGATCCTCCGTGGACTGCGACGACGGCAGAGCAGAGATCCTTCGTGGACTGCGGCGACGACTGTGCAGAGATCCTCCGTGGACTGCGTCGACTACTGCACTCAGCGATCCTACGTGGAACAGTGCTACCGAACCTGTGTGAGCTGAATCTTCTTTTTACCTTGAGCGGTGGAGCGCTTGGGTGTAGCGGCGGACCCGTGGTACTTGACAGTGGTGGTGCGCTTGGATGCAGCAACAGACCCTTGGCGGTGGAGCGCTTGGTTGTAGCGGCAGACCCGCGATACTCTACGGAGTGTGTGCGCTTGGTTGTAGCGACAGACCCGCGACGGTGGAGACGTGCGTGCGGAGTACGGAGACCGTGTAGATGACTGAGACCTGACGACTGCTTGACCGACTCGACTTGGAGTGAGTCGACTGGCCCAGTGGACGGAGCGCCCGGTAGTTGGCAGCAGACCCACGGCGGACGGAGCGCCTGGTAGTTGGCGGCAAACCCGCGGTACTCGACAGGAGGAGTACCTCAGTAGGCTATCTGGGTGAGCGCCCGGTATTTGGCAGCAGACCCTCAGCGGACGGAGCGCCCGGTAGTTGGCAGCAGACCCGCGGTACTCGACAGGAGGAGTACTTCAGCAGTCTTAGGTTAGTGAGCAGTACCTCGGAGTCGTGACAGGACCACTGTACACTTCAGAGATGGGGCTCTTCAACATTTACGGTTTCGATAATGAAAATCCTGGTTGAGCTGAATCTTATGTTACTCTCCTTTGTGGATTGTGTTGAACTATCCTATGTGGATTTACTGTTACTCTCCTTTGTGGATTGTGTTGAACTATCCTATGTGGATTTACTGTTACTCTCCTTTGTGGATTGTGTTGAACTATCCTATGTGGATTTACTGTTACTCTCCTTTGTGGATTGTGTTGAACTATCCTATGTGGATTTACTGTTACTCTCCTTTGTGGATTGTGTTGAACTATCCTATGTGGATTTACTGTTACTCTCCTGGTGGATTTGAGTCTTGCTTCCTTTGTGGGTTGAGTTGTTCTTGAGCTCGTGAGCAGAGCTAGAATTGGGGACTTAGGTATATGTATGGGCATATACCTAAGTCGAGTCAGATGTTACTTCGTGATTGCATCTTTCTTTTGTGCTATATCCTTTGTGGATTTCGGGAGACCTTCGGGGGTCTCGGGGTCCTTACTGAGTAGCTTGTACTCACCCCTGCACGGGCTATGCCCGCACCTTGTTGTGTTGGTTGCAGACGACGGACAGCGCTGATCGCGGTTGGGGCGTGGAGCAGGACGGTACCTGGAGGTGGACCACTGGGCGGGACGTGCTCGGAGCGGACGTGGGACCCGAGGAGCCTGGAGGCTATCTGTACCCACCCTTCAGGTGGGATTGCCAGTGGACGACACGAGGCCGCCGTCTTTTCTTCAGTTGCTGTACTTTACTTTTCAGTTGTACTTTACAGTTGGGCTTGTATTTCCGGCCCCCTTTACTTTTCTGCACTTTACTTTCCGCTTGCTGACTCTGTGTGGTTGTTACTTATAAAGGCAATGCCTTCCCTGTTTACTGGGATTTTACGCCTTGGTGCTAGTCGCCAGCCCCTGGCCTATGGAAGGCGGGCTTGGGGTAGTCACGGCACGGGCCCCGAGGACGGGTCGTGACAAATTGGTATCAGAGGTGGTCGGTTCTACCGCGGACTCTGATCGTCCTTTCTTTCTATGTGAAGCAATAGTGTTTAGTGTATTGAGTGTGGTTATCAGTTCAGGGAGCCCAGTGTTGGTGCGGCGGCCGACGTATCCGTACACCAGGACCCTGACTTCTGATTTCCAACTTAATGCACGAAAACACTGATTGCGTGTGTGTTTCCCAAAAGGTTTAAAGTCAGCTCAAACCAGGTCAGCTCACCAGGTATAAATCGTTGACCGTGACACAACTGTTCAGGATGTCACCATGCAGATAGTTAGCTGGAGTTCCGAGAGAGTTCTCGATGATGGCCCACCGAGCAGCGAGACTCCGGTGCAGGGCCCTTTTTCAGTGTTGGCACCTTCGGGTGGTGTACCAGCAGTACCACCACCCGTTAGGCAGAGGATGCCACTAGCTGACAATGCACGCTAGCAGAGCGCGATGCACGAGTTCCAGCAGTAGAGGCCTCTGAGGATACGAGGCGAGACAGTTTTCCCAGGCAGCAGTGGACTGGATGGAGGCGGTTGCTAGAGTTCTACGCCTAGCTTGGATACTAGTAGAGCGGATGATGATCTTAGCTTCGGTTGTTTCCAGTGAGTGACCATGAGGTTGGTTCTTATAGTAATGAGGCTTCGGTACGCGAACCGATACCTGGGATAGTACCTACGGGTAGTGCGCCAGCTATGTCACTACCTGTTGGTCAGTAGACACTACCGGCGGTACCGGTAGCAGAGAATCACAGGCTTAGTGCCTTACATATGTTTTAGCACCAGATATCCCTCAAGTTTCGAGGTGAGCCTGACTCGTAGGCGGCTGAGGACTGGCTTGAGGAGGTGGTTGTGAGTTTTCTGGAGCTAATACAGCTTCGACAGTACGACATGTCGGAAGCAGAGCACTCATCGTGGCTTACCAATCAATCGTAGTACTCGTTGGTTACGTTGTGATCAGTTCCTTAGACTCGAACTTCTGAGCGAAGTGTGTCTAAGGGAAATCCGAACCATTACTTTTCCTCTATGCATTTCTACCTATGCTAGGATGCTAGAGAGAACCTTTGTGGTTGTGAACGTTAGCAGTGAAAGGCAGGAAACTAGCGCCAGTCTCAGAGACTCGGGCGTGTAAAATGTTTCAGGAGGAGGAAGTGCTAAGGACAGATGAATCTGCAGGGTAGCAGACGTGGAAGCGGAGCTTAGAGAGCAGCATGTGGTGGTGTACATTTCGACATGTTACGACCACCCGACTTAGTAGTCCCCGCCAGGCTCAGGGAGCAGGAGGGCTGGGGAGGAGAGTAGCTGCATTGCGGTCAAGGAGTGTGACCCAGGAACTCTAAGAATGATTCGGGGTACGAATTATGTCTACTACGAGCTGCCATATCTATAGACATAGGAACCGATCATTCAACCCTTCCACGAATCATGTCCCAGACCTAGAGGTTCCGGGTAAGCCGTAGACTTGACCCTCACGTCTGGAGATACCTTTGGGAGGAGACTCGATAATCACACTTACGCCGACGGTGTGATTTGACCTCGAGGCGAGAGTTTCGGTTGGAATCTCTTGGTGGCAGCGTAGAGGCCTTACGACGTTGATCTGGGTATGATTCACAAATCATACCCCGGTTGACTGTTTTAGGCAAACGTCGGAATGGGTTTTCCTTGGTCGGCGAAAAGGAAACCCTGGGCAGCACATGTTAAACTCAGGCATAAGAGGGTGTGGCTGATCACTCTTGAGTTGGTCAACCCTACCCTTGTGGCAGCAGGAGTTTTGAGTTTCAGTTCTAACCTAAAAAGGGAAACCTCTTGAATTCGAGGGGGACGAACACGTTCTTATACGGTCTCAACCCGATGAGGTTTCGGAGATGTGGCCGAGGCGGCAGGTTATCTCCGAAGTTCGATGGGCCTTTCCAGGTCCTCAGCAGGATAGGAGAGGTGGCTTATCGCCTGGCTCTACCACCTCAGTTGCACCGGGTGCACGATGTCTTTCACGTGTCTCAGCTGAGGAGATACGTGCACGACCCGACGCACATCATCGACTTTGGGGAGCTGGACGTGGACGATGGGGCGACTTTTGCGGAGGTCCCAGTGGAGATCGAGGATCGACAGGAGCGGGTCCTACGTGGGCGGTCGATTCCTCTTGTGCGCGTCAGATGGCAGCACGGGAACCTCCAGGAGAGCACTTGGGAGCGGGAGGCTCAGATGCGTGCTCAGTACCCCCATTTGTTCCCCTAGTTTTTGATGTATCTTTACGGGGACGTAAAGCCCTGAGGTGGGAGTAATGTAAAGACCCGCAAATTTCAAGGAAATTTTTTTTCTTAATTTTCTTTGGAATTTTACAAGGGCGCAGCTTCAGACGGCACCTGATTCCGAGGCCCGGTGTGCCCGGAATCAATTTCCGAAGTTTGGCTCGGGTACGTTCAGTGAACGGACGAGCGGGTTTTTCTATCTTTTGAACCGGTGCCCGGAATCGAATTCTGAGGGCACCTATGAAATCGCAGCGCCGGTATTTGCTTAGAAACGCCTCTTCCGGAGTTGCGTTTGCTCAAGACGTGGTTTTTAAATTTTGCGGCTTTAAGTCAGAATAAAATAAAGTTGTGCGACAACTTTATTTTATTTCACTTAAACTGCTTGGAAGCCACTTAAAGTCACTTAAAGGCGGCTTGAACTGAGTTGAACTGGATAGGATGCTATCCAGAAATATCCTACCCCTTGGTAGGATATTTGTGCGGTGGGACCCGCACGAGCCCCGCCGTTTCTTTCGCTAAGTAACGCACCCGCGAAAACCCGTCAAAGTAACTGAAAAGTCAACCGACGCGTTTTCTTTAATTCTTAACAGACCATTTAATTGGGCGGTTTATTTCGTAAATTAAATGGACTGTTTCTTCGTGAATTAAATGGGTCGTTTCTTTCGAATTGATGGATCGTTTCTTAACCGGTTTCGTGTTGGCATGTTTATAAAATAAGACCAACCTAAAAATCCTTGGAAAGGATTTGAGAGAATCTTCGTTCCTCCACCCTCTCCGCGAAGAACGCGAAGAACGCGAAGAACGCCGGAACCGGAATCCGACGACGCACGATCCGCGACGTCAACAGCTTTTCCGCGACCTTCTTCTTCTTCGGTGCCTCTTCTTCCGCGGCGAACCTGCGATCGGCGGTTAAAGGTGAGAATCGAAACTTCTAAATTCTCCCTTCTTAATTTCAATAACAACGGATTTAATTAATTAAATCCGTTTGTTCTTGATCCGGAGATTGGCGACGCGACGCCGGATACCGCGACGACGCGACGATCTCCTTCTTCCGCGACGAGCGATTCCGCGACGACCTCTCGTCCGACGACGACTTCGAGGTAGGGATTTATTTTGGAAAAGTTACCCCTTTTAAATTTTCTCGTGAACGTTCTTGAAAATTTAAAAAGCCGGTTTCAAGCGAGCAATTTTATCTTTAAATAAAATTGTTGGATCATGTGTTGATCATCTTATTCTTTTCTCCCGTTGTTTATGATTAACGCGGAGGGAGCGGGTCTAACGAACAAGACCCGGCAACCCTCCGCCGATCTTCCTTTTTGTGCGGATTTGGCGGGCGACGGCAAAAGCACGACGCAAGGGCCATTTGTTGATTCCGCAGTGGAGGACGCGTCCCGGGAGGAACAATGGCGCAGACGGGAGGCAAAACGGGCCACCGGAGCAACTCCGGCGGCCCGCGGAAGGAGGCGGCGGCGCCCGGCGCGCCGCCGTGGAGATCTCCCGCCGCGGCTGAAGCCGCGGCGGCGGCGGCCGGTTCCGCGGCCGCGCGGAACCGGGAACGGACGCGGCGGCCCGGCCGCGTCCGCGTGACAGGCGGCCCCCCGCGGGGGCCGCGTTTCTCCAAATGCCGCGGGTCAAACCCGCGGCGGCGGCCTGCTCGGCCGCTCGGCCGAAGCCGAGCCGGCCGGTCCGGTCGGCCGGGCCGCGCCCAGGCCGGACCGGACCCGGCCGAGCCGGTTCGGGCCGGTTCGGGCCGACCCGGGTCGGGCCGACCCGATTCGGCCGACCCAAGGGGGGGGTTCGGGCCGGGTCGCCCCGGGCCCAGAACCCCCATTTCGGGCCTTCTTCGGTCTTTCGCCCATATCTTGGGCCAGGGACCTCCGATTGACGAACCGTCAGCGGCTACGCGATCCTTGGATCGAGACGGTCGTTTCGGTATATTACACTCAAGGTTTCGGAAGACTTTGGGTTCGTCCGGGTTGGTTCGTACACGAAACCAACCGCGCCCTCGGAGCGGAAACGCTCATAACTTGAGCTACGGACGTCCGATCGACGTACCGTCAGCTGTGGTAGTTTCCTCTAAGTGAGACGGAACTTTTGGCATACTCCGCCCGAGGATCGGACACAGGCGGAGTACGGTCGGGTTGGTTTTGCCCTAAAAACCAACCGGGCCCCTGGGACGAAAATGCCAATAATTCTCAGACCGGGCGTCCGATTGACGCGCCGTCTGTTGCGTTGAGATCCTGTTGTCGATACGGAACTTTTGGATACATCAACTTCGAACTACGTGTCAGTTGATGTATCAGCCTCTCGGCTCGTGGAGCGGACCCTCCTAACGAGCTCGCTATGTGCGGGAACCCTAGTGCTGGCTGTGACTTCGACGGCAGAGCAGAGATCCTCCGTGGACTGCGACGACGGCAGAGCAGAGATCCTCCGTGGACTGCGACGACGGCAGAGCAGAGATCCTCCGTGGACTGCGACGACGGCAGAGCAGAGATCCTTCGTGGACTGCGGCGACGACTGTGCAGAGATCCTCCGTGGACTGCGTCGACTACTGCACTCAGCGATCCTACGTGGAACAGTGCTACCGAACCTGTGTGAGCTGAATCTTCTTTTTACCTTGAGCGGTGGAGCGCTTGGGTGTAGCGGCGGACCCGTGGTACTTGACAGTGGTGGTGCGCTTGGATGCAGCAACAGACCCTTGGCGGTGGAGCGCTTGGTTGTAGCGGCAGACCCGCGATACTCTACGGAGTGTGTGCGCTTGGTTGTAGCGACAGACCCGCGACGGTGGAGACGTGCGTGCGGAGTATGGAGACCGTGTAGATGACTGAGACCTGACGACTGCTTGACCGACTCGACTTGGAGTGAGTCGACTAGCCCAGTGGACGGAGCGCCCGGTAGTTGGCAGCAGACCCACGGCGGACGGAGCGCCTGGTAGTTGGCGGCAAACCCGCGGTACTCGACAGGAGGAGTACCTCAGTAGGCTATCTGGGTGAGCGCCCGGTATTTGGCAGCAGACCCTCAGCGGACGGAGCGCCCGGTAGTTGGCAGCAGACCCGCGGTACTCGACAGGAGGAGTACTTCAGCAGTCTTAGGTTAGTGAGCAGTACCTCGGAGTCGTGACAGGACCACTGTACACTTCAGAGATGGGGCTCTTCAACATTTACGGTTTCGATAATGAAAATCCTGGTTGAGCTGAATCTTATGTTACTCTCCTTTGTGGATTGTGTTGAACTATCCTATGTGGATTTACTGTTACTCTCCTTTGTGGATTGTGTTGAACTATCCTATGTGGATTTACTGTTACTCTCCTTTGTGGATTGTGTTGAACTATCCTATGTGGATTTACTGTTACTCTCCTTTGTGGATTGTGTTGAACTATCCTATGTGGATTTACTGTTACTCTCCTTTGTGGATTGTGTTGAACTATCCTATGTGGATTTACTGTTACTCTCCTTGTGGATTTGAGTCTTGCTTCCTTTGTGGGTTGAGTTGTTCTTGAGCTCGTGAGCAGAGCTAGAATTGGGGACTTAGGTATATGTATGGGCATATACCTAAGTCGAGTCAGATGTTACTTCGTGATTGCATCTTTCTTTTGTGCTATATCCTTTGTGGATTTCGGGAGACCTTCGGGGGTCTCGGGGTCCTTACTGAGTAGCTTGTACTCACCCCTGCACGGGCTATGCCCGCACCTTGTTGTGTTGGTTGCAGACGACGGACAGCGCTGATCGCGGTTGGGGCGTGGAGCAGGACGGTACCTGGAGGTGGACCACTGGGCGGGACGTGCTCGGAGCGGACGTGGGACCCGAGGAGCCTGGAGGCTATCTGTACCCACCCTTCAGGTGGGATTGCCAGTGGACGACACGAGGCCGCCGTCTTTTCTTCAGTTGCTGTACTTTACTTTTCAGTTGTACTTTACAGTTGGGCTTGTATTTCCGGCCCCCTTTACTTTTCTGCACTTTACTTTCCGCTTGCTGACTCTGTGTGGTTGTTACTTATAAAGGCAATGCCTTCCCTGTTTACTGGGATTTTACGCCTTGGTGCTAGTCGCCAGCCCCTGGCCTATGGAAGGCGGGCTTGGGGTAGTCACGGCACGGGCCCCGAGGACGGGTCGTGACAATCAAGTCCCGAAGGACCGATCGAATTAGCAGTCTTGGAAAATAGATTACATATATTCACTTTATATTACAATTTCAAACATAAAACATAGCATAAATAGTTCTTTGAGAATGTCATTATTCCCATTAGCTTAACCCTGCATATCAATCATAAGACACTTCTTGGAATCCTGGGAAAATGAAACATAAGAAAGGGGTGAGCTCAAATGCTCAGTAAGGGTAAGAAATACAACGGAAGATAACATAAATATTAAGCATGATGAATAATTGAAACCACAAGCCTTTACCAATAATAAACATGAATAATTTTATGGAAGGAATATGAGATGAGTAAATAATGCCATAAAAAAACATATCATGGATATTCTACTTGTATAATGACAACATGAACCATCAATATTATTTTCATAATGAGGGAATGTATAATGCCGGACCTTCTGAAACATTTTGTCAAGGCCTCAGCCAAGATGTCTAAAAATGATTAAGGCCTCGACCAAAACCATATATCAAATTGGGAAAGGGCCTTGGCCAATTCCACGTCTTGTTTTCTCATGAGACCTACTGATGCATGAAGGAGCTATAGCAGGCTCCACCTGTCACATACTAAGTCTAATATATTCCTCATACGAAAAGGTTGAAACATAACATAACATTCCTATTAAAACTAGCATACGAAATGTCAAAAAATTAACCATAATCCATGAATGGTATAAAAATAACACATACATAGTCAAACATATCACAAAACCTTAAATAAATTATAGAAGATTTGAATCGTAATAAATCAACTTGAAACAGGTTTAAAATCCATCGAAGGATGTTGACATAGATGAAAATGATTTGTAAAACTCTTTGAGAGAAATATCCATTTTTCCTGAAAACATTTAAAAGTTTCACAATTTAGAAAGGAAGAAATTTAAAGACATTTTTGAATCGAAGTGTCCCATACCACTTTGAAACTTTTGAAAGGAATTAACATTTTTAAAACATTCAGGTCCATATGAATAAATCCATAAAAACCATTTTGAAAACATGGACATTAATGAGACTGATTTAGAGGAATAAATATTTAAAAAATTTAAAATGATGTTTTATTAAAAAGTACATTAAAATAATCCCTTTGAAAACTATTTTATCAAACATGGACATGGATACTAAATATTTCCCAGTAGATACTAATGTAAAAACAACCTTGGATAATAATGAGATTGTGAAATTAACCCTTACCAATTTGGTAACATAGGAAACATACGCCCAATGAAAGAAGTATCAAATAGTTAATATGTAAATACACATAAATTAAAGTGTATTAAAAAAATAATAAAATTATGGGAAGTACATACACCACACAAATGGTAATAGTGTAAATATGGCATGAATCTCCCGGGAATAAGGAGTAGGATGAAAACCCCTTACCATGCACTTTCCTTTAGTCGAGGGTACGTTTAAACTTCTGTATGAAGATCTTAGTATGTTATTAAAGTATACCAGAACCATATTAATATTTATGATATCACACATGATTCATTAATGACTTTATAATACCCATTTAATAATAATTTCCATGTTAAATTAACATTTCAGGTAATAAATTCTTTCTTTATCGTACGTGTTTTCACTTGTTACTCTTGATTATATCACTTAGATCAAAATTTAAATACATCCAGAATATAAAAAATGATTTATATATCATATATATTTAGAATATGAATATTTATAATAGACATATATATGAAATGAAAAACATAGTTTATGGAGACGGTAGTCCGTACGTACGTATAAACGTTGTTTCCGTTTTCATATCGTATTGAACGAAACTATGTGAATAAGATATATGTAAGTACACACACACACACACACACACACACACATATATATATATATATATCCGGTAGCATTATTATGTTATATATTACAAACTTATTAGTAGTATATATATTTTATAATCGTCAATGAATAGGGAATGTGTAAAGGAATCTTTTCGCGTCGTGTAGGCGGTAATCTGTATGTACGCACGAGCGACAATATCATTTCCTTAAAGGTGTGGAATTGGATGGTATATTCATTTTACAAAGACATTATCATTTTATTTTCATTATTTATACACATATTACTCATCATTATATCCATCCAAATAACATAGTGTTGAATAACAAATTACACCACGGTGTGGAGAAGGTAAGACGTACGTACACACGCATGGTGACATTATCATTCATAATATGGATATGATAATGAATATAGTTGTGACATATTTATAATAACATCACAGTATATATAATATACTGGAGTTATTATTTTAGAATTGAAACAACAAAGAAAGAGTAAGTGGAAGAATAAGAGAACTCGAAAGAGGGTGGTGAAATCATTACCTCTTCTTAGGGTTATTCCTTTTGATTTGATTAAAAGGGTTCCTTACGTTTGATTTATGACCAATGTAAGTGTGACAACCAGGTCCCGGTGACAGCACAGACACCCCGCCTTAACATGGCCGTCGGGTCCTGGCCTACCAGGTACCCCCAATTGCCCCGCAGACACGTGGAGCCCACCCCAGGGTCCACCCACATGCCTGAACGGGTCATCTGACTAATGACAGTCCCCACAGGCCAACACATGTCCTTTCCAGTGTGCTTTGTCCTCACTCGCACACATCCTGGGAAACTTCCCAGAAGGTCACCCATCCTGACCACTACTCCAAGCCAAGCACGCTTAACTGTGGAGTTCTAATCAGACAGGCTCTCGAAAAGAAAGGTGCACCTTGTTGACATGAGTCATATCATTTAGTCATTTAACCCTTTATCATTTGGGGATGTTACAATCACCCCCCTTTAGAGAACAACGCCCTCGTTGTGGGCCCTATATCTCAACCCAGGCAGTGCATCACACTTAAGGCTGGGTTACTCCTCTGATACCAAATGTGACAACCAGGTCCCGGTGACAGCACAGACACCCCGCCTTAACATGGCCGTCGGGTCCATGGGGCCCACCCCAGGGTGCACCCACATGCCTGAACGGGCCATCTGACTAATAACAGTCCCCACAGGCCAACACATGTCCTTTCCAGTGTGCTTTGTCCTCACTCGCACACATCCTAGGAAACTTCCCAGAAGGTCACCCATCCTGACCACTACTCCAATCCAAGCACGCTTAACTGTGGAGTTCTAATCAGACAGGCTCCCGAAAAGGAAGGTGCACCTTGTTGACATGAGTCATATCATTTAGTCATTTAACCCTTTATCATTTGGGGATGTTACAGTAAGGCATCTAAGATGAAGGTAGGTTAGTTGGGAGGATATTTGGGCAGGGTTTGGCTGAGAAAAATTGCTTTGATTGTGTGAATTAGAGTGAAGTGGGAGTGCCCTTTTATAAGAGGGGTGAGAGGCTCCTTAGGAAAATGTTAAAATATTATTTTATAATAAAATAATTTTCAGTTTCTAATGGCTCCAAAAAGTATTATTTAAAGGATAGGGTGGGTATGGGTCTACTATAACTTAAAAAATAGGTTTTAGATAGGTTTAGGTCACCATATTAACTATAACTATTAGATTTAACTCTTATTTAAATAGTTTGACATTAACCATGTCTTTTTGTATTTTTATATTATATAGTTAATAAACGTAATATATACTTCCAAGAGACCCCAAGTGGTTAATTAGTGATACAACTATAATTATATATGTCCTTTGGCTAAACCATAGAATTTTAGGAATAGAATATCAATTAATAATATAATATTTGTTTTAAAAACTCTTTTATGTTAATATTGACACTATTTGGTATTTTGTTTTTGCTAAATTCATAACATCATTATTACTTCAACCAAAATTCATCTAACAAACCCTAAAATGTAATATTAACCTTGAAAATTAGTTTAATTCATAAAAATTATCAAATTCAATTTATTTGGATATTTATAATATCAATTAATCTTATATTTCATTAATTAGGTAATTATTGCATCATCATTGTGTCATAAATAAATTAAATTATTTAATGTCTAAAAACTATAAAAAAAATATAATTATGTAGGAAATAATTTTATCATTCTAATGAATATTTATAGTCGAATTAAACTTTTGTGTAACCCTATATAAAAAATGTTTTAGTTATTAAACTTTGATTTTAACTCTTTTAACACTTTTTTGAATTAAATAATAATAAAAGTCCTAATCTAATAAAAGTGGTCATAAAGGATCAAATTTTATTCCTATGTTTTTTTAGTCGAATTAAACTTATCCAATAGAATTAGGACATGTGTTAGGGTAATAATAATATCATTTTTACACTTAATTACCATATTTACTTTTAATCGTGGTAAATAAAATTAAAAAGTTACTATTCAAAAAAAATTATTTTCATCTAATTGAACCACATTTTACTTACTGATATCTACAGTGCCTCTCAGATTTTTTAAATTTAACTCATAGAAGTGGTGAAATTATGTTTTATGTGAATTTGCAAATTCTCCCAGGAGGTTGGTAAAAGACGGTGAAAAGTTCAATAAAATTTTGTATATCTAATATTATTAAAAAATGACTCAAATGAATTACATTGAACATATATATGTATCATGTATCTATTTGGAGCTAAAATAAATTTAAATGAAATAAATAATTATTTAAATAAAAAGTCGGCTTTAAATAATAACTCTGTGTTTTTCACTATTCATCAAAAATTGAATGTTTTCAGAAAAATAAGAAAAATTCACCCTAAGCTAATTTTGGTATTATGAATTCAAAAATGAAGACTATTTAACAAAATTAAAAACATATGATTTGAATTTATTAATTTAAAATTAATTCCCATTGTCAAAACCAAAAGGCATATTTTTAAGAAACGATAACTATCAAAAGATTGACACTTGTTTATGTCCAATATTAAAGTGAAATTACTTAACATTTCCAGCATTGGATTAAATGGTAAAAATATAATCTCTTTATACTTCCAGACAATTAAAAGGGATAATTTAACACTATAAATTATTTAATTTTTTTTTCAGTTAAAATATAGTATTTTCACTATTCACCCAAATATGAATGTTATCAGAAAAACACCAAAAATTTATTGAAACTAAATTCTTCTGACCTGATTCTAAAGAAGAATCTTATTTTGTTATATTTAATATATAAAAGTTTCAAATATTGGATTTAAAAAGGGTTCACCATTAAAAGGAGGTAAAAGTGCATTTTTGTAAAATACTTCTGAAAAAAATGAATTTTTTCTAACATTATGTCTAAGAAAATCATAATGTGGATTCTAAAATTATTAGGATTTTATAAAGTTCAAAATTTAGTGAATACTCTTCATAACTGCTTTTGAACGGCTAGTTTGGTAAGTCATGGTGTGCTTGAGCTTGGTGTTGCGTGTAATACAGGTTATAACATTACTTTGAAGAAATAACGTACGATGAAATCTTGAGGTGTTACATTCTTCCTTCCTTCAATAAATTGCGTCCTCGCAACTTGAAATTTTTCTTCGAAAATAAAAGGCTAAAAACAGAAAAAACCTTTGTGGGAAAAACCACATCGGAAATTGGGTTAATAAAATTTAGTCTTAACAAGAGAAAAAGGGGAATGAAAAAATCACCACCAAATTATAATCTCAATTAGGAGAAAATTAGTGGCAATTAGACACACATAATTGGAGGAAAAATGTAAATATTTATATGGAGTGATTGAGGTCATCAGTCACAAACAATTGTAGAATTGAGGGCCTCAAATTCATCAATCTATGATGATTTAAAATATCATCTATTCAACAAAACATAAGGTATTAGGATAATTTTTTTTTGTTTTAATATCCCTTACCTAAAGTTTATGAATTAATTTATTTATATAATAAGAGAATAATATATATATATATACATGTACTTGACAAGTAGAGTTCCATCCTTTAACTAATTTCTACCACAAATTCATCTTTCACTCTAAAAGATAATAGAACTTAAAAATATATTCTATTTATCATATTTTTATAGGGTTTCAAAAAATGAATTTATAATTCACCTGTCAGACCCTTTAAAAAAATTTAGATTATACCATCCAGGGACTTCATGTAGTACAGTGGTAGGCGATAAATCCCAATCGCACTATGGTGTGGGTTCGATTCCCGCAGCTTTTTCCGACATGACGGATTGTCACACGGTCTGTGTGTTGTACTTTTTATAACAATCCAAAAATAACATTAACAATAACATCCAATTTAAAACTTAATCTTTTCCAACCTTTAGACTTATCCAAAACACTTCTATCCAAACTCACTGCCCAAAATTTATAAGGAAGTTAAACTAAATGAAGATCCTTTTTACCACGTAATAAAATATGTATACGTTCATCATGTATTCTTTAAAAACATGGTACCAACCTTATTTATTAAATTTTTTCTCCCTTATTCCATATAGAATACTATATATATTCGTTATATACAAAAATTTTGAATACTCCAGCAATCATGAAATAAAAAAACCATTAATGATTTCTAATATAGTCAAGAATATCCAATATAATTTATCCAAATCCACAATCTCTTATTCCAAAATTACTACCTTAGTATCAGGACCATATAATTTCAAATTCCTAATGAAATAGTATTGCATTACAATCCTTATTTATTTCCATAATTCATATAACCAGTACATCGTTGATACAACACTCAAATGACA
Organism: Viscum album; assembly: GCA_963277665.1. NCBI lineage: Eukaryota > Viridiplantae > Streptophyta > Magnoliopsida > Santalales > Viscaceae > Viscum > Viscum album. The sequence continues at coordinate 759,839,484 of OY728139.1, read as the reverse complement.
CAATAATTTAATAAAAAAATAAGAACTCTTAATCATTTCTCTTCATCTTTGGTAGTATCATATCACGATTCTTATCCAATAGCATCATTTGGGGTATACTTTGATGATTTGGTCATTGATTCGCATATTGTCCCAAATCCTTGTAGATGAAGCATTGTACATTTGGAACTTTTTTCTTAGCCTTACAATCACATACATGGTGTCCTTTTTTCTCCGCACTTATAACAAACTCTCATTTCCTTCAATAATTTACCAAGGTGATTCTTTCCACAATTATCACATATTAGAAAATCCTTCTTTTCCCTCTTCCCTTTATCCATCTTTCTCTATTCCATCCTTTTCTTCTCTTACTTACCTTAAAAGCCATTGGACTCAAAGAGTTATTTACTTATCTTATTAACACATGATATTATTTTATCATATGATGAGAATACATGGGACACTATTTCCCTTCTAAATGTGGGCTTAACACCGTGAAAGATATGATCCTTCTTACTCTTTGGATCATACGTATTTCTGGAGTTCACATTCCTTCTAATGGTCACCATTTTTATAAACTGGGATACTCTAGGTCAATTTATGAATTTCAATGAATAATTACAAACTTTTAAAATATCTAACATAAATTGAATAGTTTGTGGACATAATACATAAAAAAAATTCTTTGAGGAGGTATATACTCATAAATCCTTCATAATTATTTCTAAAAAAATGAGAATTATCCTAAGCATATCCCCTGGGAGTGTCTTAACCAAGAGCGCAATAAGGCCAGTTGTCGTGCACTAGTTCCTGTTCGAGTCTAGATCAATGCGATGTTTTTGAGTTTTAACCTTAGGTACATCTGTTCCAGAGCCGCCTCTACCTTCTTGTATCCAGACAGGGATGTATTTTCTTAGAAAACTCATAAAATATCTACATTACTAAAATTATAGGAAGTTCTTTTATACTAATCCTCAATGTCCATCTTATGGTAATGTGCTCTAATCAGAGTTTATCTAAATCTAGTTTCCAAGGTTATTGCTAAACTTCCTCTGATACCAACTGAAATTCCCCAACCCCAGTTACCCAGAGCTGGTGCGTTATTTTAATACATTGGTGTGATTACAAGGAATCAATTCCCGAAGGACCGATCAATTTAGTAGGCTTGGAAAATAGATTACATAAATTAACATTACATTACAATTTCAAACATAAAACACAACATAAATAGTTCCTTGAGAACGCCATTTTTCCCTTTTGCTTAACCCTACATATCAAACATAATACACTTCTTGGAATCCTGGGAAAATGAAACATAAGAAAGGGGTTAGCTTAAACGCTCAGTAAGGGTAAGCAATAGAGTGGAAGATAACATAAATATTAAGAATGGTGAATAATTCAAACCACATGCCTTTACCAATATTAAAAATTAATACTTTTATGGAAGGAATATGATCTGAGTAAATAATGCCATAATAAAACATATCATAGGTATTATACTAGTCTAATGACCACATGAACCATCAATATTATATTTATAATGAGGTAATGTATAATGTCAGATATTTTGAAACATTTTGTCAAAGCCTCAGCCAACACGTCTAAAAATGATTAAGGCCTTGGCCAAAACCATATATCAATTTGGGAAAGGGCCTCATCCAATTACACGTCTAGTTGTCTCATGAGACCTACCGATGCATCGAGGAGCTATAGCAGGCTCCACCTGTCACATACTAAGTCCAATACATTCCTCATACGAAAAGGTTGAAACATAACATAAACATTCATATTAAAACTAGAATACGAAATGTAAATACTTTAAACATAAACCATGAATGGTATAAAAATAACACATCCATTTTCAAACATATCACAAAACCTTCAATACAATATAGAAGATTTATATCATGATAAATAAACATCAAACAAGTTTGAAATCCATCAAATAATGTTTACATAGATGAAAATGATTTGTAAAACACTTTGAGAGAAATATCCCTTTTTCATGAAAACATTTAAAAGTTACACAATTTATAAAGATAGACATTTAAATAAACTTTTGAATCAAAGTGTCCCATACCACTTTGAAACTTTTTAAAGGAATTAACATTTTTAAAACATTCATGTCCGTATAATTAAATCCATAAAAAACATTTTGAAAACATGGACATTAATGAGAATGATTTAGAAGAATAAATATTTAAAACATTATAATGATGTTTTAGTAAAAATTCCCTTAAAAAATTCCCTTTTAAAACTATTTTATGAAACATGGACATGGATAATAAATATGTCCCACTAGATACTTATGTAAAAACAACCTCGGATAATAATGAGATTGTGAAATTAACCCTTACTAATTTGGTAAATTATGAAACATATTCCCCATGAAAGAAGCATCACACAATGAATATGTAAATACACATAAATTAAAGTGTATTACAAAAAAAATACAATTATGGGAAGTATATACACCACACAAATGGTAATAGTGGTAATATGGAAATAAATCTCAAGGGAATAAGGAGTGATATGAAAACCTCTTACCTTGCACTTTCCTTTAGTCGAGGGTACGTTTAACCTCCTATATGAAGATCATAGTATGTCATTAAAGTATACCAGAACCATATTAATATTTATTATATCTTACATGATTCATTAATGACTTTATACTACCCATTTAATAATAATTTCTATGTTAAATTAACATTTCAGGTAATGATTGCTTTCTTTATCGTACGTGTTTTAACTTGTTACTCCTGATTGTATCACTTAGATCAAGATTTAAATAATTCCAGAATATAAAACATGATTTATATATAATATATATTTAAAATATAAATATGTATAATAGACATATATATGTAATTAAAAACACCAATTATGGAGACAGTAGTCTGTACGTAAGCATTAAAGGTTGTTTCTGTTTTCATATCGTATTTAACGGAACTAAGTGAATAAGATATATGTAAGTACATATATATATATATATCTCCAGTATCATTATTATGTTTTATATTACATACTTTTTAGTAATATATAAATTTTATAATTGTTGATGAATGGTGAATGTGGAAATGAATCTCATCGCGTCGTGGAGACGGTAATCTGTACGTACGCATGAGCGACAATATCATTTCCATAAGTTTTGGAATATGATGATATATTCATTTTACAGAGACATTAAAATGTTATTTTAATTATTTATATACATATTAATTGTCATTATATTCATCCAAATAACATAGTGTTGAATAAAAAATTACACTACTACGTGGAGACGGTAAGTCGTACGTACGCGCACATGGTGACATTATCATTCATAAGATGGATAGGATAATGAATATAGTTGTTCCATATTTATAATAACATAAAAGTATATAGAAGATACTAAAGTTATTATTTCATAATTGAAACAACAAAGAAAGAGTAAGTGGAAGAATAAGAGAACTCGAAAGAGGGTGGTGAAATCGTTACCTCTTCTTTGGGTTCTTCCTTTTGATTTGATCAAAAGGGCTCCATAGGTTGGATTTATGACCAAAGGAAGGCCTATAGGATGATGGTAGGATAGTTTGGAGGATATTTGGTGAGGTTTTGGCTAAGCCAGAAGTATTTGATGGTATGAATTAGAGTGAAGGTGGAGTGCCATGTTATAAGAGGGGTGAGGGGAACCTTAGGAAAATCTTAAAATATTATTTTATAATAAAATAATTTTCTGTTTATAATGGATCTAAGATGTATTATATAAATTTTAAGGTGGGTATGGGTCTACAACCACTCAAACAATAGGTTTTAGACATATTTAGGTCACCATATTAACCTTAACTATTGGATTTAACTATTAGTTAAATAGTTTTTCATTTACCATGTCTCTTTGTATTTTTATATGATATAGTTAATAAATTTACTATATACTTACAAGTGACCCCTAGGTGGTTCAATAATGTTATAAATATCATTATATATGTCGTTTGGCCAATCCTTTGATTTTTAGGAATATAATATCAATTAATAATATAATATTTGTTATAAAAACTCTTTTATGTCAATTTTGACACTATTTGGTATTTTGTTTTTTCTAAATTCATAACAGCATTATTACTTCGACCTAAATTCATATAACCAACCCTAACATGTAATATTAACCTATAAAATTAGTGTAATTCATAAAAAGTCTCAAATTACATTTATTTGGATATTTATAATATCAATTATTTTAATATTTCATTAATTAGGTAATTACTACATCATCATTGTGTAATAAATAAATTAACTTATATAATTTCTAAAAAATATAAATAAAATACCATTATGTAGGAAATATTTTTATATTTCCAATGAATATTTATAGACTAATATATCTTATGTGTAACTCTATATTAAAAATGTTTTAGTTATTAAACTTTGATTTTAACTCTTTTAACACTTCTTTGAATTAAATAATAATAAATGTCCTAATCTAATCCAAGTGGACCTAAAGGATCATATTTTATTCCTAATGTTGTTTTTGGTCTAATTACACATATCCAATAGAATTAGGACATGTGTTAGGGTAATAATAATATCATTTTTACCCTTAATTACCCTATTTACTTTTAACTATGGTAAATAAAATTAAAAAGTTACTATTCACAAAAAAAAATTATTTTAATGTTATTAAAACACATTTTACTTACTGATATAAACCGTGTCTCTCAGATTTTTAAAATTCAACTCACAGAAGTGGTAAAATTATGTTTTATGTGAATTTGAAAATTCTCCTAGGAGGTGGGTAAAAGACGGTGAAAAGTTCAATAAAATTTTGTATATCTAATATTATTACAAAATGTCTCAAATGAATTACATTGAACATATATAGGTATTATGTATCTATTTTGACCTAAAATAAATTTAAATAAAATAAATAATTATTTAAATAAAAATCCGATTTTAAATATTAACAGAGTGTTTTTCACTATTCATCAAAAATTGAAAGTTTTCAGAAAAACACCAAAAATTAACCCTAAGCTAATTTTGGTATTCTGAATTCAAATATGAAGTCTATTTTACCAAATTCAAAACATATAAGTTTCATTTATTTATTTAAAATTAATTCCTGTTGTCAAAACCAAAAGGCGTATTTTTAAGAAATAATAACTATCAAAAGATTGACACTTATTTATGTCCAATCTCAAAGTGAAATTACTTAAAATTACCAATATTGGATTAAATGTTAAAGATATAATCTATTTATACTTACAGAGCATTAAAATTTCTAATTTAACACAATAAATTATTTAAAAAATTTGTTTTCAGTTAAAATACAATATTTTTTACTATTCACCCAAATATGAAAGTTATCAGAAAAACACCAATAATTTATTGAAACTAAATTCTTATGACCCGATTCTAAAGAAGAATATTTTTTTTGTCAAATTGAATATATAAAAGTTTCAAATATTGGATTTATAATGGGTTCACTATTAAGAGGCAGTAAAAGTGCATTTTCGAAAAATACTTCTGAAAAAAATGAATTTGTTCTAAAAGTATGTCTATAAAACTCATAATATGGATTTTAAAATTATAAGGATTATATAAAGTTCAAAATTCAGTTAATATTCTTCATAACTTCTTTTGAACAGCTAGTTTTGTAAGTCATGGTGCACTTGAACTCGGTGTTGCGTGTAGTGAAAGTTATTGCATTACTTTGAATAAATAATGTACTATGAAATCTTGGGGTGTTACATTCTTCCCTATTTTAATAAATTGTGTCCTCTCAATTTGAAATTTTTCTTCGAAAATAAAAGTTTGAAAACAGAAAATACCTTTGTGGGAAAACCCACATCGGAAATTGGGTTAATAAAATTTAGACTTAATAAGAGGAAAAGGGGAATGAAAAAGTCACCACCAAATTATGATCTCGATTAAGAGAACATTGGTGGAAATTAGAGATACATAACTGGAGGGAAATGTAAATATTTATAGGGAGTGATTTAGGTCATTAGTTTAAAAAAAATTATAATTTAGGGCCTCAAAGACATCAATCATTGATGATTTAAAATATCATCTATTCAACAAAACATAAGGTATTAGGATAACACATTTTTCGTTTTAAGATCCCTTACCTAATGTTTAAGAATTAATTTCTTCATAGAATAAGAGAAATATATAAATATATACTTGACATGTAGAGTTCTATCCTTTGACTAATTTCTACCAAAAATTCACATTTTACTCTAAAAGATAACAACACTTAAAAAATATTCTATTTATCCAATTCGTATAGGGTTTCAAAAAATGAATTTATAATTCAACTGTCAGACCCTTTAAAAAAATATATATTATACCATCCAGGGACTTCATGTAGTCTAGTGGTAGGCGATAAATCCCAATCACACTATGGTGTGGGTTTTATTCCCACAGCTTTGTCCGACACGATAGATTATCACACGGTTTGTGTGTTGTCCATTTTATAACAATCCAAAACTAACCTTAACAATAATATCCAATTTCAAATTTAATCCATTCTAACCTTTAGAATTATCCAAAATACTTATATCCAAACTCACAATCCAAAATTTATAAGGAAGTTAAACACAATGAAGATCCTTTTTACCACGTAATAACATGTTTATACGTTCATCATGTATTATTTCAAAACATGGAAACAACCTTATTTATTACATTCGTGCTCCCTTATTCCTTATAGAATACTATATATATTCCTTATATGCAAAAAATTTTAATACTCCAGCAATCATGAAATAAACAAACCATTAATCAGTTCTAAGATAGTCAAGAATATAGAATATAATTTATCCAAATCAAACATCTCTTATTCCAAAATTCCTACCTTAGTATCAGGACCATATAATCTCAAATTCCAAATGAAATAGTACTGTAGTACAATCCTTATTTATTTCCATAATTCATATAACCAGTACATCGTTGATACAACACTCAAATGACACAATACTTTAATAAAAACATAAGAACTCTTAATCATTTATCTTCATCTTTGGTAGTATAATAACTTGATTCTTATCCAATAATAGCATTTGGGGTATACTCTGATGATTTGTACATTGATTCTCATAGTGTCCCAACTCCTTGTAGATGAAGCATTGTACATTTGGAACTTTTTTCTTACCCTTGCAATCACATACTTAGTTTCCATTTTCTCTGCAATTATAACAAACTCCCATTCCATTCAATCATTTACCAAGGTGATTCTTTCCACAGTTATCAAATATGGGAAAATACTTCTTTTCCCTCTTCCCTTTATCCATATTTCTCTCTCCCATACTTTTCTTCTCTTGCTTCCCTCCAAATCCATAAGACTCAAATAATTCTGTACTTATCTTATTAACACATGATACTATTTCTTCATATGTTGAGAATAAATGGGAGACTATTTCCCTCCTAAATGTTGGCTTAATACCGTGAAAGATATGATCCTTCTTAATCTTTGGAACATACGTATTGCTGGAGTTCACATTCCTTCTACTGGGTGCTATTTCTATACAATGTCATACACTAGGTCAGTTTATGAATTTCTATTAATAATTCCAAACTTGTAAAATTCATAAAGTAAATTGAAAAGTTTATGTATATAATCCATAAAAATATTTTCTTTTAGGAGGTATATACTCGTAAATACTTCATAATTATTTGCAAAAAAATGAGAATTATCTTAAGAATATCCCCTGGGAGTGTCGTAACCAAGAGTGTAGCAACACCCGTTGTTATGCACGAGTTCCTGTTCAAGTCTAGATCAAAGCGGTGTTTTCGGGTTTTACCCCTATGTACATCTGTGCTAGAGCCGCCTCTACCTACTCGTATCGAGACAAGGATGTATTTGCTTGGAAAACTAACAAAATCTCTACTATACTGAAATTCAACGAAGTTCTTCTATACTAATCCTTAAATTCTATCTTAGGGTAATGTGCTCTAATAAAAGTTTATCTAAATATAGTTTCCAAGGTTATTTATAAACTTCCTCTAATACCAACTGTAACTCCCTGACCCCAATTACCCAGAGCCGATGCATTATTTTAATACATTGACATGATTACAAGGAATCAAATCCCGAAGGACCGATCAATTTAGAAGTCTTGGAAAATAAATTACATTAATTTACTTTTCATTACAATTTCTAACATAAGACATAGTATAAAAAGTTCATTGAGAACACCATTATTACCTTTAGCTTAATCCTGCATATTAATCATAATACACTTCTTGGAATCCTGGGAAAATGAAACATAAGAAAGGGGTGAGCTCAAACGCTCAGTAAGGGTAAGCAATACAGTGGAAGATAACATAAATATTAAGCATGTTGAATTATTTAAACCACATGCCTTTACCAATAATAAACATGAATACTTTTATGGAAAGAATATGATCTGAGTAAATAATGACATAATAAAACATGTCAAGGGTATTCTACTAGTTAAATGACCACATGAACCATCAATATTATTTTCATAATGAGGGAATGTATAATTCCATACATTCTGAAACATTTTGTCAAGGCCTCAGCCAAGACGTCTAAAAATGATTAACGCCTCGGCCAAAACCATATATAAAATTGGAAAAGGGCCTCGGCCAATTCCATGTCTAGTTGTCTTATGAGACCTACCGACGCATCGAGGAGCTATAGCTGGATCCACCCATCACATACTAAGTCCAATACATTCCTCATATGAAAAGGTTGAAACATAACATAAACATTCGTATTAAAACTAGCATATGAAATGTAAAAACATTAAACATTAACCATGAATGGTATAAAAATAACACATCCATAGTCAAACATATCACAAAACCTTCAAAACAATATAGAAGTTTTGTATCATAATAAATCAACTTCAAATAAGTTTAAAATCCATCAAAGGATGTTTACATAGATGAAAATGATTTGTAAAACTCTTTGAGAGAAATATCCATTTTTCATGAAAACATTTAAAAGTTACACAATTTAGAAAGGAAGACATTTATTAACATTTTTGAATCAATGTGTCCCATACCACTTTGAAACTTTTGAAAGGAATTAACATTTTTAAAACATTCATGTCCATATAAATAAATCCATAAAAACCATTTTGAAAACATCGACATTAATGAGAATGATTTAGAAGAATAAATATTTAAAACATTAAAAATGATGTTTTAGTAAAAATTCCATTAAAGTAATTCCTATGAAAACTATTTTATGAAACATGGACATGGATAATAAATATGTCCCAGTAGATACTTACGTAAAAACAACCTCGGATAATAATAAGATTGTGAAACTAACCGTTACCAATTTGGTAACTTACGAAACATACGCCCCATGAAAGAAGTATCATGCAATGAAAATGTAGATACACATAACATAAAGTTTATTACACAAAGAATAAAATTATAGGTAGTACACACACCACACAAATGGTAATAGTGGCAATATGTCATGAATCTCATGGGAATAAGGAGTGAGATGAAAACCCCTTACCAAGCACTTTAATTTAGTCTAGCGTACGTTTAACCTCCTATAGGAAGATCATAGTTTGTTATTAGATTATACCAGAACCATATTAATATTTATGATATCATACATGATTCATTAATGACTTTATACTACCCATTTAATAATAACTTCCATGTTAAATTAACATTTCGGGTAATAATTGCTTTCTTTATCGTACGTGTTTTAACTTGTTACTCTTGATTGTATCACTTAGATAAAGATTTAAATACATCCATAATATAAAACATGATTTATATATAATATATATTTATAATATAAATATGTATAATAGACATATATATGAAAGGAAAAACACCGTTTATGGAGACGGTAGTCCGTACGTATTATATCATATTGAATGGAACTAAGTGAATAAGATATATGTAAGTACATATATATATATATATATTCAGTATCATTATAATGTTATATATTACATACTTATTATTAATATATATATTTTATAATAGTCGATGATTGGTGAATATTGAAATGAATCTCATCGCGTCGTGGAGACGGTAATCCATACGTACGCACGAGCGACAATATCATTTCCTTAAAAGTAAGGAATTTGATGATATATTCAATTTAAAGAGACATTTTCATGTTATATTAATTATTTATATACATATTACTCATCATTATATCCATCCAAATAACATAGTGTTGAATAACAAATTACACCACGACGTGGATACGGTAAGTCGTACGTACGCACGTATGGTAACATTATCATTCATAAGATGGATAGGATAATGAATATTATTGTGCCATATTAAAATAACATAAAAGTATATAGAAGATACTGGGGGTATTATTTTAGTATTGAAACAAAAAATAATGAGCAAGTGGAAGAATAAGAGAACTCGAAAGAGGGTGGTGAAATCATTTCCTCTTCTTCGGGTTCTTCCTTTTGATTTGATCAAAAGGGATCCTTAAGTTGGATTTATGACCAAAGGAAGGAATATATGATGATGGTAGTATAGTTTTTATGATATTTTGGTAGGGTTTATTTTGATCCAAATTTCTTTTAAGGAATTAATTAGAGTGATGGGGGAGTGCCCTTTTATAAGAGGGGTGAGGGGCAGCTTAGGAAAATATTAAACTATTATTTTATAATATAATCATTTTCTATTTTTAATGGCTCCAAAATGTATTATTTAAAGGCTAAGGTGGTTATGGGTAGACAAAAACTCAACCAATATGTTTTAGACAGGTTTAGGTCACCATATTAACCTTAACTACTAGATCCAACTCATAGTAAAATAATTTGACATTTACCATGTCTCTTTGTATTTTTATATTATATAGTTAATAAAAATACTATATACTTAAAGAGAACCCCAAGTGGTTCATTAATGATACCCCTATCATTATATATGTCCTTTTTCTGAACCATATATTTTTAGGAATTGAATATAAATTAATAATATAATATTTGTTTTAAAAACTCTTTTATGTCAATTTTGACACTATTTGGTATTATGTTTTTTCTAAATTCATAATAGCATTATTACTTCGAAAAAAATTCATCTAACCAACCATAACATATAATAGTAACCTATAAAATTAGTGGAATTCATAAAAACCCTAAAATTACATTTATTTGAATATTTATAATATCTATTATTTTAATATTTCATTAATTAGGTAATTACTGTTTTATCATTGTGTCATATATAAATTAAATTATTTAATGTCTAAAAAATATAAATAAAATAACATTATGTAGGAAATATTTTTATATTTCTAATGGATATTTATAGTTGAATCTTTCTTATGTGTAACCCTATATTAAAAATGTTTTAGTTATTAAACATTGATTTTCACTCTTTTAACACTTCTTTGAATTAAATAATAATAAATGTCCTAATCTAATCCAAGTGGACCTAAAGGATAATAATATATTACTAAGCTTTTTGGTCTAATTACTCATATCCAAGAGAATTAGGACGTGTGTTAGTGTAATAATAATATCTTTTTTACCCTTAATTTCCATATTTACTTTTAACCGTGGTGAATAAAAGTAAAAAGTTACTGTTCAACAAAATTTATTTTCGTCTTATTGAACCAAATTTTACTTACTGATATCAACCATGTCTCTTGAAATTTTTAAATTCAACTCACAGAAGCGGTAAAATTAAGGTTTATGTGAATTTGTAAATCTTCCTAGGAGGTTGGTAAAAGACGGTGAAATGTTCAATAAAATTTGGTATATCTAATATTAATAAAAAATGACTCACATGAATTACATTGAACATATATAGGTATTATGTATCTATTTTGACCTATAATAAATTTAAACAAAATAAATAATTTTATAAATTAAAATTCGGTTATAAACAATAACTCTGTGTTTTACACAATTCATCAAAAATTTAATGTTTTCAGAAAAATACCAGAAATTATTCCTAAGCTAATTTTGGTTTTACAAATTCAAAAATAAATTCTATTTTATGAAATTGAAAACATAGAAGTTGAATTTATTAATTTAAAATTAATTCCCATTGTCAAATCCAAAAAGAGTATTTTTAAGAAACAATAACTATCAAAAGATTGACACTTGTTTATGTCCAATCTCAGAGTGAAATTACTTACAATTACCAGCATTGGATTAAATGGTAAAAATATAATCAATTTATACTTCAAGATCATTAAAATGTATAATTTAACACTATAAATGATTTAAAAAGTTGTTTGCAGTTAAAATATAGTATTTTTCACTATTCACCCAAATATGAAAGTTATCATAAAAACACCACATATTTATTGAAACTAAATTCTTATGACCCGATTCTAAAGAAGAAGATTATTATTTTTAAATTGAATATATAAAAGTTTCAAATATTGGATTTAAAAAGGGTTCACCATTAAAAGGCAGTAAAAGTGAATTTTTGAAAAATACTTATCAAAAAAATGATTTTTTTCTAACATTATGTCTAAGAAACTCCAAATATGGATTTTAAAATTATAAAGATTATATAAAGTTCAAAATTCAGTTTATACTCTTCATTACTACTTTTGAACGGCTAGTTTGGTAAGTCGTAGTGCACTTGAACTCAGAGTTGCGTGTATTGCAAGTTATTGCATTACTTTGAAGAAATAGCGTACTATGAAATCTTGGGGTGTTAAAATTTTGGTCTAATTTAAAGGATTAACTTATGTACTCCTTAGCATTATCAGAAATATTTCAACAAATACGCATACTCTAATTTTTTTCGTAGACATCATATTGGTCATCCACGTGAAATCATCAAATAAAGAAACTCATATACATCATGTTGTCCATATGTTATTGAAGGGCATCATATTTCTAGGTTAAGGAAGCATCCATTACCCATACAAGAATGGAAAGAGTTGAACATCCCCCATTGACATTTTCACAAGTCTGATGTGGATATATTAAGAAATAAAATCCATATGTGTTATAAGGGATTGAGTCACCAAGTCTACTCACTTCATCACTATTGAGGATGATATCTTGTTCAATCAATTTTCAAAGATATATTTCAAGGATGTATTGAGGTTGAATGGGGATATACGTTCGATAATATTTTATTGAGTTCCAGATTTGACCACTATGTTCTATAAAATTCTTCAACATTCCCTGAATACTTAGCCAACATTTAGTATAGTCTATTACCCCCATTCTAGTGGAAAATCTGATCGGATTATCTAAACACTCCAACACATGTTGAGATATTTCTTGATAGACATCGAAAGAGTATTTGATGAAAATATTATACTCGTTTAGTTATCAAACAATAAAAATTTTCAATAAAACTTTAGATGGACCCATATGAAGATCTATATGGGAAGTTGTGTAGAACTCTTATATGTTTGGGTGAAATTAGAGAATGAAACTTTCTTTGACACAGATAAGAATATTATATGAAAATAAGGTTCATGAAATTCAATAGCATGTTAATGATGCACATAGGTAAAAAAAATATATATACTGATAATCATCAATGACACATAGAGTTTAGAGTTTATGGAAATGTCACACTCAAGTTTTATGTTGTCTTGGATTCAGCTCGGGTCAGGGTTCGGGTGAGTCCATGTTTAAATATTTGATCTTTACTATGGAAAATGTGTGTTTTGGGAATGGAAGTGTCTAGCACTTAGTCAGAGGAGCATAGTTAGGAGACCACATAGCTACACCCTGGTCACCACATGACCTTCCTAGTATACATGATGAATTAATAGTTAAAAGGATAATGAAGTGATAGTTAAAAATAAAACAAGAAAAATAAAATAAAAATTTAAGTGTTAATCTAATAATAATAATAATAATAATTTTATTATTATTATTATTATTATTATTATTCTCAAATTTAATGGGGTTTATTATTATAATAATTATTATTAAATTTCATTAAAAAGTATAATAATAATCATTATTATTATTATTAAACTTCATTAGTAAGTATTATTATTATTAAAATTGTTCTTGTTATTAATGTTATTAAAAGGAAATAAATTTTGTGATTAATTTAAATATTATATTATTATTATTATTAAAAAAATTATTATTGTTATTATTATTAAAAATGGAAAAAATTGTTATTATTATTTTTATCACTATGTTATATTATTATTTTTGTTACAAATTTTACTGTATAATCATTTTTATTATTATGGTTATATTATTATTATTTTGATATAACTATTATTATTATTAGTGGATTCATTTTATTATCTTTTCAGGTTTTTCCCATATTCTCTCCCTCTTCCCAACTATGCAACCCACACCCCTTGCATAGCCCTTATCCTCGCGAGCTCCACCGCCAGCTCCTATCCTTGCTGACTTATTCACTAGTCGACTTCACTAGCACTGCCCCTTATTACAGCACACCTACCCATCCGTGTAACCCCTTTCTCTAGAACACACCACCTGGCTGCAAGAACCCCCTATCAATGACCCTTCCTGGCCATGTGACCCCTAGCTGATGACCTCCTCCATCCACCCTCTCTCTGGCATGTTTTCGCTGGCTCTCCTCTCCTTAGATGCCAACCTTCCTTTTTTCCTTCTGATATTCTCCTCTTCTTTCTCTTCTAGGTTTAGGGTTCTTCAGCTAGGGTTTTAGTTTTAGGGTAGATTCCAAAAATGTGAGTTCAATCTTCATGATTAGGGTTTGTTCCATACCCATAATGGTGTGGTCAAGGTGTGAACGAATCTTTAAACCGATTCTGGAAAGTCTTTCAATGATTGAGGTAGGTTCACTCTGGAATATATATTTTAAAATTCAAATCCAAAGTATTAATTTTTTTCTCAACTTTCTTAATATATAATTTGTGACTCAAAATGTTTGGAATAATTTTTTTTCTGTGCAATTAGTTGGAAATGATTTTTCCATGTTAAACATTGGTATATTTTCTATTGAAATCTTATTGTGTCTCTTATAATAGTTTATAAATTTTCTGAATAATCTATTAAATTATGAAGATTCTATGAATCACAATTTGAGATAGTCTTGATATGCATTTGAACGTTAATAGAGGGTTTTGTGAGTGGTTTTGACATAAAAGCATTGGTGTGTTTCTCAAAAAGGAATTATAAATTTTTTTAATGGCTCATTAAATTAAAAAAAGTTGTTATACATGTTTGAGAAATGTTTTGAGGAGATAATAATTTTGAAAATATATTTTAACATGTGGTTTGTTTTTGTTAAGTTTTGAAAGATGTATATTTTGTTAAATGGATCGGTTAAATCTTTTCAGTGGTTACTGATTTTTTAAATCATAGACTTTTTGTTTTCAAAACTGCATTGTGATGTTAAAGATGGTGATTGGAGTATACAAAATAGATTTTAGTACATTAAATTTTTGATGGTATACCCCTGTGGATTTAGAAATGTGTTTTTTGTTTGAATGATAATATGGATTGACTAGAGTGATTTTTGTGTGTTGTTTTTTATAAAATGTTGGTTTTGTAAAAATGTTCCAAGGCCCATTTAGAACCTTGAATTTCTTATTTGGAATCCCCTTTGTGGGATGGTCACTCACCTTATTGTTTTATCATGATATGTGAGGGTCTTCGGGGTGGAACCTCCCTTATGTAATAATTATCTTTTAGTGGGTGAGTGACTACCCTTGAGGTGGCCAAGGTGGTAACCGTTTGTTCATGTTATATATAATAGTGTATATATGTATTTTTTTCTTGAGAATCTTTGGAACACACCTTCTGAACTTATCATGGGAACCTAGAACACCTATGAAGACTACTAAGAACATTTTCAACACTATTTTATATTATGAACTGGATAATGGCCCATTATAAGGGATATTTTCTTATTATTTCTTTGGGATAGGGCCCCTCGACCAGGCCAGGTAGTGAGATGGCCAGGACAAAGGGCATTATTATGCCATAAAGTAGGGCATTCCCTCCAGATGAGTAACATGTTTCGTATTTTCTGGTTCTCTTATGAGTTATTAGGATTTCCCATGTTCCTCTAATATGACTATGGTTTTTTCAGTTCCCTCATTATGTTGGATCACGGTTCTGGTACTTGGTTTTGGTATTTATCTAGATAATTGTAAATGTGTGTTTTGTTGAAACTGATTTCTTGGTTAATATTTTAATTGAGAAATAATTCTTCCCTTCTTCTCTTTTACAGAAAATGATCACTCTGTATTTTGTTTCCACTCCCTACTCCCATTGTGCCTTGTTTAAATTCTTGAGGTAAATGGATTATCATTGTTTATTTTAAAATAAAATGTGTGGAAAACCAAAGTTTTTATTTTGTAGTTCAAACATGAAATTTGTGTTTCTTTTATTTTAAATGATGTGAATTGAGGATAGAATAATCTGGGCCCACCTGCTTTGTTTTAATACTCATGACTATAGTATTTTATTGTTTTTAGTTTCCCCTTAAGGTTTTAGATTTGGTTCAGATCACCATATAAGACATTTGGTTTTGGTATCAGAGAGTGACCCATAGGGTTACATGGAGTCTTAGTCATGGACAGATTAGTTGTGTAGTTTTTCGTACTTTCTTTTTTCCTGTCATTTATTTATTTTTATTTGTTCTATTTATTTATGGTTCTTAGTCTATTATCATGGGGAAAAATCATTCCCATTTATACTTTTTTGATGCCTCTGTGCTTGTCACTAGCCCGAGAGGACTGGGAATGCCTCTCAGTCCTTACCACAGATCGGTTTGGGTGACCGATTCAGGGTTGACCGGGGTTGGTTCGTGAAAAAATGGTATCAGAGTAGGTCATATCATAGTAGACCTAACTTTTAGATCACCCTTTAATATTTTGGGTTGTCATGGTAGAAGGGGTAGGAAGGTCTGAATCGAGGTGTGCGAATATGACGGATTTCATGAACCATTGCCCGGTCCAAAACTTGGTTTACCATGAGATGTCTAGGCTGTTAGTGTATTTGGTTATTGAGGATTAATATGTATTGGGAAATGAAAAGGGAGTTGGGTAGTGGCCTATATGAGCTTTCAGGGTGTGGACATCCATGAGGATTCAGGGATATTTCTCTATGAAATCAGTGTGACTGGGATATGGCCACAAACCATATGACTGAGTCACCCCTCAACAGTAGTTTTCCCCTTGTGAACCATTTTGGATTTTTGTTTATTTTGGAAAATGGTTTTACAAGATCTTGATTTGAATTGTGAAAAGTTGAATTTAAAAATGGAAATAGATTTTCATTAATCAAGCTTCTTACTTCCATGTTCTTAGTTTCTGCCCCCAAGAAGGTTTGATGGATCCCCAGTGTGCATCTTTGGGATATGAATCTATAAAAAATACTCCAGTTGATCAAGCTATAGACTATGTCCTTGAGTTCAAGAAGTTGAACCTTCATCTCTTTTATGGTTAAGAAGAACCTCTCTATTTGGGGGAGTGGATGTGGAAGATTGAGAGATACTTATGTATAGCAACCCATACTTTACATACAATGTTAGTACTTTAAAATTGAAGTACACTTATTACAACATATAACAAAACCACGAAAGGACCGTATAGGTATAGTGTCTTTAGAAACTGGGAAACATAAACAACTGGTTCATAAACCGTCTACACTGTCTCCCATTTATTTCATCATATCTATTGTACCTTTTGGTATATACTACTTAATAACATTCTTCTTGACCTGGGGAAAGAAAACATACAAAAGGGTGAGCTCAAATGCTCATTAAGGGTAAACAAAAGAAATATCGATCACATAATATTCATAAGAACATAACATTTTGGAAATCTTACCCTGCAAAAGAGATCATAATTTCATAACATGGGATAAATCATGACAGTGAAATGTAATCAAAATAATCATATCTTAAAACATGAAGATTTGTGGCATACACACATAATCATAGAGAATCATTTCTTATTAGTCAAGACTCATTTCCAAGACTATCTTAGTGGACAAAGTCCATTTTTGATCTGAGTTCATTCCTCATTTCAGTCATGTTTCACTGAACCGGTTAAACCTGCCGTTCCAGCCATGTCTATATCATGAGATATAAAATCTTTACCCAATGCATTGGAGGGATATATAGGTCCCACCCATCTCATAATGATACCATTCTTATGTGTGCCACAAAATCATAAACCATACATCATAGCATAACCCATGTAATAAAAATAGGATTCTTAAACATCGTGACATCATAAAAAAATTCATATAAGATAAAGGAATTCATAAAAATAATTCCATCACAACATAATCAAATCAATGTAATAATAGGGTTACAAACATAACCCTATATTATCTTAGATGGAAAATAATTTTTATAAAACACTTGAACTCCATTCTTGAGGAAAATATCCTTTCTACTTCAAAAACACTTTTCCTTTCTTAACATGTCATTAAATTCTAAAATAAAATAACTTGATTAAAAATAAACTTGAAAAATTGTAAATTAAGCTTCTTGGAAATAATGTTTTAAAAATCCATTCATTCCGTATAAGTTAAAAAAACATTCTTCTCGTACTTTTGTCGAAAAAGTCAAAAAGTACATCGTACGAAAAACGAAAGAAGATTCATTTCATATATTTTACTAAAAACTCACCGAAGGGTAAAATTAGATATAAACTATTGTAGAAGGATATAAATATTACATATTGAGGAAACATGGATGTGGATGATAAATATTCCCCAGTAAATTCTGACGTATAAACAATCTCAGATAAAAATTGAGATTTGTGAGATTTTCCCTTACCTTAGGTCCGATTTGCTTCATAAGTGTCCGAACCTCTTGTATAATGATTTAAATAATGTCATTGAATTATTCCAGAATCATACTCATTGTTATGATATCATATATGGTCATATTCTTAGCTTCTTATTAGTAATATTTCATTGTTACTTGTTATTCAGGTGTTTATTGCTTTTTGTTCTTATGCGTGTTTTGTCGAATAAATTCTTATTCTTCTTTTAGGTTATAGATACCTAATTTACAGAATGGTATTAGTGTAATATATATCATATTCATTCATTCAATTCATTTATATAATCATTATTCAATGAATATCATGTAGAACGAGTCGCATCACATTGTGGAGACGGTATTCCGTACGTACGCACGAGCGATGATATCGTTCCCATGATCGTGAAATTGTAATGGAGTGTATGTATACTATTTCAGAATCAATATAACTTTACAATAATAATTTATAGTTATTATTTACACCATTATACCCATCCAAGTAAGGTGGTGGTGGAAAATGGATTACACCACGGCGTGGAGACGGTATTCCGTACGTACGCACGCGCGGTGATTTCGTTTTCCGTAGGATGGATATATGGTGAAATAGGGTTGTTTCATACTTATAATAACATATCAGTATATGAGTGATACTGATGTTATTACTTCATAATGAAACAACTAAAGAAGAATAAGTGGAGGAAGAAATAAAGTTGAAAGAATTGGTAACGGACATTACCTCTTCTTTGAAGCGCTTCTTTGAGACCTCCTTTTAGGGCACTAAAATTTGTCTTTGAAGAAGAACAGGACCTCTAGGATGTTTCTAGGGAAGTGTAAAGGAGAAATTGTCATGGGTTGGACGATCTTGAAGGCTCAAAGTGGTGTGAGGAAGAGAGGGAGGAGGTGCCCTTTTATAAGGGAGGAGAGGGGCACCTTTAGAAAAACTAAAAATATTATTTTATTATAAAGTAATATTCGGTTTTAAATAGCTCAAAATTGATTTATTTCGAAGCTAAGGTGGGTATGGGTCGAAATACTCTCATCCAATAGAATTTAGACAAGTTTAGGTTCCTATTTTAACCTTATCATTTAGATTTAACATTAAGTTAAATAATTTTACTTTTACCGTGTCTTCTTGTGTTCTTACACTATAAGGTTAATAAACTTACTATAACAAGACAAAATAACCCCAAGTTGTTTATTATTAATATATATAACCTTATATAAGTCATTTGGACGAACCTTAGATTTTTATGAATAAAATAACAATTAATAATATAATATTTGTTTTAAAAACTATTTTATGTCAATTTTGATACTATTTGGTAATTGATTTTTTTTGAAAATCATAACAGAAATATTAGTTCGAAAAAAGTGAATTAAATCAATACTAACATGTCATATTAATGTATAAAATTATTTTAATTCATAAAAAGTCTCAAATTACATTTATTTGGTGATTTATAACATCAATTATTTCAATATTTCATTAATAAGATAATTACTACATCATCATTGTGTCATAAATAAATTACATTATTTAATGTCTAGAAATTACAAATAAAATATAATTATGTAGGAAATATGTTTATATTTCTAATGAATATTTATAGTCGAATTTATCTTATGTATAACCTTATATTAAAAATGATTTACTTATTAAACTTTGATTTTAACTATTTTAACCCTTCTTTAAATAAATTAATAATAAATGTCCTAATCTAATCCAAGTGGGCCTAAATGGTCATATTTTATTCCTAAGGTTGTTTTTGGTCTAATTACACTTATCCAATAGAATTAGGACATGTGTTAGGGTAATAATAATATCATTTTTACTCTTAATTTCCCTATTTACTTTTAATCGTGGTAAATAAAAGTAAAAAATTACTATTCACCAAAAATTATTTTCATCTCATTGAACCACATTTTACTTACTGACATCAACCGCGTCTCTCGGATTTTTGAAATTCCACTCACATAAGCGGTAAAATTAAGTTTTATGTAAATTTGCAAATTCTCCTAGGAGGTGGGTAAAAGACGGTGAAAACTTCAATACAAATTTTATATATCTAAAATTATTATAAAATGACTCCAATGAATTGCATTGAACTTATATAGGTATTATGTGTCAATTTTGACCTAAAATAAATTTAATTAAAATAAATAATTAGTCAGTTTTTAAATAGTAACCCAGTGTTTTCATAATTCATCAAAAATTGAAAGTTTTCAGAAAAATACCAAAATTTCACCCTAGGATAATTTCGATATTCCGAATCCAAAAATGAAGTCCATTTTGAAAAATAAAATTTCAAAAATTTCAAAAATTGGTTATTACTATTCATAATGGCTAGTTTTAATAATATTTTAATAGCATATCGTTGTTTAGTGAGACTCGGTATTGCGTACAACGCAAGCTATCGAGGAAGGTCGTGATTGTGTGTAAAGAAAGCCAAGCTAGTGTTGTGTGTAGTGAATGATCCATTTGATTATTTATATAACATAAACACAAAATATTTCTCATAAAAGTCTCGGGTGTTACATTCTACCCCCCTTAAAATGAATTTCGCCCTCGAAATTCGTCACTTTGTAACAAACAGATGAGGATACCTCTCCCTCATCATATCCTCAAGCTCCCATGTAGCTTCTTCTAATTGGTGGTTCCTCCATAAAACTTTCACCAAGCGAGTGGTCTTGTTTCGTAAGACTTTTTCACTATGATCGAGAATCTCTATCGGATGTTCTTCATAAAAAATATCTTGTTCCAGCGGTACAACTTCTGAGATGAGTACATGTGAAGGATCAGGTATGTACTTTCTCAGGAGAGATACATGGAACACATCGTGAACTTGAGAGAGATTCGGTGGAAGAGCCAATCGGTAAGATACCTTCCCAACATGATCCAGTATTTCAAAATGACCGATATATCTAGGGCTCAACTTTCCCTTCTTTCCAAATCGCATGACCCTCTTCCAATGAGATATTCGTAAGATCACTTTATCACCCACTTCAAACTCTAGGTCTTTTCTTCAGTTGTCGGCATAAATTTTTTGTCGACTCTGAGCTGCTCTTATGTGTTGTTGAATAGACCGGACCTTTTCTGCCATCTCATCAACAAGATCAGGTCCTAATAGATTTCTTTCCCAAACTTCATCCCAACAAGTTGGAGTCCTGCATTTCTTTCCATAGAGAGCTTCATAAGGAGCAATCTGAATACTGGAGTGAAAGCTATTATTTTAAGAAAATTCCACCAAAGGTAGGTGTTGATCCCAACCACCTTTGAAATCCATAGAGCAAGCTCTCAACATATCTTCTAGAGTTTAAATCGTCCTCTCAGACTGACCGTCTGTCTGAGGATGATAAGCAGTGCTGAAACTCAACTCTGTATCCAGAGTATGCTGAGGACTTCGCCAAAACTTTGAGGTAAACCTCAGATCCCGATCAGATATAATATAAAGTGGTACTCCATGCAATCTTACCACTTTTTTTACATATATCCTAGCAAGCTGATCTAGAGAGAAATCCTTTCTAATAGCAATGAAGTGTGCAAACTTTGTAAGACGATCAACTATGACCCTGATAGCATTATTGCCTTTGGATGTTTTAGGAAGTCCTGTGAGAAAGTCCATAGTGATGTTTTCTCATTTCCATTCGGGTATGGGTAATGGTTGTAACATTCCCTTAGAATTCTATCTCTCAGCTTTAACTTGCTGACGAACCAAGCATCGAGAGACATATTCAACAACATCTCTTTTCATGCCATCCCACCAGAAGTACTCTTTCAGGTCCCTATACATCTTCATGCTTCCAGGATGAATAGAGAATGAAGAACTATGAGCCTCATCCAGCAGCTCCTTCTTTAATTAGCGGATGTGAGGAACACAAACCCGATTCCTAAACTTTATTATCCCATCACAATCAAGGTTGAATTCAGGAACATTTCTCACCTTCTTTTGTAACTTGACATCTTCTTTCTGTGCCTCTTGAATCTTCACATGTATAGGTGGTTGAACATTCATTTGAGAAAGATAAGATTTCTCCCCTTCCATTAAAATTCCAAGATCCATCCTTTGTAAATCCATAAATATTGGATCTTTTGTGATCCTCATCATGGATAAGTTAGCATGGTCTTGTCGACTTAATGCGTCTGCTACGTTGTTTGCTTTCCCAGGGTGGTAATGGATTGAGCAGTCGTAATCCTTAATCAGCTCCAACCATCTTCTTTGATGCATATTCAGCTCCTTTTGTGTGAAAATATACTTTAAACTTTTATGATCAGTATAAATGTCACACCTTTCTCCATAAAGATAATGCCTCCAAATCTTTAATGCAAATATTACCGCAGCTAACTCCAAATCATGAGTTGAGTAATTTTGCTCATGAATTTTCAACTGTCATGAGACATAAGCTATCACCATATCATTTTGCATAAGAACACACCCCAATCCCTTCTTGGATGCATCACTGTAGATCACAAACCTTTCTCCAATACAAGGAAGTGTGAGTACAGGTGCACTGGATAACCTTCTTTTCAACTCCTTGAAATTCCTTTCACATTCCTCCGTCCAAACAAACTTAACTCCTTTCCAAGTCAACTTGGTGAGTGGATTAGATAATCGTGATAAATCTTTCACAAAACGTCGATAATATCCATCCAAACCAAGAAAACTTAGGATCTCAGTTACTATTGTTGGTCTCAACCATCTTTCGATAACCTCTGTTTTTGCTGGATCCACAGATATCCCATCTTTTGAGATTATGTGACACAAAAATGAATCTTTTTGAAGCCAAAATTCACACTTGGTAAATTTGGCATAAAGCTTCTCCTTTCTCAGGGTCTTCAATATAATTCTCAAGTGATCTTCTTGTTCTTACTTTCTCTTTGAATATACAAGAATATCGTCTATAAATACTACCACAGACTGATCAAGATAGTCTCTAAAGACTCTATTCATCAGATCCATGAAGATAGAAGGGGCATTATTAAGACCAAATGGCATCACTATAAATTCATAGTGTCCATACCTTGTACAGAAATCCGTCTTTGGTATATCCTCCCTTTTGACCCTTAATTGATGATACCCTGAATGAAGATCAATCTTGTAAAAGTATTGAGCTCCGCGTAGTTGGTCAAATAAGTCATCAATGCGCGGGAGAGGATATTTTTTCTTGATAGTGATCTTGTTAAGTTCTCGATAGTCAATTCAGAGTCTCATTGATCCATCTTTCTTCTTAACAAACAGAACAGGTGCTCCCCAAGGTGACACACTAGGGCGTATGAATCCCTTATCAAGATTCTATTGGAGTTGCTTCTTCAATTCTTGCAACTCAATTGGGGCCATTCTATAAGGTGTCTTTGAAATAGGCAAAGCACCCGGTATGAGTTCTATTGAAAACTCATCTTCACGATTTGGTGGACGACCCGAAAATTCCTCCAGAAAGACATCATAAAACTCTCATACAATGGTCATATTCTTAATCATGAGTTTCTCACCAACCATTTGAGATAAATAACCTTCATTTAGTGGAATCAAGACCCATAAGATGGAAGAAATTTCCACTGGAAGGTTATGTTCATCCTTGCATCGATAGACGATCATATATTGATCTAGAATATGAAATGTGACCTCCCTTCTTTGGCAATTGATATGAGCTCCATATAGAGAAAGCCAATCCATGCCAATAATCACATCAAATTCCACTATAGGGAGGATCACAATATTTGTAGGAAGCACTTCCCCACAAACTTCAATCGGAGAAGAATTATAAACTTTTGATGCGACTATTGTGCCATTAGGGGTTGTCACAACTAACTCAACATCTAATTGTTGAGGTAATACAGTGATACCCTTAGAAAATTATTCAGAAATAAAAGAGTGGGTGGATCCAGAATCAAATAAAACATTTGCTACTTTAGAGTGGATGGTAAGTGTACCTTTCACCACTTCGTTATCGTACTCCACATTGCTGATAGAAATTGCATGTTAATTTCCTTTGTATTTAGCCTTAAGAGTTTGTTGACTTCGACCATCATCATCAACCCTTGGATTTGGGCATTGATTGGCATAATGCCCCATCTCCTTGCACTTGTAACATTTAAGTGTAGGAGGTGCACTCTGTGTATCCTTTTCATTGTTTGCATCACTAGACATCTTCTTCTAATCATTGCGGCATTCAAATGCCCGATGACCTTCTTTTCCACATTTGAAACATTTACTTGTCCCTTTAAGACAACTCCATCCATGTTTATTTCCACACTTTGAGAATAAGTGAAAATTCATCTTATTTTCAGTGTGTTCTTTAGATTTTCCTTTGAATTCCATTTTCCTCTTCATATCAAACCCATATGACTGATGGGTTACTCCAATCTCCATCTCAACTTTGAGAGCACATCGAATGATTTCCTCATATCTATTGAAGTCCCTTATGGCTAACGCCCTTCAAAGACTTGGTTTTAAGTCACTAAAGAATTGATCGATCTTACTCTCAGGTTGGATAATAATCCCAGAAGCGTACCTTGAAAGTCTTGTAAAATTTGCTTCATAGGTACCAACAGATTCATCATCCCTTTGCTTTAGTTCAAGAAACTCCTTCTCCATCTTTGTTCAGAGAATATGAGGGAAGTACGTATTGAAAAATAAGTTCTTGAACTCGTCCCATTCCATAGACTCAATTTCATCTCTTGGCCTCATATTCATGATAATATTCCACCATTGATCAGCATCATCTTCCAAACGATACACTACTAAGATGAATTTATCATGTTTAGAACATTGAAGAACTGAAAATATCTTTTCAGTAGTACTAATCCATTGTTCAGCAACTAATGGATCAGTAGACCCGGTGAATGAAGGTGGACGCTGTCTCATGAAGGAATCAACATAATTTTTCTCCTTCCTTTGCTCGTTTGGAAGTCCTGCATGATTCATAGCTTGAGAAAGTTGTGTGAGCATGGCTACAAGATTTTTCATTCCAGCTCCCATAACTTTTGGTTGGTCAGGGGGACAATCATTGCATTGCTCGTCACATTCCGCATTAACATGGTTCCTTCGGGTTCCATCCATTGACTAAAACCAAGAACAATAGTGTGAGAAACACTAATTATAATAGGAAAACCACATAATGAAGAATAAAATTTCACACTTAAGGTATTATCATAGGTTATTCATGGCCATTTTTAAAACACTAATATTGTGTTCTATGCTTAGACTTATCCTTAAGGTTCTTACTAAGGCTTTCACATCCTAGTTTCCAAAGGTTGACACTACCTTTCCTCTGATACCAACTATAACGGTCTGTAATTACTTCCTGTGGACTATAATTGATACTTATCAGGGCACTCCATGGGCGGATACACCCCCTGGGCGGGACACACCACCATCCCCAGTGGCAGCCATTTCCTCATGAAGCCCTTGGGCGGAGAGCCATGCTTCGTCCAACGCTCACATGTGAGAGTTCCCAAGGACCGAATACATTCCCAACTCCTTTGCCTCTGATACCAACTATAGTGACCCATACTTTACATAAAATTTTAGTACTTCAAAATTGAAGTACACTTATTACAACATATAACAAAACCATGAAAGGACCATATAGATATAGTGTCTTTAGAAACTAGGAAACATAAACAATTGGTTCATAAAGCGTATACAATGTCTCCCATTTATTTCATCATATCTATTGTCCCTTTTGGAATATACTACTTAATAACCTTCTTCTTGAACCGGGGAAGGAAAACATACAAAATGGTGATCTCAAATGCTCAGTAAGTGTAAACAAAAGAAATATCGATCACATCATATTCATAAGAACATAACATTTTGGAAATCTTACCCTGCAAAAGAGATCATAATTTCATAACATGGGATAAATCATGGCAGTGAAATGTAATCACAATAATTATAAAATAAAACATGAATCTTTGGGGCATACACACATAATCATAGAGAATCGTTTCTTATTAGTCAAGACTCATTTCCAAGACTATCTTAGTGGACAAAGTCCATTTCTGATCCGAGTTCATTCCTCGTTTCAGTCCTGTTTCACTGAACCGGTTTAACCTGCCGTTCCAGCCATGTCTATCTCATGAGATATAAAATCTTTACCCAATGCATTGGAGGGAGATATAGGTCCCACCCATCTCATAATGTTACCATTCTTATGTGTGCCACAAAATCATAAACCATACATCATAGCACAACCCATGTAATAAAAATGGGATTCTTAAACATCATGACATCATAAAACAATTCATATAAGATAAAAGAATTCATAAAAATAATTCCATCACAACATAATCAAATCTATGTAATAATAGGTATATAAACATAACCTTATATTATCTTAGATGGAAAATAATTTTGATAAAACACTTGAACTCCATTCTTGAGGAAAATATCCTTTCTACTTCAAAAACACTTTTCCTTTCTTAACATGTCATACAATTCTAAACTAAAAGAAGTTGATTAAAAATAAACTTGAAAACTTGTAAAGTAAGCTTCTTGGAAATAATGTTTTAAAAATCCATTCCTTCCGTATAAGTTAAAAAAACATTCTTCTCGTACTTTTGTCGGAAAAGTCAAAAAGTACCTCGTACAAAAAACGACAGAAGATTCCTTTCATATATTTTACTAAAAACTCACCGAAGGGTAAAATTGGATATAAACTATTTTAGAAGGATATAAATATTACATATTGAGGAAACATGGATGTGGATGATAAATATTCCCCAGTAAATTTTGACGTATAAACAATCTCAGATAAAAATTGAGATTTGCAAGATTTTCCCTTACCTTAGGTCTGATTTGCTTCATAAGTGTCCGAACGTCCTATATAATGATTTAAATAATTTCATTGACTTATTACAGAATCATAATCATTGTTATGATATCATATATGGTCATATTCTTAGCTTCTTATTAGTAATATTTCATTGTTACTTGTTATTCGGGTGTTTATTGCTTTTTGTTCTTATGCGTGTTTTGTCGAATAAATTCTTATTATTCTTTTAGGTTATAGATACCTCATTTAAAGAATGGTATTAGTGTAATATATATCATATTAATTAATTCAATTCATTTATATAATCATTATGCAATGAAGATCCTGTAGAACGAGTCGCATCACATTGTGGAGACGATATTCCGTACGTAGGCACGAGCGATGATATCGTTCTCATGATCGTGAAATTGTAATGGAGTGTATGTATACTATTTCAGAATCAATATAACTTTACAATAATAATTTATAGTTATTATTTACACCATTAAACCCATCAAAGTAAGGTGGTGGTGGAAAATATATTACACCACGTCGTGGAGACGGTATTCCGTACGTACGCACGTGCGATGATTTCATTTTCTGTAGGATGGATATATGGTGAAATAGGGTTGTTTCATACTTATAATAAAATATCATTATATGAGTGATACTGATGTTATTACTTCATAGTGAAACAACTAAAGAATAAGAAGTAGAAGAAGAAATAAAGTTGAAAGAATCGGTAACAGACATTACCTCTTCTTTGAAGCGCTTCTTTGAGACCTCCTTTTAGGGCAATAAAATTGGTCTTTGAAGAAGACCAGGACCTCTAGGATGTTTCTAGGGAAGTTGAGAGGAGAAATGGGCAGGGGTTGTCCGAGCTTGAAGGCTCAAAGTGGTGTGAGTAAGAGAGGGAGGAGGTGCCCTTTTATAAGGGAGGAGAGAGGCACCATTGGAAAAACTAAAAATATTATTTTATTATAAAGTCATATTCGGTTTTAAATAGATCCAAATTGATTTATTTAGAAGCTAAGGTGGGGATGGGTCGAAATACTCTCATCCAATAGAATTTAGACAAGTTTAGGTTCTTATTTTAACCTTATCATTTAGATTTAACTTTAAGTTAAATAATTTTACTTTTACCGTGTCTTCTTGTGTTCTTACACCATAAGGTTAATAAACTTAGTATAACAAGACAAAAGAACCCCAAGTTGTTTATTATTAATATATATAACCTTATATAAGTCATTGGGCCTAAACTTAGATTTTTAGGAATAAAATAACAATTAATAATATAATATTTGTTTTAAAAACTATTTTATGTCAATTTTGATACTATTTGGTAATTGATTTTTTTGAAAATTATAACAGAAGGATTAGTTCGAAAAACGTGAATTAAATCAATAATAACATGCCATATTAACATAAAAAATTATTTTAATTCATAAAAAGTCTCAAATTAAATTTATTTGGGTATTTATAACATCAATTATGTCAATATTTCATTAATAAGATAATTACTGCATCATCATTGTGTCATAAATAAATTAAATTAATTAATGCCTAAAAATTACAAATAAAATATAATTATGTAGGAAATATTTTTATATTTTAAATGAATATTTATAGTCAAATTTATCTTATGTATAACCCTATATTAAAAATGATTTACTTATTAAACATTGATTTTAACTATTTTAACCCTTCTTTAAATAAATTAATAATAAATGTCCTAATCTAATCCATGTGGGCCTAAATGGTCATATTTTATTACTAAGGTTGTTTTTGGTCGAATTACACTTATCCAATAGAATTAGTACATGTGTTAGGGTAATAATAATATCATTTTTACTCTTAATTACCCTATTTACTTTTAACCGTGGTAAATAAAAGTAAAAAGTTACTATTTACCAAAAATTATTTTCAACTCATTGAATCAAATTTTATTTACTGACATCAACCGTGTCTCTCGGATTTTTGAAATTCCACTCACAGAAGCGGTAAAATTAAGTTTTATGTAAATTTGCAAATTCTCCTAGGAGGTGGGTAAAAGACGGCGAAAAGTTCAATAAAATTTTTATATATCTAAAATTATTATAAAATGATGCCAATAAATTTCATTGAACTTATATAGGTATTATGTATCAATTTTGACCTAAAATAAATTTAATTAAAATAAATAATTAGTCAGTATTTAAATAGTAACCCAGTGTTTTCACTATTCATCAAAAATTGAAAGTTTTCAGAAAAATACCAAAATTTCACCCTAGGCTAATTTCGATATTCTGAATCCAAAAATGAAGTCCATTTTGAAAAATAAATTTACAAAATTTCAAAAATTGGTTATTACTATTCATAATGGCTAGTTTTAATAATATTTTAATAGCATATCGTTGTTTAGTGAGACTCGGTATTGCGTACAATGCAAGCTATCAAGGAAGGTCATGATTGCATGTAAAGAAAGCCAAGCTAGTGTTGTGTGTAGTGAATGATCCCTCTGATGATTTATATAACATAAAAACAAAATATTTCTCATAAAAGTCTCGGGTGTTACATTATGTTTCCTTGTGCTTCTTGAGCCATTGCAGGTAGTGTTTTCTACCAACATGCTTATAGGCCTGACCTGGAAATGGTGTAAAACAATGTCTCAGAGAAATTCCCAAGAATATCTTACTCTGGAGTTTTTCAAGTAACCGTTAATCTAATAGTATTTCTCCAAGATGACAAAGCTGAGAAAGATGATGGAGTTTTTTTGGTGTTAAGTAGGGTGTTGGATCAGTATAATAATTCTATCAGCATTTATTAGACCTAGTTTCGTATAACCCAGGGTATGTTTCCAAGGATCCAGAGAAGGCACTACATTTTTAGTTTGGGATCCGACCTAAACAACAGTCGATGGTGGAAGAACTAAACCAAACCACCTTTCCGAATATAGTGAGAAAATCCATCAACGCCGAAGCAAAGTTTGAAGGAGGACTTGGGATGATTAATCCTCTTCTGTTCATTAGAAATGGTGCAAAGGATGCTGATAAGGATTATGGGTAGCAACCTGATGTTAGGGGTATTGGTAGGGGATTTAAGAGACTTTCAAACCTCTAGTCAACTTCTTCAGAGCCCAATGTTGTGATCTGTCATAAGTGTGGTAATAAGGGTCAAAATCAGTTAGTGTTCCTGAGTGTCTCTATGATCCTACCACACCTTTGGATGCCTAGGTCACCTATAGTGGTTATGTCAGTGTGTTTTTATGAACTTCCATGAAGCTAGACCCAACTCATGAAAGGTCACCTCAGCCTGTCTGTAAGAGAAGTGTGATTTTTGTGACCATTTTGAGATTTTCTCTCTTTAACATTCCCGATATATAGAAGTCATGTCTACTGGCATTTTTTGATGTTTATTTTCCCTTATTTGTAATAATGGTTGTTTTCGAACCATTTTTGAACTCCTATGTCAATGGAAGTGTTTTCTATGAAATTTTGATCTATCATTATATTTTGGGGGTTTCAAAACCCTGACTGCAATGAAGGAGATGCTTCAAACATCGAATCTCTAGTCATAGTTCCCAGAGTGTTGTTGGTTTGTAGTTAGAGGAACCACAATGGTATGAAAAGGCTTTGGTCGGAATTCGTTTCTCACCATGGGAGATCAAGATAGTTAAACCTATGGGTATATTACTTTATTAAAGAGTCCTAGTGTAGATGGTTTGTGTGAATAGAGTGTGTATTAGGTTGTGTTTTTCCAAGGGTGTTGAGTTATTGGTGTTGTTGTTTGTGGTTTTGATACCTTGTTAGTTGGACCCTTCCCTCCTCTCCCATTATGGTGGGAGTTTCTGTTCCATGTAAAAAGTTCTTGAGTTTTTCTCCTTTCATATTTTCTCATGATCAGGAGGCCCATCATGTATCTTGATAAACTCAGTGTTATCCTGTTACTTATTGTGGGGAGTCCATTCCTACATCTCCATGTCAGTAACATAGCTCTATTCCCAGTATCAATTTTGTCGTGGATGTCCTTGTATGGAGCCACCTAATTCAATGTCGTTCCATTGAGTGAGTTTTGGGATGAAAGTGTCTATATGTTTCATTGAAGTAAGGTTATGGATGTTTCTCCAAGATGGGGTTTGAATTTCATTTGTTTATTTGGGTATATGATAATAATTTTGTTTGAGGATGTTTACGGTATTCGTGTTTTTGAAGCTAGATCTACCATCATGAAAGTTTTTTTCCATTTTAGATAGATAAAAGAGGGGTGATTAATCTTTTTAGAGTGGGTGGCATAGAGTGGGGAGTTCATATCAGTCTCCTAAGTTATTCTTTTTATTATTTCTCCCATTGGGGGTGTTTTTTGGTTATTTATTAATCTATCATTCTTTTGGAATCCCATTGAAATTTAAAAGAGTTTGGTTTCTATTTTGGGGTTTGATTATGGTTGTGGATTTTCAGGGGTGGAAAGCATTATGGTGGGGAGAATTTTCACACTTGATTTTTATTTTTTCTTTGATCCATCTCGGGTCAGGGTTCGGGAGAGTCTTTGTTTAAAATTTTGAGCTTTTCTAAGAAAATGGGTGTTTTGGGCATGGCTCCGTCTAGTGCTAAGACAGATAAGCACAGTTGGGAGACCATATAGTTATTCCCTAATCACCACATGGGATTCCCCGTATATAGAATGAATTAAATTTTAGAAGGACAATGAAATGTGAGTTATACAAAAAGTATAACTTTATGTGTTACTATAATAATAATAATGATGATTATATTATCATATCTGATGGTGATTATTATTATTACTATTATTATTAAAAAAAATTATTATTGGTATTATTATTATTATTAAATTTATTATTGTTATTATTGTTAGTAAAGTGAAATGAATATTA
Source organism: Viscum album (assembly GCA_963277665.1). Classification (NCBI taxonomy): domain Eukaryota; kingdom Viridiplantae; phylum Streptophyta; class Magnoliopsida; order Santalales; family Viscaceae; genus Viscum; species Viscum album. The sequence goes on along the minus strand of OY728139.1, from coordinate 759,807,221 downwards.
TGATTAATTTAAATATTTTATTATTATCATTGTTATTAATTTTTTTATTAATTTTTTTATTATTAAATATGGAAAAAATATTATTATTTTTATCACTATGTTATATTATTATATTTTTTATCATTATCATCATCATCATCACCATTATCAGTATTATTAAGAATTTTATTGTTATATCATTTTTATTATTAGGGTTGTATTATTATTATTATTATTATAACTATTATTATTATTATGTTGTAAGTTTTATTCTCTTTTAGGGCTTCCCACATCTTCTCTCCCTCTCCCCTCATAGGATACCCACACCCCCTCCGCAGCCCTTATCCGCGTGAGCTCCACCAATAGATCCTCCCCCTACCATCACGATTCTCCCACTGACTTTATCAGCACCACCCTCCTTGTCACCACACCCCTACTTAGTTGTTAGACCCCTTGCTCCGTCACACACCACCCGTCCACATGAACCCTCTATCAGTGACCCTTCCCGGCCATTTGACCCCCTACTAGCAACCACCTCCGGCCACCCTCTCTCTAGGATGGCTTTTCGGAATGCCTCTCCTTCCAATGCAAGCCTTCCTCCTTTCCCCCTCGGGTATTTTATTCTTCTCTCTTTTTAATATTTAGGATTATTTGGCTAGGGTTTCAATTTTTTGGGTGATTCCAAAATATTGAGTTCAATTTTTGAGATTAGGGTTTGTTCTTGAATCACAAAGGTGTGTTTGAGGTACGAACGAAACATCGCAACGATTCAAGACTTATTTCAATGATTGAGGTCAGTTCCCCCTTGAACATACCTTTTGAATTTATGGTTGAACTATTTCATGATTTCGACACCTTTCATGATAGTTAATTAGTGACTCACAATGTTTAGAATAATTGTTTTTATTTTCAATTGGTTGGAAATGAGTTTTCCATGTGAAAATGTAGTATATTTTGTGGGCACGTCTTGGTGCATATCTGATAAAAGGTTATAAATTTTTTAAACTTTGAATATGATGAAAATCACAATTCGAGATTGTATTGGTATGTAGTTGAACTTAAGGAGAGGATTTTGGTTGTGATTTTGATGTAAAATCCTTGGGGTGTTTCATAAAAAGGTTTTATAAATTGTTTTAATGGTTTACTAAATTATAAAAATGGTGTGAAACATATTTGAGAGATGTATTGAGGAATTGTTCATTTCAAAAATTTATTTTAACTTATGGTGAGTTTTTTTAATTGTGCATGTTGTATGTTTTGTTAAATGGACCAGTTAACTCTTTAACATGGTTATTGATTTTTAAAATCAAGGTTTTTTTTTTTGTTTTTATAACTTCTTTGTGATGTTCAAAATGGTGATTGGTGTTTAAAAATGGATTTTAGAACATTAAATAATTGATGGTATGACTTTTTTGAGTTCGTAAATTATTTTTGGACTTTCATGATAATTTGGATAAACTAAAGTGATTTGATTCTGTGGTTGTTTACAAAAAGTTCAGTTTTTTAAAAAATTTGTAAGGTCTATTTTAAAACATGAATGTGTTATTTAGAATTCCCTTAAAGGGTTGGTTGCTTTACTTGTTGGTTGATCAAGATATGGGAGGATATTCAGGATAGGACCTCCCGTTTATAATAATTATCTTTTTTTTGGTGAGTAACTATTCTCATAGCGGCCGGGGTGGTGCTAATTTGTGTTTGTTATATGTGAAGGTGTATAAATGGCTTGTTTCTTAATACTATTTGGCACACCCCCTAGTGAACTTAGCGTGGGAACCTATCTTAGCTACGAGGACTACTAGGAATGTTTTCTGCACAAGTTTAAATTACAGACTGTCTAGTGGCCCATAATAGGGGATATTTTTTATAATTGATATGGGATTGGACCCCTAGACAAGGATAGGTAGGGTGATGGTTAGGCATTAGGGCGTTATGATTTCATCTAATAGGCAATTCCTTAAACATGTGTCACCATATTATGTTCTAGTTCTCCTCTATGTTCCTAGTATTTCCCATGTTTCTATGATACGATTATGGTTATATCCATTGCCCTTGTTTTATAGGATCACATTTATTGTACTTGATTTTGGTATTTTTCAGGAAAATAGAAAAATGAGTGTTTTTTTGAAAAAGATTTTAGGATAGATGTTTTAATTGGGAAAATAGTCTTCCCCTTTTCACTTTTATGAAAATGGATCACCCTATATTTTCCCCCTCCCTGCTCCCCTTATGTATTGTTTGAAATTCATGGGGAAATGTATTATCATTTTTTGTCTTAAAATGAAAAGTGAGTAAAACCTATGTTTAAATTTTTTAGTCAAAACATTAAATTGGTGTTTTTTTATTTTAAAGGATGTGCATTTGGGATATAATAATATGAGCCCACCTACTGAGTTTTAATAATAATTTATATAGTATTTTCTTATTATTAGTTTCTTCTATAGGTTCCAGTTTGGTTCGGATTTCCTTGGGCAACATTTGGGTTCAGTATCAGAGAGTGACCCATGGGGTTATATGGCATCTTGGTCATGGTAAGGTTAGCATTTTTTTATTCTTTATTTTTATGCCTTCTATTTATTTGTTGTTGTTCAAATTTTTTCACCTGACTATTTTATTTTCATTAGGATAAATCAATCACATTTTTATAGCATTGATGCATCAGTTCTTGTTGTAACACATTGAGATTTTATGAGAAATTATCTTTTTAATTTCATTGATGTCTTATGTTGTATGCTACAATTAGCTTGTGCTATACACAACAAAAATTATAGATTTTGATCAATGTACAAATGAACTATATCAATATTATGTTATACGCAACACCAAAATAATCTTTCATTACACGCAACTCTGAATTTTCCTGCATTACACGCTATAGTGACCTTCCTTAATAGCGTGTGTTGTACGCAATACTGAGTTTCACTAAACAACGATATATTGTTATAATATAATTATGAACTAGTTGTTATGAATAGTAGAAACTAAAATTTGAATTTTATAAAATTATAATTCATATTAAAAATTTTATAAAACATGGTATGAGAACAAAATAAATTTTTCGGCTAAAATAAGTATTTTTCAAAAAATACAGTTTTACCAGCTTTTGATGGCGCACCCATAATAAATCTAGTTTTGAAATGTTTATAAGTTCAATTTTAGAAAAAAAAATTCTTCCTTGGAATCCGCATATAAAAAATTACTTTTTATAAAATTTTGAGATTATTCTAATAACCTTCATATTTTGATGAATAGTAAAAATACGCTAAATTTTAATTAAAAACAACTTTTTTCATCGAGATGATTTATATGGTTAAATTATAATATTTAATTGTTTTAAATTATAAATAGAATATATTTTTACCATTTAATATAGTGTAAGTCATTATCATTAATTTTACATTGAATTCAAAGGTAAAAACATTTCAATCTTTTACAACGTGTTAACTTTTAAAACCCGTTTTCTCAACAATGGGATTAATTTTAAATTAAATACTACCACATATGTATTTTTAATTTGAAAAAATGGATTCCATATTTGGAATCAGTAAGTCCAAATTCTGTTAATAGGCTACTTTTTATTTTTAGGCATTATTAATAGTAACTACGGTAAATTTTATTTACTATAGTTAAAGGTAAATCAGGTAATTAAGAGTAAAAATAACATTATAAAATTACCCTAACACCTGCCAAATTTCTAATGGATGAATAAAAGTCGATACATATCACATAAGGGTCATAATAGATTCATTTCATGCACTTTTATCCATGAAAAGGATGTAATTAGTATTAAAACCAAAGAATGTGACAACATTTAACTGTCTTATATATTATAAGTGTAATAATTTTAATTTAGTAATAAACATAACAAAACATCGAACATAAATAGTCAACATAAATCTAATAACATTATCTACATCATGTGAATTTATTTATAATTTTTAAGGATTAAATAATTATCATTAATGGTGACACAATAGTGATGCAGAAATGTTTTAATGAGTGAAAAATAAATAATAAATTTTTTATTAAACAAATAGTGAACATAAAAGGCACAACAACCAGAAAAAAACTTATTGGTAGTGTAAATTTAATCCATAAGAATCTAATGGTATAATAGTAGACCATTTAGAGACTTATAAAAGTTATTATGACACTTATATTATTTTATTTTAAATAATGTCAAAGTTGTCACCTTCATAATTTAATAAATATAACAATTTAAATGTTCTTATTTTAAGAAGATAAATTCGAGTAAAAGTATTTTTATGGAATATATTATATTTATATACATCATTGTATTTTATTTTTAATTTTTATGCAAAAATAAGTATATTAAATAATTATACAAATATATTGTAGTAATTATTTTATGAAGAGAAATATCAAATAAATGATTTTAAAAGTATTAAAATAAAAATTATATTAACTAATTAATCTACCCCAATAATTTTATAGATTAATATGACTTGTTAAGAATCTATAAAATATTTTTTTTTTTAAAATATATTTCGTGTGGATTTTATTTAAATTCAAATAAATGAATAGAGTCAAAATTGACACTATTGGTATTTTATAAGCATAACATATTATAAAATTGTTTAAAAATCAAAAAAATATTTACAAATTTTAAATTTAAATTTATATTGTCAAAAATATCATAACGTATCAAATTATGGACAATTCACAATACATAAGTAATTATTTATAACAATTTAAAATTTAGAATATTATTAACACAAATCAAATTAAATATATTAAATAAGGATAAATCAAGTTGATAAGGTTTAAAATAAATTACAAACATGTCCAAATCTTATTGGTTGATGATATTACAACAATATCTCATCTAATATTCGTATTTGAGTCGTTTTTTGAGTTTTTAAGTGGATTTTGAGTTTATTTTAAATTAATATTTTAGGGGATTCCAAAAGTGCCCCTCTCTTTTCTTATAAAAGGGCACCTCCTCCCTCTCCTCCTCACACCACTTTGATCCTTCAAGCTTGGCCAGACCCTACCAATTTATGTTCTTCACTTCCCTAGAAACATACTAGAGGTCCTGGTCTTCTTTGAAGACCATATCTATTTCCCTAAGAGATGGTTTAGAAGAGGCACGCCGAAGAAGAGGCAATATCCTTTACCGATTCTTTCAAATTTATTTCTTCATCTACATCCTCTTCATTATTTGTTTCATTATATAGTAATAAAATCAGTATCACTCATATACGGATATGTTATTATAAATATGAAACATCCCCATTTCAACTTCTATCTATCCTATAGAAAACAAAATCACCACGCGTGCGTATGTACGGAATACCGTCTCTACACAATGGTATGATCTGTTTTCCACCACCACCTTACTTGGATGGGTATAATGGTGGAAAAAATAACTATATATAATTATTATAACATGATACTAATTCTGATATATTATATAATCTACTCTAATATAATTCAAAAATTATGAGAAAGATATCATCACTTGTGCGTACGTACGAATTACCGTCTCCACGACGCGATTAGATTCATTCTCTATGTTAACAATTCAAAAAATGAATAAAAAGTATATATAATAAATAATCATGAAAATTGTGACATAATAATGATACTTTATTTATGTTTATGTTATTAAATTACTTCCATTATATTTAATAAGGAAATAAAAACAGAGTTCATGCGTACGTACGACCACCCGTCTCTCTGAATGGTGTATTTCATTCCATTTATCGATCTATCATATATATTTATATGCTGAATATATATTAAATATAAATCATTCTTTAAATTTTGTAATTAATTAAATCATGTTATAAGTAGTAAAATGAAGAACAACAAGTCCAAACACATACGACAAATGAAACGATTTTATCCAAAACGTTGCTTTAACATGGAATTGACAAAAGAACGGGTAAAATAAAGTCATAAGTGAATCATATATGATATCATAAATACTTTTATGATTCTGTTACAATTTAATAATATATTTAAACCCAATATACAGGAGTCTCTGACACATATGGATGAAATTGGACATAAGGTGAGGGAAAATCTCGCAATCTCATTTTTATCCGAGATTGTTTATACTTTGGTACTTATTAGGGCATATTTATCATTCACATCTATGTTTTCTCAATATGTAATATCATTTATATCCTCCTAAAATTGTTTAAATAAAATTTTACTTATTGATTAATTTTTTATTAAAGGTTATGAATGGAATCTTTTGTCATTTTCAGTACGAGATACTTTTTGACCTTTACAGCCAAAGTACGAGAACAATGTTTTTTTAACTTATACAGCATGAAAGATTTTTTTTGATTTCATAGAACATTATTTCCATGAAACTTAAATTATAAGTTTTCAAGTTTATTTTCAATTAACTTTTTTTAGTTTAAAATAAAATGACATGTTGATAAAGGAAAAAACTTTTGAAGTAGAAAGGATATTTTTCTCAAGAATGAAGTTCAAATATTTTATAAAAATTATTTTCCAACTAAGATAATATTGGGTTCTATTTCTATCCCTATTATTACATTGATTTGATTATGTTATGATGGAATTATTTTTATTAAGTCCTTTATCTTATATGGATTATGTTATGATGGCTTGATGTTTAAGAATCCCATTTTTATTACATGGGTTATGCTATGATGTATGATTTATGAAATTGTGGCACACATAAGAATGGTTTCATTATGAGATCGGTGGGACCTAAATCTACCTCCAATTCATTGAGTAAAGATTTATATCTCACGAGATAGACATGGCTGGAACGATAAGTGAATACGGTTCAGTAATACAGGGCTAGAATGGCAAGTAAACCCGGTTCAGTAATTGACATTGTCCACTATGATGGTCTGGGCAGTAATGCCTTGGCTAGTATGGAAATCTTAACATGTTCTTAATGGTTTTCCACAATTACATGTTTTATTCCCATGCTATTTTATCAGGATTGATGTTCTTTTATGATCTATGCCTTACGTACTACCATGATTTATTTCACAAATCATGGTTTTAATGTCTAAATATTATGTTCATGTTTTTAAGTTCAAACGTATATGGTTTGTTATATTTTCTTCATTCTTACCCTTACTGAGCATTTTAGATCACCATTTTTATGTTATCTTTTCCCTAGGATATAAAGAAAGGTTTTAGGTAACAAAACAAAAGGGAAAGATCTTTATGGGAGATGTTGAAGATCTTTCACCATGCTTAGAAGATTATGTTCTGAGTTTCCAAAGACACTAAACTATTACGGTCCTTGGGTGTCATTTTTTGTTATGTATTAAGTATTACGCTAAAGTAATGAAATGTCCATATATGTCAAGCTTTGAGTCTCTACAGTTGGAATCAGAGGAAAGGTTTAGTGAACCTTTGGAAACTAGGATGAAAAAACTTTAGAGAGATCCCTAGAGATATTTCTAAGGTATGTCTAGGGATGTCCCTAAGGTTAAGTATAAGTTTAGGTTATAGTCCTAGAATTATGGTAATGATCTTTTAATTAAACCTAATATGTTAGATATTGAAGGTACTCCCCCTTTATTTTTTGTTTTCCTAGAATGAATTTTTCCTCTCACACTATTTTTTTGGGTTTTTGAAAATAACTGGAGATATGAATATTCACGATAATGTAGGATATAATGGACAATGGAATGATATTATTCAATGGAAACCAAATTAAATGGGATTTTGAAGTCCAAACATCATTATTATGCCTAATCAGCAATCTAATAATATGATCAATAATTTCAACTTTGGTAAGTTTCTTGACTCAGCTAATAAGAGAAAGATGGAGTTTCATGATGATCATAGGGGAAATAAAGTTCAATTTCCCTCATGTAAATCATGTTGGAAGAGGCATTAGGGAGAATGTTTCGAAGGAACTAAAAGATGATTTGGGTGTGGAAAAGAAGGACCCAAAGCCAGTAAGTGCAAAGAAAAAGGTTCAGTTAACACCATGGACAAGGATAATGGTATTTCTAAGACATAAACAATAGTTAAATGTTTCAAATGTGGAATGTACAGGCATTATGAAAACCAATTCCCTAAGGGAAAATCTCAGGAATAGAATCATCATGGTCATATGGGTAGTACTTATATTTATGATGATGAAGAGGCTACAAATGATATATGAGATGAAAGAAGTTTTGAGGAATAAAATGATGAAGCTCGGCCAATGGTTTAAGAAGGTAGTGGAATTATTGCATGTTTGATTAGCCACTAAATGAGGCTAATATTCATTGTTAATATACATAATATTCATGTTATTTGTTATTCATAAACACCATTTTAGTGCATTTTATACTTTGAACATCATTTCTCATTATGATTGTAATACCTTCTTAAAATGCACTATTATGTGGTACATTTTTGAACATCATTTAAAGTACCCAATGATTCATCTGATTTTAAGGAATTGAATTATACATATTTTAATTTGATATTTTTGGAAATTGATATAAACTTAAATATGAACATGTTTGATTCAGGGATCAGTGGATAATTCATGGAGGATGATGGAGATATTTGGAAATGAAAGGAAGCAATTCTGGAGAAGGCAGATTGGATATCAGCCCACTGATGAAGCTGTGGGGCCCAACATACAGTCCCAATTAATCCCAAATTTCGTTGGATGATATAAGATATGTATAGGAACAAATCACTCTTCAGGAGTTAATGCTAATTCGGCCTTCATGTTGGTCATTTAGGCTGACCAAGTTAGAGATAAAATTCTGGTCTAGATTCCGCGGCTCAGAAAAACAGACCAGTAATTTGATCATATCTCGGAATACACCACTCCAAATGGGCCCAAAATTTACAGACGGTTAGAAGACATCCGTAGATCCATTTTCTTCTTCTATGGCCCACCATTATTCGTCCTTCTAGAAGGTCTTCCAAACGCGTCTGTTCGGTGAAGTAAAGCTGGCTGCCACCTCGGGTCAAATGTGGAAAAGTTCAAATTCCACAAGCTTTCCACCACCTATGACCTACCAAAATTAATTGCGATGCTTTGTACTGTTGGAGGCTCGACCCAAGGCTCCCAAAATGCCTATTTAAGGCATTGGTGGTGAAGGAGTTGAAGATCTTGGATGCTTTGTTCAATTGTAATGTTATGCTGCATTTTTGTTGCCTCAAATTTGTCTTTCACATGTAAGTTGTTCAATTCACTTTAGTTTCTTAATAAAAGTTCTTCTTATACTCTTATTCTGTTTCTATTCATATAACTTTGATACCGTTGGATCAAGGTGTGAATTTATTCACACAAACTCTTGTGAAATTATTCACACAACGGTGGAGTGATCATTTTATTTTTGTTGTTTTCTTTACTTCTCCATTTCCTCCCTCATGAGTCTACTTTCCGCTTCCATTGAAACCATGGGATCAATGGAGGGCTAACCCACTTATGGGTTGATCCAAGGGAGTAGAAAGGGGATGGATTGGATGTTAATTATCACCTAATTAATGTATAATCACTTATTTAATTGAGATTTTTATTTGATGATTTTTAAACTCGATCGTCCTTGTTGAATTTAAGGCCACACACTTCAAGTACTAATACGAACCTTTACCTTGAAGTGCTCAAAACTTTGATCCTTCAAGTGTATAGGTGATTAGTATTAAAGGGTGTAGGCATTAAACCAGTAAGTGATGATATTGTTTTATCTCCTTAAATGAACCCATCTCAAATTTAAGAAATTGAAATCATTAAAAAGAAAATACATCCAATTCACCCCGAGAAATAACCTAGGATCAACTCATTATTTTAAATTGAATTCACTTAAATATGTTAGATATATTTAAAACCCATCCAAAATCAATCCAAGTTGGCCACTTCATAGCCGAAAACAGTCCATAGAATGTACGTGTTTATAGGTTTCTTCTTAGGTCTCTGTGGATTCGATAACCCAAGCTAAACTACAAGGACCGTCTTACCTTATTCTCTTGGGTAAATTTGAGCGAGAATAAAATTTTGGCACCGTTGCCAGGGACCCAAGTAAGTCATCTAAACACCCATTCTATTCTCCCCCATTTCTTCTTTTCTCATCCAAATTCTCTCATATTGTCCCTTTCTCGTTTTTTTTCTCTGGCGCATGTCCGCCTACACCCGCGACCAATCAAACCGTCTAGTTAGGGTGGATAGTCCTGGGGTTGGGGAGTCAAGTACACTAAGGGAACTCTTTCCATTAGATCCTAATCTTTCTATCACCCCCCAGTCAAAAATTGAGCCAATTTCAATGGAAGGTCTTCAAAGAAACCAACTCATAAACCCGGGTGGGAACCAAAATGGAAACCCAAATGAGGCAGCCCCAAACTTGGGGAATGCAATTGATCACACCATGAATGACTACCTCACACCTTCCTGGACCAATGCCCCCTCATGAATTAGACACAATTCCCTATGAGATTCCAACTACATCTTTAAACCCCATGTCCTAAACCACCTTCCCACATTCCATGGAATGGAGTCCGAGATGCCATACCTGCACATTAAGGAGTTCAATGACATTGTAGAAACCATGTGTCCCCCACATAAACTAGAATCTACTAAGATGAGGTTATTTCCTTTTTCTTTAAAGGATCGAGCTAAAAATTGGCTAAAAAATTTTAGAACATCATACATCAACTCTTGGGACCAACTACAAAGAGAATTATAAAAAAAATACTTTCCCCACCATAAAACAATTGCACTTAAAAAGAGTATCCAAAACTTTTTTGAAAAAGAGGGAGAGTCATTATATGAAACATGGGAGAGGTTCAAAGATAATCTAAACATGGTTCCACACCATGGTTTTTCTATTCCTGAACAAGTGAGATTTTTCTATGAAGGGTTGGGTCCGGGGAACAAACAATTCATTGACATGATGTGTAATGGAACCTTTAAAAACAAAGCCCCAAATGATGCTTACGAGTATCTAGAAAGACTTTCTGAACAAAAACAAACATGGGGAACTTCACCTTATTCTGAAAATCCACAAAGAACTACTGGAATTCATACACTTAGAGAAGAAAAAAGCCTTAGGGCTAAACTCGCAGCACTCTCTAGGAAGGTTGAAGAGATAGACCTTAGGAAAGTCCATGAAATCCAAACTGTTGACCCTGTTTGCACAATTTGTGACAAACATGACCATAAGACAGACAACTTCCCAACCATTCCATCCATCAAGGATGTTCTCTTAGGATGACCCCCAGCGGAAGTAAATGCTTTTAACTTTCAAAAGCCTCAATACCAAAACACCTTCAACCCAAGGTATAACAACCACCCAGGCTTCCGCTGGAAAGATAACCAACAACCTATCCAACCACAGGGACAAAATCCTTACCCCCATCAGAACTACGAAACCCATAACCAGTTCCAAACCAAACCTATCCAATACCAACGGCCACTGGTCCATTTTCAACAAACCGTCCCACCTCCAAAATATCCCCCTGGGATAAACCAACCTACTCAAGCACCCACCCAAACTGTTCCACAAAGCCTACTAGAACAACTGTGCAAACAAATGTAGAGGATGAACTCGGAGGTATCTTCCCTAAAACAAGAACTTCAAACCATCAAAACTGGAAAGGCACCCATGCCTACTCAGGCGGTGCCATCCTCAACTTCTTGGGGAGAGTCAAGTTGTGCTCAAACAACTCATGAACAACTAAAGGCTATGACTATTTTAAGAAGTGGGAAATCAATTGAGAAACCTGAACAACTAATTCAGAACCCACCCGAAGATTCAAACTTGGATGAAAATTCAAATGAACCCAAAGATAAAACTAAGGAAACTGATAACAATGTGAAGGAAACAACTCCTCAACAAACGACCCCACAACCTGCACCATTTCCTCAACGCATGAGGGGGAAACCCAAGCCTGAACTGAATGAAACATTGAGGGAAATATTTTCACAAGTCAAGTTGAACATACCCCTTCTCGATGCAATCTAAACCATACCTGCCTACTCAAAGTACCTTAAGGACTTGTGAACTTTTAAAAGAAAATTTTCACATAAAAACCAAGTCCTTTTGGCTGCTAATGTGAGTACCACCATTCAAGGGACCATTCCTCCTAAGTTGAAAGAACCAGGTTGCCCTTACATCAATGTTGAACTAGGAGAAAGTAAAGTTGTCAAGGCCTTGTGTGACCTAGGTGCTAGTGTCAATCTCATCCCATATGCTGTGTACTTCCAGTTAGGCCTAGAAGAACTCCAACCCACATCTATCACACTTCAGCTTGCTGATCGTAGCATTAGGGTTCCAAAGGGGATTTTAAAGGACGTTCTGGTAAAGGTTGAAAACTTCATCTACCCTGCTGATTTCATTGTCCTTGAAAACCATCCAAATTTAGGAAATAAGGAAAAAACCCCAATCATCTTTGGTCTTCCTTTCCTTGCAACAATCAACTCTGTTATCCGAGTCCGAAATGGGAACATGACCATCACCTTTGGGAATATGAGTCTAGACTTGAACATCTATAATGCAAGCTCACAAATAGGGGATGACGAGGACATTCATGAAGTAAGCATGATAGGAAGCATTGATAATGAATCCATGGAACATCAAGGAATATTTGATGAATGTTTAAGTCAGGATGAGATTGATTTCCTTTGTTCATATGAAGGAAGTTTATCTCTTTGGATTGAATCATTTTCAAATTGCTCTTATGATGAATTCTTAGGTCCAACAATCAGTGAAACCTTTCAAGAAACCACTTTCATGAAGACCACTCCAAATTCCTTCCTTAAAGATGATCAATCCAATCTAGTAGCTGAAAGTTCTACATGTGGGGAATCAATCCTATCTGAAACTCTAAAAAAATAAATTTATCTTGATCCAATGTCCCAATCTTCTGCTGAAATTCTGAACCAACCTGATCTTAAATTGAAGGAACTTCCTGCTACACTCAAGTATGCTTTCCTAGGGGACAATCAAACACATCCTATTATCATTTATTCTTCTCTTGAATACAATCATGAGAGGATGCTTCTAGATGTCCTTAGGAAGCATAAGAAATCCATTAGTTGGGACCTTTCTGATATTACTGGGATTAGCCCACTTATCGGGACTCATAGGATTGTTCTGGAATCTGATTCAAAGCCATGTTGTCAACCTCAACGGTGACTCAATACTAATCTCATGGAGGTAGTAAGGAAATAACTTCTGAAATTTTTGAAAGCTGGTATCATATATCCCATAGCTGAGAGTGAATGGGTGAGCCCAATCCAATTGGTTCCAAAAAAGGCTGGAATCACAGTGATAACCAATGAGGATGGAGAGATTCTTCCAACAAGGGTGAGTAGTGGATGGAGGGTCTGCATTGAATATAGGAAACTAAACTCATTCACCAAGAAGGACCATTTCCCCTTACCATTCATTGACCAAGTCCATGAGAGAGTGGCAGGTCATGCCTTCTACTGTTTCTTAGATGGGTACTCGGGGTACAATCAAATTGAGGTCTCCCTAGAGGATCAAGGGAAGACTACATTCACATGTCCTTTCGATACCTTTGTCTTCAAACGCATGCCCTTCGGGTTATGCAATGCCCCTGGAACCTTCCAGCGGTGTATGATGGGAATCTTCTCAGACATGGTAGGGGATTTTCTAGAGGTCTTCATGGATGACTTCTCTGTGTTTGGGGATAATTTTGAAGGATGTCTGCAGAATGTTGAGAGAGTCTTGTCAAGATGTGAAGAAAAGAATCTGGTCCTAAACTGGAAAAAATGCCATTTCATGGTTAAAGAGGGACTTGTTCTAGGCCATCTGGTCTCGAGTAGGGGGATTGAAGTTGATAAAGCAAAGGTTGACATCATTCGTCACCTTCCATCACCCAAAACTATCAAGGAAGTGAGGTATTTCTTAGGACATTCTGGTTTCTATAGAAGATTCATCAAGGACTTTAGTTCAATATCACGTCCCCTTTGTGCTCTCTTAGTAAAGGATGCTCCATTTGTTTGGACAGAAAGCTGTGAGGGTTCATTCTCAACCCTAAAATTCTCTCTCACCTCTCCTCCCATTATGAAATATCCAAATTGGAACCTTCCTTTTGAACTTATGTGTGATGCCAGTGACTTTACTGTTGGAGCTGTGTTAGGAAACCGTTGTGATAAAACTCCTTATGTCATTGATTATGCAAGAAAATCCTTAAATGATGCCCAAATCAACTACACCACCACTGAAAAGGAGTTACTTGCTATTATGTTTGCCTTAGAGAAGTTTAGGTCCTACCTCTTAGGATCACCCATCACTGTGTTCACTGACCATTCTGCACTAAAATACCTCTTCCAAAAACAAGATGCTAAGGATGGACTGATTAGGTGGGTCCTTCTCTTACAAGAATTTGACATCACAATCAAGGATAAAATGGGAGTTGAAAATGTTGTAGTTGATCACCTCTCTAGGATGGAATTCAAAGATAACTCAAATCACCTTTCTGTGTCTGATTCGTTTCCTGATGAACACTTATACTCTGTGAGTGACTGCCCTTGGTATGCTGACATAGAAAATTTCTTAGTGACAGGAGTCATTCCAAAATTCTTAGGGACTCAAGCTCGAAGGAAATTCCTTTCTGATGTTAGACACTATGTGTTTGATGATCCATACCTCTATAAGTTCTTACCTGATCAAGTCATTAGGAGGTGTGTTCCAGAATCTGAACAAGAGTCCATCCTTAAATTCTGTCATAGTGAGGTATGTGGAGGTCACTTTTCCTCTAAGAAAACATCTGCTAAGATTCTTCAATGTGGTCTTTTCTAGCCCACCCTCTCAAGGGACTCCTACACATTTTTTCAAAGCTGTCCTAGGTGTCAAAAAGTAGGGTCCATCACAAAAAGGAATCAAATGCCACTCACTCCCATCTTAGTGGTTGAAATATTTGACTGTTGGGGAATTGACTTCATGGGTCCCTTCCCAAACTCTCGGGGATACCTCTACATACTCTTAGCTGTTGATTATGTCTCAAAATGGGTTGAGTCCATTCCCACTAAGTCCAATTATCATCAAGTTGTGATTCGATTTCTAAAAGAGAACATATTTTCAAGATTTGGAATTCCTAGGGCTATAATCAGTGATCGAGGAACCCATTTCTGCAACCGCCCATTCTCTTCACTCATGTATAAGTATGGCATTTCTCATAAAGTGTCCACTGCATTCCATCCTCAAACCAATGGTCAAGCTGAGTTAGCGAATAGGGAGATTAATCAAATTCTTGAAAAAACTGTCAACCCCTCTAGGAAAATTGGTCTGAGAAACTCTTAGATGCTCTTTGGGCCTATAGAACCGTATATAAAACCATTTTAGAAATGTCCCCATATAGTTTGTTTTATGGTAAAGCATGCCATTTGCCAGTGGAGATTGAACATAAGGCCTTTTGGGCAATTAAGAAAATGGATTATGATCTCTCATTGGCCAGAACAAAAAGGAAATTAGATCTCAATGAACTGGAGGAACTAAGGATGGAGGCTTATGAAAATTCAAGGATCTATAAAGCTAGA
Source organism: Viscum album (assembly GCA_963277665.1). Classification (NCBI taxonomy): domain Eukaryota; kingdom Viridiplantae; phylum Streptophyta; class Magnoliopsida; order Santalales; family Viscaceae; genus Viscum; species Viscum album. The sequence continues at coordinate 759,791,770 of OY728139.1, read as the reverse complement.
GTTCAAGCCTACCAATCTAGGAATATCAAGTTCAAACATTTTGAACCAGGAAAACTTGTACTCTTGTACAGTTCAAAACTTCATTTACACCCGGGAAAGTTAAGTTCTAGATGGTCAGGTCCTTTCATAGTGCATCATGTATACCCCCATGGGGTAGTAGAGATTCAAGATCCCACTAGTGGTCACATTTTCAAGGTCAATGGTCAAAGGTTAAAACTATTCATTGAATCATTCAATAAACAGGAAATAGAGATTGAGTTAACTGAGCCAACCTATGAACCAGAAAAGAATTAATAGATTTAGGGTCCATGTCGGGCTAATGACGTTAAACAAAGCGCTGCACGAGAGGCAACCCGTGGTTCTTATGTTTCTAATCTTTCTGAATCATATTTATTTTTAAAAAAAGATTAATTAATCATTTTTATATTTAAAAATAAAAAATAGACTTTTGACCTGTTCTTCTATTATGAGTATGGATGGGTACGAAAGGGGAGCACCATATTCATCCGTGTCACGTGGTGTGATCCTTGAGTAATACCTTACCCAGAAATTTAAAAAGAAGACAATGTATCATCAGTTTGTTTTTTTTAATGTGTTTGTAGGTTAAAAAATTAAAAAACAAAAATAAATAAATAAAAATATAATAATAATAAAAATTCCACACCATAGGCCGTGGGGAAAACCCCGTCACAACCGCCGAAGCCGTGGGGACACGAACCCGGGACCGAAGGGAGACAGGGGCGCGCACTTACCACTGACCTGCGGCTTCTTGTGCTTCCTTATTCTATAATTTTTATATATATACTTATATTTTACTTCCTTTATTATATGTATATATATATTTTTTTGTTTGTTTTGTTTGTTTTGTTTTTCCTTTTTCCCCTAGGGAACTTTGCAAGCGACATGGATATCAAAGGAATAAATTGGAGCAGCAAGAACTTCAAACTTCAACCACCAGGTGACTTCATTCCATGACCCTCATTTTCAATTTTCTTTTTGAACATTAATTCTCTACCTCTACCCCCTTCTAAATTTTCTTTTATTTAAACACTGGGGACAGTGTTATTTTAAGTTGGGGGTGGGAGATAAAATTAAAAAAAAGCTTTTGTGTAAAAAAATGAATGATTTGAAAAAATAATTAAATGGAAGGAAAAATTACTTTAACTTTAAACATGGTAATAAACATTGCACACTTTGAAACTGAATATCAAATAATTTAGTATACCTTGATTCTGATTTTAATCCTTGTATAATTTCATGAGCATAGATTTTGGAAAGTGTGGCTGTCCAATGTGATATTTCATCGTTTATATTTTCATCCAAATAAAAAAATCACAATGCACGTCCTTTGGATAGTGGGGTATTAGTTTAAGTTCATGGGGTCCCCTAAATAAATAGCATAGGTTTGGTGATCATTTTAGTTTAATATGAGTATTCAAAAAAAAAAAATTAAAAAAAAATTTCCGCGTAGAGCAATGAAATGACCTAATGCGTGGCTTTCGGCACTTGGGGATCGTGACTCCATAGTTGTCTGGCCCAGAGTTAGTAATTTTATCTCTATTTTTGGTAATTTGAATTTGTTTTTGACTGAGTTAACTCGAGATGATTCCCGAGTATGTGAGCTTCACTTGGTGCCCTAAGGTCTTTGAGCCTGGGAGTCATCGGCAAAGTCTCGCTACAGGGGTTGACTCTTTTGAGTGCAACTTGAATTACCATGGCAAAATTGAAAAAAAAAACAACAACAACAACAAAAAAAAAAACAAAAAAAAAATTATACAAAAAAAAATGAATACTCATCTTAATATTGAAATGAGATTCCACCTAGCGCTTCTGTAATTTCCCCCTTGAATAAAGATGAACCCCCATGTCTATTGTGATGCACAACACATCCTCATACTTAATTGATATTGGATGAAATATGACAATGAATTTGAACAAAGGAATGGGCTTGGGATTGAGATCTGCTTATGAAACAATATCGAATTAAAATATTTTGATGGGTTTCATGATTGTTTGGTATAAGTTTTTTTGGTGATCATTGTGTATTAAAATGTTTTTAGAAAAGGGAATTCGAATTTCATATTGTTGAGATATATTTTGCTCGGGACTAGCAAAACTCAAGTTGGGGGGTGTGATTAGACACTAAATGAGGCTAATATTCATTGTTAATATACATAATATTCATGTTATTTGTTATTCATAAACACCATTTTAGTGCATTTTACACTTTGAACATCATTTCACATTATGATTGTAATACCTTCTTAAAATGCACTATTATGTGGTACGTTTTTGAACATCATTTAAAGTACCTAATGATTCATCTGATTTTAAGGAATTGAATTATACATATTTTAATTTGATATTTTTGGAAATTGATATAAACTTAAATATGAACATGTTTGATTCAGGGATCAGTGGAGAATTCATGGAGGATGATGAAGATATTTTGAAATGAAAGGAAGCAATTCTGGAGAAGGCAGATTAGACATCAGCCCACTGATGAGGCTGTGGGGCCCAACATACAAGCCCAATTAATCCCAAATTTCGTGGGATTCTATAAAACATGTATAGGAACAAATCACTATTCAGGAGTTAATGATAATTCGGCCTTAATGTTGGTCATTTAGGCGGCCCAAGTTAGAGATAAAATTATGGTCCAGATTCTGTGGCCCAGAAAAACAGACCACTAATTTGATCATATCTCAGAATCCACAACTCCAAATGAGACCATATTTTACATGCGGTTATCAGACATCCGGAGCTCCATTTTCTTCTTCTATGTCTAACCCTGATTCGTCCTTCGAGAAGGTATTCCAAGTGCGTGTGTTCGGTGAAGTAAAGTTGGCTGCCACCTCGGGTCAAATGTGGAAAAGTTCAAATTCCACAAGCTTTCCACCACCTATGGCCTACCAAAATTAATTGAGAAGCTTTGTACTGTTGGAGGCTCGACCCAAGTCTCCTAAAATGCCTATTTAAGGCAGTGGTGGTGAATGAGTTGAAGATCTTGGATGCTTTGTTCAATTGTAATGTTATGCTGTATTTTTGTTGCCTCAAATTTGTCTTTCACATGTAAGTTGTTCAATTCACTTTAGTTTCTTAATAAAAGTTATTCTTATACTCTTATTCTGCTGTTCTTCATATCACTTTGATACCGTTGGATCAAGGTGTGAGTTTATTCACACCAACTCTAGTGAAATTATTCACACAACGGTGGAGTGATCATTTTATTTTTGTTGTTTTCTTTACTTCTTCATTTCCTCCCTCATGAGTCTACTTTCCGCTTCCATTAAAACCATGAGATCAATGGAGGGCTAACCCACTTATGGGTTGATCCAAGGGAGTATCAAGGGGCTGGATTGGATGTTATTTATCACCTAATTAATGTATAATCACTTCTTTAATTGGGATTTTTATTTGATGATTTTTAAACTCCATCGTTCTTGTTGAATTTAAGGCCACACACTTCAAGTACTAATACGAACCTTTACCTTGAAGTGCTCAAAACTTTGATCCTTCAAGTGTATAGGTGATTAGTATTAAAGGGTGTAGGAATTAAACCAGCAAGTGATGATATTGTTTTATCTCCTTAAAAGAACCCATCTCAAATTTAAGAAATTGAAATCATTAAAAAGAAAATACGTCCAATCCACCCCGAGCAATAACCTAGGATCAACTCATTATTTTAAATTGAATTCACTTAAATATGTTAGATATCTTTAAAACCCATCCAAAATCAACCCAAGTTGGCCACTTCATAGCCAAAAACAGTCCATAGAATGTACGTGTTTATAGGTTTCTTCTTAGGTCTCTGTGGATTTGATAACCCAAGCTAAACTACAAGGACCGTCTTACCTTCTTCTCTTGGGTAAATTTGAGCGAGAATCAAACTTTGTTCATTTGTGATTAGCCACTAAATGAGGCTAATATTCATTTTTAATATACATAATATTCATGTTCTTTGTTATTCATAAATATCATTTTAGTGCATTTTACACTTTGAACATCATTTCACATTATGATTGTAATACCTTCTTAAAATGCACTATTATGTGGTACATTTTTGAACATCATTTAAAGTACCCAATGATTCATCTGATTTTAACGAATTGAATTATACATATTTTAATTTGATATTTTTGGAAATTGATATACACTTAAATATGAACATGTTTGATTCAGGGATCAGTGGAGAATTCATGGAGGATTATGGAGATATTTGGAAATGAAAGGAAGCAATTCTGGAGAAGGCAGATTGGACATCATCCCACTAATGAGGATGTGGGGCCCACCATACAGGCCCAATTAATCCCAAATTTCTTGATATTCTAGAACACATGTATATAAACAAATCACGCTTCAGGAGTTAATGCTAATTAGGCCTTAATGTTGGTCATTTAGGCGGCCCAAGTTAGAGATAAAATTCTGATCCAGATTCTGTGGCCCAGAAAAACAGCCCACTAATGTGATCATATCTCGGAATCCACAACTCCAAATGGGCCCAAATTTTACAGGAGGTTCTAAGACATCCGTAGATCCATTTTCTTATTCTATGGACCACCTTGATTCGTCCGTCGAAAAGGTCTTCTAGACGCGTCTGTTCGGTGAAGTAAAGCTGGCTGCCACCTCGGGTCAAATGTGGAAAAGTTCAAATTCCACAAGCTTTCCACCACCTATGACCTACCAAAATTAATTGAGATGATTTGTACTGTTGGAGGCTCGACCCAAGGCTCCAAAATTGCCTATTTAAGGCAGTGGTGGTGAAGGAGTTGAAGATCTTGGATGCTTTGTTCAATTGTAATGTTATGCTGCATTTTTGTTGCCTCAAATTTGTCTTTCACATATAAGTTGTTCAATTCACTTTAGTTTCTTAATAAAAGTTCTTCTTCTACTCTTATTATGTTGTTCTTAATATCACTTTGATACCGTTGGATCAAGGTGTGAATTTATTCACACCAACTCTTGTGAAATTATTCACACAACGGTGGAGTGATCATTTTATTTTTTTTGTTTTCTTTACTTCTCCATTTCCTCCCTCATGAGTCTACTTTCCGCTTCCATTGAAACCATGGGATCCATGGAGGGATAACCCACTTATGGGTTGATCCAAAGGAGCAGCAAGGTTCTGGATTGGATGTTATTTATCACCTAATTAATGTATAATCACTTCTTTAATTGGGATTTTTATTTGATGATTTTTAAACTCGATCGTCCTTGTTGAATTTAAGGCCACACACTTCAAGTACTAATACGAACCTTTACCTTGAAGTGCTCAAAACTTTGATCCTTCAAGTGTATAGGTGATTAGTATTAAAGGGTTTAGTAATTAAACCAGTAAGTGATGATATTGTTTTATCTCCTTAAATGAACCCGTCTCAAATTTAAGAAATTGAAATCATTACAAAGAAAATACGTCCAATCCACCCCGAGCAACAACCCGTCGCGTCATATAAGGCTGTGGGAATCGAACCCACAACCGAAGTGCAACAAGCCTTTATCGCCTACCACTGGCCTACAGGATGTCCCTCGTTAGTAGAAACTAATTTTATTTTATTAGGCGGTATGATAGATGAAGTATAAGTTCATTTTTTTGGAACCATATATGATTAATCTCACCATAGATAGACTTATGTATATTTAATAACTTTTTCTAACTTTTTTAGACAGATGAAATATCCTATCATTCTATCGCATGATCTACTATCTCTTCAAGGAATAAAAATTCAACTTCATTTCTTTAAGAGATGATGTTAAAATTGTTTAAGTCACAAAAAATAGTGACATTGTGCCAGAATCATGTAAGTATTTATTTTAATTCAAAAATTCCTCAACATTAGGGAAATGATCTTGAAAACCAAAAATGTTGACTGAGTGCCCTCATATTTGGTGACTTAGATGGTACCTTAGATCATCACAAATTTATGGCTTTGTGAGTGTTGTAATTTTCATAGCCATGTTCTCTACCACTCTTATAAGGCCCCAGCCTTAAACCTTACTTAATTTTGAGATATGACAAGATTACACCTTGAGGATCTTTTCAGGTTTAGAGTTTTAGAGAATTAGATCATAAAACATGCATTACATTCCACATATAAACAAAGTGGTTAAATAATGATAGTATTCATTTTTCCCTTCAATGGAAACATATTTAAAATAAAACATGGATTCATTCTTGACACTTCCTTGACACTATCATCATATCATGTACCTTTCCCTTGACCTGTGAAAAACATTTCAAAAAAACCTGGGATGAGCATAAAAAGCTCAGTATGGGTTATAAAAATATGGAAAGGAAACATAAGTTCATATATACATAAGAATGAAATCATACTTTACCCATAAAACATAAGCACTTTAACATACCTCATCAAATCATGAATAAATCATAGAAATCATAAGACATAAAGGTAACTTGAGGCATTCATAACATTCTTACGTAGGGAGTAACCCTCTTGGTTACATTTGGAATACCCATCACAGTATATTCCCTAAATCTATTCGAAGAAACCTTAACGTTTCACTCCTTCGCGTTACCCAATGCACTGGAGAGCTATATCAGGCTCACCCGCCCTTAGTTTATCACGGAACCACCCATCTTCATAATAATGCCCAAGAACCTCAACATAATCGTATCACATAAAACATGCATAAAGGAAACATGACATTTCCACCTTTCAATCACAAGATATCAATACAACACATTGATATAAAAACATTATGAAAACAATTTTCAATACCAAAATAAATGAAAAGTAAAACATGGTATTTATTTTTCTTTTTAAAAAAAGGTATGGCTTGTAGAGGAAGCCGAAACTCAAATAATGGTCACGGCGGCGGAGAAGTCGTTGTCGCCGCATACGTACAACAAAAACATTCCCTTTTGACATTTAGTAAAACGCTTCATATAAAAAAATATTCCTTTTGGATAAACGTAAAAGTCAAAGGGGTTTATACACCGTATAAAAGAAGGTTGTGTATAAAACAAAATATGCCTCAATGAAAGGATATTGAGATGAAGTCCCATACCTCGGGTCTGACTTGACTCGATCGTTCTTTAATCTCCTGAATAATAAACTTGAGTTAATTTCTACTTGTTTAAGAACCTTTTTAAAGTTCATTATTCCTTTTATATCACTTATTTCCATGTCATGAACACTATGTAATTATTTAAGTTAATAACGGTTGTTTTAACGATCATTAGTACTTGAGTCAAAAATAAATCCTTTATAATTACAAGTTGTTCATGTATCCATTATATCCTGAATTATAATCATGATGTAGATATCATATATTTCATATATAACCATTACATTCATGCATTTATAATATTACATAATCATTTAGAGGTAAGAAATGAAATGCACCGTTCATGGAGACGGTAAGCCGTATGTACGCATGAACGCTACTTTCATTTCTATTTCATATTTTATAGAATGTAATCGTAATTATATAAAGGTATATTATAATTCCAGTATAATATCATATATAATATCATAACTTAATCCTTTATACATCCCACATATGTTATTAACGAATCAAATCACTTTGAGGGGGCGGTAGTCCGCACTTCCTTAAATGAAGATATCGTGTTTACCCATAATGGAAACCATAAAGGTATGCCCAAAATGAAAAATACAGAATCTTAATGAAAACATAAACATATTATATATCGTATATAAATATAGTTTCATCTTAATGGCCACCTTTGAAGGTGTAAAAATAATGTTAAACAATCATCGTTTTGGGAGGCAGAAATTCTCTATCCACAGAAACAGTATGTTCTTTAACCATTAGATGTAGGTGTGTGTAGGTGTAGCTCGAATACTTCTTATAAAAACATCCTAGTATATTTACGATACTGGAGTTGTTACAAAAGAAATGAATAAAAATAGTTTAGGGGGTTGGAGAAGTAAAATAAAACAAAAGGACTCAAGTGAAGACGTTACCTTAAAATCGGGTAACTCCCTTTGGTTTGAGCTCAAAGGCTTCCTTGGAAAGACTTCTGACCAAAGTGAGGCTTCAAGGAGTAATAAAGGGATGTGTAGAGACAAAATGGTCAGAGTTTGACCGAGCCAAAGGCTTTGGAAGTGTGGGTAAGAAGGTAGAGGTGGGGGCCTTTTATAAGAGGAGAGGAGGGGCACTCTTGGAAAGTAAAGAAAAGTTACTTTATTTTAAAATTAGTTTTGGATTAAAAAGGTCCCACATTGATATAATTCGAGGTTAAGGTGATAAGGGTTCAAAATACACCCATCCAATAGGTTTTGGACATGTGTAGGTCATATATTTTACATTATCTTTTCGTTTTGTTTAAATCCTTTATTAATGAGGTAATCGCTGCATCATAATGATGTCATAAATAATTTAATTTATTTAAAGTATAAAAATTATAAAAAAAATATCATTATGTAGTAAATATTTTTATATTTCCAATGACTATTTATAATAAAAAATCTGACTTGTACAACCCCATATAAAAATTGTTTTAGTAAAACATTTCATGTTTGTGTTATTTTTACTTTAACATTAAATAAAAAGTTATTTATGTCATTTCCCAACCAAAGTGGCTCCATGGGGTCCCCAAGTTGACCCATGGATTTTCTTGGTCGGACATGACACATAAAATGAGGGTAGAACATGTTTCAAGCTCATCTCATATTATTAAAACATTATTTTTACCTTAAACTACACTAATAACCTCTAATCGCGATTAAGAACTTAAAAGTTACTATTCACCAAAAAATTATTTTAATCTCATTGAACCACATTTTACTTCTTAATTACAAACATGTATGTCAGATTTTTGAAAATAAAATCACAGAAGTGGAAAAGTTTCATTTAAACGAAAAATCAGTTTCTTTAACTACCACTTAGTGGTTTCACTATTCATCAAAAATTGATGTTTTTCAGAAAAATTCCAAAACTTTACCCTAAGCTATATTTGATATTCTGAATTCAAAAATGATGTCTATTTTACAAAATTCAAAACATATAAGATGCATTAATTATTTTAATAATTAATTCCGCTGTCATGACAAATAGCATGTTTTTATGAAACAATAAGTATCAAAAGATTGACACTAGTTTAAGTACAATTTCAACGTGAAATTGATTCCAATGACCACCATTGGATTAAATGGTAAAAATATATTCTAATTTAACTTTAAAACCAATTCAAAAGATAATATAATCATATAAATAAATTATATTAAAAAGAGGTTTTGAATTAAAATACAACATTTTTCACTATTCATTAAAAAATGAACTTTATCGGAAAAATACCAAAAATTCACACAAAGTAAATTTTGATGTCCCAATCATAAATAATAAGTTTATTTTGACAAACATAGCTTATAAAATTGTCAAAATATAGATTTAAAAATGGTTTTCCATTAAAAGGCAGTAAAACAATCTTTTAAAAATATTAGTGTATTCCATGATTAAGATTGGATTTATTTTCATTTTAAGCCTCTAAAACACTATCTAATTCATTAATAGGCATAGATAAAAATATCTATTATTCATTACTTACTTGGGATGTTACATTCTTCCCCCCTTTAGAAAATTACATCCCCACAATTTATTTACTTATCAAATAAATGGGGGTACTTATCCCTCATTGCATTTTCAGATTCCCATGTTGCCTCTTCCATCATGTGGTTTTTCCACAAAACCTTTAACTGATTAATCAACTTATTCCGTAACACTTTCTCCCTGTGGTCAAGAATCTGGACTGGTTGTTCCTCATATGATAGGTTCTCTTCCAGCTGAACTACCTCTGGACTCAAAACATGAGATGGATCTGGCATGTACTTTCTCAGCATCGAAACATGAAAAACGTTGTGTACCTGAGATAAACTCGGAGGTAAAGCCACCCGGTATGCAACTGATCCAACTCTCTCTAGAATTTCATATGGTCCAATGAACCTTGGACTAAGCTTTCCTTTCTTAGAAAATCGCATCACACTTTTCCATGGTGAGACTTTGAGAAAAACATGATCACCTACCTCGAAAGATAGATCCTTCCTCCGGTTATCCACATAACTCTTCTGCCTGCACTGAGCTGTTCTCATGTGTTTCTGTATCAGCTGAACTTTTTCTGCCAACTCTTCTACCAATTTTGGTCCCATCAACTTCCTTTCACCCACTTCATCCCAGAAAGCTGGAGTTCGACACTGCTTCCCATATAATGCCTGAAATGGTGCCATCTGTATACTGGAATGAAAACTGTTATTATATGAAAATTCAGCCAAAGAAAGATGTTGGTCCCAACTTCCCTAATAATCCATAGAGCAAGAACGTAGCATATCCTCCAATGTCTAAATTGTTCTTTCTGACTTCCCATCTGATTGAGGATGAAAAGCTGTACTAAAATTTAATTCAGTACCCAACGACTTCTGAAGGCCTTTCCAAAAGTTAGAAGTGAACCTGGGATCACGGTCAGATACAATGGAGAGAGGAACTCCATGTAACCTGAATATCTCTTTAAGATACAAATGGGAAAGTTGATCCAGGGAAAAAGTATCTCGTATAGTAAGAAAATGAGCAGATTTAGTCAAGCGATCAACAATAACCCAGATTGCATTATTACCTCGAGATTTCTTCGGTAATCCCACAACGAAGTCCATGGATATATTCTCCCATTTCCACTCTGGCACTGGTAAAGGATGAATCATCCCTTTCGGTAACTGCCGCTCTGCTTTAACCTGTTGACAAGTCAAACACTTCACAGTAAAATCAGAAATATCTCTTTTCATTCCATCCCACCAGTAATACTCCCGCAGATCTCTGTACATCTTAGTACTGCCAGGATGAACTGAAAATGGAGAACTATGAGCTTCACATAACAAATCTCTCTTCAACTGTGAATCACAAGTCACACACAATCTCTTCCCAAATCTCAAAACACAATCATTATGAATGTTTAATTCAGGCAACTTACCTTTCTGAACCAGCTCTACCTTTTTCTGTAACTCACTTTCTTGCTTCTGTGCTTGCTTGATTCTATCTGATAGAGAAGATGTCACGACCCGCCCTCGGGGTCCGTGCCGTGACTACCCCAAGCCCGCCTTCCATAGGCCAGGGGCTGGCGACTAGCACCAAGGCGTAAATCCCTGTAAAAAGGGAAGGCATTCCCTTTGTAAAGTAAACAAACACCACAGAGTAAGCAAGCGGAAAGTAAACACTAAGCAAAAGCAGAGTACAACTAAAAGTGCGGAAAAGTAAATGGGCCAGAATACAAACCCAAACTGAAAGTAAAGTACAACTCGAAAAGGGAAAACAACAACTGAAAAGTAAAAGCCGCTACACCGAGCTGTCCACTGGAAATCCCACCTGAAGGGTGGGTACAGATAGCTCCACTGCTCCACGGGTCCCGCCGTCCTCTCCGAGTACGTCCCGCCCAGTGGTCTACCTCCAGGTACCGTCCTGCTCTGCAATCCTCAGCTAAGATCAACGCTGTCCGTCGTCTGCAACCAACACAACGTAGTGCGGGCAAAGCCCGTGCAGGGGTGAGTATAAGATACTCAGTAGGGACCCCGAGACCCCTGAAGGTCTCACAAAATCCACAAAGGATAAACCACAAATAAAGGTACAATCACGAAGTAACAACCGACACTGCTTAGGTATATGCCCATACATATACCTAAGTCATCAATTTCAAATACGCTCCAACCTCCGAGCCCAAGTACAACTCAGTCCACACAGGAAAGTAAACGTATTCCACACAGGAAAGCAAAACGTAATCCACACAGGATAGCTCAACACAATCCACACAGGAAAGTAATAGGATTCAGCTCACACAGGATTTTCATTATCAAAAACGTAACTACTGAAGAGCCCCATCTCTGAAGTGTACAGTGTCCTGTCACGACTCTGAGATACTGCTCACTAACCTAAGACTGCTGAGGTACTCCTCCTGTCGAGTACCGCGGGTCTGCCGCCAACTACCGGGCGCTCCGTCCGCTGAGGGTCTGCTGCCAAATACCGGGCGCTCACCCAAATAGCCTACAGAGGTACTCCTCCAGTCGAGTACCGCGGGTCTGCTGCCAACTACCAGGCGCTCCGTCCGCCGTGGGTCTGCCGCCAAATACCGGGCGCTCCGTCCACTGGGCTAGTCGACTCACTCCAAGTCGAGTCGGTCGAGCAGTCTTCAGGTCTTAGCCGGCTACACGATCTCCGTACTCCGTACGCTCGTCTCCAGTATCGCGGGTCTGCCGCTACAACCAAGCGCACCACCTCTATCGAGTAAAACAGAAGATTCAGCTCACACAGGTATACTTCTTCGGATGACGATAAAGATGATCACTGATCCATCTAAGTCGTCAGACCCACGAAGGATCGATAGGTACTAACCCCCGCAGTGACCTACACAGGATCAGACCCACACAGGATCGGGCCCACGCAGGACCTGTAGCACTGATCCACGTAGGATCGCTGAGTGCAGTAGTCGTCGCAGTCCACTACGGATCTCTGCACAGTCGTCGCCGCAGTCCACTGAGGATCTCTGCATGGTCGTCGTCGGAGTCCACGGAGGATCTCTGCACAATCGTCACTGTCGGAGAAGCAGTCGCAGCCAGCACTAGGGTTCCCGCACACAGCAAGCTCGTTCGGAGGGTCCGCTCCACGAGCCGAGAGGCTGATACATCAACTGTCACAAAGTCCCGAGTTGATGTATCCAAAAGTTCCGTATCGTCAACAGGAACTCAACGCAACAGACGGCGCGTCGATCGGACGCCCGGTCTGAGAGTTATTGACATTTTCGTCCCCGGGGCCCGGTTGGTTTTTAAGGAAAAACCAATCCGACCGTACTCCACCTACGTCCAAACCTCGGGCGGAGCATGCCAAAAGAACCGTCTCACTAAGAGGAACACAACAAAACTGACGTCACGTCAATCGGACGTCCGTAGCTCAAGATATGAGCGTTTCCGCTCCGAAGGCCCGGTTAGTTTTGTGAACGAACCAACTCGGCCGAACTCAAAGTGTTCCGAAACTTTGAGTGCGATATACCGAAACGACCGTCTCGATCCAAGGATCACGTTGCCGTATACGGTTCGTCATTCGGAGGTCCGTGGCTCAAGTTATGGCCAAAAGACCGAAACCGTCTCGAAAATGGGGGGTCCGGGTCCGGGCCGACCCGGCCCGACCCCCCCTGGGTCGGCCCGAACCGGGTCGACCCGACCCGGATCCGAACCGAACCGGTTCGGACCGACCCAGTCCGCTGGACCCGGCCCGGCCAGTGGCGGCGCGGCGGCGCGGCCCGGCCAGCGGCGGCGCGGCGAGGTGCCGCACATGTGCCGCACGCGGGGGGTAAAACCCCCCCTTTTTTCGGATCTCGGCCGGCCTAAGGCCGGCCGTTTCTTTTCTCACGCGGGACCCGCGGGTCCCGCCTCCAATCCAAACCGGCGGCCGGGCGGCCGACCGCCTTCTTCTTCTCCGTCGCGGCCATCGCCGCGGCTCTTCCGAACTCCGGCGGCCGGCAAGGCCGGCCGCCCCTGGCTGCTCCGCTGCGGCCGTAGGGCCGCGGCCCTTCTCGATCTCCGGCACCGGCGGCCCGGCCGGCCGCCGGTCGCCTCCTCGTTCCGCCGCGGCCATAAAAAATGACGCGGTGCGTCGGCACCGCATTTCTTTATCGCTGCTCGCTCCGGCCATAAATTCTTTTGTTCCTGCGCGGTGCGACGACACTGCACTGTCTCCGCTAAATCAACACGAAAGATTAGAAGGGGGAGGAGAATCGGCCGTGTTCGTGCGGTCCGGTCTCCTCCCGTTATAATGATAACAGTTGGCCAATCGTATAAACACAACAATGAACGTTTCACAAATTTTTAATAAAATTTGGAACTACGCCAAACGGATTATTCTTTCATGTTCGAGGAAATGAAACACGTAATTTGAAAAGGACAAACCCCTACCTTGGTTCTGGAACGAAGTTCGATGATCGATAACGATTCGCGGAAGTCGAGCGTCGCGGTGGTCGGCGTCACGGAAGAAGAACATCGATGTCGTGGTTATGTCGTCATGGAAGACGGTTCCCGAGAACGTGGAGTTCTTCGTCGAAGACGAAGAAGATCTTCAAGCCCCTCAACGATTCTCCCAATCCTCTCAAGTAACAAAGGAACTAACCCAAAAATAAATTAAGCTTACACTTAATTTATTAACACAACCCAACCTTTGAAATTCAAGAGTTTGAATTTCAAAAACTCAAAATTAAACTCACTTATTAATTATACATGAGTTGTATAATTAATTAAAAGTTAAGTTGACAAGCCTTTAAGAGGGAGAGAGGGGAGTTAGGGAATTTGAAAAGGTGGGGCTCGGGTGGGCCCCTCCTCACCTTAATCCTCTCTTAGGTGGTTAAACCACCCAACTTCCAACAAAAGATTATAACCACATTAAAGATATAAAATAAATATTGTATAACAAATTTATTTTACTCTTCATTTCATCCAGAAAATTAAACATCTCATCCTAGGAAAACGCAACTTCGGAAAAGGTCTCCTTAAGCGAATATCGGCGCTGTGAGTTCATCGGTGCCCTCAGATTTCAATTCCGAGCACCGGATCAAAAGTTAGGAAAACCCGCTCGTTCGTTCACTGAACGTACCCGAGCCAAACTTCGGAAATTGATTCCGGGCACACCGGGCCTCGGAATCAGGTGCCGTCAGAAACCGCGCTCTTGTAAAATTCCAAAGAAAATTAAGAAAAAATTTCCCTTGAATTTTACGGGTCTTTACAGAAGATTTCACTGATACCTGAAACAAAACAGAAGAACATCCTGTACCAACAACTTCTATGCCAAAGTTCATCAAATCCTTAACCAAAGGATCACGTTCCAAATGCAACATTGCTAATGAAGCATTACTTTTTCGAATCAAAGCATCAACCACTTTATTTTCTTTTCCCAGATGGTAATGAATTGTACAATCATAATCCTTGATTAATTCTATCCATCTCCTTTGTCTCATGTTCAATTCTTTCTGAGTGAATATATACTTTAAACTTTTGTGATCAGTATATATTTCAAACTTTACTCCATACAAATGATGCCTCCAAATTTTTAAAGCGAAAACAACAACAGCTAATTCCAAATCATGTGTAGGGTAATTTACCTCATGAGTTTTCAACTGTCGTGAAGCATAAGCAATTACCTGATCATTCTGCATTAGAACGCAACCAAGTCCTTTCAATAAAGCATCACTGTATATAACAAAATCACCATTCCTGGAAGGTAGTGCCCAAACTGGAGCATTCACCAATCTTCTTTTCAGTTCCTGAAAACAATCATCACATTTTTTTGTCCAGATAAACTTAACACCCTTCCGAGTTAGCTTAGTCATTGGACTAGATAACCGTGAAAAATTTCTAACAAACCTTCGGTAATAGCCTGCCAAACCAAGGAAACAACGAATCTCTGTTACATTTGTGGGTCTTGGCCATTCTTCAACAACCTTTATTTTTGCAGGATCAACGGTTATCCCATCTTTAGAAACAATGTGACCAAGGAAAGAAATTTGTTGCAACCAAAACTCACACTTGCTGAATTTACCATACAATTTCTTTTCTTTTAAGGTTTGAAAAATAACCCTTAAATGTATTTCATGCTCCTATTTACTTTTAGAAAACACCAAAATATCATCAATGAAAACCACCACAAATTTATCCAAGAACTCATGGAAAATTCTATTCATTAATTCCATGAATACAGCAGGTGCATTGGTTAGCCCAAAAGGAATTACTACAAATTCATAATGGCTATATCTTGTACGAAATGTAGTCTTCGAAACATCTTCTTTCTTTACCTTCAGCTGATGGTACCCCGATCTTAGGTCAATCTTTGAAAAAAACTGAGCTCCCTGGAGCTGATCAAACAAATCATTGATATGAGGCAAAGGATATTTGTTCTTAACAGTGATGTTATTCAAGGCTCTATAATCAATGCAAAGTCTCATAGAACCATCTTTCTTTTTAACAAATAAAACAGAAGCACCCCATGGTGACGTGCTAGGTCAAATGAAACCTTTCTCTAATAAATCTTTCAATTGCTCCTTAAACTCTAAAAGTTCAATTTGAGCCATTCGATAAGGGGGTTTCGAAATTGGCTTAGAATCAGGAACTAAGTCAACAGTAAATTCAACTTCCCGATCTGGTATTATTTCAGGAAACTCATCAGGAAAAACATCAGGATACTCATTTACCACTGGCACATCATTAATCTGAACAGTTCCCTTGTTTTCAACAACATGTGCAAGGTAACATTCATTTCCATATTTTACAAGTTTCTCGGCCTCTTGATAAGTTATCAACAGTAATGGTTCATTCCTGTACACAAACTGAAAGTCTTTCTGAAAAGAAACTTCTTTAGCTCTACAGTCAATCTTAGCATGGTAAATAGAGAGCCAATCCATACCCAGGATAACATCAAACTCTACTAGAGGTAAAACAATAAGGTTTTCAAGTAGGTTCTTTCCACAGATAAGTATAAGAAGATTATTATAAATTATTTTTGCCTCAACATTTCCCCCAGGTGTTTTTACCACAAGTTCAGGAGTCATTTCTTGAGATGGTATTCCCATTTTACTAGAAAAGGTTTCAGAGATGAAAGAATGTGTAGACCCTGAATCAAACAACACACTGGCATAATATGAAGAAACAAACAAAGTACCTGATACAACTTCATTTGATGGACCGATATCTGCTGAAGTAGTTGCAAAGGATTTCACCACCCCTTTCTGCTTGTAGTCTAACTGCTTCCCATCACTCGAGCTCTTTGTCAGACACTCGTTTGCATTGTGACCCATCTCATTTCACTTAAAACATTTCACTAACTGTAAATAAAATTTGAACTTACCATCACCTTGATCTTTTTCAGTGAAATCACGAGCCTTATGTCGCATCTTACCACATCGGTAGCACTTTCCAAAATTCAGAAGACATTCCCCAACATGCCTTTTGCCACATTTATCACAATCTGGAAACTTAGATTTCTTACCATCAGACTTTTTTGAAGAATTATTCCCTTTCTCCTGCCACCTCGGTCTCTTCTTATGTTGGTTGTTATAGAACACTTGATCATCGACAAACTCCATTTCCACCTTCTCAGCACATCGAACAAGCTTTTCATAACTTTTAAACTCATGAGAAGCTAATTCCCTTCGATATTCTAGCTTTAATCCTGAGTAAAAACGATTGATTTTACTATCAAGGTATTGGATAAAATTTGGAGAATACCTTGCCAATCGAGTGAACCTTTCTTCATAGGTAGCCACTGAGTCTTCCTCTTGCCTGAATTCCAAGAATTTTTTTTCCATCCTAAGTCAAACAGCCTTAGGAAAATACTTTTCAAGAAACATACCTTTAAATTCATCCCAATCAAGAGCATAAATCTCATCGGCGTCCCTGACATTTTTAACCATCGACCACCACTGATCTGCTTCACCCTCCAAACGGTAAATAGAAAGACTAACCTTTTGATTGTCTGAACACCCCATGACATCGAAAATCTTCTCCAGTGCTTTAATCCACCCTTCAGCTAACACAGGGTCAGATGATCCTTTGAATGATGGGGGATGTTGCCTCATGAAATGTTCCACCACTGACATGTTCCTCTGCTATTGATCTGGCTGATCTCGTGCATGGATACCACCACCATTTATCGCTTGAGTCAACTGCGCCATTACTGCAACAAACTGTTCAGTTCCAATTCCGACCATCTCAAGATGCTGATTCGGAAGGTTATTTCCTTCTGCATGCCTTCTGAGCACTGCTTCCCTATTTCCTCTGCGGAAAACCATTTTGAACAAACATGTCTTAGATAAAGAAACATGGTAATCTTCAAATTCTATATCATTTCAGAAAAAAATATTTTTGGATAATCATTTAATAGAATTCTAACTCCTAAAGTTATCTAAACCGACCTTTGATACCAACTATAAGACCCCAGCCTTAAACCTTACTTAATCTTGAGATATGACAATATTACACCTTGAGGATCTTTTCAGGTTTATAGTTTTAGAGAATTAGATCATAAAACATGCATTACATTCCACATATAAACAAAGTGGTTACATAAAGATAGTATTCATCTTTCCCTTCAATGGAAACATATTTAAAATAAAACATGGATTCATTCTTGACACTTCCTTGACACTATCATCATATCATGTACCTTTCCCTAGACCTGTGAAAAACATTTCAAAAAAACTTGGGATGAGAATAAAAAGCTCAGTATGGGTTATAAAAATATGGAAAGGAAACATAAGTTCATATATACATAAGAATGAAATCATACTTTACCCATAAAACATAAGCACTTTAACATACCTCATCAAATCATGAATAAATCATAGAAATCATAAGACATAAAGGTAACTTGAGGCATTCATAACATTTTTACGTAGGGAGTAACCCTCTTAGTTACGTTTGGAATACCCATCACAGTATATTCCCTAAATCTCTTCAGAGAAACCTTAACGTTTCACTCCTTCATGTTACCCAATGCATTGGAGAGCTATATCGGGCTCACCCGCCCTTAGTTTATCACAGAACCACCCGTCTTCATAATAATTCCCAAGAACCTCAACATAATCGTATCACATAAAACATGCATAAAGGAAACATAACATTTCCACCTTTCAATCACAAGATATCAATACAACACATTGATATAAAAACATTATGAAAACCATTTTCAATACCAAAATAAAAGAAAAGTAAAACATGGTATTTTTTTTTCTTTTTAAAAAAAGGTATGGCTTGTAGAGGAAGCCGAAACTCAAATAATGGTCACGGCGGTGGAGAAGTCGTTGTCGCCGCATACGTACGAAAAAAACATTCCCTTTTGTCGTTTAGTAAAACGCTTCGTATAAAAAAATATTCCTTTTGGATAAACGTAAAAGTCAAAGGGTTTTATACACCGTATAAAATAAGGTTGTGTATAAAACAAAATATGCCTCAATGAAAGGAGATTGAGACGAAGTCCCATACCTCGGGTCCAACTTGACTCGACTGTTCTTTAATCTCCTGAATAATAAACTTGAGTTAATTTCTACTTGTTTAAGAACCTTTTTAAAGTTCATTATTCCTTTTATATCACTTATTGCCATGTCATGAACACTATGTAATTATTTAAGTTAATAACGGTCGTTTTAACGATCATTGGTACTTGAGTCAAAAATAAACCCTTTATAATTACAAGTTGTTCATGTATCCATTATATCCAGAATTATAATCATGATGTAGATATCATATATGTCATATATAACCAGTACATGCATGCATTTATAATATTACATAATCATTTAGAGGTAATAAATGAAATGCACCGTTCATGGAGACGGTAAGCCGTACGTACGCATGAACGCTACTTTCATTTCTATTTCGTATTTTATAGAATGGAATCATAATTATATAAAGTTATATGATAATTACAGTATAATATCATATTTAATATCATAACTTCATCCTTTATACGTCCCACATATGGTATTAACTAATCAAATCACTTTGAGGGGGCGGTAGTCCGCACTTCCTTAAATGAAGATATCGTGTTTACCCATAATGGAAACCATAAAGGTATGCCCAAAATGAAAAATAAAGAAGATTAAGGAAAACATAAACATATTATATATCATATATAAATATATTGTCATCCTAATGGCCACCTTTGAAGGTGTTAAAAGAATGTTGAACAATCATCGTTTCGGGAGGCAGAAATTCGACATCCACGAAAACAGTATGTTCTTTAACCATTAGATGTAGGTGTGTGTAGGTGTAGCTAGAATACTTCTTATAAAAACATCCTAGTATATTGAAGATACTGGATTTGTTAGAAAATAAATGAATAAAAAGAGTTTAGTGGGTTGGAGATGTAAAATAAAACAAAAGGACTCAAGTGAAGACATTACCTTAAAATCGGGTAACTCCCTTTGGTTTGAGCTCAAAGGCTTCCTTGGGAAGACTTCTGCCCAAATTGATGCTTAAAGTAGTAAGATATGGATGTGGAGAGACAAAATGGGCAGGGGTTTGCCGAGACAAAGGCTTTGGAAGTGTGGGTAAGGAGGTATAGGTGGGGGCCTTTTATAAGAGGAGAGGAGGGGCACTCTTGGAAATTAAAGAAAAGTTACTTTATTTTAAAATTAGTTTCGGATTAAAAAGGTCCAAAATTGATATAATTTGAGGGTAAGGTGATAAGGGTTCTAAATCCACCCATCCAATAGGTTTTGGACATGTGTAGGTCATATATTTTACATTATCTTTTCGTTTTGTTTAAATACTTTATTAATGAGGTAATCGCTGCATCATCATGATGTCATAAATACTTTAATTTATTTAAAGTATAAAAATTATAAAAAAAATACCATGATGTAGGAAATATTTTTATCTTTCCAATGACTATTTATAATAAAAAATATGACTTGTATAACCCCATGTAAAAATTGTTTTAGTAAAACATCTCATGTTTGTGTTATTTTTACTTTAACATTAAATAAAAAGTTATTTATGTCATTTCCCAAACAAAGTGGCTCCATGCGGTCCCCAAGTTGACCCATGGATTTTCCTGGTCGGACATGACACATAAAATGAGGGTAGGAAATGTGTCAAGCTCATCTCATATTATTAAAACATTATTTTTACCTTAAACTACACTAATTACCTCTAATCGCGATTAAGAACTTAAAAGTTACTATTCACCAAAAAATTATTTTAATCTCATTGAACCACATTTTACTTCTTAATGAAAACCATGTATGTCAGATTTTTGAAAATCAATCACAGAAGTGGCAAAGTTTCATTTAAACAAAAAATCAGTTTCTTTAACTACCACTTAGTGGTTTCACTGTTCATCAAAAATTGAAGTTTTTCAGAAAAATTCCAAACCTTCACCCTAAGCTATATTTGATATTCTGAATTAAAAAATGATGTCTATTTTACAAAATTCAAAACATATAAGTTGCATTAATTAATTTAATAATTAATTCCCGCTGTCATGACAAATAGCGTGTTTTTATGAAACAATAAGTATCAAAAGATTGACACTAGTTTAAGTCCAATTTCAAAGTGAAATTGATTCCAATGACCACCATTGGATTAAATGGTAAAAATATATTCTAATTTCACTTTAAAACCAATTCAAAAGATAATATAATCATATAAATAAATTAGATTAAAAAGAGGTTTTCAATTAAAATACAACATTTTTCACTATTCATTAAAAAATGAACTTTATCGGAAAAATACCAAAAATTCACAAAAAGTAAATTTTGATGTCCCAATCATAAAGAATAAGTTTATTTTGACAAACATAGCTTATAAAATTGTCAAAAGATAGATTTAAAAATGGTTTGCCATTAAAAGGCAGTAAAATAATCTTTTAAAAATATTAGTGTATTCCATGCTTAAGATTGGATTTATTTTCATTTTAAGCCTCTAAAACACTATCTAATTCATTAATAGGCATAGATAAAAATATCTATTATTCATTACTTACTTGGGATGTTACAACTCTTCATCCAAACATGATGGTTAGATTTCTCTCCCATATCCATATTTTCACCTATATTCTCCTATGTGGAAACCCAGTACATAGTTACTTTTGATGACTGTTATGTTTCTAACTTTCCTTTTTAATATTAAGTTTTAGTATTCCTTTTTACGTTGTGGGTTTCTATGAAATAAACTTTCTAGTAGTAAACGTTTTAAAACCCTGATGAATTTTGAGGGTGAAATTAATTTTAAGTGGGGTATAATGTAACACCCCGAGGAGCAGCAAATCATTTATTTCCATTTTAAAAAGCCAGTTTATGGGTATTCGGTACCCCAACATAACACCCTGAGATTTTATGAGAAATATTATTTTTTATTTCATTCATGTCTTCTGTTAGACGCTACAATTAGCTTGCGATATACACAGCACCAAGTATAGATTTTGATCAATGTATAAATGAACTATATTTTGATTATGTTATATGCAACACCAAAGGAATCTGGTACTACATGAAACCCTGACTAGGCTTTCACTACACTCAATAGTGAACTTCCTTTATAGTGTGTGTTGTACACAATACTGAGTTTCACTAAACAATGATATATAGTTATAATATTATTATGAACTAGCCGTTATGAATAGTAGTAACAAAATTTTTAATTTTATGACATTATAATTTATATTAAACATTTTATAGGACATGGTATGAGAACAAAATAAATATTTCAGCTAAAATAATTATTTTTCAAAAAAAGCAGATTTGCCGCCTTTTGATGGAGCACCCACATTAAATCTAGTTTTTGACATGTGTATAAGTTAAAATTTTCAAATAAAACTTCTTACTTGGAATCAGGATATAAATATTTAATTTGGATAATTTTTTGAGATTATTCTGATAACCTTAATATATTGAAGAATAGTAAAAATACGCTAAATTTTATTTAAAAACAACTTTCTTCATCGATATAATTTATTTGGTTAAATTATAATATTTAATTGTTTTAAATTATAAATAGAATATATTTTTACCATTTAATATAGTGTAAGTCATTATCATTAATTTTACATTGAATTCATAGGTTAAAACATTTCAATCTTTTGCAACATTTTTACTTTTAAAACTCATTTTCTCAACAATGGGATTAATTTTAAATTAAATTCTACCACTTCAGTGTTTTAAATTTGGAAAAATTGATTCCATATTTGGAATCATTTGGTCCAAATTATGTTAATAGGATACTTTTTATTTTTGGGAATTATAAATAGTGACTATGGTAAATGTTATTTACTACAGTTAAAGGTAAATCGGGTAATTAAGAGTAAAAATAAGATTATAAAATTACCCAAACTCCTGCCAAAATTAAATTGGATGAATAAAAGTTGACCCATATAACCTAAGGGTCGGAATAGATTCATTTAATGGACTTTTAACCATGAAAAGGATGTAATTATTATTAAAACCTAAGAAGGTGACAACATGTCACTCTCTTATATATTATAAGTGTAATAATTTTAATTCAGTGATAAACTTAATAAATCATCAAAAATAAATAGTCACCTGAAATATAATAAAATTATCTACATCATATGTATTTATTTAGAATTTTTAGGGATTAAATAATTATCAGTAATGGTTACACAATAGTGAAGTAGAAATTGTTTATTTAGTGAAAAATCAATAATACATTTTTTATTAAACTAACCCTAAAAGGCACAAACACCTGACCAAAACATATTGGCGGTGTTAATGTAATACATAAGAATCCAATGGTCTAATATTTGACCATTTGGAGTCTTATAAAAGTGATTATGACACTTATAATATTTTCTTTTAAATGATGTTAATGTTTTCACATTCATAATTTAATAAATATAACAATTTTACTATTGTGATTTTAAGATGGTAAATTTGAGTAAAAAATTTTTTATTGAAGATATTAGATTTATATACATCATAGTATTTTATTTTTAATTTTTATGCAAATAATCAGTATATTAAATACTTATAAAAAGATGTTGTAGTAATTATTTTATGAAGAAAAGTATCAAATAAATGATTTTAAAAGTATTAAACTAAATATTATATGAACTAGTTAATGTTCCCCACGAATTTTATACATTAATATGAATTCCTAGGAATCTATTAAATAGTTTTTTTCGAAAATATATTTTGTGTGGATTTTATTTAAATTCAAATAAATGAATAGTGTCATAATTGACACTATTGTTATTTTATAAACATAACATATTATAATTTTTTTTAAAAATCAGAAAAATATTTAAATTTTATAAATTGAAATTTATATGGTCTAAAATTTCATAAAGTATCTAATTATGGAAAATTCACAACACACAAGTAATTATTTATAACAATTTTAAATTTAGAATATAATTACCAGAAATAAAATTAAATAGATTAAATAAGGATAAATCAAGTTTATAAGGTTTAAAATAAATTACCAACATGTGAAAATCTTATTGTATGATGCACTTACAACCATATCTCATCTAATATTCGGTTTTGAGTCATTTTTGGAGGTTTTTATGTGGGGTTTGAGTTTATTATAAATTAATATTTTAGAGGTTTCTAAAAGTGCCCCTCTCTTCTCTTATAAAAGGACACCTCCTCCCTCTCCCCCTCACACCACACTGATCCTTAAATTTTGGCCTACCCCTGCCAATTTCTATTCTCCACTTCCCTAGAAACATACTAGTGGTTTTTCTCTTCTTGAAAGACTACCTTTAGTGCCCTAAGAGGAGGTTTAGAAGAGGCACATCGAAGAAAAGGTAATATCCTTTACCGATTCTTTCAAATTTATTTCTTCTTATACATCCTCTTCTTTATTTGTTTCATTATAAAGTAATAAAATCAGTATCTCTCATATATGGATATTTTATTATAAATATTAAACAACACCATTTCACCTTCTATCCATCCTACGGAAAACGAAATCATCGTGCTTGCGTACGTACAGAATATCGTCTCCACGTCGTGGTGTGATCGGTTTTCCACCACCACCTTACTTGGATGGGTATAATGGTGGAAATAATAAATATATATGATTATTATAACATGATACTTATTTTGAGATATTATATAATCACCTCCAATACCATTCAATAATTATAAGAACGATATCATTGCTCGTGCGTACGTACGGATTACCGTCTCCACGACGCGATGAGATTCATTCTCTATGGTAACCATTCAAGAATGACTATAAAGTATATATAATAAATAATCATGAACAATGTGACAAAATAATTATACTTGATTTATGTTTATGCTATTTACTTACTTCCATTAAATTTAATAATGAAACGAAAACAACGTTCATGCGTACGTACGACCTACCGTCTCTATGAACGGTGTATTTCATTCCATTTATTGATCTATCATATATATTTATATGAGGAATATATATTATATATAAAGCATGTTTTAAATTATTTAATTATGTAAATCAGGTTATATGTAATAAAATCCGGAACAATAAGTCCAAACACGTAAGATGAATGAAACGATTTTACCCAAAACGTTACTTTAACATGGAATTGACAAAAGAACGTGTAATATAAAGTCATAAGTGAATAATATATGATATCATAAATATTTTTATGATTCATTTAAAAGTTAATAATATGTATAAACCCACAATACAGGATTCTCGGACACATACAAAAGAAATTGGACATAAGTTAAGGGAAAATCTCACAATATCATTTTTATCTGAGATTGTTTATACTTTGGTATTTATTGGGGGCATATTTATCATACAAATACATGTTTCCTCAATATGTAATATTATATCTATCATACTAGAATTTTTTAAATCCAATTTTATCTATTGATTAATTTTTTAGTAAAGGCTTTGAAAGGAATCTTTTGTCGTTTTCAGTACGAGATACTTTTTGACTTTTCTGAACAAAGTACGAGAAGAATGTCTTTTTAACTTATTCAGAATGAATGGATTTTTATGATTTCATAGAACATTACTTCCATGAATATTCCTTTACAAGTTTCGATTTTATTATCAATTAACATTTTTTAGTTTAAAATAGTATGACATGTGGAGAAAGGAAAAATGTTTTGAAGTAGAAAGGATATTTTCCTCAAGAATTGAGTTCAAATGTTTTATAAAAAATATATTCCATCTAATATAATTTTGGGATATGATTCTATCCCTATTTTTACATAGATTTGATTATGTTTTGATGGAATTATTTTTATGAATCCCTTTATCTTATATGGATTATGTTATGATGGCATGATGTTTAAGAATACCATTTTTATTACATGGGTTATGCTATGATGTATGATTTATGAAATTATGGAACATATAAGAATGGTTTCATTATGAGATGGGTGGGACCTATATCTCACTCCAATTCATTGGGTAAAGATTTATATCTCATGAGATAGACATGGATGGAATGGTAAGTGAATCTGGTTCAGTAATACAGGGCAGGAAAGGCAAGTAAACCCGGTTCAGTAATGGACATTGTCCACTATGATGGTTTTGGCAGCAATGCCTTGGATACTATTGAAATCAGAACATGTGATTAATGGTTTTACACAATTATATGTTTTATTCCCATGCTATTTTATCATTATTTATTTTATTTTATGATCTATGCCTTAGGTACTTCCAAGATTTATTTCACAACTCATGATTATAATGTCTAAACATTATGTTCATGTTTTTAAGTTCAAACATATATGGTTTGTTCTATTTTCTCCATGCTTACCCTTACTGAGCATTTGAGCTCACCCTTTTTATGTTTACTTTTCCCCAGGATATAAAGAAAGGTTTTAGGTTAGAAAACAAAAGGTAAGGATATTTATGGGAGATGTTGAAGATCTTTCACCATGATTATAATATTATGTTCCGAGTTTCCAAAGATACTAAACTATTATGGTACTTGGGTGTCATTTTTTGTTATGTATTAATTATTCCTCAAAAGTAATGAAATTTCCATGTACGTCAAGCTTTGGGTCTCTACACTTTTCTCTAGCTCAGGAGCATCGGGAATGCCTCTCAGGCCTTACCATAGATCAACTCAGGTGACCGGTTCAGGGTACACCCGGTTTGGTTCGTGAAGGAAATGTGGTCCCATAAATATCACCTTTGATGGGAGACATGATGTTTTGAATGAAATGAATCTTCATCCCATGTTATATTGTATCATTTGTGATCCATGAACCAATAAGAGCAATGGATTACAGACTTGAACTTCCTCCAAGTCTAGATCAACTACAAGATGTATTCCACTTATCTCTCTTGAGAATGTACGTTCTTTATCCCTCATGTATACTAAATTAAAAAGTGTTATAACTAGAGTGTTATCACTCAAATGGGGAGAATAATATTATGATATTGGACTATATGGAAAAATTCTATGCAACAAAAAAACTCTCATTGTCAAAGTACTATAGAAGACCATTTAGTATGGGGAGGCAAAATAGTAACTGGATGTTGCAATAAAATAGATGTACCTTCATGTATTACCAACTAAGAACATGAGCTGAAATTTTTAGGACAACATTTCTAAAAGGGGGAAGAATGTAACAAATGAGTCATTTATATATGAAATTTTACATATGAATAAAAATGTGTCTTATATTTATGAATATAATATAGTATAAAACCTATACAACACATTTAAAACCAATAATACATTATTATATTAAGATATAATATTTAGAATAATTATAAAAGATAATATTGAAAATTAAACCTCTATATAATAAAAGAAGTAAATAAATAAAATAAAAATATTTTCAATTTTTGATATCATGGAATTATCACACTAATTAACAACACTGTAAAAAAGAAACAATATATTAGAAATGTGATGAATATATATATATATATATAATTTAGAGTAATTAAATTGAATGATTATTAAAGGAAATTTTAGATATTTATAATAGGTATAAAACCAATATAATTGTTGTAATAGTAACCTGATTGTGGAAATAGTAAAACTGGCCATTAGAAGTAGTAACTAGGAAATAAGAATAGTAACATGACTACTAGAATTAAAAAATGCATGTAGATAATATTTAGTATAATTAAATAAATTATGTATTATATTCCCAAAAAATAAATATAGAAATCAGAAAATCACAAGTATAATTGAATTATTTGAGAATTTTTATTTTAATTATTTGTATAAAATCTATAATATTTATTTTAAAAACTAAAATTACTGATGTAATAATTTTTTTTACAAGTTGAATTTAAAATTTCGAATCTAATCATTAAGACTAAGGGTAAATTTTGGTTAGTTTTATAAGAAATTTTAATATTAATGTGAATAGTAAAAATATAGTTTTTACATAAACGTTTTTTTTAATTTCATTAATATATATGGAATAATGAACTAATAAATTATAGAATGGGTGTCTCTACAAAATAATATTTAATAATATACACATTACTTTAAAAAAAATTGAAAATATAAACCTAAAATATCCATTTGAAAAATCGAAAATTATAAATTATATATATATAAATATTTTTATCAGATTTTCATCAATAATTTTATATGAACTAATAAATTCAATGTATAAATGATTTTAAAGTTAGAAAACATTATAAGTTTTATCAAATATTATTAATAATTTAAAAAATACCACTTTTGAATATTTTTATTTTGAAATAATAATTTATTCACTCTTCTAACCCCAAATTTCCTCTATCATCATGTATAAATACCCTATCACAATTCCCTAGGGAAATATAATCCCATAATCTTATGAAAACCCATGAAATACCAAATAAAATCATATTCTATCTTTTTATAACCTTAGACATGTTTCGGTCACATACAACACAAATCCCATAAAGCTCTAGTCTCATAGAAAAGGAGTATGCCTCAATGAAGTGGTTAACATATAATCAACTTGTATCAATTTTTTCATTTCTACATTTCTAATATGTTATATTTTACCCTAATATACTATTCAATTAATATGAATGTTAATTATTATTTTTATTATGATATGGTATAATTATTTTCATTCAGTTAAAGTACATATACTCTCTCCCCCTATTTGACATGTCCGATTAATATTCGATTTCATCCAACTTTGATCAAGTTGTCAGTAATATACATATTAACAAATTTTCAAATGGTTAGTGTAAACTATATATTATATTTATATATTTATTTTAACGTATTCTAGTATTATGAATTTAATTTATAAAAAAATATATTTTAATAAATAAAAATGGAGAAATTGAAATGAAAACAGGATAATTCAATGAAAAATTACCATAATACCATTATATATTTAAATAAAAGAATAAAAATTGATATTTAATATTTATAATTTATTATAAATTAACTATATTAATAAAAATACATCTTCCATAGTGTTTAATAAACTTATGTTTATTAAACCCAACCATTCGTTTGGGTTTATATTCTATTATCTGAGATATTATCAATGATTATTAGAAAAAATATTCTATTTTTATTTAAATTTTAATTTATTGTTGTTATTCTTGGAATATGTATGTTTCTACCCTGTTGAAATTCATTCTTATAAACCTTCGTTATTTTTTATCAAGTCATTTTTTCTAAATCTCTGAATGATTCTTCTTATTTTTATTATTAATCTATATAAGAAATAACATACCATTATATTACTCTATATTAGGGATTTGAAATTTAGTATGTAATATCAGTTTCTAAAATCATACAATAACATCCTCGAAGTCTCTAGCTAAAAAGGTATTTACAGGGTAGGAAAGTTGAACTACCACTTTAGATAACATGAGATCCCCAAAATGAAAATAAGAAAAGATAGAATAATTTTTAACATAAATGGAATATCTAATATCATATAATACTTCTATGATTTAAATTTATCCAATGGTTTATAGAATGGATAAATATGTAGGATCTTTGAATTTCATGTGAAGTTGATGTGTGATTATGGACGACACATTTCTCCCTAGGATAGCTCTTCCATTTTCTTTAATATTTATTTTCATCAACCATAATTTATTATGAAACGTATAATTCTTTTGAATTTATTTACGATATTCTAGTATTAGAATATTTATTTTTTCATTTTTCTATTTATATATAAATAATTTTTAAATTTCATCTTCATGATCCATCATAAATTGAGTCATCCATGATGGAAAGAGTAATAGAAATTTGTTTTATCTTTCAATGGTTTCTAATGTTGAGTAAAAGGTTCCCCCTCATTAATTATGGAATTATATACATCTTTTTCATTTATTTCATTTATTTCATTTGTATATTCCAATTTCTATTTTGGGTTGGGTGAAATTTTTTACCACTCCTAGTAGATACTAAATTCAGACTTCTTTTTAGATTTTATAGTGTTTGAGCAGAATATTTCCCAATGTTCTTAGACATAATTTAAACTAGAATTATTAATTGGCTATTTAATTCTTTCATTTAATTTTTATATTCCTTTTGGCTTTGACCTACCTAGTAAATATTTTTTATAACTATCATATTCTAGATGATTTTTTTATTTGTTTAATGTGAGGTAGTTGGTAATTCTCTAGATATTTTTCTTTAAATTATTTTTGGAACAATATTAGTTTATGAATATATTTAGAAAAGGTGTCCTAGCATCAATATTTTTTTTCAAATCTATATTATACTTGTTTATTATATCTCTATCATTTATGTAGATAATAGAAAGGTATTTAATGATAGGTTGGAACAAAAAATTTAGTTTCTTTTACTTTAACACTCATTAACGACATGATTAGGTGAAGGATGATGATTTATACCCTAGAAGGGCTTAGTTTATTATTAAATTTGATAATATCCATTTTTTTTAACAAAGGTTAAATTTAAAATAATTTATATTAAAATATAAGTGA
This sequence comes from Viscum album, assembly GCA_963277665.1. NCBI lineage: Eukaryota > Viridiplantae > Streptophyta > Magnoliopsida > Santalales > Viscaceae > Viscum > Viscum album. The sequence continues at coordinate 759,761,414 of OY728139.1, read as the reverse complement.
TTCATTAGACATTACCTCAGGGGCTCCTCCAGTGGAAGTACCATTTTTTCAAATTGTTATGAGTTCTACAGAATCTTTTCTATCAAAAACTTTTCTTCTACTTGTGCATTTAAATTAAATAATTATTTAGAAGATGAATACAAAAATTTTCTTTCTATTTCTATCATTGATTGGTAAAATTACATTAGGAAGTGATGTTCCTTTATGGATTGATATATATATCATAAAAAAATCATGAATCACTCCTAGTATTCATAGAGTATATATCCTTTGGATTGTCTAATTTCATAGATTTTACTTCTCATGAATTCACTCAATAATATTGGGAGGAGTAATTGAGGGAAATTATTATGATGCTCATCCTAGATGGTTAATTACACTCATTTGAGGTCTCAAAGTTATAACTTGGCAACTCATTCAGTAGTGAAGGGGGATACTCTTCACTTTAATTTCTCCCCTGACACTATACTTGGCTTGAATGTGTCACACACAATTGAAATATTCTTCACAAGCATGTTTGGATATCCACATGTAAAATGATATAACTTTTGGAAAATCTGTATTACTGATTTTTTCAGCTCAAATTCATTTTGAAAAGAAATGAAAATAATCACATGGTTTTTATTCGAAGTGTGGGATGCACATGGGTTTATTTCAGTATGGGTAGGGTTTATTTACATGGTTTTTAAATTCCCTATAAATACCTAGAGTTTTACTTCAGTATATAAGTTCTATATTCTCAAAATAAGTTTATATATTAACAAGTTTCTTTAGTTCTAAAACTCTAGTTTTCAAGGTCCTATCTATATTTGGATCAATAAGGAACAATTATCCAGTGTGACATATGGTCAATCAAGTCTATGTATATTTTTAGGTTTTAATAATTAAAACCAATTCTCAAATAATTCCACAATTTTAATAAAAATAATTTTATACTTCGCTTTACCTCTAGGTGATACAAATAAATTTTAATCCAAGTAATTGAGGTAATGTATACACTCATATTATATCAATATAAGGATTCAATTTTAGTTACATGGAGTTAATACTTGATAGGGAGGTTTTTTTTGAGTACTTGTTGTTTGTAGTAAAAGAAAATATCATATTATGTGGATCTATCAAGATAATGATTAGTTATTGATAAAAGGTTAAAAATTCCATTGTAATGTTATCATAGTCCCTAATGATGAATTCTTCTACTACTATTTATTAATGTAAGACCATAATAATTTTTCTCACACCACTAGTTTCTAGCCATTATCAGATACAATTAATATTTTTCACAATAAAATAAAAATACATCTTACATGAATTAGATTTCGATCGGCAAATCTAATTGAAGGCTCAATTTTAGTTACTTTGGTATACTATATTTGGGATATTGAGATATAGAGATACTGAGAATATACACTGATGTTGTTAATATTTTCATGTCTTATTATATACTCCCTTTACTGAATTTATATGAAATGTGCATAATTTGTGTGAAATATTAATGTTTTAATACTAAGTATAATTTTTGAGCATTTTTAGAAGTAGTCCAATTGAGTCAGTTTACTATTTTATTTATAACTCTCACCCTGATGATCCAAATTCTTGGATTCTTTTTTTTAGGATTCCTAGTTTAATATAAAACATTTCATTAGAAGAAACCATGAGAAAATTCTGCCATTTGAAGGGTCATATGGACCACACAAGAAGGCCCAATGATTCTGTGAACAAACTGGACCATCCTTGAAGATTGATTTACTGGGATCAATCCAGAAATCCAAATTTCATAATTATCCACCATAGTTCTGGGGACAATGTAAGGAGTCTTGGATAAAAATTTCAAGGCCCAAATCCAAACACAATGGGACCAACATATGCCTTGAAGTCCAGCCCACCATTCTGGCTGAGAAATAACATCAGTACAGTATTCATGACATATCTCAGGATGTAATCATCCAATCAAGATGAGAATTTGCAGTGTGAAATAGTAGATATAGGGGGTCAATGTTTTTGAAGAAATAATTCAGTTTTGAAGGCATCTTTCTATTCAAAAGCCCTTTCACATTTTGAACTTCAAAAAGACTGGATTGAAATGGACAGATTATAATTGTTTAATAAACCAGCCATACCATTAGTTAAATAGGTCCAAATGACTCCAAATTTTGAGAGTAGCCGGAAAACGTTATTATAGACATCTTTCAAGAATGGGATTTTTTGAGATTCAGCTGTTTGAATAGCCAACATGGCGATGCAAGTGGAGGGAAAGATTGGGAATGCAAACAGTCCACTCCTTGGGATATAAATACTCTCCCCTTTTCTCCTTGAGAGGGGTTGGAATTTAAGAAGAGAGGAGAACATATTTTAATGACCAAATCCTTTCCAATGGTCTTGGAGGACCTTCCATACTCATGTTTTTACTTGAGAGACCTTTCCTTCTCTCTTTGTTTTCACTTACTTTCGTGTTCTTCTTTCTTTTATCTTGTTAGTCTCTTTATTTGTAATTATGTTTTAATGCAAGTTACTTATTCAATATCTCTTATTCTCATACAACTTATGTAGTTTCATATTAATTTTCTTAAAATAGTTTAAATTCAGTTGAATCCCCTTCCCTTCTATTGCATCCCGATTCAATCGAAAAATCTGTTTTTAATTATCATCATTGTTCGTGTGTGTGTGTTCAATGTACCACTCTTTTCTAATCCCTTTCTTTTTCTTCTATTCTTAATTTATCATAAAAATTATTATAACCAGACTATTAAACACCCAAATGGATGAGTAAATATCCAATTGGGGTGAGTTATAATTTAGGTATGTTAAGTTATTGAGATCTTTTTCTCGATGAATATTCTTTGAATTAACATTGTGTATGTTGGACTTAACATGTCATGGATTAATGACTTGTTTTTTATAACATGTGGTTTCCATGGATTATTGGAACCATAAATACAACACCATCAATAATATATGATTGAGATTAGAACCTTAAGCTAAGATAAGTCTTGGATTAAAGCCTTAACACTTAGGAATTCTAATCAACATCATCCTGTGACATGGGTGTTAATTTAGTGCAATATAAAGCAAAACTCAAGGATATCACAAGCTTAACTACCTAATGATATAATCACCCCAATCTTTATCAATTTGTAAAATCAATTATATTCAATCAATAATTTAAATTATGCTCTACAAACAAACCCCCTAATCAAAATATAATCAACTAAAAACCAATGACTATTACAAAGTATCATCGCCGATGATTCGACCCGATTGCCGCTATACACATTAGCAAAGCACCAGAACTTTGACCGGTCGATAGGCGAAAATAAGCCGTGCAGTTCAAATGGAGTTGTTTCTAGGGATGGTGCATTATGTGGTCATTAGTTTATGGTTATTGTAAAAAAACAAAATTTAAAAAAAACTGAAAAAAAAACACATTGAAAAACCCATCTTCTCATAAAAATCATAAACGGAAAAAATACAAAAAAAAAACCCATCTTCCTCTTTCATCCCAAATCTCTCTAAATTCCCCATAGCCTTCCAAACAATCTCTTGGATTTGTTTGACCCTGAAATTGAGAGAACACTTCTCCAAATTAGGAGGAACATAAGAGATAACCAAATAATTCAAGAACCAATCCTTGTCCAACCATTTGAATTAGATATGGCCAATCCTAGGGAAAAAACCCTTAAAGAACTTTCTACCCTTGATATTAATTACCAACCTCTTGGTATTCAATATCCAAACATAGAAGATGACTTTGAACTCAAATCAGGTTTGATTCATCTTCTTCCTCATTTCCACGGGCTAGCTGGTGAGGATCCACATCTCTACCTTAAAGAGTTCCAAGTAGTGCGCTCTACCATGAAGCCTCAAGGGGTTATTTAGGAACAAATCAAACTCATAGAATTCCATTTCTCCCTATATAACTACGAAAATTCAAGGCTCTAATACCTTTCTCCTGGTTCCATAACCACATGGAACGACATGAAGCGACTCTTCTTAGAGAAATTCTTTCCAACTTCTCATGCTGCTTCTATCCGAAAGGAAATAAGTGGTATCTATCAGTTCACAACTGAATCACTCCATGAGTACTGGGAGAGATTCAACAATATTATGGAAACCTTCCATACCACCAAATTACTGACCAACTCTTGATTAAATACTTCTACGAGGGGTTATTGGCTATGGAGATAACTCTCATTGATGCTGCAAGTGGCGGTGCTCTTGTTGATAAAACTCCTGCAGCTGTAAGAGATCTCATAAGTAACATGGCTGAAAACACACAACAATTCCATACTTGAGCAGATTCTCAAGTCAAACAAGCCCAAGATAATAAATCAATTGATCTGAACAAGATGACCAAATGGATGAGTGAACTTACAGGTCTTGTGCGATAACTAGTTGTGGCTACCAAATCTCCAACCTCATCTTCTCCACAATCAATGTTTCATGGACCTGTCAAAAACTGTGGAATCTGCAACTCTCCATCTCATCCAACTGACACATGTCCACAACTTCAAGAGGATCAATCTGATTCATCTGGGCCAATGGAGCTCAATGTAGTATATGCTCAGCGGAACACCAATCCTCAACTATCAGGTCAGTTTTTTAGAAACATCAATCAACCTCACTCTGAGCCCTTCTCTTCTTCCTATAACCAAGGCCTTAGGTATGATAATCCAATATCTCATCCCCCTCAATTCCCTCCTCCAAACCCAAAACAGTTTCAATATGGTCAAGGTATTGGTATCTTCCAACAAACTTATCCTTTTCTTCCTCAACAACAAAAGAAAAATCCTCCTCCGCGATTCCAATATCCTAGTGAGCCTTCCCAATTCCAAAACCAATACAATAGCTTTCCCAAGAACCAAAATCAAGGTAATCCCTATTCAGGACAAGCCTCTTTTTCTAAGAAACCATGGGAAAGTGTAGTGGAAGATCTTTCCTCCTTCACCCGTTCTAGCCTCAAGAACATTGAAACCCAAATTGCTCAACTTGGATCCCACCTTAGTCAGCAACAGCCATCCAATTATTCCCAACTTCCCACTCAACCATTAACCAGCCCCAAGGGTAATGTAAGTGCAATTGCACTAGATCAGGAAAGAAAATTTCTATGCCTCAAGATAAGTCTTCCAACCCTCCTTTGAATGTTGACCTAGAAAATGAAAAGAAAATGGAAATTAAAAAGGAATCTGAATCCATTCCATCACCTCCTTCCATTCCACTTAAAAATACAATTCCTTTTCCTCAAGCTGTTTCTAATCCAAATAAGTCCTTTGAACCTCATCCTAAAATGATCGACATGTTTAGACGTGTCGATGTCAACATTCCCCTCTTAGATGCCATAAAACAAAATACTAAGTATGTCAAGTTTCTCAAGTAATTGTGCACCCACAAGAGTCAACTTAGGACCTTTGAAAATGTTTCCACCCAGCAGTCTATTCCCATAAAGTGCAAAGATCCAGGTACCTTTACGGTTACATGCCAAATTTGAAGTTCCCACTTTGATGATTCACTCATAGACCTAGGATCCTCAATTAATGTCATGCCAAAATACATATTCTCCAACCTTGGTCTAGGTCCCATACATCCAACAGGTGTTGTCTTTCAGCTAGCCAATCGAATCACATGCAGTCCTGAGGGAATAATTGAGTATGTCCTTGTCCGAGTCAATGATCTTATGTTCCCTACTGATTTCTATGTCCTTGACATGGATTTTGAGACAAACCATTCTCAATCTCCACTAATTCTAGGAAGACCATTCCTCATTACTGCGAGAACCAAGATTGATGTCCATGCTGGCATCTTATCCATGGAATTTGGTGATAAATGGTCAAGTTCAATATTTTCCAAGCCATGCGCTACCCATCTGAGGATCACTCTACATTCTCAATCCATGCATTTGAGGACACTTATAAGTGTCAATTGAACCCCAATCCACCATGTTCTTCATCTTCTAATGACAACGGATCTTGTGAAATCTGCACCATGATTAAAAAAGTCATAAATGGAGAAGTTGATGTTGACATTACAAATGCAAACTCCATTTATCTAAAGGATCTTGAAAACTCTTTGGAATCTCATATCACCTCTGAACTCCAATGCTCCAACATGGATGGTAATGAGGAAAATAAACTAGAATGCTCATTTTTTGATTCAAATCAATTTATCCAAAATTCAACATTTCTTATCCATGATTCTGAAAATTCTATTATATGTGAGGTGAACCCTAAAAAAATGGGTTTATCTTGTCCCAATGAGAGTGAAGGTTGTGTTATTTGTTCTATAATTAATAAAGTGATCACTGGTGAGGTTTAAATTGACAATTATTTCGCGAAAAACATTGAAATAAATGATACTGAAAATTGTATTCAGTCTTATGACTCCACTGATCCTCATTACTCTAAATCAGTAAGTGATGAAATAAATGAGTGAAAATCAATTGGGATCTCATACTTTGATTTCTTGTTATCTGAATCTTACATAAATGAACCATAAGAATTGAGACATCTTCTTGAATTTCAAAGAATAGATAATCATCACTTTGTGGATAAAATCATTCCTCATATTGAAGACCAAAGGGAGGATAGTCATATTCCTTTTCCAACCCCATTGAATTGCATGCGAAACAAGGAAGGGATGAAATTATCCAATGAATCATCGAGCCTCCCAATGGAAATTTTTTCCTATAAGCACACTAGATTTGAGAAGATATAATGGCCACTATTAGACTATGGGGAGTCCACTACAACTGTCTAGCTGTAGACAAATAAATGCATCGCTTCTTGGGAGGCAACCCATGTTTTCTTTTATTTTTGTAAAATTTCAATTTCTTTTTAGTTTTTCTTTATATGAATAATGATTTTTCTTTTTCAGAGGACACACAATCATGGATCATCATCGACTTCCACTGGATCCCCAACTTCTCCAGTTGACCAACCACTAGATGGAGATGGCGACCCACCAAATCCAAACCAGGGGCACCTCTTTCCCTTTAACTCTCTCTCTCTCTTCATCCCTCTACCTCTTTCTTCTTATTCCTCTCTCTTTCATTTTTTACCACTTTCTTCATCAAAACCTTTATTTTTCACTTTCTCTTTTGTGTCGGTGTATCTTTATTAAAAAATTAAAAAAAAACCTAAAAAAAATAATCATAACAAAAAATATATATATACAAAAAAATCAAGAGTCATGATTACTCACCTTCCAATTTTCATATTTTATCCAACTATTTTGGGTATTCAAAAGACATGTTTTCATCTCAATTTTTTTTATTTTCATCATAACATTGGATAAATAATTTTTTTTCAAAATTAACAAATTTTGAATGCTCAATTTTTGATTTGGAAAATGATTTTCCCAAACCATGAGGAACAACATTTTCATTCATGCCAAGGCCACATATGGCCATCTTTTCAAAATGTGTGTTTTCACCCCCATTTTTGAGTCTTGATTTTGTGGACCATCGAGCTGAATTTCCTACTTTAGTGTGCATTAATATGATAGAGTCATTTTATGAACCACATGAGAATCACAATAGCCAAATAGCCTCCCATTTCCCATACATTAATCCTCCTTTTAAAAGCCCCTTCGAGCATATAAAAACCTTTACATTGATAGCCACATTACAAGCCCAATACCTTTTCCCACCCAATATCAAAATGGATTTTCATTGCATATTTTTTTTAAATTTAAGTGTGGGGGGATGGATTTCATTGTTTGGGTACCCTATTATTGATTTTCAACAAGTTATCATCTGCTTGAGGGCAAGAATCAATTTCAGTGTGGGGGAGAGGTTTTCATTTAGTGTGTTTTGGGGGATGTAATGTACATCCATTTATGTAATTTTGTAAATGTTATTGACAAGTGTTCAAAAAATGATGAATAAAAAAATCAAAAAAAATTGAAAAAAATGGGTTGTCTCTTGGGTAGGTCAAAAATCACTCTACCTCAACCTTTGATCTTGTTATAAATATTACAATTAGTGTCATGAAGAGATCAAACATTGGTTTGGATATGAGTGTGAGATCTGTTTCCAGGTCAACTTTCAAAAAAAAACAAAGAAAAAAAGGAACACTTGCATTATATTCTTATGTCATTATGAGAAGTTTTGTTGTTTGTAAATATTTCATATTCTCATTACCTTCATATTTTCTTCCTCTACTATTTCTTTCTTCACAAAATCATTCCCTTGTAAATATGTGTTTTTATTTCTTTCCATGTTTTATTTCAAAAAAAATGTGCATTGCTTTTTCTATGTTGGTGTTTTACCCCCTTTTTTCTATATTTTGGATGTCATCTTCCTACCATCCCATAGACATAGAAAAACCCCTTAAAAATTACTCTTGATTCTTGTGCAATTTGGATAGGTATTATAATCCGAGAGCTCTTTTCAAAATCTAATATTTTTTCTTTTGGTTGGTGAAAGAGTGAACCTCCAAAATTGAATTTTATCATCTCGAGAGGAATGAGTTTTGAGTGTCCACATTTTACATTTCTAAATATGAGCATGAAAAAATGAATTAGTTTTGGAACATTGTTTCTATAACAACTTGTGGTGGAATTCAAAATTTATGAGTGAAATAGTCTAAACCTCCCCTGATTGAAGAAAAAAAAAATTAATTTTTGTTGGTGAGTGAAAATGATTTTGTTATGTTTTTTATATTTGTTGCACATGAGGACATGCACAAAACTAAGTGTGGGGGAGTTGATTTTGTTAATATTTTCATGTCGTATTATATACTCCCTTTATAGAATTTCTATGAAATGTGCATAATTTGTGTGAAATATTAATGTTTTAATACTAACTATAATTTTAGAGCATTTTTAGAAGTAGTCCAATTGAGTCAGTTTACTATTTTATTTATAACTCTCACCCTGATGATCTAAATTGTTTGGTTCTTCCTTTTTAGTATTATTATTTAAATATAAAAAATTTCATTAGAAGGGATCATGAGACAATTTATCCATTTGAAGGGTCATATGGACCACACAAGAAGGCCCAATGAATCTATGAACAAACTAGACCAGACATTAAGATTGATTTACAAGGCTCAATCAAGGAGTCCAAATTACATTATTCTCCACCATTGTTTGGGGTAAAATGTAAGGAGTATTGGATAAAATTTTCAAGGCCCAAATCCAAACACAATGGGCCCAACCTATGCCTTGAAGTCCAGCCCACCATTCTGGTCGATAAATAAAATCAGTACAGTATTTATGACATATCGCTTGATGTAAGCTTCCAATCAAGCTGATATTTTTCAGTGTGAAATAGGAGATATATGTGGCAGACGTTTTTGAATAAATAATTAAGTTTTAAGGCATATTCCTATTAAAAATCCTTTCACATTTTGTACTTAAAAAAGACTATATTGAAATGGACAGATTAAAATTGTTTAATCAACAGGCCATAACTTTGGTTACATAGGTCCAAATGACTCAAACGTTTGAGAGTAGTCATCCAAATTTATTATCTACAACTTTCAATAAGTGGATTTCTCGATCTTCGGCTTTCATAATAGCCAACTTGGCGATGCAAGGGGAGGGACAGATTGGGAATGAAAACAGTCTACTCCTTGGGCTATAACTACTCTCCCCTTCTCTCTTTGAGAGGGGTTGGCATTTAAAAAGAGAATAGAACATATTGGAATGAAGAAATAATTTAAAAAGGCTTGGTAGGACCTATCATACTCATGTTTTCACTTGAGAGACCTTTCCTGCTCTCTTTGTTTTCACTTACTTTCGTGTTCTTCATTTTTGTAATCTTGTAAGTCTCTTTCTTTGTAATTTTGTTTTAATGCAAGTTACTTCTTCAATATCTCATATTCTCATACACCTTCATTAGTTTCATATTAATGTTCTTAAAATAGTTTAAATTCATTTGAATCCCCTTACCTTCTTTTACTTCCACATTCAATCGAAAATCAGTTTTTAATTATCATCATTGTTCGTGTGTGTGTGTTCGATGTACCACTATTTTCTAATCCATTTATTTTTCTTATATTATTAATTTATCATCATAATTATTATAACCAGACTATTAAACACCAAAATGGCTGAGTAAATATCTCATTGGGATGAGTTATAATTTAGGTATGTTAAGTGATTGAGAGCTTTTTCTCGATGAATATTCTTTGAATTAACATTGTGTATGTTGGACTTAACATGTCATGGATTAATGACTTTTTTGTCTAACATGTGGTTTCCATGGATTATTGGAATAATAAATACACCAGCATAAATAAGCTCTGATTGAGATTAGAACCTTAATTGAAGTTAAGGCTTGGATTAAAGCCTAACACTTAGGAATTCTAATCAACATCATCTTGTGACATGGGTGTTAATTTAATGCAATATATATCAAAGCTCAAGGATATCACAAGCTTAACTACCTAATGATGAACTCACCCCAATCTTTATCAATTTTTTAAATCAATTATAGTAAATAAATCATTTCAATTAAGCTCTGAAAACAAACCACCTAATCAAAATACAATCAACTAAAAACAAACAACTATTACAAAGTATCATCGCCGAAGATTCGACCCGAGTGCTGCTGTACACATTAGCAGAGCACCGAAACTTTTACTGGTCGATAGGCGACAATTGGCCGTGAGTTTCATGCACCTATTTTACATGAATATTCTAGTAATCACTAACACTTCACCATTTAGTCACTCATGTTTAATCGTATACAATATTAACTTATTGGAGGGAGAGAATGAATCAAAAAATAAAAGAATAACAAAATTTATAAAATACAGTTTACCTATGATTGAATTAAACTGCATGAAGAAATTGTTTGATTGTGATAACCAACTGTATTTGAATTAGAAAATTAATTATAACTCAAGAATATAAATGTTTCTCCCACACTAGTTCAATCACTGATGAGGGTTTTATCTGTAACTAACCAATGTTTTATCAATGAAATTACCTTCTTATAATTATTCCTCGTAATATTATAACAATTGGAAGCCCAATGAAATACCATAACAATAAATAATATTTGACCATTAGACATAAATTTTCCACTTATATTTTTTGAATTTTAAAAATATGACATACACATTTGTGATCAGTATGATGTTTGGAGATAGATAGGAAAAACTTATTTTTTTGTGAATAATAACCTACCCTTATGAATAGAAACCCACCCTTATGAATTTTATTATGAATCTTATTACTATTAAATAGTTCAAAATAAAATTAACCTCAACCAAGAATGATTAAATAAAATTTAGGCATCTTAAAAGTGACAATTTGACCATAGTAAATGTATTGGTAGTTTCTGTAAGTAAAAAATAATTAATTATAATTAATGAATTAATTTAAAAAAATTAATTTCCTAAAATCTGTTCATAAATTAATAATTTTATGTCTTATGGTTTTAAGATAACTTAATAAGTCCTTATTTATTTTTGAAAGCATTATAAAATCAGTTTTTATTATAAAAACTGTACTTTTCAATGTAAATTATGATTTTAATTAAAAATTAAATTAATCATAATTATAAAATTATTTTTAAAAATGGATTTCCTTTTTCTATTATACACATTGAAATATGGTCAGGTTTTGTTTTTGGGATTTTTTTCCGGAAATACAAGAATTTTTTATGAATAATATAATGCATTAATTTACCATATAAATACATTATTAATTAAATCCACTATTTCAGACATCAAAAGTGATGAAATCACCAAAATATCTAACTCACATGCCATATTTACTATTCTTGGTCATATAATCATCATTATTTCTTATCTTGGTGTAAATTAATTAACTAATGATTAACATATTAAGAAAATCCCCTCTCCTCTCCACTATAAATACCTCCCCTCACACCCTAATTACATCTCACCTCTAATGCTTCAAGCCTTTCCTAAACTCTACCCAAATATCATCCCTATCACCTCCCCCAGGACCAAGAGATCTTATCCTCATCAAAATACCCATCCTAGGTTAATTAAATAGGATCTCAAGTGGAGGATTCAAGAGGTAATTCCACTCTCTCTTTTCATTCAATTTCATTTCAAATGTCATTTCTTTTCATCTATTTTCTGCATCTTTTCTTATAAACATTTCATTATAACACTAGTATTATTGATATAATGTTAATATATCATGTAAATGGAATATTATTTATTATACTCCTCCCTCACACTGTTGGTCAAAAAAAATAAATTGTTGCCCGTGAAGTGTTAATTTAACTACATCATGGGTGATGCAATTCCATTTTCCTTAAAATCCTTCAAGGATGTAAATAAAACCATAAAATTTTTGAAAAAATATTTTTATGTGTATTTTATATTACCTTTTATGTTCTAGTACTAAATTATTTACATTTAACTTTGTGATAAAATAAATCATGTTCGTCGTGATCGAAAAACCACCCAAATTAACCGAAAATGAACATCATTTAATTTTAACTAATGATTCATTAACATGGTATATAAAATAATTCATTTTAAGATCATTTAAACTCCTAGAATATAATTAATAATATTTAATATCCATTCTGGATGTTTATCCTTATTCTACATGAACTTCCATTCATGAATACAAGTGAAGCGTTCAAGAAAACCATAAAAAACATACTTTCCCAAACGATGGATTTAAAACCTATAACTAATCCAAAGGCCCATTAAATAACTTAATGAAAACATAATTAAACATATCAATGTAAAAAAAGTTTTGGAATTTTAAATTAATAAATCTAATGTGATTATACAAGAACTTAATGTGAGGAAAGTTTTCAGATACAAGGTAAGGGGAAATTCTCGAACCCAATTTTCATTCTTCGTTTTCTCCCTCTTTTATTCCATGTTCGGTATTGGTGCTCCATAAAAATAATTTTTTCATAATTATATTACCTTTTATGGGATATAAATGTTCTTCAATTTATTTTATGTAAATTCTAGTTTTGTCCAAAAGAACTCTTCTTTCAAAAACACATCTTTTACTTCTCACTCAAGGTAGATGGTTCTTGTATCAGGTATGTCGTTCCCTATTTCTTTTGGGAACCCAAATTTTATGAATGTGTTATTATGAGATGAAACCCATTTCTTTCCATGGTTTATTTATGTTTATTATTGATATATGTTCTGTGTGGCATGCATGATAATGAAAATGTTATGAAGTGACGGGTGCACTTGGAATTATATAGCACAATATGAATGTATGCATGTGATTTGTGCGCCTAGAATTACACAGACCTCCAATGCATTAGGTAAAGGGAAGAAAGTCATGAGTTAAATTAATATGATTATGTGAACATGATTCTATATTTTTTCACAACTATGTGTGGTATATGACCACTAAGACATAATTTTTCATTTTTGTGCATTGCCACATTTCATGTATTTTATTAATGTTTCCTTTCATGATTATGATAATTATGTTATGATTATACTCACCCCATGCAATATTTCTCTTATATATCCTTTTACTAGTATTTTTTGTCACCCATTTTTATGTATATACTCAGGTGACTACATGTTCTATGGAGAATAAAACTACCAATAAGAATCTAGGGAATAAGGAATTAAATTAATGTTTATATTTTATGTTGTAAATTTTATTTTTGGTTCTACTTTTTTGAAGACAATAAACCTTTGGATCCTCATGGTGTAATACTATTATGCTCCTTTTCTTTATAATGATGTAATATTAAAATAAGCAATGTTTGGTTTGCAATAGTTGGTTTTAGAGTCAAGGATTAGTTAATTTGGGAATTGGGATTTGTGAACCCTAGAGAAAACCTATAGTATGACACTAAGTAAAAATATGCACACAAGATTATTTACATAGGGATCCCATATGTTTTTATTTTAGGTTATACTATAAAAATAAATAATTTATTCATGAAATGTTGACTTATGTTTTGTTCTAACCTATTTTATTTTATAAAATGGTGGGAACCAGGACAAACTAGGCCAACAACCTGTGCGAGGGCCAATGCACCGATTGCCCGAACCACATCCCCAATGATTTGGGAGGTGGAGTAAAAAACTTCATGGAGATACTTACCCAACTATCTTTGGTTATGAACAATAACTAGAATAATGGGGAACATCCTCCTTCACCCAGGAGGGAGAAACTGGCTGTCGAGTGTTTTATGTAGCAACAACCACCGACATTTAATGGATATTCCAATCCACTTGTTGAGGAATAGTGCATCAACTCCATGGAGAATATATTTTCTGTACATCACTGTTATGTGATGGGGAAGGTCAAACTAGACGTTTATCATCTTGATGGAGAGTCTGATCAATGGTGGGATTTGATTAAGAACACCAACCATGTGGTGAAAATGAAGAGATTGAATGGTAAGACTATAAGATCTTGTTTCTTAACAAGTATTTACCAAGAAATATTCATACGAAGATAGAGATTGAATTCATAGAGCTCAATTAAAAGGAAATAGAAACATTCACGACCTATGAAGAAAATGTCACAAGGATTTCCAGCAATGCTTTGGGTTTTGTTATCAATAATGATAGAAAAGTTGATAAAATCATTAGTGGGTTATAATCGCAAATTCTAAAGGCTCTTTAAATTAGAGACTTTGGGAGTTATGAATAATTTCTTCGATGTGCCCTCAAAGTGGATATGGAGTTTGGAGAATGGTCCCATGGTTGTGGTGATAAGAAACAGAATATTGAATTTTAGGCTGGAGGAACTAATGATAAATTTGGGAAGAAAACTCAACGACCCACATGCTGGAAATGTGGGAAGTTACATCATGGGAACTGCCTCAAAGGGATGTGGAAAAGATTCATGTTTGGGAAAGGAGGAAACCATGTCAAGATTGTCAAAAATACATGAGATGGATGGAGAATTAAGTAGAAGAAAGTGGACCACCACCCATGGTTCAATGAAACAGTTGTTGGAAGAAAATGAAATATGCAAACCAGGGCACTAAACCTTGAGTCCTTAAGGGTAATCAGCGTCAGCGGCCACCAAATACAAAGGTACAAGGGAAGGATTATTCCATAACTACTATGTAAGTGCAGCAAGATATTGAATCTGTACAAGGTACACTTTATATTCACTCATGAATGGAAAAATTATTATTTGATTAAGGTTCTATGAATTCCGTTATATCTTTAAAATTTTATAGAACTATAGAATTGAATCCCTAAAACCATGAAGTATAGATATCTATAAATATACTAAGTGGTGAAATAATTTCAACCCAAGAGTTTGACCCTTCTCTTATTGGAGTATGTGGTAAGATTCTTCCTGAGAATATCATAGTACTTCCCTTGGTGTAATTTGACGTTATAATGGGAATAGATTGTCTCTTGTTATATAGAGTACATATAAACTATCGAGAAAAAGACATATCTTTTCATATTTTGAACCACCCCATGATCCTCTACAAATTCAAGGAAGATCATGAATCTCCTTTTAAAAATCATTCAACGATGAGGGTGTTGATTCCCTTTGAAGAAGAATATTTTGCCAAAATGGTTGTCTTAAATGAAAGTGTTAACCTTGTAGAAATTCCCATTGTGAGGGAATATAGTTATGTATTTCTTGAAGAGTTACCCAGACTTCACCTAGATCATGAGGTTGTTTTCTCAATTGAACTCATACTCTGAGCTACTCCTATCTCAAATTTTCACTATAGGATGGCTCATATCGAACTGGGGGAGTTAAAGAAGTAGCTCTAAGAGCATTTGGTCCAAGGATTCATAAACCCTAGTGTATCACCTTGGGGTGTGCTAGTGCTCTTTGTGAAGAAGACGGATGGGTCAATTTAGCTGTGTATTGATTATCAAGAACTCAATAAGATCACCATATATAAAAAGTCTTCTCTTATTAGGATAGATCACTTTTTCAATCAGTTAAGCAGAGATCAATACATCTCAAAGGTGGATCTTTGTTCTAGATATCATCAGCTAAAGGTGAATAAAGAAGATATTCAGAAGATTACTTTCCGTACAAGGCTGGGTCACTATGAGTTTCTGGTGATGCCCTTCGATCTTACTAATTCCCCTAAAATCTTTATGTATCTGATGAATAGAATCTTTGGACATTACCTCAATAAATTTGTGGTAGTATTTATTGATGAAATTATCACACACTCCAAGAGAATGGGGGAACATGAAAAACATCTAAGACTTCTGTTGGAAACATTGAGAAAGGAGAAGTTGCACGCAAAGTTTAACAAGTTTGACTTTTGGATAAAGCATGTCCCAGTCGTGGGAAATTTGATCCCAAGTTAGGGAATTTCAATGGAACCTTAAAAACAAAGGGGATTAAGGAATGACCGAGAGGGTCTAATTTCACAGAAATCCATAGTTTTCTTGGATTATCTGGGCCATACCAGAGTTTTGTGAGAAATTCTACACAATTTTCAAGACTGCTAAATAAGTTAACAAGAAAAGGGGCAAAGTATTTCTAGATGGAAGAATGTGAGGGATGCTTCAAGGAGCTAAAAATATGGCTGATCACTACCCATGTACTACCTTACCAATGAGTGGAGAAAGTTTTGTGATATACAATGATGCTTCAAAGAAAGTCTTGTGTTGTGTACTCATGAAAAATGATAATGTGATAGTCTACACATCATATTAGTTTATGATCCATGAGTATAACTACCCAACACTTGATATATAGCTCACAACCATCATTTTTGCTTTTAAAATATGATAGAAAAACTTTTATGGTGATAAGTGTAACATATACACCAACCAAAATTGCCTAATATATATATTCACACAAAAGGATCTCAACATGCATCAAGGGAGATAGTTAGATCTAATCAAGGATTATGTTTTCTCAATTCACTATTATTTGGGAAATATGAACAAGGTATATGATGCTCTAAGTACAAATTAACATGCAACTCTATCCATGTTACGGTTTGAGAAAGACCCTATATTCGTGGATTTTCAGAGTATGTATTTGGAAATCATAAGGGAAGGGGATACATCCAACCTTTCCCAAATGATTTTGCAACCGTCTATCCAAGAGAAGGTTAAGTAGGCACTATAGGATGATCTTGAGTTACAAAAGAAGTTTGATGCAGTAATGGATGTGAATCTTACTGAGTTCCAAATCGATGATAATGGTGTGCTTTGCTTTGGAATGTGGCTTTGTCTACCTTCATCACCCAGAATAAAGAAGGAGATATTGGAAAATTCACATCGCTCAACATTCTATATCCATCCTTGTATCACCAAGATGTACCAATATTTCTGAGAACAATTCTCGCGAGATAAAATGAATAAAGAGATTGCAGAATATATCTCAAGGTGATTTGTATGTCTATAATTTAATGAATTACAAAAAAAGTCCAAAGGGATGATGCTACCATTGCCTATACCCATGTGGAAATGGGAGAATGTCACTATGGAATTTGCTACAGGTCTCCAGAAGACATCCAAGGGAAATAATACGATATGGGTCATGGTTGACCGACTCACCAAGACTGCCTATTTTATCACTATTTGGAAAGTTCTCTATCTTCAATAGCTTGAAAAGATATATGTGAAGGAAGTGGGGATAATGCATAGTGATCCACTCTCAATGGTATCTGACCATGATCTAATGAAAACATCTAAATTCTAAATGAGTCTTCAACATGCATTAAGTGCTGAATTAAATTATAGAATATCCTATCACCCCCAAACTGATGGCCAATCTGAAAGGAATATTTGGATGCTTGAAGATATTATAAGAGCCTTGTATTTATAATTCTATGGTGGATGTGATCATCATATCCCCTTGGTTGAGTTCTCATAAAACAATTGCTTCCACTCAAGTATTCATACAGATCTGTATGAAGATTTGAATAGAAAGTGATGTCGAACTGCAACCTGTTGGGATGAAGTCCGAGAAAGAAAGATAATTGGACCCGATCTTGTGCAAGAGATGACAGAGAAGGTTCAAGCCATCTAGAAACATTTCAATGCTGCTCAGAGTCATCAAAAGATCTATGCTGACAACCGTCAAAGGGACTTGGAGTTCGACGTTGGAGATAAGGTATCTCTTAGAATATCATCATGAAAGAGATTCATGTGTTTGGAAAGAAAGTGAAGTTTAGAACATGGTACATTGTCCCCTATGAGATCCCTGACTGCATAAGAGCTATGGCCTATTGGATTTCACTTCCACAAAATATGGCTCAATTTCATGATATGTTTCACATACCAGTCCTTAGGAAGTACATACCAGACCCTCACGTGTACTGAATATAGATGTGGTATTGCTAGAGGATGATCTCTCTTATGAGGAGCATCTAGTGAAAATTGAGGAATATAGAGATTAAGTTCTATGAAACAAGACAACCCATCTTGTAAAAGTGTTTTATAGGAACCATAAGTTTTAAGAATCTAATTAGGATCTGGGGGAGGCGATGAAGGAAAATTACCCTCACATATTTCAGTAAAATGAAATTTTGAAGGAGAAATTTATTAAGGGGGAATAAAGTAACGACCCAAAGTTTTATCAATTGAATTTACCTATTATAATTATGCATTATAGTATAATCACAATATTAAGACCAATGAAATATCATGAAACTAAATTCTATGTGACCATTAATCATAATTTTTATATTTTTATGTTTCGAATTATGAAAATCAGATGTACACAGTTGCGATCAGTAAGATGTTTGGAGACAGATAGGACAAACATTTTTATTGTGGATAGTAACATACACATATGAATAGTAAAAAACCCTTATGAATTGTAATATGAACCTTATTAATAGTAAATAGTTCAAAATAATAGTATCCTCATGCATGAATGATTAAATAATATTTAGGAATATTATAAGTTATAATTTGACCCTAATAAAAGTATTAGTATTTTTGTAAGTACTAAATAATTAATTATAGTAAATGAATTAATTTAAAAGAAAATTTATTTTCCTAAAAAAATTTCATTAAGTAAAAATTTTATTTCTTATGGTTTTATGATAATTTTATAAGACCTTATTTAATTTTTGAAAGCATTATAAAATTAGTTTTAATTTCCGAAACTACATTTTTCAAGTAAATTATGATTTTAATTAAAAATTAAATTAATAATATTTAGAAAATTATTTTTTAAAAATGGAGTTAATTTTTTTATTCAACACGTGGATAATTTTTAGGGGGAATTTTCTGGTTTTTTCTAAAATACTTGAATTTTTGGTGAATAGTACAATGCCTTAATTTACCATATAAATACATTATAAATTAAATCCACTATTAGTAACATAACCAGTGATGAAATCACCCAAATATAGAACACACATGCCCATTTTACAATGGTTGTTCATGAAATAATCACTATTTCATATCTTGGTGGAAATTAATAAACTAATGATTTAAATATTAAGAAAAACCCCTCTCTTCTCCAATATAAATACCACCCCTCACACCCTCATTACATCACACCTATCAAGATTAAATGCTTGCATAAAATTTGCTAAAAGATCCTCCCTAGCCCCTCCCCCACGACCATAAGCTGTTTGCCTCTTCAAAATACTAATTATAAGTTTCTTAAAGAGTATCTCAAGAGAAGGATTCAAGAGATAATTCATCTCACTCTTTTCTTTCAATTTTCTTTTCAAATGTCACTTTCTTTCATCCCTTATCCTCATCTTCTCTTATCCAAATTTCATGAAAACTCCATTATTATTTATATACTGGTAATATATCAGTTTAATGGAATATTATTCATTATATTCCTCCCTCCCACTCTTTTTCAATAAAAATGAAATTGTTGCCCATGATGTGTTAATTTACCTACAACATGGGTGATTAAATTCCATTTTCCTTCAAATCTGTCAAGGCTACAAATAAAAACATAAAATGGTTGAAAATATATTTTAAAGATTATGTTCTATCACCTTTTATTTAATGATATTATCTTATTTACATGACACTAATTGATAAAATAAAACATGTTTGTTGTGATTGAAAAACCACCCAAATTAACCAAAAACGATCATCATTAAATTTTAAATAATGATTCATCCACATGGTATATAACATAATTAATTATAAGGTCGTTTAAACTCCTGGAATACCATTAATAATTTGTAATATCTGTTCTGGGTGTTTATTCTTGTTCTACATGAACTTCCATTCATTAATACAAGTGAACTGTTCAAGAAAACCATAACAACACCGACATTCTTGAACAATGGATTTAAACCATAAACCACATAAAAGGCCCAAAAAATAACTTATTGAAACCATAATAAACTATATTAATGTAATAAAGGTTATATAATTGTTAGTTAATGAATATAATGTTGTCATACAGTAGAGTAAAGTGAAGAAATAATTTAGATACAAGGTAAGGGGAAATTCTCAAACCCAACATTCTTTCTTCGGGTTCTCCCTCTTTCACTCCATATTCAGTATGAGTTCTCCTTAAAAATCAATTTTTCATAATTATCTTAACTTTTATGGGATATAAATGTTCTATAATTTATTTTATGAAGAATCTAATGTTTTTCAAAATAACTCTTATTTCAAAAACACAACTTCTACTTCTCACTCAAGATTGATGGTTCTTGTATCAAGTATGTAATTCCACCATTATTTTGAGAAACCAACGGTTAGGAATGTCTTATTATGAGATGGAAACTATTCCTTCCCATGGTTTATTTATGTTCATTGTTTATATATTTTCTATGTGGAAATCATGAAAATGAAAATGTTATGAAGTGACGGGTGTGCCTGGAATTATACATAGCAATATGAATGTCTGAATGTGATGGGTGAGACCAAAATTATACAACACTCCAATGAATTGGGTAATGTGATGAATCTCATGAGTTAAAGTGAAATTATGTTGTAGAATGATTCTAGTTTTGTTCACAACTATGTGTGGTATATGACCAATAAGACATGATGTTTCATTTTTTTTGAATTTCCACATTTCAAGTCTTTAATAAATGTTTCTCCCACTATTTTGATGATGATGTTATGATAGTACTCACCCCATGTTGTATTTCTCTTATCTATCCTATTAATGATCCTATAGGTCACCCATTTTGATGTATATCCTCTGGTGACTACATATTCGAAGGAGAGGACAAGTGCCAATAAGAAGCTAGAGAAGAAGAAATTAAATAAATGTTTATGTTTCATGTTGTAAATGTTATGTTTGGTCATAGTTCTCCCAAGACACTAAACCTCTGGATCCTCATGGTGTAATACTATTATGTTTTTTATATTTATAAATATGTAATAATAATTTAAGAAGAGGTTGTTTCCCTATATTATCCCTTCCTGAAAATTTCCATATACACAGATAATGACCTTCTAGATTATAAATAAGATAAATTATAGTATAATTCAATCAAAAAGAACTATCCAAATGATGTTTATAATCTCCAATTTATAAACATCGTATTTTTATTAGATACTTCAATGTCCCATTGGTACGATTCATATTTTTTCATTGTGTCATTTTTACGTAATTCATTGAATTCAAGTGTCAAGGAACACTCCAACAATCTTAATAGATTTTATATCACCCAGTGATAACGTAAATAATAAACTTATTTCTCAATTAAATTTTAAAAAATGAGTGGAATATTCCATCGATCACCACATGTGTTTTTTTTACTTCCACATGGTAGTCCTAGAAATCTATTAGACCTCAATACTTTATTTCCTTCTTTTCTTTCTAGTTTCAAAAATCAGATTGTTCCTCATTGTATTTGTTGATTCAAAAAACTTATCTAAAGGATCTTTAGGGTCTCACAATTGATCTAATTAAATATACATGTTGATCCCTATACATACATTTACTCATAAATTAACTATGTTTTCCTAAAACATATCAATGTTTAGGAAAAATATTTTCTTAGCTATTTTTCTCAAGATTACATTAAATAATTTATTTAAAATGTAATGTGACCAGATTTAGTTTTTGATGGTGAACACATCGTCATGATATGAAATGAGTAAAATTATCTCTAACTTGATGTGTACATGTAATGTGGTTCATTTTTAGGTGTTGATGTAGTCCCATTAATATGATTTTTGGGTTCCTCCAAAAATAGGATTACTATTTAATATAATTACATCATGTTTTAAATGTTTTTTTATTCACTAATAGTTTTTTTGATGAATAGTGTTTCATTAGTATCTATGTGAAAACATGGGTTTAGTACAATGTTCTTGGATATTGTGGTGATGTTTTGTTAAAGCAATAAGATCCATTTCAATTCAATGCATAAATCATCGAGATGTGGATATAGAATCATAATAATAAATTCGGGGTTATTTTAGGGTTCCAACATAAAATCAAAACCTAATCCTTGGATCCATTTTTCTCATATTAACTAAACGTTAAAATGTGAGATAGTATTAGCATAGGATGTAACATTACAATGTTGATTCAAGAAATGTAACAAAAGTAATGTACGCTCAACAATAAATAAATTATCCATTGAAAACAATATAGTTTCAATGTACTAAATGTTAGACTGCAATCACATCTTGACATGTTTTTGGAACTTGACATGGCCAGTGTTTTTTTCCAGTGAAACATGCGTTACACAACATATTTTTTACATCCTTATCATATTTAAAAAATACTTCTAATTTTATTTTTTATAACACTCATAATCATAGAAAAAAATAAATGAATTTTTTATAAGTATCCATTCATTTTATCTCCTAATTAAGATTCATCAATAATATTAAAAAATTTTCCAATTGGGTAAATGTTAATCAAATCCAATGAATTGAGGTGTAAAATAAAACTATTAAAAATATATCTATAACATTCATGAGCAACGGAATAAAATAAATTTATTATGAATGGTATATAATGATTTATTCTCATGAATCACAATTATTGATGAAATTTTTATATGATTTATAGATCACCTTTGGTATTGCATCATTGTATAATGAATAGATAACATTCATTAAAGTAATAGTTTTTTTGGTTTCTGATAAATAGATTATTAGATGTACATATGTATTAGTGTCTAGTTTATTAGTAGGTGAAATACAGAATAGAGTTCTGGTTGTTTGATAAGAATACTTCAACGTTACTTTGTTTAAATGGAATTGAATGTCAATTTATTTTATAATTGGATTGCCTTGATATTTTTTTAGACATGATATAATATTGGTTTTTATGGATTATTTAACAAAGTCATCACATTTCATGGTGATTAACAAGTTGACTATGACAGATTATTTTACAAGGCATTAGATGGAGGTGGTGGTGATGATTTAGGAAACTCCAAATTTTGGTAACTCTAATATTTTTCTACTTTTTTCCTCGATAGTATTGAATATTATATTCCATGATTTTGACTCTTGGTTATGAATTAGTAAAAAAATTGAATCCTCTAAGGGATGGGATGTTGATGTGGATGATCCCAATGATAAGGGTTGTTCTTTTTTATAAGTGTTCTTGACTTTGTAGGTTTATAGGAAAATATATTCCATTATTTTAGTTTCACTATAATATTATTTATCACTCATCTATTGGTATCACATTTTTTTAACTCTTATAATGGAATGTTTTGAATTATCATTATGATAGATCATTTTTAGATGGATTTTTATTCTAAGATCCTATTTTTTAAAATGTATGATAGATAATGTGTGGTCAATTTTTGAGAAAATGAAATATACTAAGAACAATAAGATGTCTTGTATTTATTATAGAAGGAAACCTTTCGTGGTAAGGGGTTTACGATTATTTATTTCAGAAAAAAATTATTAGTAATCAGTAGTTGAGGTTTTGTGAAACAAAACCCCATTCTCTAATATATGTTAGACCATTTTAGGTATTGGAGAGAGTTATCGGGATATATTATGTGTAACAACCCATCCTAATTATCTTGGACTATGCCTAAGATGTATTTTTTTCATATGTATACCTCTTAATATATAAGATACAACCGACTAGTGAGGATGTACTGAACCATAAATTAGGATGACTATGACCTAATAATCAAATAACCATTAAATGTATAGAGAAATGAAGTAAAATTATGAAATTAATTTTTTTTGAAACACAGATGTAAGCCAGTCATATAACTAACATCTCTAGTTATAAAAAAATTGGTATGTGATATACATACATTATATGTAAACATTTACACCCATAGGGGGTTGTTAAATATGTAAAAAATCAAAAAAATGAAAAATAATATAGTGGAACAACAATACAATACTCCTAGAGTTTTCCCCAGAATCACATCTTATAAACACCAATGCATCTAATGAAGCTCCCAATATAGGGTCCTTCTATTGGGATAGGTGACTAATAACAAATTATGCACTTGCACTAAGATTCATTTCTAGGGTGAGAGTAATAAAACCCATTAGGACACCACCAAAACACCCTTTGAAAAATGTGGTAAATATATATCAATTGATGCGCTAATGAATATTTAAGCTTCTTGGAATGAATGAACCATTTAGAAGAGGGTCTAGTTAGTGCTGATCTATTAAAATATCCTTCCCCCTAAAATTAACCTATGCAACTTTCTAATTTTTTGATTCTCTAAACATTATAAATCATCCACACATAGTTGCAATGATAAAGAAGGTAATGTAAGGCTTTCAAGTTTTTCCTAGGTTCTTTCCAAGTATCGGAAAATATTCATTACTTTATTGAGTCCCATAGATCCATGGGTATTCACTATATTATAGAAGTGAATTAAAAAGAGAAAACTCTTATAAAGATCCTTCTATATTTGAATAAGAAATGTTACTTGTTTTGACTGATTAAAATATTTGAATCTTATTGCAAGACAATGTAATATTTGAAATTAGATATCTACACATATTTAAATATGTCGGAAATAATTTTTCTAGAACTCCATTTACCAAATGTTATACTTTTGGACTCTTAAATATACATGCATCAAAAAGTTGTAACTTTATTAACATCAAAAATATTTTCATAATGAAAACTCTTCTTTAACCCTCTTTATTTTCTTAATAAATATGTTTAGTATCACCTACATTATTTCTCTACTCATTAATATAAAAAAACCATCCACTCAACTCAAATGGATTTAATAGTTTATATACACTTCCACCACCCAAATAAATATAGTATATCTTTAATTTAATCTTCTTCATTTAAACATGTTCATAAATATTTTTGATTTTCTTAAAAGATTCTAGAAATTGCAGAGTTATCCTAAATATCAAAAAAAATATTATATCGACTCATATTTTGATATATTTCTAAAAATGGCATGAATTATGGAATCATTTCGTGAATATTGAGCATTGATCATCCAGATTAGCATCACCATAGTTATTTTACATTACTATAATGTAAAGTTGATTTTGAATCTTTTAGTAAAATTTATTCTTATTGAAATAATAAATTTAGTTTGAACATAGTTATTCTCTTATTCTAGTTATGCCTCAAATTATTATCAACACAAATTCTATTTCACAAAAAATTGTATACCTACATGAATGTAGTACTTAAATTACTTAATTTCTTTTCCACATCACTATATTGTCACTGTACTCAAATTCTCAAGAATATGTTTCTTACTATTCTATATAATCATCATTCCTCTTAGTTTATTGACATTTTCTACTTCATTAAATTTATTTTAACCTTCTAATATTAATTCTAATGAACTCTTATTTTAATGATAATAATAGATTACATCACATATTCTTCCATAAATGAAAAATCATACGTATTTTGATAATGCGTTAACTCAATATTCCTTCGACTATTAAAAACTCATTCTTATTTTTATGGCATATGTTTTAGTGAAATAAAGTCAACTAACATCCTTATGACAAAGAAAATTTATTTATATGTTTATCTCACTTTAATTTTTCTAAAAACATATCTACAACATCAACCTTTACCTAGTTTGATTTGTGGATAAAATAACATTCTCCTTCCATTAATCTCAAAAGTATACTATGTGGAATATTTGACTTCTTAAAATTATAATCTTTTCCTAAAATTTAAAAACATTCCTAGAAATGTTTTTGACTAAAATATTAAAAATTTATATAATACAACCCAAGGATCTTCAATATTGTACATTGGATTTGTTCAAAACACTATCAACCAATATTATCTCAATTTTCCATCCAACTACATCCTTTATCATAGTGAGGTATCTTGACACTACACTATCAGATTAAGATATGTTTTTATGTAATTCCATCCCTTGCTAACAAGAAATTTTGTGGCCAAGACGTTGATATACTCCCCAGTTATCATCTTCTATAATTATAACTTCTGAAACTTTTACTCCCCCTTATATAATAACAATGTCATTATATTCATAGAAAATAATGTAAAGGGTTTTACTTATTCTCCACCTTTTAAAATAGAATCCAAAGAAAAATAAAGGTTATTTAAGAATATTATTAAGTTAGAAGTGGAGACATTTAGTTTCAGCTTCAATTAATAAAATATCTACCCTAGAAAATATTTGGGGAATACTTAAAAAATTTGATATTTCATTGAAATATAATAAAGCATTAAAACTATACAAGAAACACATTACTTGATGATTAGATAGTTAAATTAATATTATAATATTTATAATCTTGCTCCACATTTTTAGATAGATCAATTTTAAATTGATTGGCACAAGTAAATTTCAATGTATTTTAGACATTAACCCTCATGTATTCTATAGGAACTTTCGTACACATCATTTATGTACATGCATGTGTAGAAGAAACATATTCCACTTACACCACACTCAATGTAAAATAAAAGTGTATTTTTTTGTTCCAACTCACGTAACACTCTCAGAAGAAGAAAGTCCTACCTGTTGTTGAATTTAGATCATTGTAATATCTATCCCAATCAACATCAAATAAACCAAGTAAGTTCAAATCATTACTTCATTAATAAATTATGTTATAATTTGAAAGTACTTTTACGTGAAAAATGAAAACTTTATCTACCATAATGTATGATTCCTTATGTTAACATTGATATATTACACATAAATTTACTGGATATACAATTTCTAGTCATGATATACTAATATAAAATAATTATATGATTATATTTCGAATTCCCTTCTGATTCACATTGTTCTCATATTCATCTTTTATCATTCTCACATTAACTATAATGGGTGTGAAATTGTCCATAGAATAATCCATGTTAAATTTCTATAATAATTACATGGAATAATTATATTATGAAAAGAAATATATTACATTATATTGAAATTATATTCCTAGATTGAAATTCAACACATCGAGCATTTTAATCTTAAAGTTACACTTCAACTATTCAGTGTATTTTTCAAAAGATTTATCCCCATTAATAGTGAAAAATATTCTAAAAATATACAATGGATATTATGATACCAAAAATCATACCTTTTATATATAAGTTACTTTCCAATTTTCCATTATAAATGTTCATCTTGTTTAATAAACTATGATATTTCAATCCACACAAAGGATTATTTATTTCACAAACCATTTTTCTATCTTTTTCATGTATGAACTCATTAAGATTACTCAATGTATACTTATTATTACATTTATCTTTTCAATAATATTTAATTCGCATCCATTATATATACTTTTTAATTTAGATGAGAATAGAAGCTAAAAAGATTCTCATTTTTTCAATTCCTAAAACAAGAGTAAAAATTCATTAAAATCAACCCCTTCTACCAATGATTGTATTTTAAAAAAATTTAAAAAGTGTTCCTTGAAATTTAACACATTTTATTGAGTTCATTTCTACGCACTAGATTTTATAAAATAATATTATTTGATTTAGGTTTCGTAATAAGATCTTCATTTTCATTTTTCTCTATTTTCTCAAACTATTCATTCATTGTATTAAACCATTCATTATGCTGCACTACTTTGGAAACAGATTGTGGATCTACATGTTTGATAAGTGATGTTTTATTTTCAAACCTAAAATTATGTCCGGTCTTAACTAAATATTTATTATCTTTTTTGATATTATCGATGTCAACTGGTTTTGTAAAATTTATAATTTTAGTTTTTGTCTTATAGTTTTACTATCCTCATTAAAATATTGATCGTTATTAACCTTTACAATGTTAGGCCTATAACTAATTTCCTTTTTATTAAAACCTTTAGAAATTGTCATTATCTCTTTTTTAAAACCATATGCATCACCTTTAATAGATTTTTTTAAGTATATTTTTTTTATGAACTTCACATCAATGAAATGTACCAACATTTATATCCATATATTTTACTTCACGAAGCTTCTTTTTTTGTATTGATATCCCATTAAATCACCATCAATAATTTTTTTATCAAACATCCCCAAATTGAATTTTTTAATCATTATTTATAAAGTTTTCTAAAAACCTTAAAGTATTTCACTATTATCTTTCTCTAATACCACATATTATAGGGATTTATCTTTAATAATGGTCAAAGTAAATAACGTTTCATAACAAGTACATGTGTACTTACATATTCTCTCCAGAATAACTCTAAATGTATATATTCAATCAGCGCGATTCTTCCCATATCAAACAGAATCCTATTTTTCCTTTCTTATACATTGTTTCTTTATAAAATTATGTAAAAATGTAGTGGTTATTAAATAAATTATTCATTAGGTATAATCAAAGGATTATCTTCTTTATTCAATTCTATTATCTGTTTTCAACTTTAAATATAAACACCCAACTCTTTCTCCACTTCTGTTCTGAAATATTTCAAAAAATATACATCCTCCAAATATATTTCATTGACATCATGTTGGTCATCCATGTAAAGTCATCAAAGACTATAATAAAGTACCAATCATAATTTTTTTAATGATGTATCATCATTCCAAATAGGTCATTGTATATAAGCTCAAGTGATCTAGGGGAATCAATTTCAAATTTCATATAAATTCCACTAACCATCATTTCTTTCAGGAATGTTTTGAAAATTACATCATCATCCTACTTCAATTGTGGTTAATCTATTATGATATATTATATTGAAATTTCACCCATACGTTTCTATTCATGATGGAAAAGTCTCTGGTTCCAAAACATTTTTTCTTCCTCAGAATTACAATTGGAATAATAAAAAAGATATCCTATTTTATATAGATTACTATTGGTTCTTTATCCCATAGTAAAAAAAATTTCATTTTTCAAATACCAGATGATACATAAATAATTTCTATAGATAATTTCCTTCACGTCATCACAAAGTTTTCTATCACATAGTAATTAATGTTTAAGACCTTTAGGAAACATAAATTTCTTTGACATTAGCTTCTAAACAAAAGTTTTAGTCCTAAAAATTTCTCTTATTTTGAAGGAACTATTTTTTACAAAGGTAACTACTCCTCCCTTGTGTTTTTTAACATTTTTCATATTTTTACATGACATACCCAATATGAGGAATATTCATTGTCAACTATATATTTTTTATTCAATTTTGTATCTTTAGATAAATCACAATAATTAAATATTTTTATCAGTGTTTCTTTTTAATGATACATTTTCATTTATAACATAATTAACATGAACCATAAGTATTTTTACATAAAATTTATTATATTTTTTGGTTTCATCATACTTTACAAAATATTATTATGTGAATTTAAATTTATTTTTCTACGATGGAATTATAACTTATGATTAATCTTATTTTGTAATATCTGTTAATATCATGAATTTTCTTCCATTTTTTCCATTTTTTCTTGTTGATCTTTTTTACTCTTTAGTAGAGAGATGTTGTGATAATAATTAAATGATATTGTTCTGAATATGACATAATATGAATAATATTTTTTGAACCATTATCTTCTATAGTATTATGATTTTTTCCCAGGACAATTGTTTTGAGATTAAATGAATATTATAAAACCTTATTTCCCCCAGTGTAGTGGATAATGCTTCTAAAAGTTATTTTTAACTTAAGTGGATGAAAAATATTTCTCAAATCCTATATCAATCCATGATCTCATATTTTTGTCTCTTAATGTACATGGTTAGTAATATTATATAAAAGTTTAAATTTAGTTGATATAAATTTTACCTAATGTTTTGATGAGTCTTTTCAGCCAATTGAGTTGTTTCATCCTTCACCTATAAATATTTATTGAAATTATCATTCATCTTAATTAATGTGTTTTTATAATGGAGGAATATATATTCCATATTCCATAGTTATTCTTCATTAGCTATAATTTTATCATCAATGTATTTCACCATTTTATCTTGTTCTAAAACTTTTTTCTCGAAGTTTGTGATTTCCTCTATGTAGACATCTTACATTTTGGGAAATTATTATTTTCCTTTATTATTATTTGAAATTTACTTTCCCAATACTTTGGATTCATTTTGGATATTTTTATTTTTTCAAGACATGCCTCATGTTCTGATCTTAACATATCTTCCATATTATTTTCCACACCTTCTTCTTTTACACTACTTAACGTATCTTCCATTATTTTAATGTGAGCCAAGAATGTTCCGATAATTTTGGGAACATAATCTTCCAATGAACTATATTTCTTAGAGTCATAATCTTCCTTTTTACTCAACATCCTTATTTTTTTAATTATATTGACCATTTTAATACTTATTGTGGGTTTTTTTAACTTATTTAGATGTTTTAACCATCTTCTGACTCAATTTTGTTTTAAGAATCATCATTATCATATTCTTTATCTTCCTTTCTTAAACCATTATTTGAAAAATGTGTAATCACCCCATAACAAAAACATTTATGTTGGGGTTTTCCTCTTACCTTCTGAAAATTCATAGAGATGCAAGATATAATCCTCTAATTCTATTTATAATATGATATATTTTATCTTTGAATTAATTAAGGAATATTAACCTATCTTGTAGTTCTAATATTCTCAGATAACTCATTACATCCAAACCATCTCCTGCTTAATGTTATTTTTTGAATATTTAAGTTTTCCTCATTTCATACACAATGATAATGTTATTTATTTCATCAAGATATAAATTATATACATCTTATAATATATTGAATTTAGGGTCAAACATTTCTAGAATGTTCCCCAACAACGTTTTAACAAAATTTGAATCTTACAATACATCTCAAATTATTCTAATGATTTTGAAATTTTTATTCACTTAGGACAAATAATCATTAATAGTTTCTTCTTCCACAATCTTAATATCTTCCAAATTATTTCTTTATATTTAAATAATTTCATTCTTTAATTTTTTATTTCCATTGATGAATTTTTATTGATTATATGATGTTTACTTCACTATTTGGAAACCCATCATCTTTATGTAAATATTTTTAGAAAAAAAATTATAATAAAATTCCAATATTTTCCATAAAACATGATATTATGAGTTCTTAATAAATTTAATAGGAGTATATTTATCTATGGGTGGAAACGCTACAGTAGATACATCTTTCATCTCCCGACCCAGATATAGAAAATACTGTGTCATTCTGTTGTTCTATCTCTAATAATATTTTCATCTAATACTAGAATAGTTCTGCTATTTAATGTTTAAAGTTTATCGATGATAAATAATATATAGTTCTTATATAGTGATACTCCTTTTTATTCCAATTTAAGGCCCTAGGAATTTATGGGCCATGGGGAAGGGGTGGTTAAATTAGTTGTAATCTTTTAAATTGTCTTTACTATTGGATTTAACCAATGTAAATTATTAAAGTTATAGTCCTCCCAACATTAAAACTCCACCTAACCCACATTAAATGGTAATAAAAATATTTACACACTCCAAAAAATTTCTTCTTAGAACAAATATTCCATGAATAATAAATTTTCTTCTACCCATCTGATTTCTTAAATAATGTTTCCAACCTCACATTTAGTGTTTCATTACTCAATAAAATCAAAAACTTAGAAAATCATATTTAATATCCTTCATACTTTATATGATCATCAATTATATAAAAAAATATAATATATTTTTAATTTTAACTTTTCACTTTTTTCACATTGATAAATCTATTTGAGCAGCTTAAAATAATCCTGAAACTCTTGAGTTAACTTAAATATCCCCAAAATATTGAATCAACTAATCATTTTAAATATTCATCAAAATGAGTATATAATAAAAAAATTTGTTTCATAAATATTTATAATTTATCATCTAAATAAAAAATATCACAATTATTTGATATTAGAAAAAATTTAAATTTATCTGGAATCTATTGATAAAAGTTATTCTAATAAAAACATTAATTATTATTTGATATTTTTTATATTTTTCTTTTGATTACACCTATTATTTTTCTCAACTTAAATTTTATTTCACACAATATTGTATGCATGATTTAATTCACTCCTTCTATTCCATCCTTCCTTTTCAGTATCATGAATCATAGTTGTAATCAAGTTCCTGAGATTTTTTTTCTTACAATTCCTTTTGATCATAATTATTTCAAGTTTCTTCTTCAGAATAATTTCTTGTATGATGCATTAACTTCAGTTATACCATATATTATTGATTCTATTAAAATATTCTTTTTTAACATAATAGTCTTCCTTGTATCTTGTGTTGAAAAAATATCAACTAAAATTTATTTTGTTAATATAGAAACTCAATCTTCATTAAATTATCTTGTAATGAATTCTTATTATGATGCATTCAGTTTTGGTTTGGTTATTTCGAAAAAGGATCCACTTGTAACAAAAACCATATATTTATTCTCATATCACTTTTCTTATTTATAAAATTCATCCAGAACACCATCCTTTTTTTAGTTTGAGCAGTTGATCATACAAAACTCTTATTCTATTGAACTCAAGACTCTACTATTTGAAATATTGTATTTCTAAAAATTATTAGCTTTACCTGAAATAAAAATAACATTCAAAATAAAATGACAACAAAAAATAAAACAACCTTACTAAATCAAATAAATATTTCTTCATAAATTAAATTAATAACAACCATATGTGAACTTAATTCAAGAAATAATGTGATAACCATGACACCAAGATCCTATACCATACATGATGTGGAAAATTCCAAAAGGAGGAAGTCTTCCAATACCCAAATATCCATGATTTCATTAGATGTTATGTAAGGAGGGAATAATATAGTCTTACACTCAAATAATTTAAACAGTATACAAGGTGTACATCCATATAGACAGGTCACATCCCATATATTATATAAGTGGATTACTAAGGAGGACATGTCATATCTAACCTCTGATGCATGCCAAAACAACACCTCCTCATAAGAAAGGCCCAATGGTTGAGATATAAAAAATAAATCACAACAAGAAATAGTATAAGGAGGGTATAAAATATAAAACCTCTCATGTGATTCAAATAATCAATGATTTCAAGGGAGGTACCATGGTTGAATCTATCAAAAAAACATATAACCTTAAGTAAATTCAACAAAACTATATAAATAACCCACTTTAGTTAGTATCATGCTCAATCCTGCCATCATGTATCATAAACCTCATTGTATTTTACCCCAAATTAATTTTTTAGTCCAACCAGTTGTATTTTTCTCTTAATATAAGGCCACAAAATAAATAATCTGAAACATGGAATGTACTTTATGCCTCACCATAAAGGGTGTAATGCTTTATAAAAATATAACATATCTATTAGGGTTCATCATTCAAAACTATAATACTTATATCTACCATGTAGAGGCTCAATAATATCAATTAAAACCCACCCATTCACTTAAATACCTTAGGTTGAAAATTCTATTCCTACACGCACACATGTATGTACAACGGCCCATGTAATCTCATAAAAATTCTTAATCATTGGATGTAATTCCTTACTTGATATTATAATATTTTTCTCACTATGAATTTTTTTCTAAATCAAAATGAATCTGAAAAATCCATTAACATGATATAACCCTAAAAATTAGGTATTTAACATGGATAATTAAGAAATTGTTTACGAAATAGATGCCTATAACTCCCGTGGTTTTATACATACTAAACATAGAATATTTCAATAAATTTCACCTTGAAGTACTAAAAAATGAGGAATATGTAAATTAGAGAAGAAAATGGGAATACCCACTGGGAATGAAAATCATGAATGATTTTGGAGAAGGGGTAAAATAGTTATTATTCTCCACCATTTTTAAATAATTAAAGTAAAATTATAAAAACAATATCATAGAAGCTTATTGTTGCATGATCACATTAGAAATAGGGTAACACAACTATTTAAGGGTCTCAATGTGTCATGAAATGGCATTTTTTAATGAAACAATAGATTCTAAATAATGAAACATATACTTATATCACAAATTATAGAATGAAACTTTTTTCTATATTGTAATTTCCAACTTTATTCCAAATATCCCCAAACCTCTAAGAGATTCATTACAGTATGAATTAAAGCCTCACACTACAATGATCCACATTACTGTGTATCCAAAAATTCTATGTCACGAACTACCATGAATCTAGAATCTGATACCCAATTAGGAAAACACCATATAAAAACCATCCATGATATGTAATTATCTCCTTAATGTGGAAAATTTCCAACCCCAAACCCTAACAAACTCCAAAATTCCTGATCCCTGACCGTGATAATTACTCTAGTGGATAAAATAAAATTATTTACACATGATTAATTACAATTTATTCAAATTTCACTTTGAAATTTACGGGGTATTAAAAATTCCCATTATAATGTCTTCACATCCTTAAGAAGAATCTCTTAGGCTCATTTTCAAACTTCTATTGACACTAGGATTTTAAATATGATTCACACCCCAAATGTCATTTTTTATACTCCCATAATCATAAATAAAATGAAAAACCATCATTATATTACCTCAGAGCTCTTATTTATGGTCAATGATGCACATCTAGGGTTCCTTCAATGGTGTGGTCGAATCCAACTCAAAATAAACAGATTCAATCTTGTGCTTGATGTCTTACACATAATTATATAGCAATAGTATGTGAAACCGGTCATTATCATGCTAAAATCATTGTGAAAGGTAAAATATATATTATATTCTCTTGATCTATATTTTGATAACCTACTTTTTAACAGGTCAGTTTCTATAGGTAATTTTAATTTCTGGTTATAGACTGTGGGTGATCAAATAAATCATATTTGTATGAGAGATCCGAGAATTGTGTTACATATAGAATCTATTTTTTACATATTGATCGGTGACATGGGGGGTGGGTGGAGGTTTCTTTATCATTTACAGTTGGGGAGGTTATGATGGAAAATTAATGAGAAGTTTTAGTCACCCCCATGTACTTGGTAGAAATCCATCAGGTACATGGTGGCTAAGGAAGAGGGGTAGTATCTGATGGAGTTCTTCATGGTGTATGGTGATTTACCAGGTGCTCGGTAAAACCAGACTAGTTACCTAGTGGATTCTACAATTCATGTCATTTTATTAGGTTAATGTTATTAATGTCACCATTGGGACCCTTGGGTTCCACAATGAATATGGGAATGGGAATACTCATTTCTATTTGGTGATTTCCCCCCATTTCACTTCCCATATCCCTTGATATATAATATTAACTATTTTTTTCTATTTAAAATTGAGGTGTTAATCCTATCCTCTATTCTATTTTATTCCCACTTATTTCAAAATATTTATTACGGTTCTCCAAATTCATTTTTAGTTATGATTACACTAGAGCATGGATAAATCATCCATGTATATTGGAATTTCTTGGTGAAATGTCTAGAGGATATCTCAGTAGGAGAAACATAACACTTCTTTATCCATATTGATAGAGGTGATATGCCTAATGATATTTTTATTAATTTTATATATTTGATCTATATTTTTTATTAAACTAGTGTCATTCAATGGGTATTTTGTTCATTTGAGTGTCAAAATCTTTTTTTGAGTCCTCGGTATACTATTTCTCAGGCTTTCAACCTTGAGAGAGAATATAGTGAGTTTTCAGGGGTTCATCATTGTTTGTATAATTTTTATAATTAATTGTAAAATTTTATAGTTAATTATTTATGTTTCATGTAATAATATTTGACTTGGAATGAGTTTGGTTGAAGATTGGGAAGAAAGGATAAGAATGGTTATTTCATATCATGGTTGGTGTTCCCCATAATACCTAACCATATAAATTTTTATATAATATTGTTCTTTCTAACCAGAGTTTTAAGATCGATTAAATTATATAGTGAACAATATTTTCCCGAGAATATGAATTGGATGAATTATAAAATCTTAAAAGTATAGTAACTTTCCATTTTATTTTGAGTGATCTAGGAATGCTTAGTGACTTCATCGCCAAGGGGAGAGGTGTAAAGTTTGTATATTATTGGATTAGAATATGTTGTGGTCTTAACATGATGCTTAATTATTCTATGATATTTTTCTTAGGTATTGTAAGGTAGATATGGCCGTCTTAGGCCGATAGGATATTGGTGATATAGTCACGAGTCTTTAAAGTGTTTGGGATCACCCTCTCGAGGATGTGTAGTATAATAGGATATAATGGTGATCATGGAGAGTCCTCTTAGACTTGATTATATGTGGTGGGAAAATGTTTTACTTCGGTGGTTATCCTATGATATTTCATTAAGGAGAATTTTATTATAACTGAGGACTAAGTTAGGGGGTTCATGTTCTTATGGTGTTAGAATGGGTTACCATAGGGCCTTGATAGTGTTTTACATTATATGGTCCTTGGGTGTTGGGATTAGGGAATTGACACAAAATCTTGGATGAAAGTTGGATCAATCTTCAAAGGTTATGCTCAGGTTGAAACTATCGGTTTTGGTATTACAATGGGGTAAATGATTTTAGTTGGTATTGAAAGTTAATACTAGGTTTAATATAAATTAACTAATGATTATTTCTATCATAAAAGTTGTTTATAATGGGATTATCTTATTATGACCTATGAAATAGGGAATGTAATATAGGGGTCAACTAAGTAGGATAGATTATCCAAATATAAGGATTATGTAGTGGGGGATGAGGTATATATAAAAAGTTCTCATACAATGCTATTTATTTGAGTTGATCTATATGGGTGGGTTTGTAGATAGGAGTTATTTATTTGGCCATTATTACCATATATATAATATTTTCTTGGGTTACCTTGACACTGGAATTGAGGTGATAGTGAAATTTTCCCTAGGATGTGGGGTGTTGGTTACATAACCTAGGTTTTTGTCTCTAACTGTGAGATTCTTTTATTATCTATTTCGTAACTGGTATAGTGTCTAAAAATTTATATGAAATTTTATGTATATGGTTAGATAGTATAAGATCCCAATGCTCTATATGAAATTTTGTATTTATGGTTTGATTGAAAATGTGTTTGCGATGCCATATGATATTTAATACCTTTGTCTAAACTACCTAAGAGATCACAATATAAACTCGAATTTAACATCTATGTTCATATTTAAAAGATATCAGGATTACATAACAAATTTAGTTTCTATGGTAAGACATGTAGAGAGTTTCAAAGTCTATATTACATTTGGAACTAATGGTTAGAAAAATAGAGAGTAATGACTCCATCAGGAACATGAATTAATCTATGGTCAAATTTTAATGGTTCAAAGCACCATATGACATCTTTCAACTCTTGATGATTTTATTAATGTTCTTCAATGGAGGTGATCAAACTTGGTAGGGTCAGGTTTAGTTGTTTCCTTTACACACAATAACCTGATATATGTTCTCAATTGTCATGTGTTATGTTTATTTATTTTACATGTGCATACACATGAATATGTTTGTGAATATTATATTCACTTGGTAAGAATAAATTGGGATATATTCCTCACACCATTCAATGGAACCTCGGTGTATGTGTATACCACTTATTTTTTATACATATCCACTTATAAGTTTTACAGTGGATCAAGATTGAGCATCTGAAAGAGATTTGGTGATGGGTTGGAGGTGAGGTGGGGGTTTTATAGTAGATCAACCTATATAATTTATTCTCTAATTTAATTTATTCATGTGATCATTTAGTTCACAATCAATTAGTATTTATTGAAAATAGAATTTAATTACACATTTTTCATGATAGTGTATTTTATTTCTATTATAGATTAATTGGGAAGAAATTCCATACTTTTTTAATTTTATTTTAAGTTGTTCATTTTGTTTATTTATTTATTTATATTTATAAATGTGATAAATAGATTATATTCTATCTAATATTTATCATATACTCGCATTGTTGGTTTACAACCATGAGCATATGAGTAGGCATACCTAAATAAAAATGTGAACCCCGGATATTGTGTCCCTCATCCAATTTTTGATTGGTTGTTAAAAAATTGTGTCTAGTCCTTGTTTTACTATTTGAGACCATGTTGTTAGATATAAGAATATGAAAAATCATGTTATAGATCTTGCGATAGTGAAACATGAACACATGTTTGGGGGGAAGGCCATGTTATGAGGATTATGAGATTGTGGTTCTTGGTTTTTTATATTTTTAATTGTGATATTTTTTCAATTATAATATACTGATTTGATTTCATTATTTATGGGTTTTGTATAACATTTTTTTGTTAAATGATCCATGAATGAATACATCATACAAAGAAGATATGATTTACATGACATTTGATTTCTTATGTGTGAATGATTACATAATAACAAAATAGGGTTCAATTGTTTAGATTGTAAATAAAAACTTTTATTTTTTATTTATAACTATATGGGGTTTTTATAATGCAAAAAAAAATCCCACAACAAATGCCCTAAAGGTCAGGCCTAATGCCTCACTACTAGGATTTGCAAGAACATAAGGAAATATTTTATTACAATTTTTGTGGCCCAATGGACCTGTGGAATAAAGAATAATTAACTGGAACAAGGGCCCAAATCCCCCCTTGGGAATATCATAAATGCCCTTAAAGAATATTTCCAGACATCCAATACCAATATATCTATGTTTCCCCACTTTACTAGACCATCATGTATGCACCAAACTTATGTGCCTACCTTCCATGCTCTGTCCCTTCACTAGGAAATGTATCGTATGTGCATCACTACAATCAAATGGAGGCCACCACCTCTTCTCTCATTGTCATCCTACTGACTAGTAGCCCACCCTTTGTGTGCATCATCTCATTTCTAATGAAACCACCTCCGCTACATCATATTTTTTCACAACCACCCGCCAAACCTATGCATCACAACTCCCACTAGAGTTTCAATACCTCTAACGTCCCTCTTCCCAAACACCCACCCCTAAAAAACATGCGTGAGGAAAACACTATCCACTAGGTGGTGTTAGAATCGCATTCTAGCAAAGAGAAACAATAGTTTCCCCCATTATGAATGTAACAAAAGGCTATAAAACCAGGTTATGAAACCCGATTTGTATTATGAAAATTAAGGTCCCATATAACTAGGATGGTATATATATTTAAAAATAAATTATATCATGTTATCATATATAATGTTTTAGTGAAATTTCACTTAGCTACCCCAAAAGTTTTATCTTAATTTATGTTATTTTTTTATAATGACTCACTATGTATAATAAATCATAGGGCATTTTCTTATTATTATTACGAAATCCCTTGGTGTTTTTGATGAATGAATACCCATGAAGGGTGTTTTTCCCTTGGATACCGTAGTAATGACAGTATAAATGTTTGGTATTATAGTGACCCATCAATTTCTTACATAACTATAACATCACATTAAAGATAAATAACATATTAGAATTACAAAACCAGGATCCATAGGTTTAGTGTCTCAGAAACATTACTAACATACATAACTTGTGTATATAAAACATAAAAATGTATTTAATATCTTCTAAATTATCAATCTAAATCTACTAATCTCCTTAGTATATGTAGTCACCTGAGGATATACATCAATGAAAGGGATGATCTAAAATCCTAGTAAGAGGATCAATAAGGGTCATCAAACTATATAACATGAGTGAGAATAATCATACTCATCATATCATTAGAATGGGAACATTAACAACATCATAAGGGAATAATTTGATAATTTCATGGAATTTGGAAATTCATAAAAATGAAACATCATGTATTAGTGGTAAAATACCAAACATAGTTGTGAACAAGGATAACATCATTTTCACTCATAACATATGTTCATAATCATAACATCTTAATAATTATGAAAAAATATAGAATAATTTTTCATGAATAATACACATTATCATTTGAGATACATCAAATTACCCAATAAATTAGAGGGATATATAGTTCCATGCAAACCTAACACATCATAACATATACATAATCATGAATTCTCCAATGAACGTAAAAAAACATGTGGTCATAAAATAACCCATGGAAAGGAATGGGTTTCACTATATTTTAATAAATCATAGATTCATGAATAAAATATGGTTGTTTTTAAATTAAAAAGTGAAAAACATACTTGTGATAAGAATCATCAATATTGATGGAAGATTAAACAACCACTAGAGGACTGATGTTATGTTTTGGAAAGAAGAGCTCTTTTGGATAAACATTATATATGTCATAAGGCCATGTTAGAAACATTTATATCCTCAAATAAAAAAATTAAGAACAATTAAATTATATTTAAGTAACATTAATATAATATCCACACAAAAATGTGTCATGAAATAGTAATAACCTAAAGAAAGGGAGTTGGGTTCGAGAATCCCCTTACCTTGTGTGTGAATGAATTCTACACATGCAATTAACATCATAGATAATATAATTAGATTTATTAATTACATAATTGATAAAAAAAATTACATGTATCTAGTTTATTATATTTTTATTAAGTTCATTTATTTCCATTTTGACGAGTTATAGAGTTTAATTCTGTCGTTCCAAGAGGGTTTCTTTTCTTGTATTTTATTACCAGTTCACTTGTATACAAGTATGATGGTTCATGTAAAATTAAAATAATTATAAATAATTTAATTTATTTGGTATTAATGAACTTAAAAATGTTTAATCAGTCTTATATATCATTTTGTTATGATATGATGATGATTCATTAGATAAAACATTAATGATAAATGTGTAGATTATTTTAGCATGTTTTCATTCATCATGAACTAGTTTTGTTTTATTATTCAATAGTGTATATATATTAGTTTTAGAACATAAAAAAGTAATAATATTATGTTTAAAATCTTTTATTACCATTATAATGGTTTTACTACCCACCATGATGGTGGAAATGGAAAATGAAAAATCATTATCCCTGAAGGCGGTGAATCGACATATCATGGACAATGTATTCATTTTTTATATAAAAGGAGAATAAAAGATATTTGATTATGAATATTAAATTAAATAAATAACATTATAGTATATGTATGATACTAGAGTTATAATGTCCATTTGGACAGTGGATAACATATGAGGTAGAATAAAGAATGAATTCTAAAGAGAAAGCCCATGGATTTTACCTCTTGAATATTGTCTTCTTGAGAACCTCCTTAAGAAACTTGGGTTTGTTCTTTTGTTGAAAAAATAATCTCATATACATGGGGAAGAGGATTGGGAGAGTAATTGGGAATATTATAGACAAGATAAAATTCTTATGAGTTGTGAGGGGAAAGGGTGGTGATCGATGGTATTTATAAGGGGAGAAAAGGGTTGTTTTGACTATTATATTCATTAGATTATTTTTTTGTTCAAGACTATTAATATAGATGATTATTATGAATAAATATAGTAAATGAACCATGAGAGTTTAAACCAATGGGTTATTACATCTTTCAGGACATAAGCATTCATGTATTTGTCTTAAAATGCACAATACTATAAATTACAGTATTTCACTATTCACCAAAATTTCAACTATTTTAGAAAAATACCAAAAATTCACAGAAACCATTTTTCAATTTCTAGGTTACAAAAATGGAATCCATTTTAAATACTTAATTTTATAAATATGATAAATTTATTTTTTTATAAAATCATCATTTATTCAAAATGTACCGATTTTAATATTTTAATAGATTTTATGACCCTTTAAAAACTTAATTAAGGTCTCATTAAATTATATTATTAAAATAAAAACATAAAATATTAATTTATGAATATATTTTATTAAAATAAATTATCTTTTAAATAATTATATTATTTTTAAAATTGTAAATAAACATTTACGTTTCAAAAAAATAACAACACATAATTTATCATTTTTCAATCATTTATTTACAAATAAAATATATATAAGAAGATCATATTTTCATTAATAAGATAACTAAAACTTATTTGTACTCTTATAGGTGAGTTTACTATTGTAACATTCATATTACTATTCCTAATGGTCATATTACTATTCCAACAGTCAAGTGACTATTTTATTTGTATAGGTGCCTTAATTTCTATAGATACCACTTATATAATTGTTCATTTATGAGTATAATGTTTTTATTGGATTCCTTATGTGATTTATGTTTATTATAATACATTATATAATTATAAGAAGGGAAATTATCTTAATATCATTTTGGGTCATTACATTCTCCCCAACTTTAGAAATTTGTTCCTCAAAAGATTCATTTTACAAACTAAGGTGATACCATGTTAGGGAATTTATCCTTCATGTATTTCTCTAGTTCCCGTGTTTCCTCTTTGGACTTATGGTTCCTACACAACACTTTGAAAATGTGAGTTATCTTGTTGCGTATAAATTTCTCTCTACGGTCCAAGATCTTCATAGGATACTACTTGTAACAACCCAAGATTTTATGAGATATATTATTTTTAATTTCTTTGATGATTTTTATTATACACTACACCAGGATTATCTTGTACTATACACAACATCCTATTAGCTTACAGTATACGCAACGCTATTCTTGGATCATGTTACAAACAATTTTGATTGTAGTTATTCTAAGAAACATTGAGTGTGTATATATATATATATTTATATTCAATGTATAAATGAAATATTTTTGGATTCTGTTATACGAAACAACAGAGGAGTCTTGCACAACACGCAACCCTGACTTGGCTTGCATTACATGCAATCACGACCTTCCTCGATAGCGTGTGTTGTACGCAATACCAGGTTTCACTAAACAATGATATATGGTTATAATATTATTATGAACTATCCGTTATGAAGAGTATAAACTACATTTTGAATTTTATAACATTATTATTCATCTGATACATTTTCTAGAACATGTTATGAGAACAAAATCAATTTTTCAAGTAAAATAAGTATTTTCCAAAAAATGTAGTTTTGCCGCCTTTTAATGGTGCACCCACTTTAAATCTAGTTTTTTAAATGTTTATAAGTTCAATTTGAGAAAAATAAAATTATCCCTTGGAATTAGGATATACAAATTTAATTTGGATAAATTTTTCCTATTATTCTGATTGCTTTCATATTTTGATTAATAGTAAAAACACAATATATTTTAATTAAAAACAACCTTTTCATCGCAATAATTTATATGGTTAGATTATATTTTTAATTGGTTTCAAAGTGTAATTAGAATATATTATTACTATTTAATCCAATGTTGGTCATTGAAATTAATTTCACTTTGAAATTGGACATAAACAAGTATCAATATTTTGATAATTATTGTTTCTTAAGAACACACTATTTGTTTTGATAACAAGAATTAATTTTAAAATTAATTAATGACACTTCTATGTTTTGAATTTGAAAAAATATACATCATTTTTAAATTCAGAATATAAAATATAGCTTAGGCTGAATTTTTGGTATTTTTCTGAAAAACTTCAATTTTTGATGAATAGTGAAAACACTGAGATTTTGGTTAAAACGAACTTTTTATTTAAATAATAATTAATTTGATTTAAATTTATTTTAGGTAAAAATAGATACATAATACTTATATATGTTCAATGAAATTCATTGGAGTCATTTTATAATAATTTTAGATTTATAAAAATTGTATTGAACTTTTCACCATCTTTTACCCACCTCCTAGGAGATTTTGCATTTGTTCATAAAACTTAATTTTACTAATTCTGTGAGTTTAATTTCAAAAATACAAACACTATTAATATCAAGGAGTAAAATTTGGTTCAATTAGATAAAAATAATTTTTGGTGAATAGTAACCTTTTACTTTTATTTACCACGGTTAAAGGTAAATAGGGTAATTCAATGTTAAAAGATATTATAATAATTTAAAATTACCTTAACACTTGTCAAAACCTTATTGGAAGAGTAATGGACGACCATGGTCATCCTTGGGTCGATTTTGGGACCCCATGGAGTTACTTTTGAAAGACAATGACACATTAGATTAATTAATTTAATTTAAAGACAAAATTGGAATTAACAAAAATCTTTTAGTAATTAATTTTTATAAAGGTCTATATAAATTATATTTTAGACTATAAATATTCATTGGAAATCTAAAACGATTTCCTACATGTTGGTATTTTTTT
Organism: Viscum album; assembly: GCA_963277665.1. Lineage (NCBI taxonomy): Eukaryota > Viridiplantae > Streptophyta > Magnoliopsida > Santalales > Viscaceae > Viscum > Viscum album. The sequence continues at coordinate 759,717,108 of OY728139.1, read as the reverse complement.
AATAATTTTAGACATCAAAAAAATGAAATTATTTATGACACAATAATGATGCAGTATTTACCTCATTAATAAATGATTTAAATAAATTAGATTATAATGATTAAAATATTATCCAAAACGTGTCCAATTCTAAATGTATGATTTTATTTCTACCATGATTCAACTTATCGAAATCTTTCATTATTTTTGGACCTTTTGAAACTGAAGATAAGTTTATAATAAAATAATGTTTTCACACTTTCCAAAAGAGCCCCTCCTCCCCCTTATAAAAGGAGACCATTTCTATCCAATTCCCTACACCTCTCAAGCCATTTGGCTCATCCAACCTCTTCCCAATTAAGTTACCTAAATCCCTCTTCTCCCCCTATAAGCCTTACCTAAGGTAGAAGGCACTCCAAGAAGTCCTTTTGGTCCAAACCAAAGGAAGTTACCCAAATTAAAGTTAACGGTTTCTCTTAAATTGTTTTCTTTTATTCTACTTCTCCAACCCCTAAACTCTTTTTAATACTTTATTTTGTAACAAAACCATTATCCTCAGTATACTAGGATGTAATTATGAGAATTATTCAAACTACACTTACACACACCTCCATCTAATGGATGAATAACATAATGTTTCTGTGGATGAAAAACTAACGCCTCACGAAATGATGATTGTTCGATTTTATCCTACCGCCTCTCATGGTGGACATTATGATGGAACTGTATTTATATATGATATATATTATGTTTATGATTTCCTTATGCTTCTTTAATTACCAATTATATCAAGCCTTTATTGTTTCCATAGTGGGTAAATATGATAATCTCATTTGAGGAAGTGCGGACTACCGCCCCCTCAAAGTGATGTGATTCGTTAATGCCTTATGTGGGATGTATAAAGGATTTATTTAATTATATTATATATGATATTATAATGGAATTATAATATAACTATTATATTAAAATAATAAATATAAATTAAAGTAGCGTTCATGCGTACGTACGACTTACCGTCTCCATGAATGGTGCATTTCATTTCTTACCTCCATATGTTATGTACTATTATAAATACATGTAAATGATGGATATATAATGAATATATATGATATATAAATCATTATTAACATTCTGTAAGTAAGAAAATTATGATATAAGTAATAATAACATCAATAATAACAAGTCCAAACACGTACGATAAATAAGATGATTTTACCCAAAACGTTGCTTTAACATGAGATTTACAAAAGAACGGGTAATATAAAGTCATAATTGAACCATATATGATATCATAACAATGAATATGATTATGTATTAAGTCAATGACATTATTTAAATCATTATACAGGAGTCTCGGATACGTACAAAGCTTATCGGACCTAAGGTAATGGATAACTATTCCAATCTCGTTCTTATACGAGATTGTTTATTCGTAAGTATTTACTGGGGTTATTGTTATCGTCCATGTCCATGTTTCCTAAAAATGGTTTCATGTATGTATAAAGTCATTTTTAACCATTTTTTACTTTTACTACATGGTATGTAAGGAATCTTTCTTTTTTTACCATACGAGGTACTTTTTGACGTTTCTGACAAAAGTACGAGGAGAATGTTATTTTTAACTTATACGGCGTGAACGGATTTTTACGGTTTTATAAAGACTCATTTTCATGAAGCATCATATAAAATATTGCATGATTATTTAAAAAAAACCCTTTTCTTTTAAAATTTCATGGAATTGTGAGAAAAGAAAATTATTTTGAAGAAGAAAGGATATTTTCCACAAGATTTCATTTCATGTGTTTGATGAAAAATATTTTCCATATAAAATGAAATTATTTAATATAGTTATGTTTCAAGTATAATGTATCCATTATTTACATGGTTTTATTCTTCTTATGATGAAATGATATCTATTTGTTTATATGGATTATGTTATGATGGCAGGATGTTTAAGAATCCCATTCTATTACATGGGTTATTCTATGATGTATGATTTATGATTTTGTGGAACACGAAAGAATGATTTCATTATGATATGGGTGGTACATATATGTCCCTCTAATGCATTGGGTAAAGATTTATATCTCATGAGATAAACATGGCTGGAATGGTAAGTTAATCCGGTTCAGTAATATAGGACTGGAACGAGGAGTGAACTCGATTCAGAAAGGGACTGTATCCACTAAGATGTTCTTGGTAGCAATGCCTTGGATACTATGGATATAATATCATGTGCTTAATGGTTGCCACAATTTAATGTTTTATTCCCATGCTATTTTATCAGGATTAATGTTTCTTTCTGATCTATGCCTTATGTACTGCCATGTTTTATGTCATTCCTCAAGGTTTTTATTTTTAAACATTATGTTCATGTTTTTAAGTTCAAATGTATATGATTTTTTTTATTTTATCCATTCTTACCCTTACTGAGATTTTGAGCTCACCCTTTATATGTTTTCTTTTCCGCAGGATTTAAAGAAAGGCTTTAGGTAAGAAAATAAAAAGGGTAAGATCTTTATGGGAGATGTTAAATATATTTCACCATGATTAGAAGATTACATTCCAAGTTTCCAAAGACACTAAACTATTACAGTCCTTGTGTGTTGGTTTTTTTTATTTATTAATTATTTCGTTAAAGTAATGTAATGTCCATGTACGTCAAGCTTTGGGTCTCTACAGTTGGTATCAGAGGAAAGGTTTAGTTAAACTTTGGAAACTAGGATGAAAAAACTTTAGTGAGATCCCTAGAGATATTTCTAAGGTATGTCTAGGGATGTCCCTAAGGATAAGTATAAGTATAGGTTATAGTCCTAGAATTATGGTAACGATCTTAGAATTAAACCTAAGATGTTAGATATTGAAGTTACTCCCCCTTTATTATGTTGTTTTACCTATCATGATTTTTGCATCTCACACTATTCTTTTTCGATTTTAGACGATGGCTGGAACCCGAAGGAACCGTGTTGATAAATGTAATGGATAATGTAATGATTGTCCTTCTGAACAAACCAATGTTATGGGAGATGGAGTACAAAATCTTATTGCTATACTTACTCATGCTATGAATCATTCTGGACATCTAAATGAGCTGAGAAGGGAACAATATTCTATTGAGTCTTTCATGAGGCAACGTCCCCCTACTTTCAGTGGGTCTTCTAATCCACTTGTTGCTTAACAATGGATCAGTACCATTGAAAAGATATTTTTCATACTTCTCTGTTTGGAACATGAAAAAGTCATTCTGGATATTTACCTATTAGAAGGCGAAGCAGATAAATGGTGGACTTTAATTAAGAATACAAGGCCACAAGGTGAAATTGTCTCCATGTAATGAGATGAGTTCAAGAACTTATTTTTCAATAAGTACTTCCCTCGTATTCTTCGAACAAAGATAGAAAAGGAGTTCCTTGAGCTTAAGAAAAAGGATGATGAATCTGTTAGTATATACAAAGCGAATTTTACAAGGCTTGCAAGGTATGCATTTGGCTTTATCATCCAACCTGAAAGTAAAGTTGAACGATTCTTTAGTGGCTTAAAACCAAGTCTTCAAAGGGCATTAACTATAAGAGACTTCAGTGGCTATTAATAAATTGTGCATTGTGATATCAATGTAGAAATGGACATTGATGTTACATATCCATCTCATGGTTTTGATAAGAAATGAAATATGGAGTTCAAGGAGAAATCTCAGAACAATGGTGAAAAGAAGATGAATGCCTCTTTATGCTCAAAGTTTGGAAATAAGCATGGTGGAGATTGTCTTAAAGGGACTAGAAAATTGTTTATGTGTGGAAAAGAAGGTCATCGAGCAGTTGAGTGTTGAAGTATGGGAACAAGGTAGCTAATGATGTGAATAGAGAAAAGACTACAGAGAATGATCCACCAACACTTAAATGTTTTAAGTGTAAGGAAATGGGGCATTATGCTAATAAATGACCTAATCCATGAGTTAATGATGATCGACATGATCAACCACTTAAGGAAAAGGACAAAGGGAATTCACATGCGATCACTATTGGCAATGTTGAATATGACAACGATGTGGTGGAATGATTAAGTGTTTATGTAATGGGATTCCTAAATAATGTTGTATATAGTATTGTGGAATATTGGAATATTTATGTATTGGTCTATTGTGGTTTTCAATAATTTTATGGTACCGGTAACCATGAAAAGTGATTGAAATATTTTTGGAAAATAGATGATATGCGCATAAACAAGGGATAAGGAGAAAATGAAATGTTTGACAGTATTCATGAGCTCATGACTGACATAAGGACAATGTGATATAATGGTTTGAGTATATTTTTTTTTGGATTTTGGTATGTGGAAGGAGTTAACTTTTGATAGCATTCATGTTTTCACTAAGGTTCAATGGGTTTTAATTTTTCAAGAGAATACATGATTAAGGTATTCAAATGTTTGGAATGTGACCAACAAGATATATTTTATATGCGGGATAAATGATGGTATTCACATTCTTGGTTGATGATATTTCTAGTAATCGTTGTATTTATACTATAAGATTGGATAGAAGTATTTTCGATAAGCTTAAAGGTTGGAATGGATTTAGTTGGACATCTGATAGAATTGTTTATGTCGAGAACTTTTTTTGATATTATTTATGGAATGTTATAATAATGTAGTTTTTGAAAAAAGGACAACCTGCAGGACGGGCGATAACCCGTCGCGTCGGACAAGGTTGTGGGAATCAAACCCACAACCGAAGTGCGACATGCATTTATCGCCTACCACTGGCCCACAGGAAGTCCCTGGTCAGTAGAAACTGGTTTTATTTTATTATGAAGAATGATAGATGAAGTATAAGTTCATTTTTGGAATCGTATACGATTAACCTCACCATCGATGGACTTATGTATGTTTCATAAATTTTGCTAACCTTTTGTTTGAAACAGATGGAATGACCCATCATTTTGTCACATGATCTGCTAACACATCACGAATAAAAAATTTAACTTCATTTCATTAAGATATGAAGTGGAAATTGTTCAAGGCACGAACTATAGTGAGATGGTACCAAAATCATGGAAGTATTTTTTTAATTCATCAACTTTAGGTAAATGATCTTGAAAACAAAAAAAATGTTGTCCTAGTGCCCTCATATTTGATGAATCATATGGTACCTTAGATCATCACAAATTTATGGATTTGTGATTGTTCTCTTTTTTATAGCCATGTTATCTACCACTCTCCATCAGAATTTAATGGTTATATTTCTCTTCCATATCCACATTTTCACCTATGTTTTTCTATGTGGAAACCCAGTGATTAGGTAATTTGGGTAACCATTACGTTTCATAATTTAGTTTTTAATGTTCAGTTTTGGTATTCCTTTTTACGATGTGGGTTTCTATGAAAGAAACTTTCAAGTAGTAAACCATTTATAACCCCGACGAATTTCGAGGGCGAAATTCATTTTAAGAGGTGTAGAATGTAACAACCTGAGATTTTATGAGATATATTATTTTTAATTTCTTTGATGTGTTCTATTATACACTACACAAGGATTAGATTGTACTATACGCAACATCGTATTATCTTGCAGTATACACAACACTATTCTTGGATCATGTTACACACAATTTTGATAGTAGTTATTCTACGAAACATTGAGTGTATATATATATATATTCAATGTATAAATGAAATATGGTTGGATTCTGTTATAAGAAACAACGAAGGAGTCTTGCATAACACGTAACCCTGACTTGGCTGGCATTATACACAATCACGACCTTCCTTGATAGTGTGTGTTGTACACAATACCAGGTTTCACTAAACAACGATATATGGTGATAATATTATTATGAACTATCCGTTATGAATATTATCAACTACATTTTAAATTTTATTACATTATTAGTCATCTTACACATTTTCTAGAACATGGTATGAGAACAAAATCAATTTTTCGAGTAAAATAAGTATTTTTCAAAAAATGTAGTTTTGCCGCCTTTTGATGGCGCACCCACTTTAAATATAGTTTTGACATGTTTATAAGTTCAATTTGAAAAATTAAAATTCTCCCTTGGAATCAGGATATAAAAATTTAATTTGGATAAATTTTTTATATTATTCTGATAACTTTCATATTTTGATGAATAGTAAAAACATGCTATATTTTATTTAAAAACAAATTTTTTCATCATAGTAATTTATATGGTTAGATTATCTTTTTAATTGGTTTTAAAGTGTAATTATAATATATTTTTAATATTTAATCCAATGTTGGTTATTGGAAGTAATTTCACTTTGAAATTGGACATACACAAGTATCAATCTTTTGATAGTTATTGTTTCTTAAAAACACGCTATTTGTTTTGATAACGGGAATTAATTTTAAAATTAATTAATGCCACTTCTATGTTTTGAATTTGGAAAATTAGACATTATTTTTGAATTCAGAATATCAAATATATCATAGGCTGATTTTTTGGTATTTTTCTGAAAAACATCAATTTTTGAGGAATAGTGAAAACACTGATTTTTTGGTTAAAATCAACCGTTTATTTAAATAATCATTTATTTGATTTAAATTTATTTTAGGTCAAAAATATATACATAATACTTATATAAGTTCAATTAAATTCATTGGATTCATTTTATAATAATTTTAGATTTATAAAAATTGTATTTAACTTTTCACCATCTTTTACCCACCTCCTAGGAGCTTTAACATTTGTTCATAAAACTTAATTTTACCGCTTCTATGAGTTGAATTTCGAAAATCTAGACACAATTAATATCAAGGAGTAAAATTTGGTTCAATTAGATAAAAATAATTTTTGGTGAATAGTAACTTTTTACTTTTATTTACCACGGTTAAAGGTAAATAGGGTAATTCAAGGTTAAAAGAATATTATAATAATTCAAAATTACCTTAACACTTGTCCAAAACTTATTGAAGGAGTAATGGACGACCATGGGAATCCTTGGGTATATTTTGGGACCCCATGGAGCCACTTATGAAAGACATTGACACATTAGATTAATTAATTTAATGTAAAGACAAAATTGGTACTAACAAAAATATTTTATAAATTAATTTTTATAAGGGTATATATAAATTATCTTTTCGAATATAAATATTAATTGGAAATCTAAAAAGATTTCTTAAATGTTGGTATTTTTTTATAATTTTTAGACCTCAAATAAATTAAATTATGAATGACACAATAATGATGCGGTATTTACCTCATTAATAAATGATTTAAATAAATTAGATTATAATGATTAAAATATTATCCAAAACATGTCCAATTCTGATTGGATGATTTTATTTCGACCATTAGTCATCTTATATTAATATTTAATTATTTCTGGACCTTTTGAAACTGAAGATAAGTTTATAATAAAATAATATTTTCACACTTTCCAAAAGAGACCCTCCTCCCCCTTATAAAAGGAGACCATTTCTATCCAATTACTCACACCTCTCATGCCATTTGTCTCATCCAACATCTACCCAATTAAGCTCCCTATATCCCTCTTCTCCCCCTATAAGACTTACCTTAGGAAGAAGGCACTCCAAGAAGTCCTTTTGGTCCAAACCAAAGGAAGTTACCCAAATTAAAGGTAACTGTTTCTCTTAAATTGTTTTCTTTTATTCTACTTTCCAACCCATAAACTCTTTTTAATCCTTTATTTTGTAACAAAACCATTATAATCAGTATAATAGGATGTTATTATTATAATTATTCAAACTACACTTACACACACCTCCATCTAATGGAAGAAGAACATAATGTTTCTGTGGATGACAAACTAACGCCTCACGAAACGATGATTGTTCGATTTTCTTCTACCGCCTCTCATGGTGGACATTATGATGGAACTGTATTTATATATGATATATATTATGTTTATGATTTCCTTATGCTTATTTAATTCCCAATTATATCAAGCCATTATGGTTTCCAAAGTGGGTAAATACGATAATCTTATTTGAGGAAGTGCGGACTACCGCCCCCTCAAAGTGGTGAGATTCGTTAATGCCTTATGTGGGATGTATACAAGATGTAGTTAATGATATTATATATGATATTATAATGGAATTATAATATAACTATTCCATTAAAATAATAAATAGAAATGAAAGTAGCATTCATGCGTACGTACGGCTTACCGTCTCCATGAACGGTGCATTTCATTTCTTACCTCCATATGTTATGTACTATTATAAATACATGTATATTCTAGATATATAATGTATATATATGATATATAAATCATGATTTACTTTCTAGAAGTATGTAAATCATGATATAAGTAATAATAACATCAATAATAACAAGTCCAAACACGTACGATAAATAAGATGATTTTACCCAAAACATTGCTTTAACATGGGATTTACAAAAGAACAGGTAATATAAAGTCATAAGTCAACCATATATGATATCATAACAATGAATAAGATTCTGTAATAAGTCAATGACATTATTTAAATCATTATAAAGGAGGTTCGGATACGTACGAAGCATATCAGACCTAAGGTAAGGGATAACTATTCCAATCTCGTTCTTATCTGAGATTGTTTATTCGTAAGTATTTACTGAGGTTATTATTATCATCCATGTCCATGTTTCCGAAAAATGGTTTCATGTATGTTTAAAGTCATTTTTAACCATTTTTTACTTTTACTACATGGTATGTAAGGAATCTTTCATTTTTTACCATATGAGGTACTTTTTGACTTTTCCGAAAAAAGTACGAGGAGAATGTTATTTTTAACTTATACGGCGTGAACAGATTTTTATGGTTTTATAACGCCTCATTTTTATGAAGATTACTATACAATATTTCACTATTATTTTCAAAAAAACCCTTTTCTTTTAAAATTTCATGGCATTTTTTGAAAAGAAAATGATTTTGAAGAAGAAAGGATATTTTCCTCAAGATTTCATTTCAAGTGTTTTATGAAAAGTATTTTCCATCTAAAATGACATTATTTAATATGTTTATGTTTCAAGTATAATGTCTCCATTATTTACATGGTTTGATTCTTCTTATGATGAAATGATATCTATTTTTTTTATGGATTCTGTTATGATGGCAAGATGTTTAATAATCCCATTCTATTACATGGGTTATGCTATGATGTATGATTTATGATTTTGTGGCACACGAAAGAATTATTTAATTATGAGATGGGTGGGACCTATATCTCCCTCCAATTAATTGAGTAAAGATTTATATCTCATGAGATAAACATGGATGGAATAGTAAGTTAATCCGGTTCAATAATACATGACTGGAACTAGGAGTGAACTCGATTCAAAAAGGGACTTTGTCCACTAAGATGGTCTTGGCAGCAATGCCTTGGCTACTATGGAAATCATATCATGTAATTAATGGTTTCCATAATTACATGTTTTATTCCCATGCTATTTTATCATGATTAATGTTTCTTTATGATCTATTCCTTATGTACTTCCATGTTTTATGTCATTGCTCAAGGTTTTGATGTTTAAACATTATGTTCATGTTTTTAAGTTCAAATGTATATGATTTTTTTTATTTTATCCATGCTTACCCTTAATGAGAATTTGAGATCACACTTTATATGTTTTCTTTTCCCCAGGATTTAAAGAAAGGTTTTAGGAAAGAAAAAAAATGGGAATATCTTTATGGGAGATGTTGAAGATCTTTCACCACGATTAGAAGATTATGTTGTGAGTCTCCAAAGACACTAAACTATTACGGTCCTTGTGTGATGGTTTTTGTTATGTATTAATTATTCCGATAAAGTAATTTAATGTCTATGTACGTCAAGCTTTGGGTCTCTACACTACTCACAAGACAGATAATTTTATAGTTGTACCACCTTTGAGTTCAATACATATGAGATATTGGGTATTTAATTCCACAGAAGAGTTTCATGTAATACATTATAAACATGACCCATATTTGGTGGAAGTGAAAGATGATAAGATACTACTCCTATGTGATCAAGGATGTCAACATGGTCATTGTACCTTGGGATAGACTTCATTTTTTTCCAAACTAAATGTCTATCTTACATGGTGATATTCAAAAGAGGTTTTTTTTCTCCAAATTCAAACTACACGTTCCTTTTATGGTTGTTAGCATAGATATTTTTCGAACTATGAGAATATTTTTTAAGTTGTTGGATGGATTGAACCATCTCCATAATCTATTGTACATGATTAGGTCCATGTAGCTTTCATTCTCCAAATTCATACAAATAAGTTGGAGTTCTACATAACTTCCCATGTAGATCTTAATATAGAGCCATCTGAATAACTGAGTGGAAGATGTTTTTGTATGATAACTCAACCAATTGAAAATGCTGATAAAACCCTACATCAAATTCAATTGATCAGCCTTTGAGTATGTCATTGATCATCTTACAAGCCCAATCATATTTTTTTTATCTATTTGGGGGTGATCGGCCTTGCTAAAATTCAATTTACCACTCGAATAATGTGGAATAATTCTCAGTAATTTAGATGTGAACCAGGGATCATGATCAGATATGATAAAAATTGGACCTCCATGAATCCTCACCACTTTATTTACATATTTCTTTGAAATTTCTTCATGAAATAATATTTTCAAATAAACAAAAGTGGAATGTCTTGCTGAGTCCATACACTACTACCCATTTTTAATTGTTTAATTTTGATGTATTTGGGAGACCATTGAAAAAGTTTATGGTAATGTTCTCCCATTTCCACATGTATATAGGAAATGGTTGCATCATCCCTTTAGACTTCTATCTCTCTTATTTAGATTTATGACATACCAAACACCTTGAGATAAACTCTTCAATCTATTTATTCATGTTTTCCCACCACAAGTCTTCTCAAAGATCATTGTACATCTTGGTTCTTCCAGGATGGATGGATAAATCTGAGACTTTTACAATATCTAGTTTCTCCATAATCTAGTGTGATGAAGAAATACAAATCCAGGTTCCAAAAGAAATCACACCATCATCATCTATATGGAACTATTATATCTTTCCATCCTTTAATTCCTTCACCTTTTTGAAGCTCCATATTATCACCGTGTTCCTTGTTGATGGTCTTTGGGATAGATGGTTTGGAACTTATTTTGGAAAGGTTAGATGTATTTACATCCATTAATATTTCTAAATACATCCTTTACCTATCCCTAATGATGGGTTCTTTCTCAATAAGCATCATGGATAGAGTATCACATTATTTTCTTTTAGGATAATCAACTACCTTATTCACATTTTTAATATGGTAATGAATTGAGAAATCATAGTCAATGATTAGCTCTTACCATCTCCTTTTATGTGTTTAGATCTCCTTCTGTGTGAATATATACTTTATACTCTTTTGATTGGTATATATTTCACACTTCTCACCTTAGAGTTAGTGCCTCCATATTTTCAAGGAAAAGATCAAAACTAATATCTATAGATCATGCATTGAGTAGTTATGATCATGTATCTATAACTTTCATGAGGCCTAGGACATCAATTTATCATTCTTCTTGAGTAAAAAATCCAAACATTTATTTTAGGCATATATATATATATATATACCCAAAATAATCACCAATTGTTACTACTATGAGTATAAGTGTAGTTATTAGCCTCTTCTTTAGATCCTTGTAGCTTTCCTCATGGAATTTTTTCTAGAAATAATTTATCCGTTTCCTTTCTAACATAGTTACCAGAATAGAAAATCATGATAAATTTCTCACAAAATGCCATTAGTACCTTTAAAATTTTAGGAAACAATGGATTTCTATTACCTTAGTGGGTCTAAGAAATTCCTAAGTTTCTTTTGTGTTTGAGGGTTCCAATGAAATTCCCTCATTTGCGATCATGTGACCCAAGAATATGACTTGCTGCAACCCAAAGTGAAATTGTCTGATCTTTCCATGCTATATATCCTTCCTTAATACCATAAGAACAATTCATATATGTTCTTCATGCCTCTCATTCCAATTGGAGTAGTTTAAAATATATTTAATAAACACTGGCCCAAATATTTCAAGGTAGTATCCAATTACACTATTCATGTGATCCAAGAATATTTTAAAAGAATTAATAAGTCCTAATATAATCACTACGAACTCATAGTTCCCATACCTTATATGAAAAGCATTCTTCTGAATATATTTCTTCTTTAACTTCAACAAATTATATGAATAATTAATATCCACCATTGATAATATTTAGATCCTTATAGTTGATCAAAAAACCCATCATTCCTTGGGAGAGAATACATTTTCTTTATGGTGACCTTATTTATCTCTTAGTGATCGATACACAACTGCATTGATCCATCATTTTTATTTAAAAAGATAATTGGCACACCCCAAGGTGATGAAATTGGGAATATGAACTATTTTTTCAAATACTCTCACAACTACTTCTTTCAATCCTCCGGTTCAATGGAATCCATCCTATAGAGACATTTTGGGATAAGAGTAGCCCTAGGTATCAGTTTTATTGTAAACTCTACATCACAATATAGGGAAAGTTTAGGTACCTTATTGGGAAATTCATAAATTTATTCCCTAAAAATGGGCATTTCCTCTAGGTTGAAACCTTCCTTTTATTCAATCATTTGATCTAGGTATGCTTCTACATATGGAATCAACAACCACACTATTGATTTATTTTCCAAAAGAGATTCATAGTATTCCTTGTATTTGTAGAGGATTATGAAATGTGTTGGAATATGAAAATATATTTTCTTTTCCTAATAGTTGATGTGTTCTCTAAATAACTAGAGTGAAATCATGCACAATATAGCATCAAATTCCACCAAGGTAACTATTACAAGATTCATTAGAGGAATCTTCTCAAATATTCCAACATGAGAAGAGTACAACCCTTTGGTTTTAATGATCACCCCACTAGGTGTTTCTATATATATCTCTACTTAAATGTATCGGGGATTAGATTAAATAGTTCTAACAAAATTCTAGTATATAACAGAAAGCATAGAACTAGAATCAAATAATACAATTTTCCATTCATGAGTGACTAAGAAGTATACCATGTATGAATTCATTATATTTCTCCACTCTAGTATTAGTGATGGAATATATTTACCGTGGTACTTTTCCTTCATTTGAATGTTATAATTATTACCCTAAAGTACTTGATATTTTGTGCATTGTTTTAAGAAATTACCATGAACCCTATAGTTTAATCATAGGATCATGGGTGGATCTCTCTATTCCTCCATTAAATTGGATAGCTTCATGATGACTCTTTGAAATTCATGAGATTGATGTCATTCTCTCCCACACCTGAAGCATTTACCTATCTCCATGAGGTAGTACCCATGATTCTTCTTACCAAATTAATGACATGTGGGTGGTTCAACTTTATTCCCACATTTTCCCCAGATCCTCCCAATTAAAATTTCATTTTTTATTTTAAATCTCCATATTTAAGGGACCGATTTCAAAACTACATCTTTAATTTTAGAGCACATCAAACCACATGTTCATAAATCTAGAAGTCTCAGATATCTAGAGCTTTTTGAAGGTGTGCTTTTTAACCACTAAAAAATATATTGATTTTGATATCATTATTGATAAGAAAATATGATTTGTATCTTAAAAGCCTTGTGATGTTTTATTTGTAATACATAAAATACTCATCATGTTTTTTTTATATTTATGAATTTTCTCTCTATGTTGGTTTGAATATTTTGATGGAAATACTTGTTATGAAATTTTTTCTTAATTTCTTACCACTCTATATATTTTATTTGATCCTTCAGTTTGGTTTTATTTATCAATTCCTGACATTGATTGACCTATCCATCAATACAATAGATATTTAGAGTCACCTTCTGCTTCCCAGAACAATGGGGTACAAAAAAGATCTTCTTTACTAAGTTTACCATCTATTATATATAAATTAGATTTGAAGATCCACTAAATGTTAGTGTCCATTTTTCATAAAGGTATCAATGGATAGATTCATATTTATAGGGGAAGGTCCTCATTCTACAGAGTTTGGGTTATTATTCATAGGCTGAGATAGACGGGTAAGCATCACAAAGATATTTTGAACTCCACCTCACATGTAATTGGGGATTCAATTCAAGAAATTGTTTCATTTTCTCTCACAAGAGTTTTTGACCTAGTTTCTCATGGTTCCCAAAAATTTCTAAAATAAAAAAGGTTTGAAATAATGGTATATCAAAAAAATATGAAAAAAATTAATTCTTTTACATACTTAACTCTAAAGGTATATATTATAGGATATCTATGCATATAATTTTCCTAAAATAAATATTATTGGATGTTTATATATACGTAACCTTATCGTAATGATTTTCACAAGTGTTCTATAGTCATTATTCCCAAATGAACAAAACCATACTATAGTACCAACTATAGTGACCCTTCTTTTTCTTACATGACTCTAACTTGATTTTAAAGTTAAATAACATTTTATCATTACAACCTAGGTTCAAAAGGTTTAGTTTTTGGGAAAAATTAGGCATATACACAACTTGTGAATATAAAATAGAATCTTTTATTTAAGACATTATTACTTATCCTTTTAAAGACCTCATTATAATTATGTAATCCATTTTAAAAGGATTACTATTGATCCTCATTATTTCTTAAATCTTTTTTCAACTGATGTTCTTATTTTTATTAATAAAAACAAGAGATATATTTGTTACATTACCAAAGTCATTCAGAAATACTACAAGTGAAGTGTCCAATACATTAATTTTGAGAAGAACAACATTTACATCTCTAAATATTGTTCTGAGTGTTGGGAAAAAAATATTTAGGACATGAAAATGTTCAATAAGAATCCTTATTTTATGGATTATTCGGGGGACGTGATTCCCCTTGGTAGACTTAATATTCAGCACATTGATAATTTGATTTCTTAAATACCAGGGAACATCAATAACTAGAAGATATATTTCTTTCTGTATGGGGGTCATATTATAATGCTTAATTTTTTATTTTCCAATATCCTGATTCATGTTATCTTAATACTCAATGTATCAAAATTAGCGATTGGGAACATTGAAAACATCATGGAAGCATTTTTTAGGACACTCACTTGGAAGGTCGATTTTATTGGGAGTCTTGGGAAAGGATAGTCTAACATGTGGAATAAGATGGAACTAGACATCATAGCATGGTTGATACTATGTATATAATTCAAGTTAAATTTTATTGGGATGACTTGGAAGGCCATTCTATTTGAATAATATTTGTGGTTGGAAAATATGGTGAGGTCTTGGGAGAGTCTAAATGAAATATCTATAGCCTGTGGTAGGATTATGTGGAAAACTACCAAAAGTGAAGTTAAAGTCCATATGAATTATTATATGTGGTGATATTAGATATTGGATCAACAATTGGGAGGTTGTGTCCCTTGGATTCCCAAGATTCACAACCCTTGATATTTATTTTTCTCAAATGAATTCCTTCCCAAGGATCATTCACACAATGCTTTACTTGAATCAATAGGATGTTTTTTATAGCATACAAATATCTAGGTAAATTTATATACTCATGTATTCAGGTGTTCCATCTAGTATCTTCTCTTCCAATATTTTGTGACAGAATAGCTAGGAAAACACCAACGTGTGTGTATCAAATCTTATTTTCTAAAATGATATTCTATTTGAATATAACTTCCTTATAGGGAATATATGGAATTTTTCTATTCTGATGGATGACTTGATCAAGAGCAGAGGTGCCGTCATTTTGTCTAATTTCTTATGTTTTTGGAGTTCTAATGAGTATTTGGTTATTCAATTATTGTTTTATGGATATTTGGAACATGTGTTGTGGTGTGACTATAGAAACCTCATTGATTTTTCAATTATGTATTCCAAGTGTGAAAATTCTGTTCATACATAGTTTCATGGGGTAGAGGATACTGGTTTGGAGGGGAAGATTAGATCCAACTTGATCTCAGATAGTTGCTGTACAATTTGTAATACAAAAAATAAGGCCTAGTTGGATGGTGCTACAAGTTCGTGTTTAGCTATAAAGACTTGATTTGGATGCTTACCTGTGAATCTGAGGATTCCCTTGAAGTGTTGGGATAATGCACAATCCATGAGGCTGGTCATGAATGGAAGGATAACTGTTCCAACTTCTTGGACGATGTCTACACCAGGAAGTTGGGTTCACCGGATCCCTCAAAGAAATGGGATCAAAATCAATATTGACGGATCTTGCATTCTTTATGTCGTGATAGGGGGAGGTATAGTCTGTGGCCCCATTTATTTGGTTATTATCACTTTCAAAATGTACTCAGGGAAATATTGACTCACTTATTGAGGATTGCAAGGCGATTCTTAATAGACTACAGATCTTCCATGCCAATAATATGAACCATATAAAAATATTACCATAGTCCTCAGTTATTTAAAACTCTTTACAAGGAAGTCATGAATCTTCTTGGTTCATTTATTATATTATCTTTAGATTCATAAATTACATTGGCCAAAATAGCATGAATTACTCATGGTGTGAGGGTAACATTATTGCAGAATGCATGGCTTCTAGAGGCAACCATTGTGATCTAATATTTTTTGTTCTACCTGAGGATCCCTGCACTATGAGTGTGGTAATTTTGATTTGTATGATACCCTTGGACTACATTATTTCAGGCCTCTATGACCATGTATCTATCACTCTCTCTCTTTCATTTCCTCGTAGATTAATAAAATTTATCTCATTAATCATGATGTGGATGAATAAGGGACATGAAACGATATAACATGAGTGAGAAAAATCATATTCATCATAACATAATCATTTGATCATTATTAATATCATAAGGTAAACATTTTATAAAGGCATGGAATTTGGAAATTCATAACAATGTAACATCACGTCTTAGGGGTCAAATACCACGCGTAGTTGTAAACTAAGATAACATCAGGTTAATGCATAACGTATGTGCATAATCATAACATCATCATAATTGTGAAAACAGTTTGCATCATGTTCACATATAATACACATTATCTCATGAGAAACATCACAATAACCAATTCATTGGTGGGATATATAATTTCAGTCCCACCCATCACATAATGCAATTCACATAATCATGCAAGCCACATAGAACGTATAAGATTCGTAGTCATAAAATAACCCATGGAAAGGAATTAGTTTTATAAGTTTTCCATAAATCATATGTTCTTGAATAAACTTTGGGGTTCCCAAATGTCAAATTAAAAAACATACTTGGTATAAAAATCATCAATCCTGAGTGAAGAAGAAACAACCTCAATAGGAGTCATAATGTGTTTTGAAAAGAATAATTCTTTTGGAAAATATTAATATTTGGCATAAGAATAATTTGGAAACATAATATCCAAGAAATGAAGAGAGAAAAATAGTGAAATTATATTTAAAAAACATTAAAGGAATTCCCACACTAAAATTTTACTTGAAAAATGTATAACCCAAAGACCAGGTGTTCGGTTTGAGAATCCCTCTAGCTTATCTATGAATGTGTTCTTCAATTGAACTTAATGTCCTTTATAATCAAATTATATTCATCAATTACTTTATTAATAATATATTATATATGTATTTGTTGTATTAATTTTTTAAGTTTATTTATTGTCACTATGATGACTTATATAGTTCAATTTCATCATTCTGGGAGTGTCTTTTTCCTTGTTTTCATGGATGGTTCACTTGTATAAAAGTATGGATGATTTGTATAAAATAAGAATAATTATCCAAAATTGAAAATATATATTATTAATGAACTTAACAAAAATTAAATGGACTAATATATCGTTTATTTATAATACGATGATGATGCATTATATAAAAAATTAATGATAAAATTTTAGATTATTTTTGGTGTTTTTGGATGAGGATGAACATGTATTGTTTTAGTATTCGATATTATGTATATATATATATATTAGTTACAAAACATAAAAAAATTACAATATACATATTTTAATATTTTTTAACAATTAAATTGGTTTTATGAACATCCATGATGGCAGTAATAAAAAATGAAAAACCTTCATCTATGAAGGGGTGAATCAACATATCACAACCGATGTTTTTGTTTTTAAGATAAAAGGTGAATATAAGGGATTCAATGATTTATATTCCATTAACTTAAAAAAAATTATAGTATATTCCTGATATTAGATTTATCTATCAAGGGGTGTTTTATGGTTCCTTTGGAGTTGGTTTATTTGGTTCAAAGATGTGTGCTGGAGACTAATCATGGGAGGATAGTTCATAACAACAAGAGGGAGGTGAATTTTGCTGCTGATTCTATTTCCCTCTTGGGAACACAGGAAGAGTATCTTATTGTCTACAATAGTCTGGGTTCTATCCCATTGGAATTTAAGGCCTTTATTCATGGAGATTCCCTTGGCCTCCATCATTTTCATCCCCCTTGAGGGGTCTCCGTGTCCCTGCGGCTTTGGTATTTTTTAGGGAATTTTTATTAAATGAAATCATAATTTGTGTTCTAAAATAGAAAGATAGAGGATTTTATATCATGAATATTGCATCCTTGAGAACCACCTTATGGAATATTGGCTTGGTATTTTTTTAATATGAGAAACTCTAAGATGAGGGGAAGAGGCTTGGTGGATAAATTTGGAAGAATTTAGACAAGGTACAAGGCTTTAGAGGTGCGAGGAGAAAGGGTGGTGAGGGTTGTATTTATTAGTCAAGGAGAGGGATATTTTTTTTATTATATTTATTAGCTTATTATTTGGACCATTTATATTAATAATGTTGATTCCTATGAATAAATATATAAAATAGATAAGGAGAGTGTGAAATAATGGGATCTTACATCATTATTAACATACATATTCACGTATTTGGCTTCAAATGTTAAAAACTATAAATTACCATATTTAACTATTCAACAAAATTTCCACTATTTATGAAAAATTCCAAAAATTCACCCTAACCATATTTCAATGTGTTGATTTCAAAAATGGATTCTGTTTTATGAAATTAAATTTCAATATATGATAATTTAATTATTATGTAAAATCATCTTTTAATAAAAAAATAATGATTTGAAAATTATAGTTGATTTTATGAACCATTGAAAAATTTATTAAGGTCTCATAAAATGACACTATAATTTTTATTCAACAATATATTAATTTATTAATATAATTTATGAAAATTAATTTCCATTTAAATCATTATATTAATAATAAAATTGTAAATAAACACTTATGATTGAAAAAAATAAAAACACATAATTTATCATTATTAAAAACATTAATTTATTTTTACCATGACATAAATATAACATTTTCTCATTTATAAGATACCAAGATTTTATTTATACATTACTAGGTGAGGTTACTATTCTAATATCAGGGTTACTATTCATAATGGTCTTATTACTATTCCAACAGTCAAGTTACTATTCCATTGGTATAGGTGATTTAATTTCTATAAATACCACTTATTTAATTCTTAATTTCTAATAATAATGTTTTTATTGGGTTATATATGAGATTTATGTGGTTTATACTACATTACAAATTATTAGAAGGGAACTTCCATCAATAAAATTTTGGTTCATTATAGGTATACCTGATAGATGGTTTAGATCGGGAATAGGTTTCCTTAAGGAGATAGATACCTACGAGAGTATAGATAATGGTATGTGGTATTACTTTGGTTATTGTTATGTAAATAACTTGGAGTTTTTTTGAATTGTTATCATGATAAGAAAAAAGGATCGGTTGGATAACAATCCTTTTTGGATCAACTATGGTTATCATTAGGGTGGTGAGATATGATCCTAGTTGGTTGGGTCTAGAATGGGTATTGAAAGGGTAGAATTATTGTGGTTGTATAGTGATGTATATTGGTGGGAGATCATGTTTTCAACATTGGAATATCTGACATTATTTGGTATCATACAAAGGGGAACACTAAGAGTGTATCTATATCAGTGTGCTTTTATGCAGTAGATGCATGGACAGTTGAATGGGTGCATCCTCATTGGATGCATTAGACAAGACTCATGGGATAATGAATCTATTTGTATAGTTGAGAGATATGAGTGTGTATAACCAATGTTTTACTACTGATATGGACAATGATGGTATCATAAGATTTAGTGATGAGGTCTATCAAAGGATTACACAACTTTTGGTAGAGGAGAGTAAGTTTTGGCCTATATTTTTCGAAAAAGTATTAGTGTGGTGTAAGATACATGTTTATTCCAATTAGGATCACATTTTTATTGACCCACACTAATAGTGGGGTGAATTAGTGTTTCACGACCCATCCCTATCAGGCTCATGTCGTGAATCACCAAGCCCGCCTCCAATATGCCAGGGATGGTGACTAGCACTGAGCATGTATGTCACAAACATGGGATGAATTTCCTAAGTACTTGTACACATGAACCCATCTCCAAGAACACAGATACTAAAATGTAAAAATACTTAAGGAATAAAATTCATGCATACCACTAAACACAACCAAAAGAGTACAACAAGTAAAGTAATGTTTATTAAAGTAAATTTGGCCAGAATAGAAGTCTACCAAAAGAATGTGTCTGTTAACTACAAAGTCTATCATGTATAAATGATAGTTATTAGTATTGTAGCTCAAAGTCATAGGAACACCTTAGCCTATTGAGAACTCACAAATCTCCCTCATGTCCTGGTCAGTAGAGGACTCCGTTAAAAGGTTGATCATCTATACAAGATATGACATGTGTGGGAAGAGACCATATAGGGGGAGTATAAAAATACTAATTAGGACACCCCAAAAACACAAAGAAATATATAGAGTAAATGTATAGTTATCTATACATAGTATATGTATATGGTACATATAACAGGAACATATACAGATATACTCAATCCCAGACCTATATTCTAGTGGTAATTCACAATGACTTCATTCAACACTAGTGATTCATTCCTAAGATTCCACAAAGAACAAATCCAAAAGCACATACTAATGAGTCTGATAGCACTGATAACTTCCACCCAGTAATTATTGTTCATTGTGAACATTCATGAGACAGAGACACGCTGATAAATATGAAGATAGAATATGAAACACTCACTTTGGGATAACCAACTCCACAAGTGAGAAGATCATGATACATGGATATGGATCATTTTTAGGGCCATGTAATATACCACAACTCATACAAATTCATCTAATAAGAACATTATAGATGTCCAGTAGGATTAGTTGTGTCGATAAACTGACAATACCTAGGGTACAAGAATGGATAAAGGTTCCTACCCCAAGACTCTCGGAGGGGACTCCCGACTCTATCCAAAGTCCTACTGAAGCACATCATACTCTGATGTCTTGAAAATGATACCAAATGACTTTCAAGGGAATGAAAAAAGGGGCACCAAAAAAAATGAAACTTGACCAAGAAATGGTGTACAAGGAGATCAATCCATGTAGAAAATAGCACAAAATCATTCATTAATTTTAACTAAATAGAAGTACAAGGTGAAAAACATGAGAAAGTGGCCTAGGGGGGGTCTTAAATAATGGAGACTGAGGAAATCCCCTCTAATAAGGATATCCCACTCAGGTTTCAACTGGGTTAAGTTGTATATATATGACCTACCCAAACCAAGCAGCACAAGCGACGCCATATGATCACCCGCTTTTTTCATTCTGTACATGAGGGACTAAGCCAGATGATGTTAGAGAGAAGAGCACGACACATTCTGATGGGGTAGGTTATTAACGAGGGGGATGATCGATGTAATAACTAAGTTGGATAGAATCTGTGGGCCAGTTTTAGCTTTCTCAATATCAATGCCTCCATGGTTGCAAAGAGTAAGTCCAGAAATAAAAGTAAGGGCCTCTGCCTGTAGGGAGGAGCCTCATCTAAGGTGCATCGTGAATGTAAACACAAAGGTGACCCTACATTCGCGAATAACCCCACCTCTCCTCATGTCTCCTGAAATACAAGATCCATTGGTATTGAGTTTCATGCCAGAGTGAGGAGGATTCCAATAGATCCATTGGCCATGAGCAATATTAGTAGCAGAATTCTCTTGGGTAGCTGTTTTCCGGAGATGGAGGGAGGGAGCATCTATCTAGTTATTAATACACCAGGTCATATCAAGAAGTAAGCTTTGGGTATGAGAAATAATGGATCTCCTAGTATAGTTGATCCCTTCAAATCTCACTCTGTTCCTTGCCTACCAGGGACACCAAATACAAGCATGTAATATTGAATACCTATACATGATTTCAACACCCATGTTACCCTATCCATGAAAACATCGCTCAGAGAAGGAAGCATCATATGATGGGTGAGCCCAGAGAGCAGTAAAACTACTAAAAAAGGACCAAACCTCCTGAGCCCATTCTCCCTCAAAGAAGATGTGGTCTCTACTCCCCTCTTTGTGAAATTTGAAACAAGAGATAAAGGAAACCATGTAGACACCACATTTTTTGATTTTCTCATCTGTGGAAACTGCAACATGACTGATCCTCCAGGTGAGGATGTTGAACATCATTGGGATACTCTTGATCCAAAGCATTCCATTACACTATAAATCATGCTGTTGGGGTACCAAGATGTGGCAGCAGTCCGTATAATAGAACGATCCCATGGATGAGGGGGTGAAAACACACATATCTGGTTCTTCATTAATGACGATGAGATGAAAAATGGATTTATAGTCCTTATTAAGATCTAACTTGATGAAGGACGGGAATCTGTTATCATCTTCATATGTTATGTTATAGGATGGAAACCGTGGGAATCTGATAATACTTCCTGCCTAGTTGGCCTTCCATAAGGGAGCTTTCCCACCCCCAATAATCCACCAAACATGGGGTTGTATAGCGGTGAATATTGGGAGTAACATGGTCAGGAAGGGAGACATGTGACCTTCTACCATAAAAGTGGCATCCACCAAAGAGATTCCTATTGTCTTACCCAAAAGGACCTGACACTCATGAATTTCCCATTCCATGTTTGCATGCATGAAAAAAAGGGAATCAGCAAGACTACAAATGTTAATCCCATCTTCTGGAATGGGACTCATCATGTTCCCCCAAGGAACCCAGGTACATTTTCCCTCATCCGGGGAATCCCATATGAAGTGTGTGAGGATCTTGTCAATATTTTAAATCAATCCATTTGGAACCTTCCCACAAGAGAGCACATGGAAATGGGTGTCAAGGAGGACATTATTCCCAAAGCAAGAAAAGATTACACGACGTGTAGAAGTGTCACAATTTGTTTCCCTTATCTTGGGTGTTTCCCATGTACAATGGATAGAGTCAGAATAACATGTTGTGTAGAATATGGGTACACGACATGTGGAAGGGTCATAGGCCATGCTCCTCCATCTGAGGACCACTCGCGTACTCTGGTCATATGCTAGTACACAATGTAAACCCATTTCTTCCTAAAAGTGTACCAAAACATGGTGTTATCCACACAAACAGACCAGAAAAAGCGAGTGGTGGGGTACACATCATGTAGGCACACCGTGTACTCCACCCCGTGTCCGTGTATCATCTGAGATAAATTACATGTTCTGGGGAAGGTCCCACATTCCAAGTGACATGCATCAGAAGCAGTGTGTGTATTCACTATTTTCGGAATCCCTTGACTCCACTCGGTGGGTCCCAAACTCCTTGTATCACGAGATACATGCCGTGTTAATCAATATTTTCCAAAATCCTTCGTTTGAATGTCAGTCATCTTCCTCGTTGATCCATCCACCAATTCCAGTCGCGCCTCATTGGGAAACTCCAGATATGAGGTCTCCTGGTCACGCCATCACTGATTCGGTACGTTTTAGTCCTCCAATTCACCTGGAAATCCAATTCTGATCATCCCCCTGAAGAACAATCAAATAAAAATATCATTTGGAATAATCCAATCCATCAGTATTCATCATTGTCTCACCACCTCTAGGTCATCACGATGTCTGGTCATGAATTTTAGATCGTTGCTCCCTGATTCGAAGGTGTAATGATAATTCATTTATAACCCGATGAAGAATGAAGATTGTGTGTGGATAAAGGGGGAAGGAGTCACATAAAAACAACATAAGGGATGAACCACATCCATTTTTCATTATGAACTTTACTTGTTCCATTATAATGATCAAGAAACTAAATCAAAACAGAATCAATCCCTTGAATCAAACTTGAAATGAAACCCTCCTACAAGATCAGTCAAACCATGCATCAACCTATTTTTGGGTTGATCTGTGTTCACTGTTAATTCAAAGAAAATGGAAATAAGGAATTAAAAAAACCCTCCCTACCTCACTGTTGGATCAATCATTTAAGAACATCGATCGTTGTGTCACTTTCATTGGTGATATCCGAAAAATAAATGTTCGTCGATATTTGATCCAAGGCCCCATCATCATTTGTTTTAGATATAATTCTTCAGGTTCTCTTCAGATCCTCTAGAATGTTTTCCAATGTTATGAGCCTAACCCTAGGCTCCTACCTATATTAAAAAATGAAAATGCACCGATGTGCCACTGCGCCGCTGCACCACTACACCATTGTGTAACTTTAAAATAAAATAAAATTTTAATTTATTTTATTCCATTAAAAATTCAAAAAAATTAACTTTTATCGCCGAACAATGTCGGACAATGTCAAACAGCACGTAGGGAAAATTTGATGCTCTGAACGCAATGGAACCCTCATATTTTTTGATCCAAGGATCCGTTGAGAAGAGATTTCAATTTTTCAGTAAAACCATTATCACACGCTATTGAATATATTTAATATATTTCAATCAATTATTAAAGGCACATCAGGCCTCAGAATCACATCCCGTCTCAGTTCCTGGTATTGAATTAATTCCATATAAAATTTAAAAATAATACACACCAAAATCAAAGACATTACATTATCATTGGGGCTTTACATACCCAAAAATAAAAAAATAAAGGCTATACAAAAATATGTGGGTATTGAGAACAAAACTGAGCATCCTTCTCCCACATGCTCTCCTAGAGATTTTTGTGCTGCCGCCGAACACACACTATGGGAATTGGTATCCCATGAAAGATCATATCCTTATGATCATCAATCTCCACTAGGCACCCGAAAAAATTCACTTCATCATCAATTTCAAGGTCGCCATAGTTGATGGCGTCTGATGGGTCATACACATAACTCCTAAAATGTTACACAAGGAAGACATCATTTACCCAATGCAACTTCGGGGGTATAGATAAGTGGTACACCACCTCAACAACTCTTCACAGTATCTGAAAAGGGTTGATGAAACTTAGAGATAACATTCCACCTTATCCAAATCTCCTGAACCCTCATCGATGTGAGACCCAAGAAAAGACATAGTATCCTTCCTCTAACTATAATGGTCTTTACCATCAGTCAGCATAAGTCTTATGCTAGCTCTGTATAGTCTTCATCTACTTCTGGATGATCTGTACCTTGTCGGTAGTAGCACTTCCAACTTTGGGCCCAGGAGTGATGACTCTCCTAGGTTATTCTAGAAAACTGGTGACCTACATTGTCACCTATAAAAAGCCTCGAATGACACCATGACAACAATTGAGTGTTAAGTGTTGTTGTATGAAAAATACTGTAGTGGTGTATGTTCCTCCCAACCATGACTGAAGTCCTAGATTCAAGATCGCAGAATGTTCTCTAGAACCTGAATTGTCTTCTCTGTATAACCATCCATCTGGGGATGAAACACTGTGCTTAAGAGTAATCGAGTAAAAATTCCTCTGGCAATCCCTTCCATAGGCATGATGTGAAACAATCATCAGGATATGAAATAATCATCGATGGGACTCAATGAAGCTGCACTATCTAATAAACATAATGGTATCCAAATCTCAATACCAAACACTTCTCTACGATATCTAGGAAGTGGTCTGGATAAGTGATTCGGTCCTTGATCAACTAGATTTAATAGTTTCCCATAGACATACATGGTAAACCCTCATGACATCTATCAATATTCCATCCCAATTTCTTTCTAGAGGCTCAAGTGGGTGATCCAAACCCGCTGGAAAATGGTGTTCACCCTTCACCTACTGGCACATAAGACATCGAGAAACAAACATTGCCATATCCTTATTCATCCCTATCCACAAAAATTTGTATCATAGGATCTCATACATCTTCACCACAAAAAGGGTCTACCACCAAAGGTGAGGTATGAGAATCCATCTGAACCTCCTCCTATAATGTCGCTGTTTCAATTGTGTGCCCCTTGTAAATAATGACTTTCTCTCCACCATGTGAATATCCATCAAGAGCATGCCCTATATAAATCTTACCAATTAATGTCTCATAGTCGGTATCCCCAAACAGTGCCTCTCTAACTCACTGCAATAGTGGAGGGTTCACAACCATCAACTAGAGGTTAGATAAATCATCTCCATCCATAAAGGATAACTATAGTGATGCCAAATGCTCTAACTCCTCATTCATCAATTTCATACTAGATATCCTACTAAGACAATCAACTTCCATGTTCCCCTTCCCAATAGTGTAGATAATCTCAAAGACATAGTCTTGAATGAACTCACGTCATCACCTCTTTCACAAGTTCAAATAATTTTGTAAAAATATATAATTGAGACTCTTGTGGTCGATGTAGATGATAATCTGCTTACCCATATGGTAGTGTCACCACATCTTCAATGAGAAGACTACCGCTGCCAACTCAAGATCATGGGTTGTGTAGTTCTGCTTGTGGGGCCTCAGATAGAGTGAATCATAGAGAATCACCTCTTGTCTCTACATCAGTACACAACCATGTCCGTTACCTGATGCATCACAGAACACTACGTCTCGACTCCCTCCAATGGAAATCTCAGGATCAGAGTGCTTGTCAAACTCTGCCTCAACTACTGAAAAGCTTGTGGGAACTTCTCCATCCACACAAATGGATACCCATTTCGAGTCAATTTCATCGGTGTTGATATCTAGGAGAAATAAGGTATAAATATCTAGAAATATCCTACTATCCCAAGTAAGCTCTGAACCTCTATCACTCTTCTTGGTGGCTACCATGCTAGCACTACTTTTACCTTGTCCAGGTCCACTTCTACTCCATCTACTAAGATAAAAAGTCTCATAAAGTGGACCACATGAATCCAAAAATAGAACTTCAAGATCATACCATAATTCTAGTGCTCTCAATGTTCATCCAAAATCATCCATGGGTGTCTCTCATGATCCTCCTTAGATTCCGTGTACACAAGGATATCGTCGATGAAGACCACTACAAAATAGTCTATGTAGGGATGTATGATATGGTTCATGAATCCCATGAACACTAATGGGCGTTCGTCACACCAAAGGGAATCACTAAGTACTCATAGTTAGTGTAGCAGTATGTTAAGGGTGTATTTCATATATCCTCATCCCGTACTTGAAGCTGTCCATAACCTAATCAAATTTATACCTTCTAGAACCATAATGACCCTCACAACTAATCAAATAGATCATCAATACTTGGAATTGTATACTTTTTCTTTACTCTCACTTGGTTCAAGCTTCGGTAATACACACACAAAATCATTATCTAGTATGCCTTTTTGGATAACAAAACTGGGCCATGGTGAAACAATATGTCTCACAAAGCCCTTACTCTACAAGTCCTTCATCTGTACCCTCATATCACAATGATTTGTGGGATCCATTGGATACACTGGTGATGATATCAGAACCATACCGAGGTGAAAAGTTTTACAGAATTAGATCACTAGACGGGGAGTTATTTCTGGAACATCATCTAGAAAGATGTCCTCGTACTCTACCACTTTTACTAGGAACTTAAAACTCACAACATTTTATGCTCTTAGGGTATGTCTAGTAAAATCATGAGTGATCGACTACACACACATATGCATAATCCTATCCTATGTTTTCTGGGTTTCCTTTTCACAAACAAAGAAAACCGTCATCCCTTCACTATCGGTACACTGCACCATTTGTCTAAAATAGTCAATCTGTGAATGTAATGAAGATATCTAGTCCATATGGAGAATGACTTCATAAGGCCTCAACGATTTTACCAACTGGTTCGAACCAAAACACTCACCTCCAAGGGTAATATCACACTTTCGAAAAAGGTGTGTGATTATCATGTCTCCTCTCATAGGTGTCATCAAACGTAAGGGTCAAGTCAATAGTTCTACCAGAATTTAAATGTCTAGTACAAGTTATGTGATGTGGAATGAATGACTTGAAAATGTGTCTATAATTACAATAACTAAGTAATAAATGTCACAAATCATACATCATATCATCCCTAGAGTCACTAGGTTGTACACCTCGACCACATGTAGCTACACCCACTCCAGTCCTCCAGATCTCTGAGAATGATGTGGATCTCTTGGGTGTGGTGATGTTCGTATGTCAAAACGTATTCGACCTCAAGAAGATCTCTCTTATCTTTTGTGACATCTGCTGCCCAACAGATCTGATTGCTCTACTCATTGCTTCCTCCTCAGTGTTCCATCCCCCACCTTCCTGATAGCTTCTCAATGAGTTGGTCAATATTTAGCGACCTATCCACTATCGTCGCATGTGTAGCATTACCTCTCCCTAGGATGACTGGATCAAGTCTGAGAGCCCTATAATTCATATCACCTATAATGGGACTTCCTGTGAATTCTCCCACATACCTATATATGTGTCTAATGTTGGATCCAAACTGCAGAGGTCTCTGCACCTGTCTGCTTATTGTTGACTGTCATTGTCTTCTTATAATCGGACAAAAAGCTATTTACCAACAAATCTCACTCGAGCACTCTATAGTAAGTCATAATTAATATATTTATGACGTTGGGTCAAATTTCGTGATGTTGACCTCGGTCAATGTTCTGAGCCCTGAAGTAGTAATCCCAGACCATATCCATCAAGTACCTAGAGAGGTTGGTGAACCTCGATGAATAATCAGCCACTATCATGATACCCTTGTGGAGATGAAGATGTTTCTATATACAAATTTCTCTCATCGTAACTAGAAACAACTCATATTTTAAGAGACACAAGAACTCTATCCCCAAAAGAGTCACCTCATTGTGAGTTTGTGTGGTCAAACTATACTTTTTCCCCAACCAAACCTTGATAAAGGCTCACAACAAGGATCACCATTTGGTTCACTATTGTCCTCACTATTTGGTAAACTCCTGTCACCGCCTCAAGCCAGTAATCATCTATCTACCTCAGATCCTGAGGGTATCTATCATTGAAATTCATATATCGTGCTTAGCATGCTCTCGTCATGTGATGGTATTACAGGTACCACATGCTGCTACATTGGTGGTGGTATAGATGGTGTACCAACTGGATGAAATGCCTAGGGAATTGGCACTTGTATCAAAGACTCATCATTGAGGGGGTTATCCTCATGACCGAGCTGCTGAATCCTAGTGGGTATGCGTCATAGAGGCATGATGTATGAAAAAATTATGTACCATGGTCAATGAGTATATTTGAATTGATGTCTCAAGAATGACATGGATGTTAGGCGGAGAAAAAGGGAGTGATGGCAAGAGGGGGGGGGGTGAATTGCCTTTTAAAAAATAATTAACAAATTAAAAATCAAATTGAAAGTGCAGCGGAAATAAAGAGGCAAGACACAAGAATTGATAACGGAGTTCGGCCAAAAACCCGGCCTATGTCTCCGCTCCCAACTCAACCGTTGAGAGATTCACTACCGCTTGCTTTTCAATGGTTGTAGCAAGAAACCCACTAGCCTTTTTACAGGTGAAGGCTAGCTCACCTCTTACAGCTTGCTTTTTAATGGTTTGAGCAAGAAACCCACTAGCCTTTTTAACGGGTGAAGGCTAGTTCACCGTGATTCAAGCCTTTTGAAAGGTAAGGCTTGACTAACCTCTTCACACCTTAAAGGTAGTGTGAAAACCCAAAGAGAGAGATGAGAGAAAGAGTTGGGGGTTTGTAGGCACAAACCCGAAATGATGCTCAAAATAAATAAAACAAGAAAAACCGTATTGGGGAAGTCTTGGGCGCCAAAGGATTGATGGAGATGATGAAGGGCGCTCCCAAGCTTCTTTGGAGGTGCTCCTTGGATGTGGAAGTGTGTTGGAGCAAGTGGGGTTCCCTTCAAGGAATGCGCCGGAGGTTCACCAAATGTTCAAAAATGTGTCCGTGGGTTTCCTTATGGCTTGGTTGGTGTTCCGGGGCTTCAAGGTCCTTTATTTATAGAGGGGGAACCCTCAAATGGCCTTAGGGGGTCTTCGGAGCCGTTGGAGAGGGCTTCGGAGCCGTTGGAGGCAAGTGGACCAGCCTGGTCAAAAGCCCAACGGCTAGTTTGACTGGCTCCACCAGCTGACCGGTGATGAGCCACCGGTTGGCCGGTGTGTGCAAATGGAGGAGGGCTTCTGTCCAGGCGCCACCGGCTGGCCGGTGCTGAGGCCACCGGTTGGCCGGTGCTAAGACAGTGGCAAACACTGTTTGGGCTGGGTGCCACCGGCTGGCCGGTGCTGAGGCCACCGGTTGGCCGGTGATGAGACAGTGGCTCAGCCTTCTGTCCAGGTGCCACCGGTCGGCCGGTGAGGAGGCCACCGGTTGGCCGGTGCTGAGGCAGTGGGTGTCCCTTCTGCCCAGGGTCCATCGGCTGGCCGGTACAGAGCCACCGGTTGGCCGGTGGACATGAAAACAGTCCACTTTGGCCTTCTTTCTTTCTTGGCCCAATTCCTTGGCCATCTGAAATGATTCCTATCATCCAAAAACACTTGAAAGAGGATTAGATAAAGAAGAGAGTGATTGTGATCATGAAAATAAAACCTTGAGGGGTACGAGAGGTACAACAATCTCCCCCTATTTTGATGATCACAATCACCAAAACAAACAATGTAAAAGCTGAAATGAAAGGCATGCTTTAAAAGATTTTTCCCCCAATCAATCAAGAATTTCTCCCCCTTTGTGATTATCAAAATAGCACGGGGCATAAAACTTGATTGAGGGAATACGATGAGAAACGAGATTTTAAATCAATTGAAATTTTTGAAAATTGAATTGAAAGTTTTGAATCAAAAAATTGAATAACAGTTTGAATTGAAAGTTTTGAAATGAAAAATTCGATACCAAGAGTTGAAAATTTTGAAATGAAAATTTAATAGAAAACTTGAATTGAAAAATTTGATACCAAGTGTTGAAATTGAAAGTTTGAAAAGAAAGTTTTGAAATTGAAAATCAAAAGGGCTTAAACGATCCTAACTCCCCCTAAATAAAAACAACAAATCACCGGGGAGAGGTGTTTGAAACCGAAATAAATTTTGGGCCGGAGAGACTCGCTAAAAGGGATTTTTCAATCCAGACTTGTCTTGTGGCGGGTCTTCTCCTATAAAATTCGTCATTTAAGAAAATAGTTTTGGGCCTACCATACCGGGCATTTTTGCAATTGCACTCATAGATTAAGTGCCCGGTTTTTTTTGCAATAATTACAAAATTTAAATTGAGAGTTATGCAAGAACCCACTTGCTTTTAATGGTTGAGAAAGAACCCACTAGCCTTCTTACAGGTGAAGGCTATCTCACCTATGTCTCAAGCCTTTTAAAGGAAAGGCTTGACCAACCTCTTCACACCTTAAAGGTGATGTGAAAACCCAAAAGAATGGAGGATGAAATAAAAGGGAGTTTGTAGGCACAAACTCAATTTGATGCTCAAAATAAATAAAACAAGAAAAACCGTATTGGGGAAGTATTGGGCGCCAAAGGATTGATGGAGATGATGAAGGGCGCTCCCAAGCTTCTTTGGAGGTGCTCCTTGGATGTGGAAGTGTGTTGGAGCAAGTGGGGTTCCCTTCGAGGAATGCGCCGGAGGTTCACCAAATGTTCAAAAATGTGTCCGTGGGCTTCCTTATGGCTTGGTTGGTGTTCCGGGGCTTCAAGGTCCTTTATTTATAGAGGGGGAACCCTCAAATGGCCTTAGGGGGTCTTCGGAGCCGTTGGAGAGGGCTTCGGAGCCGTTGGAGGCAAGTGGACCAGCCTGGTCAAAAGCCCAACAGCTAGTTTGACTGGCTCCACCGGCTGACCGGTGATGAGCCACCGGTTGGCCGGTGTGTGCAAATGGAGGAGGGCTTCTGTCCAGGCGCCACCGGCTGGCTGGTGCTGAGGCCATCGGTTGGCCGGTGCTAAGACAGTGGAAAACACTGTTTGGGCTGGGTGCCACCGGCTGGCCGGTGCTGAGGCCACCGGTTGGCCGGTGATGAGATAGTGGCTCATCCTTCTGTCCAGGTGCCACCGGTCGGCCGGTGAGGAGGCCACCGGTTGGCCGGTGCTGAGGCAGTGGGTGTCCCTTCTGCCCAGGGTCCATCGGCTGGCCGGTACAGAGCCACCGGTTGGCCGGTGGACATGAAAACAGTCCACTTTGGCCTTCTTTCTTTCTTGGCCCAATTCCTTGGCCATCTGAAATGATTCCTATCATCCAAAAACACTTGAAAGAGGATTAGATAAAGAAGAGAGTGATTGTGATCATGAAAATAAAACCTTGAGGGGTACGAGAGGTACAACAATGGAAACCACATCCCATTCCTATATGATTCATGTTCCATTATTATTTCTCCTTGAAACTAGTTTTCTCATGTAGTGAGTTGAAAATTAGGTTATCAGATTCCTTGTGTATGGATACGTCAGTCGCTCACACCAACACTGGAGTCTCTAGCCTAAAATCCTAATTTGAAACACTTAACATTGTTGCCCAAAACTAATCACACTGACTCTCTGTCCTATGGTAGAACCGACCACCTCTGATACCACTATGCCATGGACTGTCCTAATAGGGCCTGTGATGCAACTCCCCAAGCCCACCACCAATAAGCTGGGGTATGGTGACTAGCACTGATTAGGCATATCACTAACATGGATGGAATTTCCTACGTAACAGTACACACAAACACACATCCACAAATGATGAAATTTAAAAACCACTGAGGAAAAAAAATCCATGCATACCACTAAACACAACCAAAAAGAGTACAACATGGAATGTAGTGTGCATTAAGGTAAATTGGTCCATAATACAAGACAACCATAAGAATGAGTATTTAAACTACAATTTCCAACATGTAAACAAGACAGCTATAGGGAATCCTTCTCAAATTCATAGGAACAACTTGGCTTGTATGGAACTAAAAAATCTCCCTCCCATCCTATTCTACCTTTGACTCCGTCAAATGGTTTCCCTTCTACACAAGACATGACACATATGGGAAAATCCCATGATGGGGGGAGTATAGAAATACTTAATAGGACACCCCAAAACCACAAAGAAATACACGAAGTAATGATACAATCATCTCTACAAAGTCTACATCTAAAACACATATAATAGGACAATATCAAGATGTACTCAAACCCAGACCTGTAATCTAGAGTAAAGTCACAATGACCACATATCAACAACAACAGTTCAATCTTATGATTCCTTGAAGAACTCATCTGGGAGCACATACTCTGGAGTCCGATAGCACTGATGATGTCTACTCGAGAAGTATTGTTCCTTAGGGACTGTCATGAGAGAGAGATATGCTAATTGATATGGGAGAACCTACCCCATGAGTGGGAGAACCAACTCCATGAGTGGGAATATGATACACTCTCTATGGGATAACTAACTCCACGAGTTGGAAGACCATGATACACAACTTAGGATCACATCTAGGGCCATGGAATATACCAAAACTCATTCGGATTCACCTTTTATGTCGAGTACTGACATTCAGTAGGATTAGTCACGTCGTTAACCTAACAACACATAGGGAACAAGAATGGATAGAGGATCCTAATCTAGGAATCTTGTAGGGGGATCTCTCCCCTATCTTGAAAGTCATACCCAAGGGGGTCATACTCCTATAGATAAGAAATGATGACAAATTACCTTTATGGGAACGATCAAGGAGAACCATAACAAATTAAACTTGTCCAAGATTTAATGAACAAAGAGATAATGTCATGTAGAAAAGAGTAAAATGTGTGTAGAAAGGTCACACACCCTGTCTCTTGACCCCAGGTACTCCCCATGTACAACAGCCCACGTCAGAAGAACATGTCATGTTGAATATGGGTACACATCGTGTGGAAGTGTCACACACCGTTCCCCTCCATCCAAGGTCCACCTATGTACTATAGTGTCTTCCAGTACAGGGTTTTAGCCCGTGTCTTCCCACCCATGTTCCAATACCTGTGGTTATCAACGTAACTAATTAAAAAAGTCATATGGTTGGGTACATGTCATGTAATCCACCCCATGTCTGTGTATCCATTAATATACATGCTATTTTCTGAGGAAGGACCAACATGCCTTGTGACAGGTGTATCATGCCATGGGTCACTTCACTACTTCCTGAAACCCTAGTCACCGCTTGATGGGTCCTATAGTCCATGTATCACGAGATACATGACGTGTTCATTAGGATTTTCTAGAATCCCTGGTTCAAATACCGGTCATCTTCCTCATATATGTGGCCAGAAATTCATGCCATGCCATGTTGGGAAACTCCATTTCTAAAGTCACCCGATCTCGCCATAACTGATTCTGAATGTTTCGAGCCTCCAATCCCACTGAAAATATAATTAAATCATGTGCCTGAAGAACGCTCAAAGTCTGATATCTTCCAGAATACTATGATCGGTCTACCTCCATCACTGTCGCACCTCCACAAGGTTTTCATGATTCTAGATCTATCATTTCAGATTGTCCCACTGTAATTCAAATGTGCAGTGATCATTTGTTCATAAAATCATCAATAAAGAAGAACACACAAGGATAAAGAGGAATGGAATCAAATTGAAACACCTCAAGGAACAAACCTTGGCCATTTTTCATTATGGCATTGATTAGTTCCATTGGAAAAGTCAAACAAAAAATTGAATCAATCCCCCGAGTCAAATTCAAAATTAAACCATCCTGCAAGAACCATTAAACCATTGGTTAAATTGTTGATGGGTTGATTCACATTCATCATTAAATTAAAGAATTAGAAAATATGTAATTAAAATAATACTCCCCACCCCAGGGTTCGATCATTCATTGAGGCAGATCGATCTTTGTGTCACTTCCATTAGTGACATTCATCATAGATGCATTCGTCGATCTCTAATCCAAGGCTCTGGCATCATTTATCATCGAGAGAATTCTTTAGGATATCTCTAGAGACTTCAGAAAGTTTGCAAGGGATTTTAGCATACCCCTGGGATCCTCCATACTTTAAAATAAGAAAAATCATCATTTTTCCATTGAATAACATTAAAATAAAATAAATTCATAATTTAGTTTATTCCTTTAAAACATCCAAAAATTTACATTCACAGCCGACCGACACCAGTCGATGTTAGGCCTCGTTTAGGGTAATGTTTTATCTCTGAATGCAATGGTACTCTAATATTTATAATCCGAGCACTGATTTAGAATTTATTCCACTTTTTCAGGAAAACATCTCACACACCCTATTTAATATATTTATATATTTAATATATTTTGAACATTTATTTCTGGAACACTAGTCCTCCAAATTGCATGCCATCTCAGTTCCTTATCTCAAATTAATTCCATATAATATTTTAAAACAATTTAGAGAAAAATATGGTACATAACACATTGTGGTTTGAATTCCAAATCCAATTTACATTTTATCCCTTAATTACCACTTCACTTATAAAATGAAAAAAATCCCTCTATCGTTATTCTTAATTTGGTCGATATGCAATAAATAACAAGACATAAACCCATGAGAACACAATGGTTTTTAATGATTTTCACCATCTTTCAGAATACTACGTCCCTGGTGCATCATGATTGTTATCCCACAAACATTAATTCCTTATATTGTTAAAAGAATCATAGGAAAGTTTATGACCTTGAACCTGAAATCATAGAACGAACTAGGTACAATATAATGGATGGATTATTATCCCTTTATAAAATAGAGTGGTCTTTTACTTCTTTTTATGTCAGATCACATAATATGGATCAAGTCCCTCATGGACTAAATGTATGATATTATTCATATCTTGCACCACTCCAATGGTATTTTTCAATATTCTTCTTATATATAAAATATGATGTTACATTTTTGATATCTCATAAAATCATCCTAGAATGTTATCACAAAAATCACAATAAATCTATATTCTTCAGGAATAAATAGTGAATACATAATCTTGGATGGATATCTCAATATTATGTTCTTCATTTTTTTTGAATATGTTTTACACCATTACAAGTCCTTCTTAATTAAATGACATATTGAATTTATAGCACAGGAAAAATATGTTCTTATCCCTCTCTTCTTATTATTACTTACAGAATATCTTTAATGTTTACTAAATTGAGAGTCTCTCTTATTTCATATTCTTAATCCTAAATATATATATATAGAATAGTTTCAGTATCATCAGATCTTTCTCTAAATTAAATATCAACCTTTAATTCAAAGGATCTCGGAGTTAACGAATTATTTGAATCCCCCTAATGTTCATCAGAAAAATTGGTTCATTCCTGAGAACAATATATGAATTATCCAAATCTTTCCATAAATTGAAATACATTAGTAAAATAGATCTTTTAATCCAATTCATATGTCCATGTTGGATGGTCAAATAACATACTATAGAGTGGAACACAAATCAGAACCCCATCATTCTCCTCAATTCAACATTCATCTGATTTCATAAAAAATTATGATCATGAGTTTAATCATGATTTTAGATCGATGGAGAACATCACATAAGAATCTTCAAACTAAAAGATCATTTTTTCAGAATTTTTATGTGTAAAAATATCTCGTTTAATTTATTTCTCTACAAATATCAATTTGGGGTTATCTGTATTTCAAAGGTTAAATTATCATAAACACTTCTCAGAGATAAATTATTTTATGAAGTACTTGAAAAACATAATTATATTCCATTACCATAATGTTTCTTACATTAAAAATATAAATTATGTTATGGTCAATTTAAACCTCTATCTTGTAAAACAAATCCATTTATCAATTTTACTTCAAGAATCATTCGTGTAGATAACTTTTCATACATGGATCCAAATAATCATACGATACTCTAAAATTTAAAATGGGTCCCCAAAAAAATATATTGGAAGAGAAATTTATATGATACTTTCCTTTTTCATTTATTTCAAAATTTACTTTTTAGATCTATTACCATATGTGAGCCTTGATATCAGATATTTCCCTTTTCCAATTATCGACTTTAACATAGTACATCCAAACTGACTTTAAATAAACTTGGAACATCATTAAATAAATTATGGGACTTCTTGATCACATATAAACATCATACATGGAGTCTTCATAGAGTATTTTATGTTCCATACTCCATGGATCGATTCTCTATTGTCTTAGATTGTCTATATTCAACTTGTTCTTGCTTAAAACAATATAATCAATAACTTTTAAAGATATACATAGTTGATTCATGTCAATCTCTTTCCAAATGAATATAGAAAATGCTTACTCAATAAAAAAAGTGTCATGTCCCCATAAATATCATTACATCAATCTTTATATGTGAAGGCTGCTCCCTAGAATCATTCTATAATGGTCTATAAGGATATGCTTGTGAAGTAATAATAAATAGTATTTTTATATAACAACTGACCATTTCCAAGTGAATGAATCATTGGGAAACTCCCATAAAATCATCTACTTCATATTATTATCTCAGAAACTTCAATAGGTTCCACATATGAACTATAAGTACCATATTTTCCAATTTCCATATGTATAATTGTAGAAATTTCAATGAATTTACTTTTTAATATGGTGGAAGCCAACTTATACTTCTGATATTCATATCAATGGAACATCACAAATCTACTCAACATGATTATGATATAGATATAACTTCGAAGTTTTTTTCTCTATATCGTATTGATATCATGCATTTATTGTTACGCATTGAATATAAATACAAATCAATAATAATGAGGGTTCATCAATTCCATGTGACACCCCATGAAAATGTTGAGTAAAAAATGGGATGTGAATGAATTTGAATAGAATTTTCATGGTTCTCAAAGAAATTGAGAGATATAGTTGTCATGGTACGATAGTGTTTTATACCCCTTGGTTTCCAAATTCTTGGAGGTGAGTCCTGGGAATCCCAGGGGTGTTGATAAGAGATCCCTATTTTCTTCAAATGGATAATGGGATTGGTCAGAAGTCTAATATATTGTTAGATCCATTTTTTATGATAAGTTTTATATGCCCTGTATTTTGTAGGATGCATCATTAGTATGGATTTTTAATCTAGTGGGATGAGAAAATTTTGTTATAGGATAATGTATCATCATGAGTATGACAGTGATTAAATCATCCAATTTAAGGATTTATTATTGAGGTTCCTATGAAAAGTAAGGGATAAACAATGCTTCATGACAACCATGGGTGGGAGTAACATGATTTCATTGTTTCAAGTTTTCTTCTGGATTAGGTTTTCTGGGATGGGATAAGTGTGGCTTGGTATGAGAGACACATGGGTGTTATTGAAAACTATAGTGCATTATTCCAATGAATGAGGGGTATGAAAAAATATCAATGGTTGGAAGTTCCCCATTTATTATCAAAGATAATGAGTCTCATTCATAATGATTTTTAGTGGACATTAAAGGTGAAATTACTGGTAATCCATGAATGGGAGGCATTAAGAGATATTTTCGGTGCTCAAGTATGAGTGAGGTGGTTTCATCCAATCATTATACATGGTATTTGATAGGTTAGGGTTTATAAAAATATTTTATATTGGTTCATTAGTATTCTGATAATGATAATCCTTTTATGGGTGGAATCACATCAGTCATAGGTGAATAAACCTATTGAAAGAATTATTTTGTTGGTAATGAAACCAATAAGAGGGAAATCTAGGAATACCTGAGCATACTAGTGTGAAAGTATGAGTGTAACATTTGGATACAAAATAAATAATAGAATATAAATTTATCTATTGTTATTAGGTATAATTAGCTCAGTAAGAGGCTAACTCAATAGAATATTCAATTGGGTTTGAGAGGAATTTGAACTAAGGGTGTGTTATTTCTCACATAATGAGTATGATTGAGGGTTTCCTAGATTATGTTTCTTTTTTCAAGGAATCATATAGATCCACACATTGGGACTTTAATTTGTGTTTTTAAGTGTTTCCATGATTCTATTGAGAATGTGTTGTATCATTATTGACCTAAACTGATGGAAAACCAACATGAGATAACAGATGTTTTGGAAATATTGGGTAGTGGATGACTGAAAAATGTATCATTTTTAATGGGTTATATTTACGTGAAAATCAAATCAAATTCATTATATTGGTGTTGGTTTTTATCTTCCAAGGATTAGACAAGGGACTTCCTGAGAGAGGCCGATGTATATAGACTCAGTTGATGGGTAGTTGAGTTATATTTGATTCAGTTTGGAATCAGGATAAAATAGTGGTATCATATTTTATTGAATGGATTATAGTTCATACGATATTGAAATTTGATTACTAGGGAAAAAATAATTATGTTTTTGATTTTATAAGTGCCAACATCATTACGGGCTAGTAATTATTTGGGAAATTTAATTTTTTGGATCCAAAGAATGGTTTATCAGAGAAATAAAATTAAGATAAGAGTTTTGAGATTTGGGACACTAGTAGGAAATGTTTTCCTACATTTTCTAGTGCATTAGAGAGGTTTGAGAGGTATCTTGGGTGTTCAAACAATGAATTGGTTTGGGGTTAAACTCGAGTATAGTTTCATTTACCAAATTTTACTTGTAAAAGAGACACTAGGTACCTGCTGCATGATAAATGTGGGAAGTTTAACCTAGGGTTTCACTAGGTTATACATGGATCTGCACCAGCTGATTGGTTCTTTATTGTGTACTTGGTGAAGGATGATAGGGTATTGAGTGGATTTAGGGATACATTATTTTTAATAGGGTAATGATGTTATTTTCAACATCTATACACATGGGTTATTCTTAGAGGAGGGGCTTGAGATTGGACTTTTTTGGTATAATATTCCTATCCCGTTTCACTACTCTACAACCTTAAGATTATGTTTTTAGCGTGGTGTTTTTATGGATTTATGTGGTGATTTGAGGTGTCATTCATCTTCCATTTCATTCATTATTTTATCCCTTTAATGTTTCTAATTTTTTAGGGTTCTAGGATAGGTTTTTATGTGAATATTTCACTAGAGTACAATGGAATCATCCTAGGATTTTATAGATTCTTAGTGTGGTGGATAGGGGAATAAAAGGTTGGGAAAGTCATCTTATTTTCATACATTTTTATATAGGTGAGTTTTCTAGTGAATTTATCTATGGATTACATCAATATTTTTAAAAATCAATGATTGATTCTATTTGATCAATCTAAATTTTCTTATTAGTGTTAAATGAAACTTTGGGTTGTTTTCATGTCTTTGTTTACTGTTTTCTCCATGGGAATCTACTGTAAGAGTTTTCAAGGGTTATTTCATTTTGGTTTAAATTTATTACAATAATTTTATATATGCTTTAATTAATTGTTTAAAAATCATGGAATAATATAGTGTATATTGATATTCCTTAGTTAAAGATTTTTTGAGGGCTAGTGAGCACTATAAAAGGATGGTATATTCATATCAAGCTAAGAAATACCTGTAATAATTAACAATATTATTTTTTATATACGATTTACAATTATTACATTATATTTTAGGTTCATGTAAATTATATGTGGTCCATGATTTCTCTTTGTGTAATCTGTTGAATTTTTAGTGATCTAGGAATGCCTAAAGAATTATTCACTATGTGTATAGGAGGCTAGTTTTTTATATAAAGGTATTAGAATAGGTATTATACTTGTAATTATGTTTAGTTTCCAATGATGATGTTTATATTGAATAATATCGTATACATGGTGGTATTAGGCCATGAAATATTGGTGAGATAGTTGTACATCTCATTTTTATCAAGGAACCCAATCATAATAATGATTATTGATTATATATCATTGAGTGACTAGGATGATTACTCAAGGAATATATGTGAATCATTGAAGAGAGGTTCTTCCATGATTATTGGGTTTCGTGAAATTTTTAAATGAAATTTTTATGGGATCTGAAGAATGGGTTGTGATATTTCTATTCTTATATCTTCAAATTGAGTTGTTAAAGAGATGTGAGTGTGTGTGAATTGATATGGACCTAAGGTATTGGTAAAAGGGTGGTAATGAATTTTTTTGAAAGGAATTTAATTCAACCTTTTGAGGATAGGGTCAGGTAGAGCATAAAATATTTGTGATCACCAAATGGTGAATTGTTTGCGTTACAATTTCATGTGATGACTTGGTTGGGTTCAAAGGATATAACAATAACCTATTTAAGTGTAGAGGCCACACCAATTGGTGTGCCTTATCATTCCTTTTGAGAGAGTTCAGGTCATTGATGGGTCAAAATTCATGATATGAGGTTATATGGATGTTTAATAAATCACTAGTGTCACGACCCGTCCTCGGGGCCCGTGGCGTGACTACCCCAAGCCCGCCTTCCATAGGCCAGGGGCTGGCGACTAGCACCAAGGCGTAAATCCCGGTAAAAAGGTAAGACATTGCCTTTGTAAAGTAAACAAGCACCACAGAGAAAGCAAGCGAAAAAGGTAAACACTAAGTAAAAACAGAGTACAAGTGTAAGTGCGGAAAGTAAGTGGGCCAGTATACAAACCCAAACTAAAAGTAAAGTACAACTCGAAAGGGAAAACAACAACTGTAAAGTAAATGCCTCTACGCCGAGCTGTCCACTGGAAATCCCACCTGAAGGGTGGGTACAGATAGCTCCACTGCTCCTCGGGTCCCACCGTCCGCTCCGAGTACGTCCCGCCCAGTGGTCCACCTCCAGGTACCGTCCTGCTCTGCAAGCCTCAACCACGATCAACGCTGTCCGTCGTCTGCAACCAACACAACGTAGTGCAGGCAAAGCCCATGCAGGGGTGAGTATAAGCTACTCAATGGGGACCCCAAGACCCCCGAAGGTCTCCCAAAATCCACAAAGGATAAACCACAAAGGAAAGATACAATCACGAAGTAACAATCGACACTGCTTAGGTATATGCCCATACATATACCTAAGTCATCAATTTCAATACGCTCTAACCTCCAAGCCCAAGTACAACCCAGTCCACACAGGAAAGTATACGTATTCCACACAGGAAAGCAAAACGTAATCCACACAGGATAGCACAACACAATCCACACAGGAAAGCAAACAGGATTCAGCTCACAGAGGTATACTTCTTCGAAAGACGATAGAGATGATCACTGATCCATCTAAGTCGTCGGACCCACAAAGGATCAATAGGTACTAACCACCGCAATGACCCACAAAGGATCGGTAGGAAACTAACCCCCGCAAAGACCCACACAGGATCGGACCCACACAGGATCTGTAGGCGCTGGCTCACACAGAACCGCTGAGTGCTGACCCACACAGGATCGGACCCACACAGGATCGGTAGCACTGATCCACATAGGATCGCTGAGTGCTGTAGTCGTCGCCGTCGAATCCACTGAGAATCTCTGTACAGTCATCGTCACAGTCACAGTAGCAGTCGCAGCCAGCTCTAGGGTACCCGCACACAGCAAGCTCGTTTGGGAGGATCCGCTCTACGAGCCGAGAGACTGATACATCAACTGACACATAGTCCAGAGTTGATGTATCCAAAAGTTCCTTATCGTCAACAGGAACTCAACGTCGCAGACGGCGTGTCAATCGGACGCCCGGTCTGAGAGTTATTGGCTTTTTCGTCCCAGGGGCCCGGTTGGTTTTTAAGGCAAAACCTACCCAAACGTACTCCACCTGCATCCAAACCTCTGGGGGAGTATGCCAAAAGATCCGTCTCGCTAAGAGGAACTCAACAAAGTCGACAACACGTCAATCAGACGTCCGTAGCTCAAGATATGAGCGTTTCTGCTCCAAGGGCCCGGTTGGTTTCGTGTACGAACCAACCCGGACGAACTCAAAGTATTCCGAAACCTTGAGTGCAATATACCGAAACGACCGCCTCTTTCCAAGGATGATGTCGCCACTGACAGCGCGTCGATCGGAGGTCCGTAGCCCGAGTTATGGGCAATTGAACTCAAAT
Organism: Viscum album; assembly: GCA_963277665.1. Taxonomy (NCBI): domain Eukaryota; kingdom Viridiplantae; phylum Streptophyta; class Magnoliopsida; order Santalales; family Viscaceae; genus Viscum; species Viscum album. Next base: position 759,674,015 of record OY728139.1, on the reverse strand, counting down.
GGTCCGAAAATGGGGGTTTTGGGCCCGGACCGACCCGGCCCGAGACCCCCCTGGTCGGCCCGAACCGGGTCGACCCGGCGCGGCCCGACCCGGCGAGGCGCGGCCCGGCCTGGCAGACCGGCAAGGCGCCGGTCCGGCTGGGCACAGCGCGCCCAGCGCGCTATCTGGCTTGGCCTTTGGCTGAGCCGTTTCGGCAAGGGGGGGGGGGGGGGCGCCTGCCCCCCTGTGTAACCGCGGCCCCCCCTCCAATTAAGGGGGCCGTTTGAAAACCAGCAGGGGGAATTTATTTTCCCCTGCTCCTCCCCTTCCAGCCGGCCCGACCTGGCCAGTCGGTTCCTGCTCAACGAGACCGGCGGTGGCCGGTCCCCTTCCAGCTCCGTCTCCGGCGGCCCGGTCCGGCCGCCGGTCACCTTGCTCCACCGCGGCCCGGAACCGGCCGCGAATCTTGTCGTCCGGCGCGGTGCGACGGAACCACGCCCCTCCGCCGCGACCCCGCTCCAGCCGCGACGTCTTCGGTTTTCTTTGATGCGGCGCGACAGCGTCACGTCCTTGAACTTCTTTCCACGGCGCGGCGCGACGATGCCGCGCATTTCCTTTCGCATGAAACCGCGTGGTGCGACGACATCACGCATTCCCATACCAACCACAAAGGAACCATAACGAAAATAAGGAGGAGGGTCGGCCGTGTTTGTGCGGTCCGACCCCCTCGAGTTATTCAATAACAATTTGTTTTAATCCACGAAGATCGTCAAGTTGGTATTCACGAATCAAATAAATAAATAAAACCCCTACCTTGGTTTCAAGAACGGTGCACGTCAACGAGTCGCGGAAGATGAGCGTCGCGGAGGTCGGGCGTCGTGGAAAATGAACGTCGATTCTGTTGTCGTCGAGGTGCATTTGAAGAGGAGATGTCGTTGGAAGAAGATGTCACGTTCTTCGGCGGAGATGTTCCTCGTTGAAGAACGATGTTCTTCATCGGAGTCCGAGATGTTCTTCACGTTCTTCGTCGAGGTTGAAGAAGAAGAAGAATTCACGCTTCCCAATCCTCTCAAGGTGGCAAAAACTCTAACAATAATAAAATAAGACCAAGTCTTAATTTATTAACACAACCTAACCATTTGAATTTCAAGAGTTTGAAATTAAGTAACTCACCTTATTAATTATAACAGGTTTTCCAAAATTAATGAAAGTGAGTTAATGGGGAGTTAGGAAACTGAAGGGTTAAGAGGAGTTAGGGAGTTAAGGGATTTGAAAAGGTGGGGGGGGGGGGCTCGTGTGGGCCCCACCCTTTCAATTAACCACACATGGGAAGTTGGGTGGATGTGGGACCCACCACCAACTTCCCATGGGAGAAAATAACCACCTTGATATGAACTAAAATTGATTCAACAATTTTATTTACTTTTTTAATTAAACCCCATTAATTAACTTCTTCACCCTCACAAACGCAACTACGGTAAAGGTTCCCTTAAGCGATTACCGGCGTTGCGAGTTCATCGGTGCCCTCAGAATTCGATTTTGAGCACCGGTTCAAAAGTTAGAAATTCCGGCTCGTTCGTTCACTGAACGTACCCGAGCCAAACTTCAGAAATTGATTCCAGGCACACCGGGCCTCGGAATCAGGTGCCGTCAGAAACCGCATTCTTGTAAAATTCCAAAGAAAATTAAGAAAAAATTTCCCTTGAATTTTACGGGTCTTTACATTACTCCCACCTTAGGGATTTACGTCCCCGTAAATATACATCATAACTAGGGAAACAAAAGTGGGTACTGAGCACGCATCTGAGCCTCCCGCTCCCAAGTTCTCTCCTGGAGGTTCCCGTGCTGCCATATAATGCGCACCAAAGGAATCGACCGTCCACGTAGGACCCGCTCCTGTCGATCCTCAATCTCCACTGGGACCTCCGCAAAAGTCGCCCCATCGTCAACGTCAAGCTCCCCATGTTCAATGATATGCATCGGGTTGTGCACGTATCTCCTCAACTGAGACACGTGGAAGACGTCGTGCACCCGGTGCAACTGAGGTGGTAGAGACAGGCGATAAGCCACCTCGCCAATCCTGCTGAGGACCTGGAAGGGTCCGATGAAGCACGAAGATAACTTGCCGCCTCTGCCAAATCTCCGTAAACCACGTTGAGTTGAGACACGCAAGAAGACGTGGTCGCCATCCTCGAACTCCAGTGGCCTCCGCCTCCTGTCAGCGTATGAATTCTGCCGGCTCTGAGCTATCCTAATCCGCTCCTGGATGACCTAGACCTTCTCTGTCGTGGCCTGGACCATCTCCGGTCCCACAAGTGCTGACTCCCCAGGGTCTGTCCAGCACAAAGGAGATCTGCAAGGTCGGTCGTACAATACCTCGTACGGTGCCATCCCGATGGTGGAGTGGTAGCTATTGTTGTACGCGAACTCCACCAATGGTAGGTGGTCCTCCCAGATGCGACCAAAGTCGAGGACGCATGCACGTAGCATGTCCTCGAGAGTCTGAATGGTCCTCTCCGTATGACCATCCGTCTGAGGGTGAAAGGATGTGCTCAGATGTAGCTGCGTCCCGAACGCCTCCTGCAATCCCTTCCATAGCCGGGAAGTAAAGAGAGAATCTCGATTGGAGACGATAGAAGATGGCACACCGTGAATCCGTACAATCTCCTGAACATAAAGTCATCCCAAGCTCTCCACTGAGCCCTGCTCTCTGATGGGTAAGAAGTGAGCCGACTTGGTGAGTCGGTCGACAATCACCCAAATGAAGTCGTGACCTCTGGAAGTGCGTGGAAGTCCAATCATGAAGTCCATAGATATTCCATCCCACTTCCACTCTGGAACCTCTAAGGGCTGTACCAAGCCTACTGGTACCTGATGCTCTGCCTTCACCTGCTGGCAGGTGAGGCATCAAGAAACGAACTCTGCCACAGCCTTCTTCATGCCTAGCCACCAGTGCTGTCATCTGAGGTCCTGATACATCTTCGCCACTCCAGGATTTACTGCCAAAGGAGAAGTGTGAAACTCTCTCAGCACCTCCTCTCGTAAAGCAACTGGTACCAAGGTACGTCCTTTGAAAAAGATTTCGTGCCCTGCTCCAAAGGAGAATCCATCAGGTGCCTGTCCTGAGGATATCTGTGCACACCTTGTCTCACAGTCAGCGTCCCCACGCTGTGCCTCTCTGACCCGCTGTAGTAGTGGAGGAGTGACTGTGAGAGACTGAAGGAATGATGCTCCATCTCTATCCATGAAGGATATCTGCAAAGCGGCTAGCTTCTCTGTCGCCTCCTTAAGTAGTTGAATGCCCGTCCTCCTGCTGAGGGCATCAGCTACCACGTTCCCCTTCCCAGGAGTATAGACTATCTCAAAGTCATAGTCCTGGAGGAACTCGAGCCATTGCCGCTATCTCAGATTCAGATCCTTCTGAGATAAGATGTATCTGAGACTCTGATGGTCAGAAAAGACTGTAAAGCGCTCGACCATCAGATAGTGTCGCCATGTATTCAGAGAGAAGACCACTGCTGCTAACTCCAGGTCATGGGTAGAATAGTTCTGCTCATGTGGCCTCAAATGACGTGATCCATAGGCGATCACTGCCCGCTCCTGCATCAGGACACATCCGAGTCCGGTCCCTGATGCATCGCAGTAGACTACATACCCTACTCCCTCCTCAGGAAACCTCAAGATAGGTGTGCTGATCAATCTCTGTCTCAGCTACTGGAAGCTCTCCTGACATCTGTCTGACCACACGAAGGATTTACCCTTCTTCGTCAAAGTTGAGAGCGGTGCCGCAACTCTGGAGAAGTCTGGTACAAATCTCCGGTAGTATCCAGCTAGACCCAAGAAACTCCGCACCTCCGTCACGCTCCTGGGTGGCTCCCAAGCTAGAACTGCCTCGATCTTCGCAGGATCCACTGCAAATACCACCTCAGAGATGACGTGTCCCAAGAAGTGGACCTCACGTATCCAGAACTGACACTTCGAGAGCTTTCCATAAAGCTGGTGCTCTCGGAGTGTTTCTAGTACAACCCGTAAGTGGTAGGCATGCTCCTCCTCAATCGTCGAGTAAATCAAAATGTCGTCGATGAAGACCACGACAAATCGACCGAGGTATGGCTGAAAGATCATGTTCATGAGGGCCATGAACACTGCTGGAGCATTGGTTACGCCGAAGGGCATAACCAAGAACTCATAGTGGCCATACCGACATCTGAAGGCCGTCTTCTGCACGTCCTCGTCCCGAACTCTGAGCTGATGATAGCCTGACCTGAGGTCTATCTCCGAGAACCACCGTGCTCCCTTGAGCTGATCGAAGAGGTCATCAATCCTCGGTAGCGGATAATTGTTCCTCACTGTCACCTGGTTCAGGTGACGATAGTCGACACAAAGTCTCAAGCTCCCGTCCGCCTTCTTGGCGAACAAAATCGGGGAAGCCCAGGGTGAAACACTACGTCGGATAAACTCCTTTCCCTGCAAGTCCTACAACTATACCCGTAGCTCTCGAAGCTCAGCGGGGGCCATCCGATATGCTGGAGTTGATATCGGGGCTGTCCCGGGGTACAAGTCAATATAAAAGTCTACCTCTCTGCGAGGAGGTAACCCTGGAACGTCGTCGGGAAAAACATCCTCAAACTGATCCACCACTACAGGAAAACTAGGACTCTGCACGTCAACTGCTCCTAGGATGAGGCTAGCCAACTGATGAGTGATGGGTTGTCCTCTCCTCCGCGGAAGTCCATCCTGTGCTGCAAAGGATCCCTTCTCGCTGGTGAAGGTGAACCTGCTCCCGTCGGTGCGTACACATCGCACCTTGCGCCTAAAACAGTCAATCTGTGCATGGAATGTAGACAACCAATCCATGCCCAAGATTACATCGTAAGGCCTCGACGCCGCTACAAGAAGATCCCAGCCGAAGCTCTCGCCTCCTAGAGTAAGCTCAAATTGTCGGCACCAGTGCGTAATTGTCAAGTCTACTCCCGTAGGAGTCTCTAGCCGTAAGGATCGAGCCAACGGCTCTGTCAGAATCTCCGAGCTCCGTACAAGGGTAGCGGCTATGAAAGAGTGACTCTCTCCTGTGTCTATAAGTACTACAACAAGGGTGGAATAGACACAGATAGTACCTTGAATCATCTCGGGCACGCCGTGGTCGTAGGACTCTGCTGCCTGAAGCTGTGCCTGTCTCTGCCCGCCAGCTCCCTATGGTCGGGGTGGACCTCCTGGTGGTGGTGGTGGTAGAGCCTCAAAGCGTCCCCCACCACCTGCTGCTCGACCAGCTCCTCTGCCTCATCCACCTCCTCCCTGTGGACCGCCATGGTCGACCCTCTGCCTCTGCCTCGGTGGTCCCTCAATCATCTGCTACTCCTATGCACAACGGGTCGGGCAGTCACGAGCCATGTGGCCCTGCCCGCCGCATGAGTAGCACTGCCTGCCTCTCGAAAGACTGGCTCCGCGCTGTGTGCCCCAAACTGCTGAGCCAGTGTTCTGAGGTCGTCTGCCTGAGGGTCTGGTCTGCCTAGACCCAAGAGTCATCCGTCGACTTCCTACTGCAGAAGACTCTGCTACGTGCCGCCCTGCGGTGGGTCTCGGTGCTGGTGTAGACTCAGCAAGAAAGCTCTCGATCAAAAGAGATCGCTCTAGTACTCCTGTCTGAGTCGGAATGCTGAGGGAGACCAGAGATGCCCTGATCTCGTGTCTCAATCCCTGCTCAAAGGTCCAGGCCCGGAAGAATGGGTCCCGTACCATGTCTGAAGAGTAGCGCGAGAGATCGGTAAATCTCGCTGAGTACTGGGCGACCGTCATGCTGCCCTGCCGCAGCTGAAGAAGCTCCTGAATGCGCACCGCACGGAGGGTGGCTGGGACGAACTCCGAGCAGAAGAGGCTCTCAAAGTCTGTCCAAAGTAGAGATGCCTCATCGTGCACCTGGAGCATCAATCTCCACCATCAGCCCGCTTCTACGTGCAGTAGGCTCACAGCGAGGATCACTATGAGGTCTGTTGGTGTCCTCACTAGCCTAAAAACTCGTACGACTGCCTCCAGCCAGTCCTCGGCTGCCTGGGGGTCCGTCTCCCCACGGAACCTGGGCAGTCGCTGGTGCTGGAACTCATGAAGTGCACTAAGGCGACGTGCATCGTCAGCGGCTGGTGCTGGAAGCATCGGTGGCTCGACGGGTAGAGCTACCGCCGGTGCCACTACTGACAAAGGGCCCTGCACCGAGGCCTCGTCGCTCGGTGGGCTGTCGTCATGCTCGACTCTCGGAACCCTACCTCGCTGCCGTCGTGGGGCCATTCTGAAAAGGAAACAGGTGCGCCACGGTCAGAACAGTATACCTGGTGAGCTGATACAAAGTAATCACAAAGAAAACCTGAAACACACATGCAATCAATGTTTTCATGCATTAAGTCAGAAATCAGAAGTCAGGGTCCTGGTGTACGGATATGTCGGACGCTGCACCAACAATGGACTCCCTGGACTGATAACCACACTCTATATGCTATACAATATTGCTTCACATAGAAAAGATTAGAGTTTGTAGTAGAAAGAACTCCTCTGATACCAATTTGTCACGACCCGTACTCGGGGCCCGTGTCATGACTACCCCAAGCCCGCCTTCCATAGGACAGGGGCTGGAGACTAGCACCAAGGCGTAAATCCCGGTAAAAAGGGAAGACATTGCCTTTGTAAAGTAAACAAGCACCACAGAGAAAGCAAGCGAAAAAGGTAAACACTAAGTAAAAACAGAGTACAACTATAAGTGCAGAAAGTAAGTGGGCCAGTATACAAACCCAAACTGAAAGTAAAGTACAACTCGAAAGGGAAAATGACAACTGTAAAGTAAAAGCCGCTACGCCGAGCTGTCCACTGGAAATCCCACCTGAAGGGTGGGTACAGATAGCTTCACTGCTCCTCGGGTCCCACCGTCCACTCAAAGTACGTCCCGCCCAGTGGTCCACCTCTAGGTACCGTCCTTCTCTACAAGCCTCAACCACGATCAACGCTGTCCGTCGTCTGCAACCAACACAACGTAGTGCAGGCAAAGCCCGTGCGGGGGTGAGTATAAGCTACTCAGTAGGGACCCCGAGACCCCCGAAAGTCTCCCAAAATCCACAAAGGATAAACCAAAAAGGAAAGATACAATCACGAAGTAACAACCGAAGATGCTTAGGTATATGCCCATACATATAACTAAGTCATCAATTTCAATACGCTCTAACCTCCGAGCCCAAGTACAACCCATTTCACACAGGAAAGTATACGTATTCCACCCAGGAAAGCAAAACGTAATCCACACAGGATAGGACAACACAATCCACACAGGAAAGCAAACAGGATTTAGCTCACATAGGTATACTTTTTCGAAAGAGGATAGAGATGATCACTGATCCATCTAAGTCGTCGGACCCACAAAGGATCGATAGGTACTAACCCCCTCAATGACCCACACAGGATCGGTAGGAAACTAACCCCCGCAAAGACCCACAGAGGATCGGACCCACATAGGATCTGTAGGCGCTGGCTCACACAGAACTGCTGAGCGCTGACCCACACAGGATCAGTAGCACTGATCCACATAGGATGGCTGAGTGCTGTAGTCATCGCCGTCGAATCCACTGAGGATCTCTGTACAGTCGTCGTCACAGTCACAATAGCAGTCGCAGCCAGCTCTAGGGTACCCGCACACAGCAAGCTCGTTCGGGAGGATCCGTTCTACGAGCCGAGAGGCTGATACATCAACTGACACATAGGCCAGAGTTGATGTATCCAAAAGTTCCGTATCGTCAACAGGAACTCAACGTCGCAGACGGCGTGTCAATCGGACGCCCGATCTGAGAGTTATTGGTTTTTTCGTCCCAGGGGCCCGGTCGGTTTTTAAGGTAAAACCAACCCGACCATACCCCACCTGTGTCCAAACCTCGGGCGGAGTATTCCAAAAGATCTGTCTCACTAAGAGGAACTCAACAAAGTCGACGACACGTCAATCGGACGTCCGTAGCTCAAGATATGAGCGTTTCCGCTCCGAGGGCCCGGTTGGTTTCGTGTACGAACCAACCCGGCTGAACTCAAAGTATTCTGAAACCTTGAGTGCGATATACCGAAACGACCGTCTCGTTCCAAGGATCTTGTCGCCGCTGACGTCACGTTGATTGGAGGTCCGTAGCCCGAGTTATGGGCAATTGAACCCAAACGGTCCGAAAACGGGGGTTTCGGGCCCGGACCGACCCGGCTCGAGACCCCCCCCGGTCGGCCCGAACCGGGTCGACCCGCCCCGGGTCCGGGTCAACCCGGCCCGGCCGGGCGCGGCCCGGCCTGGCAGACCGGCCAGGCGCCGGTCCGGCGGGGCACAGCGCGCCCAACGCGCTGTCTGGCTCAGCCTTTGGCCGAGCCGTTTCGGCAGGGGGGGGGGGGGGCTGCCCCCCTGTGTAACCGCGGCCCCCCTCCAATTAAGGGGGCTGTTTGAAAACCGGCCAAGGGAATTTATTTCCCCCGGCTCCTCCCCTTCCGGCCGGCCCGACCTGGCCGGCCGGTTCCTGCTCAACGAGACCGGTGGTGCCGGTCCGCTTCCAGCTCCATCTCCGGCAGCCCGGTCCGGCCGCCGGTCACCTTGCTCCGCCGCAGCCCGGAACCGACCGCGACCCTTGTCGTCCAGCGTGGTGCGACGACACCGCGCCCCTCCGCCGCGGCCCTGCTCCGGTCGCGGCGTCTTCGGTTTTCTTCGACGCGGCGCGACGGCGTCACGTCCTTGAACTTCTTTCCACGGCGCGGCGCGACAACGCCGCGCATTTCCTTCTGCATGAAACCGTGTGGTGCGACGACATCACGCCTTCCCGTACCAACCATAAAGGAACCATCACGAAAATAAGGAGGAGGGTCGGCCGTGTTTGTGAGGTCCGACCCCCTCACGTTATTCGATAACAATTGGTTTTAATCCACGAAGATCGTCAAGTTGGTATTCATGAATCAAATAAATAAATAAAACCCCTACCTCGGTTTCAAGAACGGTGCACGTCAACGAGTCGCGGAAGACGAGCGTCGTGGAGGTCAGGCGTCGCGGAAAATGAACGTCGATTCCGTTGTCGTCGAGGTGCGTTCGAAGAGGAAACGTCGTTGGAAGAAGACGTCGCGTTCTTCGTCAGAGATGTTCCTCGTTGAAGAACGGTGTTCTTCGTCGGAGTCCGAGATGTTCTTCATGTTCTTCGTCGAGGTTGAAGAAGAAGAAGACTTCACGCTTCCCAATCCTCTCATGGTGGAAAAAACACTAACAATAATAAAATAAGACCAAGTCTTAATTTATTAACACAACCTAACCATTTGAATTTCTAGAGTTTGAAATTATGTAACTCACCTTATTAATTATAACAAGTTGTCAAAAATTAATGAAAGTGAGTTAATGGGGAGTTAGGAAAGTGAAGGGTTAAGAGGAGTTAGGGAGTTAAGGGATTTGAAAAGGTGGGGGGGGGGGCTCGTGTGGGCCCCACCATTTCAATTAACCACACATGGGAAGTTGGGTGGATGTGGGCCCCACCACCAACTTCCCATGGGAGAAAATAACCACCTTGATATGAAATAAAATTGATTCAACAATTTTATTTACTTTTTTAATTAAACCACATTAATTAACTTCTTCACCCGCATAAACGCAACTACGGTAAAGGTTCCCTTAAGCGATTACCGACGTTGCGAGTTCATCGGTGCCCTCAGAATTTGATCCCGAGCACCGGTTCAAAAGTTATAAATTCCCACTCGTTCGTTCACTGAACGCACCCGAGCCGAACTTCGGAAATTGATTTCAGGCACACCGGGCCTCGGAATCAGGTTCCATCAAAAACCGCGTTCTTGTAAAATTCCAAAGAAAATTAAGAAAAAATTTCCCTTGAATTTTACGGGTCTTTACAACTAGGATCTATAGAAGTTGTTTTAATTTCAATGTTTGTTATATTATTTTAGTTTTTGATGGATCTAGAATCAAGGTGCTTGAAGTTTGAGGCACTAGAAAGTGAATTGTTAACTAACACTAGTACTGTGATAACCTCCATTTATGTGTTCCATTTATAATTTTTGTATATACTAGTATTGATTACGGGGTAACATTTTAAACTTAATGTCTGTGGTAAAATTATTCCATAATTCATGATTCCATAGAACATTGACATTAATGATCAGTATGGTGGAGAGTAATGGAAACTATATAACATTTTATGCCTATTGTTAGTTCATATAAGAGAATAAGATTCTATATGGAATTTATTATCTATATTCATTCCTATATAGACTTTAGGGAGTTATATAATATTTTAGGCTTACGGTCAAACTAACCAAGAGCTCAGAATTCCATATAGAATTTAGCATTTATTTTCAAACCGATAAAGATTTTAGGACACCATATGATATCTGATACCTATATTAACACGTATTGAGAGTCATACCACCATATAGAAATTTTTATTTTAAATATTCAATTGGTTTTGGTCTAATTATTCATATAATATCATTCTATCCCCAATGATATGAGGGACATGGTTAACCATATGAGATCATACCTTGTAAGGATGGGTGTCGTTGTGTACTCCTTAAAACATGAAAACCTAATATGAATTATTATACACCATGTGTCCTAATTTTTAAATATAATTTTCCATATAAATTTATATGATAACATATATTAGGATCATGGAGAGACCCTGCTAAGATATATCTCCCAAAATCTTGAAGGAAACCCTAGTACATGTTCAACCAACATGTTTTTATATAGGTCTAATCAATGTTTTATAATAGATTAGGCTAGATACGATTAATGAAATTTGACGATTGGGCATAGGTAAGCCTCATGGATGGTAGTGTAACCTCATGTTTATTTTATTCCATTATTTCATTTATTCTTGTCATTGTCCTAGTTGGTATTCTGTTGAAATATAACTCTATACGAAATATATTGCACATTTTTTTATGTATACAATATATTTATCCTATTATGGTTTTATTTGTATATAACTAAATAATTTAATACTCTGAATATATGGTCAACATGATGTTTAGTAATTTTTCATTATTGATAGATTTATATATATAATATAGTCTTCCAAACCCTGATCATTGACTCTCACTATTTTTTAGAGACAACTAGAATATAAAGAGGAACCCTTGAGGTTAGGTGGTAACCTCACCTGATGTTTCATTCAAGGAATTTTTATCAGGTAATTACATGTTCCATGATACTGAACAAACTAGAAAATTTTGGCATCATCTTTAACATATTCCTTTTACATTGATTTCCCAAATGAGGTGATACCCTTATAAATAACTATTCCAATATGAAAAAACCAAGGGTTCATTCCCTATTATTGGAATATCAACACTATCTACTCTATGTGGTAACCAAGCACTTCATAATCATCTAAACCCACATAGTGGTATCATGAACCATGATAAGCTCAATAACTGTTGGCTCACCTATCACTAATGATTATGTGGGTGAGAAACATGTATAATCATACAAGGACTCATAAGAAACAATCTGGATAAAATATTGAATGTGTTTTTTTTGTTATAAAAACTATATCATGTGCACATAGTCATCTCATGACCAAGTGAAATCTAACATGCATGATTAGAGCCTATTCATGAGTATCAATAGAGTTATCTTATGTTTTTTATCTATGTATGGTTGATAAAATTTGCATAGAATTCACTGAGATACCATATCTATGTACAAAATATAATATATATAGGACATGAAATAAGTATCAGGATCTGATATAATTCTTATAGGTACATTATGAATCCTTAAAATCTATAACATGTAAAGCTCACCCATATCATCCAAAAACTAAGTCTCTCAAATATATTTGAAATTATAGACCCTCATCAACTGGTACACAATGACCCATACTATTCCATGAACCCTTGGTGTCCATTGGGGAGTTGTGTAAAAGTATATCATCCCCTCATCCCACTTCCATAGTGGCACTATAATTGTTTGAAGTAACCCACCTGGTTGATGAGACTCCTCTATTTCCCTATGATAGGTAATGCAATGCTCCATAAACTTAATATATCCTTCTTCATAGAAAATAATTAGAATATGTTCCTCATATAATTATATGTCTTTTTGAACCCTGGGAAAATTGCCTTATGTGGTATATGAGTCCCTCATAAAATCTTACCTAGCATCGGTATGTATAACCACCCTTTCATTAATGTAAAATACCTTGTTCATGTCCAGATTCCATCTTGAAACAAGTTCATCGCTTTTTATTCATTCTCACATCATAAAAAAAAATCCGAATTAGTCTCTTAGATAGTAGTCAGTCAATATATTTGTGATTCATTAATGACTATAGTATAAATGGATACAACATGTTTATCATTCATCATATACAGAATCTATTCTTCAAAATAGTCCCCCAATCTATAATCCCTACTATATTTCTAAACAAAAAGCTCTAGATTCATTCTTCATAGTGGATCTACCAAGGTATTCCCCTTGTAGGCATTCAATAGGTTTTTAAAATATTATTTAGATATAGTGTAAGTGATCAAATAAATTGAAAAAGGATCTTCATGAATGTAATATAAAATCATATAAAACTAGAATTTATTAAACTATTGTAAATGGTTACCATCCATAGAATCTACCATTGAAATATCTTAAAAACTCCATCCAATTAGTTTTTAAAAAATAATAGGATTGGAAGGAAAAAGGATTCCACCTTCAGATGTATCAATGGGTTTCTCTAGAATAATTTTTCATACAAATGGGTCACTCCTTCACTCATGATGTGTTATCACCTAAATATTATAAGGATGGTGGATAAGAGATCATTTAGTTTTAGGTAGTCTTGAAAAAACATCCACCCACCAATATACATAAAATGTCTATGTTTTTTTATAACTATTGAGGATACTCCTTTTGTGATATCACATTAACTCACACATTAAAAGACATGATTCAATGACTTGTGAAGTTCATGTGATGCATGCAAGTTTGGAACTCTACTCTAGAAATAAATTTCATGTAATGATTTAATAAATGATATCTATTATGATAGAGTTTCACAGGGTGTCCATCTATTATTCTAATTATATTCTATATAAAACAATATACCCAAATATTCATACAAATTATAATATAAATGAAAGTTAAAAAATAGATGATATATATAAGTATTTAGGAAATATCTCCTATAATATCCCTCTCTCACTAAATCCAATAAGACTTTGTTCCATTTCAACTTAAATTGTATCATATACAATAACTTATTAAACCATTTCCAAAACACCATTTGGATTTATTATGACCAACTTTAGTAATGTTATCATTAACTTAGACTTATATCACAACATATGTAAGAACTTGTGATATCCAATCCAAATTTTTTTAGTTTTACTCATAAAAAATATATATTATATCTATCTGTAAAACTAAATCCTCAATAAATCAATAAAAAGTTGAAACATATAGGCTATTATAGTATTGAAAAAAATATAAATACCCAGTTCTATAAATGTAAGAAAAGAGTGGTCCCTAGTAAAGAATCAATGCTACTAAACTGAAAAATGGATCCTTTGTGATCATTATCAAACAATTTTTCTATATAACTATGTCCACCAATCGAAATCATATAAAAATATGCATTCTAATAATTTCCACTTGTCAGAGACATAGAGTGACCATGGTACATGGAGTATATCAATCACTTATATCCAAATCATTTATTCTCAATTATCTGAGTATAAACTAAATTTTCATATGATTATATCACATTTAATTCATTTTAATGGAATAAAAAATCACATATATCTCATAAAAATATGAAAACACAACAGATACATATTGTAGTTATATCCATAAACTACTTATTCTATCTCAATCGAGGGCTTGAATGTCATACTCATCATACTAGTGAAAAAATACCATCTTGGATATCTCCATCCAGTGACGTGATAAAAAACATACACAACCACCCCCTTATTAGCTATGTTACCATGTAGACTTACATTAGTTGGGTATCAAAAAATGAAATTTCTCATGATAGATATATCTCCAACCTCATGTAGTGGGGACCCAAATACAATCCCCACACCCCTAGTATACAAAACACATAATGTATGACATTCCATGTGTCATAAAAAATGGTTCATCCAGTTAATTGAATTTAATTTTATAACAATTTAAATAGTATGAACTATCCATTAGGTTTCTTGAAACCCTTTAGTTAATCAAAAAAATTTATTTTCAAATGGAAAATTCTTCCACAAAAAAAACATAGTAATTCTATCTTATTTTCATCTAACCAGCAAATGTATACTCTATGTTACCTCCTTTTACCCTTTATAACCAAAATAATTAAATTTCACATTCTATACTATTATTATGGTATATAATACTATACTTATATTTTCATAATCAGTTATCCTCAATATATTTAGTATATATGGTAAATGATTATTAAGTTCATTCATAGTAAATTTCACAATAAACTATTAAATCATTTGTAGTAGTGATTTCATAATGAAATTTGTGTCCAATTCAATCTTAATTGGATAAACTAGCCTCTATAATTCATTGGTGTACCCAATCATATAGAGTTCATGAGTGGAGACTGAGGTTCATTCCTTAAATTTTCACAGAAAATAGATTTTTACACTTCATACCATTCATTACCAGCATATTCCTGATAAATCCTTTTAGGCTATCTAACATTCAATAGGAATACATGGTCTTATGCTCAAATTTATCATTTGAATCTATGTTACCAAGATTGATTTTTAAAAATTTATATACATCTTTTATATTCTTATCATAGAAATTTAAATCCTTTTATTGAATAGATTCACCATTTTGTTTCTTATGAATAGGTTGTAACAACACAAAGAACATTACATCTTATTTTAAAACTATTCTCAAATTAATTTACTAGTAGAAGAAGTTACTACCACTACATTTCTCTTTTTCCATGATTATTGTCAATGTTAAGATAGATGATGATGATGATAATATTTATCTATAACATTAGTTTTTTAGTTAAGTGTCATGATTTATTAGACATTTAATAAGAACTTATATTAATCATTCTCTAAAAAAACAACGATGCTATAATTTTATAATACATCATATATATTAGAGGCACAAGATCTATATATTATTATTAAATAAGTCTTATAAGTTGTTTCAGTAACATCTCGGATTTCAAATGAGTATTTTTGTAATTTTTATCTTATAAATAAAAATATAAATTCTAAATTAATTTATTTATAATAATTTACAAATAATTTATAAAAAATATCTCAAATATAATTTCTTTAAAAAAATTCAATTTAAATGGTAATTTATTGGAATAAATGAGTTTTTAAAATGGAAGATTAAAGGCTGAGGGACAAACCGACATGTTTAGAAAGGCCGTGAGTCTTGAAACCAAGACTAAATAATGACAACGATTTATCACATACTAGTATCCTTCATTGTATCAATGTGTTTTTCATCATGTGTTATGGGTCCTATAACACTAGTTTGTGCCTTACTTTAAAACTAAAAGAATGAATTTGGGGGTTTGAGGAAGGTTTTGGGAGTGTTTGGTTCTCTTTATGATGACACATATATGATTTTTGGATGATCGGATATACGCACAAAATTATCTCACTACTAATAGTTACCTTACTGATCAACCATGAGGCCCCGTAAGATTTGGATCATGGTTTGTAAAACCTGATATGTAGGTCACACGACCATAAGAGGAGAGAAAAAAAACTACAAAGGGGATCTACACGGGTTGTTTATAGTTTTTCAAACTATGTTCCTAGCCCTCATGTGTAGTTCAGCTTATTCAGGGAGAACACATGGGTGGTGCACAATATATCCAAACTATTTTTAAAAACCAAAAACCTATTAAAAATGATGAAATAACATATATACCGTTCAATCCATTTAAAAATTATCCTCATTTTCATTCCTCTATTACCTAGAATACTCTTCTCATTTGGAGAACCACCTCTCCTCCTATTATTTTATATAAAATCATTGTTTTACCTCAGACTCAAGAACTATTTTTCACGTTGGATATATTCTGGTGAACTCTCCATTCCTCTTTCTTCATTTATTTGATTAATTTTCCATATGGAATGATTAATTCATGCAAGATATTTTCCCTACATTCATGGTGTTCATATATTTATTTTATTTCTCCAATTATATCTCATTTTATAGTCTATTAATAGACAAGTAGTCCATTACACATCAAATGTAGCTGGTATCCTATTGGATTCCAGAAAATACTAGTGATATATATATATATATATATATATATATATATATATATTTCATTGTTGTGTAATGCTTCAGACCTTCCGAGCATTTCCTATTTTAAAAAATCATAAGTTAAACATATGAGACTATGTTATGTGACCTTTAATCAACAAAAAAGGTTTGGTACCTCGGTGAGATCCCACATAGAGATGAAATATTAAATCATGTTAACTGAAATTGTTGGTGTTTAAATTAAGATACCCTTGAGGTGTGTCATTTACCCAATTAATTGGTAGATTAAAAATGATTAAATTAATTGTATTATAAAATTTTATGGAATTAATTAAGCCCTACTAGGCCTCTTTATCCATTAAAATAAAATTGAACTACCCTCTAGTGTGAGTTATAACTATTCATTATAATTAAAAGGCCAATTTAATGAAATTTTAGGTTAAATGGTATGGTTAGACTAAGAAAACCTGATCGTGTGTTATGATATATAATGGGTGATACATTGGTTTCGACTTAGAACACCATGGATGTAATCATGGTGATTATTAAATTAAAATGAATTAATAAATGGATTTACATCATGTCATGGTAAATACACTGATTATTATAGGAATTCTATGGATGGGAACATAATGGCAGACATATTACTTTTTGACATGAGTGGAACCTTGGTTCATTACATTGAATTTTAAGGATTTAATCAAGGTAAGTTCATTATTATATTCCATTACTGACACTTTTTCTTATTTTGTGGGATTAAAAGGAATAAATTAGAGGATAATGACTTTATACCATTCCTAGAGTGAATCCTAGGTTCCTACAAGGAATACCATGGTTGGGATTATAGGGTAATGGTTTTATATTACACCTACTACTATACTTGGGTCCCTCTTATGGAACGACATTGATGGTATACAGTTTCCAAAATATTAATTTATTAATAAATTAAATTGATATGTTTTCCATGCCAAAGAACATAATTATATATATTAAATACTTTACATACATGACAACATTGTTATATGCCTATTATCATGTGTGAATGTTACGGGACAAAACCATCTTGTATAATGATATGGTCTATATGGGAATCCATGGATATGATACAAGTCTTGATCTTTATTATAAATTTTAATCATAATTTCATTTTTTTGAGACATTTTAAATTTGGAAAAATTTATTCATTTCAAATGGGATTTCTGCTCAAAACCTAATTCGATATATAATTTATGTTTTTCATTCACGGTATATATTATTACCTTGATAATAATTATTTATAAACTCATAAACTGGATATCAATAGGCACTATTAGTGGAGGACTAATTATTATATCTTATACCCTGTTCAATAAACAGATTAGTTCCCAGACAATTTTTTTTGGATGTAGGTAGGGATAAGAGAATGTGGACTGCTATGAACACATGATTTTATGTACTATAATGAATTATGAGAGAAGATGACCGATCAAATTCTTGTGATTATATTGGATATTTATTGTTAATTTTTTTTCAAATTTTTATATCATGCTATATATTATTTCTACCCTATTTCAGATGTATTCTCTTTTTGTATTTCATGACATGGTTGTTATTTTTTATTTGGTATTGGATACAATTCTACCATTTTTCATATTACTATATCTAGATGAATTATTCTTCCGATTTAATTTATTATTATTTTTCCACTACTTATTTTTATTATATAATGTTGTGTTCCAATCTGATCATGATGGTACAATATCCCCACCATGCCATCATAGATCCTCATTTGAAGTCGGTAGGATTTGGTGTATATGGAGGTGCAAATGAGGCCAAATGGCAGACTGGGTTTTGATTACATATGAGTGGAAAATGTATAAAATTTCTCAAAAATGTATTAGAGGATTTCATTAATTTTTTCTTTTTCGTTGGTTTGGTAGAAAAAAGTCTGGGAATGTGTTAGAATTTAATAATGAGCATGTTCCTAGGAGTACCTAACCCATGTATAGGGAAAATCCAAATTACCTAGTTTGGGAACTGTTGTTCTGGATTATGAATATTACAATTGTATTGATTTTTACATTGGGTGACACACATTGTATGTGGTATTTACTATCATTCTTATGGATTCACTTTTATCATTTTCCCATTATGACATGAAGGTATTTTAATCATTCATCATTATAGGTACTTAGAGATTCACATGATTTTCTAATTCCAGGCCACATATATTGCATTGCATTAATCCTATATTATGTATCCTAATTTAATGTATACCATGATTCTAAGATTATTTCCATGTTTACTATTATTATTTCATTTATATTGCATGACTTGTCGTATTTATGATATAATATTTATCATTAAAGTGTGTGCATCAACCAAAATATTTTTTTCTATGTAGATTGATTGTGGAACATTAATTAACCAATTTTTTCATGTTTGATCCATGGAACATTGGTTTTTTTGGAATTAAACACTTAGGGTTGTGATTATATTGGAGCAAAAAACAATCTATAATGTCTATGATGCTTTTTAAATTGGGAAGGGTAACACTTATAATAGAACAATCATCTACGTGATTATCATATTCTGAGACTAAAGGATAAAATCTGGTTGAAGTTTCATGATATTCCAATTACAACATTAAATGAATAGTGTTTTATAACTTAGGAATTTTGAACCATCTAACTGTATTATTATATATATAAATTAGAATGAATTTCTTATTCTTAAAATATAAATGGAATGATTTTTGTTAAATGGTGATGGTAATTTCAACTTAAATGGTGTTATCCCCTATAACTTATAAGTATTTCACTACAAACTAGAACCCCTAGCATGAAACATAGAACTTTACCATAACCAACTTTGGAAATGGGTAGTATTTAGTGCCTCTTATGACCTTCAGGATCTATTATACCACCCAAACATGACTTTAAGAGAAGGAATTAGTGTGTGACTCTTATATAGGAAGTCTTATACATGTCATATTCTAATATATGTAATCTATATTGATATAAACATTATATGAGAAATGATATTATAATTTATAGACATATTCCATCAGAAAATCCTCAAATCATTCTCCAAGAGGGTGGCGATGAACATGTTCAAAAGTTGGTGGGTGTTGAGCCACCAATATTACCTCCTGGAGTTCAACTTGAGGCACAACCTACTATACCTAATATGTGAATTGATGCTTAGTTTAAAGGATGATTATTGTTTCTCATGAAGATCATGTAGTGAGCTTTGTGACCTACCAAAAATATGATATAACTGACATGTCAGTGTCAGTAGCAGTATAAACCCACTTTTCTGGGGGATGGTGGTCCACGAGCTATAGATTCATAGCCAGAGGCAATGTAATCTATTTTCTAGCATCTTGACTAACCGATAAAGAGGTGATTAAAGATCACTATATATATTCTTTTATATTCCACCAAGAGATACTGTGACATTATTAACTAGTAATAATTTCATCGGGATATGGTTTGAAGGGTTTTACAAAAAGACCTCTACAATTATTTCTATCCCGACGTAATGAGGGATGGACAAGCTATATTGTTTATGAAAATAGTGTAGGGAACATTATCAGCTATATTATAATTCCTAATAGAGTGGTACATTATAGTATTAATCTAGTCATAGGAGCACCACCAATATCCATTCCTCATTTTAAGATGGCTACTACTAGTTTATAAGAGCATAAGAGGAAGTTGGAGGAATTGGAAGCTAATTGTTTTATACAAACCTGTACATCCACATGGGGTTAGCCTATCCTTTTCACCAAGAATAACAATGAAACCCTCAAGAATTTGGTGGGTTATAATTGATTCAATTAGCATACGATTAAGAACCATTTTCCTCTTCCATGTATATATTACCTCTTTAACTAACTCTAAGGAGATAGGGCTTTTTCCAAGATCAATATGATATCTAGCTATAATTATGTGCATATAAGACCTGGGGATGTACCTAATACAACATTATATAGTTGATATGTATTGTAACAGAGTTTTTACATGTTTCTAGGTCTTACCAACATTCCAACAATATTCATGGATTTTATGAATTGGTTTTTCAACTGTACCTAGATGCATTTATGGTAGTTTTCGTGGATGACATTTTGGTTTGCTCGAATACTCAAAATGAACATCCCCAAAATCATGATATCATTTTGAGTCCACTAGGAGATAATAAAATTCATTATATGATCACAAAATTCCACTTTTGGAATGATAAGGTCCACATCCTTGGTAACAATACCATAGATATAGGAGTATATGCTGAACTAGATTAGGTGAAATCTTTAGTTTTCTAGAAACAATCATAAGAAATAATTTACATAAGGAGTTTCCCGGGGATGACTGTCTATTATTGGTTTTTATATAGGATTTATCACGTACTAAAGATACACTCATGGACTGTACAATTAAACATGTCTATTTTACATTTTCTGAAGTGTGTAAGGAAGACTTTTAAGAGCTAAAAGGGTGATTAACTTAAGCATTGACCCTAATTAATCCAAAGTTGGAATGAATCTAAACAGTTTATTATGATTCATCATTCATCAAGATAAGAACCATTTTTATGGGGAGATCATACCTTGGAATATGGGTCTCTCTAGTGTGGGTAACATGAGTGTGAGTGTGAGTGTGATTACCTAACACAAAATCTACAGCTTTCAGTTATGGTTTATTCCATTTGTTGTCGAGGGAATTACTTGTTGGGGGAGTTCTTTTTGGTATACACGAAACAAAAAATACTCAAGTATATACTTACAAAGTGGGGAATGAATCTAATTTACTATAGGTGGTTTGAATACATATATTCTGTCAATTATGATATTTCATATATGCCTAGAAAATTCAATGTCATCATTTTTTCTCTGAGTTGGAAGAGTTAGACACAAGTTGTTCATTAGGCCAATAGTGGGTGGCCGTTGATGTCCCTACTTTTTAATATGAACATAGTGGTCCAGGAGAATCATGGTCAATATATGTTATGACATTAGTGATTTAATTTTCACTTATGGATAGAGTGAACATAATGTATCTTTTAGATCCTGAGGGATTGGTATTACAAGAGATCGTTTTAGGTGAGGACCCTCCACCTAGTTGGATTGAGCATAGAGATGAGAACATTCACAATCATGTATGTGTATGGGTTCCTACCAACATAAGAGAGTATTTTATGTGAGTTTATTATAACTATTCATGGATGGAACATCAATTCCTTAGGAAGATGTGATTTTATTTACACCAACAATATTGTGGGCCAATTATGATAATGGAAATTGCAGATTTTGTTATTTAGTGTTCAACGATTCAAAGGTGAAAGAGGAATAATGGAAACTAGTATGTATTTTACATTAATTTCCCTTTTCATAGTGTAAATTGGATAACATCACTCTATATTTTGTGATAGGGTTACCTAGGTCACCTTGAGGCTATGACACAGTATGGATGATTATAAAAAGAACGATAATGGTTACTCACTTCATACCTATCAGAGAGTCCTTTTTAGTGGATGAGATTGGAATGGTATATGTCAGAGATATCATGACCTTCATGGAGTTCAGTGTAATATAGTATGGGATAGATATGATCATTTTATGTCATATTTTGGTTTGGGGTTACAAAGGGATCTTTGTTCATATGAACTGTTGAGTACAACCTATTGCCCACAGACCGATGGTCAGTCTATGCATATGTTATAGGTGTTAGAGGACATGATATAGGAATATGTCATAGATTTTGGTTGTTATTGGGATAAAAACTAACCTATTAATGAATTTTATTATAATAACATCATTTAGGAAACTATATAGATGAACCCTTATGATGAATTATACACTAGGTAACACCAATAAACCCTATTCTCTTTAGAGGCAGGAAAGACACCACTACTAGGACTTCATCTCTTTCAAGAGACCTTAGAGCTGGTAAAAATTATAAGGACGTATATGGATATAGCTCAGTCTATGTAGATGTCTAAAACCAATCATCACTGTACACCATTAGAGTTTGAGGAGTGATATCATGTCTTTTTATGTGTTTTATATAAACGATGTAATTGATAAATTCAGAAACATTTTATGATTTCACCTCATTATATTGGGTCCTTTGAGGTTTTTGGAGAAATTTGGTCTGATAGCTATCGATCGAAATTAACTTTGAGGTATTTTTCCATGAACTGTGACTTCCATATGTTTTAGTTACACTGTTATCACTCAAACTTATCTCATATTCATCGTCTTGATGATGTTGAGTTGTAGGTAGAGGAATACTTTGAGAACATTCTATATGTATCATTGATGCGAGAATGAAGGCTCACCATGGTAGGTTAGTAACTCTAGTATTGGTGTAATGGTATCACATATATTATTAGTTTTAAATATGTGAATTTGAGTCCAATTTATATACCCAATGGGAAAAAATATTCCTAGATGATGTGTTACCGCCCTTAGAAGAAAACTTAGAGGCTGAGTAGTTTTATGGAGGGGAGAATATAACTACTTAGTTTTCCTCATTAGATATGAATCCTTTAAATTTTAGTTTTATCAATTCTTTATGTATAAATGAATGTTATTAAGAGTTTTAAGAATGGTTCAGGAGCATATGGCGATCTATCTAAGCTTGGAACTCGAGTTCTTAAAGGAGTAGGCAAAGGAACATAGTTACTTTTAACCATGTGACTCAACCATGTAGTCCTATTAGAGGTGAAGCACTGGTTGTTTTCTATTTGAGTTTGGATACACAACCATATGAGGAGAGTAGAAAAACTGAATAGTGGATATACATGGGTTGCACAAGTATTTTAAAACCAAGTACCTATCCCGCATGGGAAATTAAACTTATGTGGTGAGAACCCATAATTGTTGTATTGTTTATAAAAACCATTCCCCCAAACCAAGAACCTCTTAAAAATATTTAAAATACTAAAATACCACCACATCTCCTTTTAACTATTCTCCTCCTATTTTCTTCCTACCAAACACATCTAACTCCCCCACTCATTTAGAGCTCCAACTCTCCTCTTAAGATTTGTGATACCTTCATCATTTGACCTTGATTCAAGAACTGTTTGTCACATTGGATTAGTATGAATAAGATATTTGTTAATATTTCTTATTTTCATTGATAATTTTTCCATATGGAGTGCTAAATCCATGAAAGATATGGTTCCGTATTTTAGTCTGTTCATCTATTTCTTCAATTTCTACCATTATATCATATATTAGAGTCTAATAATGGATGAGGAATCCACTACCAATCCATGGTAAGTGGTCTCATGATTTTCCCTAAAATTATACTGATATATATATAGTGTGTTGTGAAAGTGTCATACCTTTTGAAAATATCCTTATTAAATAATTTTTTTATTAAATTAAATGTAAAATACTATCTTATATGACCCATAATAATTTAATGGGTTGGAAACATTGATTATATACATTTCCTATAGGTTCACTATTAAATCCTATAAAGTGACCATGTTTATTTTTGAATTAATCCACCCTTTGAGGTGTGTTCATTACCCCATGTAATTGGTTGGTTAAAATTGGTTAAATGAAGTGTCCTATTATGTTTAATCGACTCAAATAATCCCTATTATGATACATAGTCCTTCTATATGAAATATATCTACCTATTGTGGAGATTTTGAACTATAATTTCATAAGAAAAGACCAATTAAATTAAATGGGTTGTCAAATGGTATGGTTAAACTAAGTGCCCTAGCCATTTGTTATACCATGTTGAGGGTGACATATGGATTCTGACTGAGAAAACTATTGACAGTATCAATAGGCTTATTGAATTAAATTGAATTATTAATGGATTTACATCATCTCATGGTTGATACATTGGTTCTCATTGGAATTACCTGGATGGGTATACTTGTGCTGATGGATCAAATTGAGCCACAACTGACACTTGGGTTCCTTGGAAAAACATTTGGGGATGGACTCCAATGATAGATTTTTATATTATTCCAAGAGTAACACATGGGTTTATTACATGGGACACCAAGGATGGACTGATAGGGAAATTAATTTATAATATATATGGAGAGATACCTAGGTTCCAATAAGCAATTCAATGGAAGATCTTTTTTGGGGATGGGCTTATAGTACAATGACACTGATACCAGGTTTCCTCATACAGAATTCTTGGGATACCTTATGTTTCCATAAAATTAATTGATTAATCAATCCAACCGATGCATTTTAAAATATATAGAACATAGTTGGATTCATGAAATAATTTACATACATGATAGTCTGATTATATTAAGTATATCTAGTCTTAATGTTATGGAATTAGTTAATAGATTATACTGAACTGATCCATGGGGGAAACATGGTAATTATCTTGGTCTTGAGCCTTATAATAAATTAAAATCATAATTGGTAATCTATCATAGACATTCTATATTAGTCCAACACAGGTAGTATTGGATTTTTGTCACGTTCAAAACACCATCCAAAATGTGGTTTATGTATTTCATCCATATATTATATTATTACATAAACAATACTTATTATATATTCATGGACTAGATAAAATTAAAAAAAAATTGTGGTGTCATAATGAGTAAATAACAAACCCTATTCGGGACACTGATTAGTACTGATAAAAACTTCATAGATTCAAGTAGGGATAAGGGGAAGTGACATACTATAGATGCTTGATTTTTATACCAGGACTTAGTACATGATCTTATGACTGGTCTTATTCATGTGATTCTATTAGAGATAGATTTTTTGTTTTTGTTCATTTTTTAAATTCTGTTGTACATTCATACCACTCTATTTCCCATGTATTCTCTTTTTATATTTCATGACATGATCCTTATTTTGTATATGATATTGGATATGGTTCTACCAATTTCCATGTTATTATATTTGGATGACTTATGATTCCATAGTTTATTTACTATACTATTTTTTATGATTAATTTTGTTATATATCACTATGTTCCATGATTTTAAGGATTTTATAGTCTCCTCACCATACCCTCAAACACCCTCACAACTAGTCAGAGGACTCTAGTGTGTGGAGAGGTACACTTTGTGCCATGAAGCAGACCATGTTCTGTTACAAATGAGTGAAATAGAACCAATACATCATATATGTTCTTCCATATTCCCATTTATTATCATACTATATAAATTATTATATCTCTTGTACAATATTCAAAATTATTTTTACTTAAATACATTACTTTTCCAAATAAGATATACTTTCATGGTAATTATGTTATTACAAGCAAATGGTTGAATTTTATTTATGCACTAAAATAATACATTGGAATTCATTTTTTATTAAATTTGGTATTATTTTTAAAGGGTTTTTATCCAATTATATGTACTTATTTTATTAGTCAAAATATCCTTTTGAGGAATTTTGTAATATGATTTATAGAAAAAAACTTATAAATATTTTTTTATTGTAAATTGTAATTAATATTTCATATTATTTATTATAAAAAAAATTCTTCAAATACTTGATAATTTAGATCTATACAATTAAAATGGTGGTCAATATAGTATTATAAAAAATTATATATGAAGTATGTTGTGATAAATATTTTTTTTCTTAATTTCTTATTTAGTAGTAAAAAAAATATTCATGCACACCCTAAAATTAAAAAAATTCAATGGGATATGGTAGCATGAAGAGTTTCCTCAATGCTCAATTTGTGAAGAATATTCTAGTAATTTTTGATGTATTGGATACATTCACACGTGTAGATGAGATTATTAATTTTGGATCTTGGCTAAAGCCATGCATGTATTAAAGATAATTTCCAAAATCATAGAATATTGACTTGGTGTCAAATTCGCCCTTAATTGTTGTGGATTGTCCCTATCGGGGAAGAAGATAAAAAGTGATAGTTACTTTATAAATCATGAAACCTGAACATTTTATCTTGAGACCATATTTAATTGATATTTTTGTCATTGTAGAGCATGGTACATTAAGGGAAAGTTTATTATGTTGGAGGAGCTACACTCAGGTCATGCGAGGAAGAAAATGTAAACTGAGAGACACTCTATATAGAGATCATTCAGAAGAAGACCAATACTATTGTATTTGCTGATTTATATGATGAAGGAATTTTGGAATGATTTAAGGATGATGATTCTTGGATCAGGGGGCATACTTCACCATCTCCCTACCATTCTCCACCACCATCTCCATTCCATCCTTCGATCATCCATCAAATAGATCATAGAACACTATTCACCAACATCATCTATATTATTCCCCTAATCATCAATCACATAGACCAACCAACACTATTCACCACAACTATATTTATTCCATCAATCGATAATCATCCATCAATTATAAAATAGAGAGATATTGACGGAGTAAGTGGCTTATTACACCATAGAATCTTTATTTTATCTTTTATACTTAATGTACCGTTGTATCATGATGATTTTAATGGATTGCATTGTTTTTTCTTCTAGAATATATAGTATAATACTTTCCGGGGTTTGGTCAGGAGGGATTTAATTATATCATTTTCTTTTCCTTCATCATAATAATCAAATAAGTCATTTCCATTTTCATCCAATGTCTTCCAAAGATATTCCTCATGATCATATTTTCACTCTACTCTTTGTAATGACACATGAATAATCATGTTCATTTTGAATTGATATCCAAAACAATAGTACTAACTTGAAAAGGTCGAGGTATAATCCTCCCCATGAGGAATTATCTTAATATACTATTATATTAGAAATAATAACTCCCATGATATATCTCTGGTGAACTTATTTTAGTCAAACCCTTCTTATGTTTCTATGGAACCTTGGTACCCAATCACACAACATGGTCACATATATAGGAAAGGGATAGAACCATATTTGTATGATAAAGTTAAATATCTTGGACAGAGTCTGGATAAGTGTCTTGGTTGTAACATGATAATAGGTGGAGGGTATTTTGAGTTTCATTTATTTTCATTTTGGTTGTATATGATCTTCCCAAATAAGATATTAGGGATGAATTTGTAGACCCCCCCAAACCCACTCTGATGGATCTAATTCTGAAAATAAAAAATATACAACATCATATTTTATACATGTATATGATTACAATATTTTTATCACATTTAAAATACATGTACCATTATGTTTATAATTTTAGAGAGTTGGAAAAAATAACGAACTAATAAATATCAAGTTGTTTCATCGAATGGATATTATTTCAACTATATAATATGCTAATCAATCCGAATTCGTTATAAAAATCACCAAATTTTTTTCCATAAAATGTCATCTTCTAGTCAAAACATAGTTAATACTTTTTTCACAACCTGGTGAGAAGGAAACCTAAGAGTGGGTGAGATCAAATTCTTAGTAGTGGAAAACAAAATGATAAATCACAGCATGAGAGATGTAAGGAATAATATGATATCATAATGAGGTTGATCATAATAATAATTTTATGTAATAAATCGATAATATTTCACATACATGGATTAAATAGTGATTATAAAATAAGATCATGGAATCAGAGGAATGTTGAAATTACATAAACATGATATCATATGAATAATTCAAGGCTCACTACCTCATTAACATAACATGGCTGGCATGGAGAAATAACCACATACCATAGTTTTATACACTCACTACCAATTCTCCATGATATATAATGATATAGAAACATTTTTCAATTAATTAGAGGGATATATAATTTCAATCCCATCCATCACTTAAATAAAATAATACATATGTGTGCTACAAGGTTTCAAACAACATATCATAAAAACCTAAGGAAATAAAATTGGGTTTATATCCTTTTAAATTGGTTCTTTGAGGAAGAATTCATGATATCATTTAGAATCGTGAAATGATAAACCTGAGAAAAATAAATGTGTATCCATTGATTGTAAGAATAATTCTAGTTAGATAACACTTTATAAAATGACTTTTCATATGGTATTTAAGCCATAGAGTAATTCAAAATATTTTTTATACAACAATTTTCCCTATCAATTTATTTATTAGGAATATGGGTGAACACCCTTAAATCACGTAATAGAACCAAAATAATTTTGATATGAAAACCATTTGAAGAAAATCATGCCTATGTAAGTGGACGATTGGAAAAAAAAAAGCAGTGATAATTCATGTGACAATTTATGGGTCACTACTACATTTTAATTTGAGTTTCCCTTATCCTTTGGTATGTTCTTGGACTTCCTGGGTGTTGGTGGTCAAAACTGGGTGTTTTGGGGGTGATTGACTATTGTACATGGTTTTTACGTGGTTTGTCTAACCCATGTGACAACTGTGCAAGGGGTGTTACCGATTATTGAAGTATGGTTTTACATGGTTTGGGAATATATTTTTATACTATGTGACACCCGAAGGATAGTTGTTCCTCCTACTTTTTTAGGATAGAGTCAACTGCATGGTTGTCACAAAATTTTTCAAATCGTGTGTCCAAACTATGAAACCATATCTTACTCATTAAAAAGTGAGAATTAACCCATTTTCACCTATTTATTTCTTATGTTTTGGGTGATATTTTTTCCTCCCACATGCATTAATCCCTCATCCTTGTATTTGAAGATATACCCCACCTTCCTTAGTGGATTTCCTATTTGATTCTTAGTTTATTGTATTTAGGTAAGTTGATTTCCCATCTAATTTCCACCTCCCTTCCCATCCGAAATCCTTATTCTTCTATTTTTATGGATTTTTGGAACCCTAATCATGGTGTAGGAATAATTTATTGTTTTAATTGGGGGTTTTGTTTTATTTCTTGTGTATTATGTGAATGGTGAATTTTTCAACATCCTGTAGGTGGTTTTCATAGGAGGTGAGGATCTATGGACCGATTCTGAGTTAGGTGTCTTTATTTAAGGGTGCTTTCATTGGGATACCATTTAATTTATATTCTCATTGGTTTTTTATTTTTTAAAAGTTCCATTTAAATTATTTTTTCTTAGTTTTTATTCCAGGTCTGATGTATTTCAAGGATTGGTTTAGAAATTTTGTGATTGAAGCTGGGTTTTACAAAGGGGTGTCGATTATATGCCCACTAAGTGTTTGATGAAATGGATCAAATAGGGTTTTGTATTTTTAAATGGATTTATAAAGTGGTTATAAAAATTATTTTACCTCATAACAATTATATTTTAAAATTGGGAATGTTTTCTTATGAAATCGATTGTGTTATGGATTGATTTATATATACACTTTCTTGTGATGTGTTAACATAGATTATAACATGGGTTTACCTAGCAGTGAGAGAGAGGTTTGTTTTAGGGACCATGTGATCCTTCAATGGTATGATTTTGAAAGCCTCCATTTGTTTCTAAGAGAATGAGTGATAATTTTGGTAGGAATACTGTAAGAGATTCCTTGTTGGATTCTGAGAGATAATGTGATCTCTAAGAGTTGGGATCAGGTAAGACCATAAGAAATTCCTTTAATTGGATAGCATAATTTTTTTCTCACTCAATACAGACTAGATAGTTAGATCCCTAGTTGAACATTACTCATGTTGGATTGGTTTATAGAATTTATTCATTTTATTTGTACCATTTTTTTACGATGAGATTTATTATTCCCACTTCTTCATTTTCCAGTTATATGGTTACATGGTGTTGTTTTTTTCTCACCTATTTAGGAATTCATGGATATGATAAAAAAATCTAGGTTTCCTCATTTATTTATTGAAATTTCCTTGGTAATTGTATTGAAAGACCATTTTTTCCTCTAAAAAGGGAAACCAAAGGAATTTTAAATGTTTATTTATAAATGGTGTGTTTTCAAAGTGATTTAGTTTTTAAAATATTTTCAAAATAGTTTATTGGTTTTGTAGTTAAAATACTTAAATGGATTCATGGTGGTATACTATATGGATTCTTTCCATAATCTCTTCTTGGAACCTTTTTGGAAATTTTCATATTTCATTATACATGAAATAGGTAATGGAAACAGCACTATGTTTTATGGTGGATCTATTTAAATTCTAGTCTCCGGTGTTTTTTAGAGGAGACATGGTCACATAGGGATAGAATAATAAGGATTTATTTCTTAATTTGTAACCATTGGGTGGTAATTTGGACTTGTTTATCATTTTAACTTTCCTATTTTTTTTATTTCTTCATTTGAGATCCCATGTATATGTATATTTCTCATTATGGAATGTTTTTACTTTGATGTATGTTTTGGTTCATGGTATCTTCTTATCTTCTTATGTTGAATATGATTATTTCATAATGTTCATCCCATTTAATGGATGGTTTATACTCATTTACCAGTGGAGAAATCCTACCCAAGTGCCAGCTGGTTATGGTCAGTGCTTGTTGTTAGCCAATGGTGATCAAGAATGGGATTCGATCCCTATGGAGGGCCAACTTAGGTGACTATTCATGTCAACCTGAGTGGGTTCATTTAAAATCAACCCACATAAGTAAAATAGAAGTTCATAATCCATCCAGGTAATTAAATAGGATGATATCATTTTAATAATACTCATGATTAGGTATACGACAAGGAAAAAGACTAATATTAAAAATAATTTTGATCATATCCTCTGATTTATGTGGAGATAAACTAGAGGTCTTCTATTGTAGGTGGAGATATATGGGTCTACCCATGTTGTTTGTCGATACCTTCCAACAAGTCATTCCAGGTGGAACTAAACTATAAAATAAGACCTTATAGATTCTATCAGAGATATAATCCTACTTGGGGATTACTATCACAGCGTGTTAGAGAGAATATTTAGTAGAGTTGAGAATATGGACTTGCTCTTGGGAGATTTTTTTCTACCCAGAGTGGGATATCATAGGTTTCCATGACTGACTATCTTGAGCCAGACCCTATGGGGCATCACCCCCAGTAGGTAAGGATTTGACGTCATGCAGTGTTGATGATGATGACTATTGGAAAGACACTTTCATGTAGACTATTATATTTTTAATTAGAGGTATCTAATTATTTCCTGATCAGCCTGAGAAATATAAGGATGTATATTCTAATTGCATTTAGAGGAAATTCCCCTAAAATTATTTTAAGTGACAATAAGTTATTATTCCTTCATTTCCCCAAGTCATCACTAGGTGGATGGTAGGAGAGACACCATGTCCTGTAGGGATTCACTTGAAACCTCTAAGTTTGGGATAATTCCATTTATATAGTACTCCTAGATTAGATATTATGACACCCATTATTAGATATTATTTGTGGGTGACTACATTCTATGGTGTTATGGGGCCCCTTTTATGCAATTGTTAATGTGTAATTTAGTTTCAATTGGGAGGATTCAATTTTGGATCGAAAGGAGATCCAGTGAATGTGCATATGGTTATATGAGAAACAAAAACAAGAAAAAACCATCAAATTATTATCCCAAATAAATAATCCCATGGGAAATTGATTGCTTTGAATGATCTATGTTTGGAACACTTTCTCTTCATAAAAACATATAATATGAAATATTCTGGAATGTTGCTGACAAAGTAATTTTGGTTAATTAAGGATTCACATAGAGTTCAAAATTTTGTTTTTCACCTCCTTTTATGGAATTATCCAATATTTTTTATTCATCGAACATAAAAACACCCAACATCTTCCATTTTCATGATGCTTCACAGACCTACTTTCCAAAGGTATTTGATCATATGATGTTTTCTTATTGAGGATTAGGATATCAAATTGGTTGATATGATGGTAGGATAGGCTCATCACACCATTTTGGGGGGAATTATTTCCTATATGGAGTCTATATTATATATTTAAGATTTATTTTTGAATCATTTAAAAATCCAAAGTGTGTGGATGGTCTCCCGTATATTAACAATAAATTATAGTCATGTGTTGGTGTAAAAACCATATATATGTATTAGAGGTTCCCCATCAATGGTATATTTTTATTGTATCCAAGTTTCCTAATCAATCGTAACATATTAGGTATCACAGATGCTTTATCAGTGCTACTATATTTATGTATCATAGGTTCTCTATCAATATAACCATATGTATGTATCAGATATCCTCCATCAATGGTACTATCAAAGTAAATTATAAATTATCCATCAATGGTACCATCAACATGTATCATAGGTTTTCCATTTTTTCATTATTTTGTGATGGTATTTTCTTTCATAAAGTGGGCCACTCTTGAATTTATCATCATCTATGGAGAAGCGTATTGTTTTGATTTTTGGATCAGGACCATAAGAAGGGATTATTATGTATCCTCATGAAAGTAATCAGAACACATGTAATTTGGATCCACGTAACTAGACACCACATAAATATTATAGGGATGTGACATAGAACAAACCTTTCAGTATAATGTTATTTAGTGAGGAAGTGTAGAATAAAGGTTCCTAAAAAATTTTAGTATAAGTCTTTCACATGAGATCATATTTCTAGTTGAACACACATGGAATATTTCCACATGAGATACCCTTCACACGGAATTTGGGTGGATGAGGATGAGGTGAAAAATACCTGGAAGGAATACTACCTCCCAGGTTGGGTCAGGTTATTACCTAGAACATATTCTAGTAATTATGGAGGTGATTAAAGGTGTTAGGTTTGAATGGCAGGGTGGATTCCTATATTTCTCATTGGTACAAGAATCAAAGTCCATGTTGTTCAGAAATGATTGGGAATTACAACTACAAGGAGACCCATGGTGGATATCCTAACCATGTTAGTGACACGATCATCACTAATCTCTAAACCTATGTGAGTCATTCTTATTGTGAGATAGAAAGGATAATTTTAGATTTTAATGCTATACGCCCATGTTTGGGAATAGACTGACACCCATATTAGAATATCAAATGGAAATTTATTCCACATATACTAGTGGATGATGATTGGTGTATGGAAGGAAAATGAAGTGTAATGCCTAGTAAGAAAGGATAAGGGATTACTCCAAGATGGATTCCCATGGATGATATTTTCTCCTCATATGTAGGTGTAAAAGGGTGAGGATGTTGTAGTGTTTTCTAGAAGATAGAAAAGGATTGGCCATTCTCATCCTCTTGACTATTTTCAAAACCCAAAAATAGACTTATGTGTCTATTTATAGGAAGGAAAATGCATTGATATGACCTGATTCACTTCACGTTTCAAGTGTAATGTATGAATTCAGTACTACTTCCAAAACCATGAATCCTCCCACCATTACCCCCAGGTTTTGGATTCTCGTTACCATGGTAATAAATGGTTGATAACATCCTGAGGATCCCAACTACATGGGAGGATAATTAGGGGAGTAATTTTACCATCAGATTTTACAATCAAAGGGGCACATGCTATTGTTCCCTATTCTATGATCATACACATATATAGTTATGTTAGGATGTCTAGATTTGGTTTCCAATATACAAAAAACCTATGTAAAGGTGTTCCCCACCATTCTTAGCCTAATAGGGGACTTATTACTTGAGCATGCCTGGCCCAAGTGGTACATGTGAGAATTAGGGTGTACCTCATCCTAGTGATACTTATGTGATATGGGGTGCATCACACCCTAGGTATTTTTGGTTTAAATGGGGAATATCACACACAAGTGATACTTTGGACAACTGGGAAGTGGCTTACCCAAGTGATACTTGGGAGGACTATAAATTAAATCACCCAAGTGATACATGGTCTGACTAAAGTGGACTCCTTATGTGGATAACAATCTGGATGACAACACTTGGGTGAGCGCTCAATTAATGGACCATCAGTCTCCTCTGGTGGTCATGGAAAAGGGTCGTGTATATATGAATGTGAGTACTGGTACTTATCATGAGTGTTATTGTATGAGAGAATAACTCATTCCCTATAAATGATCATTGTTTTTTGACCATCAAGAAAATCAAATTACCCTTTCGTTATCTTAATTAACTATTATTTTAAATCATCTTATGCTACCTAGGGTTTTTAGTTACTTAGGTGAGGGATTCAGGAGATCATAGATTCAACTATTTCTCTATAATCCAGAATTCCCAAATGAGAAGCCCAATAGTTATATTTATAGGAAAATTAGTGTCCTTGGGTGATGGAGGGAACTCGCACATGTGACTCACACAAGTGGATAGTTCAGGTTAGACTGGAACAAGGTGACTATTCATGAACATGATATTTTTAGGGGATACTCACGTGCACACCAATAGTTTTATGAGAATAGTATTTTCTTTTTATTTTTCCCCATTATCATTTATGTGTTTTAAATATTTTACTTTTGAATGTAATTTCTAACTTGAAAAGGGTGAATCAAAAGTGGACAATATGGAATTTATGAACTCTAAATGATAGTAACTTTGAAGTGGTGTTAGGCATAAAGAATATAACTCTATATTTATGGATTGTGTGAGTATGTAAATGTTGAAAATAATGTGTAGATAAGTTGTTTTTATTTGGTGAAGGTGCTGACCACATGCATGAATGGTGTCAAAATAAAGAGTATTATTCCGTATGAGTCAATTTCATGGATAACAGGTGGATTTTCAATGTGAAATTATATATACATTGGTATTTAGGGGGACATGGTCATTAAATGTGAATGAAGTAAATATGTGTATTGTAAATGGTTAGTGAAATGTGAAAAGTATTAGTTGTAAGCAATTTTGACATCATAGGGATGGATCAAAGGTATTTTTGTTGTTTTCATGTGAGAATACAACAAAAAAACTAATTTTTAAGAATTTAAATGACCTTGGTATACATTTCTATATAATAGATTAAATATTGAATATTTGAACCTTATGGTATGTTTGAGAGTTTATTTTATGGGATATATCTATAATCCTTCATAAGGTATTTTTCAGACTATCTTCAAAGAATATATGGATTCAAAAGTGATAAAAATATAGAGATAATTCTGATAGATTTAAGTTATATATCTGTAATATTCAATTGGGTATATATCATGATATATTGGAATAATGTTTATAAAAAACATAGGTATCAATATATGAGAAATAAGAATAAATTAAGGAGATATCTAGACTTAGTGTAAATTCCTACTACTGTGGGAGTCCCACCCAAGATACTACCACTTTTATATAGGTTTTTATTTCATTATTTTCTCACCCACCCATACCTATCTTGAAAGGGTAATTTCTATTATCTCAAGAATATAATTTTAAGAGGATTCTTTTTGAGATATTGTTTTTCGTATATGGTTCATTCAAGTTTTATTTTCATATTAAAATTATATTCACTACTTTTTATTCTTATTTTTCATGCATTACCATTACTTAATGAGTGAGTTATTGACATTAAATGCGATTTTTATAATTCTACCTTACCTTTGATAATTGTGTGGAATTATGTTCAATGTTTGAAAATGGTTTTGAGATACCTTTATCACTAATTAAATGAAGTAATTTTCATAAGACATTGGGAATTTATGAGAAGTAGGGTGATTACTGAGGACAAGGGGGTTTTATGGACTTAATTCCAATAAAAACCAAATTTAACATTATCTTTGATAGACGCTATTGCTCGAACCTCAAAATTATATGTGTGGTATAATATTTGTTTCTCTATTAATAAAATGAATATTCATTATTATTTATAAAAAAGTAGTTTTATTTTTCTATTATCATTGATTGTAGGTCTTAATTATTGGAATTATGTTTTATCCACTTCACCTCTTTGGGTTCAACCTCAGGGCTCATTTTTCCTAAACTAACTTGTACATTTAGGTTGTGTGGCCTTCTATTTTAAAATTTCAAAAAATTGATTTTATCCTATAATAATCAACAATTCATGTGTGAAGAACAACTTTTATACATC
Source organism: Viscum album (assembly GCA_963277665.1). Lineage (NCBI taxonomy): Eukaryota > Viridiplantae > Streptophyta > Magnoliopsida > Santalales > Viscaceae > Viscum > Viscum album. The sequence goes on along the minus strand of OY728139.1, from coordinate 759,638,016 downwards.
ATTCTTGGGATCTTGGGTTAAGAGATATAATAATTTAGTAGTAGGTATAAATTCTTTTCTTTTTATATTTTCTATTTCTTGAGTATATATTAGGGTTTTATTATATTTCTTTTATTCTATGTGTTAAATTGGGTTCTTTCATGTTGTGATGGAAGATATAAAAGGAACAATAGATGAACACTCACATCTAATTATTCAAATCAATGATCTAGGACACTGAATAGATCAATTCAAGATGAATATTCTAAGGAAGGGATAGTGAATCCCATAATTATACCTGAGAAATGATGAGGCCCTAATCTATGATAAAAATAATAATTTTTCATGAGTCATTTTGAGGAATGGGAATTTGGAATTATAGCTAAAAAAGTCTATTAAACTAAGGAAATAGCCTCCCTAATTGTTGACTATGATGTGGAAGGAAAAATGGAATCCCAAAAAGATTTTTACTAGGTGTGGGATCCCCAATAATTCCATCAGAATCTATAAGGTTTTCAAAATTTTTGTTCCCTCCTCAAAAACAAGAATAAGTTGAATAAAAGGAAGAATTAAACAAATAAAATTCCTCCGCTAAATTAGAAAATGAAGTGTATGAGAGGAAAATAGCTAAAACAATAATGAAAATTCATGATGATTTTTAAAGAGCAGTTATAAGGAAAATAAAAGTTAGGGGATGTACTAAAAACTTGTGAAATTGAAGTTATCATTGAATAATTTGATGAAGTACATCTAAAATAAGTTTTAGAAGATGAGTTATACCAATTGGGGAAAAATAATGTACTTCATCAATCAAAAAAATATTCCATTACATAGAGCTCTCCTGCATTTAAAAAAAAATAGTTTTCAAGGAGTAACAGAATAGCTAACTCAGATGTGCAAGAACAACATTCATGGTTATATATAGACCAGGTAACTCTTTATGAAACTCATATTACATAAACTAAAGATGAAATATCAATCTAAGGACCTTAAATAAAATCACTTTATGACCTTCAACTAGAGTTTTTTCTGATTTTATTGGAACCCATTTTACTTTTTTAGGATATGGTTTTGGAATTTATTAAATGTTATAGTTTTAACTCCACTTAATAATTTTGAGCTTAAATTGTATAGGCCTAGTGCTTTCACTTGTTTGTCTTACCTTATATGACCCAAATGATAAAATATTAAAAAAAGGAATGGATGAATAAATTCATGAGGAATGTGGAGTGGTACTTTTCTTTCATCGTCTTTTTCTCCACTACATGTTAATATATTTTCTTTTTTAGTTTTAACTAAAAAATAAAGGGAAAACCTTAGATTTTTGTTTCATTTTTGGATCTATAAGACAAAAATCACTTGGAAACCCATGATGAAATCTTCTAAATTTATTTTTTTAATTATGTTGAATTAGTAATATAGAGGATAAATGGTTAAAGATAAGTATAAATGTATTAATTTAATGGATTTTGATTTGTAGAGTCTAATAAATTAATATAGATGACACCATTCTTACATGTATCAGGATTTGATTTTCTAAAATTCACGTGTTTTATTTTTTTATTATCTATTCCAATACTGGTTTAAATTTTTCTTATATTCTAATTCTGAAGATGATTTCAGACATAATATTTTATTTCTTTCTAACCTATTTATTCAACGATACACATGAAATATTTTTCTTCAAGAACATATAATATATATTGTTCAATATATGATAGTATAGAGTCACATTTAAAAGGTTTGATGCGTTTTTATTTGATCCAATTATCAATGAAATGACCTTTTACATTGTGTTTATATTTTAATCCCATATAAACCATGGATGATCCTATTAGGGAAGAGTCACATTACAAGCCAATATTTTCTATCATAGCACACTCTAAGTGTTTTCATGATATTCAAATGAATGTGTATTGGTGAGAGGTTTTACACGGTGTTAGAGATGTGCTTCATTAAAGAGATAGTGTGGGGTGTTTCATGGGATGTTGGTAAAAGGTTCAATATTAGTTATCATTTTGTTTCATTATTACCCCTATTGAATGAAAAATTAAATAAAAAGTTGAAATTTTCTGAATCAATGGGTTGTATCATTGGAGGGTCAAAAATCTATACTCATCACCCAATGATCATGTTCTAATTATTTCAATTAGTGTCATGAGAAAGTCAAATACGGGTTGGGTGAGGGATATGATATATTTCCCACGATAAACATCTAAAAATAGAAAAAGGGAAAAAATAGATTATTTTCATTCATTAGGATTACTTTTCATATTCCTGAGCAATAACATTGATTTTGGGACATGGGGTATTTTCATTCACTTTTGAAGTGGAGTCTTTTAATGAACATGATATTAGAATTTCATGAATTGTGCCATATATTTTAACCTCCATTTTTAGAATTATTATTTTTCACATAATTACCAACCAATCCTAAAACCCAAAGTCATATGTTTCTTATTATAAAGTCCTCATTATAACTATGATCTTTGTATTTACATGGTGGAGATTTGATATTCTTTTCCATATTATGACAAGGATCATGTACTTGAGGTATGATCGTAACTCTAATAAAATTATGGCCTAGATAGAGTAGGGGGAAAATTCATGCTTACAGAAATCCTTATTTTCTTGTTAATAAATGGTGAATTGTGATAATTGAATATAAATTAGGAGATCAATAATTGATCTGGAAGGGTAATGGAAAATATTCAAGTCTAACTATATAAGGCCCCAGCCTTAAACCTTACTTAATCTTGAGTTATTACAATATTACACATTGAGGATCTTTTCGGGTTTAGAGTTTTAGAGAATTAGATCATAAAACTTGCATTACATTCCACATATAAACAAAGTGTTACATAAAGATAGTATTCTTCATTCCCATCAATGGAAACACATTTAAAATAAAACATGGATTATTTCTTGACACATCCTTGACTCTATCATCTTATCATGTACCTTTCCCTTGACCTGTGAAAAACATTTCAAAAACTTGGGATGAGCATAAAAACTCAGTATGGGTTATAAAAAAAACATGGAAAGGAAACATGAGTTCATATATACATAATAATGAAATCATACTTTACCCATAAAACATAGGCACTTTAACATACCTCATAAAATCATGAATAAATCATAGAAATCATAAGACATAAAGGTAACTTGAGGCATTCATAACATTCTTACGTAGGGAGTAACCCTCTTAGTTACGTTTGGAATACCCATCACAGTATATTCCCTAAAATATCTTCGGAGAAACCGTAACGTTTCACTCCTTCGCGTTACCCAATGCATTGGAGAGCTATAACGGGCTCACCCGCCCTTAGTTTATCACGGAACCACCCGTCTTCATAATAATTCCCAAGAACCATAACATAATCATATCACATAAAACATGCATAAAGGAAACATAAAATTTCCACATTTCAATCACGAGATATCAATACAACACATTGATATAAAAACATTATGAAAACCATTTTAAATACCAAAGTAAAACATGGTATTTATTTTTCGTTTTAAAAAAAAAGTATGGCTTGTAGAGGAAGCCGAAACTCAAATAACGATCACAACGGCGGAGAAGTCGTTGTCGCCGCATACGTACGACAAAAACATTCCCTTTTGTCGTTTAGTAAACGCTTCGTATAAAAAAGATTCCTTTTGAATAAACTTAAAAGTCAAAGGGGTTTATACACCGTATAAAAGAAAGTTGTGTATAAAATAAAATATGCCTCAATGAAAGGAGATTGAGACGAAGTCCCATACCTCGTATCCAACTTGACCTGACCGTTCCTTAATCTCCTGGATAATAAACTTGAGTTAATCTCTACTTGATTATGAATCTCTTTCAAGTTCATTATTCCTTTTATACCATGTTATGAACATCATGTAATCAGTTAAGTTAATAATGTTCATTTTGTCGGTATTTGGTTCTTAAGTCAAAAATAGACTTCTTACACTTACATGTTGTTAATTTGGTCAAAGGTTCATTATATCCAGAATGGTATTCATGATGTAGATATCATATATGTCATATACATCCAATACATACATGCATTTATAATATTACATAATCATTTAGAGGTAAGAAATGAAATGCACCGTTCATGGAGACGGTAAGCCGTACGTACGCATGAACGCTACTTCCATTTCTATTTCATATTTTCTGGAATGGAATCATAATGATATAAGAGTATATTATAATTCCAGTATAATAACATATATAATATCATTAACTTTATCCTTTACACATCCCACATATGGTATTAACGAATCAAATCACTTTCAGGGGGCGGTAGTCCGCACTTCCTAAAATGAAGATATCGTGTTTACCCATAATGGAAACCATAAAGGTATGCCCAAAATGAAAAAAACAGAAGCTTAAGGAAAACATAAAAATATTATATATCATATATAAAAATAGTGACATCATAATGGCCACCTTTGAAGGTGTTAAATGAGTGTTGAACAATCATCGTTTCGGGAGGCAGAATTTCTCCATCCACAGAAACCGTATGTTCTTTAACCATTTGATGTAGTTGTGTGAGAGTGTAGCTCAAATAAATATTATAAAAACATCCTTGTATATTGAAGATACTGGTGTTGTTACAAAATAAGTAAATAAAAAGAGTTTAGGGGGTTGGAGAAGCAAAATAAAACAAATGAACATGAGAGAATGAATTACCTTTAAAAGTGTAACTCCTTTTGATTTGAGACTAAAGGCTTCCTTTGAAATGATTCTGCCCAAAGGGAATCCTCTAGGATGAGGAGAGGGATGTGGAGAGAGCAAATGGGCAGGGGTTGGCCGAGCCAAAGGCTTGAGGAGTGTGTGAAATGAGGTAGAGGTGGGGGCCTTTTATAAGAGGAGAGGAGGGGCACTTTTGGAAAGTAAAGAAATATTACATTATTTGAAAATGTGTTTCGGTTTTAAAAGGTCCCAAATTGATATATGTCGTGTATAAGGTGATAACGGTTCGAAATCCACCCATCAAATATGTTTTTGACATGTTTAGTTCATAGATATTACATTATAGTTCCATTTTATTTTAATCGTTAAATAATGATGTCATCACTGCATCATTATGATGTCATAAATAATTTAGTCTGTTTAATGTCTAAAAATTATAAAAAAATTACTATGATGTAGGAAATCTTTTTAGATTTCCAATGAATATTTATAATCAAAATTTGGACCTGTATAACCCCACTTAAAATTTTTTTTCGTAAAACATATTATGTTTGTGTCATTTTCACTTTAACATTAAATAAAAAGTAATTTATGTCATTTCCCAACAAAAGTGGATCCATGGGGTCCCCAAGTTGACCCATGGAATGTCATGGTCGGCCATGACACAACCAATGAGGTTGGGACATGTGTCTAGGTCATTTCATTTTATTAAAGCATTATTTATACCTTAAACTACACTAATTACCACTAATCGCGATTAAAAACTTAATAAGTTACTATTCACCAAAAAATTATTTTAATCTCATTGAACCACATTTTACATCTTAATGACAACAATGTATGTCGGATTTTTAAAATTCAATACACATTAGTGGTAAACTTTCATTTAACTGAAAAATCAGTTTGCTTGATTACCACTTAGTGGTTTCACTATTCATCAAAAATTGAAGTTTTTCAGAAAATTACCAAAAATTCACCCTAAGCTATATTTGATATTCCGAATTCAAAAATGAAGTCTATTTTACAAAATTCAAATCATATAAGTCACATTAATTAATTCAATAATTAATTCCCGCTGCCAGAGCAAATAGCGTGTTTTTACAAAACAATAAGTATCAAAAGATTGACACCAGTTTAAGTCTAATTTCAAAGTGAAATTGATTCCAATGACCACCATTGGATAAAATGGTAAAAATATATTCTAATTTTACTTCAAACCAATTCAAAACATAATCTAATCATATAAATAAATTAGATTAAAAAACAGTTTTGATGTAAAATGTAGTATTTTTCACTATTCATTAAAAAATGAACATTGTCAGAAAAATACCAAAAATTCACACAAAGTAAATTTTGATGTCCCAATCATAAATAATAAGTTTATTTTGACAAACATAGTTTATAAAATTGTCAAAATATAGATTCAAAAATGGTTTTCCATCAAAAGGCAGTAAAACAATCTTTTAAGAATATTAGTGTATTCCATGCATAAGATTGTATTTATTTTCATTTTAAGCCTCTAAAACACTATCTTAATCATTAATAGACATAGATAAAAATATCTATTACTCATTACTTACTTGGGATGTTACATCCTTCCCCCCTTTAGAAAATTGCGTCCCCGCAATTTCTTTACTTATCGAATAAATGGGGGTACTTATCCCTCATTGCATTTTCAGATTCCCATGTTGCCTCTTCCATCATGTGGTTTTTCCACAAAACCTTTACCTGGTGAATCACCTTATTCCGTAACACTTGCTCCCTGTGGTCAAGAATCTGGACTGGTTGTTCCTCATAAGATAGGTTCTCTTCAGCTGAACTACCTCTGGGCTCAAAACATGAGATGGATCTGGCATATACTTTCTCAACAACGAAACGTGAAAAACATTGTGTACCTGAGATAAACTCGGAGGTAAAGCCACTCGATATGCAACTGATCCAACTCTCTCCAGAATTTCGTATGGTCCAATGAACCTTGGACTCAACTTTCCTTTCTTACCAAATCTCATCACACTTTTCCAAGGAGAAACCTTGAGAAAAACATGATCACCTACCTCAAAAGATAGATCCTTCCTCCGGTTATCCGCATAACTCTTCTGCCTGCTCTGAGCTGTTCTCATGTGTTTCTGAATCAGCTGAACTTTTTCTGCCATCTCTTCTACCAATTCTGGTCCCATTAACTTTCTTTCACCCACTTCATCCCAGAAAGTTGGAGTTCGACACTGCTTCCCATATAATGCCTGAAATGGTGCCATCTGTATACTGGAATGAAAACTGTTATTATATGAAAACTCAACCAAAGAAAGATGTTGGTCCCAACTTCCCTGATAATCCATAGAACAAGCTCATAGCATATCCTCCAATGTCTGAATTGTTCATTCTGACTGCCCATCTGATTGAGGATGAAAAGCTGTACTAAAATTTAATTCAGTACCCAACGACTTCTGAAGGCCTTTCCAAAAGTTAGAAGTAAACCTGGGTTCACGATCCGATACAATGGAGAGAGGAACTCCATGTAACCTGACTATCTCTTTAAGATACAAACGGGAAAGTTGATCAAGAGAGAAAGTATCTCGTATAGCAAGGAAATGAGCAGATTTTGTCAAGCGATCAACAATAACCCAGATTGCATTATTACCTCGATATGTCTTCGGTAATCCAACAACAAAGTCAATGGATATATTCTCCCATTTCCACTCTGGCACTGGTAAAGGCTGAAGCATCCCTTTCGGTAACTGCCGCTCTGCTTTAACCTGCTGACAAGTCAAACACTTCACAGTAAAATCAGCAATGTCTCTTTTCATTCCATCCCACCAGTAATACTCCCGCAGATCTCTATACATCTTAGTACTGCCCGGATGAACTGAAAACGGAGAACTATGAGCTTCACATAACAGCTCTCTCTTCAACTGTGAATCACAAGGCACACACAATCTCTTCCCAAATCTCAAAACGCAATCATTATCAATGTTGAATTCAGGCAACTTACCTTTCTGAACCAGCTCTACCCTTTTCTGAAACTCACTGTCTTGCTTCTGTGCTTGCTTGATTCTATCTGATAGAGATGATCTCATTGATACCTGAAACAAAACAGAAGGACTTCCTGCACCAACAACTTCTATGCCAAAGTTCATCAAATCATTAACCAAAGGATCACGTTCCAAACGCAACATTGTTAATGAAGCATTACTTTTTCGACTCAAAGCATCAGCCACTTTATTTGCTTTTCCCGGATGGTAATGAATTGTACAATCATAATCCTTGATTAATTCCAGCCATCTCCTTTGTCTCATGTTTAACTCTTTATGAGTGAATATATACTTTAAACTTTTGTGATCGGTATATATTTCACACTTTACTCCATACAAATGATGCCTCCAAATTTTTAAAGCAAAAACAACAGCAGCTAATTCCAAATCATGTGTAGGGTAATTTACCTCATGAGTTTTCAACTGTCGTGAAGCATAAGCAATTACCTGATCATTCTGCATTTGGACGCAACCAAGTCCTTTCAATGAAGCATCACTGTATATAACAAACTCACCATTCCTGGAAGGTAGTGCCAAAACTGGAGTATTCACCAATCTTCTTTTTAATTCCTGAAAACAATCATCACATTCTTTTGTCCAGATAAACTTAACACCCTTCCGAGTTAGCTTAGTCATTGGACTAGATAACCATGAAAAATTTCTAACAAACCTTCGGTAATAGCCCGCCAAACCAAGGAAACTACGAATCTCAGTTACATTTGTGGGTCTTGGCCATTCTTCCACAACTTTTGTTTTTGCAGGATCAACAGTTATTCCATCTTTAGAAACAATGTGACCAAGGAAAGAAATTTGTTGCAACCAAAACTCACACTTGCTGAATTTCCCATACAGTTTCTTTTCTTTTAAGGTTTTCAAGATAACCCTTAAATGTTTTTCATGCTCCTCTTTACTTTTAGAAAACACCAAAATATCATCAATGAAAACCACCACAAACTTATCCAAGAACTCATGGAAAATTATATTCATTAAGTCCATGAATACAGCAGGTGCATTGGTTAGCCCAAAAGGCATTACTACAAATTCATAATGGCCATATCTCGTACGGAACGCGGTCTTCGGAATATCTGCCTCCTTAACCTTCAGCTGATGGTACCCCGATCTCAAGTCAATCTTTGAAAAAAACTGAGCTCCCTGGAGCTGATCAAACAAATCATCGATATGAGGCAAAGGATATTTGTTCTTAACAGTGATATTATTCAAGGCTCTATAATCAATGCAAAGTCTCATAGAACCATCTTTCTTTTTAAAAAATAAAACAGGAGCACCCCATGGTGATGTGCTAGGTCTAATGAAACCTTTCTCTAATAAATCTTGCAATTGCTCCTTCAACTCTAAAAGTTCAATTTGTGCCATTCGATAAGGGGGTTTTGAAATTGTCTTAGCATCAGGAACTAAGTCAACAGTAAACTCAACTTCCCGATCTGGTATTATTCCAGGCAACTCATCAGGAAAAACATCAGGATACTCATTTACCACTGGCACATCATTAATCTGAATAGTTCCTTTATTTTCAACAACGTGTGCAAGGTAACATTCATTTCCATCTTTTACAAGTTTCTCGGCCTCTTGATATGTTATCAAAAGTAAGGGTTCATTCTTGTAAACAAACTGAAAGTCTTTCTGAAAAGAAACTTATTTAGCTCTACAGTCAATCTTAGCATGGTAAATAGAGAGCCAATCCATACCCAGGATAACGTCAAACTCTACTAGAGGTAGAACAATAAGGTTTTCAAGTAGGTTCTTTCCACAGATAAGGACAGGAAGATTCTTATAAATTCTTTTTGCCTCGACACTTCCCCCAGGTGTTTTTACCAAAAGTTCAGGAGTCATTTCTTGAGATGGTATTCCCATTTTACTAGAAAAGGTTTCAGAGATGAAAGAATGTGTAGACCCCGAATCAAACAACACACTGGCATAATCTGAAAAAACAAACAAAGTACCTGATACAACTTCATTTGATGGCCCGACATCTGCTGAAGTAGTTGCAAAGGATTTCACCACCCCTTTCTGCTTGTAGTCTTACTGCTTCCCATCACTCAATCTCTTTGTCGGACACTCGTTTGCATAGTGACCCATCTCATTGCACTTATAACATTTCACTAACTGTAAATCAAATTTGTTCTTACCTTCACCTTGATCCTTTTTAGTGCAATAACGAGCCTTATGTCCCATCTTACCACATCGGTAGCACTTCCCAGAATTCAGAAGACATTCCCCAGCATGCCTTTTGCCACATTTATCACAAACTGGAAACTTAGTTCTCTTACCATCAGACTTTTTTGAAGAATTCTTACCTTTCTCCTGCCACCTCGGTCTCTTCTTCTGCTGGTTGTTATAGAAAACTTGGTCATCAGCAAACTCCATTTCCACCTTCTCAGCACATCGAACAAGCTTTTCATAACTTTTAAACTCTCGAGAAGCTAATTCCCTTCGATATTTTGGCTTTAATCCTGAGTAAAAATGATTGATTTTACTATCAAGGTCTCGAATAAAATTTGGAGTATACCTTGCCAATCGAGTGAACCTTTCTTCATAGGCAGCCACTGAGTCTTCCTCTTGCCTCAATTCCAAGAATTGATTTTCCATCCCAAGTCGAACAGCCTTAGGAAAATACTTCTCAAGAAACATACCTTTGAATTCGTCCCAGTCAAGAGCATCAATCTCATCGGCGTCCCTGATATTTTTAACCATAGACCACCACTGATCTGCTTCACCCTCCAAACGGTAAATAGCAAGACTAACCTTTTGATTGTCTGAACACCCCATGACATCAAAAATCTTCTCCAGTGCTTTAATCCACCCTTCATCTAGCACATGGTCATATGATCCTCTGAATGATGGTGGATGTTGCCTCATGAAATGTTCCACCACTGACATGTTCCTCTGCGGTTGATCTGGCTGATCTCGTGCATGGATACCACCGCCATTTATCGCTTGAGTCAACTGCGCCATTACCGCAACAAACTGTTCAGTTCCAATTCCGACCATCTCAGGATGCTGATTCAGAAGGTTATTTCCTTCTGTATGCCTTCCTAGCACTTCTTCCCTGTTTCCTCTGCGGAAAACCATTCTGAACAAACATGTCTTAGATGAAGCAACATGTTAATCTTTAAATGCTATATCATTTCGAAAAAAAATATTTTTGGATAATCATTTAATAGAATTCTAACTCCTAAAGTTATCTAAACCGACCTTTGATACCAACTATAAGGCCCCAACCTTAAACCTTACTTAAACTTGAGTTATTACAATATTACACATTGAGGATCTTTTCGGGTTTAGAGTTTTAGAGAATTAGATCATAAAACTTGCATTACATTCCACATATAAACAAAGTGGTTACATAAAGATAGTATTCTTCATTCCCATCAATGGAAACACATTTAAAATAAAACATGGATTATTTCTTGACACATCCTTGACTCTATCATCTTATCATGTACCTTTCCCTTGACCTGTGAAAAACATTTCAAAAACTTGGGATGAGCATAAAAACTCAGTATGGGTTATAAAAAAAAACATGGAAAGGAAACATGAGTTCATATATACATAAGAATGAAATCATACTTTACCCATAAAACATAGGCACTTTAACATACCTCATAAAATCATGAATAAATCATAGAAATCATAAGACATAAAGGTAACTTGAGGCATTCATAACATTCTTACGTAGGGAGTAACCCTCTTGGTTACGTTTGGAATACCCATCACAGTATATTCCCTAAAATCTCTTCGGAGAAACCTTAACGTTTCACTCCTTCGCGTTACCCAATTCATTGGAGAGCTATAACGGGCTCACCCGCCCTTAGTTTATCACGGAACCACCCGTCTTCATAATAATGCCCAAGAACCATAACATAATCATATCACATAAAACATGCATAAAGGAAACATAAAATTTCCACATTTCAATCATGAGATATCAATACAACACATTGATATAAAAACATTATGAAAACCATTTTAAATACCAAAGTAAAACATGGTATTTATTTTTCGTTTAAAAAAAAAGTATGGCTTGTAGAGGAAGCCGAAACTCAAATAACGATCACAACGGCGGAGAAGTCGTTGTCGCCGCATACGTACGACAAAAACATTCCCTTTTGTCGTTTAGTAAACGCTTCGTATAAAAAAGATTCCTTTTGAATAAACGTAAAAGTCAAAGGGGTTTATACACCGTATAAAAGAAAGTTGTGTATAAAATAAAATATGCCTCAATGAAAGGAGATTGAGATGAAGTCCCATACCTCGTATCCGACTTGACCCGACCGTTCCTTAATCTCCTGGATAATAAACTTGAGTTAATCTCTACTTCATTATGAATCTCTTTCAAGTTCATTATTCCTTTTATACCATGTTATGAACATCATGTAATCAGTTAAGTTAATAATGTTCATTTTGTCGGTATTTGGTTCTTAAGTCAAAAATAGACTTCTTACACTTACATGTTGTTAATTTGGTCAAAGGTTCATTATATCCAGAATGGTATTCATGATGTAGATATCATATATGTCATATACATCCAATACATACATTCATTTATAATATTACATAATCATTTAGAGGTAAGAAATGAAATGCACCGTTCATGGAGACGGTAAGCCGTACGTACGCATGAACGCTACTTCCATTTCTATTTCATATTTTCTGGAATGGAATCATAATGATATAAGAGTATATTATAATTCCAGTATAATAACATATATAATATCATTAACTTTATCCTTTACACATCCCACATATGGTATTAACGAATCAAATCACTTTCAGGGGGCGGTAGTCCACACTTCCTAAAATGAAGATATCGTGTTTACCCATAATGGAAACCATAAAGGTATGCCCAAAATGAAAAAAACATAAGCTTAAGGAAAACATAAACATATTATATATCATATATAAAAATAGTGACATCATAATGGCCACCTTTGAAGGTGTTAAATGAGTGTTGAACAATCATCGTTTCGGGAGGCAGAATTTCACCATCCACGGAAACCGTATGTTCTTTAACCATTTGATGTAGTTGTGTGAGAGTGTAGCTCAAATAAATATTATAACAAAATCCCTGTATATTTAATATACTGTTTTTGTTACAAAATAAGTAAATAAAAAGAGTTTAGGGGGTTGGAGAAGCAAAATAAAACAAATGAACATGAGAGAATGAATTACCTTTAAAAGTGTAACTCCTTTTGATTTGAGCCTAAAGGCTTCCTTTGAAAGGATTCTGCCCAAAGGGAATCCTATAGGATGAGGAGAGGGATGTGGAGAGAGCAAATGGTCAGGGGTTGGCCGAGCCAAAGGCTTGAGGAGTGTGTGAAATGAGGTAGAGGTGGGGGCCTTTTATAAGAGGAGAGGAGGGGCACTTTTGGAAAGTAAAGAAATATTACCTTATTTGAAAATGTGTTTCGGTTTTAAAAGGTCCCACATTGATATATGTCGTGTATAAGGTGATAAGGGTTCGAAATCCACCCATCCAATAAGTTTTTGACATGTGTAGTTCATAGATATTACATTATAGTTCCATTTTATTTTAATCGTTAAATAATGATGTCATCACTGCATCATTATGATGTCATAAATAATTTAATCTATTTAATTTCTAAAAATTATAAAAAAATTACTATGATGTAGGAAATCTTTTTATCTTTCCAATGAATATTTATAATCAAAATTTGGACCTGTATAACCCCACTTAAAAATTGTTTTTGTAAAACATATTATGTTTGTGTCATTTTCACTTTAACATTAAATAAAAAGTTATTTATGTCATTTCCCAAAAAAAGTGGATCCATGGGGTCCCCAAGTTGACCCATGGAATTTCATGGTCGGCCATGACACAACCAATGAGGTTGGGACATGTGTCTAGGTCATTTCATTTTATTAAAGCATTATTTATACCTTAAACTACACTAATTACCACTAATCGCGATTAAAAACTTAATAAGTTACTATTCACCAAAAAATTATTTTAATCTCATTGAACCACATTTTACTTCTTAATTACAACCATGTATGCCGGATTTTCAAAATTCAATACACATTAGTGGTAAACTTTCATTTAACTGAAAAATCAGTTTGCTTGATTACCACTTAGTGGTTTCACTATTCATCAAAAATTGAAGTTTTTCAGAAAATTACCAAAAATTCACCCTAAGCTATATTTGATATTCCGAATTCAAAAATGAAGTCTATTTTACAAAATTCAAATCATATAAGTCACATTAATTAATTCAATAATTAATTCCCGCTGCCAGAGCAAATAGCGTGTTTTTACAAAACAATAAGTATCAAAAGATTGACACCAGTTTAAGTCTAATTTCAAAGTGAAATTGATTCCAATGACCACCATTGGATAAAATGGTAAAAATATATTCTAATTTCACTTCAAACCAATTCAAAACATAATCTAATCATATAAATAAATTAGATTAAAAAACAGTTTTGATGTAAAATGCAGTATTTTTCACTATTCATTAAAAAAATGAACATTGTCAGAAAAATACCAAAAATTCACACAAAGTAAATTTTGATGTCCCAATCATAAAGAATAAGTTTATTTTGAAAAAAATAGTTTATAAAATTGTCAAAATATAGATTCAAAAATGGTTTGCCATCAAAAGGCAGTAAAACAATCTTTTAAGAATATTAGTGTATTCCATGCATAAGATTGTATTTATTTTCATTTTAAGCCTCTAAAACACTATCTTAATCATTAATAGACATAGATAAAAATATCTATTATTTATTACTTACTTGGGATGTTACAAACTAGGTTTCTTTTAAAAATGTATTTATAAAAACATGTTCTTATGTGAATAAGCAATGTTTACAATTACCAATAAAAATTATATTATTTAATTACATTAAAATTTAACTATTGGTCTCCTATGAATTATTTTAAATTTAGATTCATTTTCCATGCTTGATGATAAGTAATATTTTATGTGTGGGGTGATTTGATTTTCATATTCCATATATTTAAATTTTAGAATGATATTTAAATATTTTTAAAATTTTTATCTTATTATTTTTCAATATGCATTTTTTTTATTTTTTATGGAAATAGACATTTAAAAAATGATGAAAATTAAATGTGCATGTGTGTGTTAATTTAGAGAGAATATGACCTAACAAATTCAAAAAAACTACTCGTGGTTTGTAAAAATAAGCCAAAAACTCATCCAATAATATAGGATATAAGGCATGGTACACTGGAAACATTTAGAACAATGTAGTAAGGTGTGGGTCAACGTTGTAAAATATATAAGGAAAATGACAATATATATTGAACCTTGATGTGTGAATTGAATTCAATGTCCAAAAGGGAATGATCCACCCCATGTTGATGGTGTAAGGTTCACAGTGGAAGTTTCTATTGAGGATTACACCATGATTTAGGGAGATTAAAAAAATTCTGATTTCCCTATGGTATTGATGTTAGGAGAAATTGGAAGAATTTCTTGGGTTGAAAAATAAGAATTTACACATAAGTGATCCCATCACCACTTATTTATAAATTAGAATCAGTGTGAGTTTCACTAGTTCAGTCAAATAGAACATTGGTTTGACCTAAAGAAGAAAACTCTTGGTGAGGGACACATTGGTTCAATGTCACCATTTCAGTCAAAAAAACCATAGTTCTACAAAAATGATACAACCCTTGGTGAGGGACACACCAGTTCGAATTTGAAATAAAACTCCATTTAGTTTAATAAATGTTTTGAATAAAAACTAAAATAATCTAATATATTGAATAAAATTTTAACAATCCCCCACTTCTATTCATAAATATTAGTTCTCCAAATTATAAGTTTTTCATTGTACATAATAAAGGTATCATTTAATTTAATCCTTTACTTGGTATTAATATATCAAAGATCTAATATATTTAAATGTTTTTGAAACATTAAACTTTTTATTATTTATGATAAACCAAATATATAATACATACAATGAAACTTCATCCAACATCTCATTTTTTAGAACTTTTATGGACATATTCTTATATCTATTTCATGAACTCTATATGAAGTAAACTCATTAAATCTAGTAATAAGAAACACCAATTCTATGTCCACACAAGAAAAATATTACAATTTGCTTCTGTAATTAGAGAACATAACTCACAGAGTCTTAATATTTTGTTCAGAATCTATAACTCAACCTCTAGTCACAATGAATTATATTGACACCAGAAATTTAGGGATACAATTTTTAATATCAGCAATCATCTTCATAACTTGTTTTTACTCATTAAACACTTTGATTAATATCTACTTAGAGAATGTGTTGGGGTTCCATTACTAAAATTATCTATTCTTTGGGATTTAACACAATATATTAATTAGTATTAAGAATGATCTCTCTCAGAAGAGATTTTTAAATGTATCCACAATGTCTAGACACAATCTCTCATAGACAATTATTATCATACCATATTGTATCAATTTTCTTACATAATTATGTCTCAAACATATATGTCCACACTTTAGATTGTAAATGAAACTATATTACCTTGTTAATGTTTTATAACCGTCACTACTGATAAATATTGTAGGAATAACACTCGGCCACAATATAATATCCTAGAATATATTCCACGTCTATCCAGCTACATTTATACATGCCGCTAAGGTGATAAATTCTGACTCTATAATCAAATGTAAAATACAAGTTTGATTCTTTCTCTCCCAAGAAACAACCATTACTGGTAATCCAACTTGCCTTAATGTGTCTTTCTAATAAACAACCATCAAGATGTGAATTGGTTATCACCAATACTAGTAATACAACTTGTTTAAGTGTATCCTTATAATAAATTCATATAATCATTAGAGTATAAAAAAAATCTTTGTTCTTTCGTAGTTATCCAAAAATTCTCATTATGCATCTCTAATGATCCATACTATGATTAATAGTATATCTAATAATTTTACTGACCAAAAAAGCAATATCATGTCTAGTAAAATTCATTGTATACATTAAAAAACCAATTACCCTATCACACTAATGTTTTTTTACATCTCTTCCCATATTTATAAAAAGTTTAACAATATAATAAAATGGAGTATTGGAATCTTTGAAACCAAGATGATCTAATTTATTTAACATTTTTTCTATGTAATGAGACTGACTTGAAGAATAACCCACAGTATGTTTTCTTTACCCATTAAAACAAACCATTCTGGATGTTACATGTAAATCTCTTCATTCAATTGTCTATTTAAAAAAATCATTTTATACATCCATTTGATTGACTTTCAAACGATTAAATGAATATAAATAAAATGATATCCTTATTGAAGTAAAATTTATAGGAGCATATGCAACAAAATAATAAATCCCCTATTTTTTCTACATCATTGGCAACAAATATAGCTTTAAAATCACAAATGTTACCATTGGAATAATATTTCTCTATAAAAATCCATTATCTATAAATTGGTTTTTAACCTCTTAGTAAATCTATAATGACCCAAGTATAATACCCCATAATGGAATCCAATTTATTATTAGTTTATTATTTCCAAAAAAGAAACATCTCGAGAATCCATAAACTATTTTTAGGTCTTTCATTTATATTATATAATCAATACCATAGGATATTTATTCAAAATTGGATTATTTTTATCTCCTTCAACATGGAAAATTATGGAATGAGGAGAAATAAAATCTAGATGTATATTTTTCTCATTCCAAATTCTTTTACTTCATTTAGGTTCAACTCAAAAATCATTATTATTCTCTAATATTTTATTTTAACTAGATAGTGTAAATGAGATAAGGGTATGAGGAATTACTTACTCCACATAATCTTGATTAAAATTATTTTTAAAACACACTACATACCTTGATTCTATAATTATATTAGTTCCCAAATCAATAATTCTATATTCTTTTATATTTTATGCATATCTAACAATAACACCATTAATTTTTCTGGGACCAATTTTAGTTCTTTTTGGATCTAGAACTCTTTATTAAGATAAAAACACCAACACTTTTAATTAAGAAATATTATGTATTCTACCTCTATAAATTTCATAAAGGGGTAACTTTGTTTTCCTCAAGGAAATCCTATTAATAATAGACATGAATCCAATAGAGTTTCTCCCTATAAATTTAATGGTATCTTAGATTTATTTATCATGAAACTCACAGTTTCTATTAAAGTATGATTTTTCCTTTCTATTAATCCATTTTTATAAGGTATGTAAGGAGGAGTACATTGATGAATTATACCATTTGTTAGGTCGGAAGAAACGGGGAATGACGGCAAGAGGGGGGGGGGGGGGGTGAATTGCCTTTTAAAAAAGATAAACAAATTAAAAATCAAAGTAAAGGTGCAGCGGAAATAAAGAGGCAAGACACACAAAATTGATAACGGAGTTCGGCCAAAAACCCGGCCTACGTCTCCGCTCCCAACTCAACCGTTGAGAGATTCCTACCGCTTGCTTTTCAATGGTTTTAGCAAGAAACCCACTAGGCTTTGAGGTAGCACTAGGACCTATTACAGCTTGCTTTTATTGGTTAAGCAAGAACCCACTTACTTTTAATGGTTAAGTAAGAACCCACTAGCCTTTTTAACAGGTGAAGGCTAGCTCACCGAAAACTCAAGCCTTTTAAAAGGAAAGGCTTGACTAACCTCTTCACACCTTAATGGTGGTGTGATAACCCAAAAGAAAGGGGGAAGAGAAAAGGTGTTGGGGTTTGTAGGCACAAACCCAAAATTAAAGCTCAAAAAGATAAAACAATAAAAACCGTATTGTTGAGAAGCCTTGGGCGCCAAAGGTTGAATGGAGTTGAAGACGTGCACTCCCAAGCTTCTATGGTGGTGCTCCTTGGATTGGAAATGGATTGGAGCAGTTGTGGTTCCCTTGGAGCAATCCGCCGGAGGTTTGCCAAATGAGGAGAATTGTGTTCGTTGGCTTCACAATGCTTAATTATGGTCCGACAATTGTTCCGGGGCTTCAAGGTCCTTTATTTATAGAGGGGAAACCCTCATATGGCCGTTGGAGGCCTTTGGAGCCGTTGGAAAGGCTTTCGGAGCCGTTGGGAGGCAAGTGGAGCAGCCTGGTCAAAGCTCCAACGGCTAGTTTGAATGGATCCACCGGCTGGCCGGTACAGTCCCACCGGCTGGCCGGTGTGTGCAAAAAGGCATAGGATTCTTGTCCAGGGGACACCGGCTGACCGGTACATCTCCACCGGCTGGCCGGTGCCTTGGTAGAGAAGAAGAGTCTTGATCCAGGCTCTACCGGTCGACCGGTGAGGAGCCACCGGCTGGCCGGTGGCAAGACAGTAGCAAACACTATTTGGGCTGGGTGCCACAGGTCGACCGGTGACAGAGCCACCGGATTGTTAGGTCGGAAGAAACGGGGAATGACGGCAAGAGGGGGGGGGGTGAATTGCCTTTTAAAAAAGATAAACAAATTAAAAATCAAAGTAAAGGTGCAGCGGAAATAAAGAGGCAAGACACACAAAATTGATAACGGAGTTCGGCCAAAAACCCGGCCTACGTCTCCGCTCCCAACTCAACCGTTGAGAGATTCCTACCGCTTGCTTTTCAATGGTTTTAGCAAGAAACCCACTAGGCTTTGAGGTAGCACTAGGACCTATTACAGCTTGCTTTTATTGGTTAAGCAAGAACCCACTTACTTTTAATGGTTAAGTAAGAACCCACTAGCCTTTTTAACGGGTGAAGGCTAGCTCACCGAAAACTCAAGCCTTTTAAAAGGAAAGGCTTGACTAACCTCTTCACACCTTAATGGTGGTGTGATAACCCAAAAGAAAGGGGGAAGAGAAAAGGTGTTGGGGTTTGTAGGCACAAACCCAAAATTAAAGCTCAAAAAGATAAAACAATAAAAACCGTATTGTTGAGAAGCCTTGGGCGCCAAAGGTTGAATGGAGTTGAAGACGTGCACTCCCAAACTTCTATGGTGGTGCTCCTTGGATTGGAAATGGATTGGAGCAGTTGTGGTTCCCTTGGAGCAATCCGCCGGAGGTTTGCCAAATGAGGAGAATTGTGTTCGTTGGCTTCACAATGCTTAATTATGGTCCGGCAATTGTTCCGGGGCTTCAAGGTCCTTTATTTATAGAGGGGAAACCCTCATATGGCCGTTGGAGGCCTTTGGAGCCGTTGGAAAGGCTTTCGGAGCCGTTGGGAGGCAAGTGGAGCAGCCTGGTCAAAGCTCCAACGGCTAGTTTGACTGGATCCACCGGCTGGCCGGTACAGTCCCACCGGCTGGCCGGTGTGTGCAAAAAGGCATAGGATTCTTGTCCAGGGGACACCGGCTGACCGGTACATCTCCACCGGCTGGCCGATGCCTTGGTAGAGAAGAAGAGTCTTGATCCAGGCTCTACCGGTCGACCGGTGAGGAGCCACCGGCTGGCCGGTGGCAAGACAGTAGCAAACACTATTTGGGCTGGGTGCCACAGGTCGACCGGTGACAGAGCCACCGGTCGACCGGTGGAACCTGGTAGTGGGAAATCCCTCTGCCAGTTCCACCGGCTGGCCGGTGCTATCACACCGGTTGGCCGGTGGACTGAATTTCAGTCCATTTGATGTCCATTCTTAGGCCAACTTCTTGGCAACCTTGTGCCTTTCAATCAAAAACACTTCAAACAATGTTAGATAAACATGAAAGTGATTGTGATCATGAAAATTAAACCACGAGGGGATACGAGAGGTACAACAATCTCCCCCTATTTTGATGATCACAATCACCGAAACAATCAAAGTAAAATACTGAAATTAAAGACATTCTTAAAGGAAAATTTGAAAATAAATCAAAGCATGATAGAGAAGACTCTCCCCCAATCAATCAAGGAATTTCTCCCCCTTTGTGATTATCAAAATAGAACGGGGCATAAAACTTGATTGAGGGAAAGAGGCTTGAAAAACAAGATTTGAGATTTGAAAGTCAATTGAAATTTTGGAAATTGAGAGATTGAAAATTTGAATAACAGTTTGAATTGAAAGTTTTGAATCAAAAATTGAAATGAGAAATTTAGACTTGAAAAATTTGAAACCAAGAGTTGAAATTGAAAGTTTGAATTGAAAATTTAAAAGACTAAAACTCCCCCTAAATAAAACAAAAGATCATCGGGGAGAGGAAATAAATTTTGGCCCGGAGAGACTCGCTAGAAGGGATTTCTCAATCCACACTTGCCTTGTAGCGGGTCTTCTCCTATAGAATTCATCCGAATAGAAAATAGACTTTGGTTGGCCGTACCGGGCATTTTTGCAATTACACTCATAAATGAGGTGCCCGGGTTTTTTACAATAGTTACAAAATTTAAATTCGGAGCTCCCCCTTACAAAAATAGTGGGTGCATGGGAGGAGGAAGCTTGCTTGGAATAGCCAAGCCCTTGGGTGGTTCTAGATATTCGTTGGGAACCTAAGAGTTTGGACAAATTTTGTTCACCTTGGGTGAACTTGGCTAGGGAATCTTTTAAATCTTTGATGGTTGATTCCATAGAATCAACATTTGGAAAATTTTGGATTTTTCGGGAGAGTTCCTCCTTCTCTTTGAGAAGTTGTTCTTTTTCGGAGGAGTGTTTTTTGAAAGATTTTTTCAAAGAAACAAATTTTGAAGAAAGTTCATGAAAACCTTTTTCTAATTGATCTCTAGCATGTGAGAGTTCTTCATATGACAAATGATTTAAAGAATTGGAATTTGAAGAGCAAGAGGAGGAAGAGGAGGAAGAGGAGGAAGATACCTCATGTTTTGCCATTAGGCATTTTTTACCTTGGTCGCTCGAGGAGAAGGAGGAGAATGAAGAGGTGGAGCTATCACTCCATGTTGCCTTTGAAGCCTTCTTCTTCACCTTTTTCTTGGCCCTTTTCTTGTGAAGTGGGCATGCGGGCACGGATTTTTCATCGGGTTCTTGCTTTTGAGCGGGTTCTTGCTTTGGAGCCTCGCTAGTACCTTCATAGGTTAGTTCTAAAAACTTCCAAATATCATGAGAAGATGTGCAAGAAGAAATACAATCAAAAAAATTACGATCTAACCCACAATGTAGAGCATTCATGGCTTTGCCATCAAGCTCGAAATTTGCAATGTCTACGGGGGTCCATTTAGATTCATCGGGAGTAGAAAGTGAATAACCATGCATGACAATTTTAAAAATAGGATAGTTAATGCTTTTAAGAAATGTGGTCATGCGGGTTTTCCAAAAACTATAATCGGCTCCATCAAAGAATGGAGCACGATCCAAAGAATGTCCTTCGGGGGATTGAGAGGAAGGAGCGGTAGAAGCCATAAAAAAAAATAGGATCTTAAATTTGAAACCGGGTAGGGAATTATTCAAATACGTCCTCTGATACCAATGGTTAGGTCGGAAGAAACGGGGAATGACGGCAAGAGGGGGGGGGGGGGGGTGAATTGCCTTTTAAAAAAGATAAACAAATTAAAAATCAAAGTAAAGGTGCAGCGGAAATAAAGAGGCAAGACACACAAAATTGATAACGGAGTTCGGCCAAAAACCCGGCCTACGTCTCCGCTCCCAACTCAACCGTTGAGAGATTCCTACCGCTTGCTTTTCAATGGTTTTAGCAAGAAACCCACTAGGCTTTGAGGTAGCACTAGGACCTATTACAGCTTGCTTTTATTGGTTAAGCAAGAACCCACTTACTTTTAATGGTTAAGTAAGAACCCACTAGCCTTTTTAACGGGTGAAGGCTAGCTCACCGAAAACTCAAGCCTTTTAAAAGGAAAGGCTTGACTAACCTCTTCACACCTTAATGGTGGTGTGATAACCCAAAAGAAAGGGGGAAGAGAAAAGGTGTTGGGGTTTGTAGGCACAAACCCAAAATTAAAGCTCAAAAAGATAAAACAATAAAAACCGTATTGTTGAGAAGCCTTGGGCGCCAAAGGTTGAATGGAGTTGAAGACGTGCACTCCCAAGCTTCTATGGTGGTGCTCCTTGGATTGAAAATGGATTGGAGCAGTTGTGGTTCCCTTGGAGCAATCCGCCGGAGGTTTGCCAAATGAGGAGAATTGTGTTCGTTGGCTTCACAATGCTTAATTATGGTCCGGCAATTGTTCCGGGGCTTCAAGGTCCTTTATTTATAGAGGGGAAACCCTCATATGGCTGTTGGAGGCCTTTGGAGCCGTTGGAAAGGCTTTCGGAGCCGTTGGGAGGCAAGTGGAGCAGCCTGGTCAAAGCTCCAACGGCTAGTTTGACTGGATCCACCGGCTGGCCGGTACAGTCCCACCGGCTGGCCGGTGTGTGCAAAAAGGCATAGGATTCTTGTCCAGGGGACACCGGCTGACCGGTACATCTCCACCGGCTGGCCGGTGCCTTGGTAGAGAAGAAGAGTCTTGATCCAGGCTCTACCGGTCGACCGGTGAGGAGCCACCGGCTGGCCGGTGGCAAGACAGTAGCAAACACTATTTGGGCTGGGTGCCACAGGTCGACCGGTGACAGAGCCACCGGTCGACCGGTGGAACCTGGTAGTGGGAAATCCCTCTGCCAGTTCCACCGGCTGGCCGGTGCTATCACACCGGTTGGCCGGTGGACTGAATTTCAGTCCATTTGATGTCCATTCTTAGGCCAACTTCTTGGCAACCTTGTGCCTTTCAATCAAAAACACTTCAAACAATGTTAGATAAACATGAAAGTGATTGTGATCATGAAAATTAAACCACGAGGGGATACGAGAGGTACAACACCATTTTCTTCATAGAAGTCATTAAACTCATTTATAATGTATCCATCACCTCTATGTGAGCATAATACTTTAATATTTTTGTTTAATTGGTTTTAAACATCTTCTTTATACTTATTCAACATATTAAAGGACACTTCATTTTTTAAGAAGATATATATGTAATATTTATTGCATTCATCAAAAAAATTATTAAAATATATTTTCCCCTCATGAGTTAATAATCCTTTTAATTCAGAAATATTAGAATGAACTAATTCTAATATATCATAATTTCTTTCAACACTTAGAAAATGATTTTATACTATTTTAGATTCAACACATGTTTCACATTTATTAAAATAATTTCCCAATTTAATTATGTTTAACTTATTAATTAATTTTAATGAATATAATTAACATGTTCTAAACGATCATGGAATAAATTAGAAAAATCAATCATGTAAGAATAATATTCAATCATATTATTAATATATACTTGATACATTGCATCATTTGAGTACCATTTCCATGCAAACATGACTCCCTTCAACATGATAACCTTGTCATATTTAAATGAACCCCGAAGTACCTTCTTACATAGAAGATTAAAAAAAAACTAAAATCTTTCAAATTTAAGGAACATAGTACACATTAAGATTATTCAACATATTCATAGAATTAAATTCTAACTCCATGCTTAATTTTCCTCTAACATTGATGCACGTATTGTTTTCAAGATATACTTCCTTCTGGATAGTACAATAATCAAATTTTTTGAACATTAGATGATCCTAGAACAGTAGCATTTTTGATCCATAATCAAGCCACCATCACATCTTTATAAAAGTCATATTGACTTTAGATACCATTTCCACTAGATTCTCTTCAATTATCATATTTTTAGTGGGTTTATCATGTTTCTTTCAATAGAAACACCCCCTTTCAAAATTCCTGGGTTTTCCTTAGACAAAGAATTATCCTTCCTTCATGGATGGATTTACATTCTTTTTAAATTGTATAATTTTCATTTTGAAATGTACTAAAGAGTTTTGGTTATGTATTTCCCTCAACTATATTAACCATGGTATCTAATTGTGGAGCTATACTCACATCTCTCAACTTGGATTCTTCTTCAATACGAAGAAGTTTTTAAAATTTTTACAAGGAAATGTCATCATCATTTTTAATAAGTGATTTACCAAATTCTTTAAACATAGGTGTTAATTTAGAAATAACTAGTACTTTCCCGTGCTATTTCATGACATATTCAATTACTGGTTTTTATTTTAATAAGAGACTAATATTTATAAAAGTTGAGAATAAATATTAATGTTGAATAAATTTTAATTATAAAGTAATGGTGTTTGATAATGGAATATCAATTCATATAATATGAAGACACCATTCAAATTGTTGACAAAAAAATGATAGAGTAAAAGTGTGTGAATTTTTAAATTTTGAGGAAGAATATTTGAATTAATTTTCAATTTTGATCACAATAATTGTAATGCAGGCACTAAAATAAAAATTTAAAGATAAGTCACAGATAAGACAGTGGTTGTAATAATAAAAATAAGAAATGTTAAAATAAATGAAATATTAATAAATTGAATATGTGGGTAGTTTGGGAAAAAACATTGTGAAAATATTCATCATGTATATGGAATGATTTGAAATGAGCTATGTAGATATCAAAGAAAAAGATTAAACAGAACATGCATTTGAATAAAATAAATATATGAATACAATGAGAGGAAAAGCACTTCATAATACATAAAAACATGAAATTGAATAAAAAATTTAGATAAAGACAAATTGAATCTGTTTATTTCATCACTAAATGTCAAAAATCATGGGTTATATATATATATTTGATACCCACCCTGTGCATCTGCACGACATGATCATTTAATTACACATTCACTTACACATAATTAGTATTTTGTCCAATATGAAATTTCTGGAAAGTAATTGCATACAAGAATGAACTTATATTCTATATAAGTACATAATGGTAATGTATAATGGAAGAACATTCATTACATGATCGCATACAGTAGTGATGTCACACATATTTTGTATGTAAGTTAAAACTGTTAATGCATATGAAAGTTTCAATATAAGTGAAACTAGTAATACAGATGAATGTAAATTTATTTATCCTAGTTAATCATATAAGTTAATTAATGATTATTTGTATAAAGAAATTGAGAAAATAGTATCCTATATATTTTAAATATAGGTATGTGAATACATAATATTAATAGAGAAATGGTAATATTTCTAGATGTCTTTTATGTAATTTGAATGTAATTTCAAATAATATATACAAATGCATGAATGTAGAATACATAATGTATATATACAAGTAAATGAGTGGTACATATTAATTGAATAGATGTTAGAGAAATTGTTAAGAAATAATAAACAAAGTCGAAAATATTTAATTGAATTAATAAGGAATTAAAAAATTTATCATGCATTCATGATAGAGAAATCAATTACATGAATAAAAAATGATGCAATTGGAGAATTCAAATTATGATCATTATAATGTTTTAATTTATAATGAAAGACATATTACTAAAAATAATTTTTTTCTTTAATTTTCATTATGTAATTCATCATTCAAAGTAATCAAAAGTTTTAGAACACTTCAAAAAAATGACTATAGTCATTGTTTTTATTTTTATAACCATTTTTAAAAATTTGGTCAATGGTTCATTTGTATTAGATGCATGATTGTTGAAAAAACAGTTCTTATCTACCCAAATGTGGAAAGTATCTAAATATACAACACTAAGGTGATGTAAAAAATAAATAATTGTAAATGTGATGAATAAAATGTAGAAAAAAACAATAAAATATTTTTTTTCATCTCTCTCATACCAATCAAGATTAACGTATGAAATATGAATTTAAAATGATCAATATAGAAGCTATGTCTGAAATTTAAAAATGATATCTGTTATGTAATAATTACAAGTCTACTACTAATAAGGGAAATGATTTGAAACTTTATAATGGACTGAAATTACCTATAGTAAATCATACCAGTAACAATAGATAATCCGACTCCAATTCAATAAAAAAATACAGCTTGTCCTTTGTGAGACCCATCTGTAGTGTTATCAGTGAAGAATAGGGTTTCTGGGACACCTTATCAAACCCACCTTCAACATAATAGAACCATTGGCCGAAAAGATGATGTTTAGGGCCACAAGTAATGGTCTATGTTCATGACTGTTGATGTAAAACCATGGCTTTGGATATAGGAGTCGTATCATTAGACTGTGCATCTTTTGTGTGTTGTAATGGAATTTAACTAAAAAAAATGTATCCACATTACTGCTTTGTGGACTATTGTGTACATTTTAGAACTAAAATTAATATGGATTTGATGCTTAATGTTAGGCTACATAATTAAGTATAGCTTGATGTATAAAACTGATGGAGGTCTTAAGACATATAAACAGATACTCTTACCGCCAAATTAAATCAAAAGCAAGAGAAAATGTTTGCTATACCTATGACACAGATTTGACATGGTACCATTATGGAAATCATAATGTCTCCATTCTGTGCATTGATCACCTTGAGGAACTTACTCCTCCACACGACTTCCTGCCTCACCACCAAATCAGTTCCCCTCACCTTTGCCCAGCTCTCATCAATATATGCTTCTTCCTATGAGGATGGTGCTTCGGTCTCCATGACATCATTAAAATTTTCTAGTTTTGATATCCCGAATCATGTGCTAGGGGTCCTGAATAGCTGGGCAGCCTTATTCTATAGCTGAGAGGTCAGATCCATGATCCTTTCCTCCCCAAATATTCGGACTTCTGAAAATATCCCACATGGAGATGAAAAATAGAATCTAAACTAGCTGCACAGAATTCATTTACCATGTAAATTAAATATTTATAGTTGTTATAACAAATACTTTGTCACTGTTGTATCTGAATCCAAAAAATATAGTGTTTTCATGTTCATAAAACACAAGTGTAATATGAATATTACAAAAATTTGGTATATTTTTTCTAGTAAATTAAAATTGAAATAGTATAAAAATTAGCACCAGGTATTGTTCAATGGTAATACTTAATTTTGAGGATTCACTACATTGATGAACCTATATAAAAAGATTAAAAAGTACTATTATGTGAAAATTATAAGGAAACCCCTATAGCAATGTCTAAGAAGAATTTGGTTGTGATCAGAATTCTTCGGATTTGATTGAATACTCGGTCTGATGCCGGCCTTTGGAATATTTCATGCTAAAAATAATTCAAAATAACAAATGAAAAGATTGAGTTAGATCAGGATAATTAATAATTTTGTTGTTCAGGGCACATCTGAATAATGTAGTTACATTTTCTAAAATGTTTAGATACCATGCATCAGATTTCATCATCAGTTTCTATACCAAATTTATGTCACTAGAAATTGAATACTTGGATGAATCACATGTAGAGTAGTCCACAAATTTCTTGTTAATTTCCTAGTTAGTAAAAAAATGCATAAATTTTAATAAACATGATCAGAAAATAAGTAACAGAACTTTTAAATGGCCATTGTCTCACATAAACTTTAAAAAAATGGTATAAATCTTTGAAAACATTAAAAACAAAGTAGAAACAAAACCCTAGATGTTTTTTTCTACTTCCAACAATAGTATGATTTGATCTTTAATAGGTGCGTGGTGTGCTGTCCAACTTTTTTTCTACCCTGAAAAAACAAGCTTTTCTCCATAGGAAAAAATAATTAAAAATAAGAATACGTATTAATGCATACTGAAAATGAATAATCTAAAATATGAATGTAAAAATAATCACAGTATAGTCCAGAAAGTGTGCTCGGAGAAATATCTTTAGTAAGATTATGTTAATAGGTGATATAGGTTACCACAGTATGTGTATTTTTTAACTAATATTTAAAATCAATTCATATGCGTGGTTAGTTTAGCAAGAAGTAAATATCTATATACATCCTATTAAAAGTTATTAATCAAATTTAACTTTCAAATCATTGAAGTTTTTTTGTTGGATAGAAAGATACAATGTTGTAAATAACTATTTAAACCCGTTTTTATGCTGTGGAGATATCTTTGATATAAGAAAATAAAATTCTATTGGAATAGAAACATGTTCAACTGATGTGGAACAGAAACATGTTCAACTGAGATGTGATGAAACAACATGAAATGGATGTTTTAAATAATATATGGATTAGAGAAAACACATAAACATGGAGCATTTGTTATGCAGTATCAAAGCCATAGGATAATTCAGAAAACTGGGTAAACTTATTCCATTAAACCTAAAATAAATAGCAGTCTAATATAGTTTTTAAGGTAAAAAAATAATGCAGAAATAAAATATGAAAAAATATGAAATGGTCAAATTGTTATATTTCCATGCAATTACAGCTAAAAAATTTAGTCAATTTTTTCAATCTTCATTTTTAGTCATCCAAGAAATATAAGAGGCTATAGGTCAGGATGTGGAACTATGTAATCATCCAAGAAATAGAAGAGCCTATAGGTCAGGATGTGGCAACATTCCATGGTTTTAACACTGTAGTGGACTGATACTGGTGAAATCTATCCAAGGATTCCATGTCATATGTGATTCTGGATAAGAAATCACTAAATATCACATAATAAAAACTGTGAGGAAGTAATAATTCCAAAACATAGCCCAAAATGTCTGAAATCATCCCCTTATATGATTAAAAGTAATTACAATTATCCGAATAACTGAAATAGGAACCAATATTTATAGTTATAAATTAAGACGTAAAAATGGATAACATTACTATGTTTGGAATAATTCATAGAACCTACAATTGGTCAGAGGTTGATGTGATTATGAACCAAGATTTAGTTCGAATTGTCCAAAATTAAGCACTATTCCTTAGCACGTACCACTGTTCCAAGCTTGATCCCACAGTTGATGAAGTAGCCAAAAAATATAGTGGAGGTGGGGCATCATTATAGACCTTGGGTGATGAAACCATCGAAATTAAACAACACCCAGCACTGAAAAGGAAATTTAAGTCACATAGATTATGCATTGGAGTCAACATATTAGTAGCCAACCGGTAGAAAAATATTTTGATCCATGTAATATGTAATTAAAAATGAATGTGATTAAATGAAAATTATTATTATGAAAAAATAACAGGATACCTACAACAAAACAACTTAAGAGTAGAGAAAATTAGAATAGTTTGAGTTAATGACACATAATATGGTTGTGTATGTTTTATTATTTGTCATTTTATATTGGTTTATAAAGAACCCACTTCATGTAGGTAAGAGAAATCTAGTATTTCAGAGAGTTAAATATACCTCACGTAAGGCTATTCTATGATAGAAAAAGGGTGACCTCGATTTTAATCCATTAATGAAATCTAAATTATGATTCATGTGAGGGTAATGAAACTCAGTGATGGGTATTATATATTCATGTAAGAGTAAGGTTTGTTTTTCATATACAACATAAATGATAATCTTTATTCATGTAAGGGTACTAAAACTCATGTAAGGGTCATTTTTGTGGGATGTAAAGGATATCTTGAGTTGAATAAAGGTCAATCCAAACCTATGTGAAAGATATCACATATCACCTAAGGGTAACATGGATTGCATAACTGGTAACCCCCATCTATGTATGGGTCACCCAAATCCTGTCAGTGTCATTACAAGATCATCTAAATTGAAACAAAATTAATCCAATAATAAAAAATCTATTAAACTGGTAAATTTGTTAAACTCGAAAACAAAATTGACCCTAACACCAGTCAACATAAATTGGAAATTCAATTAAATGGTAAATCTGTTCACCTGTATATATTTACTCATATCATTTCATCAGACTTCAACTGCAAACATAAATATTCCATTAATGGTTAATATGCTCACTAATGGACAAATTAGTTTTAATAAGAAACAAAAAAACCGTGACATTTCATAGAAATGTAAATATGTTTAACCTGAAAATGTGTTCACCTGTAAAACAAATGACCCGTATATGAGCCGAAATCAATTGGAAAATCACTTAATTGTTAAATCAGTTAAATTTTATAGCTATACACCCTTGATTTCAACATACATCAACTATAATCATAAATATTATATTACTGGTAAATCTGTTCACTTGTAGAGAAATGTGTTTCACTAAAAAATATAAAAAAAACAGTGACAAATCCTTGAAATGTAAATCTGTTTAACTAGAGAAGAATATAACAATTCATAATGTGGGACTTCATTATTATAGGAAAATATCATTACATATCAGAACATGTATTATCTGTTTTATTGTATATAAATTTACCATTAAGATTAATTATTTTATGATATTATACTTTCATTAGAGTGTATCAGCAAACTACAGTATTAGTATAGATAACTATGGAGAATTATTTTGTAACATTCCATTTTAAACTTAATGAAAATAGAATGTGTGTTCCCAAAATGGAGTAGTATTTAATGAGAAACCTTTAGTCAAGTTTTTCCATGTTCCATAACATGGCCATCAAATGAGACACTGCATAAAAAAGCCTCAAGAGTCACATAAAAGCATTCATCATAATAAAGGTATTAAAAAAACATCAGTGGAAAACATTAAAGTAATTAGTTTCTATAATTTAATAAAAAATATAAATAAGCACAAGATTCAAGTAAATAACCAAATCATGGGCTTTACTACATTGAGTTAGTTTCTTTAAGTACCAATAATACCAATTGAAGAAATTTCATATATGGGAGAAAAAATATTAATAACTGGAAATACAGAAATCCAGAGTATCATCCAAACTCACATATGAGCATGCTTGATAATTCATGCTTGCATAAGGAAATTGTATTCTGAATAAATAAAAAACATTCCTGATAATATAATCTACAATTTAAAAACAGTCTCAATAAATTATAATGCAATATAAACTTTAATATAACCTCCAATATGAAGTCATATTGAAACAGCTATAAAAACAGGACTGTAAACTACAATTTCAGTACCAGATGAACTAATATAAAGTGCAATATAAAGTGAAATAAAAATTGATGTATAAAAAATAAAAACCAATATATTCAAGTTTACAAATTAGAAAATAGATTAATAGAGAATTAGAATTAGAATTTGTATATTAAATACATATGAACAAATAGATCCCTAAAACAACTTCAATAAAATAACAGAATGATGCAATAAAAACCATTTCATTACTACTCTAATAGGTTAATTAAATAGTACCTAAATGGAAAGAGGAGAGCATAACATAATGAGAATGACCACCATTTCATCATCTATGAATCAAAAATTATATGGATAAATTGACACATTGATGAATAAAAAAATCAAACAACTTCAATAAAATTACAAAATGGTGCAAAAAACCCATTCATTACTGCTCAAATAGGTTAATTAAACAGTACCTAAATGGAAAGAGGAGAACATACCATAATGTGAATGACAACCATTTTAGCATCTATGAATCAAAAAAAGATGGATAAAATGACACAGGGGGGAATAAAACATTGAATGAATTCTAATCTAAAAAACATTGAAGTGAAAGAACATACATCTATGTATAGTAGTGAGACCTCATCCACAAATTAACCTTATATAAATAACCATGAAGTTCAATACATGTTACTGAAATAACATTCTAGAACAAAACTAAGAGGTATCGATAATTTCATAAAAACCGTAATGATTTTGGAAATAAAAGGAAAACTTGAGTAAATATTTGAAAAAAAACATATTGTGTGCATGGATTAATCATGGAACCATCCTCTTCAATCGAACACCTGAAAACGGGAAGACGATAATGGAGGAATATGCGAAGTAAGTGGATTCATGGGGGCAGAGGTGGAGTAGGATGAGGTGGAGCAGGTGGAGGTGAATCAACTGGAGGCAGAGGTGGAGGAGAAGGAAACGTGGAGATGAAACCCTAGACTAGAATAATCGAATGCAGAATTGTGACTTGGGAGAGGAAATTGAGATTTTGAGGAAACCAAATATTGGGGAGAAAGGAGGAGGAGAAAGCTAGCGTTAGGGATTTTTGGAAACCTAGGTTGTTAAGAGGTGAAACCTAAGACCAAGCGAGATAAGGAAGGCGACGAAGAGGTGAGGGGAAACCCCAAGAAATAGAATTTCAGAGAAAGTGG
Source organism: Viscum album (assembly GCA_963277665.1). Taxonomy (NCBI): domain Eukaryota; kingdom Viridiplantae; phylum Streptophyta; class Magnoliopsida; order Santalales; family Viscaceae; genus Viscum; species Viscum album. The sequence goes on along the minus strand of OY728139.1, from coordinate 759,605,469 downwards.
AGGAAAAAGTGTAGCATAACCAAGAGATTGAGGTCGACAGAGGCAGGTATTTTACGGGAGCATCAGTCACATGGAGATGAAACCCGAACGGGAGAAGGAGTGTGATGGAGAAGATGGAACAAAACGGGATTGAAGGAGGGTTGTAGAGCATTGGAGGGTTGAAACCTGTGAAAAAATAGACGTGGTGTGTTGTGAAAGTGACACATGGTATTGGAGAAAACCTAATATTAGTATATATAGTAGATTTCACCAACTTGAAAAATTTCTAGAAAATTAATCTTAAGGGAAAGAATTTTAGTTGCTAAAACTTCAAGATCATGGATTTTCTCTAACACCGGATTGTTATCAACTAACATAATATATATATACATTTCAATAAGAGATTTATTTGTACTTTATTCATTATCTTTGTAATTTAACTCAAGTGTATCCCAAATATCATGATCGGCCTTCATTTAGAGGATATAGTCATAAAGACGATTTGATGATGTGTTGAGAACATATCCTCAAAATAAAACATGATTTTCTTTATGTTTAATTCTTATTACCCGAATTTTCATGACATAAGTCATGTCAACAGGTGTGCTCTTAGGATTTAAATAAGGATCATTGGGAATAAGAGGAAGAGTTGGTTCCAGAATGTAAAAAATATTCAACACTAAAAGAAGAAACTTCATCTTGTATTTCCATTGGGATAATTTGTTTCCATGGAAATGGTCAAGTTTGAACATGTCTTGGTTCATCACATTTTGAGATTCATAATCCACCTTATAGGTTTTGATATTAGTTTCAAACCCTTTTTTATATTGGAAAATATATAGGTATAAGGAGAATACATATTGAAGATTGATGAGTGTACTAAATTCTCTGTCCAAAAATCATTGATCCACCCCCATGTTGACGGTGTAGGGTTCTCGGTGGAATTTTCCCTTGGGGATTTCACATAGATTTGGGGAATATTGAACACCAATGTTTGATTTCCCCATGGCACCGATGTTATGAGAAATCTGAATAATTTCATGGATTGAAAAAAGGAATTCACATATATTGGATCTCATCATCACTTATTTATAAATCAGGATTGGGGTGAATTGCACCAGTTAGGTCAATGAACACATTGGTTCGACAGAAACAAGAAAAATCTTGGTGATGGATACACTAGTTCGAAATCACCGTTTAGGTCAAAGAACACCTTGGTTCAATAAAAATGATACAAATATTGGTGAGGGACAAACCATATCATATTTGAAAAAATACTCAATTTATTTCAATAAATATTTTGAAGAACTAAACAATCAAATATTTTGAATAAAATTATAATAGTCAGAGAATAGATAAGGTATAAAATAGGCCACAAGATGAGTGGGTGGAGTGAAGAGAAGGTAAGAAAGAGAGTTCGTAAAGGGATGTTTAGGGGAGTAATATAGACATTTCACACCATGTTATGGTTTTTAAGAGTATACATCATATTAAAAATTCTATATGGGAATATTTAGTTGTATATCATTATTCACATAACAAAAAAAACTATTTTCCCCTAATATTGCATCTCCCTTTTTATAGGTATTATCATCGTCTTCTATTTAATTTTCAATCATCCTCACCACACCATGACGGTTGGGTTAAACTATGATGATTAATATCCCATGTTTAGGATTCCTTCATGAATATGGTGAATCTATGATGAAGAATCAATGATTGTTCCATAAAAATGTGTCAATGGAGTAATATTAGTAGGCCAGCATGATGGTTGGGTTAAAATTATTGAAAAAACAATGTATATGTAGATGTAAAAAGCATAGTATATGTCACATTCTGTTTTGATAGCATTGGTATGATTCTTGAGTATTTTCAATATGGTCACATGAGTATGTAGCTAAAATTCCTATGGTTTTTTCATATACATTATTATGTGGTAAATATATATATATAATACATTTCAGCTTGAAAATTTTATCCTTATAATATCTTTGAGAGAGTATTTTTAGGGACATTAAAGTAAACCAGAATTAGGAATTTTTTTGCCTATCCTTAAGGAATATAATGCACAATCAAAATTCTTAAAAATATAGTGTTTAGGATTAGTTATTTAATCTAGAGATATGTATGATATAAGGGTAGATATATTGAGATATCATAGATGATCTTTTTCAATAAATATATGAATTATTTTCTATACTAAAGGAAAACAATTAGGGAGAGAACATGGAATTGTGTAAACTACTACTAATTTGGAGTCATAGTTAATCTAATTTCATTTTTATATAGGTTTTGGTTTCATTAATGTTCACAATGTCTCACTTCTAAAAATATAAGGTGATTTATTTTATTTCAAGAAATTAATATACGATGATGATGTTCTAGTTATATTATTGGTTATATGATTCATACAATTGAATTTTCACATTAAAAGTCTATTCAGTTACTTTCATAGTAATTTTTCATGCATGAATATTATTATTTGAGAGAGTTAATGTTACTTAATGTTATTGATATAATTCAGCATTGTCTATAAGCATTGGGTCAGATTTTATTTTATGTTTGATAATGGGTTTTTATTTTCTTTTGTCACTAACAAAACAAAGTAATTGATCATATTAAAGGAAGAATTTATAAGAAATAATGGGATAAATTGAACCAATGGTTTACTTATACTTAATTAGGGTAACAAAAAGATTAAATTTTATCTCTTGTAATCACTATCTCATGAACTAATAAATTTTATGATCAATATATTGTTTTTTCGTTTCTTTATACATTCAAAACATCATCAAATTTTTTATTAAATGTTTTTTTAGTTTTTTATTTCCATTGGTTGTCGGTCATAATTATTAGATGGAAGTGTTTTCCATATCAACCCATTGGGTTCAACCTCAAGGATTATATTTCTTATTCTATCTAGTAGTTTTAGGTTGTCTGGTCTCATGTTTTTAATTTTCTAAATTTTTTTAAGGGCATTAGAATTAACAATGACTAGGGCACACCATTGACATTAAGAGGCTTTTAATTATTTAATAATGAATCATTTATATGTTTTTTATCTTTGAAAAGTGATTTATGTTCAATGATTTCATATGAAATCCAATGAGGGAGATTTTTTAGAACAAAAATGAGGAAAGTTTTGAGATTTGGGGTTGTAGTTACCTTGGGTGGTTTATTTTGACAAAGGGGAACTGATGGAAAAAACACATATACCAAAGGTTTTGGCTAAAACATTTTTATAGGTACCATAAAATTACCACATACTAATTTTTTGGACAACCCGTTGGTATAGGGTACCTATATCTATGGTTTTGGAAGAAACATTGGTATAAAATCAATTAAATGATCTTATACCAAGGTTTTTTACAGAACCGTTGGAATCAGTAATGAATATACAAACAGTTTTTCTAAAATTGTTGGTATAGCCTCCATTAAATGACCCAATACCAACTTTTCTTCCAAAACCATTAGTATATTTCCCAAAATTCAAAATACCAATACCAATGGTATTAGAAACCGTTGGTATAGGATTTTTTATTTTTACTGAATTATTTTGTAAAATAACATTGAAAAAATCAAAAATTATTTTACTTATAAATATAGATATATATATTTAAAAAATTCAGTTTCCAAAAAATAGTGCAGCTTAGTGGTAAGGTCATTGAGTTATAATTGGAAGCTCCATGGATCAAAACTAACTATATTTTCTTGAATTACCTATACCAATTGTTTTGAAAACTGTAGGTATAGGTAATTCACATCACATATACCAATGGTTTGGAAATTGTTTGTATATCCAAAAATACCAACAGTTTCCCAAAACCATTGGTATAGGTCTATATCAACGTAATGATAGCCCAAAATCATGCAAATTGTTGGTATAGACTATACCAATGGTTTTGGGACATATACCAATGGTTCTTAATATTTTGTATAGGTCCAATTTTTTGTAGTGGGGGAGTTTTATAAGGTTATATGTTGGATACAATGAATTATAATTTTTAAACTCAAGTGTTACATGGTGTTTCATTTCTGGGTAAGGTATTTCAAAGGATTTGGAATGATTGAAGGAACATAAGATGAGTTTTTGATATTGAAGGGAGGTGTTTAGAAAAATAATAGAGAATCCTGGTGTCTTTGGATATTAAAGAATTTTATAAATAAATTCATTTTTAAAAGACTTTTTAATGCTTAAAGTAATACATAATTATGCCTTTGAAATTATGATGGACATGTAAGGGTTGTCAAAAAAAGTGAAAAAAAACTAGAAATTTCCACAGATTGTATGGTTTAATCTTATGCATAAGGTTTTAAGATAAGGTCAAATTTATGCTGGGTATATTATGTCTTGGAAATTTTTAATTTTCATATTACATAATAATTAATCTACTGATCTAGAAGGGTTAACTTAATCTATAAATTTCTCAATATATAAAATTTACTATCAATTTTAAATGTGATAAATAGTGTATAATTGAATAGAAAAATAGTAAAATGATTTAAATATTAGATTTATTTTTCATATAAATGATATATTATATCATACATAAATGTTATAGATATCTCAAATAATATAGCATTATGAAATTGAGAGGTAATTGAAAACTATCTAATTTGAGATTTTCTATTTGTGATTTGGATGACATAGAGGTTAACAAAGATCATAAAAGATTACTATTAAATGAATCAATAGTGACTGAAATGGAAGGGATAATCTAACAAAAAATATTTTTATTATAAGATCTTTAAAAGTAGTTGAAGTTAGTTTTTTTTTATTTTTAAATTTAAAATATAAATTTTAAGAGGGACTCATATATATGATGATATACTAGGGTCTTGAAAAAAATATTTAGGGGTAAGAAGAGGAAAAAAAATTTAAATAGGGAGTAGTTTAAAAGAGATTAGATGATATGGTTGTAAGATTCTGGAACATCATTTTAGATATGGATATTGATTTCAGGTTGTTTTTTAGGAAAAGGGAGAAATATAGGTTTTATAAGTACATGCCATGTACTTTTGGGTACACGTTGTGTACCCCATTGCAACGTAAGCAGTGTACCAGCCATGTAACAACCCAGTACATGGTTGTGTGAAGACCTTCTTGACCCACTTAAGTTGAGTATGGTTGAGGCTAATACACGTTGTGTACTATTAATGAACATTCCATGTACTTTTCTTTTTATTTGATATATCGGGGCAGGGTCTTGTCTTATGTATGTAGGGGTATTATTCTCCTCATGGTTCATATAGGAGAGAAATAGAAGGACCGAAGAACTTCAAAACCCTTCTGATTCACCGTTTGAGATCTGATTGAGATGTTATCAGGTGCGTTGGAATCCCACCGATGCTTTCTCAAAACCCCTAGATCCTTTCTTCATGATGCTTCCTCTATAGTGAGTTATTCAAGGTTGGATGTTTTTAAACTTTTTGTATATCTACGCTGATCTAGGATGATTCAAGGGTCGACGTTCAAGTATATCGATCATGATACATATAGGTAGGTGGTTTTTCCATTCAGTGTTTCTCTTTAGATTATATATTCTAAAAGTGTCAGATACCCACGTTTGGGGTATTGAGTATTTTGAAATTAAACCATGTTTGTTACCTCTTACGGTTTGGTTGATTGATAAAGGGTAGTTTCTTAGGCATAAGGATAGAAACCTTTTTTATGGTACACCCAATGGGCGTGATTCCATTATTTGACAGTTTATGAATATTTGGTCTAGGTTGCCTATTAGGTGTACCTTTTCTACATGCCTTGAATTGCTTAGGATGGAATTTTATTGATTATGTGAAATTCCTTTGATATTCATTATGAATGTTAGCCATGTAGTAGTTAATGATTATGAGAGCTACATTGATATGTTATGAACACTATGACTCTAATGGACCCTGAATGCCTTAGACCAAGAAAACTGTGGGGGTTTCCATTTATTTCCAAAGGCCCGTGAAAGCCATTGGCCAAGAAAATTGTGGGGGTTTTCGTGTTAATTTACACAAGACCCGAGAGAGACTTGTTGAAGATAATTGAACCTGGGGTATTGATTATGATATTTATCCAGGATCTCATTTATAATTTATTAATGAATTGTATACCCATGGGTATTGAACGTGAGGGCTACCCAATAGGTTATTTATAATAACATTATGCTATGTAGACCCAGGGGTATTGACCATGATAGCTGCCCAAGAGGTCGTTATAAATTATTGATTCCACGTTAACCCATGGGTATTGACTGTGAATGCTACCAAGGTGTTAGTTTGTAAATGATCATTTCTATGTTAAAGAACTGGTATTAGAACATGAAATCTTTCCTAGAGGTCTATTTATGAATGTTTGAATGTTTCTAAGAAGTTTCCAAGCCAATGGAAAAGCTAGGACTCGTTCTAACGTTATTGTTTATATGGCCTTCTGAGACATCTATTTTGTTGTTATTACACAGGGGGATATATAAATTATGCTAGATCTCTATATTACACGATTCAAAGGATAAATAATAAATGTAAATGAATGTAATTGAAATCTATAGGATTTTTAACTTTAGAGTACTTCCTGGATTATTGATTCTTTTTTTATGACGCATGCTATATATATTAACTGACATTTTGGCACAGATATTTTGTGGTTTGTCTACTCGAATTTGTCTCATACCCTATTTGGGTCATGTTTTGGACCCAAAAGGACTATATGGTTGTAGGTATAGATATGAGAATTCTCCATTCTTCATTAGGTACTTGATTACTGTTGGAGTTGGAGAGCATGAGACCAAGTTGAGGATTGTGATGCTGCTAGATTTTACTTGTTTCATTTTTTGTTTGGTTTCAGTATTTATTTCCAGAATCGAGACTTGTTTGGATATTTCCATAGATACATATTCCATGAATCATATATATATATATATATATATTGTGTATTTAGTTGGATTTACTTTAAGTCTTCTGTTGTTATTTCTATTGTTTGGTATTAATACTTCCACTACTGTTTAATATTTGTTTTCCAATGTGTATAATCTGCCAATGAGGTGATATTTTTCCAAATATCACACCTTGGTCATCACTACTAGTCGGAAGCCTTTGAAATTTTGGGAAATGCACTTGAGGTCATGTGAACAACTAGGTTTGGGGCACTTTTGGGTTGCACTAGGATCTAAGACATTACAATGTTGTATCAGAGAATTTCTTGCCTTATTTTCCTTACTATTTAGAGATTATAGACTGGGATATGAAGTAATGGGTAGTTTGTAATAAGTTGTGCTCGGGACTAGATAACCCGTGTATAGGGAGAATCCATGGTACCTTAGTTATTACAATTTTTCTTTTTTTTTTAAATTATTTCAGTGGATTTGATTTCAGAATTGGGTGATTCACTTGTTTTGTGATATTATGATTGATATAATTGTGGTTATATTTCTATTCCAACCCAATGAGATGTGGGTATTCCATCTCACGCATCATATAGAAACATTCTAGTGATTACATGTCATGCATTCTTGTCATGCCATTTAGGGTGCATTATTGATCGCATGCTATTTTGATAGATGTTTTTTAGATATTCATGTTTTTGTGATAGATTCCATTTTATAAATACCTTCAATTTTGATAGGGTATTGGTAAATGTAAGGTTTTATTTTTATGAACACCATGAATTGGTCCCTATGGTGTTATGGGCCCTCTTGGATCGGAATTTTGGGTATCATGTTTTAAATTTAATTGAATTTATTTCAAGTTATAATGTGAAAAATAATGCGAAAAGTTTATTTTCGGGGAGTATGGGATCCCACAGGTTGGAATTTTTAATTCCATGGAAAAAACTTTCATTTTTATAGGGTTACGGAGAAGATTCAGAGGATTACTCTCTAGAAACCCAGACAACACGACGTTTGAATAAATGAACACACACCCTATGTTCTTCTTTTCTAGAAGAAATGTTTTTTTAGTACACACTATGTACCATATGTACACGCCATGAAGTTGTTGACAGTGCTACTGACTATGTGAGAAAAGACACATGGTGATAAATGTTAGGTAGAACATGTCGTGTACTAGGTGTACACGTCGTGCTGTAAAGGACCATGTGTCCCGTGTATGTGACTAATGACATAGGTGTATGAAACATGGGTTGTACATTCCATGTCTAGATTATACAAATGATATGGTAATCAACTGTGTATACGACCATGCGAATAACGACACAGGTGGATTGAACATATGTGGAACACGCCATTTCTATAGTGTACAGGCAGTGTAGTGTTACCATAGGAGAGAACCATGTAGTTCTAGCTGTTTAGAAGTACTTGGGAAGGAGGGGATATTCAATTACACGTTGTGTCTCATAAGGAACACACCGTGTGTGTGTGGTGTTATATGACCAGGTTGGCAGAGGTACATGCCCATGTTAAGGCTTAAGGGAACATGTAGTATATTGATTCTACATGTCGTGTAACCCTGTTTTGTAAAATATGAATGATTTACATATCTTGTTAAATTATTGAACTTCTAAGTTTCTATACTTGATAATTTTTAACTGAGTTGTGTGCTTGACCTTGTAGATTCATTCCACCAATACGTCCTCCGGTTGTGCACTAGGTGCGGGGCGATGATTAGACACCAAAAATAGTAGATCAGGGACTACCAGTAGATCCTTCCATCGCGCCTGTCTTGAAACCATCTACTATAACAGACATAAGTGATGATGCACATTTCTCTAAAGGCATTATGAGGATGATGCAGAACTTTCAGGGAGCACTACATCCTGCGACGACTATGATAGAGTTAACGAGGGTGTTCAAGCTGTAGCATTCACCCACTTTTCATGGGATGGAGTACCATATGCTATAGAATCATGATTGGGGGCCATGATTTCTTTTTTCGAGAATCTAGAGACTCCTCCTCAGATGAAAATATCTTGACGTACATGATGTGTAATTCTGCCAAGAGATGGTTTGATGTTATCTCACTTGAGTGATTTCATTAGGATATGGATTGGGAATATTTTTATAGGACCCTCTATGATTACTTCTACCCAGTGACGTTGAGGGACGACCATGCCCAGGAGTTCATTCATTTGGAGAAGGGCGCTTTTCAGTGATGGATTACTCTACTGGCTTTACATAGCTTCAGTGCTTCGCATCTATTTTGGGAGGTGATGAGTTATCACTTTCTAGGTGGTTTGAGGATAGTCTCAGGTATGACATCCAACCACATGTGAATGTTTCTAGGATGACTTTGGTGACTTCTATCGTTAATCAGGCACTGATTACTAAGTGAAATCTGAGGGAGTTAGGAGCTGTGAGCCAGGGCGGTTCGATATCTAGGGTTAGTACTTCATCGACTGAGAGTAGGAAGAACCGTATAAAATTACATGCAGTGGTTATTCCATTATTAGAGATTTTTATTCAGTTATCCAAGTGGTGTGCTACTAGTACGTGAAGAATGTGAACACATGACCTCAGTACCCGAGTGACCTAGTTGAGTGCTGATATGGCAGTATGATGGGTCATCTTCAGTAGTTTTGCCTATTTTTCTCACCAACAACTGGTGAGAGGGGCTCTTTTATGAGTCCACATTCAATAGTCGGACCAAAAATTTCTCATCTGCAAGGGAACTAGAGTTTTTCAAGTCATTTATTCCAAAGAGGTTGTCGTGGTCATGGTATCCAGACAATATGTTTTCAGCGACATCGAGGTGGACCAGCTCAGGGTAGTTAGGAAGGGTTACAAGACCGCGGTATAGGTCAGACTTTTGCGATGGAACAGACCTAGTAGAAGTAGTATCCTAGACCCTCTATGGTTAGAGGTATGATTCTAATTGCCTTTGTTTCTACTTCTTCTCTTTATGATATTGGGGATACCCATAGTTTTATATCTATTTCCTTTTTGGAGAGAATTTGGCTCTACACATTTACTTCTAATGATGTTATGATGCTAGAATCCTTGTTGAAGATTAGGACGGCTACTTTACGTTAGTACAAGTAGTTACCTATTCTGTTTGGTGGTTGTATCTTCTTATTGAACCTATATGTCTTAGAGATGATAGGATTCGATGTAATTATCAAAATGGAATATTTGGTCTCCTTTCATGCCTTTGTTGACTGCTATTACCTTTGGGCGAGTTTCATGTCACCAGAGGGTGGGTATTTTATACACAAGGGAAAATGGGATAACCATGATATTAGAGAGGGACCCAAGCATCATGGATTGGAAGGAATTATAGCCTAGATTTCTAGTATATATTTGGATAAACAAGGGACTTCACATATGGACTTTCTTCCAGTGGAAGATCATTTTAGAGATGTCATTCCAAAAAAAATTAGGTTTACCTTTGGGGAGAGGTAGATTTCTCTATTGATCATGTGCCATGATTAGAAGTGGTGTCCTTTTTCCTTATAGGATGGCTACAGTATAGTTATAGAATCTGAAGAAGCAGTTATAGGAGTTACAAGAAAATAGTTTAATTTGATCCATTACCTCTCCTTGGGGTTTGACTTTCCTTCGGAAAAGAAGGTGGGTTGATCCCTCAAACATTCTGAGGATTATCAGAATCTAAACTAGATGACGATCAAGAAACAATATACCTTGCTAAGGATTGATGATCTCTTTTATCATCTTAGAGGAGAATTAGTGTTCTTGAAAATTGACTGGACATCTTGTTATCCTCAGTTGTGTGTCATACCATCAGATATACCTCTTACAGCCTTTCGGAGTAGGTTTGGCCTATACAAGTATTTGGTTATTCTATTCAGTCTCACAAATGCACTAGTATTTTTTATATAACTGACTAACCAAGTGTTTTATCCTTTCTTGAATTCTTTTTTTCTATTATTCAGGGACGATATCTTAGTGTACTCTCATACTTTACAAGAACATTCAATCCATCTTGATATTTTATTGAGTACACTGAGAGAACATCAGTTATATGATAATATCTAAAAATGACACTTTTGGATAGACATAATTCCTTTCTTATGTCATGTTACCTAAGAAATACGTGTATTAGTATACCTAGAGAAAGTGAGAGTAGTAGTATCCTTTGAATAGCTGAATAACTTCTTTGTGGTACAGAGTTTTCTGGGGTTCCCTGGTTACTACATATGCTTTATTCAAGACTTATCATGCTTATCAACTCCACTAATGGGCCTGACTAAAAAAGGTGAAATGTACTTGTGGACATATTCCATTGATTGATCCTTTTAGGAACTGAAAGGTAGATTGACTTCAGCACCGATAATGATTTTTTTGGATCCATGAAAGTGTTACACCATTTACTGTGTTGCATCACATAACGGGCTGAGAATTGTGTTTATGTAGGGGGAAGTATTCATTGTGTACGAGTCTCAGCAGTAGGGGCCACATGAGGGGAATTACCCAATGCATGATCTCAAGTTGGATGCAGCTGTGCATGCCTTAAGTTGTTGTATAAATTACCTTTTGGGAGATTATTTTCTGGTATAAACTGAACAAAAAATCCTCAAGTATATATTTACTCAGCATGATTTAAATTTGAGATAGTGAAGGTGGGTTAAGTACCTTCGCTCTTTTAACATTGAGCTTGCCTACATGCCTGGGAATGACAACATAGTGGTTGATGTGTTGAGTAACAGAAATCAGATACAGGCAGTTCAGGAGGTCATTAGTGAGTTGAAGCTTATGGTTATGTTCTCTGAGATGAATTTGGAGGGGAATAATAGATAGGGAAGAAGTTTCTTTCATCTATATCTGTTAACTATACTTTACGAGATTGAGTGCGAATGAGGTAGCTATCAAATTGGTAAGGCCTAGTCCTATGGTAGAGTCTGTTAGGTGAGGACCCTACTTTTGGGTGAACCATAGGTGACGATGAGGTTTTACATTCTCATGGGTGTGTATGGGTGTTAGAAAAGATATGTGAAGAGCTGTTGCAAGATTTTAATGCCTCAATATGAGAAGTTTATTCTGGTTTCACTATGATGTATCGAGATCTACATCGTCATTATTGGTTTCCAATAATGAAGAGGGGTGTTTTTGGTTTTGTTATTAGATATTCCCCATGTTAGCTGGTTAATGAAGAGCATCAATGACTGACATGGATTTTATAGTAGTTAATGTTTCCTTACATGATGTGGAAAATGTCGCGATGAATTTCGTGGCAGGTTTACCAAGATTACCATAAGGAAATGATTTTGTATATTTTTTTATTGAGAGACACACAAAGTTTTCACATTTTCTGATGATCAGGTAAACCTTTAGTGTTGATTATCTTGAAATGTTGTACATCAGAGAGATTGAACATTTACATGGGGTTATGCACTATATCATTTCATACTTGGATGCCTTGTTTTCTTCTCATGTCTAGTAGGGAATACATGGGGCTATGGGTACAAAGGTAATTATGAGTATAGCTTATCATTCCTATATATATAGCCAGTCTAAGCGCTCGATTCAAGTTTTGGAGGACATGCTTCAAGCATGCATCTTGAAATTTGAGGGCTCTTGGGAGAGAAACATACCCTTGGTGGATTTTTCCTACAATAATTGTTTTTGGGAAATGATTTAGATGGAATCTTATGAGTCTTTGTATGGTTGTCCATGTCGATCACCCCTATGTTGGCTAGAGGCAGGAGAGGCAGCCATAATGAGACCTCGTCTTGCCCAAGATACCACAAAGTAGGTGGAGTTGATTTGGAAGAGGATGGATACTGCACAACCACACTATTAATATTATGTTTATTGACGGAGACGACCTTTGGAGTTCAAGGTTAGAGATCAGGTTTTATTGTGTGTCACAATGAGGTTGGGGAACAACAAGATTAGGAGACAAGGGAATCTTTCATCGAGATATGTTTGGATGTTTTAGGTTTTGGAGAGAGTAAGTCTGGTTTCCTATTGGTTGTAGTTACCTCATTGGTACTGGGCTATGCATGACTTCTTTCATGTTTCTCAGCTACAATGTTACTTTTAAAACACATTTCATATTTTTTAAACCAAGGAGGTTGAGTTGGAGGTGGATGCATATTATGAGGAGAAACCCTTTTGGATTTTGGATTGCAACATGAAGGTTCTCTGTGGTAGGTTTGTTTCTCTGGTATGGGTGTTATGGCAACACGACCGAGTGTACAATGAGACTCGGGAGAGAGAGGCTAACGTATGATCACAATGGACAAAGTTGTTTCATGTTTCTTCTTCACCAACCTAGGAAGATAAATATGGGATGAATTTATTTAAGGGGGATTTTTGTAAGAACATGGATCTTCATTTCATGTATGGATCTTGATTTAGGGGTTTTTTTAGAAAAGGAAGAAATGTGGTTTATCTTAGTACATGTTGTGTACTTATGAGTACATGGCATGTACCCGATTTTCATATAGAGTTGTGTACTAGTGGTTTAACAGATGATTACTTAGATGTGTGATGACCTAGCAGACCTTCTTATGTTATGGATGATTGAGGCTAATACAAAGCATGTACTATTAATGAAAACTCAGTGTAATTTTCTTTTTATTTAATATATCAGGTAATGGTCACATATTATGTTCATATGTGTCTTATACTCCCCATGGTTCATACAAGAGTGTGATGAAACGATCATCAAACTTCAAACCCCTTTCGATTATCCATCCGAGCTCTGATTGAGACGTCATCGGGTGTGTTGGAATCCCACCGATGAGTTCCCAAAACCCCTAGATCCTTTCTTCTGGATTCTTCTTCTCTAGTGAGTTATTTAAGGTTATATATGTTTTTCCTTTTTATAGATCTATATCAATCAAGGTTAATTGAAGGGATTATGATCAAGTATATTAATCCGGAGACATCGAGGTTGGTGATTTTTTCCTTTAGTTTTTCCTCTTTTGATTATATACATTAAAAGTGATGGGTACCCACATATGGGGTATTACGTGTTATGGAATTAAACATTATTTAATACCTATTATGGTTTGGTTTATTGATAAAGTGTAGTTGCATATATGTAAAGTTAAACCCCATATTTTTGGGATAGCTCGTGGGTTTGTTTCTTATGTTGGACTCTTTGTGGCCATTGGGTCAAGTTTTCTTATGTTGCATACCTTATTTTACATGCCTTTAATTGCCTAGTATGAAGTTTGATTGATTTTGTTAAATGCATGTGATATGAATTGTGAATGATATCAATGTTGTATTTAAATATTACATGAGATTATTTGATATGTTATGCACATTATGTTTAAAATGTAACCTGAGAGCCTTGGACCAGGAAAACTATGGGGGTTTTCAGGAATTTCCAATGGATCATGAGATCCTTTGGCGAGGAAAACATTAAGGATTTCCATGTTTATTTACATATGACCATGGGATCCTTGGTCTAGATAATTGAACCATGTGTATTGGCCATGTGAGCTACCCAAGAGGTGGTTTATAATTTATTGATGCTATGAAGACCCATGGGTATTGACCATGAGATCTACCTAAGAGGTCATTTATAATTACTTTATGCTTTGTAGGACCAGGTGTACTGACAGTGAGAGCAACCCAATAAGTCATTATAAATTATTGAATCCATGTTGACCCAGGGGCATTGACCGTGTGAGCTTCCCAAGTGGTCATTTGTAAATGATTAGTACTATGTTAAACCAAAGGGGTTAGACTATGTGAGAATTCCTAGATTGTTATTTATGAATGATAGAATGATTGTGACGAGTCTCCAAGTCAAATCATAAGCTTGGACTTGGTCTTACTTGATTGTTTATATGTTCTTCTGAGATATCTGATTTTTTCGATTATAGAGGGTGTATAGAGATTAGGCTAGATCCTAAGATTACATGATTCAAAGTATGAACAAAAAATTTAAATTAATCTAATTTAGAATCGTAGGACTATTTACTTTTGAGTACTTCCTAGTTTATTTGTTCATTTTTCATATTTCTTGCTATATATATTCACTAACAGTTAGGTAGAGATCTTTTTATGGTTTCATACTGGGATTCGTCTCACACCATGTTTGGGTCATGTTTTGGACCCAAAAATATTATATGTTTGCAGGTATAGATAAGGGCAAGTGCCTTTATTCATCAGGTATATGATTGTTGTCGGAGTTGGAGATCATGGGACCAAGATGAGGCTTGTGGTGGTGCAAGAGATAATTTGTTTTATTACATTGGGTTTTGTATTATTTTCTTGCATTGTAACTTTTTTGGATGTTTTGGTAGATTCATATGCCATGAATCATATATATATATATATATTGTGTATTCTTTTGAATTTACTTTCAGTCTTCTGCTGTTAATTCTATTGTTTGGTATTATAGATTCTAATTCTGTTTACTGTTTGTTTTTTACCACGTATAATTTTCCAAATACGGCATAGTTTCCCCAATATCACCCATTGGCCCCCAATTATAGTCAGAAGCCTCTGGAATTTGGGGAAATGCACTAGAGTTCATGTGGCAAACTAGGATTGGGGAACTACAGGGTTGCAACCGGATCCGAGACATTACAATGCTAAATAGGGAAAAAATATGACACGTAAAGTATATGTGTTATAACTATGTCAATAAAACCATTTTATTTATGTGTCGAATAAGTGTTGAAGATGTCACACCTATTCAACATGGAATATGTGTGGGGGTACTGTACATATTTAAGAGAAAATAAAATTAGAGCAAGAAGGATAATTCAAAACTCATCAATTTACAATAAATAAGTGAAAGTTATCGAGATAAAGAATTGTTACGATTCTTTTATTATGAGTCATGGATATACCAAGCTCTTTATAACACCTAATCTAAAATTATACTATGGAAATATTTCATTCTAAAGAAACTATAGAATAATACACATAGATTTTTCCAAAAATGTGAATAAAATTAAAATTACCAAATTATATAATATAAATTTGATGAATTGAATTTCATTTTTTAATTCACCATGTTAAAATTTCTGTAGAGTGAATTTTTTATATATTTCAGAAATAGTTGACTTTTTATTGAATAATGAAAAACATTGATTTTACAATAATGTAACTTTTATGAAATTTTAATTATATAATAATGAATTGAATGTTCATGAAACCATTTTTGAGACCAAAGATAAATTTATAATTTTGTATAATACATTTAAAAGTATAATTTTTAACATATAAATCTATGTTTTACATTTTTAAAATCTATGTAGTATTTTTATTCAAAAAAAGTTGTTTTTGGTTTTCCTCATTCAATAATGTTTTCAAAATATATATTTTAGATCTGTTTTTTTTAAATAAAAATAAAAATAAAAATATTTATATTAATATAATTTATTCCATGGGAATCAACATTATATAAGATTTTGGAATAAACATATTTTAATGCTTAAAATAATCATTTTTCTAAAAAGAGTTTCTCATTGAATTTTGATAACTTTTATTAAAAGTAATTTTTACGGCTTATATAAAGTGAATCATGTAAAATTAGTTCCATATTTTTAATCATCATAATCAATATTTGGTAGTAAATTTAACTTAATTTTTTTATAACGATTAAGGGTAAATATTACATTAAAAGGGTTAAAATTAAGTGATGAGTCTTCATGATAACAGAAAATAATAAATTAAATCTAATGGGTTTATTTTATTATAAAATTATCCTCCTTATAATAAAATATATTTAAAATTTTTATACAATTAACTTGTGTAAAACATATATTATATTATAATTTTTAATATTTTACAAGTGTGTCACCCCCTCACAAATAAAAGGGAACCTCCTCCCCTAACTTATGCACACATCGTAAACCACTTATCTTGACCGATACCTGCCCAAATAACTTCCCAAATCATATTTTATAGACTTATAGGCCACAATATCACATAACTATCACATAAATAAGTCTTAAGTTGTAATACTAAGAAGACAACCAAAGGATGATATATATGTTATTATAGTGATTTTCATGTTCATTTCTTCTTAAACATCCCCAAAATCTTAAATAAATATTTTAACATAATAAGATAATTTTATTTAATATAATAATATGTTTTTATATTAATATTAGATCAATTTATTATATCCTTTCCAACCTATAAAAAATTAAATCATCATTTGTGTGTATATATGGACTACCATCTCCACATAGTTGTGTAATTCGTTTATAATCACCGCTTCATTTGGGTAGTTATAATGATATAACTATTTAATAAAAATTATAATTATGAAATAATTATTATTTTTTAAATATATTTTATCATCTACCACTCTACCATCCATATATTTGAAAATGATAATGTTTCTCGTGCATACAGGCGGATTACCACCTCCAACAAGCTATGTGATTTTTTTTCATTTCATATTTATATAGATAGTCTAAAGGATAGATTTAATGAATATATATATATGTGTGTGTGATATTTATAATATAATAATTATTTTATATAAATTTTATATTAAATACTTTCTTAAATTTCGAATTATTAAGAAAATGAATATGCCATTAGGCTTACATGGGAACTACTGCCTCCACGCACAATATATATCATTTTTCCATTACCACTATACATGAATGATTCTAACATTGAATGAAATAAAAAATTGATATTAATGAAATTATTAACAATATATAGAATAATTTACCATTTCATAACACCTTTAACCAAAATCAATATAACGATGTAATATTGGAGAAATTGATTTAATACCCTTAAGTGGTCGATGTAAGCAAGAAATATTGAAATGATGGATGTAAAATGATCATAAAAGGGCCCTAAAAAGTAATATAAATGAAAATGGTTATTTATAAGGTATTTAATAAATTTAAATTAGTTATTAATGTTTATTTAATATGTTTGACTAAGTAGGAATCCAAGGTAACGAGTTTTCACCTCAATTACACTTCATTAATAACTATTTCAAATTAGTAAAATAATTTCTTTTATATGGTGTAAATAAATCCAATTTGACATTTTATATCATTAATATTTCATTATTCATCATATTTAAGGTTTAAATTAACGGTTTTATCTTTTAATTAGTTTTGATTCAGAGTTATTAAATTCATAATGGTTTATTTTACAATCTCACTCATATTCAAGATTGGTCGTGTGTAAATTTAGTTGGGAAGAACAATATAATATTTCAATTCTTAAAACCCATATATTTTATTCTAATGTGTTTATTTCTACGGTTTCAATGAGTTTATTAAATATTTTATAAACTTTTGTATTTAAATACTGAACAGATGTTTTTAAGGAAAATTGAACTTATTTATTCTTTATGGTATAAAATATTTTTCTCCCATATCCATGTTATGAAAATTATTTTATGAATATATTTAACTATAACTAAAGGTAATTTTATGTTTTTTTCTAATAAATTTTTATTTATTAATATAGTTTTTAAATGAATCTTTTATCTATTTTATAAGAAGTCGTTTTTTACTTTTGAAAAACGTTTTAAATAAATGTTCTTTCTAACATATACAAATGAAAGGTTTTTCCCACCTCCATGACCATTATTTTCTATTTATATTAATGTAAAAGAATCCGTTGTTTTTAAAGGAAATATTTTCCCACTATGCAATGAATTTTTAGTTTTTATATTAAATTAATAGACATAATTTTCTAAAAATACGAAAACAAATTTTGAAATGATTTATAACTCTATTGTAACAAAAGATTTTAAAAATGTTATTTTTAATTTTTCACAATTATTTTACAATATAATTATAAAAATACAATAATTTAAGTTAAATCCTTTAATTAATTGAATTTATGGACATCTGTTGTCCTTTACTGATTTATGGATTATACCTTAATTTGAGATCATTAACTTTATTATGTTTGTGTTTTCTATCATTATCCATTATTCATTTGACATTATTTACATCCTTCATATCCATATTATATTATATTATGTAGATATTTATATATTAAATATTTTTTTAATCGTATACCATTACTACATATGGTGTTAGTTTAAGGAAGGTTATTAATAAGGTTATTTAATTTATTGGGGAAGTAGTGATGTTCTATATTCATCATTCAATACGAATATTTATTTGTAAGTAAGCCATATTAATTATCAAATGTATTATTTATTCAATATAAGAGTAATATATTGGAAATATCTAAGTGATAGGTGGGTCTTGGTTAATAGATATCCCATTGATGCATTTATATGTATCATAAGACAAAAAATAAGCTGAATTAGTTGGTTATATGGTGTATACCCCCACATTAATTGAAATGTATTGTAAAAAAGGCCTTGATGGTGTGGTTCATGATGTATTGGAATGAGGACTTGACAGTAAGATCATTAAGAGTTATATTACAAAATTCCTTTATTAATATTGCATTTATTATCATATTTGTGGATTTTTTGTACTGATTTTTTTCATAGATATATTTTTAAACTCCTGTTATTAATTAAATATAATAATTATTGATTACAACATATATCATAGTTTTATGCCTTATAGACTCATGAAATATTCCATTTTATGGTTTCCCTTACATAGAATCTGAGCTCACCCTTTATTTCGTTTTCCATTCCCTGGGGTATTATGAAGGAATCATTGACTAATTTTCAAGGATAAAAGAATTTCTTCAATGATATGTTCTATTTTTTCAATTTAATATGGAAATAAAATATGTACATGGTCTTCAAAAACTACTAAACTAATAGATCCTTGGTGGTGTGATCCCTTATATCGTGTACCATTATAGTAACGTATACATTGGTTCTAGGTTACTGGAGTCAGGGTCATCATATTTGATATCAATAAAAATTTATTACTTACCTTGTGAAATATATTTTAAATAGGATATAAGATGAAAAAGAATTATTATAATCACTTAGTTTATTTAAGAAATTTTACCTTCATAGAGATAATTATTCTATGGATCAATATAAATTGTGTTATGAGCTAATTGTGTTATGAGCTAATTGTGTGTGTGTAATGGTGTAGAGATAGAGACTAGAGGAAGAATGAGAAATTATTTCAACACGCATAGTCATGGATGGGTTTTACAGTATGAGAAATTAAATACACTAGGTGTAATCGTGGATTAGATCATGGATTTATTGTGGAAACTAACCCATTTAATGATAAAAAACCTTACCTATATAGAGAAACTTGTTCTTTCACTGTATCATGAACCTATTTAGGATCAATTTTTGTTATATAATCCTTTATCCATTAGTAGAACTACGAATCCATTGGTAGTTTTGGAATGGATCAATTCCCTCGAAATGATATTTCTGGATTTTTGAAGTAATTAAAGGGAAATTTTATTTTGGATATAATTTTTTTAAATTGGGATGCTGATAAATATTGGTCATTAGTCCATAACTCTAAAGGATATGTTGAAATAAAAACTATAGAATGAAGAAATCATAAATTGATATTCTTCATGAAATAATTTTTTCAATGGAAATGAGATGAAACTAAGAATATGTTCTTCAATATAAATCATAAATAGAAGGAAATTATTACTGAATATGATATTGTCTTAAAAATAATAGAAAGGAATGAAAGGGACTATATACATAATTTAGAAACCAAGGTTGAATGTTTCATGGATGGGTTTTAGCAGAACTGCCATAGAGAACTCTTATACCAAAAATTTTCATTATATAATCATACATTAGGAGGTTTTATCAAGGATTATAGATAATTTTCTAATTATAATATCTTCATGTTAAGTCAAAAAAGAAGAAGTTGTCAATAGAGAACTATAGGAAAAAAATGTGTCAATGTAGAATGAAGGAAAGATTGAATTTATATAATGTGAATTTTTTTAAAAGAAAAATCTTGGTAAATGATTAAGTGGAATGGGATTCTGATACAAGTCTAGAGATAAGGTCCACTTAGCTCCTAAATGTTAGGAAACGAATGAAAAAACTGTTATCTAGTGCTTCAAGAATAGGGAGATGTGTAATTATTAAAACAAATCCTCTAAGAATCAATTTATCCTACCATATAATAGAAAATAGGGGGAAGTCCAACCATATTTTATAACTACAACTTAATTTTATATCTCTAATAATTTGGTTGTAGTTAATTTGATCATAAACTCAAATTTAGCTAATGTATTATTTTATTCTAGATCATCAAACTCTATTATATCTTCCATGATTTGCAATAAAATTAAATAATTCCCTAGAATCCAAATAATGAGACTTTCAATAAAAAAAAGATTATAAATATTATTGCAATAAGGAAATTTCAATCAGTATCTATTATGATTCATAGTCATACCAAATTTCTAAATTTGGTTATTCTACCTATGGTTTATGTTGATTTAATCTTTATTTTGAAAAGGATTTCAAATTATATTGTTGAAATTTATTTCTAAGAGAATGATATTATTATTCTAAAAGTAGATATTGAATCCATTTTTTTAGAGGGGATAATTTATCATTTTAATTATATTTTCATTTACCTCTAGTAGCTCACCTTAATGAAATTATGGGAGAAGAATAGCAGACTCAATTTATGGGCGATAAAGGTACAAAAAATAGAATACATATGTATTGTATAGGAATACATTTATTTCTTTCCTGGAGAGTTCCTTAGAAATTCAATAGAGTGCGAGGTTGAGTTTTTTTTATTAAAATCATCCCTGATGAAAAAATATATCTATGACCCCCAACAAAACTTCCATAGAGGAATTTGGGGAAATAAAGTAACAATTTATGGATTTTTTTAATAAGATATTAATTCACACTAGAGGTTCACCTTCAGAATTCATTGCAATGTTTTTATGAATAATGTTGGGTATATGAGGTTTCACATCCAAAATTAGAAAATAAACTCCAATACAAAAAATAACAAGTATCATCAACATTAGATTGAATACTTGTCGAATAAACATCATGGATCTCAATGTTTTTCAAATATTTATCTCAATTCTAGGGATCATCAATTAAAATTAAGGTTGTATGATATTCCAAATTCAACATTTCACATTAGGTATAGACATTATGATTTTATAGCAATCCCTTTTGGGATTGACTAATGCACCATCTATTTTTATGGACATGATAAAAAATGTATTCAAATATTATATTGATAAATTATTTAAGGAATTTATTATTGATATATTGGTATACTCTAGAAGATATTTACACCGTAAGATTCATTTGGGGATCATTATTTAAACTCTCTTATAAAATTATTTAGTGGTGAAATTTACTAATTGTGTATTCTCAATTCATGATGTTTCTTTTCTTGGAAAAATTATCTCTATGGATGGAATATCAGTTTATGATTTATATAAAATTATAGTTTATGAATGGCCTTCACCAATGAACATAACTGAGATATGTAGCTTCCTTGTATTAATATGATATTATTGATTCTTTATTCAAATTTTTTACATTTGAAATGCCCATTAACCAAGTGGATATTTTTAAGCGTAATGTTTATATGGTCAAAATAATGGTATGAAAAATTAAAAATGATATAGGTCGACGAACTGATATTTACTTCAACCTCAATGAGGGATGGTTTTGTGAAATAGTTTTTGATAAAAAAATAAATTATGTGTTTCCTTATGTAGATTGATATATTTTTTTCTTAGGAATCGGTATTTTTAAAGATCCTTGAAAATAATTACTCAATCCATGATAATCATGACCCATCGCAATGGACCTGGTGTTACAACTACCCCAAGCATGCCTCTAATAGGCCAAGGGCTGGAGACCAGTGCTGAGAAATCATATCACACACAAGGAAGGACTTATCCTAATTGACATGTACAAATGAACACATCTCTAATCCCATAAAATGTTGAAATGTTAATCAATAAATAAAAATACATGTATACTTATAAAATCCCACCCTCAATGTTAAAAAAAATTACTAAAAATAAAAAGTTCCAAATAAAACCCACTATAAAGACACTAAAAAGAAGTCCATGTTATGAAGTGGGTGGGGACTGTTGTTAATGTAACCACATGAACAGACCTCGGCCTATCTAGATCACTAATCTCTACTTAGTCTTGGTCCATCTAGGAATCCATCAAAAGTCCATTCATCTATATATGGAATTCCAAGCGTGGGAAAATCCAATAAAGGGGTGAGTATAAAGATACCCTGTATAACACCCCAAAATCACTAAGTATATAGAATAAATAATAATAGAGAGTTCATTAAAATTATATTTCATTGACATATATGTCAATAAAATATATATATACTCATTTTATACATGAATTCTTAAGTAATATGACAATCGTACTTCCAAAAAAGGATTCTTACTTGAAGGGTTAACATAACACTTTTCCAAGAGAACACACTTCAGGATTCCTTCAAAGATTTCAAAATCATAGGGTATTTACATAAGAATTAAACATTGTAGGTCTGAAGATATTGATTAAAAGATGATGAACATGCCTAATTCCATCGGGTATACCAACAACCCAATTAGAATTAATACACTGATTTGGGGTTCGATGCCTGCGTAGTGTTGGTCATGATGATAATAAGAACCCCACCTAGGAAAATAATAATGAAAGTGGATCTCACTCTGGGCCTCATAGTGGAATTCCCACAAATATATATATGATTGATGTTCCCTCAGATAGGGTCAAAATTCTATGCATAGGATGAAGTTTCATTATAACTATCAGTGAATGGATCAAGGGAACATACACTAACGAAACATGGCCAAAGTGAAGAGGAAAAAGGATCCAAGCCATATTTTAATAAGTATATGATGTGTATTGGTAGTATATGGCCTTCCCCTTTAGTACTGGGTTTGAAGAGTGTATCATGGCATGTGATCATGTTTGTGTTTGAGTACATGTAATATACAAGCCCATGTACTCTTGAAAGTGTCTGCGTATTACTGTTCATGTCTGTGTGTGGCTAGAAATTGCCACATTTGAGTACCCGACTTTTCCATGTTTGTGTACTACTGACCATGTCTATGTACAACTAGTCGTGTCCATGTATGACTAGAAATTCTTGTGTTTCACTATAGGGTGTGCCTGAGCTAGTGTACTCATAGCCATGTCCATATACCCATTAAGGTACATTATAATCCTCTAGGTAAGGGTCATATGATTTTTGTGATAGATTTCACATGTTATGTGATACTTTTCACCACCCAGAACTCTAGCATTGTAACTAGGTTCCCCTACACCGTGTGTATTCCCTAGTTACATCGAGTATAGTGAAAAGTTTTATAGAACCTATGGGTATTCTCATGGATTTCTCCTTTACCACTCCTATGCCAATTTCTTCAACAATTATCATCGAAAATAATGGATTTAATTCAATCGAACTCGATTTCTACCAGAAACATGATCTCCATCAATCTTAATTGATTGGGAAAACATCGAAATCAAACCACTCAACTGTCAAACATTGAAACCACAAATAGTGACCCAAAATCCAAAATGAATCACTATTATTACCACCAACACATGATTCCCTTGTCATAAGAATCTTAGATCTTCAATATCAATCAGTGTTATCCTCAAAATGAGGAATAAAAAATTATTTATCATTATTTTGGTAAAACAACCTTAAAAAAACATTGATGATCAATTCACAAAGAATGGTGGGACAAAACCACGAAACCCACAAAATTTGAACGAACCTCAACCATATTTAGGTCTTACTCAATCAATTTTCATAAGAAAAATGAACTATTATTCATAAGTAAATAAATAAATTCTCCCAATAATCCCAGCAAAATAAACTAGCACCCAAAATACAATCGAACTGCTACTTAATCCATTGTCAATTGATTTGTGATCATTGTAGGATAATAAAATAGGGATAAATCCACATAATAATAATATCCTACCACAAGGTGGATTGAACACTACATAATTTTCATTGGTGATATCCTCAAATTCCGCTTCACACTGATCATTGATCCACAATATAGTGAATGTTCATCCGATATTGATCCTCTGGTGCTATCTCAAACAGCTCCAGGGTTATGTGTCTAACCTAGTTATTTCATCATATACTTGTATTTATGGGAAGAAAAATTGATTATTGTGTCACATAATAAAATAAATAATATTATTATTTTATTTTATTAATTCAACCACCACGATACCCATCCCAATCTTTTTATGAACTCTTAGGTTAAGTCATGAATAGGCTAAAAAAACTCTAAACTGAATAGAATCCATATATTTTTGATTTGGGACATCTTTTATAAGTTATTACACTCGTTAGAGAAAAACTTTCACACATGATATTGAATATATTTAATATATTTTAAAAATTATTTTCAGGATCACTTGGCCTCAGAATCTCAAGTCGTCTCAGTGCCCATCTCTGAAAATAATCCATACAATATTCTAAAGTAATATATCAAAAAATAATAGATTTCAAATTATCCCCATATTGGGTATTTTTATATTACATATTAATTCATGATTTTAAATTACTTTTACCATTTAATTGTCAATTAGAAATTATTAGTTTCCTATCAATTCTCATGTTTAGAACACAATCACATAATAAGGGCATTGTTTGAGTTCATTTAATTAAACATAATTTTAATTTTTTGATTAAATATTTCATCATAATAATCAAAATTATACGATTCCTCTTTTTTAGTGTTTTTGATTAAAATTCCAACATATCGTCATAGTGTATATTTTTCCAATTCATCTATTTGAAGGGTCATATAAACCAAAAAATAAGGCCCACCAAAAGTATTGAAAAAACTTGTCCAACCATGCTGATTGAATTTCTAGGCTCAATACAGAGGCCTAAATTTTATGTAACTCATGAATATATTCATTAATATAAAAAATTATAATGGATAGAAATTTTGAGGCTCGATTATACCTAAAATGGGCCCAACTGATGCTTTGAAGTCCATCCCCCCATTCTATCTAGGAATAAAAAATTGTCCACCATTCTGGACTTTTCTCCCAACACAACCGTCCAATGGAAATGATATTTCATTGTGTGAAATATAAGATATTCATATTACTTCTAAGAAGATATTTTTCATATTTGATGGAATCTTATTGGCCTAAAATGCATTCACATTTAGTCTAAGGAATAACATCATAGAAAAATGGATGGAATGACAATGTTTAGTAAATTGACCATAACATTGTCTAAAAAATTCCAATGGTTTCTATATTTTGAGGGTATACTTTACACATCAGTATCTAAAACAATGTAGTATAAGATATCTCTATATTTAGTATTTCTGAATTGTCAGATTTTTAAGCCAAGTGGAGGTGTATTTTTTGAATGAAAACAGTCCACCACCTGTGGATATTAATAAATATCACGCTTCTCCTTACAAGGGGTTAGAATTTCAGAATAGAAGATGAAAAATTGAAAATAAAAAAGCCTTTAAAAAGGACAGGGAGACATTCCAAATTAAAATTTCTACACGAGAGACATTTCCTCTTTTCTTTTTTTCCTTTAATTTTGTGTTCTTCTTCTTTTGTAATCTTGTAATTTCTTGTATTGTAATTTTATTATAATGAATTTTTCTTCCACAACACCTCTTATTATCATATAACTTATATTGAATAATATCAATAGTCTTAAAATAGTTTAAATAAATAAAAATAAAAATTTCTTATTTTTCTTTCTCGTTCAATCAAAAGTATGTATTTTAATATCTTCACTTATCTTATCTGTGTTTGGAGCACAACTCTTTTATTATCCCATTATTTTCATTATCTTTATAATTAATCACCATAAAATTATGTAAACATAATAATAAAAATCTCAATAAATTAGTGAATCATCTATCAGGGGTATTCATAATTTGTGGATATTATATGATTGATAGCTTTTACTCGATGAATATTCTTTAAATTAACATTGTGAATGTTGAACTTAAAATTTCATTGATTAATGACTTGTTCTGCTTAAAGAATGGTTTCCATGTATTATTGGAACAATAAATAAAGTACCATAAATATTTTTGGATTTTTATTATAATCCAATGTTTTTACAGATTAGATGAAAGACTCCATACTTATTAATTCTGATTAATATCATCTTCTGATGTGGTTGTTAATTCAATGAAATATAATGAAAATCTCAAGGATATTATATAATTTAATCTGAAATAATGAAATAATGAAAATATTTATCAAATTTTAACAATTAAAATCATTAATCAATTGATTTAATTATGCTCTAGAAACATCCCTCAATCAAAAATACAAATTAATAAAAATATCTACTCTTAAATTTGTACAATCACCAAGAATTCTATCTGAGTGCCTCTATACACATTTCAAGAACATTGGTCATTTGAACTGTCAATATGTGACAATCATTTGTGATTCAAATGGTTCTATTGTTGGGGATGGTTGTTTAAGAAATCGACAGTTTTTTGTTTTTTTTAAAAGACAAAAAAGTAAAAAAAATATGAAAAAATACACAAAGGAAACCCCACCTTCTCATAAAATCTTATACTATACTAAAAATCCGAAAAAATAAAAAACCACCTTCCTGGTCCATCCAAATTTTCTATGAAATATGTATAGTCTATCAACAAATCAATCATATTTTTTTGACTATGAAATCAATCGAACTCTTCGCTGACTTGCGTGGACGTTAGGGATAATCAAATCACTCCAGAACCATTATTTTTAAAACAAATTAAATAATAAATGGTGAATGGTAGTGGAAAACATAAAGGAACTCGATGACCATAATATTAATTGCAACCCCTTAGTATTCAATATCCAAATATTGAGGCTGGTTTTAAACACAAATTAGGTTTCATTCATCTTCTACCTCATTTCCATGGGCTAGTCAGTGAGGATCCTCATCTTCATCTCAAATATTTCCAAGTGGTGTGTTCTACCATGAATCCTAAAGGGGTGTATAACTAACAAATCAAACATTGATCAGTCCCTTTATCACTAGAAGACTCTACCATGTCATGGATCTACTACCTCCCTCCTAGTTTCATATTCACAAGGAATGACATGAAATGACTCTTCTAAGAGAAATTATTTCCTTCTTCTCATACTACATGAATCTAAAAAGAAATAAGTGGTATCCATAGATTCCCAAATGAATCACTTCTTGAGTATTGGGAGTGGTTAAAAAATCATATAGAAACCTTCCCAAACTACCAAAACCCTAACAAAATCTTGATCAAATACTTCTACAATGGGTTATTGGCTACGTAGAGAACTCTAATTGATGATGAAAGTGAAATGCTATTTTTAATAAAACTCCTAAATCATTATGAGATATTATAATAAACATGGCTACAACTGTGGAAAAATTCTATACTCGGGCCCATAATCATGTCAAACAAGTCCAAGAGAATAAATCCATATAGCCTAATAAGATGATAGAGTGGATGAGTGAACTTACAGGCCTTCTGAGACAAATAACGGTGGCTTTAAGATCCCCAATCTCATCTTCTCCCCAATCATTATTCCCCAGAACTATCATGAATTGGGGAATATATAGCTCAATAGCTCATTTAATAGACACATTTCCACTACTTCTAGATTAACCATCAAATCCTTCAAGTCGTATGAAGCTCAATGCAACATATGCATAAAGGAACACCGGTCCTCCAAAAACAGGTTAGTTCATTAGAAACTTCAACCAACCCCACTTTGAGACCTTCTCTTATACCTTTATGCTAGGATTCAGTTATGGTAATCCCATTTCTCATTCCCCTTAGTTTCCTCCTCAGAATACAATTCAATTCAAATATGATGAAGTTAGTGGTAACTTCCAAAAACCTTATACTTTTGTTCCACAAACTCATATGATCAATCCTCTTATTAATCCTTTTAGATCCCACTATCCCGTGGATCCTTCCTAATTTACAACCTAATACAATATATTTACACAGAACCAAAATCTACGTAATCCCAATGTGGGGAAAGCATATTCTTCTAAGTAACCATGGAAGAGCATTATGAAAGACCTTTCCTACTTGAACTATTATAGCCTTAAAATCATTAAAACTTAAATTGGTTAACATGAACCCACGTTATCCAGAAATAAAGGTCCAATTCTTCCCAAATACTAGATCAATCATTTCCCAACCCTAAGGTCAATGTAAGTGAAATTTCACTTAAATCATGAAAAAAAATTCCAAGCCTCATTATGGATCCTTAAATGATCCTTGGAAAGTTAATATTTAAAATTAAAAGAAAAAATATAAGAAAACAAGGAGAATACCGTCCCTCCCCTCTTCCCATTCATTTTCCTCAAGCCATATCGAAGCCGAGGAAGTCCTTTGAACCAGATCCTGAAATGATCAACATGTTTAGATATGTTGAATTCAACATTCCCCTCTTATATCCCATCAACCAAATCCCTATGTATGAAAAATTGTTATAGGAATTTTTCACCCATAAGATAAAACTTAGGACCCTTGATAGCATTTAAAACTAGCAGTCTATAACCATGAACTACAAAGACCCATGGAAATTTGTGGTTCCATGCCAAATAGGGAATTCCAACTTTGATGATTCACTCATTGAACTAGAAACCTTGATAGATTCCATTCCAAAATCCATCTTCTCCAACCTTTTTCTAGGTACCTTTCACCTAACAAGTGTTGTCATCCAATTAGCCAATCAAAACACATCCAGTCCTAAGGGAAAACCTAAGGCTGTGCTTGTCTGTGTTAATGACATTATCTTCATAGTTGATTTTTATATCCTGGACATAGAAGGTGAGATTAACTCTTCTTGATCTCCACTAATTCTAGGAAGACCATCCATCCTAATAAATATAAATTACAATGATGTTCATGCATTCCTCTTATACAAGTAATTTGGTGACAACTGCTCATGTTCAATATCTTTACATCCATGCAATACCCATATAAGGATCACTCTACCATGTCAATCCATGCTCCTAAAGACACTTTTGAGATTAAATTGATCCCAATTCAGTCATGTTTAAATTAGTGTTGAGCTTATGAAATTTTCACCATGATTAACCATGTCATAAATAGAGAAGTTGATTTTAACCTTTAATTCATAGACTCCATCAATCAAGAGGATCTCAAAAACTCTCTTGAATCCCATATCAACTCTGATCTCTAATATTCCATCTTGTAAAATATTGAGGAATGTTAATCAACCAAATGAAGTCCCTTCCTCTATTCCTGTGTTTTCTAGACCAAAAAATGAAAGATGATACTGATCTGAAAGCTCTTGTTTCACACATGGAATATGCCTTCCTTTTCAAAGAACACTCTTATCCTGTAATTGTATCTTCTATAATTAATAAAAATGAGGAGTCTAGACTTGTTTAGGTGTTAGAAGAAAATAAAAAGGCCTTTGGTTGGAACCTAGATGACATACCGGTAACTGACCCTACCATTTTCTTACATTACATAATTCTTGAGAAATCATCCATACTAATACGAAAACCACAATGAAGACTTAGTACACTCATAATTGAGGTAGCTAGAGAAGAGGTAACCAATGTCCTTCAATCTGGTAGTATCTACCCAATTTATGATAGTGAAAGGGTTAGTCCAATTCAAATATTATCTCTGAAGGGTGGGATAACTATTTTTACAATAGTACATGGAGAGGTGGTCACAACATGAGTGAAGATTAAATGGTGTGTCTGCATCGATTATCTTAAACTGACTCCCAAAACATGAAAAGGTCACTACCATTTTCCTTTACTAGATCAAATTCTAGAATAATTATCTATAAATTAATGCTATTGTTTTCTTTATGGATACACTTACTATTCCAAAATCCCAATCATACCACAATACCAATAATAGACTACATTAACTTTCCCCTTTGAAACATATTCATATATAAGAATTCTATTTTTCCTTTACAATATTCTTGTAATATTCCTAAGGTGTATGGTGAGTGTTTTTCAAAATTTATTGGTAATTTCCTAGAGGTATTCATGGATGAATTTACCATTTATGGTGAGTCATTTTAATCCCTCTTGCATTAACTCTCTCTAGTCCTTAAAAAGTATTTCAACTATAACCTTGTGTTGAATTTTGAAAAATGTAACATCAAAGTTACTAATAGGATTGTCCTAGGAAAAATAATTTCACAAAATGGTATTCATGTATATCCTTCCAAATTTGAGGTGATCCAATCACTTCCTGAACCCACAACAGTTTGAAATAGTTTTTAACTCCTTGGTTTTGCAGGTTTTTATAGGTGATTAATCTATAACTTAAGTAAGATTTCCCTCCCACTCACGTGACTTCTCCAAAATTATGTCACATTCCATTTATATGAGGCTTTCAAGAAAGACTTCGTTGAACCTAATGTTTTTCTTATATATTACACAATAATCCAACCCCAAAGCAGTCCTTACCCTTTGAATTGACGTGTGATGCTTCAGAAAGGGCCCAAAGAGAAGTTCTTGGTCAAAGAAGAGAAACTATTCCTAATTTAAAATATTATGCCTCAAAAAAATTGGATGAGACTCAATATCACTACACTATGACTTAGAAGGAACTTTTAGTTGTGTCTTTTCCTTTGATAAATTCTAAACCTATCTATTCAGTTCCAAAATCATCATCTTTATAAACCATTAATCTTTAATGTTCTTACTTATGAAAATTGATTCCAAACCGAAGATAAAAATTTGGATATTAATTCCCCAATAGTTTTCCATTGTTTTTAAATATAGGCCTAGAAATGAAAACCATTTCATTGATCACCCAACCATAATTTCTTATTTTTTTCATTATGAACTAATTAATCCTAAATTTACAACTGAACACCTCTCATCAATCACACCAATGTTTCCATGGTATACCCCAATTATAAAATATTTGGTTGTTGGTGTTATCCTTAATTTTTTTCAAAAAAACAAAAAAGATGAAAAGTGATTAAAAATTATCTTTTGGGGAATATTATAGACATTGGAAAACTACGGCTGACATGGTAATTAAGAGATTTGTTGATGAAGATGAACATAACCCAATCCTGGAATTTTGTCACTCAATGCATGGTGAAGGACACATTAGACCACAAAGGACCTCCAAAAATTCCCTTTACTCGGGGTTCTTTTGGCCTTCACTCTTCAATGACTTGAATGTGTTCTTTCAATAATGTCCCACTTTCCAAAAGTTTGGCATAATTTATAAAAGAAATGAAATTCCCCAAAATCCCTTAATCTTCTATGAGATCTTTGATGTTGGGGGAAAATGTAATGGGTATATTTCCCCTTCCAATGGATTCTCATATAGTATTCTAGTTTTTGACTATGTTTCTTGGTTGGTCGAGGATAAGACCACTAGAAATGTTTATTCGCATACTATTAGTGAGTTCCAAAAAACCAACATCTTCCACCAGTTTAGAACACCACATGCCTTGGCTAGTTACTTCAGAACTCATTTCAATAATCGGACCATGGAATCTATTTTGAAAATGAATGTGGATATACATATAACATCCACTACATATTCCCCCCACCCCCACCAAAATGGAATGGATGAACTTTATCATAGATAAGTGAAGATAGTATATCATTTAGTTGCAAATCCCACCAGAAAGGGATTGCAGGAATTACTTGGTGAATTGCTTTGGGATTATTAGACTGCTTA
This sequence comes from Viscum album, assembly GCA_963277665.1. Taxonomy (NCBI): domain Eukaryota; kingdom Viridiplantae; phylum Streptophyta; class Magnoliopsida; order Santalales; family Viscaceae; genus Viscum; species Viscum album. The sequence goes on along the minus strand of OY728139.1, from coordinate 759,573,031 downwards.
TAAAACACCCATCGAGTTATATCCATTTAGGTTATTTTTTTATTAAAGCGTGTGATTTACATGTTTAATTCTAACATAATTCATTTTGGGATATGAAAACTTGTTATTTTGATTGTGAAAAATCTAGAGAAGACATAATGTTTTAGTTGAATGAATTGGAGGATCTTCAACCAGATTTTTATGAGAATTTCAATTTGTAATAATAAAATACTGTGAACGTTCATGACAAACACATCATGTGAAAGGTATTACATAGCAGTAAAAGGGTAATTCTCTTCAACTCTACATTTCAACCTCACCCATGAATGCTTAATTCTGTAACACCCCAAGATTTCATAGTGTGTTATTTCTTCAAAATAATTCAATAACTTGCACTACACGCAACACCGAGTTCAATCACACCTTGACTTACAAAAAAAAATCCATTAAAAGAGGCCATGAATAGCATTAACTACATTTTAAACTTTATATAATCCTTATAATTTTAGAATCCATATTATGAGTTTCTTAGTTATAATGCAAGAACAGATTCATTTTCAGTATTGCACTTTTATCAACTTTTAATAGTGAAACCTTTTTAAATACAATATTTTAAACTTTTTGACTAAATGGGGACATCAAAAATTTAAAATGAAACATCCCAAGCTTCCACGGTACGCCTTCTTTGAATAATATAGTAGCGTGTATTGTACGCAACCTTGAGTTTTAACACACACCACAACCAATCAAACTAGCCGTTATGAATAGTAATACCTAATTTTTGAAATTATATATATTTTATATTTAAAAATGGACTTCATTTTTGGATTCGGAATATCGAATTTAGCCTAAGGTGAAATTTTGGTACATTTCGGATAACTTTCATATTTTGATGAATAGTGAAAATTACTAAATTTTAATTAAAAACAACTTTTTTAATCAAAATAATTAATAGTGATAAATTATGAATTTTAGTGGTTTTAAAGTATATTTAGAATATATTTTTACCATTTAATATAATGTTGGTCATTGGACATAATTTTACAATTAAACCGAACATAAACAAGTGTCAATCTTTTGATAGTTATTATCTCTTAAAAACACGCTTTTTGTTTTGACAGCGGGAATTAATTTTAAATTAATTTCTGCCACTTCTGTGTTTTGAATTTAGAAAAATGGATTCCATATTTGGAATCAGGATGTTCAAATAGTGTAAATAGGTAACTTTTATTTTTAGACATTTTGAATAATTACTGCGGTAAATATTTTATTTACCATGGTTAAAGGGTAAATCCGGTAAATAAGGGTTAAAAAATAATATTATAATAATATAAAATTACCCTAAAACGTGTCCTAACCTTATTGGTGGACACATACCCGACCATGGGCATCCTTGGGTCAATTTGGGGACCCCTTGGAGCCACTTGTATGTGGTAGGGACACATTATATTAATAAAGTTAAAATAAAAATAAAAATGGCATAAGCTTACATCTTTTAGAAGAACAATTTTTACATAGGGTTATACATGTTGGATTTTCGATTATAAATATTCATTAGAAAGCTAAAAAGATTTCCTACATAATTATGTTTTATTTATAATTTTTAGACATTAAATAATTTATTTTATTTATGACACAATTATGATGCAGTAATTACTAAAATAGTAAAAAATTAACATAATTGATATTATAAATACCCAAATAAATATAATATGAAACTTTTAATGAATTACACTAATTTTCTAGGATAATATGATATATTAGTATTGATTTAATTGACTTTTTTCGAAGTAATCAATCTGTTATGAGTTTCACAAAAATCAACTATTGAATAGTGTCAAAATTGACATAAAAGAGTTCTTAAAACAAATATTATATTATTAATTGATATTAAATTCCTAAAAATCTAATGTTCGGCCAAGAGACTTATATTATGATAGTTTAATCATTAATGGACCACTTGGGGGTCTCTTGGATGTATATAGTAAGTTTATTAACCATATTATATAAAAATACAAAGAGACATTGTAAAAGTGAAACTAATTAACTTAGAGTTAATATTTAAAGATAAGGTTAATATAAGTACCAAAACCTGTCTAAATTATATTGGATGAGTTGTTTTCGACCTATCCCCACCTCATCCTTTGAATAGTCAACTTTGGAGCCTTTGGAAACCGAATATGAATTTATTATAAATTAATATTTCTAGCTTTTCCAAAAGTGCCCCTCACCCCTCTTATAAAAGGGCACTCCTCCTTCTCTTTTCCTCACACCTCTCAAGCCACTTGGCTCGTCCAAACTCTGCCCAACTAAGCTCCCCAAATCCCTCTCCTCCTCCTTGAAGCTTTCCCTTAGGCAGAAAGCATTTCAACAAGTCCTTTGGTTCCAACCAAAGTGAGTTACCTAAATTAAAGGTAACGATTTCTCTTAAATTATTTTCATTTATTTTGCTTCTTCAACCCCCAAAATCTTTTTATTTCCTTTCTTTTGTAACAACACCAGTATCCTAAATATACTAGGATGTTGTTATAAGAAGTATTCAAACTACACATACACACAACTCCATCTAATGGATGATGAACATAATGTTTCTGTGGATGGCAAACTAACGCCTCACGAAACGATGATTGTTCAAATACATCTTACCGCCTCTCATGGTGGCCATTATGATGGCACTGTAATTAAATATGATATTAATGATATATATTTTATATATAAGCTTCTGTAATTCCATTTTATTTCATACCATTATTCGTTTCATGTTGTATATACATACGATAATTTCATTTGAGGAAGTGCGGACTACCGCCCCCTTAAAATGATATAACTCGTTCATACCACACATGGAACGTATAAAGGATGGTGTTAATGAACTTAAGTAACATATATAAAATATTATATTATACTGGAATAGTAATATACCTATGTATCATTTGGATTCGATTCTTTTAAAATAAAAATTAAATGGAAGTAGCATTCGTGCGTATGTACGGACTACCGTCTCCACGAACGCGATGAGATTCATTCTCTATCGTATCCATTCAAGTATAATTATCATTTAATGATTTAAAAATGATGTTTAAGGACTTGATATCATTCTGGATATGAATAAGATACAACAAACATGACTTATGTAACAAAACATATAAAAGAAAATGAGTAAGTTAACTCCCGAAACGACGATAATTCTAAGATATTATTAACAAACCAATGTTAAAAGATAATATATGATATCATATTAATATATATGATTCTTGGATAATTTAATAACAACTATTTCACCATTATACAGGAGGTTAATCTACCCCAACCGAGGAAAAGTACAAGGTAAGGGGTTTTCATCTCACTCCTTATTTCCGTGAGATTCATGCCATATTGCCACTATCACCTTTTGTGTGGTGTATGTACTGCCCATAATTATATTCATTGTGTAATACACTCTAATTTATGTGTATTTACATATTAATTGTATGATACCTCTTTTATGGGTTGTATGTTTCATAATTTACCAAATTGGTAAGGGTTATTTCACAATCTCTTCATTATCCGAGGTTGTTTATACGTAATAATCTACTGGGATATCTTTATCATCCACATCCATGTTTCTTAAAAATGTATTTCAAAACATTTTTTATGGGTTAAAGTCATTTATACCCTTGTTTGAATTTTTATAAGAGGTTTATAAAGGAATCTTTCCGTCTTTTTCAAAACAAGGTCCTTTTTAACCTTTTCGATAGAATTGAGGTAAGAATGTTTTTTTAACTTATACGGCGGGTGCAGTTATTTTCCGCCGTTATAAAATCGTCGAAGCTTTCCATACAAGCTTATAAGAATATTTTCAAAGAAAATGTTTTATTTTATATGGATCTTAAATGATTTCAAAATAAAAGGAGATACTTCTTTAAAAAGAATTTTGATTTCATCTATGTCAACATCCTTTGATAGATTTTAAGATTATTTGAAGTTGATTTATTATGATACAAAACTTCTATATTGTATTGAAGGTTTTGTGATATGTTTGACTGTGGATGTTCTATTTTTATACCATTCATAGTTTATGGTGAAAGTATTGACATTTCGTATGCTAGTTCCAATAAGAATGTTTATGTTATATTTCAATCTTTACTTCATATGAATGTGTTGGACAAGTATGTTCCAGGTTGGGGACTGGTTAAAGTAAGCCCTCCAGGTTGGGGACTGGTAAAAGTAAGCCCTCCAGGTTAGGGACTGGTAAAAGTAAGCCCTCCGGGTTGGTGTCCGGTTATTAGAGGCACTCCGGGTTGGTGTCCGGTTATTAGAGGCACTCCGGGTTGGTGTCCGGTTATTAGAGGCACTCCGGGTTGGGTTCCGGTTAGAAGTAACCCCTAGGTCTTGGGATGAGGCCTAGACAAAGAAATTAACGTTTAGCATTATGAATTCCAACATTATTAAAGTGGTTATTGATTTTGCATGTGATTATTCGATTAGTAGAATATCCATGTGAATAAGTAAATGGCATTATTTCATTTTACTTTTGCCATACTATGTTGAAGTTCATGTTTAAAAGGCTTTTGTTTTAGTAATTCATTGCCTTAAATGTTTATGCTTATTTTGAATGTTCCACTATATTGTTATCCTTACTGGGCATTTGAGCTCACCCCTTTTCTATGTTTTATTTTTCCCAGGTAGTGAAGAAGTAAATTATGATTGACTTGCAGGGATATTATGAGGGGTTAATAGTGTGGATATGAAGACTTTGTTGTTGTAGTAGTTTTTCACTTTGAAATGTAATGTAAAACTTTATGAATATATCTAGTGTTTCCAAGGCTACTAAACCAATCGGTCTTTCGAGATTTGATCTTCTTGTGATCATGCCAATGTTACGAAGTAATGCACCGACTCTGGGTAGCTGGGGTCGGGGCGTTACAGTTGGTATCAGAGGAAGTTTAGTACAAACCTTGGAAGCTAGATTTAGATAAACTCTGATTAGAGCACGTAGACCTAGGATGAACTTTGAGGATTAGTATAGAAGAACTTCCTAGAATTTTGGTATTGTAGAGATTTTGTGAGTTTTCCAAGCAATACATCCCTGTCTGGATACGAGCAGGTAGAGGCGGCTCTGGCACAGATGTACCTAGGGGTAAAACCCGAAAACACCGCTTTGAGCTAGACTCGAACGGGAACTGGTGCACGACAACGGGCCTTGCTGCACTCTTGGTTACGACACTCCCGGGGGATATGCTTAGGATAACTCTCATTTTCTTTACAAATCATTTTGAAGGGATTATGAGTATATACTTCTTCAAAGAAAACATTCTTATGATTATGGATTATATCCATAAATAGTTCAATTTATGTTAGGTGTTTTATAAGTATGGGATTATGTATTTTGATTCATAAACTGATCTAGTTTATGCCATGGTATAGAAATGGCGCCCAGTAGAAGGAATGAGAACTCCAGAAATACACATGATTCAAAGAGAAGGAAGGATCATATCTTTCATGGTCTTAAGCTAGAATTTATAAGAGAAATAGTCTCCCATGTATTATCATCATATGAAGAAATAATATCATGTGTTGATAAGATATGTAAAGAGTTTACTGAGTCCTATGGCTTTGAAGGGAAGCAAGAGAAGAAAAGGATGGAAGAGAGAAAGATGGATAAAGGGAAGAGGGAAAAGAAGAATTTTCCCATATGTGGTAACTGTGGAAAGAAACACCCTGGAACTTGCCTGAAAGGAATGGGAGTTTGTTATAAGTGTGGAGGAAAAGGGCACAAAGTACGTGACTGCAAGGGTAAGAAAATGGTTTTAAATGTACAATGCTTCATTTGCAAGGAGTTTGGACACTACGCGAACCTATGTCCCAGTCATCAGACTATGCCGCAAATGATGTTATTGGATAATAATCAAGTGATGATACTACCACAGATGAAGAGGAATGATTAGAGTTCTTATGTTGATTATGTCAATTGAGCTTTGTATCAACAATGTACTTGTTATAATAATTATGAAGTATATAAGGATTGTACTGCAGTACTATTTCTTGAGATTGTGTGGAGCAAAGAAAAGTGACTCAATAGTAGGATAAATTTTTGGAAAATATATGGTTGAGAGAATGATAAATCACAATATAGTTCTGATACTGAGGTAGTGATTTTGGAATAATATGTGATTGTTTTGGATAAATTATATTGGATATTCTTGACTACCCTGGAACTGATTAACGATTTGTATATTCCATCATTGTTGGGGTTTAAAACATTTTTGGATTAATGAAGTATATCCAGCTTTCTATATGGAATAAGGGAGCATGAATGTAATCAATAAGGAATATGGTAATTCAGGATGTTTCGGTGTATTAAAAGAATACATGATGAAGGTATTCATATGCTATTACGGGGTAAAAAGGTTCTACATTATGTTTACCTTACTTATAAATGTTGGACTGTGAGTTTGGACAGAAGTATTTTGGATAGTTCTAGTTTGGATTATTTTGGATTGCCATAAAAGGACAACCCGGAGGTCGGGCGACAACCCGTCGCGTCCGGCAAGGCTGCGAGACTTGAACCCGCAACCAAAGGGCGACAAGGGTGTATCACCTACCACTATCCCACGAGATGTCCTAGATTAAATAAAGTAGTTTTTTAAAAGATCTGGTAGATGAATTATAAATTCTTTTATTTTGGAACCCTCTATGAATAGTATAAATAGATTTTTTTTACGAGTGAATGATGAGTTTTGGTAGAAATTTATTAATGGATAAAACTCTAATTATAAACTAAGTATATCTCCTTATTATCTTATCCAATCTCATAAATAAATTCCTCAACATTAATAATAGAAACTTAGAACAAAAATGTTGTCCTAGATGGTACCTTAAATCATCACAAATTTATGGCTTTGGGATTGTTGGCCTTTTCATAGCCATGTTCTCTACCACTCTCCATCAGATAATTGATGGCTAGATTTTTCTCCCATATCCATATTTTCTTACATGGAACCCTAGTATGTGTTATTTTCGGTAATCTTCATACTTTCGACTCTTTATTTTAAATAGAGGCCTCGTTAATTCATTTTTCGATGTGGGATTTCAACTAAGATATTTTGAAACGTCAAAAATGTGTTATCCCAATACCCTATATTTTGTTGAACCGATGGTACTTCAAATCATCATAGATTGATGAGTTTAAGGACCTCAATTATACACTTGTTTGTGATTGATGACCTCAATCACTACCTATAAATATTTACGTTTTTCCTCCGATTATATGTCTCTAATTGCCACCAATGTTCTCCTAATCGAGATCATAATTTGGTGGTGACCCTTTAATTTCTATTTTCCTCATATTAAGACTAAATTTTAGTAACCCAATTTCCAATGTGGGTTTTCCCACAAATATATTTTCTACTTTCAACCTTTTATTTTCAAAGAACAATTTCAAATTGCGAGGACGCAATTTATTGAAGGAGGGGAGAATGTAACACCCCAAGATTTCATAGTGTGTTATTTCTTCAAAATAATTCAATAACTTGCACTACACGCAACACCGAGTTCAATCACACCTTGACTTATAAAAAAAAAATCCATTAAAAGAGGCCATGAATAGCATTAACTACATTTTAAACTTTATATAATCCTTATAATTTTAGAATCCATATTATGAGTTTCTTAGTTATAATGCAAGAACAGATTCATTTTCAGTATTGCACTTTTATCAACTTTTAATAGTGAAACCTTTTTAAATACAATATTTTAAACTTTTTGACTAAATGGGGACATCAAAAATTTAAAATGAAACATCCCAAGCTTCCACGGTACGCATTCTTTGAATAATATAGTAGCGTGTATTGTACGCAACCTTGAGTTTTAACACACACCACAACCAATCAAACTACCCGTTATGAATAGTAATACCTAATTTTTGAAATTATATATATTTTATATTTAAAAATGGACTTCATTTTTGGATTCGGAATATCGAATTTCGCCTAAGGTGAAATTTTGGTACATTTCGGATAACTTTCATATTTTGATGAATAGTGAAAATTACTAAATTTTAATTAAAAACAACTTTTTTAATCAAAATAATTAATAGTGATAAATTATGAATTTTAGTGGTTTTAAAGTATATTTAGAATATATTTTTACCATTTAATATAATGTTGGTCATTGGACATAATTTTACAATTAAACCGAACATAAACAAGTGTCAATCTTTTGATAGTTATTATCTCTTAAAAACACGCTTTTTGTTTTGACAGCGGGAATTAATTTTAAATTAATTTCTGCCACTTCTGTGTTTTGAATTTAGAAAAATGGATTCCATATTTGGAATCAGGATGTTCAAATTGTGTAAATAGGTAACTTTTATTTTTAGACATTTTGAATAATTACTGCGGTAAATATTTTATTTACCATGGTTAAAGGGTAAATCCGGTAAATAAGGGTTAAAAAATAATATTATAATAATATAAAATTACCCTAAAACGTGTCCTAACCTTATTGGTGGACACATACCCGACCATGGGCATCCTTGGGTCAATTTGGGGACCCCTTGGAGCCACTTGTATGTGGTAGGGACACATTATATTAATAAAGTTAAAATAAAAATAAAAATGGCATAAGCTTACATCTTTTAGAAGAACAATTTGTACATAGGGTTATACATGTTGGATTTTCGATTATAAATATTCATTAGAAAGCTAAAAAAATTTCCTACATAATTATGTTTTATTTATAATTTTTAGACATTAAATAATTTATTTTATTTATGACACAATTATGATGCAGTAATTACTAAAATAGTAAAAAATTAACATAATTGATATTATAAATACCCAAATAAATATAATATGAAACTTTTAATGAATTACACTAATTTTCTAGGATAATATGATATATTAGTATTGATTTAATTGACTTTGTTCGAAGTAATCAATCTGTTATGAGTTTCACAAAAATCAACTATTGAATAGTGTCAAAATTGACATAAAAGAGTTCTTAAAACAAATATTATATTATTAATTGATATTAAATTCCTAAAAATCTAAGGTTCGGCCAAGAGACTTATATTATGATAGTTTAATAATTAATGGACCACTTGGGGGTCGCTTGGATGTATATAGTAAGTTTATTAACCATATTATATAAAAATACAAAGAGACATTGTAAAAGTGAAACTAATTAACTTAGAGTTAATATTTAAAGATAAGGTTAATATAAGTACCAAAACCTGTCTAAATTCTATTGGATGAGTTGTTTTCGACCTATCCCCACCTCATCCTTTGAATAGTCAACTTTGGAGCCTTTGGAAACCGAATATGAATTTATTATAAATTAATATTTCTAGCTTTTCCAAAAGTGCCCCTCACCCCTCTTATAAAAGGGCACTCCTCCTTCTCTTTTCCTCACACCTCTCAAGCCACTTGGCTCGTCCAAACTCTGCCCAACTAAGCTCCCCAAATCCCTCTCCTCCTCCTTGAAGCTTTCCCTTAGGCAGAAAGCATTTCAACAAGTCCTTTGGTTCCAACCAAAGTGAGTTACCTAAATTAAAGGTAACGATTTCTCTTAAATTATTTTCATTTATTTTGCTTCTTCAACCCCCAAACTCTTTTTATTTCCTTTCTTTTGTAACAACACCAGTATCCTCAATATACTAGGATGTTGTTATAAGAAGTATTCAAACTACACATACACACAACTCCATCTAATGGATGATGAACATAATGTTTCTGTGGATGGCAAACTAACGCCTCACGAAACGATGATTGTTCAAATACATCTTACCGCCTCTCATGGTGGCCATTATGATGGCACTGTAATTAAATATGATATTAATGATATATATTTTATATATAAGCTTCTGTAATTCCATTTTATTTCATACCATTATTCGTTTCATGTTGTATATACATACGATAATTTCATTTGAGGAAGTGCGGACTACCGCCCCCTTAAAATGATATAACTCGTTCATACCACACATGGAACGTATAAAGGATGGTGTTAATGAACTTAAGTAACATATATAAAATATTATATTATACTGGAATAGTAATATACCTATGTATCATTTGGATTCGATTCTTTTAAAATAAAAATTAAATGGAAGTAGCGTTCGTGCGTATGTACGGACTACCGTCTCCACGAACGCGATGAGATTCATTCTCCATCGTATCCATTCAAGTATAATTATCATTTAATGATTTAAAAATGATGTTTAAGGACTTGATATCATTCTGGATATGAATAAGATACAACAAACATGACTTATGTAACAAAACATATAAAAGAAAATGAGTAAGTTAACTCCCGAAACGACGATAATTCTAAGATATTATTAACAAACCAATGTTAAAAGATAATATATGATATCATATTAATATATATGATTCTTGGATAATTTAATAACAACTATTTCACCATTATACAGGAGGTTAACCTACCCCAACCAAGGAAAAGTACAAGGTAAGGGGTTTTCATCTCACTCCTTATTTCCGTGAGATTCATGCCATATTGCCACTATCACCTTTTGTGTGGTGTATGTACTGCCCATAATTATATTCTTTGTGTAATACACTCTAATTTATGTGTATTTACATATTAATTGTATGATACCTCTTTTATGGGTTGTATGTTTCATAATTTACCAAATTGGTAAGGGTTATTTCACAATCTCTTCATTATCCGAGGTTGTTTATACGTAATAATCTACTGGGATATCTTTATCATCCACATCCATGTTTCTTAAAAATGTATTTCAAAACATTTTTTATGGGTTAAAGTCATTTATACCCTTGTTTGAATTTTTATAAGAGGTTTATAAAGGAATCTTTCCGTCGTTTTCAAAACAAGGTCCTTTTTAACCTTTTCGATAGAATTGAGGTAAGAATGTTTTTTTAACTTATACGGCAGGTGCGGTTATTTTCCGCCGTTATAAAATCGTCGAAGCTTTCCATACAAGCTTATAAGAATATTTTCAAAGAAAATGTTTTATTTTATATGGATCTTAAATGATTTCAAAATAAAAGGAGATACTTCTTTAAAAAGAATTTTGATTTCATCTATGTCAACATCCTTTGATAGATTTTAAGATTATTTGAAGTTGATTTATTATGATACAAAACTTCTATATTGTATTGAAGGTTTTGTGATATGTTTGACTGTGGATGTTCTATTTTTATACCATTCATAGTTTATGGTGAAAGTATTGACATTTCGTATGCTAGTTCCAATAAGAATGTTTATGTTATATTTCAATCTTTACTTCATATGAATGTGTTGGACAAGTATGTTCCAGGTTGGGGACTGGTTAAAGTAAGCCCTCCAGGTTGGGGACTGGTAAAAGTAAGACCTCCAGGTTAGGGACTGGTAAAAGTAAGCCCTCCGGGTTGGTGTCCGGTTATTAGAGGCACTCCGGGTTGGTGTCCGGTTATTAGAGGCACTCCGGGTTGGTGTCCGGTTATTAGAGGCACTCCGGGTTGGGTTCCGGTTAGAAGTAACCCCTAGGTCTTGGGATGAGGCCTAGACAAAGAAATTAACGTTTAGCATTATGCATTCCAACATTATTAAAGTGGTTATTGATTTTGCATGTGATTATTCGATTAGTAGAATATCCATGTGAATAAGTAAATGGCATTATTTCATTTTACTTTTGCCATACTATGTTGAAGTTCATGTTTAAAAGGCTTTTGTTTTAGTAATTCATTGCCTTAAATGTTTATGCTTATTTTGAATGTTCCACTATATTGTTATCCTTACTGGGCATTTGAGCTCACCCCTTTTCTATGTTTTATTTTTCCCAGGTAGTGAAGAAGTAAATTATGATTGACTTGCAGGGATATTATGAGGGGTTAATAGTGTGGATATGAAGACTTTGTTGTTGTAGTAGTTTTTCACTTTGAAATGTAATGTAAAACTTTATGAATATATCTAGTGTTTCCAAGGCTACTAAACCAATCGGTCTTTCGAGATTTGATCTTCTTGTGATCATGCCAATGTTACGAAGTAATGCACCGACTCTGGGTAGCTGGGGTCGGGGCGTTACAAATTCTCATTGGGAAGGTACTTGTCTTATTTATAATCTTTACCCCTTTGGGGCAGTGTATGTCCAAGAACCCTCTTCAAAAAGATAATTCATTTTTAATGGACTTCAGTTAAATAATCACAGTAAGAGGACACACATCTCAGGAATCACATAGAATTCCATAGAATCCCCAAATACTATGTTAGTCCCACCACTATATAGAGACAGTGACCCACCAAATCCAAACCATGGGGGTACCTTTTTCCTTTTAATTGTCTCTATATATCTTTATCTCCATCTCATTCTCTTATTCTTCATCTCTTATTATCATATTTTTTTACTACCTTCATCATCAGACTTTTTAATTTATTTCTCTTTTGTGTGGGTTTCTTTTTAAAAACACTAAAAAACTAGAAAAACAAAAAAACGTCATAATTACTCACCATCCGCTTTTGATGTTTTGTCCAACAATTTTGGGGATACAAAATACATATTTTCAACTGATTTTTTTTTTATTTTCATCACAAATTTTGATAATGAATCTTGTGTCAAAAGCAAAAAAAAATTAATGCTCAATTTTGGATTTGGAAATCATTCTTTCCAAACTGTGAGGAATAACATTAGCTTTTAGGAAAAGGTCACCTATAACCAACTTTTTTTTTTGTATTTTTCACCTTCGATTTTGAGTGTTCAGTTTGTGAACCATCGAGCTGAATTTCCTACTTTAGTGTACATTAATATGATAGAGGAATTTTCTTAACCCCGTGAGAATTATAATAGAAAAATATCCACCCTTTACCCTAACATTTTTCCTTATTTTAATATACCCTTGGAGCCTATTAAAACTTTTTTTATAGCCACATTATAATCCCAATACCATATCCCACCCAACATATAAATATATTTTCATTTCCTAATTTTGTGATATTTATGTGTGGTGGAAAGGATTTCATTTTCGGTATCCTTTTCATGATTTTAAGCATCCTATAAAAAAATTGAGGGATAGAATCCATTTTATTATGGGGGATAGTTTTTCATTTGGTGATTTTTGAGTATGTATATATGTTTATGACATATTGTAAACAAATTATTGAAAAGTGATCAAAAAAATCAAAAATTTAAAAAATTTAAAAAATGAAAAAAATTAATGTGGTCTATCTTAGGTGGGTATAAAATCACTCTTCCTCAACCATTGACATTATGATAGCTATTACAATTCATTTCATGATGAGATAAAAATGGGTTGGGAGATGAGTGTGATATTTGATTCAAGTTCAACATTCAAAAAAATAAAAAAGAACAGTTCTGACATTGGGAAAAGTTTTGTGTTTTGTAAGCATTTCATCTTCACATCCCATTCAAATTTTCTTCCACTTTTGTGTCTCTCTTCACACAATCCTTTCCTTGTAATAATGGGTTTCCATTTCCTTCAATGTCTTATTTCATAAAAATTGTGTATTGTTTTACCCATGTTGGCATTTTACCCATCTTTTCTACTCTATTAGAAATAATATTCTTATTGTCCCATATCCATTTAAACCCCCTAAAAAATACAACTTCATGTTGATGCACTTTAGGATAGTTAATGGAAGATGATATCTCTTGCAACCATTATAATTTCTTTTTTGGTTAGTGAATGAGTGAACCACTATAAATACATTTTTTATCATCTTGAGAGGAGTGAGTTATGAGGGCCTAAATTTTCCATTTCTAATTTTGAGCACAAAAAATGAATTGTTTTTGAAACTTTATTTCTGTAATAATTTTTTGTGGAATTATTTTTTGATGGGTGATCTTTTCTAGACCCCCTGATTAGTGGAAAAAATTAATATTTGTTAGTGATTAAAAATAATTTAGTTATGTTTTTATTTGAGGTGCATGGTTACATGAACAAGCCTAGGTGTGGTGGAGTTGATATTAAATACTAATTCATGATTTTAATCACTCCTATAATATAATTTTCACATATAAATGATTAATTTCCAATCAATGCTCATGTTTTGATCATAAACACATAAGAAGAGTGATGTTTGAATTCATTTAACTAAATTTATATTTAATTATTTTATCATATCATTCAACATATTAATCCAAATTATGTTATTATTATTTTTTAGTGTTCCTGATCAAAATTTTAACATATCATTATAAGGTATATTTTTCTAATTATTCCATTTTAAGGGTCATATTAACAACACAATAAGGACCACCAAATATGTTGAGAAAACTGTACCAACCATGATGATTGAATTTTTGGGTGCACTAAAAAGCCCAAATTTCATGTAAATCATGAATATATTTTTTTAATATCAAAAAATAATCATGAATAATAATTTCAAGTCCCAAATATACCAAAAATGGGCCCAACTAATTCATTGATTTCCAACCAACAAATCTGTTTGGAAATTAAAAAAAGCCCACCATTATTGAATTTTCACCCAATTAAATCGTCCAATTTATCTGAGCATTTATGGTGTGAAAGATATTATATATCTGGTCTATATTTCTTAAGATACTCTTCGGATTTTATATAATATTCATTTTCTAAAATTCATTCACATTTGGAACACATAAAAACTGGATAGAAAAATAGATAGAATGAAATTGATTAGTAAAATGACCATAGAATTCAATTAAAAGGTCCAACGGACACCATATTTTTTGTTGTAATTCTCACATAAATATATACATAATATTTTAATAATATATCTCTAAATTCATTTGTCTGTGTTGTAAAATTTTCAAGCCAAGTAGAGAGGTATTTTTGGAATGCAAACAGTCCACCACCTTAGGATATAAATATATACCCCTCTACTCCTTGCAAGTGGTTAGAATTTATGAATAAAGGGGGATAAATTGGAAAGATCAAATACTTTATAAAGTCTTAAGATTACATTCTAAACTAAATTTTTCACAGGATATACAATTCTTCCTTTCTTTATTTTTATTAACATTTGTGTTCTTCTTCATTTGTAATCTCGTAAGTGTTTCTAATTGTAATATTATTTTAATTATTTTTTCTTCTTCATCATATTTTTTATCATCCACATTATATTAAATAATATTAATGGTATTCAAATATTTTAAATATATAAAAATATCCCCTTTCATGTTTTTATTTCACATTCAATCAAATTTTTTTATTTAACTTTCTTCACCGCTCTTCTGGGTGTCCGACATAGAACTCATTTATTTTCTCAGTATTTTTGTTCTATTAACAATTAATCACTATAAAAACACAAAACCAGATCAATAAAAATATCAATGGTTTATTAAATAATTTATTTGGATGATTCATAATATAAGGATATTAAGTGATTGATATATTTTTCTTGAAGAATATTAATTAAACTAACATTGTGTATGTTGAAGATAACATGTTATGGATTAATGACATGTTTTTTTAAAGAGAGGTTTCAATATATTATTGGACACAAAAATAAAATACCATAAAATTTTTTTATAGATATTGGAATCCTTAATTATGTTAATTCTTGAATTAAAGCCTCAATAATTGAGAATTCCAATCAAAATCATCTTATGATGTGGGTGTTAATTTAATGAAATATAAATAAAAGATCAAAGATATAATAATATTAAATACCAAATTATGAACTCACCGCAATATTTCACAAATTTTTAAACTAAATAACATCAATACATAAATTTAATTCGGATCTACAAATCCCCCCCCCCCCACAAAATACAAATTAATAAAAAAAAATCGACTGTAAAATTTGTACCATCACTGAGGATCCGACTCGAGTGCCTGTTTACACATTAGAAGAGCACCATAATTTTGAAAATTCAATAGAAGAAAATAGTTTCTGCTTCATATTTATATCTTAGAAAGACAAACCAAAAGGCTACATAGAGATATGTGGGTACTGAGCATGCATCTGGGTCTCCCGCTACCATGTTTTCTGTTGAAGATTCCCATTCTACCATCAGAAACACACTAGAGGAATTAATCAGCTATGAAAAATTATCACCTACCAACACTTGATATTATTTGGGTACTTATAAAAAGAATCCTCATACTCAATATCAAAATTTTCCTTATTTATAACTTGAAATGGTTTATACACATACCTTCTTGGCTATGAAACATGGAAGACATCATGTATCTTGTCTAATTGTGGGGGTACATCTTATCAGTACACCACCTATACAACTCTATGTAGTATCTAGAAAGTTCTACATTATCTGAGATATTTCATTCCACCCTAGACAAATATTCCTTATCCACATAGAGGTGATACCCATAGGAACACATGGTCACCCTCTTCGAACTCCAAAGGCATACTTCATTGGTCTTTATAGGACTTATGATGGCTTTGTGCTGTCCTAAACCACTCATTGATGATTTTTAACCTTCTTTGAAGTGGTTCAAACCTACTACAGTTCCATAAGTGTCGGCTTACTATTGACCTTTAGGGTTTCACATACAAGGCCTTAGATAGTGCCATACTGGTGGTAGAATTCTAGCTGTTGTTGTACCAAAACTCTTCCAGTGGTTGTTGATCAACCTACCTATAGATAAAGTGTAACCTGAAGTCCCATAAAATGTCCAAAAATACTTGATTTTTCTACTTAGTATGTTCATTATTCTAGGGTTGAAAATATGTTCACTAATGAAACTGAGTCACAAATACCTCATGTATAATCGAGATGTGAACTAATAATCACAATCATAAATGACCATCGAGGAAATTACATGACATTAAACTATCTCATATATGTCAAGCATCCCAACATTTCAACTGAACTACACTCTTGAATATATAAGAAATTTGATAAAGGTTTTAGTCAGTCTATAATCTCACAGATGGAATCATATCCTATGGAGGTACATAGTAACCCCATCACGATGTCCAGGGATATCACATCCCACTTCCATTCACTCACTTTAACGGGCTAAGATAAACCTACTAGAACATGGTTCTCAGCCATGAATTACTAAGTAGAAAGGAATTGATAGAAAAAAATATTCAAACACATTCTTCATCCCTAGCAAGTATAACTTCTACCGAAGTATATCTTTAACACACCTAGATTTTCCAATAAGAATGAAGTATGGAACTCTCTTAGCACATCCTCTCTCAGTGAAAATGGTTCCATAATCTTCACTCTGAAATGTACGATATTCTCCCCACCATTAAAAAATTCATCATTAGCATATCCAGTGGTTATCATAGCACGTAGGGTCTGAAATATGACATCCTCATGTTGTGCCTTCGGGACTCACTTTAAAATCGAAGTGGGTAACAACCATCTAAAAGAGGTAAGATGATCTATCATCATACAAAAATTATAACGTATAAAAGGATAACTAATCTGATTCCATAGTCAAAAATGGTGAAAAATATCTCTAACTGAGAGCATCTTCCACAATGTTTCCCTTCCCATAAGTATAGATAATCTCAAAGACATTATTCTGTATGAACTCTTTCTCTCTCCTCTATCTCAAGTTATAATCCTTATGAATTATGATATACTTGAAAATATTATGGTTATAATAGATGATAAAACACTCACACATCTACTAGTGTCACCACATCTTCGTTGTGAATACTGCCACTTCAAACTCAAGATTTTGGGTCATGAATTTCTTCTCATGAGGTCACAATTGATATAAAATATAGGTAATAAAAACATGACTTTGAAGAACAACATAGTCATGATCGATCCCAGATTCATCATAGACCACTATATACTCGACACCCTCCTATGAAAATATCAATATGTGAGAACTTTTTAATCTCTTCATCAACTCTTGGAAAGCCTATTGGCACCTCTCTATCCACATTGAAGGATGACCATATTAGGTTAAAGTTTTGAAGGGTGTCAATACACTAGAAAAATCATGTATGAATATCTGACAGTAGAATTCTAACCCTATGAATATCCACACCTCTATTTTTCTCTTGGGTGGATCCCAAGTTAATATTGCCTTTACCATTTCAGGTTCCACTACTACATTGTCCTTTAAGATAACTTGTATAATAATGAAGGCTTATAAAATCTAGAACTGAAACATAGAGAGATACCAAAAATGCTAGTGTTCTCAGAGTGCATCCAAATCCATCCTCGAGTGTCGCTTGGGATTCTCCACATATGTCAATTAAACTAGGATATCGTCAATGAGGACTACCAAAAACTGTTCTAAGAAAGTCTAAAATACCCATTTCATGAGTCCCATGAACACTTCTAGAGAATTATTCACACCAAAAGGTATCACCATGTATCCATAGTGATCGTAACGACATTAAAAAGTCATATTTAGTATATTCTCATCCTTTACTCTCAATTGTAGACATCCTAATCTAAGGTAAATCTTTAAGAACCTATGTTCCCCTTTTGATTAATCAAGGTTGTCAATGATTCTAGGTATTTGATAATTATTCTTTAGATCACCTAGTTTAGGTGTCAGAAATGCACAAACAACTGAAATCTCGCATCCGCATTCTTATTAAGGAATACAAGGGTTGTCTTGGGTGAAACACTGAGCCTAACGAAGACTTTCCTCTACAAGTCCTCTAACTACACCCTCATCTAAAAAAACCTTAGAGATATTCAATAAGCTAGAACATATATTGGGGTCATTCCATGGCATAAATCAATGAATATGTATTTCTATTGGTTGGGTAGTAATCCTATAACATCCTCATGATTGATTTCCTTGTACATGGCCACCACTATAGGAAACAGAAAACTCATATCATCCACTGCTCCGAGGGTCATTCTAGCCAAACGATGAGTAATCTGCTACACCCTCCTATGTATCAGTCAATCCTTCTCTATCTGGGTTTATTTTTCACCCAAAAAGGAAACCTAGTTCTATTAATGCATACATATCACATCATTCTCCTGTAATACTCTTTCGAGGAAAACACTATAGATAACCATCCCATACCTAAGATGACATCATAAGGCCTAATAGATTCTAAAAATAGATCCCAAAATGAAATTAGCACCTTCAAGAGTCAAATAATAATGTTTGAATAATTATGTGGTCGATGAGTCACATTTAGGAGGGGTCTCTAAGTGTTATGTTCTAGCCATGGACTCAATAGAAATCCCTAATTCTCAAACTAGCTAAGTGGAAAGAAAGAAATGAATCTGATTAGTGTATATAATTACTAGATCTAATGTAGAGAAGATGCAGTTCAAACTTCACATAATCCCTATAGGCTCTGGGTTATAATCCTCAAAATCATATAGCTTCCCTTTACCATATCCCCCAGCTCACGGAGCATGGTTCATACCACCTGGGGATGATAGTGGTAACAGGTCATAATGTCTTCCACCTCTAGATACACTCCTATCTCCTATTCATTTTAAGACACCATATGAATATACAAGATCCTATAATTGCCTCTATCTAGTAGGAACTTCAAATGTATCTCTATTAGATGCATGACAAGTCAAACATTTTCATACAACATGTCCATAATTATCAAAAGTGTAGCACTACCTCTCTATGGGATGGAAAGATCTATCCTGTGAGACCTAAACCACATACCATCTCTCCTAGTATTTCCTACCAAAATTTATCACATGTCATGTTGCATGTTCCTGATGTTGAATTACTTCCACCGAAGTGTCAAATACCATGTTCCCTATTTTTTTAATAACTATCTATATATTCTCATCTTGGAAACTCTAAAAAATAAATGCAATCTCTAGCACCCTAACATAGGTAAGAATTCGTAGAGGTGTCACGCAAGATCGTATTTCCTTGCATAATCCCCACATATATTTACAAGAATAAAATAACTAATTATAATCCATATCTATTGTGCATCAAGAGAGGTTGGTGAACCCTAATTAATGCTCACCCACAGTTGTACTACCGTACAAAAGTTTTATAAGTATCTAGATAAACTAGATCCTTAACATATATGGAGAGAAATCCTCTATGAAAATTCACTTGAAAATTGACTATTCAAGAGTTGATTCATCATATTAATTAGTCACTCAGCCCCAATATTTTCCTATAGAACCATGGATAATCCTCATTGCTCGGACCAATAACTTGTTGGTGGGTGTCCTGACAAGACAAGAGACTCATGTCACTTCCTCAAGATATTCCTCAATCACCTATGGCTCAAGATATCCTTGGAACCTAAAGAGTCATTAGCTTTTAAAATCATGAATCACCCTCAACATATTCTCCTCATATGACAGTACTACAGACACCATGTACTACTCGATGGGTGGTGGTAAGACTAGTGTACCACCTGGAGTAAATACCGCCTGAACATGTCCCTATATCAATGTCTTATTTCTGATGGCATCATCCTCATGATCCTAATGTTGAATCATAACTCGAAAAAATCATGGAGGAATCTTTAAATAGAAACTATATAAAATGTTCAATGATTAAACATGAAGAGATGACTCAAGAAGGATATGGAAACCATAACCCATTCCTATATAATTCATGTACCAATAATATCACTACAACCCGTTTCTATTTGTATCATGTCAACAAGAAGGTTATTAGATTCATAGGGTATGGATATGTCAGCTGCCACACTAACACTGGAGTATCTAGACAGATAAATAAACTCAAAATATATAACATTTTAACCCTAAACCAATCTAAAAAACTCTGATCCTGAGGTGTAATTGACTCCTCTAATACCACTCTACCATGAACCATCCAAACAGGTTCCATTCCACAACATCCCCAAGCCCGGCTCCAACATTTCATGGGCTAGAGAGTAGTGTTGAGTCGGCATATCTCACACATGGTAGGCCTTAACATAATGTACTCGTAAATTCACACATTTTTCTAATCACATTCAATACCAAAATGTAAAATAACATATAACCATGCATGAATTCCTCAAAAAACCCACCGCCGGATTATGAAAAACAGTACAAGAAAACCAAAAGGAAAAAATACAACCCCACCATAATGAATCTAAAAATAAGTCCAACTATTTAGTTGGGTGAGTATTACTATCGACGTAACTATAGAAACACACCTTGATATGTCTGAATCACTAAGATCCTATTGGTCCTAGTCCCTCTAGGACTCTTCCAAAATCTCATTCATATGCATAGGACATGATGTGTGGAAGAAAATCCCATGTAGAGGCGAGTATAATAATACCCACTAAAAAACCCATAAATCACTAAACACATAACATCAAGAATAATTGTCTGATCATCTTAGGTATATGTCAATGGAATATATGAAAAGAACATCCAGATATAATCATTGTAGACATACAGTCTCATGAAAGACCACAACTGTACTACTAGACTAGGATTCTTGAATGAAGGTTCCATATAACACTCCTAGGAGAGAACACTCTCCATGAGTAAAATATCACTTATGGCATCCATCCAAGAAGTAATTCTCATCTGGTCTCTTTATAAGAAGTACATGATCATGCTCTAACGATATCAATACATAGATGGGGATCACAACCAAGTCCATGGGGCATACAAACAATCCAATATGGGTTAACTTTCTATTTTCAGGATCAAAGCCTATGTAGTGTTGTTCACAATAATACTAATAACCCCATAAATGGATACAATGATGATTGAGGATCTCACTATGGGATTTATTAGGGATTCCACCAACTCTATATGAGACTGAAGTTTCTCGTATGGGATCATTATCCCATGCATAAGACAAGACTTTATACTAACCCTCTGGTAATGTATCAAGGGAACATAACCTAATAAAAATTATCCATGATGAACGGGAAAAGGGCTCCAATCTATATTCAAATAAGTACAACAAATTTGATAATTTTACAAATCCTATCCATTTATTATTGGGTCCTATCCTTGTATCAAGCCCAAGAACTGTGTTCGTGTTTGAGTATATTTCATGTCTAGGCCCGTGTACTTCTGGCCATGTTTTTTTACAATTGGATGTGTCCACATATAATAGTTCATGTTAATGTCAGAGTACACAACATATCTGATCTTGTGTACTCTTAACCATACATGTGTACTATTGGATGTTTCCATGTAAGGTTGTTCATATATGTGTTTGACTACATGATGTGTCTGATATCATGTACTTTTGGATGTGTTTGTGCACCCACTGAGGTACACGCTGAGCTTACAATGAAGGTCCATGCCCCGTGTGATAGCTATCACATGTCGTGTGATACTTTTCTTCACATGGAACCATAGAGCCACAACCAGGGTCCCCTATATGGTGTATGTTACTATATTAGATGAAATGTAGCGTGGAATTTTATAGAACTTATGGGACTTCATTTGGATTCCAACTCTATCATTCCCTTTTCTATTTACATAGTAATTATCTCCAAAAATCATTTTTTGGAGTCAAAAAACTTGATTGCTATCAGAAACTTGATCTTCGGCCATACAAATCAATTAAGGAAACTCTAACGTAAAACCACTCTACTGCTGTAAACCCAATCCAAAACCAGTGTTCGCAAACCAGAACTAATTTTCTTTAATTATTGTTGTTTCATGATCCACATGTCATATCAATCCCAGATTTCCAATATCAATCAATTATGACTAAAAAAAATTGTACAATAATTGATTTATCATTATTTTGGCTGAACTAACTGTCAAATGAAACACTGTTTATGAACACATGAATAACGATGGGGGAAAACCAGGAAACACAAAATATAAGATTTAATTGTGGTCATATTCGAGACTTCCTTGATCAATTTCTATTATAATAATGAATAAGGATCAATAATTAAAAAACAATTTTTCTAAATAATCCCTACAAAATAAGCCGACACCCACAATATTATCGAACCATGAATCAATAAATTGGTTGATTGAATCATGTTCATAACAGGACAAGGAAATTGGGATAAATATATATAACAGAAAAATACTATCTTATGGTCTATCAATTTCTGATTATTAATGAATCTTTGTCATTTTGTTTGGTGATATCCTTGAATTCCTCTACACGTTGATCGATGATTCATGAATTTTTTTGTTCATTATCTAAGAAAGATCCTCTAATGATCTCTGAAATGGATCTAGGGTTATACATATAACCATAATATTTCCTAATATTTATATATTTATAGAAAAATAATTGGTTATTAATTCATATAATAAAATAAAATTTTAATTTTTTTAAATTAATTTTACTATTTTATCCATGACAGAATTCAACCGAAACATTTGACGTGATGCAAGGTTAAGTCATTACATGGGTAAAATTCACACACTGAACTTAATGATAGCCTTAGATTTTTGATTTGATACTCTATTTTTTTTATTATTCCACTTTTTAGGAAAAATTCACATTTATTATATTTAATATATGAATATATTTCAAAAATTAGTTCTGGGCTCACTAGGCCAATAAATCTCACCATGTCTGAGATCCTTTATCCAAAAATAATATATACAATATTCTAAAGTAACATATTCAAGAATCAGAGTCCTTAAAATTATCTTGATTTTGAATCCATAATAATTTCCTTGGGGGTCTGGAGGAATTATCTTTATGGAGAATGATGTGAGATATATATAGGTAACAAAAGTTTAAAATATGCCTTTTCAAAAAAAGTGCTCAACATGGGTGAATGGAGATAGCTATATCTACTCAGGATTTTTCATTTATCAATACACTACCATCCTAGGAATGAAAATATTTTTTTTGATTTATTAAGTTGGAATGATCATATAGTTATGACCAAAATGAATATTCAAAAAGATATTATTCTATTGGATTTAGTAAATTTTGATATGGGAGTCAATAGGGAAAGAGGTAACATCACTCCTTTTCAAATTATTTCCAAACTATTTATACTGGAGAAGGTAAAAATGATCTATATTGACGATAAGGGTATTCAAAGTGAGATTAATGTTGGGAATAATGTAAATTTGGAGGAATTGTTTTTATAAAGACGGTTTTATAAAATTCAATACAAGGTAATGTGTTCCATAAATACTTAAGATAAAGAGGGAATTACATGATAAGGTACCTAGTTCAATTTTTAATACAAACCATGGTGTAATTGAGATGTATATGGAATAAATAGAAAAATTTTGGTGGGATAATATAAAGTGAGAAATTGATGATAATATATCATGATTATTGGTTTTTTGATAGCTAAAATATGAGAGACAACATTCTAATGAAGCTATATAACCTGCCCATATACTAATTTTGAAGTGGGATGACATTACTATATAATTTTAATTGATTTACCAAATAATCGAAAAATAAATGATTTAATACGAGTTATTGTTTATTGATTTATCAAGTCCTCGCTTTTCCTCACTATAATGGTGGATCTACCTCATATTTTTCTCACACGACTCAACATCAGTGATGTTGTGAGACTTGTTTTTTCACATTTTTTGATTCTATTATATCATGACCCATGGTGTACATAAAAATTCAGAAAATTTCTTCAGAAGTATCTTTATATCAGGCTAAATTTTACCATTTATTAATGTAATTAGATAGGATTACATTCTAAAATTAATATACAAAATCATAAGCTATGTTGTGGTCATTTTCATTTTATTTTCAAGGTACATGGGTTAAGTATTTATCATTGGATGAAGTTTATTTTATTAATATATTTTATTCGTTTATTAAAATAAAACCATATGAAGCATTGTTTAGGAAAAGATGTTGTACACTAACTTTATGGGATGAAGTTAGTGAAAGTAATATTTTATGTCCATTACTTATTAAGGATCCAATGACCAATGAAAACACTATACAATGTCATATCAGAGAAACTCAAAGAGGGAAAATGAGATATGTCAATAACCGAAGGTAGGGTATTTAATTTCAAGTTGGGAAAAATGATTTATTGAATTCAACTCCATGTAATTGAGTAATACACAATAAATGGAAACTAATTCCAGGGTATATAAAAAATTTAAGGATTTTTGAATAAATTCGAGTTGTTGCTTTCCATTTGGAAATGAAACCAAGCCTCACTAAAGTGCATGAGGTGTTCCATATCTCATTATTGAAGAAGTATATTTAATATCATTTAAATTTAATCACCTCTAATGAAATAGAATTAGATAATAATCTATCTTATTCTTAAGGATGTATCAGTAATATTTACACTAGAGAAAAAGTGTTGCATAATCAAACGAATGAACTAGTAAATGTAATTTGTATAAATAATAAAATAGGAGAGGCAAACCAGAAACCTATAAAATTTATGATGAATAAATATCCATATTTTTAGTAGATGTAATTATGGAATTTCAAAAATAAAGTTATTAATGGGGGGGGGGGGATCTTACACCAAAGCTATAATCATAATAATTAACCATTAAATTCTAAAGAAACTATAGTACAATGCACGTAGTTTTATTCAAGAATGTGATTAAAATATAAATTACCGAATCCTATAATTTTAATTTTAATAAATGGATTTAATT
Source organism: Viscum album (assembly GCA_963277665.1). Lineage (NCBI taxonomy): Eukaryota > Viridiplantae > Streptophyta > Magnoliopsida > Santalales > Viscaceae > Viscum > Viscum album. The sequence goes on along the minus strand of OY728139.1, from coordinate 759,547,650 downwards.
TTAAAAATAATAATTTGATATTTATCTTAGGGTGATTTTGTTTTATTTTTTTTAAAATTTGTTTATTTTTTGGGGAATAATGAATATTATTGTTTTTTACTATAATATCAATTTGATGACATTACAATGATATAAAAATGAATTTTATGTTTATGAAACCATATTATAAACCAAATATATATTTAATAAGTATTATTATAAATTTTAAATTAAAATTTTTAACATATAAATCTATGTTTCAATTTTTGAAAATCTATGTAATATTTTTATTTAAATATATTTTATTTTAGTTTATTCTCTTTAAATCAGGTATTGAAATTGTTAATTTAGTATTTGGTTTTTTACATAAAATAAGTATCATTTTATTGAAATTAATCTAATTAATTTTATGTAAATAAATATTGTACATGATTTTGGTATAAAATACTTTTTATGTTTAAAACATACATTTCTCTAAAAACAGTATTTCATTTCATTTTGAGAACTAATATTAAAAGTAATTTTCCCTAATTATATATATTGAATATTGTAAAATGGTTTCCACATTTTTAATCATATAAATTAATACTTTTTAATAAGGTAAACTTAATTTCTTGCCAAAATGAATTGTAACAATAGTAAAAATATATCACCTCGGTTAATGGTAAAATGGGTTTAAAGGGTTCAAAGTAAGGCATACGGATTCAATATAACCCAAAACCCTTACATAAATCTCATTTATAGCAGAATTTAGAATTTTACCTTCTTGTTTTGGATGTTATGATATTTTAGATCTGATTTACTTGTGAAAAAAATATATTATAAATTAAATATTAAATTATTTACAAGTTACCACCCACCCACCTTATAAAAGGGAACCTCCTCCCCTCACTTCTATACGCCACTTGGACCATTTAGATCCAATAATACCTTTAAAATTTATATATTTTACATTTTTCTCATTTTTTATATATATTTCAATTATTCAAACCATCCAAATTTATCAATTTGATCTTATTTACATCAATTTTTGATATATGGTGTGTTTTGAAAAAAATGTAAAATTTGGTTAATTATGGAATTTTAGAATATTTTAACACTTCATTTTGAGTATAAATTTTAAAATAATATTATAATTTGATTGATTATTTTTTAGGATCCCTTGATTTATTTTATACATATATTTCTTCTAGACCGAAATATGATTCTAACAACTTGAGACCCAAAAAAATAAATCAAGTTGACAAATTTTTCAGGTGGATAGTGTGGAACCAAACTACATAAATGAAGCATAACACAGGCTATACACCTCCGATTTATGTGATTCTAATTGTATTTATAATAGGTCACATATAATCGTTTATAAAATTAATTTTAGGTGGTTATTTCTCATTAAGGGGGTCATTAGACATTATATATTGAAGGTAGATTTCTGGAATTCTCATCCAGAAAACAGCATGCATGTTATTTTTTATAACTTCCTATATACACATAGAATCAATGTGAAATTATCAGAAACAATAAGAAAATATTTTACAACAACTTTCATGAAGAAAATATTCCAAAATATGTCCATTTTATGTAGGTAATAGGTGTATACATTTGATGTAATATTCTATAACTGAGATTTCAAATGTTTTAGACCCATTATGACCCCTATGTCATTAATAGTCCGTTTTGAAACCTTAAAACCACTTTTGTTGTAAATACCCATAAAAAATCAAGGGAAATTTTTTTCTTAATTTTCTTTGGGATTTTACAAGAACACAGTTTCTGACGACACCTGATTCCGAGGCCCGGTGTGCCCGGATTCATTTTCCGAAGTTCAGCTCGGGTACGTTCAGTGAACGAACGAGCAAGTTTTCCTAACTTTTGAACCGGTTCTCGGAATAGAAATCTGAGGTCACCAATGAAACCCCATCGCCATTAAATACTTAAGAACACCTTTTTCGGAGTTTCGTTTGTTCGGGTGAAGTTATTAATTAAATGGGTTAACTAAAGAATAAAATAAAATATTGTGCTACATTTTTTTTATTCTAGGTAGTTTAAACCTATGCTTGGTGGTTGGAGTGGGACCCACTAATATCATAACTCCACTTGGTAGGATATTAGTGAGGTGGGGCCCACACTAGCCCCACCCCCTTTATTTCCTTTTGACCTCCCACATGAATTTAATTTGGTAACTCACCCGCACGCCCTCTTAAATTCCAAGTCAACTCTCACGTTTAATTGGATTATTAAACGCCTCATTAATTGGTCAATGCATGTTAATTAAAACATGTTTTAATTTTGATTTTCAAAAAGGGATGGCATGAGTAATAAAATAATGCAATGATTTATTTTATGATGGTTGTTTCATTGTACAAGAAGGATTGGAGAGGAATTGCACAATCCTTGGAATCCTCATCTTCCTCCTTGAAGAACACGAAGAACACATCGTCACCAACGAAGAACGCCGACCTCCGATGAAGGACGACGATTAACGCTGATTCCTCGGAGATCGACGACGCGACGCCATGTACCGTGATGCCGACGATCCTCTTCTCCACGATGCCGTGTACCCCGAAACCGATGATCCTCTTCTCCGCGATGTCGTGTACCGCGACGCCGATGATCCTCCTTCCGTGACGTCGTCTTCCGCAACGTCCCTTTCCCGCGACAAACCTCGTTTGAAGACTTCATCGAGGTAGGGGGTTTGGTTTAATTTAATTTATGTGGATTATATCCTCGACATATCATTAAATTGTTGAAATTCATTTGAACCACTAACGCAGTGGGTGCGGACCAACGAACAAGTCTGAACCCACCAATTCACTGTTAATGATGCACGAAATGTTGGGAAACACTGAAACAGGACTGTTGAGTGATTGGAGGCTATCGCAGTAATCTAAGGGTCCCGATAAGATCCCAGGCGCAGACGGTAGCAAGAACGGACCTCCGGAGCGGCTCTGGTGGCCTGCGGTTTTCACTGGTGGCGCGGGTCGCCGAAGTTCCGGCATGCCGCCAGGAGGGACCGCCGCGGCTGAAGCCGCAGTGGCTGGCGACCAGGAACCCGCGGCTGCGCGGGACCTGGGGGAGACGCAGCGCCTAGCACCGCGTCCGCTGGAAAAGGAGCGGTCCCCACGTGGGGGTCGTGGTTTCAATCAAGGGGGGCAGCCGCCCCCCTTTCCGCTCGGCTCTGCCAGCGCCGAGATGGCCGCATGCGGGACGCGCCCGCGCTAGGCCAACCGGCCACTCAGGTTGGGCCGGGCCACGCCGGTTAGGCCGGGCCACACCCATCGGGCCGGGCTGCGCCCTAAAGGGCCGGACCCGGACCCGGTTCGGGTCGACCTAGTTCAGGCCGACCCAGGGGGTCTCGGGCCGGGTGGGTCCTGGCGCAAAACCCCCTAAAACCGGACACGTTCGTTCTTTTGCCCATATCATGGGCTACAGACCTCCGATCAGTGTACCGTTAGTTGCGTGGCGATCCTTGGAACGAGAAGATAGTTTCGTTATATTAAACTCAAGGTTTTAGAGAACTTTGGGTACAACCAGGTTGGTTCGAACATGAAACCAACCGGGCCCTCGGAGCAGAAACGCTTCTAACTTGAGCTCCGGATGTCTGATGGACGTGCCGTCGACTTTGTTGGATTTCTATTAGTGAGACAGACCTTTTGGCTTACTTCTCTCAAGGTTTGGATGCAGTTGGAGTGTGTTCGGGTTGGATTTGAATTAAAAACCAACCGGGCCCCTGAAACGAAAAAGCCAGTAACTCTCAAATCGGGCGTCCGATTGATGCGCTGTCTGTCACATTGAGTTCCTCTTGTCGAGACGGAACATTGGGATACATCAACTCCGGACTACGTGTCATTTGATGTATCGACCCCCCTTGGCTCGTGGAGCGGACCCTCCCGGAATCGAGCATGCTGTGTGTGGGAACCCTAGAGCTGGCTGCAACTGCGATGAAGACTACACTGAAATCCTGCGTGGGTTCGACAGTGGTGAAGACCATACGGAAATCCTATGTGGGTTCAATGACGATGAAGACTGCACTGAAATCCTACGTGGGTTCGGCAACGATGAAGACCGTACTGAAATCCTCTGTGGGTTCGACGGCGATGAAGACTGCACTGAAATCCTAAGTGGGTTCAGCAGTGATGAAGACCGTACTGAAATACTCTGTGGGTTCGACGACGATGAAGACTGCACTGAAATATTACGTGGGTTCGGCAGCGATGAAGACCGTACTGAAATCCTCCGTGGGTTCGATGGCGATGACTACTGTTCTTGTATCCTACGTGGTTCTGGTAGTTTTTGACTCTGTTCTTGCTATTCTATGTGGGTCTGGCAGAGTAGCTGTTCTGTATCCTATGTGGGTCCGATAACTTAGCTGCTTTAGTATCCTACGTGGGTCCTAGCATAGATGAATCAGTGGCTATATCTGATCATATCTATCACCTTATGAAGAAAATACCCGTGTGAGCTGAGTCTTGACATTCAATTAATATCGTCGATATGATTGACTCGCTTTCCTATGTTGATTGGGTTGTGTTATCCTGTGTGGTTTGGGTTGTACTATCTTGTGTGGACGTGATCGAACCTGGGCTCGGGTGTTGGAGCCGAACTGGAATTGATGACTTAGGTATATGTATGGGCATATACCTAAGTAGTGTTGGATGTTACTTCGTGATTGTATCTTTCCTTTGTGGATTATCCTTTGTGGATTTTGGGAGACCTTCAGGGGTCTCGGGGTCCCAACTGAGTAGCGTATACTCACCCCTGCCCATGCTATGCTCTTACTACATTGTGTTGGAAGCAGACGACGGATAATGCTGATCGTGGGTGTGGCTTGTAGAGAAAGTCGGTACTTGGAGGTGGACCACTGGGCGGGACATACACGGAGCGGACGACCGGACCCGAGGAGCTGAGGAGTCTATCTGTACCCACCCTTCAGGTGGGACTTCCAGTGGATGGCTCAACATTATTTCATTACTTTCAGTTGCTGTACTTATTTCCAGTTGTACCTTACTTTCAATTTGGGTTTGTATTCTAGCCCACATACTTTTCCGCACTACTTTTTGTATCCAGTTTTAGTTAGTGTTTACTTCTGCTTGCTTACTCTGTGGTGTTTGTTTACTTTATAAAGGCAATGCCTTCCCATTTTGTCGGTATTTATGCCTTGGTGCTAGTCGCCAGCCCCTGGCCTATGGGAGGCGGGCTTGGGGTAGTCACGGAACGGGTCCCGAGGATGGGTCGTGACAAATTGGTATTAGAGGAGTTTGGTTATACCGCAGAACTCTAGACTCTGATCTTTCTTATATGTAAAGAAATAGTGTTAAGGCTATTGAGTGTGGTTATCAGTCCAGGGAGTCCAGTCTTGGTGCGGCGGCCGACGTATCCGTACACCAGGACCCTGACTTCTGATTTCCGACTCAATCCATGAAAGCATTGATTGCATGTGTGTTTCAAAAGTTTTCTTTGTGATTACTTTGTGTCATCTCACCAGGTATACTATTTTGATAGTGGCACACCTGTTCCTTTTCAGGATGGCCCCACGACGGCAGCCATCTAGGGTTCCGAGCTTTGAGCGAGACGACAGCCCACCGAGCGACGAGGCCTCGGTGCAGGGCCCTTTGACAGCAGAGGCACTAGCGGTACCTATACCCGCCGAGCCACTGATTCTACCAGCCCCAGCCGCTGATAGTGCACGTCGCCTTAGTGAACTACATGTGTTTCAGCGTCAGAGACCGCCCAGGTTCTGCGGGGAGACGGACCCGCAGGCAGCCGATGATTGGCTGGAGGCGGTTGTTCGAGTTTTTAGGTTAGTAAGGACACCAGCTGACCTCATGGTGATCCTCGCAGCGAGCCTCCTACACGCGGTAGTAGGAAGATGGTATAGCTTGATGCTCCAGGTGCACGATGAGGCATCAATCCTCTGGACGGACTTTGAGAGCCTCTTCCGCTCAGAGTTCGTCCCAGCCACCCACCGTGCGGTGCGCATCCAGGAGCTTCTACAGGTGCGGCAGGGCAGTATGACGGTCACCCATTACTCGGCGAGATTTACCGATCTCTCGCGCTATTCGACGGACATGGTACGAGACCCATTGTTCTGGGCCCAGACCTTCGAGCAGGGATTGAGGAATGAGATCAAGGCATTGATGATCTCCCTCAACATTCTGACACAGGCAGGAGTACTGGAGCGAGCTCTTCTCATAGAGAGAATTCTTGTTAAGCCTACGCCAGCAGTGAGACCTACCACAGGGCGGCACATAGCAGAGTCGTCTGCAGCTGGCAGTCAATGGATGTCATAGGGGTCCAGGCAGACCGGACCATCAGGCAGACGACCTCAGGACACTAGCTCAGAGGTGCAGGGCACATGGCGCAGAGCCAGCCTTCTGAGGAGCAGGAAGTGCTACACATGCGGTGGGCAAGGCCACATGGCTTGTAACTACCCAACCCGCTGTGCATAGGAGCAGCATACGGTTGAGGGGCCACCCAGGAAGAGGAAGAGGGTTGACCGTGGAGGTCCACCGAGAGCAGGAGGACGAGGCAGGGGAGATGGCTAAGCAGCAGGTGGTGGGAGATGCTTTGAGGCTTTACCACCACCACCACCAGGAGGTCCACCCCGACCAAAGGGATCTGGCGGGCAAAGACAGGCTCAGCTTCAGGCAGCAGAGTCCTACAACCACGGTGCACCATAGGTGATTCGAGGTACTATCTGTGTCTAATCCACACTTTCTGTAGTTCTGATAGACATAGGAGCGAGTCATTATTTTATTGTCGCTTCCCTTGTTCAGAGCTCAGAGATTCCGACAGAGCCGTTGGCTCGATCCTTACGGCTAGAGACTCCTACGGGAGCAAACTCAATGATTACGCACTGGTGCCGATTGTGTGAGCTTACTCTAGTAGGTGAGAGATTCTTCTGGGATCTTCTTGTAGCGGCATTGAGGCCTTATGACATCATCTTGGGCATGAATTGGTTATCTACAGTCCATTCTCAGATCGACTGTTTTAGGTGCAAGGTGCGGTGTGTACACACCAACGGGAGCAGGTTCACCTTCACCGATGAGAAGGGAGCCTTTGCAGCACAGGATGGACTCACGTAGAGTAGAGGACAGGCCATCACCCATCAGTTGGCTAGCCTCATCCTAGGAGCAGTTGACGTGAAGAGTCCTAGTTTTCCTGTAGTGGTGGATCAATATGCAGACGTTTTCCCTGACGAAATTCCAGGACTACCTCCTCGCGGAGAGGTAGACTTTTATATTGACCTATACCCCGGGATAGCCTCGATATCCACTCCAGCATATCGGATGGCCCCCGCTGAGCTTCGAGAGCTACGGGTACAGTTGGAGGACTTGTAGGGAAAGAGATTCATCCGACCCAGTGTTTCACCCTGGTCTTCCCTGATATTGTTCGCCAAGAAGGCGGACTGGAGCTTGCGACTTTGTGTCGAGTATCATCACCTGAACTAGGTGACTGTGAGGAGCAAGTATCTTCTACCGAGGATTGAAGACCTCTTTGATTAGCTCAAGGGAGCACAGTGGTTCTTGAAGATAGACCTCAGGTTAGGCTATCATCAGCTCAGAGTTCGAGACGAGGACGTGCATAAGACAGCCTTCAGATGTCGGTATGGCCACTATGAGTTCTTGGTTTTGCCTTTCGGCATAAGCAACGCTCCAGCAGTGTTCATGGGTCTCATGAATAGGATCTTTCATCCATACCTCAATCGATTTTTCGTGGTCTTCATCGATGACATTTTGATATACTCAACCACTAACGAGGAGCACGCCTACCACTTGCGGGTTGTACTAGACACAATACAAGAGCACCAGCTTTATGGGAAGCTCTCAAAGTGTCAGTTCTAGTTATGTGAGGTCCACTTCTTGGTACACGTCATCTATGAGGTGGGATTTGTGATGGATCCTTCAAAGATAGAGGTAGTGCTAGCTTGGGATCCACCCATGAGCATGACGGAGGTGCGGAGTTTCTTGGGTCTAGCTGGGTACTACTGGAGATTTGTGCAAGACTTTTCCAGAGTTGCGGCACCACTATCAGCTTTTACAAAGAAGGGGAAACCCTTCGTGTGGTCAGAAAGATGTTAGCAGAGCTTCCAGGAGCTGAGATAGAGATTGACCAGCACACCTATCTTGAGGCTACCAGAAGAGGGAGTGGGGTACACAGTCTACTGTGATGCATCAGGGACCGGGATCGGATGTGTCATGATGCAGGAGTGGGCCATGATCACCTATGGATCACACCATTTGAGGAAGAATGAGCAGAACAACGCTACCCATGACATGGAGTTAGCAGCAGTGGTCTTCGGTCTGAAGATGTGGCGACACTATCTGATGGGTGAGCGCTTTACAGTCTACTCTGACCACTAGAGTCTCAGGTGCGTATTCTCAAAGAAGGACCTGAGTCTGAGATAGCAGCGATGGCTCGAGTTCCTCTAGGACTATGACTTTGAGATAGTCTATACTCCTGGAAAGGAGAACGAAGTAGCCGATGCTCTCAGCAGGAGTACGGGCTTCCAGCTACTCGGGGAGGCGACAGAGCAGCTAGCCACTTTGCAGATATCCTTCGTGGATAGAGATGGTGCATCCTTTCTTCAATCAATCACAGTCACTCCTCTACTAATGAAGCGGGTCAGAGAGGCACAACGTGGGTACACTGACTGTGAGACGAGGCATGTGCAGATATCCTCAGGACAGGCACCTGATGGATTCTCTATAGGAGGAGAGCCCGATGTCCTTTTCAAAGGACGTACCATGGTACCAGTTGCTTTATAGGAGGAGGTGCTAAAAGAGTTTCACAGTTCCCCTTTAGCGGTACATCCAGGAGTGGCGAAGATGTACCAGGATCTCAGACGAAAGCACTGGTGGCCGGGTGTGAAGAAGGATGTGGAAGAGTTTGTTTCTCGAAGCCTCACCTGCCAGCAGTTGAAGGCAGAGCACCATGTACCAGTAGGCTTGGTAAAGCCCTTGGAGGTCCCAGAGTGGAATTGGGATGAGATATTTATGGATTTTGTGTCTAGACTTCCACGTACTTTCAGAGGTCACGACTCCATTTGGGTGATTGTCAACCAACTCACCAAGTCAGCTCGCTTCTTACCCATTAGAGAGTGGGGCTCACTAGAGAGCTTGGGACTTCTCTACGTTTAAGAGATTGTACGGCTTCATGGTGTGCCATCATCTATCGTCTCCGATCGAGATTCTTGCTTTACTTCCTGGATTTGGAAGGGGTTGCAGGAGGCATTCGGGACACAACTACATATGAGCACTGCCTTTCACCCTTAGATGGATGGTCAGACGGAGAAGACTATTCAGACTCTTGAGGACATGCTCCGTGCATGTTTCCTTGACTTTGGTCGCAGTTGGGAGGACCACCTACTCTTGGTGGAGTTCGCGTACAACAACAACTACCACTCCACCGTCAGGATGGCACCATACGAGGCATTGTACGGCCGACCTTGCAGATAACCTCTGTGCTGGACAGACCCTGGGGAGTCAGTACTTGTGGTACCAGAGATGGTCCAGGCCATGATAGAGAAGGTCCAGGTCATCCAGGAGCGGATGAGGACAACTAAGAGCCGATATAAGTCTTATGTTGACAGGAGGTGGAGACCACTGGAGTTCGAGGATGGTGACCACGTCTTCTTGCGGGTCTCACCTCGATGTGGATTACAGAGATTTGGCCGGGGCAACAAGTTATCTCTGCGCTTCATCGGACCATTCCAGGTTCTTAGCAGGATAGGCGAGGTGTCTTATCGCCTGGCTCTACCACCTCAGTTGCACCAGGTGCATGGCGTCTTCCATGTATCTCAGCTGAGGAGATACGTTCATGACCCGACGCATATCATCGACCATGGGGAGTTGGACATTGACGATGGGCCGACTTTTGCGGAGGTCCCGGTGGATATCAAGGATTGACAACAGCGGGTCCTATGTGGGTGGTCGATTCCTTTAGTTCGCATCAGATGGAAGCATGGGAACCTCCAGGAGAGCACTTGGGAGCGGGAGGCTCAGATGCATGATTAGTACCCTCATTTGTTCCCCTAGTCAAGATGTATCTTTACGGGGACGTAAAGCCCTGAGGTGGGTGTAATGTAAAGACCCGTAAATATTTCAAGGGAAATTTTTTTCTTAATTTTCTTTGGGATTTTACAAGAACGCAGTTTTTGACAGCACCTGATTCCGAGGCCCGGTGTGCCCGGAATCATTTTCCGAAGTTCATCTCAGGTACGTTCAGTGAACGAACGAGCGGGTTTTCCTAACTTTTGAACCGGTGCTTGAAATCAAAATATGAGGGCACCAACGAATCCGAAGCGTCGATAATTACTTAAGAACACCTTTTCCGTAGTTGCGTTTATCTCGGGTGAGGTTATTAATTAAATAGGTTAACTAAAGAATAAAATAAAATATTGTGCTACAATTGTTTTTATATTCTAGGTAGTTTAAACCTATGCTTGGTGGTTGGAGTGGGACCCACTAATATCTTAACACCACTAGGTAAGATATTATTGAGGTGGGGCCCACACGAGCCCCACCCCCTTTATTTCCTTTTTACCTCCCACGTGCATTTAATTTGGTAACTCACCCAAACCCCGTCTTAAATGACAAGTCAACTCTCACGTTTAATTAGATTATTAAACACCTCATTAATTGGTCAACACACGTTAATTAAATCGTGTTTTAATTTTGATTTTCAAATAAGGGATTCCATGAGTAATAAAATAAGGAAACGCCTTATTTTATGATGGTTGTTTCGTTGTGAAAGAAGGATTGGAGAGGAATTGATCAAGCCTTGGAATCCTCATCTTCCTCCTTGAAGAACATGACGAACACACTGTCACCGACGAAGAACGCCGACCTCCGATGAAGGACGATGATTAACGCTGATTCCCCGGAGATCGATGACGTGGCATCGTGTACCACGACGCTGATGATCCTCTTATCCGTGACACCGTGTACCGCGACGCTGATGATCCTATTCTCCACGACGCCGTTTACCGCGACGCCGACGATCCTCCTTCCGCGACGTCATCTTCCGCGACGTCCCATTCCCGCGACAAACCTCATTCGACGACTTCATCGAGGTAGGGGGTTTTGTTTAATTTAATTTATGTGGATTATATTCTCAACATATGATTAAATTGTTGAAAGTTGTTTGAACCGCTAACGCAGTGGGTGCGGACCAACGAACAAGTCTGAACCCACCGATTCTCTGTTCTTGATGCGCGGAACATTGGGCGATGATGAAATGGGACTGTTGAGTGATTGGAGGTCGTCACCATAATCTAAGGGTCCCGAGATGACCCCAGGCATAGACGGGAGAAAGAACGGACCACTGGAGCAGCTCCGGTGGCTCGCGGTTTTCACCGGCGGCTGGCACTGGCCGGCCGCCCGGAGGCGGCGGTGTTTCGGCGCGCCGCCAGGAGGGACCGCCGCGGCGGCAGGCGACCGGGAACCCGCAGCCACGCGGGACCCGGGGGAGACGCGGCGCCCAGTGCCACTTCCACTGGCAAAGTAGGGGCCCCCACGTGGGGGCCGCGGTTTCAATCAAGGGGGCAGCCGCATGCGGGCCGCGCCCGCGCCAGGCCAACCGACCACTCAGGTCGGACCGACCGAACTAGGCCGGGCCGTGCCGGCTGGGCCGGGCCACGCTGGTTGGGCCGGGCCATGACCTAATGGGACGGACCCAGACCCGGTTCGGGCCGACCCCGTAGGTCTCGGGCCGGGTCGGTCTGGGCCCAAAACCCCCTAAAACCGGACATGATCGTTCTTTTTCCCATATCTTGGGCTACAGACCTCCGATCAATGCACCGTCAGTTGAGTGGCGATCCTTGGAACGCAATGGTTGGTTCGGTATATTACACTCAATATTTAGAAGAACTTTGGGAATGACCGGGTTGGTTCGAACACGAAACCAACCGGGCCCTCGAAGCGGAAAAACTTATAACTTGAGCTCCTGACGTCTGATTGACGTGCCGTCGACTTTGTTGGATTCCTCTTAGTGATACAGACCATTTGCATTACTCCACTCAAGGTTTGGATGTCGTTGGAGTGCATTCGGGTTGGTTTTGAATTAAAAACCAACCGGTCCCATGGAATGAAAAAGCCAATAACTCTCAGACCGGGCGTCCGATTGACGTTCCGTATATCACGTTGAGTTCCTCTTGTCGAGACGGAACCTATGGATACATCAAATCCGGACTATGTGTCAGTTGATGTATCGACCCCCCTTGGATCGTGGAGCCGACCCTCCCGAAATCGAGCATGCTGTGTGCGGGAACCCTAGAGCTGGCTGCGACTGCGATGAAGACTGCACTGAAATCCTACGTGGGTTTGGCAGCGATGAAGACCGTACTGAAATCCTCTGTGGGTTCGACGACGATGAAGACTGCACTGAAATCCTACGTGGGTTCGACAGCGATGAAGACCCTACTGAAATCCTCTGTGGGTTCGACGACTATAAAGACTGCACTGAAATCCAATGTGGGTTCGGCAGCGATGAAGACCGTACTGAAATCCAATGTGGGTTCGACGGCGATGAAGACTGCACTGAAATCCTACGGGGGTTCGGCAGTGATGAATACCGTACTAAAATCCTCCATGGGTTCGATGGCGAGGACTACTGTTCTTGTATCCTACGTGGGTTTGGCAGTGTTTGAATCTGTTCTTCTATCCTATGTGGGTCTGGCAGAGTAGCTGGTCTATATCCTATGTGGGTCCGACAGCTTAGCTGGTTTAGTATCCTACGTGGGTCCCAGCATAGATGAATCAGTGGCTATATCTGATCATCTCTATCACCTTACGAAGAAGTATACCTGTGTGATTTGAGTCTTGAAATTCAATCAATATCTTCAATATGATTGACTTGCTTTCCTGTGTGGATTGGTTTGTGTTATCCTGTGTGGTTTGGGTTGTACTATCCTGTGTGAACGTGATCGAACATGGGCTCGGGTGTTGGAGCCGAACTAGAATTGATGACTTAGGTATATGTATGGGCATATACCTAAGTAGTGTTGTATGTTACTTCGTGATTGTATCTTTCCTTTTTGAATTATCCTTTGTGGATTTTGGGATACCTTCAAGGGTCTTGGTGTCCCTACTGAGTAGTGTATACTCACCCCTGCACGGGCTATGCCCGCACTACATTGTGTTAGATGCAGACGACGGACATCGCTGATCGTGGTTGAGGCTTATGAAGTAAGTCAGTACCTGGAGGTGGACTACTGGGCGGGATGTACACGGAGCGGACGGCTGGACCCGAGGAGCCGAGGAGGCTATCTGTACCCACCCTTCAGGTGGGACTTCTAGTGGACGGCTCGACTTTGCTGCTTTACTTTCAGTTGTTGTACTTCTTTCCAGTTGTACCTTACTTTCAGTTTGGGTTTGTATTCTGGCCCACTTACTTTTCCGCACTACTTTTGTATCAAGTTTTACTTAGTGTTTACTTCCGCTTGCTTACTCTATGGTGTTTGTTTACTTTATAAAAGCAATTCCTTCCCCTTTTGTTTGTATTTACGCCTTGGTGCTAGTCTCCAGCCCTTGGCCAATGGTAGGAGGGCTTGGGGTCGTCGCGGCACGGGTCCTGAGGACGTGTCATGACATTTGTGCCTTTAAATAAGCTGTGTAGGGTATATTGAAAAGAATATATACTCGTGAGAGAATCTATGGATATTGCTTACTGATATATGATTGTTTACTTTATTTTTTTTCATTTTAGTTTTCTTTTCCTATATAACACATTCATATATTTGTTAAAGTGATTATGTTGTCTTCTTCCATCTCTTTTTATCAATCAATATTAATCTTAATTTTTCTATTGTACATATTCTACCATGATATATTTTCACTTTTCAATGGAAAATTAATAACCTGAGGCTTGACCCTGGGGGAGGTTTCACAATGTTATTTGTCTTATGCTTCAATTAAACATGTTTTTATTCTATTCATGGGGGAAGTGAGATTATAGAATGTGTGTGGCAGTTGTCCACCATAGAATTATTTACCATTCTATTTACTTTATTTTATTAGTTATTTTTTCCTCCTTTCTCTCTGAAAGCCCCATCATATGGTGGTTTTGGGGTTTCTTTAAGAGATGAAATGACATATGGTAGAGTCGAGTCTTTTAGGAATTTCATTCTCAGTTACGGTGTTGTCTTATTTGACTATTAGAGGTAGTGTTGCTTAGTGTTTTGAAGTAATGGAAAATCATATACTCATTAAATCACATAAAATTAATTCATTAATGAGGATTAACCAAATGAATTATCAAATTGAATTTAAAAAACAAATAAATAATGTATGGATCCGTTTTACCAAACCCTAGACCAATAATTTTCTTTTTAATCTATATTTCGATTTAATCTACAATTAGATTTAAATATTTAATTTAATTATTTTAATTTCATTATTTACCTAGTCCAAAAAACCATTTTTTTATAAATAATAAAAAACAAAAACAGATATATTAAGTGAATTAAAAATTTGTGATTGTAATAACTACGACGCTCATCAAGTGAGACAACCTTGGCCAACCTCTATGCTATATGAAGAATATACATTTTCTTTTTATATTCTATAAGATAGGTGTACATAAAAAATACCTTTAAAATAATCTTTATCAATATAGAGGTTCTATATTCACCAAAATAATACTTCAAGAAGGCTTATGGTGTAATCCAAATAGATTATCAAAGGAAGAGATATGTGCTCTTTCCAAGATTTTTCAAGTTGATTTCTTCTTAAACATCCTCCAAATCTTCAATAACAAAATAATTAGAATTGAATAAATTTATTAAATATATTTATATGTTTTTATGTTAATGGAATATCTATTTTCGTCACATTTTTATCCTATTGATAATGAAAACGTGACCTGTGTGTATGTAGAAACCACTATATCCACGTAGTAATGTAATTTTTTTTCATTAATTCCTAAAATTGACAGTTTCATAGATTTAAATAATGAATATATACATATATATGATATTTATAACATAATTATTATTATAAAAATATAATATAAAATCTACATTATTTCCCTTTCAACTATTAGAAAATGATATTTTTGCTCTTGTGTAAGTGTGGACTACAACCACAATGAGATGATGTGAACGTTTTTTATTTCTTATTTACATTGATGATTACAAGGATATATTTAATAAATTTATATGATATTTATGACATAAAAATGATTCTATAAAGAATAATTATTATCTAATTTTATTCTATTCCAACCATTATAATAATTAAATCGTCATCACGCATATGTGCAGAAAACCACCTCTTTGAATGATGTATTTTTTATACCTATTAACACCATCCATGGATGGTTCTAAACTTGTAAAAAATAATATTTAGTAAAATATAATAAATAATTATTTTAATTAACCATTTAATAATACTTTTAATCAAAGTCAAAATACCAATTTAATATTGAATGAATTGAATAAAAAACCATTAGTAGTTAATATAAGTAACAAATAACCACTAAATAGATGTAAAATAACCATAACATGACAATACAAATTTGGAATATTGATAAAAGGGGTTCTTAAAAAAAATTGATTAAATTTTAATTTATTATTCAGGGTGATATGATGTGTCAAAACATGCATGAATCCATGAAAACAATTTCCATTCAAAATTACACTTTATTGAGACATTTTATATTATGAACCTAATTTAATTTATATGCCGAAAATTCTACCAATTTGATATATTAATTTGGAATACATATTTATTCATATTATTTAGTTTTTTAATTCATTTTTTCTTTTAAATTATTTTCATTCAATGTTATTAACGTCAAAAATGATTATTTTATAATCTCACTCTTGTTCGGGATTGTTCATGTTTAAATTTACATAGGAAGATATATATAATATTTCACTTATTAGAACATATCTATTTTATTTTAATATGTTTATTTATGAGGTTTCCTTGTTTTTTTCCCATCATTTTCTCTCTTTGGAACTCAAATACTAAAAGAACATTTTTAAAAAAGACTAGACACATTTCTTCTTTTTATTCATGAATACGTTTTCTTCATGTACAAAATCTTAAAAAAATATGAAGTTATTACAAATTATTTAATATAAAAACATTTTATTTTCCACAACATTTGATTTATTGACTTATTTTTCAATATAATCCTTTCTCTAATTTTTGATTAAGACTTTTTTTGAATTTTTACAAAAGTTTTAATGGAATTTTCTTTTAAATATATACAATATGAATGGATTTTATTACCTCCAAGAATATTATCCACTATTTATATTCCTCTTATATTTTCCCTTGGTTTTTAAAGAAAATCATTTTTCTATTATTCTATGAATTATTATCTTTTATATTAAATTAAATTTTATTATTTTTTTAAAGCATGAAAATAAGTTTGGAAATTATTTCTGTCTTCATCATTACAAAAGAATTAAGAAAAGTTATTTTTAAATTTTCACATCCATTTTACAATATAATTTAAAAAATTATTTCCTTTACTTCAAAAACATGATTTATAATAAATTTGGGGCACCCTATTACCCTTTTATAATTTATGGATCATATATTATTTTCATATCATTCACATAATTGTGATCATGTTCTCTACCACTCTCAATTATTTTTCTCCTTCATATCTATATTATTTTATATCATAGATATATTTATCATTTCAATATTGTATTAACCATATACCATTAGTACATAAAAAGTTATTTAAATGAATATTATTAATATATTAGTTTCATTTATTGGGATAAAATATTATTGTAAAATATTCTTGATTAAATATGGATATTTATTAATGGATACAGAATATTGATTATGTATTATATTATTGATACAATATATGAGTAGGTAATTGTACAAATTTAACTGAAAGGTGTGAACTAGTTATAGACATACCCTTGATGCTTCAATACATCTCATGAGATAAAAATTCAGAAAAATAATTGGGTATTTAGTGTATACCTTCCCCTTCAGTGTAATGTCTTGGAATAAGACCTTGATGGTAATGGTTGTGATATATTGGAATAAACCTTCACTATATGATCATAATGTGTACTTTTATGAATTTCCTTCATTAAGAATTTAGTTATTATAATCCATATAATTTCTTTGCTGATATTTAACATCGATATAATTTGAAACACTAGTTATTAATTAAAGGGAATATGTATTGATTATCCACTCTTCTATATTGTTTATTTCATATCTACTCATAATAGATTTGATATATGTTTTCAATTATTGAGAATCAAATCACTCCCTTTTTTCCTTAAGATATGAATAAGAAATCTTTGAATTATTTTTGAGGATTCAAGAAATTTATTCATGATATATTTTATTTTTCCAATGTAATATGTAAATCGCATTTGTATATTGTTTTTCAAGACTAGATAAAAAATCTATAATTGGTGTTGCAATCCTTAGTTTCTTATACCATTGTAATAATGTTTTCACAAGATCATGGTTACTAGAGTTAATTTTTTTACACTCGGTGTATCCACAATTATGATTCTAGAGTACTATTCTCGAGTTGAACGATATAAATAGATGGAGTTGCTACACATTTTGAGTAGTAAAACATGTACTTTTTGGTGTTATTTTTTTTATTTCATCGATGCATTATAGTATAACTATGGGATTGTTCACTATACAAATTCATGGTGGTTTTTTCTGAAAATATTGTAAAAGGGATTTTTTTTATTCACCAATTCTATGTGAACCAACAGCTTTCTCTATAAATGAAACAAGTGTTTGAATTGAAAGTAATGGTGACTAGTGGGACAGTAACAAAGGCTTATCTACGATTTGGTGGTATTTATAATAGTATTTATAGAATATATATTAAATAACTCTTATAAAATAAAAAATAGAGGTCATTAGAATAATATTTATGAATGAGTAGTTATCTAACTTGGTTTCATGAAATATTCCATCAATGAACCGGGATCCAAGAATTTTTATTTTCCTTTTTTCTATTATTAAAACACTTATTTTTTATTTTTTTTACATAAAATATTTTATTTACCTCATTCCTCCATGTTTATTCAAAAGGATGGCGATAGATGATCCTAAGACCATAAAAATTACACTCTAATTTATGGAAAATCAATGATTTATACATGTAATATTCAAGAGTACATTATTATAAGGTTATAAAAATTCAAAATTCTGATTATTTTTTTCATAATAGATATGGTTGATGGTGGTGATTTTTTAGTCTTATTTATAACACCCTTTGTCACTACCGGTAAAAGTTTAATCAATGTTTAAAAGGAATACTTATATTCTGAGTAGGTTGTAAAAATTTTATGTCATTTAGTAGAATCAGATAGCTAGAATGATATATTTATCTTTAAAGACTACATGGAATTCATGAGTTTGAAGGTGCAAAGAGAGTAAAATATGAGGGAGCTCAAAGATACCATGTTTTAATGAAAAAATATCAAAATAGGTTAGAATACGTGGGGGTAAATATAAAATGGATTGACTAATAATCAAAGGAATTCAACTAGAATTTGATATTATTTCATCAGTATACAAAATGATGATGTAAAGAAGCACCTAAATATATTAAGGTTCTAGTTTTTTTTGGAAAATGAGTCACTAATGGTTATAATGAATATAGATTTTTTAAAAGTGAAATCAAAATAACTCCTTGATTTTTTTTGCGACAAATGAAGAAGGTGAAAACATATGAGATAGTTAAAATCAAAAGCCTCAATTACTTCATATTTACATATAAATTGTTGATAAATATAGATATAAGGTATATCTAACAAATCTACAGGTGACAAAAAACCTCTTATGAATGTAAAAGTTTTCAAATAGGCAATAAATAAACCTTCTGTTGTAATATTTTACTACATATTGATCAATGTACGGATAATAAAACTGTAAATTCTTCATAATAATAAACTAATGACTGTGATCAATAAAAGAGACCAAAAATTTATTTTGAAAAAAAAAATTACCTGATAGAAAGTAAGGTTATACTATAGAGAGTTGAAGGTAACCAAAAGGATTACTTCACAATCTATTTCATGGATAATATTCTCTAGAGTTTATTTAGACATGAATATTATTTCTATATTGATGGATATGATAACAAAAAAATCAAATAAATTTGGAAGACCAATTTAAAATGATGTTTTACATATGTATAAGATAGCTGAAAATCATCTCTTTTCACTTAGAATATTAAATACATTTACATCATTTCATTGATATGTGATAAATATTTTCCCTTAAATGGAAATAGTTTATTGAAATATTAGTTTATTATTTTTTAATTATTTGAAAAATTGTTTTATGTTTTCATGACTTTCATTAAGAATGTGGTGAACTGATATGAGGAAAATTTATTAAAGATTAATTTGTAAAGGAAACATTTATTGGTCAATGAAGGTATCTTAAATGGAACTAAATATCCAAGGAGGGAAATTTGTTTTTGATAAGGTAATAGTTTTTTATGATATATCCAAATTCATAACAGTCAAATTCATAAGAGTAGTTCTTCGATATTTTTATTTTTATAATATTTTGGTGAATTACATTTACTAGATATCTCAATTACAAAGTCATATATTATTAAATGGTGACTTATCCTTTTTTGATGACTCAATATAAGATCCATTTAAATCCCTAAGAAGGAATTCATTAGTTGCACCAATGGTTTCATATATTGGTATTTTAAATAAAACGGATATTAGTTATTATTTAGAAAAATATAATATATTTTATATGTAAATATGGTTAATTATTTATTTTAAAAAAAATTAATTTTTAGGTGTGAATATATAAAAAATATGTACATATAGTTATATATTTTCTTATAAATAGTAGTGCATTATAAAAAATTATAACATTTCAAAGCAATAATATCAATATGAATGTAATACCTTTGAATAAATTCTATCCCCCAAAAAAAGTCAATAATACCCCCTTAAACGAGACTGAAAATCCACTAAATGTTAAACAATCTGGGTACCCCAACTAAAAAAGTAGTTTTGGAGGCCTTCTGGGCCTCTTTGGCCTCGAAAAAACCCTTCTACGGGGTTCCCCTGATCATAGCGACATATAGCTCAGCGCATGCTTCGATTTGATATGTGGTAGAGCTCAAACTGACACACGGATCAAAATTTATGACCGTTTGAAGTTTGAGTTGCGTTTTCAACATATTTTGGATTTTTTTTAATTTTTTTAATTTTTCAATTTTTCAATTTTTTATTAAATTGCTATTACTACATAATAATTAGCAAATTATTAATTAAAAAAATTTTATTAATTTTTTTATAAGCCATTTTCACTAAATATCTTATATATTATGTATAATAAGTGTAAAAGTATATTTATACTTATCTAAAATATATTTAAAAATTATATATTATATTTATATCAATATAACTATATCGATATATTTATATATTATAAATTAATTTTTTTTCAAGTCGAACCCTTTATCAGCGCTTAAAAAAAAGCACTGATAAAGCCCCCCCTTTATCAGCGCTACTAAAAAAATCGCTGATAAAGGCATACGTGTATCAGCTCTTTTTTTAGCGCTGATAAAGGGACCCCCTTTATCAGCAGTTTTTCGTTAGAGCTGATGAAGGGGTCGCGATGGCCTTGCCCAGTTTTGTGGTAATACATATTTCCTAACCAACGTATTATAAAATCCATAAATAAAAAACACATAAATTAACTAGACCACTACGGAGAAACAATTACTAGAATTTCTCTTGCATTTAAATTGGTTTATACCACATCTTGCTCCCTCCAAAGTGGTTTTATATATAGATCATACACCCTATGGTACCAACTGAGTAAGATATTGGTTGAACCATTGTTAATACAATGTATACGATGGTTTCAGGAGTTTGGTATTAAAAAAACACAAAAGTATCATTGAATTTGGTTCAATATATCCTATAAATATTTTTTTAAAAATATGGGATTAGTGGATGGGATAAATATTCATGATGAGTTTAGGGATGAGAAAGTAATTCAAGATGAAATATAGGCTCATCAAATGTTTTATTATTAATGAATTATTTTAAAAAATGGTTAATTTATTCATATTTCACATATCAATAAATAAAAATATTATTAAAAAATTATTCCTAATTAAATTAGAATAATATATTTTTCATCTAATGATGAGGAAATAAAATAAATTTATGTTTTGTTTCGGGATCCTTGTGTATTTTTACTTGATTATTTCATTTATCAAATTGTAAAGGATACATAAAAGATTTAAATTACTTAGTGATATATTCCTTCCAAGTTAAATACTTGTAAACACCTCAATTATTTAATTATGGTCATGCTAACCAATAGGTTCTAATGAATTATCTTGTGTATAGAAAGAGGGTTATACGTGACCCTTACAGAAATGTTTCTATATATGATCTGATATTTGGATTACATTATTTTCAGTGAACCTAAATTGTAGGCTCCTAGAGGAATGGATTTAGTATAATTCATATAATTAATTAGATATGGATATTTCCACCGAACTATCCAAGAGTCATATATGATATGACTGACACAATTTTATACTTGATATAGTTGTTGAATATTTTATAAACTTTTTTGGGTTATTTCATTATAGAACGTACATATTTATACTTTAACTTATATAATTTTTTGGTCCATCATTTTAGTTGATGTGAATTAAAAGATATTCACATTGAAATGATGTAAAATATAATACAAACTTTAGAAAATTTCAAATTTTAGTTAATTAAATGAATCATTAATATCATTTTAATATTTCTTATGGGTTGTATCTATATTTTAATATATTGTAATCCAATTTGAATAAGTATTAAAATAGATAACTATATTTCACATAATGTTGTGAATATCATAGAAATAAAATTTTCTAATTCTTTCTCATGGTTGTTAGATAATCAGTGAGAAACACATTCATGTTGGTGTGCATAGATTCTACAATAAGTGATAATTGATAAAATGAGAACTGTATATATGTGGTATAAATTTAATAAAGGTTTTACATTTAAGGTAAGAATATGTTATCCATATCTTCCCAATGGATTAATTCTAGATTTAGAAAAATAATACTATTTTATAGCCAAAAATAAAATTTTTATATTTATATTTTGTTTGGAGAACAATGATTTTTATTCATAATTAAGGAAAATGGTTCTTTTATATAAATTTATTGAATATTTATTGGTGTTAGGGATATAGTGAACTATTTAAAAATTTTAAATATGGATAATTTGGTCAATAAAATTAAATATAAGAAGGTTAATGTAGTTGATTCAAACACATAATTTCTAAATTATTTTCACCTGGGGAATATAAATAAGAATCAAATTGGATAACTCTATAAAAAAGGATTATTAGAATCATTATATTAGAAGAAAAATTATTAATTTAAATATTTTTTATTTGAAAAAATGATAAATTATCCTTTTTTGCAATGCAAGATACCCTAAGAGGGAAGGGATGAATCAGAGTATTCCAATTTTCTTTTAAATTAATTGAATATTTTTCACACATTAGTAGAAATTAGTAACATATATTTACTTATTCAAATTGTATCATAAAATGATATAAAGGATGCAAAAAAATTGGAAGAAAATATTTATTTGATTCATCACAGAGTTCTAATCCTATGGGGATGAATTGATGATGTATTGTTCATACCAAAATCCATTATTCTTCAATAGATTTGGTGGATTAAAACGATTGGGTCAATATTTATCCATTCTAGGAATACTTATTTAGTAAAAAATTTATGTATAGTACATTTTCTCATTCAGATCACTTTTGTTGAATTCCCTTTAGGAGCCTCTCTAGATGAACACATATTCTCTTTAATGACTTGATTAATGTTTCCTTATATTCAAGAAATTTTGATTTTATTTGCCTCATGATATCCAAAATTTGATTCTATAATATACTATATAGTATCAAAAATAACAACCTATGTTTTTCATGTAAAAAACAAGTCCTAATCTCCCTGATTCAAAGTAACCACATGAAACACTATTCTTCGAATACTAACCTTACTGACCAAATACTTCATTTATCAGACCACTGGACTATCTTTATTGACAACATGCTTTATAGTTTACCCCATGTTTGTGAATATCCTTTACAGTAACAAATTTTAGATCAAGATTTATAAAACACTCCTCATTAACTACCTTTAAGTATTGTGAATTGTGAACCACATTCCATTGAAACTCTCTACAGACTAAATTTTAGAACCATACTGCACATATTCACTACATGAATCGTATATCACAGATGATTATTTCCTTAAAAAATATTTTAACAAATGTCAAGGTATTATTTAACTTCTTATTTGTTTATAATTAGTGGATTAGTGTGGTATTTATAGTTCTAGTTCTCTGTAAGACTATCTATCCTATGGAATAAATATTCATCCCATTGAAAACTACCCTTTTATACTCCCTTTATAGAATGACCCCCATGATCCTCCATAAATAACCATCATTCATGGACCTCCCAGATAAACCATATACTTCATTAATAGTTGGAAAAGATTATATTTTACATGATAATGAACTCACTATACTTACCATGTATTACCTTACTAGTTAGCATACTACCACAATATCAACAAAACCCCATACTCACCTCATGGTCATGATGGGAAAACCATGAACTTATTAATATTGTCACATACTCAGTACATGAACCACCTTCTTTTTCCTATACATCTCTATTAACCTTCTCAAAATAATTCTATATCCAAGACCAAAAAATTGGAAGACAGTAGAAAACAACTCAATTGAACACAGTTTTATAAATCCTCCCTCAAGATTCCATTTTCTATCAACCATCATCTTATATCTCTAAACTCCTTTCATTAGACTGGAAATGGGTTGTAAATAAAAAAATATCAACACAGTACTCCATCCTAGAAAACATTGGATCCAAAATTATCCTCATTAGGGTTTATTGACAACAAAAAGAGAAATAAAATGGTGCACAACCAACAAAAAATGATAGAATAACACATCGATCACCTAAGTCTATATGAGAAAATTACAGTGTAGAAAATTATAATTTAAAAAAATATCCCATTCCTTATATCATATTTCACTCCAAAACTCCTTATATATTTAGAGAAATAAGTCTCCCTTAAAGAGAGATTCTCAGCAGTGACTACACTTGATGGGAAAACAATATACACCACCTCCTTGACACACCACCATTGAATTTTACATGATTGCCTCGCCATTTTAAAATAAAACCAAATATATAGGTTATTATGATATACTTTCTAAATAACACAACCCATTGATTTTATTTCCATTTAATCCTGAAACACTTCACAAAATATTTGAAATAGTTATATTCATCAGGAGGGTTTTACTTTAAAACCTACTCAAGCTAAGGGAGGTGGTTGATCATTATTGTTTAACCAATGCTTCTCAAATATTCGAGTGGATAAGATCTTAGTCATAATTTCTTCCACTTACAAATTTGTTCAAAAATAATTTAATTATTTTAGTACATATTCTATAATTTCATTAACAAGTAGATACCATATCTAAATAATTTGAGTACAAGTGTGATGAATATGATTATTTTTTAGTTCAATCACAATCTTGTTCTCACAGTAGATCTATATATGCGACTCCACACCTTTAATAGTATCTTATAATTATTTTATCTTCCACAGAAGTTGATTATTTTCCATGTCCATTGTTATATATTCATCTTCTTCCATGTTATTGATGTTCTTTATTATTTCTTTCTCAACCATGCAACAAAATTAATAATAATAAAAAATACACCACCATTTGTGGATTTACAGTACACCAAAAAAGTACCACCATCCACTTAAGAAAATACATCTAAATATTTATATTTTTCTACATTAAAGATAAATAAATTTTTTATAATAAATTAGAATTTCCCCATGATTCATTTAGTTACTCTGAGATGCTATTCTTTTGGGTTACTCTGGAAGAAAGATTCCAATAATATTCAAAATATAATATTTGGTCATGTTGTCAAAAATTATAAAAATATTTTTATTATACTCATATATTAGTTAGGACCCATAGATGTTCCATCCTCGTACTTTCCAATCTTGGTGCCGACCACAATCAGTGCTGAAATTGGTTTGGAATTGTGCATATTTAATGTTTTCAGTAGCTATCTCATATACTTAGTGTGTGAGAAAATATTATATCCCGTCCTTTGAACCACTTAAAACCAAATAAATTTTTTGTTTGAACCTATCATATACATTTCAAACTCTAAGATCATTATATTGAAACATTCTCCCAGAAATTTGTTTTCTTATACAATATATGATATTCTATATGTATAAAAGATCCATGCATTTTTCTTATTTTGATGTTTTAACATATATATTATGGTTTTTAGCCAACCTTTTAAATTCCATAATGTTATGTATAAATAAATATGGTCAAACCATGATTGTGGTTCATGTTTTATAACATAAGAGGGTTCTTTAATTTACAAACTTTCATTTAATTTCCTCCATTCAAGAAACACATTAGTTATTTTGTATAAATATCCTATTAAAGCACACCATTCAAGAATATTTTCATAATATATATTTTATAAGTCATGAACCCCCTTATAATAGACATTTATAAGAATATCGTACTCTAATAATGTCATTACATAAGTAAAAATGATTCTTCATCATCAATAAAATTAATCTATACAAAGCCTTGACAAACTATGTTAGCCTTATATATCTTCTGGTTCCCAGTCTCATCGAATATATACATGAAGATCCACTTAATTCAGTTCAAATTATGATGATTGAGCTTCTTTACTAGCTCCCTAGTTTTTTTTCAATTTTATTTAATTATTCATCAATGTCAGTAATATATGATTCATCATTTACTTCCTCTTCAAATGATTTTTTCACCACCATAGATACCAGAGCACCATGTTCAACATTCCTCGTCAATTATAACAATGTTGGTGATGCTCTATATCCAATGATATAGGATGGATCAATTTTTACTCTTCTATTAATCACTTAAGGTGTGGGAGGAATTTCTTTATGAATAGTCTCATCTTCAAATTTTCTCTCAAAGTCGTCATCATTTCTATTACATTAGAGAATATTATTATTTTAAGTGATTTCATTTTCTTCTTCTTTTTATTCAAACAGATAATTAACAATTGGGTTTTTATAATTACTCAAATATTTATAAATAATGTCATTGATAGTATTTACCTCTATAATGTAATCCATACACTTGTTGAATCATTTATAGACCTTACCCTTTTTTGGGTATCCTAAAAACACACCTTCATTTGTAGAATCACTGACTTTCCCTGAACATGAATGTTCAATATTTATTTTCTAGAAGCCACTTTAAGGAAAAGAGTTAACCACATACAACACACAAAAATCCAAAGTTACAAAAAGATTAAAAGAAATTTGAAATTCAGAATCCAACCCCAAACCCGAGGAGGCCTCGATTTAAGAGTCACCTCACCAATTGAAGTCACATTGCTGCCGTCCACCATCATCACCAAGGTAATCCACCATTGTCGTCATAATTGAAATTGATGGTCTACCAGAGCCAATGATCGGAGGTGGAAACAACCAGAAATTAACCAAGAGAGAACATCACCACAAACATAATGAAAAAATGCAGACAGAAACAACAAACCTTCACCGAAAAAATGGCTCCGAAGAAGAAACAACAATAATTTACTTGTTTTGAATGAATAAGCATATTATAAAGACCTATAAATGTTTCAATAAGGGATTCCTTCAATAAAAAATTTCATATGGTGTAATCTATTTCATAATGCTTATAACTACTTTTTTTATAACACACTGAAACTAGTACAATATCCTTCATGCAATTTTTTAAGACACACTCATCGTTAGAATTATTTTTATCATATTTATCACCAATATATTTTTTCATTAAACAAAGATATTTTGTTATGTATTTCATATCAATGATATCTCATACTTAATTACTTGGTTTTAATGTTAATTGTGAAACACAATGGGCATGTACATCATTTTATTTTTCGATTTCAATATCTTGATGGTGTAGACTGTTTCATTCTCCACACTTAGGATGAACATCTTCATATAGTCCAACACATATCTCTTTTTCTACCTAAAAATAAGGTTCAATTTAATATAAAAGGGTGTGATATCATAACAAAATATAAAAACTAATTAATGATAGTGTGGGGGATGAATGGTAAGGTATCTCTTGTAGAAAAAAAATGAAAACACGTGTCTTATAAAAGTTGAAGAGGGGAAACATATGACATTAGAGGACATGTAACATTAATTAATATATAATGGAGAAATTGTCAAATATAATGGATGTTGTGGGTTTTCCAAATCTAAAATTTTATAATTAATTGATTTTTATTCCTATTTGTGTGGAAATATTTCCTTAAATCCTTATTGACAAAATAAGAATGTTCAATCCAATATCACCAACCATGAGCATACTTATTTATATGTTCCAATGAATATTTCAGGCTTCAATGGGGAATGATATTTAATTTTTTGTTGATCATTAAAATTTAATAGATTCTCTTATGTTCATGTAGAGAAAGAAATATGTGATGAACTATATGAAGAGGTAAATGCAAAGAGTGTAAAATTAAATCATCCACACCATCAAGATAATGAGATCTGAATATAGAATGGAGTACATGTCCATTGAGTATTAAAGTTAACTAGAATATCATAGAATTAAATATTAGGTATCAACAGTATGAACTCTACCCAAAATAGTGTTGTTGAATGAATAGATTAATATGTGGTAAATATGAAAACACAATTCTTATTGAGATTGTTGTATCTCAAAATTACTAGAAATATTTTTTAAAAGTTTTAGTTTGTACTAAAAACAAGTTAATTTTAAGCCTTAGAGACGAGAGTACACCATATGAAATGAGTCATTGATGGAATCCATAATGGAAGTATTTTTCGAGTTTTCATAATTAAAAATTTCATAAAAAATTAAGAAAATTAGGGAAAGATTAACGATGGTAAATAAGAAGTTCTATTTTAAGTATACTCAAAAAATGGTAAGATCTATAAATTCTTTTTCAAGAGGATAGATTAAATTACAGAGAGAAATGACGTCAAATTCATTACTTATTTCTATATTTTTATAACCTTTATAGTTATTTTAGAAATATTGAACGTCTCTATCATCTTTTTTTCAATTCCATGAAATACATTGTTTAGTGGAGGTATAAAATAATTTACCCACTTTCTTAAAAAAAATTGGCAATGAAATATATTCATCATCATCTCCTTCTAAAAAATATAATTTTTTCTATAATTGGATCGAGCTAGGTTTCCATGTATTCACCTACCATTAGTTTTCTAGCCCATGTTTTCCACTTATTATTTATCTATAATCAATTGATTTATAACCAAAATTATATCAATGAAAATAATATCCCTAGAAATAAATTTTTCTCAACTATAATATATATGTTCTCATTAATTTTTGTTTTATTCTCAGTTCATCTATATTAAGAGAGATCCTTGCCTCTCTATTGTAGGATATTGTTTGGACAAGAAATCTATAGAATTCACATTTCATAATAGGAAATCATTTCTCCCTTTCATTCCACTACATGTCCCTAGACATCATATATAGTTTAAGATTTGTATTTTTCTTTTACGGTTGAATATAATATATGGAATTATGTTTTTATATGTTTAAAGTTATCTTTTATATTCAATTATTCTCTCATTATTGATTCTATAATCAATCGCATTTTTCACCACATTGTTCTGATCATTTATTTTTATTTCTTTAAATGTACTACAATAACATCCAATTCCACTTTTAACCTTGAATATAGATCTTCATTCACTCAATATTTATTCAATACCTTTAATACCACGATTTAACCATTCAATAAATTATCTATCTAGAACCTTCTAAAATACAAAATCTTATTTGAGTCCCTAAATTTCTTATATAATTCATATTTGTTTCTTATGGAAATAAACTTTTATTTGAGGGATTACACCATATTCATTATCTTATTTATACAATCATTAAAATCATGGATCACCTTTTTATTTTCCAAAATCATTATCCTGATATTCACAACTTCTTTAGAATTAATTTGACTAGACAACAAAATATCATACTCATCTAATAGTTTTCAATGTATTCTTTGAGTTAATCTACATATTTTGAGGATTCATATATTGGTATATTAGTATCATTATTTTATCCCTTTATATATCAGTCTTTTCAAGATCACCTTTAGGTTCCACAATGAGAACTACCCCTCCTTTATGTTTTTCATCATTCTAAAATCTAGGTTCATTAATTTTAATTATAGCATTTATTATGTCTATTTTATATGATTTAATCTATATCACCATTCATTTTATATAATATTTACCATTTCCCCTTATTTTATTACCAATATCATCCTTTGAAACTTCATTCTCGATGAGTTTTGCAGATTTAAGTCCCCTTTAAGAGGGATCCACTATCATGGATTTTTTAGGTTTTTATTTATCTCTATCATTAACATATTTCCCTAGACATCTTGTATTAATGTTCCCAATTATGGCACATAATAAATAGGGAAAATTCTATTTCCTTTAAATCAACCCTTTACACTATGGATTCATCATCTACATTCTCTTTTATATAATTGGTTTTTGAAAATGCTTTTTTTACATAATGTTGAAATACATCTCTTTACTTGTGTGATGTGATGTCCATTATGAATTTTCTTTAATTCAGTAGGCCCTATGACTACTTATCCAATTATCAACTGATATTTTGGCCAAATCTATTTCTTCAAGAGCTGAATCTTTTGAATTTTAATGAGATGGAAATTAAAGAAACCCATGCTCAACATCTCATAAATAATACATTAATCTCACAATTTAAATAATTGTTCTCATAAACTTCCATGAAAATGAAGGAACTAAATGTTTATTATGATAGATAATATCTACACCAAAATATTAATCCATAACCACATCTCCATAGTCAAACTCCAGTGAAGTCTATTTTAGACATTCCAAATGTTTTACCTATCTTCATAACCAGGGGAATGGAAAAGATAAGAAAGCGGTGAGCTCAAATGATGATTAAGCTAAATCATATCCACCTGTCATTATGGGTTAGATGAAAATTGTATGAGTAAAAATTTTAAGTGGTATATTTATTATTAAAAAGAAAATTGAATAATAATAGTTGACCAAAATTCATGTTAGAATGGCATGTAATCACAGATGAACAAACATATTCAATGGAAAAGTATACAGAATCCTGAGAAATTTAACATTATTCAAAGAACACAATTTTAGGCACAAAAGTATGACAAAAGAGTATGAAATTAAAATAATAATATAAACCACAGGTTATCTCTACCCACCAATACATTCATCACATAGAAGGATTTGGATAACTACATGTGTACCTCTATGGATTTAGGATTATACTCATGTGTACCCTTAGGCTTAGGATAAAACCTCTTGCATACCACATTTCCTAAGAAAAAATCCTTTTGTGTACCCTTTTACATTGGAAAATCCTCTTATGTGCCCTTTGTCTTGGGATAAATCTTCGCATGTACCCTTAGGATTGGGATAAATCATCTCATGTACCCTTTTTATATCAAGAAAAATATACACAAACTAATAAATTTTTTGGGATATAAAGGGACCCACCCATTACCATCCATAAATATAAGATCCACTTAAAATAAAATAATTCATTTTATAAAATACCCATTATAATAAAATAATATTTCCAAATTGTATCATATAAAAAAACCTGGTCATTTGATACTAAAAACCAACCTTCCCAAAATAAGAATTTAAGAAGGGAATATATATATATATATATATATATATATATTGATTTGTGAAAAATTAATATATTTTAGAATAATCCATAGAAAATTTAATACAAATAATGAAAATTATTTTTATAAAAAATAATTTATCAATATCACATTAGAAAGTTTTAATTATAAATAAACATTCCCTAAAAAAATTATAAATTATAAAGAAAAAGCTTCTTAAAACATTATTTAAAAATATTCCACTAAATATGCCTTTATAACAGATAAAATATATTTCAAAATTTTTTGTTGAAGGGAATATTATAATATCATTGAATGTAAAATATTTTTAATGTTTTGTAACCCATTTATTGAAAACCACATCATTAAGAATAATAATGAAATATTTTAATAAATTGTATAAAGCGGATATCATTGAAAATAAAAAATATATATTATTTTTCATTGGTTAGTAAATAAAATTATATATATGTAAAAAACATGGATATGGATGAAAAGTCCATTAAAAGTGAAGGGGGTTTTCTTAGTAAAATTTCATTTTCAAAAAAAATACATTCATCAAAGAATAAAGATTTGGTGTGACAAAAATATTAATACATAAAATAAAGAGAAAATAAAACAAAACATTTTCATATTCAATAATATATCAACAATGAAAGATAATAGTGACATAAGAGTGATTATGGCCCAATGAATATATTTAATTCATGAAAACCCCTTGAAACCATTATAACTTTTGAATTAAAAAACCCTTGAGAAGTAGAAGTATGAATATAACCATTAATATCATGAAAAATATAATAAATATATAAAAATGGAATTGGAAAATTATCTACACTATTCAATAATAAACATGTGGTATAACGTAAACATGTTTCAATAGATACAAATCTGAGAGAAAGAACTGATCTTAACTTTAGGAGAATTTAAATAATATCACCTTGAAGGATAGAGATTACAATTAAATATAAATTATGATGAATAAAATATAAATCAGGATAAAATATCTAAAATACTCTTTATATACAGAATTTAAATGGAATTATTTTCAAAATATGAATGATATCTCAAAGAGAGGAATTTAAGATGAAAACCCCTTACATTTATTCACGTATAGTTGAATGTCCACTAACCACCTATAAAAAAGACATCACCATCATAATATATTATTTAAAAAATTAGTAATAATCATTAATATATTATATATTTCATTTATTATTCTTTAATTGGAATATAATAGTTATTTATTGATTATTTTTACCATTGGGAGTTAGAATATTCAGCTGTTTATTTTTTACAAAATTGAAGAAGAAAAGATCAATTATCACTATCATTTTAAATATTTTCATTACCAGGTAATTAAATAGTGAATATTCATTATTTAAATGACTACTTAATTCCCATTTTCAATAGGTAAAATACATGAATACAACATGTGGACATGTAAATCGAGATGAACTAGTTTTCAAAATGAATAACAGTCCAAGGTGATATATAAATAAACCAATTAAAAATAAACAAAATGTTTATTGAATCAATTGATCATATCAAATATATCATTATTAAATTTTATTACAATTATATGAAATACCATAATTATTTATGACATAAGATTTATAACATCATTTACATAGGTAATTAAAATGACCCAATTGTAAAGCATTATAACGATTTAGTGGGTAATGTAATGTACATAGATAATGGTAATATGACATAACAATAAGCTCTAAAATTTCATAAATATAATATATCATTATTAAATATAATATTGTTACTATTAATGATGACTGTAGATGAAAAATAAATTTCATTACTCAAGGAATCGATAGTCTATACATAAAAATAATCGATGATTTCGATTTTCATAAAGTATAGGATATATGAATAGATAATGATAATAACCTTAAAAAACATTATAGTAAATAAATTATACTAATATTATCATATTATCATGTCTATAATAAATTTTAATTTAGATACTTGAGATGAAAAGATAATTAGTTGATAATACTCGAGAAAAAATGACTGGGATGAGCCTGTAAGGGGCTCTGCTCTCCGCTAGGTATTTCCTCACGCCGCCTCCGCCGGCCGGATCTACTCTCCTTCTTCCCTAGTTCGGAGGTTGAAGCGGTGTTATTATTCCTGTCTCGACCCTGTATTGGCCCGTCTTGCGCGCATCAAGGTCTTTGTGACTCGATGTTGATTCTGCGCCCGTGCCCCTGGTCTGGTGTATTGAGGATACCACTTTGGCCTTAGATCTGGGTGTTTTGGAGGTTGAGTTGCATCTGTGATCTGGTTGGATGGTGGCGTTGGGAGATCGTTTTTTCTTTTGTTTTGTTTTGTGCAGACGAGGACGACAGCGGGATCTTTGTCAAATAAACCCTTGTTCAGGGCGGTGGGGTTGCAGGCAGCGGTGTGTGTGTTGCTGATGTTTGTTTGATGTGTCGAGGGTTTCTGCCTCGTTGCTTACAGTTTTGGTCTGAAGCGCTGATGTTCTGGGTTGTGTTTCCAACAACGATGACGATGCTGAAGGTCGGTGATGTGGTTCGCCGGCGTTAAACGACGGTTGCTGGTGGTTTTCGTCAGCGTTATGTTTTTTTTGGGGACGACGAGATCTCGCCGGCGTTGCTCCGTAGGGTGAAGGTCCGGCGTGTCTCGCCGGCGATCTGGAGGGAGGGGACGTTGGCATTCGCGAAGGCTCGTGTCTCGAGGGCGACGCGGATAAGACAGAAGAGCGTCTGAAGGTGACGCTGTATTCGATGGTCCTTGGTTTTCGAGGTCGGCGCGTGAGCAGCGTGTCAGGTCTCGTGTGATGGTGGTGGAGCGGTTTATTGAAATTTGAATTTGAATTTGATGTACAAGGGAACCGTCTACCCTCAAACCAGCTTTTTGAAAATCAAAAAAAATGATTTGCATGCATGAGTTGATAATACTCACACTAGGGAATTGAATTTTTCTAGGAATTCCCCTTTGGAATAAAGGCCCTCTACTAAATAATGGTAACTTAAAGCCTTTTAATATTGAATTGGGCTTTGGGAATAGTAATAAAGAATACTTACCAGAAATAAAAATGAAGTAGATGTGATTCTTCAAATGGTGTAAGTGTTACCAATTTATAATTGAAGGGGATGGTAGTTTTGGAAGTAACTATTACATTTTCTATAGTGTAATATTTCTCTTCAAAATTAAATGGATAAAAATGTAAAAAAAGTATAGGGGGAGTTTGTTCTAGTAAATATAATCTTCATCCATTCTTTTTTGAGATAACCTATAGTGTTTTGGTGCTTTTCTTTATCTTTTTATATTTTACTATAATTTACTATTAACTTGATATTTAATTTTTAAATTTAGTAATTAATATTAATGAAAATATAATTATCCTATTTTCAAAATATTTTTCACATAATAATTTTAAATATTTAAGTCATTTTAAAAAAAAATATCAAATGGTTTCAAATGTTAATTTCAAAATAAACACACATAATACGTACAAATATGTTTTTATGAATAATGTGTAATAAAGTTTAAAAATTTATTTAAAAGTAAATATTATTATAAATACTGATTATATGATATAAATTTGTTTATAATAAAAAAATAAAAATTAAGAGGCTTTTAAATCATGGAAAATCCAAATTTCACCATGAAACACTTATTTAGATGAAAACCCTGAAAGTAATTTTTATTAAAGTAAAATTTTAAATTAGTGCATAAAATATTTGAAATAAGGTTTATAAGTTCAAATAATATTTTTTAATTACTAGTTTAATTACATAAATATATAATTTTTTTTAATAAAAATGTATTTTAATATTTTTCAATAAACATACATATTAGTAAAACCATAAAAATATTATTTTAACAAAAACAATATTTT
Source organism: Viscum album (assembly GCA_963277665.1). NCBI lineage: Eukaryota > Viridiplantae > Streptophyta > Magnoliopsida > Santalales > Viscaceae > Viscum > Viscum album. Next base: position 759,512,967 of record OY728139.1, on the reverse strand, counting down.
TCAACTTTAAAACAACATTTTTTGAAAAAAAATTAAAAAAAAATTTAACGAAATTTTGATCTTATAAATAGAAAAATGGAATTAGTTTTATCTAATTCATATTATAAAATTTATGAATTTAGTTTTAAAATGAAAATTCGAAATATAAATAAAACAACTTGTATTGAAAAAATAATGATTTTAAACATTATGTGTTAATAATGTTATTTCAAATATATTTATAATTTATAAGATGATAATATATTAGTTAATATATAATAATATTCAAAAACTATTAAATTAAATCAGCTACGATAAAATATACAATACATAAAAAACGATTCTTCGAAAAAAGGAATAATATTATTATACTAAATATGTTTTAAAAAATAATATTTAAATTAATTATTTATATTTAAAAATTTAATTTTACTACTACATTGATATTAAAATTTTATTTGAATTATATAAATACATCAAATCAAATATTTATAATAATATTAATATTTATACATAACTTCTAAATATATATTTATAATATCTTAATATCATATTTTTAATTAATTGTGAGTTATAATATTTTAAATTTACTACTTATAAATAAAAAACATTAAATATAATAATTTGATATATGACTAATGACTATATTTGTAAATACCATATTTTCAATGACCATATTGGCAATAACATTATTTTAGCTTCCATATTTTATTCTTATAAATATACTTACTAAATCATTTATTAATTCCACTCTTAAATGAACTTGTATAATTATTATATAATATTATATATTTTTCATTGTGCTTCCTCCTTTTATAGTTATATTCTTCATTATAGGATTTGTATGTCTATTTGTGATCCTCATGATTGAGGATGATCGCGGGGATTTCTACGTCATTAAGATTTAATTATTTCTTAGCTATTATCCCTTATTGATTAATTCACTTTTAATGGATATATTTTATCCAGGGTGTGTACTAATCCATGGGTTGAAATACTTATTTGTTTGTTATTTTTTTTGGTAACGCTCTACTTATGAATGAATAAAGTGTTTTTAGTTTTAATTTATTTCTTGTATGACTTATATCATAATAAATATCATCTCATTATAAAAAAAAATAGTTTATAATTAAGAACATGTGGTGGAAAAAAATAATATACATCCTATTAACCTAGTTTGTTAGAAAAATCATCATAAAATCTTCTTTAAAATGTAAATAACCTTTATTTCTTCACTAAGTCCCCAAATAACACCAATAAATATAATAATTATAACAAATAAATAGTAATAATTATTATATGGACACATTTTCTAATCATTGAATATATTGTAGAGAACTTCTTGTTTTTTTCACATTCACCTTATTATCACATTAAACAAATTTGACATTTTTTCAAAATTACCTTCGAACCCATTTTGATTATCAAATGTATATATATTTATTATAAAAAGGATCTAGTTGGAGGATATTCATTTTTTGAACCGTCATATATCAATTTTTCAGATTCAGTCATATAATGGCTTGTCACATCACTAAATTTAATAACATAAATTATAGAAGAAATAATTTATAGCCTATGTGATCAAAGATATGATGTCATATAGTTTCTAAAAATAACATTGTTACTCCTATAATAGTTTGGAACACGTTTGAAATTAATCAAATTATCCAAGAGGAAAGAATTTTAAAAATGAATTTGACATCGATAACTTTTCTCTAATACCACTTATTATAACTTAAGACACATTAAAAGGGGTGGATTGAATCAGGGTGTCTAATTTTATTTTAATTTTAAATGTTCATGTTCTTAAATTGGTATGATTTAGTAAAAAAAATTCTTAATAACATTGTCACAAAAATCAGAGATGTCAGATATAAAATACATGATAAAAATATTTTTACATGGCTCACCACTGAGGACTAATCCATGGAGAATACACCAATGATTTTTCATTCAAACCAGAATTCACAATAATTCCATAGATTTTTTGAATTAAAATCCTCAGCTAAAAAATATTTTTTTAGGTGAACTTCATTTAGTATAAATTTTTGGATAGTGCAATTCCAAACATGGATCACTTCTGTATACTTCTCCTCGAAGACAACTCTAGATGAAGTATTCCTTAGTTTATCAAATAAAAGGTGGATTATATATTTTCAAGAATAGTTGATTTAATTTGCATCATTAAATCTCACATTTAATGTTGTAATATACTCCTTGGTTTCCAAAATACCAACCTATGTTTTTCATATGAACAATAATTCCCAAAACTACCTTAGGTGGAGGAACAATGTGGATCATTGTTCTCCATGTACTAACCTAGCGGACAACATGCTACCCTTAGTGTACTTAATGCTTCACTTTATACACAAAATGCTTCATAGTTAACCATACCTTCATAAACATATATCATGAAATTTTGCTTCATAAGATCACTCCATATAATGCTCCCCACAAACTACCTTCATGGATTTTGCCTTCAAACCACCTTCATGAGCTCCACTTCACAGATTGACTTTGTGAACCGATCCCCTCATAGTCACTAAGTGGATCATACTTCACATAGGATTCTTACCATAATTGATCTTAATATTAATATGTAGAGGTTATTTAACTTCTTATAAGAATTAAATTAAAATATTATTGAGGTATTTATAATTTAGGATATCTAAGATACTAAATGGATCCCTTAATTATGGTTCAACCCATTGTAAACTACAAATCCTCCATCAATTTTCCATTTTCAATAAACCATATTTCTAGGTCTCCAATTTTATAAATATAAAAATACATTATTAATAAGAACAAAATAAACAACAAACACCATGCCATAACACCTTGGTTCTAACATCCTTTTAGAGTGAAGTGGTTAGCATGCTATTAGACTTAATTCATAGTGATGTACGTAGACTAATGAGTTTAAAAGAAAGTGGTGGGTATAAATACCATATAATAATTATTGATAACTTAGGTAGGTATGGTTTTGTGTATATTATCAGAAAAAAGTTTTAAATATTTTAAAATTACATGGTGTTCAGAAATAAAGTATATTATAATGTAGGTAAATTATTAAGATTTTATGATTAGATCACTGTGAGGTATTCTTTATTTATAAATGTATTGACCATCTAAGATTTTGTGATTTTATTTATAAATAACATATTCTAAAAGACTGAAATGTAATAAATATCCATCATAAGAAACCATACCTTGTTATAAATGATAAAATTTAGGTTGAGTTAGTGTGACCATCATATATCAATATAGGGATTTTTTTAATATATCATCTTTTATATTAAATTTATCCACATTTAAAGAAAATCATGATGAAAATATAAGATATATAGACTCAGTGGACCCCAAAGTTTCCCATTATGATGACATATGATTGTGACACCATAGTGTATCATTTATATTTAGAATATATTTTCCCATAAATCATTGAAATTAAATTATAAATGCTATCCTAAAAACACTTTGGGATAATATTTTCGTAATCCCACTAAATATAGAGTGTCTATGGCCTAACCAAGCTTGTTCATGTAAAATATCACATTAATCAGGGATTTTTTGGGAGTAAATTTAAACTTTGATAATGTAAAAATTAAAGAATATGAATATCCCTATAGATAGAAAGTGATCCACTTTCATATGAACCTTTAAGAAAACCAAAATATGTTACATAAGAAACTTCAATGGTTTAAAATGATTTACTATGAATCTATGAGATATTGAAATATTTTTTATTTTGATAAATAATTAAAAAATTTGAGGATGAACCAACAACTTTTTGAGAGGTATTTGCATGTATTAATTTAAAATAGGTTAGAATCCATAATATGTAATATAGAATCCATGTACCACAAAAAATAGAATATTTTTAAATGAAATCCTAGCCCATCAAAGTGGAAATAGGAGAATAGCTAAAAAGTTAAGCTGCTCTGTAGGGGTGGAGCCCGAGTGCATAATTAATAACTATATTAGATCCCTCGCTAGGGTAGGATCCTAGGCTGAAGAAAATATAATAGAGATAATACAAAGTAGCCTTGAAGACAAAATAATCTATTGGTTTTTTTCATTGCAAATCATTATGTGTAATAGATATATAAAATGGATGTTAAATTCACTTTAATTCATGTGAATTGTTTCAGAGATATGTAAATGATTAAATTTAATGGTTGTTAACAAAAAAATGATGTTTTTAAGGGGTGATGCGTACTAAATTACATTTATGCATTGAAGAAACATTCATAAAGATAAAAAATCTATTTTGAATATAAAATCATATATATTTTGTTCATCAAGAACATTTCTGATTCTTTTATATATAATAGGGTTATTGAAAGTGTTTTTTATGTCTGATTTATCATTTGTAGACAGAATAATCATCGAATATTTTGTCCCAAAATTTCATTTTATAAAGGTATGGTTAAGGAAATATCTCATAATAAAAGACACGGGTGGAGAATCTAACATATTGGGTACAAATATCTACTTAGATATATCAAATAGGATACTTGAACTATGTCAAAAAACATATATTGTTAAATATAAAAATAAAATTATAATAGATAACTCTTATAATGTTTATTTATATATATTTCATTGAATATTTATTATAAATAATCAATATACTTCAGAAGAGTTAGAATGTAGAAAAATGGATAGGATTCCTTATGTTCACTTCATATGAAATGTCATGAATGTAAAGTTGTATAATTGACCCAATATATCATATGACTAGAGGATAACTAATATATATCAATCCAATTCATGTTATAGTAACTATATTATTTTATAGAATACCCTTATATACTTAAAAAGAACTAATTATTTTTTTCAAGGCCTTTAGACATAAGGATATGCTCATTATATGGGGTTAAATAGTTGATAGTGTATAAACTAAAAACAATATGACACGAAATCCCAAAATAATTTTTTTCCATAAATATTAAATGAATATGATTAAATAATTCCAAAAAATACACCATTACAGACTCATAAATAGAGGCATAGTATTGTTGGCATCATATTTCATAAAGGAACTTATTTACGTGCAGAATTTTGTCAATATACTTAGTTTTGAAGCTATTTTTTGGGAGATATTAATAATTAATTTGAAAATAATTATGAAATTACATGAGTTAAAAATACCAATCTTTCTATAGTACTAAGTACAACCATCACTCATTCCATATAATCTTGTAGATCATGATATGGGTGATGTAAATATCTATTGGGTTGATACTATAAGAAATATAAATAATAATTTAACAAACCCATTGATGCATCATGATCAAGAAATCCACATGAATTATATGGGTATTATATAGATTTGATATATGATGAAATGGATGTCATCAATGATAATGTGTAATGATTTTATAATAAATATAATATCTATTTATCATTTATTTTAAGTGTTCTAAGTCTTACACATCAAAAGTGGAATCATATAAAACCCTAAAATTATGACTTTGAGTAAACCCAAATTGATGATCATAATGATGTATTGTAAGTTGTGATAATATGTTAATACAATTTTGAGTATAGTATTGTAAATAATAAAAATAAGAATAATGAAATTTAGGTGAATATTTATTATTTCATATTTTATTCCAAATTAAATCACATAGAATACCGTACACTAATTAATGTACTTATAGCTGTATGATTTGTATGAATCTCCATTACTTGAGTTTAATTTGGTATATTGAATTAGAAAAATTATACTATGATAAATTTCCTACACCATTTTATAAGTTGATCTAATAAAAGGGTTGTTGGGTATTATTGGAGATCACGACATAAGTTAAATTAACATAAGAAAGGATTTTTACTCTTAAATAAATATAATTATATAATGGAAATTAATTAAAATTTACATATAAATTAAATGAATATTATTAGATAGGTGGTGTTTTATGTGGTTAATTACTTAGATGAATTACATGTGATATATTCATTTAGTATGTATTGTTTTTTTATAGAATTGATAATATATGAGATAATATATATGAAATTATCATGTTCAATGTAGAATAGTCACTTGATTTCCTTGACCAATGGATTATATAAACAGACATATAATTTATTGAGATATATCTTGTGTTATACATGATTATTTAGAGATATGACTCGGTTTGATTTAGAATATGTCGAACCCATTAGTATATTCCATAGAAATAATGTATCTCATGAGTTTTAAATAATTTTCAAAATATGGATCAAATAATTCCAAGTTTTTTCTATTACAAAAAGGCATGTAGGGTCCCATAGTTAAGACATTGAATAAGGGTAAATTTTTTAAACAAATTATTCATTACATGACTAAATATATAATAATCATATCTAAAGATTTTGTATAGATTCATAATGAGTTATGAAATTTTGAATAATGTGTGGTGGGATTTAGTAAATGTTATAGAATGTTTGATATGTGTGCTAAAACATAAGTGGAGAAGTTTAATTTTTCATATTTTATAGTTATTACATGTTGTTCAGGACACATGTTATATGATTATATAATAAATAATTATCTTGGTACTTTGAATTGAAACACATAATTATGGTCAAAGGGGGTTTACAATTCATATAAATAAATTATGATTTTATAGAATATGGACGGTTAAAGTTTTTTAGGAAACACTAAAATAAATGAAGAAATGTTTATTATTGTTTTAATGATTTATGGAAACAGGATAGATAAGAGATATGAACTCTTACATTAATAAATAGAAAAACATTTTTATAAGGAATAATTCATTCTATATTTATGTAATAGGTATGCTCATTATATGTCATACTGAAATTATATCCCATGATCACTTATTTATTCACTTTTTAGAATGGGTTACAAACACACCTTTGATAGGGAATTGGCCCTACCAAACAATTAAGTGATTCTTTTGGTTTGTGTACTCCATTAGAGGAAATAACCCTTTAGTTTTTATCAATTGATTTACATAAACCCCATTGATCTATCAATGATAAGGATAAATAGTGAGGTACTTTAGATATTATATTTTTGGATTTAATTTAATTTATTTAAATAATGTATGTTTTCATTTTCATATGTGTTTTTTATATCTAATTTAGTTATATTTGATGTCTATGAAACTCTTCAAGACTCAATAGACCCACATAACAATGAAAAATATATTATATAGTGGATTATTCTAACCCACTATATATAATGATTTCCATGAGTTTATAAAATAATTTCTTACTTTCCGAAGAACTGATTAAAAAATTACACTGCAAAAAATTTAAATTTCAAAAATAAAATTAAAACCAGATAAAACATTAAATGATTATTTTTGAAATGAATTATATAATTGAAATTAATATTTATACTTGGGAAGTTAGTTCGCAAATATATTTTTTTAGGGTAACATGGAAAATTGAAAAAATAAATATTGAAATTAATGGAATTACATTGTGAATGATCAATTGATACCAAGTCATCCTTTATTTTATCATAAATTTTTCAAAAAAATCATAATGATATTGATGGTGAGGATTGAGGTTCTAGGATCAATTATAATTCAAAGGAAATGATTGGATCATTAATGATTATTTACAATATTTTTATAATCATATTGTAATTATAAAAAATATTCTCAACATGTAATCAAAAAATTGAAGAATAGTGAATGGTGATTATATAAAATTTATGAATTTAATTGAAAAAATTTGAAAAAGAATATAAAAATTATGTGGGATAGTTCCCATATATGGATTATAATGAAATATATATATATAACATTAGTCCTAAATAATTAATTAAATGAGTTAATATTTAGTATAAGTATTGGGATAACTATAATGTTAACATAAAATAAATTCCATAATGGTTATCATTTAATTGAGAAGTTTAGACAGTATGAATTTCTAATTTAATAAATATAAATTATAAAATTTTATTTATTATAATTCTTAACTCAATGTTCCTGATAAAAAAATTAATAATTTTCTACGATGGGTGTTGTGATTTATCTTAAGTATAAGAAAACTATAGAATATTGGGAAATTTAAAAAAAAATGTGAACATATTTTTCCATGAAACTTATTGAACATTAGGCATATTAAAAACAAATTCAAAGTGATTTAAAAAATTTATTATATAAATGATATTAATCTTAGATATGAATAATTATAGAGGAATTTGATTATTTTGATCCCAAAAATGATGTGTATTATTAATAACACATCTTGTTTACATAGAAATATTTGGGTTTTAACCTCCATTGAACCAAATTTGTATCAATTTATATAGGATATGAAATGATTTTGGGTAATGTAAATCAAAAAAACCATGACATGATTGAAAAAATCGTACCGTGGCCTTTGAGTAGACCTGAAAATTTTAAAAACTAAATCCAATCATATCTTCCTATTACGTTTTGGATATCCACATTATGTACTTGAGAATTTACTCAAAAAATTATTTTCAAATATAGACCACAATGCGTGGATGATAGGATTCTCATTTTGAATGAGATAAATAGGTACATCGTGGATAAAACTTCATGGATAACTTGTAATTGATTTCTAGAGATATATTAAATATGATATATCATTAGTGAATGTTACATGATTAGTTATATAGTATTGTAATAAATTGTTTTGAGACTCTTGGGACACTTTAAACACTTAGATCTTAACACTAATTATTAATTATTGTGTTCATTTTTTGGATTTTAAAATCATTTGACATGAATTTTTCATTTATGTCTTACTTTTTTTCAACAATATGTATGTAATATTATTAAGGGTTAGTTTATCGAGATTATGTAGACTGATACAAATTTAAATAATGAAATATACGTATTAATGATTTATTAGATTTCAATTTCATTTTAATAATCATTATTTTAAATGATTATTTATTAATTATTTTTTAAAATAATTAATATTAGAAGAAAAAAATATGATAATGAAGTATTTTTATTTGAGAATAGTTTTAGTAACACTTTTTGATAGGGTATAGATTTACAATGGATCTTAATTACCTTCTTTTATCCAGTTTATAAATAATTGAATTAGTAAAGGTATCATTGGTAAAAATATTATAATGGGTTCCTTTTAAATGAAGAATATCATAAAAATCTAGATCATCTTAATTCTCAAGTTAATGAGATCATATTTTTAATGAACTAATAATTTTTAATTAATTTTTTATTATTTCATTCATATTGAAAATTAAATATTTAATTATTATTTTTTCATATTTCAATATAAAATCTAAGAGATTTATAAATTTTGAGTTGTTCTCATCTTATATTTTTCTTCCCTAAGGGTTCAAACTCATACTTCAATTTTAATATTCTTTAATTATTTTAGTTTTTGGTGTATCTTAATTTATAAGATTTCATTTCTGGAGAGAATTATTGATGGCACACTAGTATCTACACAACCTTATAAAACCTAGATGTATAGTTAATCAGAGTGTGGAACTAAATTAAAACACTATTAAAAAACTCTATTGATGTAACCTATTTTGTTCTAAGGGAGAACATTTCAAACATACTATTTTTATAAAAGTATATTTTGACATGTTACCACAAAATTTTAGATTATTTAAAATACTATATTTTTCATATATGTATTAACATGTGTTCAACTTTTCAATTAATGAAAATATAATTAATCATCATATAGATTGGTATGATACTTTTCTATTGTCAATTAAACTAAGAAACGTCATTCTTATCCTGTCATAGATACTCTATAGAATCCTCTTCTCAAATAATAATCTGCCTATAATAAACACAATGTTAGATAATTACTTAAAATCAATGACATTTGAAATTCACAATTCCATCCTTACATATCCACCATTAATTTTGAATCTTTTCATTCTCCCATCACAAATATACCATCGATTCTCATTTTATCATATGATTCCTCGCAATCTTCACTCACTAGTACTATTTAAGAACTAATTTTATATATCTCTTATTATAATAAATGTCCAAAAAATCATATTCTAATATTTAGAACCAATATTTTGGAATAAGATATATTAAAACCTCTGAAACATCTAAAACTAAATATTTAACATTACACCACTCATAGGTGAACAATTTTCATTATGAACATGGCCTAATAAGGCACCATACTTCCATAACCCATAGTTTCAAATATATCATTCACCACAATATCCTCAAAAAGTTATCATAAAACTCTAGTAAATCACCAAACCAAGCATGGATCTCTGACCGAGAATAAAAAATACATTTAGAGTTAAACTCTTCTAAATTGTGTAATTGTACGGATCGAATAAAGAGAAACATCTACCCATATGAAGTGATGGAAATAGTAAACACATTACCAAACATTGGTTTAAACCCATAACTTTAATACCTTTAGTGGACAACCCTTCACACAAGGTATGTTCATATATCAAACATAACTAACCTTGTGGTTAGTTACAATTTATAAAATTTTCCAATGATATAACTCTAAGACTACCATTATATTCATTTACTATTGGAAAGGTTAGTGTTTTATTGTCATTTAATTGTCTTATATATTTTTAAAGGTGATTATTCATATCTCAGTGTTGACATGATACTTGAATCTTGAGGCCCAAACTCTTCAAGATGTATCATAATTAACTATTTGGTTATTTTTTTTTATTTTTGGGTGTTTGAAATATCCTTCTATTTATTAGATTGGGTTTTAAATATTTAACTTATATTACTTCAATATATATATATATATATGTGTGTGTGTGTGTGATTGAAAGTTATATATATTTTTGTAACTTACAACATTATATAAATATTTGTTTCAATTTTTTTACATTTAATAATCAATAAAATTTATTTTTTAATGATTTTCAATGAAATTATTATATGAGGTTTGCATATTTAATGAAGATCTAATTTATATGAGAGGATAAACAACTCTTCCCACCCATTTTGATTGGTGCATTCCCTTAGAGGAGGAGGGGTGATCTTTCTTTCCTTCTAGGATATTATCCTCCAAGAAACTACAAGTTATGACTCTTTATCTAACCTTCATCCACATTCCATCCTCTATCTCTTACCTTAATCATCTCATCTCAAAATCTAGGGTTATGGTAATTTATAGGGTTTCCATTTCCAGGTGAAACAATCAAACCCCATATGGATATTAATTTGGATGATTTAAGGGGCATTAGAGATGTGAGTATGTGGGTTAAGGTGGTGGCATTTTATAAGAGGAAAGAGGGACAATTTAGGAATTTCTTTTAATATTATTTTATTATAAATTTATTTTGGAAATATAATAGTTTAAAAGTGATAAAATTAAAGTATAATATGAGTATGGGTCTAAATTCTCTCATACAATAGGTTTTAGACAAGTTTATGATACTACATCAACCTTGTCATTTAGCTTTATCCCTTGATTAAAAACATTAACTCTTAGCATGTCTTCTCGTATTTTCTTAATATATGGTTACTTTGGTTACAATAAAATGTAAAGAGAACCAAAAGTGGATCATTATTGAAATTTATAACATTATATAAGTCAGTCTGCTGAGTATTGGATTTTTAGGACTATTATAACATTTAATAAAATTGTATTCATTTTTAAACCTCATTTTTTCCAATTTTGACAATATTTAGTAATTGAATTTTGTTAAAGTCAGAAAAACTTGATTACGTCAAAAAAAATGAATAAACTCAAATATAACATGTCATAAGAATATATAAAATTCATGTATGGAATAAAAAATATTTAATTTCATTTATTATTATATTTATAATATCATTTATTTTAATCTTTCATTAACAAGTCAATCACTACATCATCATTTTGTCATAAATAAATTTATTTATTTAATTTCTAAAATTTATAAATAAAATAACATTATGTATTAAATATTTTTATATTTCTAATGAATATTTAACATTTACGAGATCATTTATAAATCCAAATTAAAATTGTTTTATTTAGATGATACATGTTTATGTTATATTTCCCTTTTCTTCAAATTAAAAATAATAAAAGGTCATTATCCCACCCAAGTGGATCGATTGGGTCCTAAATTTGACCAAAAGATGATAATGGGAGTCCATATATCATATAATAGGATTATTAAATTTTTTAGGGTAGTTTTATATTATTATAATTTTTATTTTTACCCTTATTTACCATATTTACCCTTTAATAGTGGTAAATAAATAACTATTAAAGTTTCTATTCCAAATTTACAAAATATTAAATGGTACTTATTTACACAATTTGTACCTTCTAGTTCCAAATATAGAATCCATTTATTCCAAATTCAAAACACAGAAATGGAAATATTAATTTAAAATTAATTCTCATTGCCAAAACTAAAAAGTGGGTTTTTATTAGGTAAAAAATATCAAAAGATTAGCATGTGTTTAATTCCAATTTTAATGTGAAATTACTTGAAATGACCAAAATTGGATTATTTGATAAAAAACCATAATCCAATTACACTTTAAAACCAATTAAAAGGATAATATAACTATAAATAAATTAATGAAAAGGTAGTTTTGAATTAAAATGCAGTATTTTTCACCATCGATTAAAATATGGATTTTATCAGAAAAATACCAAATTTTAAACCAAAGTAAATTTTGATGTCCCAAATCTAAATAAGAATTTTAATTTTTTTAAATTGAACTTATAAAAGTCCATAAAACTATATTTAAAAAGTGTTTTCCATGAAAAGGTGGTAAAGCTTAATTTTTTTTGTAAAAAGATACTTCTTTTATCTGAAAAAATTTGATTTGTTCTTATATCATATCTAAAGAACAAATAATATGGATTTTAAACATTAAATTGAATATATATCATTTAAAAATCCATAAATAGTGATATTATTTTTATAAACACTATTATTCTTCTCTTAATAATTTCTCATTAAAACATGTCCTTTATATTCAATTGGTTTTTATTTCCATATCTAATAAATTTGGTAACCAATGAATAACTATTTAAACATGTTTAAACCATATTTTTATAATTTAGTTGATACTATTCTTTCCTTCTATTACAATGTCTTGGTTATAATCGTAATATTTAAATAATAATATTTAGTTGTTTCTTTGAGCTCTATGTAGCTTATCAGGTACACTGTTGAACATAGTATTTATTTCTTAAAACTCGGGATGATACATTCTCCCCCCTTTAATATATTGTGTCCTCAAAATTGGAATTAGGGGTCCATAACTAGGGTTTGAATTTTCAAAATACCTTTATTTCAAACCCACATTAGCAAAAAGGGTTAATTAAACTTCCTCTTTAAAAAATACAATTTAAAGTACAAAGGTTACCCGTGATTAAACATACAAGGATTCCATGTAGAAAAACAAAGATATGTATGAAAAACTAACCGTCTTGTTCTAATGGAGAGTGATATAAAACATGATGATGAAAAATTTAACTATCAGAAAACCAAAAACTTGTGATGGGTTAAACAATATTTGATTTCCCAATTGGAAAAGAAAATAGACAACATTTATTTTAATGTAATTTTCATAAAGTTGGGGTATTTACTTATAATCATGACTAATAACATAAGGAAACATAATTAGATGTCAAATATAATTTCATCCTTTAATAAATTTATATCAAAAACTTTTATTTTATCTAAAAAAGTGTTCAAGATGTCTTGGTCACACCAGAAGCACTATAATCAACTTTTAGAGAATCAATTAATCAAATAAATAATAACCATCTATTCATCCTACCTTGAATAATTATCCAGAACCAAAATTGTTAGGACAATATAAGATAATTCCCCAAAAAGAATAATTATTTATAAGAAAAAAGACTAATTTTAATCTCCAAATCTCAACAGTAATACCCAAAGTCCAACATAGACGATTCAATAAATAATTGTCCATATAATTCCCCAAAATTAGTCCAAATTATGATTGAACCCCAAAATTTGGAATGATTTGATCACATAGTCTTCCACGATAAATCATAACATTTATCTCAAAATAAAATCAACTATTCTTAAAGGATCGTACTAAAAAGTAATTAACCTAATAACATGTTATCTATGATAGTTTATTCATTTCCATAAATAACCCAAATCTCTATATAAAAACTAAGATTATTCCAAAATAAAATTCAACCGTTAATCCTCAAATGAAATCCCATAGTATTCTTTTTTCCTTAGTAATATAGTGTTCCCAAAAGAGTGAACATCTGCCAAAATAAAATTTATCACTTAATCACTTAATCATTTTCCAATACTAAGGATATCGATTTGTAAAAACAGAAGTTTCCAAAATCAAATTATTATTAATCCATAAAATTATTTAACTAAATTAATACGTCATAATAATAAGGGACTTCACATGGGCCAATGGTAGGTGACACACCCTAGTCGCCCTTCGGTTGTGGATTCGATTCATGCGGCCTTTTCGGACGCGATGGGTTGTCTCCCTTCCTGCGGGTTGTCCTTTTTCTAAAGCTATATATTTTTATAACATTCCAAAAAATGATATAAAATAATCAAAAATAACTATAACATATTTAAACATCAATGGTTATCTCGTACCTCACATTTTTTATCCCAAAAATTAATAACCCAAAATTTCTTCAAAGGTGAATGTCTCCAAAAATTCCATTAGTCACCTTAATATTTCAGATCATAAATCCTTAAAATGGGTTTCTTAGATATTTAACATATGAGATACCTTAAAATTATAAACCCATAATGATATCCCTAACCCTTAAGAAAACATCCTAATCTTCAAATTTGTTTAAACCATCCTCTTATACCGACTATATAGCCTTATCCTTGAACATTAAATAATATTTAGATAATTTAATAATTTCAATTCAATTCACATCGAGGATCTTTTAAAGATTATAGTTTTAGATAATGATACCATTATTAATACATATCATCTCATAATCATACAAGAGGATACTATCAAAATAGTATCAATTTGTTTACCAAGGAATACCCATTAGATAACATGATTTATTGTCTTATTAAAAATGTTATTAACTTCTTCTTATATCACAATTATCCTTATACTCAATGAAAACATTTAAAAAACATGGGATGAGAATAAAAAAATCATTATGGAATATAAATTAATGAAAGAAAACATTAGCCTAGGAATACATCCAAACCAATAAAATTCTATTTTTTACTTATAAAACATAATATCTTTACAATACCTCATGGAATCCTAAGATCATAGAAATGATAAATCATAAAGATAACTTTGGGAATTCATAACATATTTAAATTTTATCCTTCTAATCTACATAGAGATTAACCTTCCTTGTTACATTTGGAATACCCATCATAGCATATACCTTAAATCTCATAGAAGAAACCTTGACCTTGAACTTTATTGCATTACCCAATGAATTAGAGAGATATCATGGGCTCACCCATACTTGGATTATCACAAAAACACCCATATAATTAATCAATTCCCAAAAACCATAACATAATCATAACTCATAAACTAGGCATAAGGAAAATAACACTTTCACTTTGAAATCTCATTTTATAGTTACAAGCCGCACACTCATAAATAAAAACACATTATTATCAAATAAAATGGTATACTTTTAATTTAATAATTAATAAATAATAGGGACATAAAAATAAGAAATTACATTCAATACGTATATATAAAGAAACATTCAAAGTTATTGAAACAATCAATCCCATGTTAAAACACATCTAAAATTTTTAAAATAAGATTTCTGAATCAATGTTTCCCATACAACATTGATACTATTGAAAATAATTTAAACATAATAAAATTCTTGTCCAAATAAATATGTCCTTACAATAATTTTGAAATCATGGAAATGAAAGATAAGTATTTCCAAGATTAAATATTTAAAACATTTAAGACGATGTTTTAAATAAAGAGTACTTTACAATTTTGAACATTTAAATTATGCACCACATGAAATTATGAACATTATAAAAGACATTAAATATCATGAGTATAGATATAATATGAATAAGTAATGTAAAAAAGTCTATATATTAACTTTATAAAGAAATAAATGTGCATATCATTAAGAAATGACTCATTGAACGGACATTGAGACGAAGTCCCTTACAAAGATCGTATCCTTAGATTAAGGATAAATCAATTACATAATTATATGAGAAAAATATTAATACATCCAATATAAGTGTATATTTATTGTAAAACAATCATATTTCATTCACAAATATTCATTGGAAAACAAAACCATTGACAAGGATATTTAACTCAATGAAATGAGATTGAGTAATGATTTACCTTACAAAGTTTGTATGAATGACGTAAGAATTTATCAATGGGGTAATTATGTGTTGAAAAAATATATCCACACAAAGAGAAGCGGTAATTAAAACATAATTAAATATATAGTGATTCCACACATAATATTTTTATAATATAATCAATGAAGTATGTGTAAAACTCAATGAGTAAAAATTGTGTTTTGAAATTCTCTTACCTCAAGTCTAACTTGTCCTGTTGGTTCATTATATTCATAAATAATAAATTAAGGTTAATTTATACTTGAATAAGACAAGTTTTTAGTTTTAATATTTATTTAATATCGCTTATTACCATGTTATAACAATTAGTTATATATTTTATTTCATATCGGATGTTTTGTCGATGTTCGAAACTTGAGTAAAAAAAGAACTTGTTTTGAAAAAAATTATCCATGTGGTCATAAGTCATTTATCGAAATAATATTATTCACGATTTAAATATCATATATATGTATATACTATACTATATTATATATTTATATATAATAGTCCATAATATTTTGAGATAAAAATCAAATTCACCATTCATGGAGATGGTTGGTTGTACGTCCCCATGAACGCTAAATTTATTTCTTCTCCATATTAAAGGAATGAAAAATAAATGATACATTTATATATTATAATTAAAGTATAATATATATGTTATATATTTCACATTAGTTCATTAGCTCCACCATTTATATGCTCCATGTATGGACTGAACGCGTCATGTCACTTGGAGGGGAAGGTAGTTCACAGTTCCTCAAATGAAATAATTGTATTTACACATTATGGAAAGCATAAAGGTATGATTTAAATAAAAATCATAGTATAATAAATAAAATATAAATAAAATATAAATATCATATATATATAGTTTCATCATAATTTTCACCATGATAGGTGGTTGGAGAAAATTAAATAATCTTTATTTCGTATGGCATTAGTTCGCCGTACATAGAAACAAAATGTTCATATCCATTAGATGGAGGTGTGGGTAATTGTGGTTAGAATAATTCTAATAAAAAATTCTATTATATTTTGGATACTATTTGTTTTTTAAAATAATTTAATAAAAATATTTTAGGATGTTGGATAATAAAAATAAATGAAAGGATCTTGAGAGCAGACGTTTCCTCTATATAAGGTAACTCCTTTTGTTTTTAGTCAAAAGGATTTCTTGAATTTAGTTATTCCTAATATAAGGATTCATTGAGGAATTTAATGATTTTGGATCGTATTAGAATATAAATTAGATAACACAAGGGGTTTTAGTGGTTTTAGTAATTGGGTAGAGGTGGGGGTCTTTTATAAGAGGGGGGAGAGGCACTTTAGGAACGTCTGTAAATATTATTTTATTATAAATTTATTTTCTGATTATAATATTTAAAATGTAAAAAATTTAGAGGATATGATTAGTATGGGTATAGATACTCTCAAACTATAGGTTTTAGACAAGTTTAGGTTACAAAATTAACCCTATCTTATAGCTTTAACCCTTAGTTAAAAACATTAACTCCTACCATTTTTTTGTATTTTCAAAATATATGCTTACTATATTTACAATAAAATGATCATAGAACCAAAAGTGTATATATAATTTCATTTTTATCATTATATATTTAATTTGGACAAATCTTGTATTTTTAAGGCTGTTAAATCATTTAATAAAATAGTATTTGTTTTAAATAATCATTTATGTCAATTTTGACTCTATTTAGTTAAGGATTTTTTAAAATTTATAAAAACATTAATCCTTAACTAAATGCACTAACTCATTGATAAAAAGTAATAATCATCTAAAAAAATTGTTTATGGAATAAAAATGTTCAAATTTTATTTATTTTTATATTTATAATATCATTTATTTGAATCATTCATTAATAAGGTAATCATTGCATTATTGTTGTGTCATAAATAAATTTATTTATTTAATGCCTAAAAAATATAAATAAAATAAAAAGATTTATTAAATCTTTTAATATTTATAATTAATATTTCTATTCTAAGAGATCATTTATATAATCCCAATTAAAATTATTTTTGTTAGAAGATACATGCTTATGTTATATTTCCCTTTTCATTAAATTAAATATTATAAAAGGACATTATCACACCCAATTGGATCCATGGGGTCCTAGATTCGAACATAGGATGATAATGGTCAGAAATATCTCATAAAATAGAATTATGACACGTGTTTTGGTATTTTTATATTTTTATAACATTATTTTTTACCCTTATTTTTCTAATTTTACCTTTAACCATTGTAAAAAATTAATTACTAAAATTACTATTCGTAATGTCAAAAAATAAAAGGTACTTATTTACACAATTTGGAAATTTGGATTCCAAATATATAATCCATTTCTAAAAATTCCAAACACAAAAATGGAAGAAAATAATTTAAAATTAATTCCCGTTGTCAAAACCAGAAAGATGCTTTTTAAGAAGTAAAAACTATCAAAAGATTGACATGTGTTTTTGTCCAACTTCAATGTGAGATTACTTATAATAAAAAATATTGGACTAAATGGTAAAAACGTAATCCAAATAAACTTTAAGAAAATTAAATGTAAAATATATGTATATAAATAAATTATATTAAAAGTCAGTTTTGAATTAAAATACAACATATTACATTATTCATTAAAATATATATTTTATCAGAAAAATTCAAAAATCTCAACCAAAGTAAATTTTTTGTCCTGATTATAAATAAGAAGGTTATTTTTCAAATAGAATATATAAAAGTGGTAGAAATTTTATTTAAAAATGGATCTCCATCAAAAGGCAATAAAACGGTATTTTTTTGAAAAAAAAATACTACTTTTATCCTAAAAAATTATATTTGTTCTTATATAATATCAAGAAAACACATAAGACGAATTTTAAACATTTAATTGAATATATAAAATATAATAATATGTAAATAGTGATATGATTTTTATTAATAGAATTATTATCCTCTAAATAAGTTTTTATTAATTCATATCCTTTTTATTAAATTGGTTTTTATTTCCATTTCAAATAAATTTAGTAAATAATTAATCATTATTTAAACACAATTAAGACATATTTTTATAATTTAATTGATATTATTCAGTCCCTCTATTTCAATGGCTTGTTTATAACGGTAACATTTAAATAATAATATTTTGTTTTTTGTTTGAGCTCGATGTATTGTATCATGTATATTATTGAACATAGTGTTTATTTATTAAAACATGGGATGTTACATGGATGGTGAAGCAGGCCAATGATTGACCTTATCTGAGAATATAAAGAAAATGTTAAAAATCGACTCCATAGATTGGGAGGATTTTAATAAAGTATATTTCAACTAATATTTTCCCCAAAATTCTTATATCCCAAAAGGGGAGTATTTCATTAAGGATAAGATAATTGATGATAAATTAATTAGTTCTTGTGAATAAAAATTATTGAAACTTAAAACCTAAGATTCATTATCAA
Source organism: Viscum album (assembly GCA_963277665.1). Lineage (NCBI taxonomy): Eukaryota > Viridiplantae > Streptophyta > Magnoliopsida > Santalales > Viscaceae > Viscum > Viscum album. The sequence goes on along the minus strand of OY728139.1, from coordinate 759,493,244 downwards.
TCATGAATATAAAATCAATAATTTCATTATCATTTTTAAAAATGTATCTAAAAGGAATTAACCATAAGAGAATTTGTTATATATGTATAACTTGTTTAGTGGTAACATAAATTAGAAATGGAAACTACTGACCCTTATTATTATACTTGATTTGGTGACAAAAAAGGAAATTATAATTTCACAAAAATTTTAATGATAAGAAACATATACGAATGAATATTCAATATCTACATATTAAATTTATATAAATAAGAACTTGTATAATTTTATTAAATTAATGAGAATGTTTTTCTAGTGTGGAAGAGTTGGATATAAATCTAATTATTTTCAAAGGAAAATGAGGATAAAAGTTATTATAATTGCTGAGAATATTTTTCCATAAAATACTCCAAATTATTTTTTATGATTCAAATGTATAGAGTTTTGAAACTATCTAAATCACTACTATAATTCTTTGGTTAATGATGAATATAGACAATAAAAACATTTAAAACAAATTGAGTAATGAAATTTCTTTATAATCTTGAATGTAAAGTATATCAAGATAATGTAGTGTTGAAAGGTACACTTATTATCCACTCAATATCTATGAATTTCATTTTTAATTTTATTTCATTACATTCTATTTTATCATTCATGATTACAAAGTTTATTCATTGACCACCTTAAGGTTCAGATATAGAGTTATTGGTGAAAACATATAGAAGTGTGATGATTTCATGCCAAGTATATAAATATTCTCTAATTTATTTTTATAGGAAGGTACTTCCAAAAAATCTAGTTTTCATCCATTAGTGGAATTTTTTTCCATATTATAATTGATATCCTCTCCATTCATAGATATCATAGAAATTATAAATATATTGAGATATTATTTCATATAATAAATAATCCAATGACAAAATATAAATCCAAGGATGATTATAAACTCCCTTTGGAAAATAATTCCTAAATATGGATCCTCAGGTACAATAACGAGGGATATTTTTTCAAATTATTACAGATGAAATAAATTTTCAAGAAATTATAATTGTACAACAATATATTGATATATTCCTTGAAAAGTTTCATATTCAACCCCTAGATCATGAGGTTGATTTATCAATTGATCTTATACCTAGTTCAAGGCATACATCAAAGATTTATTACAATATTTTCCCAAGGAATTAGAGGAATTAAAGATGAAAATTCATGATAATATGGGAAATGTTTTTATAAATTTAATCAATTCCCCTTGGGATGTTTCATTCACGTTTGTTAAGAAGAATGATGGTTGTGTTGGAGTTGGTGGACTAGAACCAAATACTTGGTACTTTTTTCATTAATAAAAACCTTATCACATCTTGATTGTTCATGCGTGTGACAATGCACATGATAATGTCACAAGGATAGATATTACATTAAAGGGTCATAGTTGATCCCTGTTATGATGAGAACCCGGAAGTGCCATAACACTATTCGTGAATATATGTTCTATGGCCATATGATGTTATTTTAGGGAAACAAATAATACAGGCCATTAGGGGTGAGCAATCATAAAACATTGAGGCACATTCTCATGGTGTGCTCTCATGGTAATATCCAGGAGGATATTATGAGAATGAGACCCTCCAGTAGGAAATAATCATTTCATACTGCCATTAGATGTTCCTATCTACGGATGTGAGTATTTCTCCTTAGACTTTAAGATTATTATTAATGGTTATTACAACTCACACAATTAGATGTATTGACGAAAACTATGACAACACACTGTTCGCATCCAGGTAGGATAGGTTGGGTGCATCATGAGTGATATTGCATTAATAGATTATGCGAGAAAGGATTTGTCCCTTATATTCTATAACAGAAGTAGATATCTCTGGCCCATTGATGAAATTGATATAGACTAAATAAATCCATGGCCATGGTGAGGAATATGAAAGTTCAATTCCTAAAAGTAAAAGAATAAATAATCGATCACATGGGTTGATTGTACTAGCATGCTACTCGCTTGATATGAGATATCGTGACAAATGGATTGCATTACATGATAAGCATTCGTATGAGGTGACACGTTGTTGTGGTATTGAAATAATCCACTATGGGTTCCTAGGAATGTTTTTATATGCTAACCTTGGACTTTAGGCCAGCTCCGCCTAATTCCACTGAGAAAGAGGCCTAGAGGGTCACACACTACATGTGTCCAAGTATCTCAGATAAATATTAATTTATCAAGTTGAAAAAAGATTATATCTGACTGTGGTTTAATAATTATTCAATAATATCTGATATCATTTATTTCGACACTAGTTATTCGAGAGAATATATTGTGGGTGAAATAATACATTTATTATAGATTAATGGAGTGATATTTAATTGAGAAATAAATAGTCATTATTCAGGGCCTAATAAATGTGGTGGATGAAATAAATAAAAAAGGAAAAATAAAATTACACACCTTGTATAATAAAATATAAACTCCATGTACATTTCCTGAGAATTTATGAGAAATAATTTATTTAATTAAATAATATTAGGTGTAATTCATTGGGTGCATGTCAAGTAATAATAATAGTCACATGTTATTACTAGACATGGGGTATTACTAAGAATTAAATGAAATGAATAAATTCTTTCGGGTAATTAATTCATTTTATTATTCTATGTAATTAAAATTCCCAATTATATATTTCTCATTATCCTAGCCATTTCATTGTAGTTGTGCAGAACAGATTTGGAAAAGATCTCCAGACAAGAGAGAATTCATTTTTCCCCAATAACTCTCTCAATCTACGAGAGAGAGATCCACCTCCACTGGATCAAGGAAATCGATGGCGGACATCGCCAGTGAAGTATCTTCAGCGATAGCACCCAGATATCCCTTTGGTGATGTGTAGAGATATGTGGAGCATGCTTGGATCACTACTAGAGGACTCCTACACTTGGATTCTACAAGGTGACGATAGATCACATCAGATCATGACCGGAATCATCAACAAAGAGAGAATCCCTTTAAGGTAATTCTTATTATTTAATTAAATTAATTATAACCAACATATAATTATCCTATTTATGGTTCCAGGACTCCCCTCTTTATTTTTTGTTCTTAGTTCTGTTCTAATGATCTGGCGTTTTATTATTGTGATGGATCTTGGATTGATCATTGTTAACGCTAAATTTAATGTTTGGTACACCCACTAACGTGCTTTCGTTGGACCCAGAACCTACAGTTTGGATGCATAATTACATTTATTTTCATGATCTTAATAAAATCATCATCATAAGAAATTATTATTGAGACAAATACTTTTCATACAATAATATTGATTTTATAACATCATGATCCACTCCATAATTGTACAATTTTAGAGTCATTAGAAACATATACGCATAAACAATATTTCCTAAAAAATATATATTGCCTCCCACATAGTTATTCCCAAATATCACCCTTATTAGATACATCATACATGAAAACATTATTCATAACCTAGGGAAATGAAACAGAGGATATGGTGAGCTTCAATGCCCGGTAAGGGTAAACAAGGGAGTTATCAATGATCATTTAAGCATAACATGATAATAAGGATATGAAGACATGATATTAACATTTTAAAACCATTCCTAGAATATCAAAGATCAGAATACTTTTTCCCTAGAATAAAACATTGTCTTTATAAAATTCATGAATCATAAGTTGATAAATCATCATAAATCAATCATGAACCTTAAGTTCATATCAAAAAATTGTGGCAAAAATAGATACTTTAAATTTTTTTTTATGTCAAGGTTGACTACAGACCTTTAAATAATATTGGATCAGGTATCAACACATTTTACCCATATTAAAATGGACTAGTCATCATCACTTGTTTCCCATTGCGGGTCATGCACATTGACTTGTTTCTCATAGAGGATGAAGCACCTCAACTTGTCTCCCATAGTTATCGTTTGAGGTATAAATCATTACCCAATGAGATGGAGGGTTATATAATTTCAGGACCACTCGACACATAATTAAACAATACATATGTGTTCCACAATATTATAAAACCTTCATCATATTATAAACCATGTGAAAAAAATTGCTTCATAAACATTTCAAAAATTTATCATATCATAATCCATGGAAAATTTACAAGTTTCAAAAACATATAATATCCATATTATTAAACCATCCACATCAATAATAGTAATGGTATCATTGGATTATATTTATGTAACGACCCGAATTCAGAGCCCCTCCACTGGTGCCCCGTACCCGGTTTTCCACATGACCTCAAGCGTGTTTCCCCAAATGCCAGAGGCTGCCGACTAGCAGTGAGGGCCTTGGTGAGTCGATTAGGAAACTATGCCCTCATTCGGTAAAGTATACTGTAGAAAAACAACAGTCAATAGCAGAAGCAGTAACAACATTCAAAAAAATAGAAACCAGACAGCGAAAGCAATGAATACATATATTAATGATGATAATGATGCAGTAGGTACAACTATCTAGGGAAAACAGCAACCACAACAACGTGCTGAAATAGAGCTGAAACCAAGTGAAAAAGAAAACAAAGTAAACACCTCAGCATTGTGATCCACGGCTTGGTCCCATGCTCTCCAGCTCCAGTGAAATCAAGAACCTGAAGTAGAATGGTTTTTTCCCTTATCTATACATGTAACAACATAGTCTGTTTGGGCCCAAAAGCATGGCCCAAACAGGATGTGAGATACAATCCCACTAGGAAATCACCTAAAGATTTTTTCCTAATAGTCAATGAATACATGGCAGCAATAAAACAAGAAGCAGTAAACAAAAAAGCACAAGCAGCTACAATCCACAGTTCTAACAAACAAAGTACACAAGTAACAGCCAGCAACAAGAGAGGAAAAAGTTAACCCTATGGGTACCTCTCACAGTCTAACCCCTATGGTTCAACCTATAAGCACTAGCAACCCTCTAGAAGGCACACACAGTCTCACCCCTCTGGTTTAGCTATGTATTTAATAGACTCTCTGGGGAACCACTCACCGTCAATTCCCCCTATAGTCTCGTATCGTGCTAAAGGCTCTCTGGGGAAGAACTCAATGTCTATTCCCCCTGTGGCCCACGTCAAGGAACTCCAGACTCTCTGAGGAAGCACTCAACGCCAATTCCCCCTATGTTCTCACATCGTAATTAAAAGACACTCTGGAGAATCCCTTATGTCAATTCTCTCTTTGGTCTACTACTCTTGGTTTCCACAGTCCTGAGTGAAAGGTAAAACATGCTCAGCGTGCTTGTACATCGTCCAAGTAAACCTCAAGAACTACTTGGCTATCAACTAAGGCATAGTAGCATAACAAGGTAACAGTTCCATTGTCCTACGACTAAGCATGGCAGCTGGAAAAATGCCAAACAGGCAGAACAATCATAGAAAACATCCAAGGTATAGTAAAGCTACCATAATCCCAGGAAAAACATCTACTATAGCAATCAAGCAAAGCAGGAAATAAAACAAGGGAAAAACAGGAACACGCAATACCCCGTTCAAGGGTATTGGTGGAATTTGCACATAATATTCATCAACATTCCACAGAAAGTCACAAACCACCTACCTCGATCCCAGGAGATCGATATACGTGAACCTCGACGATAGATTCCCCTTAGAACAATGAAGATATGAGAAAACGCACAAAAAGTTCATCCCATGATAACTTGGAAATGAGGAGGAATCAAGAAACGAGGATAAAGTAGAAAGAAGAACTCAACGCTGCGATTCTAACACAATTGACCGTGCACGAATCAGAGAACAGACGGCGAGGCGGGATCTTGTCGAAGATCTGGCCGTACAGGTCGCTCTTGGACGAACAGAACCTAGAAAGAGGTGTTTCTGTGCGTCAGGCATGACCCCAGTTCATTTAGTGAAAAAAAGTACACGGCCTTTATTTTTAATGTACACGACGTGTAGTGGGTTTTTCTGTACTCCAACAATATCGGCCTCCACGTCACCCCTACACACCGTTTGTTTGGCCCGGGCATGGACAACACAAGGATTCGATCCGGAGAAGAGTACACGATGTGTACTCAGAAAGTACACGGTATGTACTTCAAAAATGACCAGAACCTTCATTTTTCTAAAATACTTTAGAAAAAGTAAAAACATACCTGAACGAAGATCCAGGTTCTTACAAACTTCCCCCCTTAAATAAATTCATCCTCAAATCTCCCTAAGGAGGCGGAGAAGAAGAAACCAAAAATAGCTCCGGACACTGCTATCGTACATCAGCTTACCTCTCCCAGGTCTCGTCTTGTACCCGCCCGTGCTTCCACAACACTCATACCAGAGGAACAGACCACCCGCGGAGAACCTTCGTACTGCGATCAAAAATCCATATAGGATGATCCTTGAACGATGCATCCACTTCATGCTCGACTTACTCAGGCTGAAAGACGTGAGATGAGTCTAAAAAGTAATGTCAGAGCTGAGAGACATGGAAGAAGTCGTGCATGCCCCAATACCTCTGAGGTAGCTGCAACCGATAGGCGACCAGCCCAACTCTCTCCAAGACCTCAAACATCCCGACGTGCCACAATAAAAGCTTACCCTATCTCTGAATCCTCTTATGTCCCAACCTTGGTGTGACACGCAGGAAAACCTGATCACCGACCTCGAACTCCAGAGGTCGTCTCCGCTGATCGACATAAGACTTCTATCGAGAGTGCGCTGTATCCATCCTCTTCCGAACCAGATCTATCTGCTCTGAAGTCTCCTGAACAAGATGAGGTCCCAGCAAAGCTGCCTCTCCTTCCTCCAGCTAGCATAAGGGTGATCGACATGGTCTACCATAAAAAGACTCATATGGTGCCATCTGTATGGTCACCTGGAAACTGTTGTTGTTGGTGAACTCCACCAGAGGAATATGCTTATCCCAAGAACCGCCAAAGTCAAGGATGCAAGCCTGGAGCATATCCTCAAGTACTTGGATCGTGCGCTTAGACTGGCCATCTGTCTGGGGATAGTAAGCTATACTCAAAAGTACTTGTGTACCCAAGGCCTTCTGAAGTCCCTACCAGAACCGAGAGTTAAAGCGCGCATATATGTCTGAAAAAATGGAGTGTGGAACTCCATGAAGACGAACGATCTCCCGGATGTAAAGTCATCCCAGATCATCGATACTGAAGGTCTCCTTGATCGGAAAAAAGTGGGCAATCTTCGTGAGCCTGTCGACGACAACACAAACAACATCGTTCCCCCGAGGTGATCTCAGTAACACAGTCACGAAGTCCATCGCAACATCATTCCACTTCCACTCCGGAATGGGTAACTATTTCAAAAGTCCCGCTGGTCTCTGATGCTATGCTTTCACCTGGTGACAAGCAGAACATCTCATGACAAAACCATCAACATCCTTCTTCATACCTGGCCACCAATATTGGCGATGAAGGTCCTGATACATCTTGGTGATGCCCGGATGAACTGCCCAAACAGAGGAATGAAAATCCCGCATCAGATCCTCACGTATGTCTGCTGGCACCCATACGCATCCCTAAAAACGCAAGAGCTCATCCTCTCCCATTGTCCATAAAAGAAGAGGTTCCCCTCCTGACACACTCTCGCATAGGAATATGCCTTCTGAGTCTGATAGTTTCCTCATCTGTACCCGATCAAGTTGTGTAGAGGTAACAGCTACAGAAGATAGGAAGGTCTGTCCCTGTCTGTCATGCACCTCCAGATGCATCTCAGAGAATAGATCCATAAGATACCACTCACTGCTGGCCTCCTGAACTTCCTGAACCTGAGTTCTCCTGCTGAACGCATCAGCCACTGCATTGCCCTTACCCGGTTTATAGGTGAGCTTGAAGTCAAAATACATTAGATACTCAACCCACCTGCGCTGCCTCAGATTCAGATCATGCTGAGTGATGATATACTTGAGACTCTTTTGGTCTCTGAAGACCACAAAGTGCTCTCCCAGAAGATAGTGTCTCCAACAGTGTAAGGCATGAACAACAGCTGCAAACTCCAAATCGTGCGTCGGGTAGTTCCTTTCATGTGGCCTCAACTGTCGTGACCCGTACGCAACAACTCCACCCCCTGCATAAGCACAACTCCCAACTGGATACCTGATGCATCACAGTAAACAGTGTAGATCTTGTTTGGGTCCGGCAAGACTAGTATCGGTGCTAACGTCAACCTCTATTTCAGCTCCTAAAAGGCTGACTCAAAAGAATCTGACCATAAGAACTTCGCCCCCTTCTCGGTTAGACCTGACAAGGGTGATGCTAGATGAGAAAAGTCTTGAATGAAGCATCTGTATTATCCATCCAACCCTAGGAAAATTCATACCTCAAAGACGTTATTCGGTTGCTCTTAGGAAACTAAAGCTCTCACTTTCTCTGGGTCCACAAATACTCCTGCCTCTGAGATGACGTGACCTAAGAAGTGAATCTGATCCATCCAAAAGTGGCACTTTGAGTGTTTAGCATAAAGACAATTCTCTCTCAGTGTACTCAGAATGATCTCAAGAAGTGTGGCATGGTCGTGTCGAGTGTGAGAGTACACTAAGATATCGTCCACGAAGACCATGATGAAAGAGTCCAAGTAAGGATGGAACACTCATTTCACTTGTTCCATGAAAACTACAGGTGCATTCTTGATACTGAACGACATGACTATATACTCATATAGACCATACCTGCTCTTGAAGGTTGTCAGAGGTATATCTGATGGTCTAAAGTGAAACTAATGATAACCGGACCTCAAGTCAATCTTCGAGAACACCCGGGCTCCTCAAAGCTGAACGCAAATGTAATCGATCCTCCACAAAGGATATCGGTTCTTGACTGTCAACTGGTTCAGCTTCCGATAATACACACAAAGCTGAAGGGTACCGTCTGCCTTCTTCGCAAACAGGGAATGAAAACCCCAAGGGGATGTATTGGGTCGGATGAAACCCTTAGCTTGTAGCTCCTCCAACTGCTTCTTGAGCTCCTGCAACTCAGGTGTGGCCATCCTATAGGGATTAATGGACACCGGTGCTGCTCCGGGCGCAAGATCAATAGAGAAGTCTACCTCACGCTCTGGAGGAAAACTTGAAATGTCCTCTCAAAAGACGTCCGTGAAACGATCCGCCAATGGAGGAAAGTCTAACTTTGGAGTCCTCTGATCATCTAGATAAATACTAGCAATTTGGGCCATCACCCCTCCTAGCCCAAGATGCTCGTGTCCCACCCGACTCGCCCGAATGTCCCATTCACCTCTATGAAGAAAAGATTCACCCTCTGGTGAGACGAAACTCACTCTGTGGTGATAATAGTCGATGATTACCTGAAAGAGAATCAACCAGTCCATGCTGAGGATGACATCATTTCTTGTCAACTCTAGGACATAGAGATCCCATAAGAAGCGATACCCTGCAACCTCGAGAGGGCACTCTCTACACTGGCATACACTAGATGTCCTCCTTCCCAAAGGTGTGTCTAGTCTCAACGAGTCGATAGAAGAAAATATGTAGAGCCCAAGGGTCTCCATGACAGCAATAAAGATAAAGATATGTGTGGCACCAGTATCGAAAAGGGATGAAGATAAAACTGAGGCTACTAAAATTTTACCTCGAACAGTAGAAGGGCCGAAATCCTGCTTCAGATATGTCTTCTCCACGGCGAAAGATTGGCCTGTACTACGGCCATGCGCCCCTGACTGACCACTCTGAGATGAACCTCCCTGGTGGTTCTGAGGAACTAGTGGATGAATCCCACAGCCTCGACCTCCACCTCATCCTGGATGACCGGAAGAACTCTGGTTCCCTGACTGGTGAGAAACTGGTGCTGCTGCTCCTGAACGAGGAGTCATGGAAGAACCTCGGTCACCAGCTTCTGGTGAGAAAACCTGAAAGAAACGCTAAAGGTGACCCATCTTGCCATAAGATCAGCACTCCATAGGGTCCCTCTGGCACTGCGGCTTCATGTGCCCTGACCGGCCACACTAGTAGCATGTCACATGGCTACCTGATGATGCATCTCGCTTCCTCGAATCACCACGTGTAGGCTCTCTACGATGCATCTTGCTATCATCTAGAGGAATACTAGCTCTAGAAGTAGAACCGCCCTAGCTCGTAGCTCCAGAGTCTCTCAGATTGCGCTCCACAATCACTGCCTGGTTGACGATGGAAGTGATGGAAGTCAGCTGGAAGATATTCACCTGCGAGCGGATCTCCCGCCTGAGACCATCCTTGAACTTCCTAGCTAGGAACACCCCACTCCCATCCCAGAGGGGTGTGAAGTGTTGTAGCTCGGTGAAATGAGCTGAATACTCCATGACAGAAATAGTACCCTGTTCTAAGCTCATGAACTCCCGGGCTCCGTCGGACCTCAGGGTCTCCCGGTAGAATTAGTCATAGAACACGTGCTGGAACTCCTCCAAAGCCATAGCCTGCTGCTGACCCGCATGTCAGATCATGTACCACCACCTCTTGGAGGAGTGTTGGATCATGTAGGTGGCGAGATTGACCCGCCTCTCTAGAGGCGTCTCCAGATGCTCGAAGATAGTCAGCATGAATTCCAGCCATGACTCTGCAACCTGAGGTCCTCCTTCCCCCAAGAACGTAGGAGGATGATGCTGGTGGAAAACCCACGTCAAGTCTGTCATAGACGTGGCTGGAGGAGGCGCTCCCTATAAATCCTGCATCATCCTCATGAAACCATCCCTGAACTATACATCAGCACCTGCAACTAGTTTGATAGCCGGTGCCAAGGCTAGCCCGACTGGAGGATCGGCAGGAAGTCCCTGATCAGCCCTGTCTGGCGTCTGATCACTACCTGACGACAGAGGTACGACCGGAGGACGTCTCGGAGGCATAGCTCTGAAAGATCAAAACTACACCTTGGATTAGAAAAACAAGGACAGATAACACAAGGGTACTAAATGGGAACAGGAGAATAAAACACAAAAGATTGCAAAACACGACTACACGGCGTGTATAAAAACTACATGGTGTGTCTTCTTAAGCCACTGACATGGGTATGTACTCTTGCCCTACAAGTCGTGTACACCTCAAACTACATGGCGTGTGGACCTCAACAGATGGCGTGTGCTTGAAAACTATTCCCATGCCCGAGTCTCTTTAAACGACTAACCCAGATGGTCCGACTCAACCCGATACTACATGGCGTGCTCGAAACAAACACGGCGTGTACTAGACAAGGCTTCGGCTGCCCGTGTTTGTTAAGCACACAACCGTCTACATTTCTGCAGCTTACATGGTGTGCTCCAAACAAACACGGCGTGTATGGGAGAAGGTGACACCGTCCTGTGTTGTTTGTGACACGACAGGGTACCTGGATAAGACTACACGGCGTGTTCCGAACTAACACGACGTGTGGAAAAGAAGGTAAAGTCGGCCTATGTTGTTCGTGACATGGAAGGGTACCTGGACAGGACTACATAGCGTGTTGCCTCTGGAAACGATGTGTTCTGCCCGAGGTCCCCTGGCCCCCGTTGTTAGTGACACGGTTGGGTACACGACTCCACACTCACATGGCGTGTACCTACCATACACGGCTTGTTCCCGAAGTTACTTTCACGACACCGTGTTCAGCCCACATGGTCAGTGACATGGCCTGAAAACTACACAACGTGTATCCAAAAAGTACATGCCATATATTATGGGGTTTTCTGGGCAGTAGCTCTGAAACTGCACAGAATCCTAGAAACACTTAAAACAAGGGAAAGGGGTACCAAATTCTGATCTGTGAGGGCCCATACTCCCCACGAATCTAAGATTGGAATCTCCCACAGTCATATACAAGAGAAATCAGGATCATGATCCACCAAGTTTTGATTAATGAGGGCCCATAACACCTCACGAACAAAAACTTGGTGTTCATTTTTTTTATGAAAAGAACAAAACAACTAGCTTTCTAACATAACTGGAGAGAATCTATCAAGAATCTATCAAAACATCATGCATAATCTACAGAGAGTCTATCATGACAGCATGAAACCGCTAATGCACCCTATATGGCATGGAAAGAATGAATGAAATGTGATTTCTACAAGTGTCTTTATGATTCATGAGATGGAATACCCTCATCTCAAAACTAGAACTGCAATTGACGAGGTAGTATGGATTTTCACTATACATGGGTTAGCTACTCCCGGGCACAGCTTAATACCATGTACTGAGTCCATCCTATCCCTGGATAAAGTCTCCAAACATTAAAGCAAGAGAAATGAACTCCTCTGATACCACATTGTAATGACCTGAATCCATAGCCCCTCCACTGGTGCCCCATACCCGGTTCGCCACATGACCTCAAGTGCATTTCCCCAAACGCCAGAGTCTTCCGACTAGCAGCGATGGCCTTGGTGAGTCGGTTGGGAAACTATGCCCTCATTCGGTAAAGTATACAGAGGAAAAACAACAGTCAATAGCGGAAGCAGTAATAACATGCATAACAACAGAAACCAGACAGCGGAAGCAATGAATACATATAGTAATGATGATAATGATGCAGCAGGTACAAGTATCTAGGAAAAACATCAAACACAACAACGTGCTGAAATACAACTAAAACCAAGTGCAAAAGAAAACATAGTAAACTCCTCAGAATCGCGAGCCACGACTCGGTCCCATGAACTCCAGCTCTAGTAAAATCCAGAACCTAAACTAGAAGGGTGCTTTCCCTTATCTATGCCGACAACAACATAGTCTGTTTGGGCCCAAAAGCATGGACCAAACAGGGTGTGAGATACAATCCCAGTAGGCAATCACCCAAATATTTGTGCCTAACAGTCAATGAATACATGACAGTAATAAAACAAGAAGCAGTAAACAGAAAACCACAAGCAGCTACAATCTACAGTTCTGACAAACAAAGTACACAAGTAACAGCCAACAACAAGAAGGAAAAAGGTAACCCTCTTGGTAGCTCTCACAGTCTAACCCCTGTGGTTCAACCTATAAGCACTAGCAACCCTCTAGGAGGCACACACATTCTCACCCCCTCTTGTTATGCTATGTATTTAATAGACTCTCTGGGGAAGCACTCACCGTGAATTCCCCTTATAGTCTTGTGTCGTGCTAAAGGCTCTCTGGGGAAGCACTCAACCTCTATTCCCCCTATAGCCCGCGTCGATGAACTTCAGACTCTATGAGGAATCACTCAACTTCAATTCCCCCAGTGGTCTCGCATCGTAATTAAAAGACACTCTGGAGAAGCCCTTCCGTCAATTATCTCTTTGGTCTACTACTCTAGGCTCCCACAGTCCTGAGTGAAAGGTAAAACATGCTCAACGCGTGTGTACATCATCCACGTAATCCTCAAGAACTACTTGGCTATCAACTAAGGCTCAACAGCATAATAAGGTAGCACTTCGACTATCCTACGACTAAGCATCGCAACTGGAAAAACACTAAACAGGAAGAACAAGCATAGGAAACATCCAAGGTATAGTAAAGTTATCATAATCAAGGCAAAACATCTACTCTAGAAATCAATCAAAGCATGCAATACAACAAGGGGAAAACAGGAACACACAATACCCCGTTCAAGGGTATTGGTAGAATTTTCACATAATATTCATCAACTTTCCACGGAAAGGCACAAACCACCTACCTCGATCCCAGGAGATCGATATATGTGAACCTCGACGACAGATTCCCCTTAGAACGACGAAGATCTGAGAAAATTCACAAAACGTTCATCCTATGATATCATGGAAACTAGGAGGAATCAACAAACAAGGCTAAAGTAGATAGAAGAACTCACTGCTGTGATTCTAACGCAATCAACCGTGCTCGAATCGGAGAACGGACGGCGTGGCAGGAGCTCGTCGAAGATCCGGTCATATGGGGTCACTCTCAGATGAACGGAACCTAGAAGGAGGTGTTTCTATGTGTCAGGCGTGACCCCAGTTCATTTAGTGAAAAAAAGAAAAGTACATGGCGTGTATTTTTAAAGTACAAGACGTGTAGTGGGTGTTTCCATACTCCACCAATATCGGCCTCCATGTCACCCCTACACAGCGTGTGTGTGGCCCAGGCACGGCCAGCACACAGATTTGAGCCAGACAAGAGTACACGACGTGTACTCAGAAAGTACACGGCGTGTACTTCAAAAATTTCCAGAAACTTCATTTTTCTCAAAAACTCCCAAAAAAGGAAAAACATACCTGAAAAAAGATCCGGGTTGTTACAATTTATATTAAAATATAATTAAAAATAAATGATTTTATCATAGATTAAAATTCTTTTAAAATAATCACAAGAATATTTCCAAATCAAAATTTGCACTTCACATGGAATTCACTTATTTGAAATTGAAAAATATTCATAATATTAAGGAAATAAATAACTTCTAAAATAAACTCGGAATTTTGTAATGGAATATTTAAATAATTTTTTTTTCGTCATAGTGAGGATTTTCAATAATTTCATATAAGTTAATATAAAACATTCCTTCCACAATTTTATAATAATTAAAAAAATACCTCACTTAGAAAATAACAAGAAGATTCCAATAAAATATTTTTATATAAAGAAATAATTAGGTGAAAATGTATTTAAAAAATCATAGAATATTATTATTACATTTTTTGATAACATTTTAGAAAAAAGCATTGACATGGATGGAAAAGTATTTTTGATTCAATATTAATAAATAATTGTTATAAATTAAAAACATTATTTCAATCTATTGAGCACATAAAATGAATAAAATTAAAGTAAAAATTTTCTTCCCCTGAAATAACCAGAATAGGATAAAATTAAAAGTTTTTATCAGATAAGAATCATAGAATTTTATTAACAAAATAAAGCATAAGCAATCCTGATTAAAATAAGATTGAATGGAATATCGCATGCCACTTTGGTACTATTAGAATTAATAAAATATTTAGACTTAAATGGATATGTAAATACCCATAATTAACATATAATTAATCCTAAAATAAATTCATGTTTAGTATATACATGATACAAAAGAAACAAGTGATGTATATTGATTGTGTCTCAATGAAGTAAAAGTTATACAAAACATCCTTACCTTGAAGGTTCTCTATCATCTAGAATAATAAATTAAAATTTATTATAATTATATACCATAATCATTTACATACTTATAATAACATATATGATTTTTTTATAATAACTCAACACCCATTTATTAATAATACCTTACTAATGTTGTTTTTCCAAGTGTTACCTATTTAATATTTATAAGAATTTTGGTTCAGTAGTTTTGATTGTTTTTCATTTATCGTGGTTCCATAATTTACATAATGTAATTAATCTTATAAATATCATATATATTCAATATATATGTAGATATATCCATCCATAAAGTTATAGATATAAAAATTAGTTACACCATTCAAGGTTATGGTAGGTTTTACGTTGGCATGAACATTGTTTTTACTTTTTGACAGATGGAATGAAAGAATGGTAAATAATAATTCACCTTTAAATATTAATTATTATATCATATATATCATATATATTAATCAAATACATACTTATCCCTATATAATTAAAACAGAAATGAAAAATAACTCACATCGCTCTGAGGAGGTGATAGTTTGCACTTACGCATGAGTGTTGTTGTCTTTTTCCAGCGGACTAGAAGGTAATACGGTAGATATGATATTATCATTAAATAATTATAATTATTTCATAACTATAATTTATAAATATTAATCCTATCATAAAACACATTCATAAAATTGGGTGTTGGAAAATGAATTGTACTGCTATGTAGAGACAACAAGTCAAACGTACGCACAAATGATATTTTCACTTCCAAATTTATGGGATAGAGGGTGGATAAAGTTCGTTTCATAATCATAACAATATTTAAGTATATTTTAGAAAATTAATTTTCAATTTCATGATAAATAAAAATTATTTATAAGAGTTAAAATAATAATAAAAAATAAAGTGATCAGTTAAGGCTATTACCTCTTCTCCGGTAGGCCTCCTTTAGATCCCTTTTTAAGGACCCTTGGGATGGTATTTTAAGAATATAATCAGATTTAATTAATGAATAGTGGTTTGGATAATAATTTTTTCTTTTTTTTTGTGTGAAAATATATGGCTTTCTGTGTTGTAAAGAAGAGAAAGGATGAGTACCTTTTCAGAAGTGAGGCGAGTGGCACTCTTGAAATTTCTTAAAAGATTAAAATATAATTCAGTAATTATAAAGAAAAATGGATCCAAATGGAGGGATAATAGAATATAAGTTAAAATATGGTTTAAATATCTTCATTAAATAAAATTTAGAGAGGTTTAGTCCATATTCCAAACATTATATTTTGGTTTAACAACTTAGTTAGCCCATTTTATCCTTAACCTTGATAACGTCTTTGTAATGATTCATG
Organism: Viscum album; assembly: GCA_963277665.1. Lineage (NCBI taxonomy): Eukaryota > Viridiplantae > Streptophyta > Magnoliopsida > Santalales > Viscaceae > Viscum > Viscum album. The sequence goes on along the minus strand of OY728139.1, from coordinate 759,476,919 downwards.
GGTCATAATTTTACTTATAAGGTAACAAATTTCTATTAAATGAAAAAATTAAGTAATTTTAGATCATATATTTTCATCGTTGTCCTATTTATATATTTTTATGATTTTTAAATAATTTATTAAAAAATTATTTTTTAAAAAAATATCATTAATGTCATTTTTTGACATTATTCATTTATTTTGACTTTATAAAAAAATGAAAAGGATTTTATTATAATATAATCCTTTAATACATCATTAATATGTCATATTAGTCAATAAAATATATATTACACTAGAAATCATTTAAATTATATTACTTTTAATATTTTCAAAGCTGTTTATTTTATTTTTCTATTAATTGTAGGAAATATGTTATCGATGTTGTGTTATAATTTAAGGTAATTATCTAATTTCTTAAATATATAAATAAATTAACATCATGAAAATAAAATTTTTTATTATAAAAAAAATATTCACATTCACCCCCATCTTGTTTTTGACCCTATGTAAACACATAAAATATTTTTAAAATAAATAGAGTAACATTTTTTATTTTCCATTGCTTTAAATATTATATAGCTCATTTTCATGAGAAATTGTCCCATAAATAATTAGATTTTTGGAATAATGTTATCAATTTTTATTTTTTTTCATCAAATTATAATTAATATAAAATATTGTGGCCTTGAAATTTATTTTTAACCAATTTTAACATGATATATCCATTATGGTGATAAATTTTACTGTAATTACAATTCGTAATATCTAAAAATAAAAGGGGCTTATTTAAAAAATTTATACCTCTTGATTACAATTATTGAATCCATTTTTCTCAATTTAATTTCTATAATTTATTGAAAATAAATTTAATATAATTGTGAGAAACATGATAAAACCCATTTAAAAAAAAATACATTTTAACGCAGGAAACTAGATTTAATCCCATTATATTCATAGAAGAAAATAGGCGAATTTTAAAAAAGTTTTTTATTTTTGTAATTTATGAATTTATTTATAATAATTCTACAATAGTGATGATTTTAATTTATTAAGATAAAAACACATTGCCTGTATAAAAACTGTTTTTCAGAATAATTTGTTTTATGTATAAAAATATTTTTATTCCAAATTGAAAAATAAAATTAATTACAACATATTTAATTGGATTATTAATAATATAAGAAAACTAAATTTCATTTGAAACAAATTTTAAAAAAAAATCCTTTTTAAATTATTGAAAAAAAAACAATATTTTTAAAAAATTATTCATTTTTAAAATTCATTAAAAAATCAGTATATTCAGAATGTTTTTAAAAATTAACTCTAAAATAATTTTGGAAAGTTGATTTCAAAAATAAATTTAATATTATTAAATAAATTTTATAAATTTGTGGAAAATTAAATATTAAATTTTGTCACAAAAATAAATAAATTTTCTTTCGAGGAAATGTACTTTTTTAAGCATAAAATAACATTAAAAAATTATTATTATTATTTTATATGGATTAACCAATACATTTGTATTGAAAGAAAATTTATATATATTTAATATTATGGGTATACCTATTCATACCCACCAATTCATCGTCTATGTTATAACAGTAACATTTAATTAATAATATTCAGTGGTTTGTTTAATCTCAGTGTTGCATGTTGTATACACTATTGAATGTAATTTTCTTCCTTTAAAATCTTGGGGTGTTTCCTTCCACCCCACAATTAATAAATTTCCCCCCCTCAATTTGAACATTTTTCAATTAATGAAGATTTTGAAATTTGAATTTTTTGGAAATCCAACATCATAGAAAGGGTTAATAAAATGATATCTAAAAAGGGGGAAAGGAAAAAATTTAGGACTTATGGAATAACACAAAACTAGATTTCAAAACAGAATAATTTTAGTGGAAAGTAAAAATATAGACATATGGAAGAAAAGAAATTCCAAAGAACTAATTTATAATGATAGGAAACACGGTATGGATAATGTTAATGACCACCAAACGATAAATCTATGAAAGGGTTAAAAGACCATAGATTCATTGGGAAAAGGGTAAAATTATATCAATTTATTTTAAGAACCTTTTTATAATATTGAGTTATTATTTTACTATTATGATAGAGGACATAATAAATTATAATTACCCAATTTCAATCAATATCATAGGTATAATTTTATCCTTTGATTTCATTTTTTATCACATTCCACTTAATCTCTCATTCTAGGAAATCGATTTTCAATATGAATTTTTCATGCCTAATGCACTAAAATTAACTTTTAACAAATCATAATATCACTAAAATAATGGAAATTCATTCATCCATCCTGAAGATAATTATCCAAACCAAAATGATTAAATCAATTTATCATATTTTAACCTCAAACTAAAACACAAAAAGTTCACTTAATCCATTACATATGTTGTTAACCTTAAACCCTTCCAAAATATGTCTGACCAAAATTAAGAATCTATACATAATAGAAATAAACTCTCTAAATTTCCCAAAATAAAATTTACATTAATCCCCTATTAATATAAAGTGGGTCCAAATGTCACTTACCAAATATTTGAATACCTTGGTCATATATTCTCTTGAAACATGGTAATAACCTAAATTACTATTAAAATGAATGAAAAAAATACATGATTCCAAAAAATAACTCTCTCTTTATTATTTAAATATCATCATATATTGTTGATTATGTTCTAAAAATAAAAACTACTACAAATTCCACTGATGATAACATAAAAATATTTTTCATTAAATTAGTAATTAGTTCCAAGGTTATCAATAATAACCCATTTATTTTATCCATAACCTATATATCTCAATTAATCATTATGATTTAAAAATAAATCGCATATTAAGAGAAGTATTTCTTTCAATCATGTTTTTTCCATAATATATCAAGCTTCAATTAAATCACTTTTCTAGGTTATTAGTATCATTCAATATATTCTTACAAATCATTATATTAAATTACTACTGAACGATCCTTATTTATTTAATGATTCTTATAATCAAAATAGTATTTATAAAATCACTTCTATATCATAATTATCTAATTCCACTATATGAACACCTCAATCATTACACATCTATATTAAACCATTAACTAGTAATAACATCTTCCTTTCATGTTTCATTTATGTTATATTAATCATTAATAGTAAAACCATTACTCATAAAACCTTATTAACCCCCGTTTTTATTTTTTCTTTTAGTACATTAATTTTCACAATCCACATATTTTCCACATTTAAAACATTCAGGCATTGATGGAACCTTATAAAAATCATTATTATCATTCATTTTGTTAACCAGTCATTTTATTTTTCCTTGAAAAATAATTTCTCTAGATCATTATTTTCCAAACCAAAAACCTCCTCCCATTCTTTGGAGACATTTCATTTGGTGTTTCTTCCAACTTCCTTGACATGTAGGAAACTGAATCTTATTCCCTCTATGGTATTTATGAAACTCCATTTTTATTTTATTTTTTATGTGAGAAATGCCTCAAATTTGATATTTTTACTTATATTATGAGACAAATTATTATTAATAATCAAATTTTTTTTCATTACACCACTTATTTCACTTGATTTATTATATGTTAAATCATTCTATTGTCCATCACATTCAATATTAAAATAATTAATCTTATTTAAATCCATTGAAAAAAAACCATAGTTGGAGCAACAATAATCATAGTGAGAAACCATATAATCCTAAAAAATCAATTATATTATTTTTAAAGTTTCAAACTTTGTTTATAGTATATGAAACCTTATTTTTAACTTAGGTGATCCACGATTTTCATCTATTTAAAATATTCAAAATGGATTATAAATAAAATATAATATAGAACCATCTTATTCACTATGAATGTAAAACCTTGTGAACAGTATGGTCACACTCAACATGCACTAGAATGAGTGATGAGATATACTCAACCAATTATTTTCGATATTATTACCCCTAGATTAATCAATTACAAATCTATGTACACATGTAGTATAAAGACAAGGATGTTTTTCTAGGGAAATCACATTAATTTATTTACTAAAACGTAGGAAATTATCTAATATATAGGATTAATATAAGGTTATTTTCTAATGTTTTCCTATAATTATTTTAAACGTTTCACAAAACCTTTCTCTAGTAACATCTATAGCAACCCATACCTTTTATATATGAATATTCAATACATAAAATTATGGTCCATGGTATAATCATATAGTATTTCAATCTATATAAACATGGACACATACAAAACTATTTGATAAAAGATATAAATCTTCTCCCCCTTAGTTATTCATAACTAGAACCCTTCTTAGAAACAGCATTCTTAAAAATATTTATTTATAACATGGGGAAAGGAAACATAATAAATTGTGTTCTCAAATGCTCAGTAAGGGTAATAAATGGAGATATCAATGATTATGTAAAAATAACATAATAATAAGTGTTTGAAAATATGTTATTAACATTTGACAACCATAACCTGTATAACATATATCATAATCATGATTTATTGAATAAAACTCAATAATTTCAAAATACACAAATCATAATAGTGATAATTCATTGTAAAACAATCATGAACCATAAGTTTACCTAAAACAGTGGCACCAAAATAGGTACGGAAAATATTTCATATGTCATGGTAAACTAAAAAACCATAAAATCATATTTGATAACACATTATCACCTATTTTCAATGTAATAAAAGATAATTCATCATCACATATTCCCAATAGTTGGTCAATAACAATGACTTGTTTCCTATAGTGGATTAAGAACATCAACATGTTCCTTATATTGGACATGGGCATTAACTTGTCTTACTTGGTTGTCACATGAGATATGAAAATTTACCTAATACATTGGATGGTTTTATAATTTTTGTCTCACACGTTAAATAATGAAACCATATATATGTGGTCCATAAGATCATAAACCATTAAACATATCATCATATCATTTCCTAGGTAATGAAAAAAGGTTTCACAAACATTTTATAAATTCATTATAGCATAACCCATAGAAAATAAATAGGTTTCATAAAAAACTCCTCATAAAAATCATAAAACATATAGAGAATTGATAAAGAGATAATCATTGGACCATATATCCATTAAATCATATTTAATATCACATGATTTTATCATAGATTAAAATTCTTTTAAATGCATCCCTAGAATATTTTTTTATAAAAACACACTTTTTTTCACATTGAAAACCATTATTTAATATCTCAAAATTTATAAAATATTAAGGAAATATTTTCTTTCAAAATAACCTAGAATAATTATAAAGAGATCATAAAATTTTTAATAAGTCATGATGGTGGGAAATTCGATTCATTTTTTTTAATTTAAAAGAAAATAGATCTATTACACATCTATAAAAATTAAAAATGTACTGTGTTCGGAAATTGATAGGAAGATTCCTTTGATTTTTTTATTGAAATTCAAAATTGGGAAAAAATAAATTTTAAAAAACCATAGGAGATTACTAAAACATTTTTAAATACATTTCAAAGAAAACATCTACATTAAAGAAAAGGTATTTTCAAATGAATAGTAAAACATAATCTATTTTCCATGAAAAACTTATTGGGATCTCTTGAGAACATAAAGTGTGTAAAATGAATGGAAAATTTGTATTACCTATAAATAAATATATGATAATAAAATTATAGTTCTTATTTAAAAAAGTATCATATAATATTTTGAAATTAAACTCAATTATAAACAATCACGATTAAAAACTAAGTATTTAATGACCTATAATTCTCATGATAATATTCTTAAAATACATTTGTGGATATTTTATACACCATATAAAAAATTAATGTGGTGAATATGGCATGTTTTACAAATAATTAAAAGTGAGACCAAAATAAATTACAGTGAGTTCCAATTACATTGAAAGTTCTCTCTGAAATTTTTGGGAGTAGTATAAGGGTTAGATGGTTCATTCCCAACTTCTATTTTTATCATGGTTGATGATGAATCTTGTATTTATATGATAATTAGTTCCGTGATTAACAAAATTAAATAAATTAATATAGATAGTGAATAAACTCTATAACCAAAGCACATAATTGTCACGTATTATCTATAATTTGTTTAAGAAATTAAAAAATTACCCTCTGGGAAATTAATTCATCATGGATAAATTTGATAATGGAACTTTATTATACTGTTGTTTCATTTTAGGAATCAGGATTATATTCCCTATAATAATGATCCACACCAGTTCCATTAATCTCAAAACGTCATTGTTGGAATCTCCAGGTGAAATTAAGGAAGATCCAATCACTAACATCATTCTTCCTTGATTTCTAAGAGAATCAATTCCAAAGGATTCTCCTTGATCTATCTATAATCAATATAGGAAGTTGATGGTGGACCATAGTCGACTATTGGGATTTTTCAAGGAGAGGGAGATCTCTAATGCTTGAAAGGATTCACTCTCAATCTCATAGTTCGAAACACAAAATGTATTGGATCTATTAATAAAATAATAAAATTGCATTTATATAGCTCTATAGTACGAAAATCATAATTTCATATGTGCCCTTATTATTATTTTAATTGATGAAAAACCCCATGTATATAATAATTATTTTATTATTATTTCATAACATACACTATACACACAAATTTAATTAAATATTATTTTTCAGATAAAATTAAATATATATTATTTCTCACTAGACAATTAAGCTCAGTCCACCATCACTCCATTAAATTTATTAATCACTAAATAATGAAAATTTATTTAATAAATTAATAACACTTTATCATTATCCAATAAATAAATAAATACTTTTATTCACTAAACATAAAATAAATATTTATTAAATCTTCTACTCACATAGTATTCTCTTGAATAACTAGTGACCAAATATACGTGATCAATAAAACCTGAATAATTATTAAACCATGAGAAAGAATAATATTAATTCAACTTTTTTAATAACAAAAAATAATATACTATTTAACCAATATTCTTGATATGCGTAGTGTGTGACCCTTTATGGATTTTTCTCAGTGATATTAGGTAATGTTGTTTAAAGCCTAAGGTTAGAATATGAGAACATGCTAAGGAACCCATAGATAAAGAATTTAATTCCACAATAACATACTTACTCATATGAATTCTTACATTGTAATATAATATCTTTATTATTATATATCTAATGAAGATGATTTCTTGATGGTTCAATCAACCTATTTTATCGATGTATCTTTCATTGACTTTATGGAAGTTGAGTTTTTCAATAGAACACCATGTCCATTAATTTATATAGGATATATTATTTCAATCAAATGGCCTGAGATATTGAATTCCATTAATGAATAGAAGCGAAAAATCAATTCTCACCTTGTATATATTAATGAAATATTACTTTTAAAACACACCAATGTATATTACTTCACTACAAAGATATGTCATCATGGTTTTCATAAATACTTAAAGGTAAATGACTTGTAACACTCATTAATAATAATCATGATTTATAAGGATCAATACACTTGTCTATAGTTAGGAGCATTAAATGAAACATATAAATGTGGACTTCCAACTACCAGGTCTCATTCTCATAATATATTACAAATGATGTTACCAAGGTCATATACCATGAGAAGGTTTCTCAACGTCCTATGAGTCCTCACCCCTTATATCTTGTTTCATTTTTGTCCCTCGAATGATTTAATAGATCTATAGAACAAATTTTTAAGAATGCTATTGTGGCATTTTTGTATTCTCATTAGAGCAGGGAACTAGTATGATCTTTTAGTGCAACATCTACGCTTATGACATTATCAAATACAATGTTAAGTAGAATAATAATCAATATGTGATAAGAATTTTATTAATATTAGAAATAGTCAATTTATATTATCATAAATTGCACAAAATATGGTTCTAAGGAACCAACTCTAATAAACTCTCACTTGCACTAGATCCAACAGCTGACAACCTTTAGTCCGCTAGCTCTCACATGGTACTCATGATTCTACTAAGATAGACCTTTAGTCAAGATATCCACCATGTTTTCTTATTTGGGAACTATATTTATTATAAATTTCACCCATTGATAAAAATCCTTTAAAATGTGACACTTATAGTGTATATTCTATGTATATTGGTGCGACCTTGTCTCTTTTTCAAGAGCCACCGTTGTAGTATTATCACAATAAAATTTAATAGGGTCTTTACTACAAGGTACCACATTAAGTTCCTAGAAAATGTTTTGGATCCAAATAGCATCATTATTGCATCGTAAGTCAAATTATACTCAAAATCCATAGTATAATCCTCAAAAATTGAATACTTTTACTCTTCTATCTCATCACTCCTCCATTAAGACAAAAAACAGATATGGACTACAAAATTAGGTCATTATAATATATTTGAAAACTAACATCAGTATAAGACCATATGAATTGACCTATATCTTTTCCATGCATGAGGAACATATCCTTAGTATTTCTCAGACATATGAGGATATAATGAATAGAAAACTAACATTTCTATCCAATATCTTCTTGATATCATCCTACTCTTCTAAATTCATAGGAAGAATCGTGTCTAGTGAATAACATAGAATACATAAATGATATTATCGCTAAACTGTATTTGATCTTACACATTATATCTTTCTATGGTTGTGTTAGAGGACACGTTTTCATAGAAATATGTAGAACATGTGATATTAAAACAAATTACCTATTATATTGTTCCATACTAAATCTTTTAGTATATAGTCAATGCATATAGTTTGACATAGTACAAGAAGTCTCTAGGATTTATCACAAATAATATGGATCCCTAGAATATAGGCTTCTTTACCTAACTACTTAATGGATAAACACTTGTGTAACTAGTCTATAATAGACTACAATAATGTTGTTTCATTTCAAATATGTAATATTTCATCAATATATGCTAATAGGATGAAAAACATTATCAATAAACCTTTTGTAAACACATGTATCATATTAGATCTTAATGAAACCAAATTCTTTTACAGGATCATTGAATCCAATGTTCTCTGGATAGGATACTTACATCAATTCATTAATGGATCTCTGTAATTTGGAAAACATTTTGGCTTCACCTACATTAATAAACCTTTCTATTTGTTTCATATGAACACCTTCGTGAAGGTTCCCATTAAGGAATGAAATTATAAAATCCATCTTCCAAATTTTATAGTCATGTTAATCTATTATATAAATTATAATTATGAAGTATCTATATTTAGAAACTGGATAAAATGTTTCATCACAGAAAATTCCATGTTGTTATTTAAACCCTTTAGACACTAACTTTTCTGTTTAGGTATTTTATTTACCTTCCATGTCCATTTTCCACTTGAATACCCATTTTCACTCTACGGGGTTTACATCAACTAGTGCATCAAAAAGAATAAAAACATCATTCTAATACATGGAATCCATTTTAGAGTTTATAGATTCTATCTATCTTTCATCTTCTATTATCTATACTGCTTCTTTTTATGAGATATAATGATCATTTTCAACCAATAATGAGTCATCGACTTCATTAACTATAAAACCATATCTCTCGGGTTCCCTTACCTTTCTAGTGCACCTATTCATTAATTTTGTATCAGGAACTACTTCTATTTTGGGGAAATGTGTAAGTTTTTCTTATACCAACTCATGTATATCTGGACCATCAACTTTATCAAAGTGAATCTTCCTCAAAGTATCCTTTTTGAGTGTGTTATCCCTCTCATGAAATATGGATTCTCTATTAATAGTATCATTCTTTTTTGAGGGTTTTTATAGGTCATATCACTTGTTTCATTAGGTTTCCCTTTAAAAATACAATTAGTGCCTTAGGGATTCCTGTTTGTTTCCAAATTAGGCCTTACGAAACACGTGTCTACCATATACATGGGTATGCAACAAAATAGTTTTCTTTAAACTCCATAACTTCAAAGTATTTTCATTTTTTACTTGAGTTAGTACTCATTTTAGTTTGTATGAAAATGATTGTAATACATATCCTCAAAAGAATAATGGATGATATTCATGACTCATCATTGAACTGGTCATGTCTAATATGGTAAGGTTTCTAATTTCATTAACACCAATCCATTATGGTGTGTCAGGTGGAGTGAATTTATATAGAATCCCAAATTATCATAGAATGTTGATAAAATCTTGGTTAATATATTCACCACATCGATCAGATTGAAACCTTAATATCTTATTTCCAATTTTATTATCTATTTCATTATTGAATTCCTTGAATTTATAAAAGTAATACGACTTCTAACTCATTAAGTACACATAGACATATCTACTCAAGTCATTAGAAAAATTTAAGAAATAAGAATTCACCCCTATATGTTTTATTTTAAATGATCCAAACAAATTAGTGTGTAATAATCCCAGAAGCTCTATGTCCACTTAATCTTGTCCAATGAATGGTGGTTTGGTCATTTGTTTTAAACAAGTATGACAACATTCAATTGATTTTAGCTTAGTAGATTCTAAATAACCATCTTGATATAGCTATGTTAAATTATTATCATTTACATGAGAAAAATGGTTATTACATAGATTGGTGTCTTATGATTTATGTTATTATGATTCATTGTCTATTTTTGATATTTTTCATTACTTAATACATATGTATGAATATTTCAATTTTCCATAAAAAAACATATGTTGTTTGTATAAAAGAAACAAATTTATTTCCAAACTTAAATATAAACCATCTCTATCTAGGCATGATAAAGAAAATTGATTCATGATAACAATTTGTAAATAATACAAATCCATTAGAAAAAAATCATTCTTATTGGAATGGAAAGGTGGTAGTAAACAATGGTTAAAACAACCAGCCTCACACCATTGGAAACTCAGAAATCCAGCTCTCCTATAAAAATAATACATTATCTACTTGGTTACAACATTTAGATATATATGTGATCACCATAAGTCATATTTAATATCCAATTTGTACATAATGAAATATTATACTCGATAACAAATGCACGTTTATCTTCCTCTTACTTCTGGGTGTAGTTCTTCTACCAATATCATCTCTTTCTAAATGAAAAACGTGCATTTTCATTTTCCTTGCCCTTCCATTGGATGTTTCACTTCTTGGAAGGATGGTTATAGAGATCTTTATACTTGTTATGAGTATTATGCCCCTTCACCTTGTTATTACTTTGTTAGTCCACCATTGATGTGAACTATGTTAAGTCAACCTAAAACATCAAGTTAGAATTTCTCGATAAATAAAAATGTCCAACTCTGGCTGGTCAAGCACTCGAACTATGGTTGAATCTTAAAAAAAGGTATAGGAAGGCTATATAGAGTAATTTTATATAATTGGGAGATTTTATCTTTTATGTATAAATTTAAAGTTATTATCTTTATTACATTGTTTTTAATATTAAGGGGATTCACTTAAGTGATTAATAATGTCATAGATAATATTTATGTATAATAAAATTAATTTTAGTTTTATATATAATGATTGTCAATTAATAAATTCATGTGATCATGAAAAAACATATATAATGAGATAACAATGAAACTTGACATAAATAAAATAATATGTTGTTATGACTATGTTCTTTTTATAAATGGTTAGTTTATCTATCAAATGAAAAAAAAACCATCGGCCTAGAAGAAAAATACCTTGACCCATTTATGGTTTTCTTAAAACTTTCCACTTCTCAACCTATATATATCTCTGGGATTGGTTTTCCCTCACCTCCAAACCTAAACAGCCTCTACTATCTTGGGATAACCGTCTATTAGTTATGATTTTAATCACATGTAGATTATGGAAACAAAGGATTGGTTAATGGGTTTACATAAAAGAAACCAAGGGCACACAAGCCATTGCATAATGAGATGAGAGATGACATACATTCCAAAATTTAATTTAATAAAAAATTAAATGAAAATAATCACATACATAGGTCTTCTCTAATATTATGATTATCCACATGCATGAAACAAGATGTTCAATTAATAAAATTAGCATCCAACTATAATCGTTCATATTTAGTATAAATCGTGTTCGAATGATTTAACTATATTCTTTAATTAATCAATTCTTTTTTCTTAATTCACATCCAATTTTCCTTGATATTATCATCCATTATAATTTTAAAAAAATTAAAAAAAATTATTTATAATTAATTCTGTACAAAAAAAGTATCTTGGAGGCAACATGGTGAGTACCCATCCAAATTACGTAACATGTATTATACTTGTATACTTCTTACTCTTGCAACATGTGGCAGACCCATCTTATCACATAATTTCATAGAATTTAATTTCAACATAATGACCACACGTAAAAAATTTTATTTATGATATATATTATGCTTCAATGAATATACAGTAATATGTTTAATACAACTTATACAAGATATATTGATATGAACATTATGAAGAAATTAATTATATGTTTGTATATATAAAACTCATCACATGGAATTTACTATCAAATTAATGACTACCCCGAAAACATGTTGATAGGTTTTTTAGTGTATATTATATTAATTTTAAATTCTACATAACTTGGTAAAAGTACATGGTGTGTGAATTGAAGTTACAATAAAATTAATTTTTCTCATCATCCATCCATGGAAACTCCAAGGGGCTCCATTTGTGACTGATCCACAAAAAATATTGTATTAAACAACATGTACATGGGATACAACGAATGTGGTCTCTGAGTTACATAAGAACCAGTCATATTGTCCATGCCAAAGAATACATGGATTGTATATGATAAAGTGACTACAAATTGTTTTCTAAAGTTAAACGATGCGTACTCCAGCTGACCAGGTGCTAGGCTGACCTGGTAAGCACACAGTGTGTTAATAAATTCACTGTTTTAAATAAATTCACCTGACATGAATTATTTATGAATGTATTAAAGGTACATTATACACAAGTACAATGTGTGTACCACTAGGTTACACGGTGTGTACTCTTATGTTATCCAACCAGACTCTTTGGATCCTCCAGATGAGATCTTTGAATTTATTTCGTTGATAAAATTAATTGATTTTATATTAGTTAGGAGAAACAAAAAAATAAAGAACGAATATATTGAAATTAGGATTAAGGAATGACTAAATTGTAAATAAAAACCATTAATATTATCAAAAGTCAATCAATAATCATTAAATAATTATAAATATTTATGTGATAACTCTGATACCACTTAATGGTTTTTTCATAGAAGAAGCATCCGACCCAAAATTGATTTTTTTTCCAGGATAAATGATTAATCCATAGTTTACACGATGATTAATGTCATGATCAATGTAATTTAATCAATAAATATAGACAATGGATAAATTCTAGAGCCAAAGCATAAGATTTTGGCAGATTATTTATAATTAATTTAAGAAATTAAATAATTACCTTGTGAAAAGTTCATTCTTCATTGATGGATCTTCCAACAGATATATATCATACCGTTATTTCACTATTGGAATTAAGATTAGACTCCCACTAGCAATGATCTGCACGTGTTCCAATAATATATGAACATCATCATAGGAATCTTTGAGTGCTAGAATGGTAGATCCTAATGATTGCATCATTTTGCTTTCATTCCCTCGATAATAACTTCAAAATTATTCTCATTGGTCACTCTATACTTGAAAGTGGTAGGTGGTGGAAGATTACTCTCCATTCTTGGTTGCTTTGGGAAAGCTGATATCTCTATATCCTATGAGGATTCTCTCTAGATCACATTGCGCACAATAAAAAATGAATTGGCTCTCTTAAGAAAATATTATAATTGGTTTGATATATTTCTAGTGTTAGAAAATAAAATTTACACACATGACTTTATTATTATAATAATCCTTGTGGAACCCCATGTCTATAAAATTATAATATTATTATTTTATGACATGTGCTAAACACATAAATTAAAAATAAATAATATTTATTCAAATAATTTCCTATATATATTATTTCTCATGAGACCATTAAACTCGGTCATCTATTCCTCCATAATATTCATCAGGCATTGAATAATAAATATTTATTTAATAAATAAACATAACTATATTATTCACTAAAAACTAAATAATTATTGTTATTCACTAAGTTGAAAATAAATATTTATTAAATATTCTCCTCACATAATATTCTCTTATATAATTGGTGACAAAATCTATGTGATCAAACAAACCATAAAAATTATTAAATGATGGATAAAAATAATATTTATTCCTCTTATTAAATAGTAAATAAAAATATTATTTACCAAGATTGTGGATAGACTTAGTGTGTGGCCCTCCAAGCCTCTTTCTCAGTCACATTAGTGGAAGTAGTATAAAGTTTATGGCTAGCTTCTAGAAACTCATCAACGACCCCCATAGTGAAATAAGTTAATGTTTCAATGACATAATTCAACATGAATATGCTTACTAGGTAATATAATCTATTTATCATGATATCTATAAGTAAGAAGGTTTCATGCTGGTGCCATCAACCTATATAGTTGATGTATATTTCATTGACTTTCTAGAAATAAACCTTGCCTATATAACACCTTATCCATGGATTTATTTAGAAAATACCATTTCAACCAAATGGAATGAGATATATACTTCCATTAAAGAAATGTAAGTGAAAATCCTTTCTATAATTATTCATTAATTAAATATTACTCATGACACACTGAACGTATCCTACCCCAACCCAAACATATTTCATCCTAGTTTTAATCAATACATCGAAGTAAATACCTTATAACACTCATTAAAAATAATATTAAATTGTATGTATCGATACATATGTGTACAAATTGAAGAATCCAATAACACATATAAATGTGGATTTCTTACTAACGGGTCTCATTCTAAAAATATCCTACAATGGATATTACCATGGGAATGCACCAGAGAATGCGCCTTAAATTCTTATGAGTCTAACCTTCGGTATCCTGTATCATTTATTCCCCTCAAATGATTTCAAATGGATATAGAATATATATTTAGGAATATGTTTATGGAACTTATGGGTTCTAAAAATAGTTGGTAATTTCTATGACTATTCAGTGCGATAGATACTATAATGACATTTTCACATACTATATAAAGTAGAATAATAATCTAGATGGGATAAAAAGTTTATAAATATTAAAAACAATGAATATAGGATATCATAAAGTAAATATAAGTTGTTTCTAGGGAACTAACTCCAAAACTCTATCCTCCTATATGATATATTTATATTTATTATACTTCGATAACATAATCATGTACATACATATAATATCATATATGACCCATGTATTACATTTAAATAGACATTTGTTAATAATATCTTATTAAAATCATCGCTTCAGGGTGTTACCCATTTGATTTTTTGATAAGAATATTGATTCAGTGGTTTTGGTACTTATTATTTGATCATGGTTAAATAATATAAAAATTTAATAATGAAATAGATATCATATAAAATAATTATATATATATATATATATATATAGTCATCGATAATAGTTAGAGATAAAAAAAATTATTTACACAGTTAATGGAGACGATAGGTTGTACATAGGTATGGATGATATTTTCTTGTTTTGATGGATAGAAATAATAAATTTAAATAAAAATTCACTTTTAAAGAATCATTATTATATCATATGAATCAAAAATATTCATAAAGTACTTATTTATTATCATCCATGTTAAATGGAAAAAATAAATCACATTGCTTTGTATGCGTATATACGAGTGACATTATTGTTTTACAAAAAATATTATAAGGTAATAATTTAGATATTATATTATCATTATATAATCATAATTATTTCATAAATATTATATAAAAATATTAAACCAACCATAATACCAATTTATAATATTTGGTGATGATAAATAAGTTGATTCACTATGTGGAGGCGGTAAGTTGTACATAATAATGAGCAATACTTCATATCCCATTTGATGGAAAATATGGTGGATAATGGTGGTTTAATAATAATAATAACACTTAAGAATATTTAAGATAGTTAATTAATTATATTAAGTCAATTTCAATAGATTTATTGGAGGTAAAAGAAGAGGTTAAAAATAAAATGATTGGTTAATGCGATTACATCGTCTTCAGTAACCGCCCTTTAGATCCCTTCTTAAGGGTACAAGGGATAATATTTCCAGATGATAATCACCTAAAATTTGTGTGTAGGTATTTTTAGAAGATAAATTTGAAATGTTTAGTTGGGATAAAAGGTGTAATGTGTTGTAAATTAGATAAATGAGGGATTCCCATTTATAATTGTGGGGAGGGGAAAACTTGGAATTTATTAAAAAAATAAAATATTACTATGTTATGGTCAAGAAAATTGCTTCAAAATATCTATATATTTGAAGAAAAGGTATTATATGGTAAAAATACAATCATTAAATGAATTTATGATAGTTTAATGTGGTATTTTAGGCCTTATATGTTGGTTCAAACCCTTGGTTAACATATTTCAATCTTACCCACTGTAACATATTTTTCACTCTAATGGGTTGTAATTCTACATATAAGAAGAAAATTGGGTCATAAATGGATAGGAAATGAAATTTTAGACCATATATTATATAAATTGTTCTCTTTTGATATTTTTGTGATTTTTAAATAATTTAATAAAATATAAATTTGATAAAATATCTTTATTTTCTTTTTTGGAGCTATTCATTGATTTTGAGTTTAAAGACACAAAGATAATGATGGAATTATAATATAATCCTTTTCCAATCACTAATTTGGTATATTCGTCTATAAAATTCATTGAACACATTAAATCACTCAAATTATATTGCTTTTAGTATTTTTAAATTCCTTTATTTTATTCTATATTAATTGAAGAAATATCATGTCAGTGTTGTACCAGAATTCTATGTAACTATATAATTACTAAGAATTTGTAATAAATTACCATATTGAAAAAAAATAATTATTATAAAAAAAATTATATTCATTCAAAACTATATTTTTTCCCTATGTGAACACAAAATATATATTAAATAGAAATAGAGTTATATTTTTCATTTTTCTTTTCATTATATTTTATATACGTCATTTTCTTGGAAAAGTGTTCCTTAAATAAGTAAATTTAGAGAATAAGGTGATAAGGATCAAATTAAATTAATCCAATGATAATTAAGATGAAAAATTTTAACCTAGACATTTTTTAACCTAGGTTAACCAGATTTACCCTTTACCAAGGTGATATATTTTTCCAAGGTTACAATTTATAATGCCTAAAAATAAAAGAGACTATTTACCAATTTTGGACCTCATGATTTAAACTTTCGAATCCTTATTTTATAACTAAATTTTTATTATTCTGAGATATTCATTATAAAATTAGTGTGAAAAACATGAGGAAAATTATTTTTTTGAAAATAATTTTTTATACATAAATATGGATTTATTCCTATCATATTCCTAAAGAAACATTACATGGATGTTAAAATATCATATTGAATATATGATATATTAATTTATTTATATATATTCACAAATAGTGATTAATTTAATTTGTTATGATAAAATCATATTGTGCGCACAAAAAATGAATAGTGTGTTTATTTCCATTCAATCCTTCCAATTCAATAGTTAGCTAATAATGGTTGTGATTAAATAATAATATTTTATTGTTCGTTTAGGCTCAATGTCTTTGGTTGTATATGCTATCATACATAATATTCGTATTTCAAAATCTCAGGGTGTTACAAAAATCCTATTCCTTAAATTAATTACTTATCTAATCAATTTAGAGGGGATTAATTCTTCTAAAATGAGGATATTTTATTTAGATATCATCAACTAAGGATCTAGAGGGAGGATACACCCAAAAAAGAGTTATATACATGGTATGGAAACTATAAATTCATTTTAATGACTTTAATTAGTATAAATTAACAATAAATTTTAAAATCCCCCCAAATTCATCTAACTTATCACTAACCTTTCTTGTGTTCTCAATTAACCATTCATCTCATTGAGTTTAAAATTGAATTCACTTGAATAATGGATTCCAATGCTTCAACTCTCTCTCTTAGAGTTCACAGAAGTTGACGCCCTTCATAATCATTCATTATTTTCTTATTTCATTCAAAAAAAATTGTTGATTGATGCTTTCAATAAAGTCATAAATATCTATTAGGAGAGGATTAATGGTCCATATTAGTCTTTATCGACTCTCAAAACATCCCATTTCATTTCACAAGTCAAGAACACATTTCCTATTCATGTGTTAAATTTATTCTTGGACATATTAATCTCATTTTATGAAATATCCCTGTAAATACATTTATATGGGTATCTTGTGGTGGTTACCCATTTCCTTTATAAAACCCATTCAGCCTTCTATTTCTAGGAAATTTAGGGAGTTAATTATTAAGGATTAACATTAGGCCTTAGTATCTTTGTCACCCCCATTGCACTACATATCATTGTTGAAATAAACAAGTCAATTCCTATGATTCAAGCTATTTGGAAGGATGTTAAAGAATATACTATGTGTTTTTAGGTGTTGTAGATTAATTATTGGTGTGATTTTTTATATTCCATCATTAGACTAGGACACCACCATTTTTCATATCACTAAATTTCTATAAGGACTGTTACAATTTGAGTAAGATCACATATTGTATCTATTCCTAAGCATGAGTAAAATAGGAATTATAAATTTCCCACTAATGTATTAAAGAATAAGAAATCCAAGTTTAGAGAGGTGGTCCCGAGACTATCGGTTAGGGTATTAACCTTTGTGGAAGTGTTGCATCTCAGATCAGATTCCTTTTATACCAAGGTGTATGATACATCGTCCCATATAAATGATGTTTATTATGGATTGGATTATATTGGAATATATATTCCAATAAAATTAAATATGTTTTAATAGATGGTGGAGGATGGGAACATCAATAAGGATATTTATGTGATAATTCTTGAAATTCATTTGATGGAGAAATATATAATTGTGATGTGAATTCTACTAGATATCCTGAAGAATGTTTTCAGTAATTGTAATTAGTGGCTTGATATGGAATTATAATCTGGGGCCCTTGAGTATAGATTTTTGTTCTTGATTCCCTTATGGGTTGATTCACATATGTTCCCTCCTGTAATTGACCTATAAAACCACTTTTGGAAGTTAGATAAAGATCATGTGGGTTATTTTTAATCAGTTTTTTAGTAGGAAGTATCTCTTAGATATAAAGTAAACCAGTTAGAGGAAAGTAATAAGACTTAAGGAGACCAAAGGACTTATCATGTTTGGGAAATAAAATTTATACTAAATAAAGTAAAGAGAATGGTTATCCTTTCTCAGCTCCATATAATTTGGATGTTAATTATGGTTCTGATGAGTTTTTTTACATAGTTAAGAAATATGGGAATAAATTACGCATTAACTATTGTGGTATCCACTGAAGAAAGATTTGAAAATACGAAGACATAAGTACTATTCCAATCATCCAAAGACAATGGGTACTATATCATTTTGTAAGTATACTAGATCTTGGTTTCATTAGAATTCAACCAACAATGTTTTTATAGTGTTAGAAGAGTTTGGGGTAATTATTAATTGGTTAATGGAGGACATGATACAAAGTATAAGTATGTTTAAATAGATATCTAGTTTCAAGCTAAGTCTATACATTATCTGACAAAAGCTAAAATTATGATGTTATTTCAAATGAGGGGTTCATTGAAGTATCTGGGGTTGCGGTAACACATTTTTCGTATGGGAAGGATGGATAAAGAATAAACATAACCCACATGTACTATGATACTAGTTTTATATTCCAAATAGTAATTTTTAAAATAACCACATGACGTTAAACCTACAGGATAAGCCTTCGAAAGGGTGTTTTTGATATTAATTCAAATTTTCATAAATAAAGAACTCTATAAATTGATTAATAGCGTGGATGAAGTAATTATTTGTGTAGTTAATGGTTTTATGATAAATATTGATGAGTATATCCAAAATGGGACAATATGAAATATTCCATTGAAGTACTCAATCAAAATGAAGTAGAGTGGAATAAATTATTCATTTATTGGATCCTTCAAAGGGAGAAAGGCTGTAAAACCATAATGTTTATTTAGACTAGATTGATGATTCTCTTTTACGTATAACTTCTTTTGTAGGTTATCAATGTTTTTCTGGTTTCTCATGAAACCATTAAAAATGGTTTTCTTGAAAATGAAAACAAATATAATTCAATATATAATTTTGGTTCAAAAAAATAATCTTTATTGGTCATATAATCAGAAGTGATGGAATATCAATTGATTCTTCATTGATAGTTGTGATATTAAAATTTCATAGTCGAATATTTATAATAGATTTTTCTGTTTTTTTTATATTATATAGATATTATCTATTATTTGTTTAATGTTTATCATGATTGTCAAATCCACTAACTTAACTAACTTTTAAGGGTGTAAAGTTTATCTAGATAAATTATTATGAAGAAATATTTGAGGAGAATAAAAAGGTTGGTCATTTACCTTGTAATATACATACCCAACAACGGAGATAGGTTTTTTATATATATTGATGCCTAAAATAGTTTTTTATTCTAAAATTAAAAGGGTACAAAAAATCCCTCATGTTAGTTAATATGCCATGAGAAAAAATTTCTCACACATGATCTAGAGTTATTAGCAATAAAGTTTATATTTAATATTTAGAGGAATTATATCTACATATAGAATTGGTAATATTTATTTTTATCATAATATTATAAAGTATATATTCAAATAAAATTATTTGAACATATAGAAAATGATATGATTGAAGCTAATCCATATTTTTTATTACTCAATAAGTTACCATCCAAGGGAATAAAACTGGGTGGTGGATGCTCTAAGTAGTGAAGATCATACTAACTTATCCATGTTTAGGATTAAAAGAGACCCAACCTTTGTCGATATGAAATGTATTGATAGGGAAATTAAAATTAATGGATTATAACCATATCATACCCAAATTATTAATCAACAATCTCTCTATGTAAAAATTATTAAGGAACAATATTATGGTAAAAAGATAAAAAATATTATGGGAAATATTCAAGGTTTAATACATGATAATTATAGTTTTTTAAGAATTTAAACCCAGATATGTATATCATTTATTATAGAACTATAGAAGGATAATTTGGAGGATACACATACCCACTATTTTTATCTAACTCAAGAAGTACAAATATGTATAGTGATCTTAAGGATAAATTATGGTATCAAAATATGGAGATATATATTCTAAATTATATATATAATAAACCACATCCTCTCATGTTGATAGAATAAAAAATTAAGGAGGTTATAAAGAGACTGAAATTGTAACCGGTTTTATTTTTTGTTTTTGGATTGGTAATAAGTATTTCATAACACATTTGAAATGTTTCAAATTAGGTTTAAAAGGTGACTGAATAGGTGTAGGAGGAGTAGATTGAGTTTTATGGTGCTCTAGGATTGAAAAATATAGGAAAGTGGTTGCATATGTATAATGGGTACCTAGTAAAGGTGCAGTGAGTGCCAAGTGGTGGTCCTAAGGGGATCTACTCCTTTCCTAGAACCACTAGGTTTTTGGTTCATTACATAACATATCCAATGAGACCCCATGGGGCCAGTAAAAGTGTACTGGGTACTCAGTGGTTCCCAATAATGGATTTTAAAACCCAAGGGTGGTTTTGGATTTTTTGGGTTTATATTTTAAATTCCACTTAAGTGTTTTTATATTCTTGGTTTGTTGAAATAAAAGGGTGGTCTCCCGTTCCACCCCCTCTCCCTTTCCTTTATCCTCCTTCTATATAAGGAATTTAAAGGTGCTTTCTTCAACAATTTAGAGTTATTTTGTCATCTTATTCTACCTTTCTTTTAGTTATCTTCATATTCCCCTAATTTTGGTGGAATGGAATTAAGTTTACGATATTTATTCCACTAAAGCATGGTATAATTGGGCTCATGGTATGGAACATTAGTTCTTCTTTACTAGAGTATGTCCTAAGAGGAAATAAACTTGAGGATTTAAGATTTTTTGTTCGCGTATGTCATTATGATATTTATTTATAGATTTAAATTTAAATTATAATTTAATTAATGAATGAATATAGTCTAGATGTTATACATTTTTATGGTGGTGGGTTCAAGGTTATGTTGGGTTTGGTCCACACCTTGTTTCATAAGGTTTCAGCATCTTTACCTCATCTAAATATCTATGCACTTATTTTTGCGAAATCATTAATTATAGATTAAATTTTTTTAATTAATTATAATTTTATTTTAATTTATTAGAGTTTTTATTTATTGGTGTTAGGTCATCATGTTTATGGATA
This sequence comes from Viscum album, assembly GCA_963277665.1. NCBI lineage: Eukaryota > Viridiplantae > Streptophyta > Magnoliopsida > Santalales > Viscaceae > Viscum > Viscum album. Next base: position 759,454,538 of record OY728139.1, on the reverse strand, counting down.
ATTCCAATTTGATCATGGAATGAAAAAGTGAATAGATATTACATTATTTGAGGTTGGTGGCCCATCAAAATCCACATAAGGTTTTTGAATTTTCTACATGGAAAGATCTATGTGTTCTTTACACATGTTTATAGATTACCTAGAAATAAATTTTTTGTTTTACCTTGATTTCATGAATTTAATGGAAGTTTTTAGGGATATGGTGGCCCTTAGATCAAACATCTTGGATTCATCGACAATATATGTTTGTGGGATAAATGTAAAATCTAATAATAATTATAGGTGAACCCAAGATACATTAGACCTTAGTGAATTGAAAAAAAGTGGACCTTATATAGGTGGTTGTATCCTCCTCCTAGTAGAGGAAGTGATTGATTGAGGTAGGTCGGCTTAGGGATTTTCCAATGTCATTTAATTTTTATTCAGTTATTGGTTTTTATTGTTTTACTAGTATGTTGATTGTGTGTTTTTATCTTATTAGAACGTGGTATATAGGTAGGTGTACTATGTAATAAGCTTATGTATAGGTTGGTAAATATTGGAATGATCTAGTTATATGTTAGATTGGGAAAATAGTTATGTGATCCCTAATGTAATTTTTTACTTCAATCACATTTTAGTCCATTTATTAAATCATGTCATGAGTGTTGTTATGTTAATGAGATTTTATTCCCATTAAATGATGGTATATGAAAATATTATTTATAAAGGGTCCATTGAAAACCTTAATTATTTTCCTGATTATGATGAATCTTAAGAACATATAGGTATCTTGGTATAATTCTATAATCCAAGAAAATGGTGTAAATGGTTTGAAATATTGATATCCTAGAATGAAATAGAATTGGGAGTAAGTTGGGTTTCTGAGAGGGAAACCCTATAAAGGTATATTGGGATTGGGTAGGATTATAACCCATTTGACCCCTATGATATATGTGTTTTCAATAACCTATTTTATTATTTAGGTTTTTACCAAAGGAATGATTTAAATTATACTAATTCTTATTCATTGTATTCTAATTGTGTATTGATTTTGTTATTGTTTGGGATCTCAGGTCATCCATGCTCATGATATTTCATGGTATGGTGTATAGGATGAGAATACTAACCACATTCAAATAGTATGTGATGGGAAGAAATATGTGTAACAGTTTAAGTGGAAATTCTAACCATAGATATGTTTGACGATATAGAGTGTATTATGATCCATATTGGATGATATTCCAATCATGTATATATTGGTATATGGTTTTAGTGATCATGTTAACCAAGGGTGTGTGTGATGGGATAGAAAGGGTTATGTGAAATGGTTTGGCTGGTCGTGGAAACAACAATTATTATTAATGTATGAATTGTGTTTTATTTCAACAATCACCTAAGAGATGTTTTGGGTTAGGAATTCATGAAAGCCATATATGACAAATGATCATGGATTTACATGTGATTTTCATTAGACGTCATTCCTACCATGGATGGTTTGTGACTTGGGTTGATTTGTGATGTTTTAGGTTAGACACGATTCCTCTAGTAGTTGTTTTGATTCAGCAAGTCAGATTTAATGCTTCTTTAGGTAGTTATAATGTGGTTGGATGGATATATTTCCAATTTAAATGGTTGTGATGTGTAAGTTATACATGATTCCTCTCAAGGAATTGGGATGTGGGTTTGATGTGATGCCACTTACTGTGATGGTTACTTATGATTAGAGAGAGTATGCTATTTAAAATTACATGAGATATCGTAACTAGTCAATATTCTTGCGACATGTTTAGATACACTTTGGTATTGGCGGAAGAAGGTATAGTCACTCCTAAATGACTTTGGTAGCCCCCATGGTTAGGTTAAGTAATATAATATAATTTTATATTTATTTATTATGAGAATATCACAATTTTCATTAATTGTATATACTAGATATGTTAGGGGAAACATTGGTTGTGGTGTAATGAGTAGTACTCAATGCCTTCTCAGGTATTCCTACAACATTGGTATCTAAGAAGAACTCATAATTGTAGATGCATGTAGGTTTGAGTCCTATGGTTGGAAATATGTTGATATGTATTTCTTGGTCAGAGTCAAGATATGGTAATGGGTCATGACACAGGGCCTTGTGGTGGTCATGACCAGTTCATTTTATTTTTCTCAAGGTCGTATACGATCTTCCCAAAGGATATATTGTTAGTGTCTTCCCGACTCCTGTGACATTTAGATACCTCTTTATTTTTTAAAATTTTGGTATGGTATTTATTATTATTGGGAATTTAGTTATGATTCTTCATTTATCCTTTAAAATTATTATAACAAGTTGTCTGTTACTTTTGTTGTGTTTTATGGTCTTATATACCAGATAGTATAATATCCCCATGATCTCACTATAGAACCTCATAAAAAATCAACATCCACTAGGGTATAGAGATGTGTGTATGATGTAACATGGTACTCTAATTTGGTTACTATTTACTAAGTCATATTGGATTTCATAATGTTTTATCAAGTCTATATTTATTTGTCATGCTATTTGGGGTATGATAGAATTGAGGTAGGACTAGTTAAAACGTGGGATTAATGTTGTGTTTATCCTGTGCCATTACTTACATGAATCAAAGTCAAATTTACCGTGGAGTTGATATTTAGGTTCATATTTTTTAAATTTAAAATTGGGTTGATTTATTCAATGTATGAGTATCAATATATCCGTTTATTATTATTTATCATGGACTTAAGTGGTAAGATGCATGAGTTTTTACATCATATAGGCATGTTGATTCACATGGAATGTGTATTGTTGTATATGATTGTAGTACTAATTTCTCTAAATTAAAGAGGTTTGGTTTTTCAAAATGTTAACAATAAATTATTTTTTTACCAAATAACTTATTAGTTGAATTATAATTAACCAATCCTTATGGATAGAATTTAATTAATAAAAATCATCCTAATTTTATGTATTTCATATGAACGTGTGTGTGTTTAAAATCCTTGAATGAGTAGTCTGATGTACAGATTCCTAATGAGGATTAGCACTTGATAATGGGTATTTATATTTCATTATAGAATACTCAATATGTTTGAAACCCATAGAGTGGGTATATTGATATGTGAATTCCCATATGGTATCTTAGAGACAAGTTTATAAACTACCCATGAGTTGTGATCTAAAACCGAAGTGAACTATATACTATGTTAGAGGGCCTACTGATATTGAGATGTGTCTTAAGACATTGGTGTTCCGTGTGTTATATTTTAGAGAAAGGGTTCCTTCATATTGTTATTCAAGATGTGTTAGTATGTATTAGGGTAACTCATCATAGGGGTTAGGCCAAGCTTGTATGTTCCTTTAAATATGTAAATAATGTATATAATCATCATGTTATAGAGAAACACCATACGTGAGGGGTGATTATATATTCATTTTGGATCTGTGATTCATTAGGTATTGAAAATGTGCCAACATATGTAATTCTTATTTCATGATTTCTTTGACATAAATGGAAGTAAATTTTGAGAAAACAATTTTAAATTTTGAGCTTATTTCCCTTGTGATAAATCCTGCGAAGTTATGAGTTTAGACTGATGGTCGGACAGAACAAGGGTGTATGCCTTCTTTGTATGATATGTGAGTACCAATGAGGGAGTTTGATCACCATTATGAGAGAATTTTTGGAAATTATCTTACCTTGAGATAAGAGAGTGTGTTATTTCTTAACCTGTGTGTTGTTTGGCTTTAAGTTACCATATCATAGCCATAATGAAGGTAATATTTTAGATCAGTTAGGCATAATAATCCTTTGAATAAATGTGGGGAATATCAATGGTTGTTTTTTAAGAGACATAGAAGGATGGTAAAAATATATATAATGGGAAGAAGACTCTTATAATAATGGTCATGATGATGAATGACAATTCATAGTGGTTTCATGTGTTTACTTCCCAGTGTGTGAGTCAAAACATTTTAGGGTATCATGTTTTACACTATGAAACCTATTTTTCAGTAGGGACTTGATAGGTTTTTATGTGTGGTGGCGGGGTATAAGACCCCTTATTAACTTGATTTTTTGGACATTAGTTTTTGGGTATTTAAGGAATAAATTTAATGATATCACATGGGTTGTGAACAAGTATAATGTACTGGGTACATGTAAACTTTTATTGGATGATGAATAGAAAAAATATTGTACCTTGACACAATGTCATATGTTGGTAAAAGCGAAGGATTCTTTGGGAGGTGATATGGTGTGTCTCAACATGGATAACTATCTTTTCGTGGTATGACCCGTGCATGGGATTACAAATATGTAGAGAAATCGTGATATGAATGTGGGGTATGATAATTTTTGTTATGGGTAAATACTCATCTAATATAAGTGATGCTTTTAACCTTTTTTTAAATGTGAAATTTTTTTCATACAAATTGGGTCTTTTGAATCTTTGAGCGGCTGGATGGCTTGTCTTAGTGGAGAGAAATTGGAAGAGATCCCCAATTCTAATGAATTGGGAACTGATGAATATTTCTGTTAATAGCATGTCTAGGTAAATTTTTCAATATGTTGGAATGGAATGGTCACATTATAATGGGAATGTTCATGAATATTGATTAAAATACATTAAGAATGAGTGTTGCAATGATTGATTATTATTGGAGTTAGACTATGTGTTGTGTGGGTTTCTATGAGTTTTTTGGACTCTAGAGTAAGGAATAGGCTATAGACCTACTTGATAAATACTATGGGGGATCATAAAAGATATCATTTTACTAATGGTGGGTATTAGGAAATATTATACACATTGATTATTGACAAGGTAAATGATATGTTTGGGATTAAACCATATGTGGTTGAGGATATGGTTCTCATTTCTAGAGTTTTTAGTAAACATTGAGGGTGGAATGTGGGTAAATCAAACCTACTTGTGCTTTTTATTTTCTATTGGTTCTTGGATGAATGTGATTAGGTTATGTTTTGAAGTGGGTAATACCCATATATGGGTTTTTAGTGTGATGTCAACGCCATGCCATTATGTTCGGTAATTCATGGGTAGGAATTTAATGTCACAGTCTTGTGGGATGAGTTGGTATGATATTTAGTAAATAGACTGGTAGGGTGAATGAATTTATGGAATTTTGGTTATCCTAGTAGAGTGCTATGATTAGTATTAAAACATAAGGCTTGACATTGCAAATACGACCTCAAAAATGAGTCTGTTTTTGTATAGAATTTCCAAGCGATGCATATGTGTGACATCGATTGGGTGATGGTATGATATAGACCAATGAATTTAGACCAACTGTGTATATAATTGGTTAATTTTTATTTCAAAAAATCAATCAAGAGTGTGTAATCATCATAAATATATTGGAATAAATTAGTGTCATAATACATGGGCTAGAGAGTTTCTAAGACTGATATATGTGGTGATGGGACTAGTTAGTGAGTTTTGTTTGAGGTTAATCATGATTGTTTAGATGTGAATAAAAATTAATCATTTAGGTAATTAATATAATTAATAGGGGGTGAGATGATAGGATCTTAGGGATATGGGTGGTGAAGTTGTTTTGGGTACAGTATCATCATGACTATAACCAATGTGGGATATATAATTGGATCATGAATTAGGTGTTTCGTGATCTGAATGGTTCATGGTGAATTCACATTGAGACATCTAATTGTTGAGAAGTGGTAATGGAGAAAGGATGTAAAAACCTACATTGATATGGGTATATGGAGTCTGAAATTAACCAGGTTCTAAAGAGAGAAAAATTGAAACATGTTTGAATTTTTGGATTTAGATCATAATTACTCATTTGAAAATGAATTGAAATATTAAAATAGAGGTCTTTGAGGTGGTTTCGTAGGTGGAAGAGGCAAAGGTTAAGTTTCTAGTTTGTTGTGGAGTAGTAAACACATGTTGTGTAGTAGAAATTCAAGGTGCATAAGGTACCTGATGAAGGAATCAAGTGGACCTGCTTCCTACTTAGGGCCATAGGGTGGATAGTGCAGGTGCACAAGGTTCATGGTGTTTCCCATTAATTGATTCAAAAATCTAAGGGATGTTTTCATTTTTGATGGTTTATTTTTAAAAAAATCATTCTAGGTTTTCTATTATTAGATTTCATCAAAGGAGGGTTGTCCCCACAACCTCCTCATCTTCCTCTATATCATATTACTATAATTTAAAGAGTTTTTGGTCAGTTTATTCAAAAGATTTTAGTGTAGGTTTCCATACTCTTCTCATATTCATTTGTTTATATTCACTTTTTATAAATTTTATGTAATGGAATTAGGTTTATGAAACTAATTATACTAACTCATGGTGGAATAAGTCTATGGTGATGGTGTTTTGGTTCTATAGACTAGAGGAGTTCACAAGAGGATATAAACTTCATTATTCATGTAGTTTCATTTTGGTAGAACAGTTTCTAAATTATTTATTGTTTTTTTATTCAGTTTTAAATTAGTTAATTTATTAATCGACTCCATTATTAGATATTTTTAGGGTGGGTTGGGGGTTGTTTTAGGAGTTGTTTTCAACCATTTTCTTGAGGTTTTTACATTTTTACCCAATCTGGACAGCTATGATTTGATTATTTATAAATATTTAATTTTCATGAGATTAATTAATGTGTTGATTAATCATTTATAGGAATTATTTATTATGTATGATTTCCAGTTGAAATTAGAATGAGATAATGAAAATGGATAAATTATTTAGAGGAAAGTGATCCATGGATATCCCCTTATGGTTTATGAGTTTTTTTGACATATTTTATATAGTGTTTCCACTGATGTGTAGTTTTCCTTGGACTAAATAAATTATCTCCCCTTGACACGCATAAATTGTTTTAGAATTTCCAGGTCCATGATAGACACTTGGATCTATAATCATGAATTCCTCAAACATCGATGATCATAGGCATGGCCTAAATTGTGAGATAAGTCGTTTTTGAGCAAAATTAGGATATTTACATAGTGAATTCATACATAATTGACCCTAGATAGGTTCCCTTATCCATCTATGATTAGGGGATGTGATTGGATGAGGGTTGTCATCTAATGTCTTACCCCGAGTGGGACCTTTTTATGCCCTTATAGATTTGGACAGGTTGACTATTTTTTGAGGTGATAGTTCCTACGTTATCAGTGCATGATGTATATTGGTATATGTGCCTTGGAATGTGATTAGGTATATATTGGGAATGATAATATTTTCCTATGAGGAATTGGGAGTGGGATTGACGTTACGCCATAACTTGAATAATTGTTTCCCTAAATTTTTTGTTTCTTCCATTTATGAATGAATTTAATTAGTGGGGTTATGTTAAAGGTACATTATACCCATTAATCGATAAATCATTGAACTAGTATTTAGAAAAGGTTTGGGAACCCTTTAGGGGTGTCCCGATTATGATGAGACTTGGTAGACAATATAGGTACCTTGATCTAATTATAACTATTAGGTAAATAGTGGAATTAGGAATTCATGTTGATAACCTTGAATGAAATGGGTTTTTGTAATTGAAATTGAATATTAGAAAATGTATATTGGGTTTGAGTGAGTTTAAAACCCACGTTACCCTCATGATATATGTGTTTTGGAAACCTGTTTAATTTCATAAATATATTAATAATAATATATTTATATTATATGAATTCTTATACTTGGAATATTAATGTGAATATATTTTGTTATGGGTTGGGTTTTTATTCCTACTATGCTCTTGATATGTGGGTAGGTTATATGGATGATATTTCCAACAATAGTAATGTAAAATGTGAAAAGATGAGATATGTGTAATGGGTTGGGTGATAAAGTCAACCATTGTGATATATAATCATAAGTAATGCATTATTCAATAGATTGGGTGACAGTCAAACCATGGGAAGATTGTGATATGGGTTTGGAGGTCATGAAAAAAGTGTCTATCATGAGATGGAATGAGTTATATGATATGTGTCTGGTGATCAAGCCAACCATGGTTGTTCTTAAGGGATGACTTGGGAATCATGCCAACTATTTTCTAATGGATGGTTTGGTTTGGGTGTTCATGCCAACCATTTATGAAAAATGACAATGGATTTACAAGTGATTCAGGTTTAACAGCAGGCCAATTATGGATGGTTTATAAGATAGTGTGTTTTTTTGTGATGGACATGATGCCTCCCAATGTGGTTGTTATGTATCAGGTTTGATACGATACCTCCTATAGTGGTAGTGTTTCGGCGGGTTGGGCATGTTGCTTCGAGATATGGTTGGAATGTCAAGGGTTATACATGTTTCCTCCAATGTAAATTTGATATAAGTTTTTGGTGATTCCTTCCAGTGTGATGGTTACTTGTGATTTGAGATGGTATGTTATATGATATGACTTAGTATTTCCTGTATATTCAGTGTTATTATGACATGCTCTTAGTAACCATAGTAATGGTTAAATAAGGTAGTGTCACTCTCTAGTGATATAAAAAGAACACATTGTTATTTAAGATATTACATTATAGTTGTATATTTATTTCATCTGAGTATATCACACTGTTAATGCACTAAATATACTAAATATGTTAGAGACACCATTGGTGGAGTCTTACTGACATACACTCACATGTTGTTTGGCTATCCCTAGAACTCTTTTAAATATGTAGACCCCATGTTTGTTAGTGGGGATAGAGAAAAATCATGAGGTCTTCTGGATATTGAGATCAATAGATAAGTAGGGGTTAGGATATAGGAATTGTTAGAGACTTAGGACTGGGTGGTGGTATAATTCCATTTTTTTATTTTATTCAAGGTTATATATGATCCAACCATAAGAGATCTTATTGGTGACTTCTTGATATTATAACATTTAGATAGCTCTATATTTTATATAATTGTGGCATGTTATTTATTTTTAATTGGTGGTTACCAAAAATGGTTCATTTACCCTATTTATTTTATGATGAATAATTGTATTTTTTCATCCATTGAGTTATATGGTTGTTAGTTAAAGAGGTTCTAGTATCTCCATAGTATCACCATAGGCCCCCACTACTACTCAGTAGCCACTGGTACATTGGATGGTGTGCATGAGGTAACATGGTGCACTTATCTAATTATTATTGAACGAGTCAAACAAAGATTTCACAATATTTCTTTGTATATAGTCTTCTAGTAATCCAAGGATAAACATCAAAATTCCCTGGAAATGATGAAATCATTATGCATACATATATAGAAATGGGAGAACATAACCATGTATTTTTTTCATTGGTCTTCCCGAGACCCATTAATGAATAAATGACATCATGGTTGTGGTGGATTGACTTAAAAAATTGGCACACTTCATCACAATTCAAGAGGATTTATCACTCTTTTAAAACAATAAGATATATATGAAGCTAGTGCTAAGTAGGCATGGAGTACCACATTCAATAATATATAGTAAATATCATTTGTTTGTATAAACCTTTTATATAATTATTCAAAATATGGATAAAAATTAGAAATTGGTTATGTCTTATCATCCTTAGATTGATTGTACATCTGATCGGACCATTGAAATTTTGAGAGATATGTTTAGGATGTCCACGATATAATTCAAAGGTGGTGGGATTTAATATCCTCCTTTGTTCGAGATTTCATATAACAATAGTTTTCAATATAGTATTCAAATGGAACCATATGAGGCTCTGTATTGGAAGAGGTGTAGAAAATAGACATTTTGGGATGATGTTATTGAAATAAAGGCATTATGACCTAATAATGCCTAATGAAAAATGGAGAAGGTCACTACATTCAATAACTTATCAATGTATCAAAATGTTGACAAATAGTTGTACAAACAAACATCAATGTGATATGGAGTTCTAGGTTGGGGATAGGGTATTCCATTGAATACACCATGGAAAAGGGTTAATATATTTGGGAATAATAGGAACATGATCTCAAGATACATCCATGGCTTTGATATTCTTGATCACATGTGGACTGTAGCTTATCATGATTACACCAAATCCCTAAAATGTGCATGATATATTACATGTATCACTCTTGATGAAGTATATACCAGATCCATAAAATGTAATAAACTTAGAGTTGTCATAACAAAAACATGAACTACCTTGTGAGGAACAATTGGTGGAGATATTGGATCATAAAGATAAAGTACTATGAAATAAGAAGACAATTATTTTTAATTCTCTATATAGAAATCATAAATTTGACGATGAAATGTGCTAACACAAAAAATTTATGAGACTAAAATACCCTAGTTATTTTTATCTGATTAATTAATTTTCAATGGTAAAATTATTTTTAATTTTTGGAGAATGTAGTATCCCATATATTTAGTATGAAATTTAAATTAAATAAAACCCATGTATTAAATAACATGTCTTACATCCAATAACTAAAATATATAAACATATCCTTATTCCATTACGTTTTAATATTCAAATAGGAGAAATATTAAAAATATATATAAATGAAATAAAATTATGAGAACTTAAAAAGCAATAATAAAAAAATGAATAAAAATATAGCAAGATTGAAATAATAATTATCAAGATTTCCCTTGAGGATCATACCATTGATGATAACTGTTGAATGAATGAAAATAATTACTAATATGATAAACATATTATTAACGAAATTAATTAATAGTATAAATGATTATAGATAAGTAATCGTGGTTATTATTGGAATGTAGAAAGGTAATATGATCACTATATGATCATTGGGCATATATAGTTGTTTGGTTTATAAGGACATTGAGTATATACCTATGACTAACGAGATTAATAATAAGAAAATAATAATTTATATTGATTCAAAATAAAATAATTATAATATAGTCACTGAATTAATGAGTATAAAGATAAGTAATTGAATTATGAATTTCATGTAGAATAGGATAAAAATTATAATAAATAGTAAAAATATTCCTCATGATCCTCATTTATCTATGATTCGAAAGGATTTAGTATCATAAGCGTTTTCCCCTAGGTAAGACCAAGATTGACTTCAAAAAAGTGCATCCTAAGCAGAATCAACTTTGAGAGAATTTCAATCTCATGGAAATAATTACAAGATATATACAAGATGAATCACCACACATGACTACCACAATTACTTATATATCCCTTAAAGATTATATGGAGTTCTTAATGGTGCTTTGAGAAGTTATGATGATATTAACATGTAATTATTAATAAAATAAAATATATTTTTAAAAAATATATATTTTATGAAATTTTTTTATTGTTATACATGGCATATATTTATCATATTATTTACTCTTATAATTATTTTATAAAATAAAAAAAATTGTTTTAAAACTGATATATTGTTAAAATGTAATGAATCGTTAGCATATAAATAAAAATATATAAATAAATATGATTTATATTATTTATTATTAAAATGGTATAATTTTTTCAAATGTCATTTTTCTAAGTGTAATTTATTTGTTCATTACATAATTAAATTGACCACCTTCAGAAAATAATTAAAGGATATTTATTATATATATATATAATAATATAATATATTTTAATTAGTACGAAAGAAGAAATAAATCATTTTGTGTTTGATAATTAATTTTTCATAAAAAACATATAGTTTTCTAATAAATTCCATATTATTATTTGAAAGATAAATTTCACTTATTTAGAATAAGAATCTAATTAAATAGAGTTAAAATTTGAAATAAACACATTTAAATTTGGTAACAAGATTTATATTGTATTTCGGGGAAAAAACATACATTGGTATGAAATTGAAAAAAGTAAAAAGTGAGAAATGTGAAAAAAGGGCTATAAAAAATTTTATTTATTAAATTGATAATTAGAAATTATTGAAGTCCATTACTAGGTTTGGGAGTCTACCCAAACTTTACACCAATTTTTCCTTAACAAACACAGCTAATTTTCTTTATTATTCTAATTTCTTTACCCAGTTCACTATATTTCTATGTTATTCCATGTTTTTCATTCACCTAACACATGTTTCTAAAGAAATCTCCCTCATTTTCACTTGTAAAACAACCTCTCTTACACCCACTCCAAACCACTTTTATCCTTTAGTTTTCTCATAAAACCCTATCCAATTACACTCTTTTAAATTATTTTCCCTATTTTGATTGATTTTAGCTACAATTGGAGGCCTAAGTTCTTTATTCTAATGTAATACATTATAAGGAGTGATTCCATAAATGTATTGAGTTATTATTAATTTATTTCATTTATATTATCATATAAACTATACTTAAATAATATTTAATTATCTATTCATTTTTTATACATTATGATACTTCTATTAAAATTACAATACAACCATATAAATTTAAATTCTTACTCATTCATTCGTTATTACACATTAATGTTTTGTTGGTTTCACTACTAGATGGATGATTCTATATCATTTCCAAAATGAATTATTTAAAAAACCCAAATAATGGTAATTTTATATAATAAATATGAATTTAACTTACGTATTAAATTATAATATGGTAATGTATATTAGTACTTTTAATTAAAAAAAATCAATTCTTCTTATTGATTCCTTATTTGTAAAATATTGAATTTTTTTACCATTCATTATCAATAGTAAATTTTGATAACCTGAAAAAACAATACAACAACATAAATCTATAAAATAAATCTACAACATCTCTACGACCATTACGTTTTCTATAAAAACACAAGATTAAGGAAGACTGGCATCAAGGAAATTGTAGAAGAAACAAAACAATTAACATGATGCGATCAATTTTTTAAAATGAATAATTACTAAATGGCTAGTAATAAATAAATAAATAATGGTATTCCATAAAAATTATGGTTCGTATATAGTTTTAAAATAACACAAAATGAACTATACATTGATTTAGATCAGCTCTAACCAAACTGGAATCTAATGTAAGGGTTTTCATCTCAATTTCATCTCATTGAGGAATGTTTATAATTATGCACCTTTTTCCTTTATATGGTGTATATAAAGCCCCGTTGACTTATTTTATAAAATATATATTAATTAATTCAATAAAAAAGAATATTTTATAACCTCTATTTCATTTTATTTTGATAAATAAATTACCAAATCCTAAAGGGTTTTTTCTTGACTCAATATCTTTTTAAATGAGTAATGTAATTTTTTCATTGAATATGCTCTACTAAGTTGGATATATTTTTCCCTTTATACATATCACAATTTATTTTACCTTTTATCTGGGTAAATTAAATATTTATATAAAAATATCCTCATTTTTAGTTTTCTTACTTCATAATAATGTGACATTTTTAATAATAAATCTCATCCTTTGTATTTGTAATTCCTTTTCAATATCCATACTATTTCTCACAAAAAATGTTTACTTTTATTATTTATAAAGTTAAATAATTTATATATTCTATACCCCACTAATTTTATATTAATTCAATTAAAAAATAAAACTACTTATTTTTATCAATGTAGGTATCTTTAAAAATAGTAAAAATTATTTAAAGGGTATTTATTTATACTTTCATAAATTTTGTATATCCCAAAAAATATTTCTTAGAAGATAACCATTATGAATTCATTGAGGTTCTATTTTTATTGCATTTACTTTTAACATATTGTTTTGAAAGACTTTTTTCACCCTTTGAATCTTAATTTTGAAAGTGACTTCTCACATAGCTTTTATGGTATCATCACCAAAAAGAAAAATATTAGGATTTCTATTTTTCCCTCTCTATATATAAAACAACCATCTAATATGGAAATATTTTTCATTTATCACCCTTTAAATGGGATTATGATATGTTTCTTACATATTACTAAAGTTTCTATATCTTTCGATCAAATTTATTATTCTCATTCTATAATACCCCATAGAAAATGTTTTTTAACCCCATTTTCAACTATAAGTTTATGTATATTTTATGTAATATGGATTTATTGTAGAAAAAATATGAATGGTTTATCATTCTATAAAGGGTGAGAATTTAATTATATACCCCTCTAATTCACTAGGTAAAACATTTTATCAAATGCGATTATGATGTTATTTGTGGATAAAATGTGGGTAGTTATGTTCATATTCTATACATAGAAAATATTTAGTTCTATAAGATAACATTTTATGCATTTAAATAATGTGTTTATCCATCCTTTGAATCTTATTCATTGACATGATGTAGATATCTATGTTCACAACTTTATGCATGGACATAATCTGGTTATTTATGTTTATAATGTTATGATGTTTGATAATTTTTTATTTGACATTCCTATATAATCATCTATGATTTTTCCATAACGTTTCATGATCACTTCCTATGTTTTTATTCCTTCATCAATTATTTCTCTTATATTCATGTTTTTTCATTTTTTATGAACTAATAATCAATTACTCGATGATATAAATATTTCTATTACTTGGTGATTGAGGACACTCCTTTCTTATATTTTCCCACTATACCAATGAACTTATATATAGTAATATTAATGGAATGAAATTCTGTGTGATTAATTTTATGAGAGATGATAAAGTATTATTGTTTAATTAAATTTTTATGAAACTAATACCCAAAGAAACTGCTAATTTGGATCCTATGAGTGTTTTATTTTTTAAATATTATGTATTATTATGTTAAATTATGTAAGTTATATGTATTTTATATTTAGTTCATTTTAATGTGGTACATTCCTTATAAATAAAACACAAGACCAGATCTTTATCATTCACCTAGTTAGATCATGACAAAATAGGGTTACCATGGATTATCTTATATAGTGGGTGCTATATATGGGTGACCCAAAAAGGATTGTGTGCTTATGTTAAAAATTATTATTTTTGTAAGATTTATCTAGGTGAGAGTAATAATATTGGGTTCCTGCAAGAACTTTTTTGGGTAATTTCTATAATCAATTGGGAAAGGAGTTTCCCATAACAATATCAAAGGATCTTATGTTATATTATTAGTATGTTGGCCTTTCAAAATAGCTAAATATTGGGAGAAATACTAATGAGATAAAATATTTAGTTATATTTAGATCTTGGATCACTAATGGTAATGATATATTGAGTCATTATTTTATTAATAGATCATTTATATATCATCTGTGATGAAATCCTATATTACCTGATACTCACCTTTAAATTTCCATTTATTGAAGACTATATAATGCATTATTAAAATCATTTTGAGGTTTCATATACATATTACTTATAATAGAGTCCATGATTTGTATTTAAGATTAAGAAATGTATAAAAGATAATAATTCTAATAATATGGATGTGGAGGTAATATAAATAAATTTCACACATTCTAAATCATTGTTACTGGTTATCGGGTGTATAACATGCACATATACAAAAAATTTATATATTCAAAAAATATAAAAGATTTGATAAAATAATAAGGATAACTACATGTTTCAAAAGGTAAAAGAGATTCTACATTGGATGTATAACATATGATATTAGTCTAACCGGTGGATTATTTATATAAATAGAAAACTATTATTACGTTCCTTGAATAAATTTAAACATTATTCCTATTTCTTATTTCTACAGTAAAATATTTCCATTAATTACTAAGAAAAAGAGATTATATATATATAAATAAATGATTTTTTTTTGAATTGGTAATATTATGAATGGGTGTATATTTATATTGGAATAATTTAATCAATAATATTCAAGATAATAATGTAAAAGTTGATTCTAACACCACTAATCTATGGCATTAACACATTTTTCATATAAATTAGAACCACATGAAAATACTCCATAGAGATGAATTGTAGGGATTATTTGAATATGAATATTTTGATAATTTTAAATCTTATTTATTAGGTAAAATAACCTATTAAAATTTTAGTTGAAAAGGTTAATTGGATTGAGGACTATTGGATCTTACACAAAGTGATGTATTTAGACTAATAATTGAACAATAATTTGGTGGGTATGGATTCTCTATGGAATTTAATGATAATTTTAGTTGGTGTGGTTATGTATTTCTTATGAAAGACATGTATGATTCATTTAAAATAGTAGTAAACAATAAACATAATAAAATATTAAGATGCTCCCATAATATTGGGAAATTTAATGCTTTATCTAGTAACTTAATGATCATCTAAGTGATTATTTAATTATTTTACAACTCACTCTTTTGAGAACACAATAGTGGAGTGGTTTTTCTAATTGTATTTATTATACTTTATTGAACATGGTTCATTAATGATGAGTCATTGTGACCATCCTATATCATTATTTAGATAATTATTGCAAACTATTACATTCCTAATTAAACTCATTCCATATAAATCATTTATAAAGACACCATATGAGATATGGAGTAATAGATATCCCAATTTCTCTATTATGAGGATTTTGGGTTTTCAAATATATTTATAACATTTTAATATTGATAAAATGTACTCTAAATAAGAAAAATTATTAATTTTTCGTTATCCTAAGGAAATGAAGGGGTATCATTTCTATAGAATATACTAAACACAAAGTTTTTGTGTCTCAAACTAATTTTCTCAATGTACACTATCCATGTTTGGAACTTGGTGGATACACTTTAAGGGTAAAAACCATAGGATTAAAGTTTGTTTTTTATATATAAACTAATATAGATGGTGTATTTTCAATATTTAAATAATTATTGGTGGGAAAGGGTTCAGAAAATTCATGGTATTTACTAAAAGGATCCTTTTTGTTACTAATTATAAAGATAAATGATATTTCATAACAAATCATCTCTTTATGATTGGGAGATATATATAATAGACGTAAAAACCAAATTCTTTAGAATTAATTTAGTTAAGGACATGTATGTGACACATATTTATGGTTTTTAAGTACCAACATATCATTTTTAATCTCTCAATGATTAATTTAAGGATTAATGAAATATTATTATAGTTGGAACATCTGGTTTGATTGTAAAAAAAACAATTTGGTTATATAATAGATGCAGGCGATTCTTGTGCATATATATGGATTAGTGGGATTGTTGTGATATTTATAATGTTGTGTATGGATCACATACTACATACTAGTAATTATATCCTAACCTTATATTTTATTAAGGTTTTTTTAGTAAATTTCTTCTTGGTGAAATACATGGGTGACTCAACCGACATACTATGATTGAATATTTATAGAGAAATATTGAAGATTTTTCATATTCTAATTAAAATCACATATATTGGTAACGTTATAATGTGAATTAGGATGGCTATATCCTAGAAGGGGTTAATTATAGTATTTCATGACATAGATCCCATGAAGATTAAATATAAATCTATGGATTTTGAATTGGTAGATAAAATTCATATTTATTTTATAAAGGATCTATCATGTACGATATGTTATATACTCAACCTAATATACATTATGATCTAACCATAAAAAATATATACCAATCAAATTCTAGAAATAGTTAAATTATATATACAAAGGATATACTTATGTACATTAAAACATGTAAGGATATGTTCTTTGTATTTATATGTGATCATGAGAACATTATAACGGGTTACACCAATATTAATTTCTATAATAATATATATGATATGAGATATTAATTTTGTTTTTTTCCACTACAGTGGATTTATCATTTGGAAACGATTTACATAAAATATTATAGTGTACTCAATAATATATGAATAATATATCACTATATTGGATACTATGAAGGAGTTATTTGGATAAAAAAACTTATTAAAAAACATGTGATATTTTCTATAATTCTGGGAGAATTTTATCATTAAGGTGACAATAATAAAATTATTTCTCAATAAAATGAATCATAGTATCACTGAAGAGTTAAAACATTATATTTAAATACAATCTAATTCCAGAAATCAAGGAAATTGTGATTTGAAAAATGGTTTGATGGTAATTGAGGATGATATACTATATCTAATTCTGAAATTATTACAATAGAAAAAGCATAAGGTTCATATATAAATACTTATTAATAAATACATTATATATTCGAATTAATATTTTTAAAATTTATCATGGTTTTTCTAATGAACCAATCTTGATGTACATAAATATTTCATTAATTTTTTCAGAATAATTAATACATTACAAAAGCAGACGCCCAAAGACCATGTTAGTGTAGTACCATAGGAAACATGGAACAAATTATTCTAATTTAGTGAAATATCTTTAACATCTCCCACAAATATCTTCCCCTTTATTTTTCCTACCTAAAACCTTTCTTTATATCTTTAGTAAAGGAAAACTTAATAAAAGGGTGAGCTCATATGCCCAACAAAGGTTAATAAAAAAACATGAACATAAGAATGTAAAAAAATAAGCATAACTTTTAAAAATCATACCATGTATAACATATATCAAAATATTTATTCATTAAATAAATCTTGGAAGTTTAAAAAGAATAAATCATAATGGAACACAATCCATGAGAAAATATAATTGGTATAAAACATTGAATTTTGGAAAACACATAATCAAAGAAATTCAATTCCATATTAGCTAATGTTCATTGCCAAGACAATAATAGTGGACCATGTCCTTTACAGAACTAAGATCACTCCTCGTTCCATCCGTCCATTATGAAACCGATTTTTCTAACAAATTCTAATTATGTATTACTAAACTAGGATCATTTCCCATACCATCCTTGTATTACTGAACCGAGATCATTTCCCATACCATTCATATCTAACTCATGATATATAAATATTTACCCAATCCATTGTAGGGAGACATATTTCTAACCCATAGCTTAATTGAATCATTTTTACATGTTCCACCAAAACATAAATCACTAATCATATAATAACCCAATGAATAAAATGGGTTTCTTATACATAATTACATAATAACATAACCCATGTAAAACAAATGGATTTCATAAATTTAATTCCATCATAAACATAATAAAATCATAGGAATAATAGGGATGGTATACTTGATACATAACCCTGTTAAATAATTTCATCTTAAATAAAAAATAATTTTTATAAAACATTTGAAATTAATTTAGGAGGAAAATTTACTTTCTTCTTCAAAAAAATTTTCTTTTCACAAAATACCAGAATTCTAAAAAGAAAAAAATTTATTATAAAATAAACTTGAAATACTTTAATGTATTATTCATGGAAATAAGGTTTTATGAAAGCGAAAAATCCATTAATTACGTATGACATAAAAAAACATTCTCATACTTTTGTCAGAAGAGTCTTGAATTACTTCATTTGGAGAATGAAAGAAATATTCCATTGAAAATATGTATTAAAAAGTAAAAATTAGGTAAAAATGACTTTAAACATACATAGAATAATATTAAAACATTTTATGAAAAAAATTAATGAAAATAAGGTAATGATGATTAATATACCTCTTTAAATACTTATGTATAAACAATATCAGATAATAATGAGTATCCCTTACCTTTGGACTAGGTTCTGTGTTATATGTATGAACCTCTTTTGTATGGGTTCAAATAATTTCATTAAATTTTTCTAGAATCATATTCATTTTTCTAATACCATAAGTGATCATATTATTACTTTTTTGTTAACAACATTATTTCTCATCCTTCGGATATTAACTGATTTATTTTATTATGCATGTTTTAAAGGATAAGTTCATGTTCCTCTTCTTAGGTTATAGTTATATAATATCTAGAATAATATTAATATAATATTTATTATACTTATTCATTATAAAAATCTATATAACCATGATTTAATGAATATCATGTCTCATCCCATCATGGAGATGGTAGTTCGTATGTACGCACGAGCGATGATATCAATCCCTTAATTCTGCAATGGTATGAAATTAGATGGTATGTATATTATTACTAAATAAAGATATTTTTATAATAACAATATATAGTTAACATTTCCATCATCTAACCCATCCATGTACGGTGGTGGTGAAATATATATTACACCATGACATGGAGATGGTAAATTATACATACACACACGTGGTGATCTTATTTTCCAAAGGATGGATAGATGGTGGAAAATGGTTATTACATGACCATAATAATATCTGAGAAGATAGGTGATAATAGATTTTATACATTTTAATTGAAATAACTCTATAATAGTAAGTATAAGAAGAAATAATTTTGGATGAACTGGTAGAAGAGACTACCTTTACTTCGACGAGCTCCCTCTAGATCTCCTAATAAAGCAATCATGTTGGTATTTGGAGAAGTATAGAACCAATAGAATGTGATAAGGTAATTTTATAATTGAAATAGATAGGGGACGTCTAAGCTTGAAGTATCAAAGATAACTGATGAAGTGAGAGAGGATGTTCCCTTTTACAACTGAGGTGAAGTTAATATTTGGAATCTCCAAAAATGTTAATTTATAATAAACTAAAAACCTATAAAAACCCTAAAAACGTTCTAGTTTAGAATTTGATATTATATAGGGTTGTGATATCCTAAAAAAATAAATTTTAGACTAGTTTTTCTCTCCATTTAAACCTTATCCTTTTAATTAACACTTAGTTATTCCATTTAATTTTTAAATAATGTAACAAATATTTCAATATTAAATGGATGAAATAATTATTTATTTGATGTAAATTAGACCATAAATGACTAATGTGGGGAATGTTCACTATATAATAATTACTATATATTTCAAAAATAAATTGTTTTTAAATAATTTAATAATATATTATTTTGATAAATAATCAATATTGTCAATTTTCACACTATTCATTTTTAAATTTTAAAAAATTTCTAAATAAGATGTTATCATAGTAAAAAATAATATATTATATCCCTAAGGGGTCAAGGTAATATATAAAATTCATTTGATATTTTAATTATCCCAAATAATATTTATTTTAATATTTTTAATAACATTAATTTGATATTTCCATTAATAAAATAATAAATACATCTATTTTGTGTAATTCTTTAATATGCATATTTGTTGAGTAAAAAATTTAAAAAAATACTATGATGAATTCAAGTCATATATTTTTCATAATAATGATTATAGTTGAATATATATTCTATAAAATAAAAAATAAAAAATGTTGTATATTTTAAAACATTAATGTGACAACTTAAACATCACTTTTTAAAAAATTATAAGTGGCATCTTCTTTTCCTTATGGCTCCAACTGGTTAATAAATCGACCCTTAGATTATTAAAGTTGATATATACTCAAAAAATAATATTTAGCCATGTTTTTCTTATTTTAATGGTTATTATCATTTTCAAAGATATTATTTTATTGACTTTTTCATAAATTAAATAATTCTTGCAACAACAATGTATAATCCTTTAAGGTCCTTATTTATTTCCAAATAATTAAAAACAAATTACCATTATAAAGAAAAAAAATTATCTTTAAAATTATTATTTATAGTTGTACTTATCTTCTTTATATCCTTATATTAAATATTATATAGTTATTTTAATTTGAGTAAGCTATATTTAAGTTTTCTTAAAATAAAATATATTAAATGTCCTAATCTCATCCAAATGGGCTTCCAATGGATACCATTTGAACCCAATGAATATTTAAGTCTATAAAAACTTATAAAATAATATTTGGCCACGTTTTAGGTTAATTTTATAATATTATTTTTACACTTAATTGTCAATTTTACCATTATACGGAATTAATAAAAATTACCGAAGTTGCTATTAATAATGCCTAAAAATAAGAGAAATATTTTTACATAATTTGGACCTACTGATTCAAAATATGTAAAAAAGTTTTATAAATTAAAAACAGTGAATTTTTAGAAATTAATATAAAATATATTTCATTATGGGAATGAGAAAACGAGTCTTAAAAGTTAAAACATTGCGAAAGATTGAAATGTATTTCCATATGAATTCAATACAAAATTAATTCCAATGACCTAAATGATTTAAAATGATACAAATATAATATATTATTACTTCAAAACAATTCAATAATAAAACTAAATAAATTATTTCAACGAAAAAATTGGTTTTCAATTAAATTTACAATATTTTTAATATTCATCAAAACACTAACGTTATCAAGACAAATATCAAAAATTTATCCAAGAAAAATTTTTATATAACGATTTAAAAAAAATTAGTTTTTTATATTTAATATAAAAAAGTTTAAGAAATTGTATTTAAAATGTGTGCACCATGAAAAGGTGGTAAAACTACATTTTTGTAAAATACTTCTTTTATCCAAAAAATTGAATTTATTATTATATCATGCCTAGAAAACATATAATTTGTATTTTAAACATTATAATAAGTGTATTAAATATATATTTCATTATTAAAAGCTTTAAAGAGTGGTTTTATTCTTGTATACACTCACTTATTTACATTTAAGTAGTTTTTTAGAAGAACATTTCCTTTTAAAAAGGGTTTTATTTTCATTTATAATAAATTACTCACCAAAGAATTTTTTAGATGTACATGTATGGATAATACATTATAATTAGGTTATTATTGTTCATAATTATCATTATAAAGGCTAGTTTATATGGTAACATAATAATATTTAGTTGTTCGCTTGAACTGGATCTTGTGTGAAATGAAATATATCAAACGAACACAAACTTTTTTGTGACAAAAGAATAGCATAGTGTTCCTTATAACACAAGATAAGTTGGTTTTTTGTGTGGATCAATATTATCTAGGTTTAGTATACTACCCAATACATCAATGAAATTAAAAAAAATATCTATCTCTTTAAAATCTCAGGGTTTTACAGTTTTATAAAAAAGGAAATCTCTATTTATCATTAATTCATGTATATTGTATATTTGAATCATGAATATGGAATTATAATAACCCCAAATTTAAGATATTTAGTTTTCTTAATAAATTATTCTAATGGAGTATTATGGGTTTTAATAATATGTTAATAATAGTCTAATTAGAATTCTCATATATGTTATAAAGTAGACTCATGTGATAATTAATGTTGACTTATTATCTGGGCTAACCCACAAGAATATATCACATGGAATATCAAGAAATAATTTATATACATAGGTGTTTATAATTAATATAAAATTACATTACCTGAGGTTGATAAGATATTTATCACGTGAACCATAATATTTTGATACCTATAATAAATTAACAGTTAATCTTGGATAATCATGGTGAGGTTAGGTATGTTCTGGATCATGTAAATAATGAAGTTTTACCATGATGGTGTTTTAAAATTTTATAATAATAAAATACTTTATGTCCTTTGAATTGGTAATTTATGTGAATTAACATATTGATGAAATGTGATAGTAATTACTATTAAAATTATTGACATGTGTTGTAATAATTTTTCATGATCAATCAACTCATAAAATTGAAAACATAAGAGTCTTCCTATGAAATATTGACATTCTTCATGTCTAGTGGTGACCTGACTTCATGGGTAAAGGGATTGTGTATGTATAATTAATATGTATCATAAACATCTTATGGAAGACATGTTCATATAGATTTATGAGTATGTTTTTTTTTGATATCATTCCAAAACCCTGTACAGCTTGATTAGAAGGTATATTTTTCTATATGCCACTATTTACACACATCTATGAATTAGGGAATTAATATATATATATTTAGAGCTTCATAAGCTGGTAAGGTCACATAATAAGGTGTTAAAATAAGGGTAAATTAATGGAAAAATATTTATCCCCAAATAAAGAAAATTGATAATTTATATCCAAAAGAGTTTTAATAAATTAAAAAAGTAGTGAAGTTTCTCATATATTGATTACATGATTTTAGTGTAAGTGAGAGATTAATGTATGTCCACTAAAATATTAGAATCATATTGTATGATCAACCTTTATAAAATAACCTTGGTATACATATGCTTTCTGTAAGAACCCGGTTCTTATTTTTGAGGTACGGGCTTCTTCTTTTTCCTTTTCCTTAAGTGTTTTTGAGAAAATATAGAAAATGGGGAAAAATGATAAATTTTGAAACTACACATCATGTACCTTGTCCACACGCCGAGTACTTTTGGCCGTGTTGGGATGAGTACACGGGGCGTGTAGCCATGCCGACGACGAAGGGTGTAGGAAACGACTACACGCCGTGTAGTGGTACCTTACCCGCCATGTAGTCAGTCGGCAGGCTTGAATAGTAAGGCGGTGGAGTCGCCGCCAGCTGTGCGATAGTACACGCCGTGAACTTGGGAGTACATGCTGTGTACTCATGTTGACGGATGAACAGAGTGGCGGTGCCGCCAAATGAACAGTTAAGTGAAGGAATTACATGCCGTGTACTTTGTTTTTTTGGCTTAAAGCCAGAAGTAGCCTCCTCATTTGGCCAATGAGACTCTTGAACCGTTTTGGAGACAAAGGAGGAGGCCAGATCTTTGAAGTTCCACCAGGAGTTCATCTGGAATCCGTTTCGGCTTCAGACGATTTCGTTGGAACTGCACGGGTAAGCCCTCTCCTCTCCTGGTACTGTTCTTACCAATTCTTCTCCTAACTTAAGTTATTTATGATTGAATGGGTTTTGTTTTTCGTCAGATCTATGCCATTCTAGGGAATTTCTGGAGTCGGCGTTCGGGTATAACATTCGTTGGCATATAAGGTATGTGGCTTTGTGTTTATTTTCTAACTATCGTGCGTTTTTGTGTGTTTTTGTGCCACGTACCCATGTTGGGGTGTCGTGTGGATGAGGCCGTTGCTATATTTAATGCCTAGAATTGCATAGATGATTAAATTGAGATAATAAAATGCTGGTTTGGATTGTTTCTTGGATCCAGGACCACCCCAAGGGTGTGTTCCACTGTTTAACCATTTGGCCAGGATACCCGAGGGTATGACTTTAAAGTAGTAATTGTAGAATTGTCTTGAGAGGAATTGCTTGTTACTGCTTATTACTGTTGGGCATGGCCCGGTTACCTGTTTATCCTGAGGACGTTTTTGTATTTAGCCTAAGGGCGTTGTTGTGATTAGCCTGAGGGCACTGCACTATTTGGCCCGAGGGTTGTAGTTATTTCGCGTGAGGGAAACCTTTCATGCCCGAGGGCTTGACTTCTGTGCCTGAGGGTGACACCTCCTACGCCTGAGGGCAATTTCTGTTATGGCAGAGGGATATACCTGCAGGTTGGATTCTGCTTACCTGAGGGTAAGGGTTTGTTTGTCTGAGGACGTGGACTATTTAATTAGAAATGAACTGTGGTGATTTCTTATATTAAATGGATTAAATGAAAATTAAAAATGGCAATATAACTGGTAGCTGTTACTTTTGAGTACTGCTTACTTTATTGCAATTTATTACTGCACACTATTGTTGCATTCTTACATGCACTTGGGAACGATCCTTTGGTGTGTGCCTACTGAGATATATTTCTCACACCCTGTTTGAGTCACGCTTTTCGGCCCAAACATATTACGTTGCTGTAGGTGTAGATAGGGGAAAGAGTCCCTATACAGGTACTTGACTGTTGCTGGGGAGTAGGAGGGCATGGGACCGAGCCTGGGCTCGCGATGTCGTTGCCAGCTATTTTTCTTGTTTTGTTGTACTCTGTGTCTTGTTGTAGTGTATTGATGTATAACATGTTCTGGTTGTTTTCTTAGAACTTGAAACATGTAGAATCATCACTTACAAACTGTTGGTTATATACATTGCTGTAGTTTAATTTAGTTGTGTATGTTTAATGCTTCCGCTGTCGTTGTATGTTTTATTTTGTATTACGTTGCGCTACACTTTGACAAATGAGGGCATAGTTTCCCCACTATCAGACCTGGGCCCTTTCTGGTAGTCGGCAGCCTCTGGAGTTTGGGGAAATGCACTTGAGGTCACGTGGCGAACCGGGCTCGGGGCACCCATTGCATGGCACCCGGGTCTGGGATGTTGCAAAGTGGTATAAGAGGGGTTTATTTTCTTTGACTTACTATTTGGAGCCGTAGTCATAGATAGGACAGAACGGTAGTTGGTAATATGTTGTGCCCGGGCGTAGCTAACCCCTATACAGGGAAAAATCAGTCTACCTCGTATTTTGCATTCTTTTGATTTTGCAATTTTACGGTTGGTATGTTTTCACCGTTGAGTGACGCACTTTGAGATTGTGTAGTTTATATTTTATCTGTTGGTTCTATTTAGTTGCAACCGGATGAGATGAGGGGATGCCATCTCATGCATCATATAGGAACATACTATATATCACATGCCATGCATAGTTTCCATTCCATGTAGGTGCATTAGAAATTCGCATGTTGTTGTGATAGTTGTTGTGCTAATAAAGCATGCTGTTGTGATAGCTTCTTGATAAATACCTACCTTGTGATATGGTATGTTTGTTTGAGCTTGTTTATAGAATGGACACCAAACTTTGGTTTTTGGGGAGTATGGGCCCCCATTGACCATAATTTGGCGGATCATTGACTTTTTATTGGTTATAACACAGATAAGATGTCAAACTTTGATTCGTGGGGAGTATGGGCCCTCATGGATCGGAATTTGACACTTAGGTGTTGGTTTTTAGTATTTTCTGGGTTCCGAGGAAGTTTCTGAGGCATACTGTCCGGAAAACCCATAATACACGCCGTGTAGGACCTCATACACGCCGTGTGTGTTCTTCTGTTCGGAAAGAAAAATGAACTTTTTGAGTACACGCCGTGTGCCCTGAGTACACGTCGTGTAGTCTCTTCCCGTGTCACAAACTGTGAGGGCGGCGACATGGGGTGGTCCAAGGCTTGAGTAAACCATGTTGTGTGCCGAATGGACACGCCGTGTAGAGTGACCCGGAGTCTGGCCGTGTAACTAACAACACGGGTCAGTGAACTCCTTCACAGAACACGCCGTGTCAATAATAGACACGCCATGTAGTGTGACCCGGGGACTTGGCCGTGTAGCTAACAACATGGGTCGGTGTCACCTCTCCCTAAACACGCCGTGTACCTGTAAGACACGCCGTGTAGTCTTGTCTGAGGAAAGACCATGTGGTGTTAGCTGTGTGTCTCGGAAACGGGATGGTGTACATGCTGTATGCGGGTGTAACACACCATGTGGTGTAAATCCGAGTAGTCGGCCGTGTCACATACGACACAAGCAGTTGGAAAATAACACCGTACACGCCATGTAGATATTGTACATGCCGTGTAGTTTTGTTAGACGAAAGCCCTATGGATTAGCCATGTAGAAGGACCTAGGCAGGGGAAGGAAAGTAAAGTACACGCCGTGTAGTCAGTGTACACGCCGTGTAGTCTTGTATTGCAAATTTTTAATGCTTTCTTCCTCTTGTTTCCTTGTGGTTTCTTCGCTTTTCGGTCATAATAATCTTGAATCTAAGGCGTGATTTTGACCTTGTAGTGTCATGCCACCTAGACGATCACGAGTTGTTCGCCAGGAGAGCGGCGACGATTATACTCTGAAGATGGGGGGACATGGGCTACCATTTGATCCACCAGCAGAGCCAGATGCGGTGCCAGTTGTTATACCGGACACAAGCACGGAGGCACAGTTCCGTGAAGGCTTATTGCGGTTCATGTAGACCTTTCAGGGAGCACCGAAGGATGCCACATCTATGGCCGAGCTGATGCGTATCCTTTAGCAGAAGAATCCGCCTATGCTTTCAGGGGATAGCGGACCACAGGATGCAGAGTCTTGGCTAGGATCGATGCAGACTATTTTCGTGCATCTTGAGATGCCTCCAGGGCGGAGGGTCAAGCTCACGACTTACATGCTGCGTGATTCCGCTAAGAGGTGGTGGGATGTTACCAACTAGATAGAGCATCACATGGACATGGCGTGGGAAGATATTCAGGCAGTCTTCTATGACTTCTTCTTTCCCGAGACGCTGAGGGCAGATAGAGCTCAACAGTTCATGAATCTGCAGTAGGGCGCTATGTCGGTGATGGACTATTCTGCTCATTTTACAGAGCTTCAACGTTTTTCACCCATGCTGGTGGGTGATGAGATGTTTAGAGATAGATGTTTTGAGGATGGTCTTCGGTATGACATTCAAGCACTGGTGAATGTTTTCAGGTTTCCTACTATACAAGCGATTATGAACCAGGTGTTAATTACAGAGAGGAACCTGCGGGAATCTAGTATTGTGGGACAGGGCGGTTCAGCACCAGTTACTGGTATTATTTCTGCTGGCAAGAGGAAGACACAGATGGACTTCTCTTAGGGCAGTAGTACCAGCCAGGAAGATTCTTCAGGTGGACCGGTCAGGTGCTACTAATGTGGCAGAGAGGGGCACAAGAGACCTCAATGTCCACGAGACCCAGTGGAGTGCCGATCTTGCGGCAAGATAGGTCATATACAGCACTTTTGCAGGGCGTTTCTACCAGTGGATAGTGAGAGGGGTTCTGTGCAGACTCTGCGTGTGGGAGAAGGACCAGTGGCTTCTTACCAGTCAGGGAACTGGAATACGTTAGGGCGTGCATGCAGAGATGGTGGTCATGGTCGTGGTAGCCAGACACCAGGATCGTAGAGGTAGCAGGGTGGGACAACTCAGGGTAGCCAGGCTATGTCGCAGGGCCACGACATTGGGCAAGCATATGCAGTGCAACAGACCCAGCAGGAGCAGGATCCCAGACCTTCTACATTTAGAGGTACTATTCTAGTAACTTCTGTCATGTCTTTAGTACTTTTTAATATGGGTGCTACTCATAGTTTCATATTTTTACCCATTGTGGAGAGCCTTGGGCTCGGTGTTTCTACTTATTCTGATATCATGATACTAGACACTACGTTGGGGACTAGGACAACTAGTGTGCGTCTGTGTAAGGAGTTCCCCCTTGAGGTTGGAGGGTGTCACTTACTTTGGGACCTCTATGTCTTGGATATGACGAGCTATGACATCATTCTCGGGATTGACTGGTTGGTTCCTTTTCGAGCCTTTGTAGACTACTATCGTCCCAAGGTGCGTTTCACATCACCAGAGGGAGGAGAGATTCTATACAAGGGAGAATGGGATGTTCAGGCGAGTCGAGCTGGACCAGAGCATCATGGACGAGGTGGAGTCACAGCCCAGATTGCGAGATTATATTTGGATAATCAGGGGACTTGTCAGATGGATTTCCCTCCAGTTGTGGATCGTTTTAGGGATGTCTTCCCGGACATCTTTTTAGGTCTACCTCCAGAGCGTGAGGTAGATTTCTCTATTGAGCTAGTGCCAGGAGCAGCAACGGTGTCCATTCCTCCTTATAGGATGGCCACACCTGAGTTGCAGGAGCTCAAGAGGCAATTAGAGGAGCTGCAGGCGAAGGTTTTTATCCGACCCAGTACTTCTCCTTGGGGTTCTACAGTCCTTTTTGCGAAAAAGGTGGACGGTACCCTTAGGCTCTGTGTGGATTATCGGAAGCTGAACCAGTTGAAGGTTAAGAACCGATATCCCTTAGTGAGGATAGATGATCTGTTTGATCAGCTTCGTGGAGCACAAGTGTTCTCAAATATTGACTTGCGATCTGGATATCATTAGCTACGCGTTAGACCATCTAATATTCCTCTCACAGCTTTCAGGAGTAGGTATGGTCTATAAGAGTACATGGTTATGCTGTTCGGATAGACGAATCCGCCAGCAGTTTTCATGGATCTGATGAATCGTGTGTTCCATCCGTATCTTGATTCCTTTGTGGTAGTATTCGTGGACAACATCTTGGTGTACTCTCACACTGGACACGACCATGCCACCCATCTTGAGATCGCATTGAGTACACTAAGAGAGCATCGACGATATGCTAAACTCTCAAAGTGCCACTTTTGGATGGACCAAATTCACTTCCTGGGTCACATTATCTCAGAGGCAGGAGTTGCAGTAGACCCAGAGTAGGTGAGAGCAGTAGTTTCTTGGGAGCAGCCTAAGAACGTGTTTGAGATACGAAGTTTCTTAGGGCTGGATGGTTACTACATACGCTTCATACATGAATTCTCCTGCTTAACAGCACCGATGACAGGTCTGACTAAGAAGGGTGTGAATTTCTTTTGGTCAGAAGCTTGCGAGACCGCTTTTCAGGACCTTAAAGAAAGGCTTACATCAGCACTGATTCTGATACTCCCAGAGTAGGGGAAGATCTATACAATTTACTGTGATGCATAAAGTATTGGGCTGGGAACCGTTTTGATGTAGGGCGACCGAGTTGTTACGTATGGGTCTCGGCAGTTGAGGCCACATGAGAGAAATTACCCGATGCATGATCTCGAGTTGGCTGCAGTTGTTCATGCGTTGCGCTGTTGGAGAAATTATCTATTGGGAGAACATTTTTTGGTTTTAACCGACCACAAAAGTCTCAAGTATATCTTTACTCAGTGTGACCTGAATCTGAGGTAGAGAAGGTGGGTTGAGTACCTACAATCCTTCGATTTTGAGCTTTCCTATACACCTGGTAAAGGTAATGCAGTAGCTGATGCACTGAGTAGGAAGACTCAGATACAGACAGTGCTGGAGGCCAATGGTGGGTGGAAGCTTATAGCTTTGTTCTCTGATATGTATTTGGATGTGCATGATAGTCAGGGGCAGACTTATCTTTCCTCGTTAGCTGTGACTTCTACCCTCCTGGACAGAGTGAGGATGAGGCAGCTATCGGTTTCAGAAGGCCTAGTTCTACGGGATTCGGTGGGAAGTGAGAGCCCTCCTCCCGGTTGGACGGTATGCAATGATGAGGTTTTTCATTTCTATGGACGAGTATGTGTTCCAGAAGATATACGCGAGGAGCTGATGCGGGAGTTTCATTCTTCAGCTTGGGCAGTTCATCTCGGGGTTACCAAGATGTACTGAGACTCGAGACGTCATTATTGGTGGCCGGGTATGAAGAGAGAGATAGATGGTTTTATTATGAGATGTTCCACCTGTCAGTAGGTGAAGGTGGAGCACCAGAGGCAAGCTGGGCTGTTACAGCAGTTGCCCATTCCAGAGTGGAAATGGGATGATGTCGTGATGGATTTCGTGATGGGATTTCCAATGTCACCTCGAGGTAATGCCACCGTGTGGGTTTTCGTGGACAGACTCACGAAGGTAGCTCACTTGTTGCCGATCAAGGAGACCTTCGGTGTGGACGAGCTTGGAAGGCTGTATATCTGAGAGATCATATGTCTTCATGGGGTCCCTCGTTCTATCTTTTCAGATTGGGACGACCACTTTACATCTCATTTCTGGCAGAGTTTTTAGAGGGCGCTGGGTACATAGGTTCTTCTGAGCACAGCATACCACCCTCAAACAGATGGCCAGTCAGAGCGGACGATACAGGTGCTGGAGGACATGCTGTCCGCATGCATCCTAGACTTTGGGGGATCTTGGGAGAATCATATACCCTTAGTGGAGTTTGCCTATAACAATAGTTTTCAAGGGACTATTGAGATTGTAGAGACCCGAAGCTTGACGTACATGGAAATTACATTACTTTTGCAGAATACATAATACATAACAAAAACAGACACACAAGGACCGTAATAGTTTAGTGTCTTTGGAAAGTCGGAATAAAATCTTCTAATCGTGGTGAAAGATATTCAACAACTCCCAATAAAGATCTTCCCCTTTTTTTCTTACCTAAAACCTTTCTTTATATCCTGGGGAAAAGAAAACATAAAAGGGGTGAGCTCAAATGCCCAGTAAGGGTAAACATAGAGAACATAAAACAATCCATAAACATTTGAATGCAAAAACTTGAACATAAAATCTAAACATCAAAATCTTGAGCAAATACATGATCCTTGGAAGTATGTAAGGCATATATCGTAAGGGAACATCAATCATGATAAAATAGCATGGGAATAAAACATGTAATTGTGGAAACCATTAAGCACATGATATGATTTCCATAGTAGCCAAGACATTGCTGCCAAGACCATCTTAGTGGAAATAGTTCCTTTCTGAATCGAGTTCACTCCTCATTCCAGTCCTGTATTATTGAACCGGTTTAACTTGCCGTTCCAGCCATGCCTATCTCATGAGATATAAATCTTTACCCAATGCATTGGAGGGAGATATAGGTCCCACCCATCTCATAGTGAAATCATTCTTACTTGTTCCACAAAATAAACTTAAAACATTCATTATAACCCAAAGAATAAAATGGGTTTCATAAACATCATCCGATCATCACATAATCCATATAAAACAAATAGATATTTCATCATAAGAAAATTGAAACCATGTAAATCATAGAGACATTATACTTGAAACATATTCATATGAAATAATTTCATCTCAGATAAAAAATGGTTTAATAAAATACTGGAAATGAATTCTTGAGGAAAATATCATTTCTTCTTCAAAATAAATTTCTTTTAAAATTGCATGATGTTTTGTGAAAAGAAATTGATTTTGAAGAAGAAAGGATATTTTCCTCAAGAATTCATTTCAAGTGTTTTATCAAAACCATTTTCTATCTACGATGACATTATTTCATATGTGTATGTTTCATGTATAATGTCTCTTTGATTTAAATAGTTTCAATTTTCTTATAATGAAATATCCATTTGTTTTATATGGATTATGTGATGATGGGATGATGTTCATGAAACTCATTTTATTCTTTGGGTTATGATGAATGTTTTAAGTTTATTTTGTGGCACATGTAAGAATGATTTCACTATGATATGGGTGGGACCTATATATCCCTCCAATGCATTGGGTAAAGATTTATATCTCATGAGATAGACATGGCTGGAACGACAAGCTAAACCGGTTCAGTAATAAAGGATTGGAATGAGGAGTGAACTCGATTCAGAAAGGGAATTTGTCCACTAAGATGGTCTTGGCAGCAATGCCTTGGCTACTATGGAAATCATATCATGTGCTTAATGGTTTCCACAATTACATGTTTTATTCCCATGTTATTTTATCATGATTGATGTTTTCTTATGATATATATCGTACGTACTTCCAATATTCATGTCTTTGCTCAAGATTTTGATGTTTAGATTTTATGTTCAAGTTTTAGCATTCAAATGTTTATGGATTGTTTTATGTTCTCTATGTTTACCCTTACTGGGCATTTGAGCTCACTCGTTTTATGTTTTCTTTTCCCCAGGATATAAAGAAAGGTTTTAGGTAAGAAAAAAAGGGGAAGATCTGTATTGGGAGATGTTGAAGATCTTTCACCATGATTAGAATATTTTATTCCAAGTTTCCCAAGACACTAAACTATTACGGTCCTTGTGTGTCTGTTTTTGTTATGTAATAAGTATTCTGCAAAAGTAATGTAATGTTCATGTACGTCAAGCTTCGGGCCTCTACAGTTGGTATCAAAGGGAGGTTTAGTCAACCTTTGGAAACTAGGATGCGAAAACGTTAGTGAGATCCCTAGAGATATTTCTATGGTATATTTAGGGATTTCCCTAAGGATAAGTATACGTATAGGATATAGTCCTAGAACTATGTTAACAATCTAAGAATTTGACCTAAGATTTTAGATATTGAAGGTACTCCCCCTTTATAATGTTGTTTTCCCTAGCATGGTATTTGCTTCTCACACTATTATTTTTGGGTTTTAGATGATGGCTGGAACCCAAAGGAACCGTGTTGATCAATGTAATGGACAATGCAATGATTGTCCTCCTGACCAAACCAATGTCATGGGAGATGGAGTGCATAATCATATTTCTATACTTACACAAGCTATGAATCATTCTGGACTTCAAAATGAGCAGAGGAGGGAACACTATTCTATTGAGTCCTTCATGAGGCAACGCCCACCTTCTTTCAATGGGTCTTCTGATCCACTTTTTGCTGAACAATGGATCAGTACCATTGAAAAGATATTTTCCATACTTTGCTATTCGGAACATGATAAAGTCATTCTAGCTGTTTATCGTTTAGAAGGTGAAGTAGACCAGTGGTGTACTCTAATTAAGAATTCAAGGCCCCGAGATGAAATTGAGTCCATGGAATGGGACGAGTTCAAGAACTTGTTTTTCATTAAGTTCTTCCCTCGTATTCTTCGAACAAATATGGAAAAGGAGTTTCTTGAGCTTAAGTAGAAGGATGATGAATCTGTTGGTATATACGAAGCGAATTTTACATGACTTGAAAGGTATGAATCTGGCATTATCATCCAACCTGAAAGTAAAGTTGATCGATTTTTCAGTGGCTTAAAACCAAGTCTTCAAAGGGCATTATCTATAAGAGACTTCAGTAGATATGAAGAAATTGTGTGTTGTGCTATTAAGGTAGAACTGGAAGTTGGTGTTACGCATCCATCTCATGGTTTTGACAAGAAAAGAAAGATGGAGTTCAATGAAAAATCTCAGAACAATGGTGAAAAGAAGGTGAATGTTTCTTTATGTTCAAAGTGTGGAAAGAAACATAGTGGAGATTGTCTAAAAGGTACTAGAAAATTTTTCAAGTGTGGAAAAGAAGGTGATCGAGCAGCGGAGTGTCGAAGTAATGGGAAAATGGTTTCAAATGATGTGAATAGAGAAAAGACTTCAAAGAACTCTCCACTAATTCTTCAATGCTTCAAGTGCAATGAAATGGGGAATTATGCAAATCAATTCCCTAATCCAAGGATTAATGATGATCAACGTGAGCAACCTCTTAAGGCAAAGGAAAAAAGGGAAGTCACATGCAATCACTATCAGCAATGTTGAGTATGACAATGATGTGATGGAATGATTATGTGTTTATGTAAAGGGATTCCAAAATAATGTTTTGAATCTCATTTATAGTATTATGGAACATTGGAATATCTATATAATGGTTTATTGTGATTTTCGATAATTATATGGCACCGGTAACCATGAAAAGTGATTAAAATATTTTGGAAAGTAGATGATATGCACATAATGAAGGGATAAGAAGATAATGAGATGTTTGATTTTATTCATGAGCTCATGATTGATATAAGGACTAAGTGATATCATGGTTTGAGTATATAGAATTTTTAGGATTTTGGTATGTGGAAAGTGTTAACTTTGAACTGCATTCATGTTTTCACTAAGGTTCAATGGGTATTCATTCTTCAAGAGAATACATGATTAAGGTCTTCACATGTTTGTAATTTGACGGAAAAAGATATATCTTATGATATATGGGGGATAAATGATGGAATTCACGTGATTGTTATGTGACATTTAAAGTAATCATTTTCTTTATACTATGAGCTTGGACCAAAGTATTTTAGATAAGCCTAAAGATTGAAATGGATTATGTTGGACATAAGTTAGTATTGTTTAAGGATAGATTTGTTTTGATATTATTTATGGGATGTTATAGTAATGTAGTTTTAGAAAAAGGACAACCTGCCGGATGGGCGACAACCCATCGCGTCGGACAAGGCTGTGGGAATCGAAACCAAAACCGAAGTGTGACTGGCCTTTATTGCCTACCACTAGCCTACAGGAAGTCCCTAGTTAGTAGAAACTAGTTTTATTTTATTAAGTGGTATGATATATGAAGTATAAGTTCATTTTTGGAATCGTATATGATTAACCTTACCATAGATGAACTTATGTATATTTGATAAATTTTTCTATCCTTTTGTTTGAGACAGATGGAATGACCCATAATTCTATCACATGATATGATAACACTTCACGAATGACAAATTCAACTTTATTTCTTTAAGAGATGAAGTGGAAATTGTCCAAGGAACAACCAACGGTGAGACTATACCAAAATAAAGAAAGTATTTCTTCAAATTTAAGATTCTTCAACTATAGGGAAATGATCTTGAAAACCAAAAAAATTGTCCTAGTGCCCTTATATTCGATGAATCAGATGGTACCCTAGATCATTACAAATTTATGGCTTTGTGATTGTTGGCTTTTTCATAGCCATGTTCTCTTCCACTCTACATCAGAACTTGATGGTTAGATTTCTCCTCCATATTCATATTTTCACCTATGATCTCCTATGTGGGAAACTAGTGATGAGTTAATTTGGGTAACCATTATGTTTCATACTTCACTTTTTAAAATTATGTTTTAGCATTCCTTTTTTTATGATGTGGGTTTCAATGAAATAAATTCTCAATTAACAAACCATTTATAACCCCGACGAATTTCGAGGGAGGAATTAATTTTAAGGGGGGTAGAATGTAACAACCAAAGATTTTATGATAATTATTATTTTTCATTTATTTGATGTCATGTGTTTTATGCTACACCAAGATCATTTTTTGCTATACGCAACACCATATTAGCTTGTAGTATACACAATAATTCTTGGATCGTGTTACACACAATTTTAAGTTCATTTGATAGAAGTTATTCTACGCAACATTGAGTATATATATATATATATTCAATGTATAAATGAAATATGGTTGTATTTTTTTATACGCAACAAAAAAGGAGTCTTTCACTACACGCAACCCAGACTTGGCTTTCATTACACATAATCGCGACCTTCCTCGATAGCGTGTGTTATACGCAATATCGGGTTTCACTAAACAATGATATATGGTTATAATATTATCACGAACTAGCCGTTATGAATATAATTAACCACATTTTGAATTTTATAACATTATTATTCATCTTATAAATTTTCTAATACATTTTATGTGAACAAAATAAAATTTTCAGGTAAAATAAGTATTTTTAAAAAAATGCAATTTTACCGCCTTTTGATGGAACACCCACTTTAAATCTAGTTTTTGACATGTTTATAAGATCAATTTTACAAAATAAAAATATTCTTTGGAATAAGGATATAAAACTTTACCTTGTATAAAATTTTCATGTTATTCAAATAACTTTCATATTATAATAAATAGTAAAAACACGCTATATTTTAATTAAAAACAACTTTTCTCATGGTAATAATTTATGTGGTTAAATTATAATATTGAATTGTCCTAAAGTATAAATATAATATATTTTTACCATCTAATATAATTTATGTCATTAACATTGATTTTACCTTGAATTCGCAGGTTAAATCAATTCAATCTTTTGTAATGTTTTAAACAAAAACCCGTTTTCTTTCGACAACATGATTAGTTTTAATTTAATTTCTGCAACTTCTGTGTTTTGAATTTTGAAAAATGGATTCCATATTTGGAATCAGTGGGTCCAAATTATGTTAATAGGTTACTTTTATTTTTTATATATTATGAATAGTAACTACGGTAATTTTTATTTACTGTGGTTAAAGGTAAATAGGGTAATTCAAGGTTAAAAGAATATTATAATAATTCCAAATTACCTTAAAACTTGTCATAACCTTATCGGATGAGTAGTGGCCGACCATGGATATCCTTGGGCCGATTTGGGGACCCCAATGAGCCACTTGGTAGTGAAAATGACAAATTGGATTAATTAATTTAATGTAAAGACAAAATTGACTTTAACAAAAATCTTTTAGTAATTAATTTTTATAAGGGGTTATATAAGTTACATTTTTGACTATAAATATTCTTTGGAAATCTAAAAATTGTCCCTACATAATGGTATTTTTTTCATAATTTTTAGACATCAACGGAATTAAATTATTTATGAAACAATAATGATGTAGTGTTTACCTCATTGATAAATGATTTAAATAAATAAGATTATAATGATTAAAATATCATCCAAAACCTGTCCAATTCCAATTGGATGATTTTATTTCGAATATTAGCCATCTTAGATTCGAAATTAATGTGTTTTGTACCTCTTGAAACCGAATATAAGTTTATAATAAAATAATGTTTTCACACTTTCCTAAAGAGCCCCTCCTCTCCCTTATAAAAGGAGACCACATCTATGCAATTCCTCACACCTCTCAAGCCTTTTGGCTCATACAAACTCCACCCAACTAAGCTCCCTACATCCCCCTCCCTCCCCTTGAAGCCTTACATTAGGCAGAATACTCTCCAAGAAGTCATTTTGGTTCAAACCAAAGGAAGTTACCAAAATTAAAGGTAACAGTTTCTCTTAAGTTGTTTTCTTTTATTCTACTTCTCCAACCCCTAAACTCTTTTTAATCCCTTCTTTTGTAACAACAACAATATCCTAAATATACTAGGATGTTTTTATGAGAAGTATTCGAACTACACTTACACACACCTCCATCTAATGGATGAAGAACATAATGTTTCTGTGATGGAAAACTAACGCCTCACGAAACAACGTTTGTTCGATTTTCTCCTACCACCTCTCATGGTGGCCATTATTATGGCACTATATTTATATATAATATATATTATGTTTATTTTTTCCTTATTCTTCTTTACTTCCCAATTATATCAAGCCTTTACGGTTTCCATAGTCGGTAAATACGATAATCTCATTTGAGGAAGTGCGGACTACCGCCCCCTCAAAGTGATGTGATTCGTTAATACCTTATGTGGGATGTATAAAGAATGTGGTTAATGATATTATATATGATATTATACTGGAATTATAATATACCTATGTATCATTATGTTTTAATTACATTAAAATTATAAATAGAAATGAATGTAGCGTTCATGTGTACGTACGGCTTACCGTCTCCATGAACGGTGCGTTTCATTTCTTACCTCCATATGTTATGTACTATTATAAATGCTTGTATATTCTGGATATATAAAGAATGTATATGATATATACATCATTATTTACATTTTTGAAGTAATTAAATCATGATATAAGTAATAATAACATCAAGAACAACATGTCCAAACACGTACGATAAATAAGATGATTTTACCCAAAACGCTACTTTAACATTAATTTAAAAAAGAATGGGTAATATAAAGTCATAAGTGAACCATATATGATATAATAACAATAAATATGATTCTTTAATAAGTAAATGACATTATTTAAATCATTATACAGGAGGTTTGGATACTTACAAAGCATATCGGACCTAAGGTAAGGGATAACTTTTCCAATCTCGTTTTTATCCGAGATTGTTTATTCGTATGTATTTACAGGGGTTATATTTATCATACATGTCCTTGTTTTCTAAAAAAATCTTATCATGTATGTTTAATGTCCTTTTTACCCATTTTTGACTTTTACTACATGGTATGTATGGAATATTTCTTTTATGAGGTACTTTTTGACTTTTCTGGCAAAAGTACGAGAAGAATGTTTTTTTAACTTATACGGCACGAATGGATTTTTACGGTTTTATAAATCCTTATTTTCATGAAGATTCCTCCAAAATATTTCATGACTATTTTCAACAAAATACCTTTCTTTTAAAATTGCATGATGTTTTGTGAAAAGAAATTGATTTTGAAGAATAAATGACATTTTCCTCAAGAATTCATTTCAAATGTTTTATCAAAACCATTTTCTATATAAGATGACATTATTTCATATGTGTATGTTTCAAGTATAATGTCTCTATGATTTAAATAGTTTCAATTTTCTTATGATGAAATATCCATTTGTTTTATATGGATTATGTTATGATGGGATGATGATTATGAAATCCATTTTTTTTCTTTGGGTTATGATGAATGTTTTAAGTTTATTTTATGGCACAAGTAAGAATGATTTCACTCTGAGATGGGTGGGACCTATATCTCCCTCCAATGCATTGGGTAACGATTTATATCTCATGAGATAGACATGGCCGGAATGGAAAGTTAAACCGGTTCAGTAATACAGGGCTGGAACAAAGAGTGAACTCGATTCAGAAAGGGACTTTGTCCACTTAGATGGTCTTGGAAGCAATGCCTTGGCTACTATAGAAATCATATCATGTGCTTAATGGTTTCCACAATTACATGTTTTATTCACATGCTATTTTATCATGATTGATGTTCCCTTATCATATATGCCTTACGTACTCCCAAGATTCATGTCTTTGTTCAAGATTTTGATGTTTAGATTTTATGGCCAAGTTTTTGCATTCAAAATTTTATGGATTGTTTTATGTTCTCTATGTTTACCCTTACTGGGAATTTGAGCTCACCCATTTTATGTTTTGTTTTCTCCAGGATATAAAGAAAGGTTTTAGGTAGAAAAAAAGGGGAAGATCTTTATTGGGAGATGTTGAAGATCTTTCATGACGATTAGAATATTTTATTCCGAGTTTCCAAAGATACTAAACTATTACGGTCCTTGTGTTTATGTTTTTGTTATGTAATAATTATTCTGAAAAAGTAATGTAATGTTCATGTACGTCAAGCTTAGATCCTCTATAGAGATGGCACCATACGAGGCTTTATATGGTAGGCCATGCCGATCACCTATGTGCTGGTTAGAGGCAGATGAGGTAGGTTTACTAGGGACACAACTCATACAGAAGACATCTGAGCAGGTCCAGTTGATTCAGAAGTGGATGGCTACCGTGCAGTCTCGTCAGAAGTCTTACACTGATCGCCATAGATGACCTTTGGAGTTCATGGTCGAGGATCATGTTTTCTTACGTATTTCGCCGAGGCTGGGACACAAGTAGATAAGGAGATAGGGTAAGCTTTCACCGAGGTATATGGGTCCATTTGAGATTTTGGAGAGAGTCGGGCTGGTTGCCTATCGGTTGTAGTTACTGCAACGGTACCGAGCCATGCATGACGTCTTCCATGTGTCTCAATTGCGTCGCTACCATTCAGACCCATCTCACACCTTTCAGCCAAAGGAGGTTGAGCTTCAGCATGATGCGTCCTTTGAGGAGAATCCGATTTGTATCATTGACAGGAGCACGAAGTTTCTCTAAGGCTAGCCAGTTCCTCTCATACGGGTGCTATGGAAGCATGGCCGAGTGCAGGATGAGACCTGGGAGTGGGAGGCCGACGTATGTGCTCAGTGGCCAGAGCTGTTATGAGCTTTATCTTCGCCACCCTTGGAAGGTCAATTCAGGGATGAATTGCTATAAGGGGGGAAGTTTGTAAGAACCCGGTTCTTATTTTTGAGGTACGAGCTTCTTCTTTTTCCTTTTCCTTAAGTGTTTTTGAGAAAATATGGAAAATGGGGAAAAATGCTAAATTTCGAAACTACACGCCGTGTACCTTGTCCACACGCTGTGTACTTTTGGTCGTGTTGGGATGAGTACACGGGGCATGTAGCCATGCCAGTGACGAAGGGTGTAGGAACCGACTACACGCCGTGTAGTGGTACCTTACACGCCGTGTAGTCAGTCGGCAGGCTTGAATAGTAAGGTGATGGAGTCGCCGCCACCTGGGCGACAGTACACGCCGTGTACTTGGGAGTACATGCCGTGTACTCATGTCGACGGATGAACAGTGT
The DNA here is from genome assembly GCA_963277665.1 of Viscum album. Taxonomy (NCBI): domain Eukaryota; kingdom Viridiplantae; phylum Streptophyta; class Magnoliopsida; order Santalales; family Viscaceae; genus Viscum; species Viscum album. Next base: position 759,413,518 of record OY728139.1, on the reverse strand, counting down.
GGCAGTGCCTCCAAATGAACAGTTAAATGAAGGAAGTACACGCCGTGTACTTTGTTTTTTTGGCTTAAAGTAGGTAGTAGCCTCCTCATTTGGAAGAGGAGACTCTTGAACCGTTTTGTATCCAAAGGAGGAGGCCGAATATTTGAAGATCCAACGGGCTTTCTTCTGGGATCCGTTTTGGCTTCAGACGATTTCGTTGGAACCGCACGGGTAAGCCCTCTCCTCTCCTGGTACCATTCTTACCAATTCTTCTCCTAACTTAAGTTATTTACATTTGAATGGGTTTTTTTCATCATCAGATCTACGCCGTTCTTGGGCGTTTCTGGAGTCGCTATTCGGGTAGAACGTTCGTTGGCATATAAGGTAGGTGGCTTTGTGTTTATTTTCCAACTGTCGTGCGTTTTTGTGTGTTTTTGTGCCACAAAATCATGTTGGGGTGTCGTGTGGCTGAGGCCGTTGCTATATTTAATCCCTATAATTGCATAGGTGATTAAATTGTGATAATAAAATGCTGGTTGGGATCATTGCTTGGATCCGAGACCACCCCAAGGGTGTGTTCCACTGTTTAGCTGTTTGGCCAGGATACCCGAGGGTATTCCTTTAAAGTAGTAATTGTAGAATTTCCTTGAGAGGAATTTCTTGTTACTGCTTGTTACTGTTGGGCATGGCCCGGTTACCTGTTTATCCTGAGGGCGTTTTTGTATTTATCCTAAGGGTGTTGTTGTGATTAGCCCGAGGGAACTCCACTATTTGGCCCGAGGGCTGTAGTTATTTCACCTGAGTGTAACCTTTCGTGTCTGAGGGCTTTACTTCTGTGCCTGAGGGTGACACCTCCTACGCCTGAGGGCAATTTCTGTTATGCCTGAGGGCTATACCTACGGGTTGGATTCTGCTTACCTGAAGGTAAGGTTTTGTTTGTCTGAGGACGTGGACTGTTTACTTAGAAATGCACTATGGGGATTTCTTATATTAAATTGATTAAATGAATATTAAAAATTGCAATATAACTGGTAGTTGTTACTTTTGAGTACTTCTTAATTTATTGCAATTTATTACTGCATACTATTGTTACATGCTTACACACAGTTGGGCACGCGCCTTTGCTGGGTGCCTACTGAGATATATTTCTCACACCCTGTTTGGGTCACGCTTTTCGGCCCAAACAGATTACGTTACTGCAGGTGTAGATAGGGGTAAGAGTCCCTATAAAGGTACTTTACTGTTGCTGTGGAGTAGGAGGGCATGGGACCGAGCCTGGGCTCGCGATGCCGCTGCCAGCTGTTTTGCTTATTTTGCTGTACTCTGTGTCTTGTTGTACTGTATTGATGTATAACATGTTCTGGCTGTTTTCATAGAACATGAAACACGTAGCATCATCACTTACAAAATATTGGTTATATCCACTGCTGTAGTTTATTTCATTTGTGTATGTTTAATACTTCCGCTGTCGTTGTATGTTTTATTTTGTATTCTGCTATGCTACACTTTGATAAATGAAGGCATCGTTTCCCCACTATTAGACCTAGGTCCTCGCTGATAGTCGGCAGCCTCTGGCGTTTGGGGAAATGTGCTTGAGGTCACATGGAGAACCGGGCTCGGGGCACATGTTGCGTGGCACTCGGGGCCGGGACGTTACACTTTCTATCACAAGTAGTTTCATAAGCTGGATCACATGTTTCAATTGGCATGAGATGCATATACCACTATATATGATAGATCTGGAATTTATGATATGTTATATCCTGATGCACCTTAGATATTAAATGGTATATATTTTGTTATGAATCAATATAATGATATATTTATTTCTTCATTATAATTTTATAGTCATTGAAACATTTAATGATCATAAATATGAAATGTGCATATGTTACAAGTAACATATGGTAGCTATAAAGCATGGAATTGGTTCTCGAGCTTCTTTACTGAATGAAAAATCACTATATAAATGATTACATACATCCTATATATGTATGTTTTAGTGATTTATAATTTATTATTCAGAATTCTTCTTTAAGGAGAGGGTTTTAGCATAACATATTGATATTGAGGGGTCCTCAAATAGAATACATAGATTCAAGTAGACAGTGTATGACCTTTTGAGGTCATCGATTGAGTATTAATACTTTTTTATCTTCATAAATCCTACTATATAGATATTGACATCACTAGACATGAGGTTCCCATTTTTATAATATATTATTCCTATTTCATGTTGATTCTATGATGATATAACCATATTAAAATTATATTATTCCACTATTTATGAGAATGTAATTTTATGAGAAAACCTATCACATTCCACATGGGCGAGGGAGGTTTTAAGACTCATTAATTATAATAAATTCATTAATTTTAACTCTGATAAGATAATATCATATTTTCCGTATCTATCTAGGAAAAATATACACATGGATTTACTATTGAGATATTACTCATTTTGGATAGTCTATTTAAATTCCAAATACACCTATCATACTAGCTTGTGAATATCATCCTTAGGTATTCATGTTATCATCATTAACCTAGATTTAATTATAATTAACCTAGATTTGTAACGAAGTTAATGTATTTTGGGAACACCTTATGTTGACCACATAGTAGTTTAATCTTCAGTCACATTTTGTTTATCCAACAGTGAGTAATGGTTCATGGTCAATTCAATCTTTATTCTATAAAATTTATATTAACCATTAATAATGTATAATTGTTAATTATTATATGATATCAATGATTGGTTAATAAAATATCCATGTTCACTTCAACTAATCATAGACATCATTCATGATTTACTCAATGACAAATTCATATATATTTAGTAGCATAGACAAGGTAGGTTTGACATTCCATAAATTCAATTCATGGTTAGTTCATTGTATGCATAAGGGTAGTTCAACTAACCATGAATAAGACTTATTGTTCACTTGGATACCTTTACCATTTATTACCTCAATATCATAAAAATAAACATTTTAATGTTCTACATTGGTATTTAACTATAATATAATAAAAAAAATTAAATTATCATTCGATTCTTGTAATGGAATTATATCAAAAATATTTCTAAATATACAATTTATGGTATATGTCCACAAATTATGAAAACTTTTTGGGTATTAACAATTAATTACAAGATAAAAAATATTAAATCTGTATTTTATTATAAGATAAATAAAAAATAAGTTATAATTGTAGAACATCCCACTCTACAATGGATATATATATACATATATATATTTATGTATATTATGTTGTTAATTTTATAATGATAGTAGTGGTATAAAGGGTTTTTTAAGTTTTCCCCCATACATATTTCACAATGTGAATCTATTGGGTAGAATCTGTTTATTTCTATAAAAAATCACACCATAATGTAACCCCATAAATTTTAAAAGAGGTAAATTTCAAGAAAACATTTATAGGGATGATTATTATGGTCTAGAAGATACACCATAATTGGATCCCATGATTTTTTCTATAATAAATGATACCATTATAAGAAAATATATTACACTATAATAAATTTTTCAAGTGAATTTATCTAATATCAAGATCTTGATTTCAAGATAATAAATCGATGATCATTCTATAATTTTTATCTAGTTCTTACAACTAAATGTTGTTATTCCATAATGGTAGGAATTATGATATGTTTTTATAGATAGAAGAAAAATCAAGAGGTTTTACGACTTTTCAACTATAAGAAGACTTTCATAGATAATGGGATGTTTAATTTAACTAAAATCGATGTTTTTAAGGGTTAATTATATTGTGACATGTTGAATAAAAATGAATTTATTTTTATAAATGATGTTAAAGAGATTAGTAGTTGAATAAAAAATAAACAATGGAGGAATTAACATATCAATGAGAGAAATTTTTTTACATCATGTATTTTAGAAAAAAGTGTGATTTGTTATCAAATAACCAAAACATGATTTAAAAATAACTATTATCATTTAATAATATGATGAAGAAAACACCAATTTTAGAAAGGTCCAATGTTAATCATGTGGTACTCAAATTATTAGGGATTGAAATGTTATATCGTTCTCTTTTTTTATCGTTAAGTGGTGAGTTGATAGATAGAATGGGGAATATTACCTTGAACATAATAATGAGATTACCCAAAGTCATTGTAATCATGATAGTGTATAAGTTATTTTATTATTAAATGGGCACATCACTACTATATTCTCCTTGTATATATCTAACATATGGTGAAACAAGTAAAATTATTGTATCAATGAATTTAATTAATTTAATTGGATGTTTTACACATTTTGTTTTAGTTAATTGGTTCATGTGTTATTTTTATGTATGAGAATATAATTCATATAATCCGAGAAATTTTTGATACTCTATTTCAACCCCCCCTCCATGCCTTCCCCTCTTACGTTATTTTGGGCCTTAGGGTTATATTAATTTGTCATAACCCCTCAAGATTTATCCCACACATTAAAAATGAAAGGTCAATATTATTAAATATTTAAATTTGGGTTGGAAAAGAATTATTTTGATAAAAAAATATTTTTTTTAATTTCACAAGATATAAATATTTTCATCTAAAAAAGGATCTTATAATGCTGTAGAAATATAGACCTATAGTTAACTGGGAACTAGATTGTTTTTAATGTGATGATTTATTAATATCTATTATTTTCCATAAATGAGGGTGTGAAACACATTATACACCCAAAAATAAGGATTATATTACATTAAAAACGATAATAAATTTCACTTGACACAATAAAATATGTATTAGCATCTTAATTTGATGAACCAGTGATTTTTTGTGATAAGAGACTCAAACTTGTTAAGAATACAATCACATTGGAAAATTAATGGTTCTACAATAATTGGATTAATAATATGACATCATATACAAGTCCTTCATTATTTATATTCAAAAGAACAATGTAGAAAATATATAGTGTTATTAGATACCATTTAGAAAATAAATAAATATATTTGATGATATATCATTGTCACAACCCGACCTCGGGGGCCATGCCGTGACTACCCCAAGCCCACCTTCCATAGGCCATGGGCTGGCGACTAGCACCAATGTGTAATTCCCAATAAAAAGGGAAGGCATTGACTTTATATAGTAAACAAACACACAGAGTAAGAAAACAGAAGTAAACACTAAGTAAAACTGGGTACAATAGTAAGTGCGGAAAAGTAAGGGGGCTAGAATACAAACTCAAACTGAAAGTAAAGTACAACTGAAAAGAAGGTACAAAAACTGAAAGTAAAGTAGCAATGTCAATCCGTCCACTGGTATTCCCACATAAAGGGTGGGTACAGATATCCACCTCAGCTCCTCGGGTCCAGCCGTCCGCTCCATGTATGTCCTGCCCAGTGGTCCACCTTCAGGTACCGACTGCTCCACTAGCCTCTACCACGATCAACTTTGTCCGTCGTCTGCATCCAACACAACGTAGTGCGGGCATAGCCCGTGCAGTGGTGACTATACGCTACTCAGTAGGGACCCCGATACCCCCGAAGGTCTCCCAAGATCCAGAAAGGATAATCCACAAAGGAAAGATACAATCACAAAGTGACATCCGACACTACTTAGGTATATGCCCATACATATACCTAAGTCATCAATTCCAGTTCGGCTCCAAATTCCGAGCCCAAGTTCGATCACGTCCACACAAGATAGCTCAACAGAATCCACATAGGAGAGCAAGTCAATCATATCGAAGACAATGATTGAAAGTCAAGACTCAGCTCACACAGGTATACTTCTTCGTAAGACGATAGAGATTATCAGATGTAGACACTGAATCATCTAAGCCGTCAGACCGACACCAGATCAAAATGTACTAACCCACGCAATGACCCATATAGGATCGATAGGTACTAACCCCCGCAATGAACCACATAGGATCTGACCCACATAGGATCGGTATGTGCTATCCCACACAAGACCACTGAGCGCTGACCCACACAGGATCTGATCCACATAGGATCGGTAGGCACTGATCCACACAAGATCGCTAAGTGCTTTAGTCGTCGCTGTCGAACCCACAGAGGATTCCCATGCAGTCTTCATCGTCGTTGCAGTCGCAGCCAGCTCTAGGGTTCCCGCACACAGCTAGCTCATTCGGGAGGGTCTGCTCCACGAGCCGAGGGGATGATACATCAACTGACACGAAGTCCGGAGTTGATGTATCCAAAATTACAATATTGTCAACAGGAACTCAACATCACAGACGGCGCGTCAATCGGATGCCCGGTCTGAGAGATATTGACTTTTTCGTCCTAGGGGCCCAGTTGGTTTTTAATTCAAAACCAACCTGACCGTACTCTAACTGTGTCCAAGCCTCGAGCGGAGTAATCCAAAAGGTCCGTCTCACTAAGAGGAATCCAACAAAGTCGATGGCACGTCAATCGGATGTCCGGAGCTCAAGTTATAAGTGTTTCCGCTCCGAGGGCCCGGTTGGTTTCATGTTCGAACCAACCTGTCCGAAGCCAAAGTTCTCCGAAACCTTGATTATAATATAACTCAACATCCGTCTCGATCCAAGGATCGTATCTCAACTGACGGTGCGTCGTTCAGAGGTCCATATCCCATGTAATAGGAAAAAGACCGAATGAAGTCCATGAATAGGGGGTTCGGGCCCGGTCCGGCCCGGCCCGATACCCCCCGGGTCGACCCGAACTAGGTCCCGGTCCGACCCATTAAGGCGCAGCCCGACCTGGTGGGTGAGGCCCGGCACGGCCTGGAGCGCTCGGCCATAACGGCCCAGCGGAAGGGGGGGGGGGCTTTGCCCCCCTGTTTGTGAAACCGCGACCCCCCATGTGGGGGGCCGCTCTTTTGGCCAGCCGGGGGTTACGACCCCCTGTTTCTTGGAAGTCGGCCGGGCCGGTCCGGCTGTCCGGTTGCTGCTGCCGTGGGACCGCCGGGGTCTCGCCCTCCTGCTCTGGCGTCGGCGACAGGAAGCCGGCTGCCGCTTCCTGCTCCGTCGTGGCCTAAGGGTCGCGGCCTTGGTCCGACCGGCACGGTGCGACGACACTGCAGCTTTGTTCGTCTTTAACGGTGCGGCATGACGGCACCGCGTTTCTCCGCCCATTCCTTAACATTTCCACGCGGTGCAATGGCTCCACGCTGCCTTGCTCGTGCCGCCAACAATTCAAACAATCAAGGGGGGAGGAGGGTCGGCCGTGTTCATGCGGTCCGACCTCCTCCCGTTATTACGATAACAGGAGGCTCAATTAGAGACGATGATCGGCAATATAAGTATTCATGAACAGAAACAAAATAATCCCCTACCTCAAGCATTGTCGTCGAGCGGGGTTTGTCGCGGAAAGGGATGTCGCGGAAGGAGACTCTGTACGCGTCGCGAAAGGAGGATCGTCGGCGTCGCATCGTCAGTCTCCGAGGATGGCGTCTCTCACCGACTGTGAGGAGGGAGGAAGACGGTACGACGAACTCCCCTTTTTGGTGACAAAGTTCTTCATCGAAGGCTCAATGTTCTTCGCATTCTTCGATGAGGAACAAGAACGTTTTTCGGAACGTAGAGCTTTTCTCTCCAAAATCCTCTCACACAACAAAACCACCATAATAAAATAAGCGTTGCCTTATTTTATTACTCAAGCCAAAGGTTTTTGAAATTCAAAATTGAATCATTCAATTAATTGAATTAATTGAAGATTTTTAACCACCCAATTAAAGAGGTGTTTAATATTTAGTTAAACGCAAGAGTTAAAATTTATTTAAAGGGGGTGCGGGTGCATTACCTAATTAAAAGAGGGGGTTGAGGAAGTGAATAGGTGGGGCTCGTGTGGGCCCCACCACACAAATATCATACCTAGTGGAATAGGATATTCTGGGTCCCACTCCAAACACTTAGCTTAGGTTAAACTACTTTAAATAAAATAAAATTGGTTGCACCATTTTATTTTATTCTTTTACTTAACCCAAAATTTTATGTACCACACCCGAGAAAACGCAACTCCAGAAAAGGTGTTCCTAAGCAATTACCGGCGCTGCGATTCCATCGGTGCCCTCGAAATTCGATTCCAAGAACCGGTTCAAAATTTAGGAAAACCCGCTCGTTTGTTCACTGAACGTACCCGAGCTAAACTTCAGAAAATGATTTCGGGCACACCGGGCCTCGGAATCAGGTGCCGTCAGAAACTGCTTTCTTGTAAAATTCCAAAGAAAATTAAGAAAAACAATTTCTCCTAAATTTTACGGGTCATTAAATTACTCCCACCTCAGGGCTTTACATCCCCGTAAAGATACATCATAAACTAGGGAAACAAATGTGGGTACTGAGCACGCATCTGAGCCTCCCGCTCCCAAGTTCTCTCCTGGAGGTTCTCGTGCTGCCATCTGATGCACACTAGAGGAATCGACCGTCAAAGTAGGACCCGCTCATGTCGATCCTTGATCTCCACTGGAACCTCCACAAAAGTCGCCCCATCATCAATATCCAGCTCCCCATGGTCGATGATATGCGTCAGGTCGTGCATGTATCTCCTCAGCTGAGATACATGAAAGACATTATGCATCTGGTGCAACTAAAGTGGTAGATCCAGGTGATAAGACTCCTCACCTATCCTGATGAGGACCAGGAATGGTCCGATGAAGCGCGGAGACAACTTGCCGCCTCATCCAAATCTCTATAATCCACGTCGAGGTAAGACCAGTAAGAAGATGTGGTCGCCATCCTCGAACTCTAGTGGTCTAGGCCTCCTGTCATCATAAGACTTCTGCCGGCTCTGAGCTATCCTCATCTACTCCAGGATGACCTGGACCGTCTATGTTTTGGCCTGGACCATTTTCGGTCCCACAAGTGCTGACTCCCCAGGGTCTGTCCAGCATAGAGGTGATTTTCAAGGCTGCCCGTACAACGCCTCGTATAGTGCCATCCCGATGGTGGAGTGATAGTTGTTGTTGTACGTGAACTCCACCAAGGGTAGGTGATCCTCCTAGCTGTGACCAAAGTCGAGGACACATGCATAGAGCAAGTCCTCGAGATTCTGAATGGTCCTCTCCGTCTGACCGTCTGTGTGAGGGTGAAAGGCGGTGCTCAGACGTAGCTGCGTCCCGAATGCCTCCTGCAACCCCTTCCAAAGCCAGGAAGTAAAGTGAGCAACTCGATCGGAGATGATAGATGATGGCACACCATGAAGCTGTACAATCTCCTGAACATAGAGGCGTCATAAGCTCTCCATTGAGCCCTGCTCTCTGATGGGTAAGAAGTGGGCCGACTTGGTGAGTCGGTCGACAATCACCCAAATGGAGTCGTGACCTCTAGAAGTGCATGGAAGTCTAGTCACGAAGTCCATATATATCCCGTCCCACTTTGACTCTAGGACCTCCAAGGGATGTACCAAGCCTGTTGGTACCTGGTGCTCTGCCTTCACCTGCTGGCAGGTGAGGGATCGATAAAAGAATTCAGCCACAATCTTCTTCATACCCGGCCACTAGTGCTGTCGTCTGAGGTCCTGGTACATCTTAGCCACTCCTAGATGTACCGCTAAAGGGGAAGTGTGGAACTCCCTCAGCACCTCATCCTATAAAGCAGTTGGTACCATGGTATGTCCTCTAAAAAGGATGACGTGCTCTCCTCCCACAGAGAATCCCTCATGTGCCTGTCCTGAGGATATTTGTGCACGCCGTGTCTCACAGTCAACGTCCCCATGCTGTGCCTCTCTGACCCACTGTAGAAGTGGAGGAGTGACTATGAGTGACTGTATAAAGGATGCTCCGTCAATATCCACGAAGGATATCTGCAAAGCGGCTAGCTGATCTATCGCCTCCCCAAGTAGCTGAATGCACGTCCTCCTACTGAGAGCATCAGGTACTACGTTCCCCTTTCCAGGAGTATAGATTATCTCAAAGTCATAGTCCTGGAAGAACTCGAGCCATCGCCACTATCTTAGGTTCAGGTCCTTCTGCGAGAAGATGTACCTGAGACTCTGGTGGTCAGAATAGACTGTTAAGCAATCTCCAATCAGAAAGTGTCACCATATCTTTAGAGCGAAGACCACTACTGCTAACTCCAGGTCATGGGTAGCGTAGTTCTGATCATTCTGCCTCAACTGACGTGATCCATAGGCGATCACTGCCTGCTCCTACATCAGGACACATCCGAATCTGGTCCTTGATGCATCGTAGTAGACTACGTACCCTACTCCCTCCTCCGGTAGCCTCAAGATAGGTGCGTTGTTCAATATCTGTCTCAGCTCCTAGAAGCTCTGCTGACATCTGTCTGACCACACGAAGGGTTTCCCAGTTTTTGTCAAAGCTGAAAGTGGTTCCGCAACTCTGGAAAAGTCTGGCACGAATCTCTGTTACTACCCAGCTAGCCCCAAAAAACTCCTCACCTCCGTCACGCTCCTGGGTGGCTCCCTAGCTAGCACTACCTCGATCTTCACAGGATCCACCGCAAATCCCACCTCAGAGATGATGTGTCCCAATAAGTAGACCTCACGTATCTAGAAATGACACTTCAAGAGCTTTCGATAAAGCCGGTGCTCTCGGAGTGTGTCTAGTACAACCCGCAAGTGGTAGGCGTGCTCCTCCTCAGTGGTCGAGTATATCAATATGTCGTCGATGAAGACCATGACAAATCGATCGAGGTATGGCTGAAAGATCCTATTCATGATACACATGAACACTGCTGGAGCATTGCTTACGCCGAAAGGCATAACCAAGAACTCATAGTGGCCATACCGACATCTGAAGGCCGTCTTCTGCATGTCCTCATCTCTAACTCTGAGCTGATGATAGCCTGATCTAAGGTCTATCTTCGAGAATGACCATGATCTCTTGAGCTGATCGAAGATGTCATCAATCCTCGGTAGTGGATACTTGTTCCTCATGGTCACATGGTTCAGGCGATGATAGTCGACACAAAGTCACAAGCTCCCGTCTGCCTTCTTGGAGAACAATATCGAGGAAGCCCAGGGTGAAACACTGGGTCAGATGAATCACTTGCTCTGCAAGTCCTCCAACTATACCCGTAGCTCTCGAAGCTCTGTGGGGGCCATCCGATATGCTAGGGTGGATATCTGGGCTGTCCCGGGGTATAGGTCAATATAGAAGTTTACCTCTCTGTGAGGAGGTAGCCCTAGGGCGTCATCGGTGAAAACATATGCATACAGATCCACCACTACAGGAAAACCAGGACTCCGCACGTCAACTACTCCTAGGATGAGGCTAGCCAACTGATGAGTGATGGGTTGTCCTCTCCTATGCGAGAGTCCATCATGTTCTATAAAGGCTCCCTTCTCGTCGGTGAAGGTGAACCTGCTCCTGTCGGTGAAAACACACCGCACCTTGCGCCTTTTGCAGTCAATCTGAGCATGGACTATAGATAACCAATCCATGCCAAAGATGACGTCGTAACGCCTCGACGCCGCTACAAGAAGATCCAAACCGAAGCTCTCGCCTCCTAGAGTAAGCTCACACTGCCTTCACTAGTGCGTAATCGTCGAGTCTGCTCCCATAGGAGTCTCTAGTCATATAGATCGAGCCAACGGCTCTGTCAGAATCTCCGAGCTCTGAACAAGGGAAGCTGCAATGAAAGAATGACTCACTCCTGTGTCTATAAGAACTTCAGCAAGGGTGGAGTAGACACAGATAATACCTCGAATCATCTCGGGCGTGCCATGGTCGTAGGACTCCGCAGCCTGAAGTTGTGCCTGTCTCTGCCCGCCAGCTCCCTGTGGTCGGGGTGGACCTCATGGTGGTGGTGGTGGTAGAGCCCCAAAGTGTCGCCCACCACCTGCTGCTCGTCCAGCTCCTCTGCCTCATCCACCTTCTCTTTGCAGACCACCACGGTTGACCCTCTGCCTCTGCCTGGGTGGTCCCTCAACCATCTGCTGCTCCTCTACATGGCGGGTCGGGCAGTCACAAGCCATGTGGCCCTGCCCACTGAATGTGTAGAACTGTCTGCCTCTCGTAAGACTGGCTCTGCGCTGTGTGCCCCACACCTCAGAGCCAGTGTCCTGAGGTTGTCTGCCTGAGGTTCTCGTCCTCCTGGACCCATGTGTCATCCGTCGACTGCCAGCTACAGAAGACTCTGCTACGTGCCGCCCTGCAGTAGGTCTCACTGCTGATGTAGGATCAACAAGAAAGCTCTCAATGAGAAGGGCTCTCTCCAGTACCCCTGCCTGTGTCAGAATGCTGAGGGAGATCAGCGATGCCCTGATCTCATGCCTCAATCCCTGCTCAAAGGTCCGGGCCCGAAAGAATGGGTCCCGTACCATATCCGTCAAATAGCGCGAGAGGTCGGCAGATCTCGCCGAGTACTGGGCGACCATCAAGATGCCCTACCGCAGTTATAGAAGCTCCTGGATGTGCACCGCACGGAGGGTGGCCGGGAAGAACACCGAGCAGAAGATGATCTCAAAGTCTGTCCAGAGGAGTGATGCCTCGTCCTTCACCTGAAGCATCGAGCTCCACTATCTGCCCACCTCCGCGTGCAAGAGACTTGTTCCATGGATCACCATGAGGTCTGCTGGTGTCCCTACCAATCGGAAAACTCGTTCAACTACCTCCATCCAATCCTCGGCTGCCTGAGGGTCCGTCTCCCCATGGAACTTGGGTGGTCTTTGACGCTGAAACTTGTGCAGTGCACCAAGGAGACGTTCACTCTCAGCGGCTGAGGCTGGTAGCATCGATGGCTCGGCGGGTAGTGGTACCGCCGGTGCCTCCGTAGTAATAGGACCCTGCACCGAGGCCTCGTCGCTCGGTGGGCTGTCATCACGTACAAATCTTGGAACCCTAGCTGGCTGCCGTCATGGGGACATCCTGAAAAGAGGCAGGTGCGCCACGGTAAAAAAAGTATACCTGGTTAGTTGACACAATGTAATAAAAAAGAAAACTTGAAACACACATGCAATCAATGTTTTCGTGCAATAAGTCGGAAATCAGAAGTCAGGGTCCTGGTGTACGGTACGTTGGCCATCGCACCAATACTAGACTCCCTGGACTGATAACCACACTCAATACTCTTAACACTATTGTTTCCCATAGAAAAAGATCAGAGTCCTGAGTTCTGCAGTAGAACCGGACTCCTCTGATACCAATTTGTCATGACCCGTCCTCAGGGCTCGTGCCGTGACTACCCCAAGCCCGCCTTCCATAGGCCAGGGGGATGGCGACTAGCACCAAGGTGTAATTCCCGGTAAAAAGGGAAGGCAATACCTTTATATAGTAAACAAACACACAGAGTAGGAAAACAGAAGTAAACACTAAGTAAAACTGGGTACAATAGTAAGTGGGGAAAAGTAAGTGGGCCAGAATACAAACCCAAACTGAAAGAAAAGTACAACTGAAAAGAAGGTACAACAACTGAAAGTAAATCAGCAACGTCGAGCCGTCCACTGGTAGTCCCACCTGAAGGGTGGGTACAGATATCCACCTCAGCTCCTCGGGTCCAACCGTCCGATCCATGTACGTCCCGCCTAGTGGTCCACCTCCAGGTACCGACTGCTCCACTAGACTCTACCACGATCAACATTTTCCATCGTCTGCATCCAACACAATGTAGTGCGGGCATAGCCCGTGCAGGGGTGACTATACGCTACTCAGTAGGGACCCCGAGACCCCCGAAGGTCTCCCAGAATCTACAAGGCATAATCCACAAAGGAAAGATACAATAACAAAGTAACATCCGACACTACTAAGGTATATGCCCATACATATACCTAAGTCATCAATTCCAGTTCGACTCCAACATCTGAGCCCAAGTTCGATCACGTCCACACAGGATAGCTCAACACAATCCACATAGGAGAGCAAGTCAATCATATCGAAGACAATGATTGAAAGTAAAGACTCAGGTCACACAGGTATACACCTTTGTAAGACGATGGAGATGATCAGATGTAGCCATTGAATCAACAAAGCCGTCGGACCCACACAAGATTAAAAGGTACTGACCCCCGCAATGACCCACATAGGATCGATAGGTACTAAACCCCACAATGACCCACACAGGATCTGACCCACATAGGATCGGTATGCGCTGTCCCACACAGGACCACTGAGCGCTGACCCACACAGGATCAATAGGCACTGATCCACACAGGATCGCCGAGTGTTGTAGTCGTCGCTATCGAACCCACAGAGGATTCCCATGCAGTCTTCATCGTCGTCGCAGTCGCAGCCAGCTCTAGGGTTCTCGCACATAGCAAGCTCGTTTGGGAGGGTCCACTCCACGAGCTAAGGGGCTGATATATAAACTAACACGAAGTCCGGAGTTGATGTATCCAAAAGTCTTGTATCGTCAACAGGAACTCAACGTCATAGACGACGCGTCAATCGGACGCCCGGTCTGGGAGTTATTGGCTTTTTCGTCCTAGGGGCCCGGTTGGTTTTTAAGTCAAAACCAACCCGACAATACTCCAACTGCATCCAAACCTCGATTGGAGTAATCCAAAATGTCCATCTCACTAAGAGGAATCCAAAAAAGTCGACGGCACGTCAATCAGACGTCCGGAGCTCAAGTTATAAGCGTTTCTGCTTTGAGGGCCCAGTTGGTTTCGTGTTCGAACCAACCCGGCCGAACCCAAAGTTCTCCGAAACCTTGAGTATACTATACCAAAATGACCGTCGCGATCCAAGGATCGCATCTCAACTGACGGTGCGTCGTTCTGAATTCCGTATCCCAAGTTATAGGCAAAAGATTGACGAAGTCCGTGAATAGGGGTTCGGGCCCGGTCCGACCCGGCCAGATACCCCCCGGGTCGACCCGACCTGAGTCCGGCCCATTAGAGTGCGGCCCGGCCTAGTGGGTGTGGCTCGTCCTCACCGGCGCGACACGGCCCGGCCCGGGCTGGCAGCCCGGCCAGGCGGCTCGCCTGTAACGGCCGAGCGGAAGGGGGGGGGGGGGGGCGCTTCCCCCTGTTTGTGAAACCGCGGCCCCCCATGTGGGGGGTCACTCCTTCGGCCAGTCGGGGGTTACGAACCCCGTTTTCTTGGAAGCCGGCCGACCTGGTCCAGCCGGCCGGTTGCTGCTGCCGCAGTACCACCGGGGTCCCACCCTCCTGCTTTGGCGCCGGCGGCCGGAAGACGGCCGCCACTTCTTGCTCCGCCGCGGCCTAAGGGCCGCAGCCTTGGTCCGACCGGCGCGGCGCGACGGTGCCGCGCTCCTCCGTCGTGGCCCCTCTCTGGCCGCGGCCTCTTCGAGGTTCTCCGGCACGGCGCAACGGTGCCCCGTTTCTCCTCCCATTCCTTAATATTCCCATGCGGTGCAACGGCTCCGCGCTGCCTTGCTCGTGCCGCCAACAATTCAAACAATCAAAGGAGGAGGAGGGTCGGCCGTGTTCATGCTGTCCGACCTCCTCCCGTTATTGCGATAACAGGAGGCTCAATTATAGACGATGATCAGCGATATAAGTATTCATGAACAGAAACAAAATAATCCCCTACCTCAAGCATTGTCGTCGAGCGAGGTTTGTCGCGGAAAGGGATGTCGCGGAAGGAGACTTCGTACGCATCGTGGAAGGAGGATCATCGGCGTCGCATCGTCGATCTCTGAGGATGGCGTCTCTCATCGGCTGCGAGGAGGGATGAAGATGGTACGACAAACTCCCCTTTGCGGTGACAGAGTTCTTCGTCGAAGGCTCGGTGTTCTTCTCGTTCTTCGACGAGGAACAAGAACGTTCTTCGGAACTTAGAGCTTTCCTCTCTAAAATCCTCTCACACAACAAAACCACCCTAATAAAATAAGCATTGCCATATTTTATTACTCAAGCCAAAGGTTTTTGAAATTCAAAATTGAATCATTCAATTAATTGAATTAATTGATGAGTTTTAACCGCCCAATTAAAGAGGCGTTTAATATTTATTTAAACACAAGAGTTGACTTTCATTTAAAGGGGGTGCGGGTGCGTTACCTAATTAAAAGAGGGGTTGAAGAAGTGAATAGGTGGGGTTCGTGTGGGTCCCGCCCAACAAATATCCTACATAGTGGAGTAGGATATTGTGGGTCCCACTCCAACCACTTAGCTTAGGTTAAACTACTTTAAATAAAATAAAATTGGTTGCACCATTTTATTTTACTCTTTTACTTAAGCCAAAATTTTAAGTACCACACCCAAGAAAACGAGACTCCAGAAAAGGTGTTCCTAAGCAATTATCGGCGCTGCGATTCCATCGATGCCCTCAGAATTCAATTCCGAGCACCGGTTCAAAAGTTAGGAAAACCTGCTCGTTCGTTCACTGAACGTACCCGAGATAAACTTCGGAAAATGATTCCGGGCACACCGGGCCTCAGAATCAGGTGTCTTCAGAAACTGCGTTCTTGTAAAATTCCAAAAAAAATTAAGAAAAAAATTTCCCTGGAATTTTACGGGTGTTTACAATCATAAACATTTTATGTTATATCATCTTTATTATAAATTATGTTACTATTTATAAGTGTGTCTGACATTAGAATATGAGAAATTTTTTTAGACCCTAATGACTTTGTGAATTAAATCAATGATACCTACCTCTCATATCAAATACACTTTAATTAATAATTAGTAATGCATGGAATAATTAAAGATATATATGTTGAAATATCACATGTTTTCGAGGAATCAAAAATAAAATTCTAAATTAAATGAGATGTTTTGAATTTTTTCACTTCATGGAATAGTAAATAAATAAAAATGTTTTAATCATAACCCATATAAAAAAATTATTACTATATAAATCATCAAAACTGAACATCCCCACATCTAAATGCCAGTAATGTTGTGCATTTGGAATAGAAAAAATTTGATGTATAAAAGTAAATATATCACAGTAGTCTGGGTCACAAATATTTTATCACATCCCAACATAAAATAAGGTTGAATTTAATAAAAAAATAATAATAGTATATCATTTCATTATAGAAAAAGTTGAATTCCATGAAGAATACTAAATCAAAAAAAATGTGAATTTTAAACCATCTTCATATCATAACTAGTCACCTAAAAAATATATATCAATACATTAAGAGTGATATAGATTTAGTTAAACATATATAACACAAGACTAAACTGCATTGATGTGGTATTATAAATACTCTAAAAAAAATTCTCAAATGGGCACATGATTACAATGTAAACCCACGTCAAATTTCAAAACATGATTAAAACACTTTCACAGATTGATCTATATCATTCAAAATTTTGGGATAGATTCCAAGAAAATAGTTTTATCAGATAATAAGTATTCATGAGAAACTATTTATATTGTGAACAACATTAATATCATAAAAATCACATTCAAATCTATCAATAAATAAACATATGAAAACTATATGTATTAACACAAATTTAACTCAATTAGACATGAAACAACAAGTTTAAAGTAAATCGATTTTCAAACCTAAAAATGTTATACTCAAAATCAACTAAGTATTAATAGATAGGAATTTTGTTCAAAAAAGATACTAGTATAAGGAAAAAGTCTAAAATTATTTCCTCAAATTGAATGAATTAAAATTACATAGAAGAAGAACTCTTCATTTACCTCAATCCTGGTGTATATATGTTCATGACCCCTCCACAAAAGGTGCAACTTTTGGGTTGTAAATGAACAAATATAGTTAGTTACCCTTAATTAAAACCTTTGGTTTGCCCCTACAATAGTGACTAGGACCGAGGATATAAAGAAAATCAAACAAATGTGTGGAATTAAACTAAATATAATATTAATACCATGATTTAGGATATCAACCACCAATCATGACCATTGTATAAAATTGAAGCAATATAATTCCATCCCACAATACAAGAACAATTCCAAATGAATATAAATAATTTATCCAACTAATTCACCAAAAGACAATCTTAAAGTAACAACTCAAGAACACCTTTAATTCTCAAGATAGTAATTTCTTGCTCTGTTCCAAAATTCCACTTGTAAAGATGAAAAATAATTTATATTTATGAATGGTGACTATAATTGGTATAATCAGTAGTATCATACCTAAGGTACCTCATGCATATGTGAAAAGAGTATATTAATTCACTAGTGAAAACACTGAAGAACTAACAAGCACCTAAAAATGTTAGATATCTATTCCCAACCTAACCATGTAACTCTCAAAATATAATGAATCCAATTATAATAACATGTATTCATTATAAATAAGCATGGATACCTATAACCAATTCATTACTAATATATCTCTATCACACCCCAATGTTATAAGGCATGTGATCACATTCCATCCATGTTATCACATCATATATCCACAAAATGTTTATAAAACGCATATGGAAAATGAAACAAGTACACAATCCCTTAACATCAAATTTGAACTCCACAAGAATTAAATTTTCATTTTCATATAAATTTATTTCATCATATTACTTCATCACGTTCATGGATATTCGTACATAATTCCAAGATTTCATGGGAAAGGGGTTCTTTAGGAATATTGAATAATTATCATTTTATTCATAGTCATATCAATCAATAAACACAAAATGGTTCCATAAATCACTTCATCCATAATACAAAAAAGTCTCCCTAAATTTTTTATGTTTTTCAATATTAGTAAGAAAGGATAACAAGTCATAAGTATTAGAAAAAAAGTAAATCCATACAAGAAATATCATTATTTTAATTTAGATTATGTAAATAATTTATCTTCTTATGTAAACCAATGTTGTCCACCCAAAGGGAGAAAAAAGAATGAAATTTCCATAGATACACATAACATTAATAGGGAGAAAGGATCCCCTTCTTTGATTAGAGCATCAATGATAAAAATTATTCAAAATGAAAGAATCAAGGGATTTAACATCATCATGCTCAAATGGATGCTCATCAAAATTTATCCATAGTAAGACAGTAATAATCCATATATAATAAATTATGAAAATAGATCCTCACACTACTGCAATCCTTTGTAAATAAAATAAGTCAAGAAAAATGGTAAAAGATTAGGGTAGTTTGTAAGTTGATCCAAAAGACATTGATCCAATGATTTATAGGATTAAAATTATCAAAGGTATTTCTATATAGATATAAGAATATTTAGATTTTAATCCTATAAATCATTGGATCAATGTACAAACTACCCTAATCTTTTACCATTTTTCTTGACTTATTTTATTTCCAAAGGATTCCAGTAGTGTGAGGATATATTTTCATAATTTATTATATATGGATTATTATTGTCTTACTGTGGATATATTTTAGTGAGCATCCATTTGAGCATGATGAAGGTAAATCCCTTAACTCTTCCATTGTGAATAGTTGTTATCATTGATGCTCTAATCAAAGAAGGGGATCCTTTCTCCTTATTAATGTTATGTGTATCTATAGAAATTTCATTATTTTTTCTCCCTTTGGGTGGACAACATTGGTTGACATAAGAAGATAAAGAATTTACTTAATCTAAATTAAAAGAATGATATTTCTTGTATGGATTTAATTTTTTTTATAATACTAATGACTTGTTATCCTTTCTAACTAATATTGAAAAAAATAAAAAATGTGGGTATACTTTTTTGTATTATGGATGAAGCGATTTATGGAACCATTTTGTGTTGATTGATTGATATGACTATGAATAAAATGATAATTATTCAATATGCCTAAAGAACCCATTTCCCATGAAATCATGGAATTATATACGAATGGCCATGAAAGTGATGAAGTAATATGATGAAAAAAATTTATATGAAACTGAAAATTTAATTCTTGTGGAGTTCAAATTTTATGTTAAGGGATAGTGTGCTTGTTTCATTTTCCATATGCGTTGTATAAATATTTTGTGGACATATGATGTGATAACATGGATGGAATGTGATCACATGCCTTATAACATTGGGGTGTCATAAAGATAAATTAGTAAGGAATTGGTTACAGGTCTCCATGCTTATTTATAATGAATACATGTTATTATAATTGGATTCATTATATTTTGAGAGTTACATGGTTAGGATGGGAATAGATATCTAGCATTTTTTTTGTGCTTGTTAGTTATTAAGTGTTTTCACTAGTGAATTAATATACTCTTTTCACATATGCATTAGGTACCTTAGGTATGATACTACTGAGTATACCTATTATAGTCACCAATCATAAATATAAATTATTTTTCATCTTTCCAAGTGGAATTTTGGGACAGAGCAAGAAATTACTATTTGGGAATTAAAGGTGTTCTTGAGTTGTTACTATAATATTGTCTTTTGGTGAATTAGTTGGATAAATTATTTATATTAATTTGGCACTGTTCTTGTATTATGGGAAGGAATTATATTGCTTCAATTTTATACAATGGTCATTATTGGTGGTTGATATCCTAAATCATGGTATTAATATTATATTTAGTTTAATTCCACACATTTGTCTTATTTTCATTATATCCTCGGTCCTAGTCACTATTGTAGGGCCAACCAAAGGTTTAAATTAAGGGCAATTAACTATATTACTTCATTTATAGCCCAAGAGGTGCACCTTTTGGGGAGGGGTTATGAACATATATACACCAATATTGAGGTAAATGAAGAGTTCTTATTCTATATAATTTTCATTCTTTCAATTTGAGGAAATAATTTTAGATTTTTTCCTTCTACTGCTATCTTGTTTGAACAACATTCCTATCCATTAATTCTTAGTTGATTTTGAGTAAAACATTTTTAGGCTTGATAATCAACTTACTTTAAACTTGTTGTTTCATCACCCAATGAAAATATAACCAAACCAAATTATTCAAAAAATATTATGGATATTAATCATTCATATATTTCTGACATTACTAGGTAATCTCCTTCAATACAACACTCCTCCACAACAAACAAATCAAAGGGATAACATTCCCCTGAAGTGCCTTCTCTTAATGGTCCTAGATATCTATTGTTTTCTATACAAATTTATTTCATCCTTTATATCTAATGATCCAAATCAATTATTTAAGAGTCATTATGATGGTTCCTAAAACGATGAGATGTGTGGATTATTTCATGGATCCCATAAATCCATGGTTTGAGTGATAAATAATACTCTACCTCACCAATGTTCTTCAACACCTCCATTTGAAAGAAAATAGAAGAGAAAGTCGACTCCCCCACCCAAACCTTGACAACCCTCAATGAGAGGAAACTATCAAGAAAACAATGTATCCATCAATAAAATCCATGATCCCCCACCTATGATAAACATATGCCTTTTTATCATTCTTTATCTCTTTCATCCACTCTCAACCCATCTAGATCTTCTTTTTCATGCTCTACACCACATATTGTTCAAGGACTATTGACTCACTAACCTCTGTCTAGCATAACGTAGAATGACATGGTCATCCATACAATGGCCTAAATGGTGTCATTATAATTGATGAGTGATAGTTATTATAATTTCAAAACACAAACATGAGAAATTTTATTTCCCAAGACCTATAGAAATCCATAATTCATGCTCGTAATATATTCTCTAATATTTGGATGGTCCGCTTCATATGTTCTTCTATATGTGGGTGAAAGGAAGGGTTAATGAAAAAATGAGAGACAACATCATGCTGTAATTCTCTCATGAATCATGATGAAAAATTAGGATCTTGGTAAGAAATTATTTTCAACTACACCCTATGAAGACACACTACTTTATCTATATACCATATCCAACAAATTTCCATGGTACTCGACTCCCTAATTTCCAACAAATGAGCTGACTTTGTCAGTCAATCCATAACACCTCAAATAACTTTTCATCTATTTTATATCTCTCACTAATGGTGTTTTATATTCAAAACAACTCATATATGATTCTATTGATTTAATTTAATTTATTTTAGTGTTTATTTTTAAAATCATGTGATGGAATTCAATGAAATATTAAAGATATTTTGAAGTCTTATTGAAGCATTGGACTTATCATTTATCATCACTTAAGATAATGGAATTGATTTTAATGATCCAGATGAGGAATTAGAATGATTTGGATGAATGCATATAAAAATATGGGATGATACAAGCTATATCAAATACAAAATTCCATTATAGAAGAACTTCAAATGTGTGGAAGTCCCATCACCTAGTCGTTAGAGGTGCACCAGCCATCTGATGACCCATCTAAAAGTGTAGTATTCTATTTAATGGCTAGAAACAATTACTTGGATAGTAGTGTCTAGATTTTTGTGGTTTTATTCCATCCCCTAGTTCAATGAATCCTATAGGGTAACCAGCAGAGACTATCAGGCATCCAATAGCATTGAATCTACTAGTCCAAGTTTACATTTGTTATGGTCAAATAGGGTATAATAGTGGAATTATCGGACTTTATTATCCCAAATTAATTCTAGAATTATCCATAACCTCTTTGGGTCTATAAAATTATTACCTTCAAATCTTGGAAGGACAAACATTCTCCTAACAATACACACCGATTGAATTGACACTGAATTTCTAGAATTTTCAAAATCCTCTCAAAGATCCATTCTCATTGGTAAATATCTCAAAGGCTCTCACCCTTTCTCTGTAATATCTCACAAAAAATTGTAATAATCCATTCAAGATATTTATGAGATGATTTGTAATTGGTTTCCTCATTAATTTCATTACCCTTCCCATCACCTTTCTCCAAAATATTCTCACTCTGTAATAGTGAAGGACGTGTTCCTTTGCTACTAGTAAATCTCAAGAAGGTGTCCACAAACCACAATTGTGATTCATGGGTTTATTTATAACTACTAAGATAAAGAGGTTATTATTATTGACCAATTTAGTAAAGGGGAAGAGATATAGGGGCTTGAATAAAGTTATATTCAAACTCCTCATCAATTATGTTTTCACTCTCTTTACATAATCATAATGAATTATTCAATATCAATACAAAAATATTCATAACTATTATATGAATTCTTCCACACATAACAAAATTTATATTAAAACTATAACTCATATTATATTAATCTATTATATCTTTATTTATTTTATCATGTTATCACTTATTTGTTTAATTTTTAACTTTCTCTTCCCGTATAAATTAAAATTTTAAAAATGGAAATTCACACCTATTTCTATTTACACAAAAAAAATTAGTATCGATGGAATGATTTGTTTTTTTTTCAAATTTTTCTTATTTAAAAAAACAAGTTTTTTTCAATTTTTTATCGATTTCAAATTAATACTTTTATTACAGAATCTAATTCCTATTCACATGCCATTATTATTTATAGGAATAGTTATTCTTCTTGGAAGAATCAAAGGACAAAATTTATTGGCACTATTATTTACCTTGTCTATAAAATGATAATGCATGAGTTAGTTCAAACAAAATAACATAGATAAAAGTGTAATCTTAAATATGTTAATAAATTTTAATTTAATAAAAAATATACGAATTACATATATTTTGGTCCTAATCAAAATGATTTTATTCATGTTTCTATATGAAAAATGGTTTATGAAACATGGAATTATTTGAATCGACAAATAAAGGCACCAATAAAGTATAAGACATTATATTGGATAAATATCGTAAATATTTTAAAAGTTTTCTTATGCATTCCAATGAATCTATCATAATATATTTTATGAGGTTTGATGGAATTTAAAATGGTATAAATTTACTTAGTGATGATTTATCTATAGAAACACACATATTGAAAATAAAGTGGGTTTTAACAATCTTATACCCTCACAAAGTCACAACAATTAAAGAAGAAAAATATGGAATAAAATGGTAGATTATGAACTAATTGAATCCCTAATGACATATGAAAAAAATAATGTGATGAGAAAATAAGAGGGAGGACAATGAAGTCAATTAAGTCCAAAAAACCATCATCTTCAAATATATCAAAAACAATTCATTTAGTGGTGAAGTTTACAAATTTTTGAATCTCTCCAAAAACATGAGAAATTTCTTCAAGATAAGTAAATTCATCAAATGATCTAAAACTCCCTCATATTATTATAGTGAATCAAGAATGAATTTACTTATGAAACATGTTAATGAATATATTGAGGTTAGTATGCCTCTTCCTATTTTAACTACTACTTATTATCCTCTTATTTATTCTCACTTCTCTTCCTATTATTTCTTTTCATGTCACCATAATTATGAAAACCTAAAACACACTCATGATAAACATGATAATATTTTCCAAAAATTATCATTTTTATATATATATAAGGATAAAAAATCAATTTCTTAATAAAAAATAAAATATTCAAAAACAAAAAATGTTATCTTATAGGGATATTAACATTCTATGAAAGTTCAGAATAAATTAGATGTCAATAAACACGAACCCACAATCAAAGATATAAAAAAATTGTTTTTTGCGTTCAACAATGGGTATAATTATCTAAATAAAATTTTGGGCTCCCAGAGAGATGGAAAATAATGGTTTGGTATTTTTTATTAAATCATTTAATAACCCTTTAAAATACATTAAAAACTACATTTATTAATGGTTTCTTCTAATATATATTTTTTAATTTCTATAAAATAATTTTTCAAATAATTTGTAAGTGTTTATTTAAGAAATCATGATATGGGTGACCCTAATCAATTCATATATCATCGAAATATTTATAAAGAAAACCTCATGCTAAAAAAATATTTATTCATAAAACCTTATTATATAATCTCAATAAACCTTCATTTGTTTATATACCAAAAAAGCTTTACTATTTAATTTTTAGGAAGGGTGAATTCTAGGAATAACCCAATAATCACTATGGTACCTCAAAAGCGGTTTCTGAAGAAACAATAGTGGAAACCTCTCTAAATTAAATGAAATAAATAAATTAAAAAGTGTCTATGTCACTTTTGATAATAATTATAATGGTAAGCTAATTGGTAAAGGTACTATTGTTTTTTCTAACTCATCTATAATTGAAAATAATTATTTATTTTAGTTTTAAAAATAGATTTATAAATTATTCAATTGTGTGATAGTTGTTTTAAAATTTATTTTTGAAAATATTTTTACAATTTTTTATACTCAAAAGAAATTTTTTTATTTTCCACATCTCAAATGAAATTTTTTTTACATAAATTGAAAAATATCTTAATTTCCACAACATCAAATGTTTGAATATATAAGTTAGTGATCCATGGATTTGGAATAGACACCTCAATCAATTTATCACACATTAACTTGTTAAACACAATTGTTATTAACTATAATGAGATCTAACCAAACTACATTTAAAATATTACATGTTTTGTGAAGTATGCCAACATATTATGATACAAAAAATACACTTTTTAATATAAAAATTTATTTCCTATTAAAAATATCATGAATTAATTAATCATATTTTATTTGAGACTTATAAAATTTAAATTCTATTTCATAAATCATATAAATTTGTTACTATTGAAGATTTTACATGATTCATATTGAAAAATTCTGCATCTAATAAAATTGAATCTTGAAAATCAATCATCATGTTTTCTAGAAAATCCCAATATGAAACAAGTTTTAAAAATATTTCAATTTGATTTGATCATGGAATATAATTAAACAATAAGGAATTTTATGATTTATGTTCTTTTAAATTCTATAATCATTACCTTTCCACTCCTTGAACTCCTAAAAAACTATATTAGTGAGTTGAAATAATTCATTCCAATAAATAATTTGATCTCTTTAAAATTATATTTATTTCCTAAAAACAATTGAAGAGGTTGTGAATACAGAATTATTTATCATTAATATCATTCTCAAAATAACCATTCTCAATAATAACCCCTATGATATACGGAAAAAAAAACCCAAAGCTGACTTTTTAAAAGATTTTTGTAACAAATATTTTGTTTTAAACACCAAAGAAAATATTATAAATATTGATTCAAAATCTGATGAAGGTATATTTATTGGGTAATATAACTCAAGCATGGAATATCGAGTATTTTACAAGAGGAAAAAAATGGTAAAAGTATCAATACTTTTATTTTTTCATGAAAATTATATAGAATCACTTTATCAAAATGGTTTTTAAAATGATGTTTTAAATTAACCACTTAAAACAAATGAATTCAAATAAGAACAAGAATCACCTTTAAATTATTAATCAAAAGAATTTAAAAAAACTAATAACCATATCCTTTAAAATCCCATTAGAAAAGTGAAAGAAATAAATTATAATAGAAGATTGGTCTAAAATGAGTTTGGACACCTTAACATTACCTCTCACCATGAACCCCAAAACCTTAATGACTCCCGTAAAGATTAAAATTGGGTTATTTCAAAGAAATATGAAATAAATCAATTAACTTGAAATAAAGTATTGTATCTTATAGAAAGTACTAACTATATTCTTTTCATTGGTAGTTAATGGAGTTTTATGAATAATTTATAAGGGATAGATAAAATCACACAAAATAAAGCTTGTTTAGCTGATAAAGGTTATAACCATGAAGAAGTAATAAACAATGGGAAAACCATTCCACCTATTAATTTCTTAGAGTGTATTATAATTTTTTTATAATTAAACTCTCATCTAAATTTTAAAATCATCCAAATTGATGTAAACAAGTTTCTTTTTAAATTGGGGTTTTTCAAATTTTTTTTTATAGAACAACCACATGGTTTTAAAAATCAATTTTTTATAAATTCTATGTTCAAATTAAATAATGATCTATATGGTATAAAATAGTCCCTCTATGAATTATATGAACATGATTCAAATTAAAGTTTATGAAATTATTTTAAAATGGGAAAAAATCAATTCAATACATTTTCTAAAATGCACCTAAAATGGTTTATTACTTATTTAAATTTACACTGATGTTGTGATTTTTTTCTCTTCCAATAAATATCCTATTTTAAATTTTAGGATTTAATTAAAAATGGATTTTAAATTATCTTTATGGGTGAACTATAAATCTTTCTTAGTTTCCAATTTTTTTTAGAAATGATGGAGTTTTTTTAAAACCAATGAAAATACACTAATGATTTCTTAAAATGATTGTGCATAGATCACTCTAAGAAAATTAATATAACTATTACTAAAAAATTTACGTTAAAACTCGATGAAGATAGTAATATTATCAACAAAAATATTCATAGATGTATGATTAGTCATCTACATTATCTTTTTGTGACCCAATTTGATATCATGTTCAATGTTTTAATTTTTTCTCATTTTAAAAAAATCCAAAGTAATATCATTTCAAATCTATCAAAATGGTTTTTTTATATATAAGTGGAAATAAAAAACTCATATTTTTGGTCCCAAAGGAACTTGTTTTGAATTAAATAGTTTTTATGATGATAATTTTATAAGATACAATATAGATAAGGAAATTTCATGTGGGACTTACCACCTAAATAGAAAATCCCTCTTCCCGTTGTGTAGAAGGAAATAGAACTCAGTTTCTCATCCAATAGATCATTTGGAATACATAGTCTTTTGGATTTTTTGAACCCAAATAATATTTATCAGAAACAATATCTTATACTTTGTACTTATGTTGGACCTTATACCTGTTAAGTGAAAAAGAATTAGTTCTATTAAAATCTCCAAAACTCCTATCCATTATTCCCACATTAAACACATTGACCTTGGGAACAATTTATTAAGAAATCACCTCCTAAAAGGTGGTATCTTATTGGATTCTATATGGATGGAATGTCAATTCATTTTTCTTTTCACTAATCAACTATCCATTGATCATTTCAAATTCATAAATTGTGAATTATGAAGGGTTATCTAGTGAAACGATATTTAAACAAATAGTTATCTTCAGCTGTATTTTTAATTACCTTTTTAAAACTTTAAAAAAAACTGGAATTTATTCTTTTATCTTGTTATTCTATATTAGTTATAATCCCTTCATCTCACTTTTTCTATCATTTTACGGGGATCCATATCACTTTAAATTATAAATTGTTTTCCATAATAGAGATTTTTAAATTTCAAAATAATTATTATAGTACAAAATATTTTTAATTATTTTTTAATTTTTTTAAATCTATTTTTTATGAAAAGGAATTTTTATAATATTAATGCAATTTTTTAAAAAATATTTTTTTAAATAAAATTGTTTAAGTTTACACTCTTTTCTAAATGCCTTTATCTCTCTTTAAATTAATATTAGTGATAAGTAAAACAAATTAAATATATTTCCTCTTTAATAATAATTTTTTTTTATTTTATCTCATGAAATGGAAATAAAATAATGATTTTAAAGTATAGTTTCACTTCAAAGTGAAATCATCAATCACATTCCAATGAATATTTCAATAAAAAGTGGAAAACCATTCCTTGAGGAAAGTATTACCATGTCAAAGGAATGAAAAAAATATTTTCTTTTTTTCTCTTTTTATATTTTTATTCTTTTCTAAATATATTTTTCTTTTTTTATCTTTTTTTATCATTACTCTCTCTATCTCAAATTATCCTATTAAAAAGGGTATTTGAATGTTAATATATGTTTTCAAAATCAATATTTATAGTTTATAAAATGGTCACATTAGTTTTTTTTTGAAAACTCTATTTAGTTTATACTCCCATTTTATGTTTTTATTTTTGATAATCATGAAGAGGGGGAAATCTTGAAAATTTATTTTCTTTTTCACTTATCACAAAGGGGTTGAGGTTTCTTTAAATTTTGTAATTTATTTTATAAAAGGGGAAATTTGTATTTTTATCTCAAAGGGGTTGGTGTATTTTTTTAATTGCGAAATGTTTTAAACATTTCCCTACTGATTTATGTTTTATAAAGGGGGATATTAAAATTCCTCTTTATTACTATCAGAAATATACATTATTTACTTACATGTTGATAACATTTAATATATTCTTAATATCTTGAATTTTTTTACTATCCCAATCACTCTTGTTTTAAAATGATTGAATATTTTTATGTTAAGATTTTATTATCTTCAAAAATGAAGATATTTTCGTGCCTCACTCTCTCAAGGAGTTTTCATGATCAGAAACACTCAACTATGTTTTTAAAAAATTCATTTACCTAGTTTTTAGAATTTATTTTTAACATCATGTTTTGGAATTCAATGAAATTTAAAAGATATTTTCAATTTATTTTTATAGATTGACATGTAATTTATCATCTATTAATATCATGGAATCGAGTTGAAAGATACATAAGAAGAGTTTGAAGGATGTATAGGAAGATTCATTTGAATATGGGAACTTGTAGGATACACCTACTACTCGGTTCCATGATAGAAGAACCGTGGATGTTCAGAAGTCCCCCCATCCAGCCGATGGAGGTACATAGGCCATCCGGTGACCCATCTATAACTGAAGAATTATATTTGGAGGTCATCATCCAACCAATTGATATTAGCGGTTGGATATTGGTGAGTTTACTGAAGCCCCCAATTCAATGTATCCCACCAGCTCCATGTTCAAGGATATTGGGTATCTAGTGGTGCTAAGGTTACTAGTCTGAGTGTGATTTTGTTATGGTGAAATTGTTCATAATGGAAGTCATATTTAGTTTAATTTAGTATAATTAATTCCCTAAGGTTCCTCCACCACATGGATCTTATAAAATGACACGCCTAGCATCTTCTATAGAATAACTAGATCCCAAAAATTCTCTACGATTGAATCAATACTAAATTTAAAAAATTCTAAAAATTGACTCAAGGATCCACTCTTATTACAAAATATCTCCAACTTTCTCAATAATTTTCTAAAATATCTCATATTAAATTGTAATTATCCATCCATGAGATTTTTTATGGTCTTGGTAATGGTTTTTATCAATAAAACATCTCAATACTAATTACATTTCATCAATAGGTTCTTAATTCACAAAAGTGGGGGATGGGTTCCTTGGATAATAGAAAATATCTACAAGGTGCTCAAAACCCACAATTTTTAGGTAAGTGTTTCATGATCACTATTATTATCAAGGAAATAATTTTATTTACCATTTGTGTTATGGGGTGAAGACGTAGTGGCTGACATTGAGAAATTTGCAAATTCCTTATCAATTTTTTCCCTCTCTTTATATTACCACATTTCATCATTAAATATAGATACTCAAAATTTCATATATTTGATATGATCAAATACATTATTAACATGTGATAATATTAAATTTATAACTCTGATCATTTTTATCAATAATTTATTTATTGATTTGAACATGTTACCACCTTTTTTGTTTAATTTTAAATTTAACTTTTCCTTCCACATTATAATTTTTAAAATTGAAATTCACCCCCCTTTATTTAATCTAACGAACAAGAACCTACTTTGGCCCATGGAAACCCAATGATGAAATCCATAAAATTTTCCACCCACGTATACCTTGGGAAATTTGAGGGTTAAAAAACTTCTAGGAACATAATGACCAATATTCAACTAATGATAAATTAGACATCGTTGCATGAACTCTTCCACTAACCACTTCATCTCATTCCACTGATGTTTACTCCTCAAGACATGATACATATGGGTCAAACCCAAATATATCACCTATGTTGATTTATTAAACACTTAGAGGAATTCCTCAAACATGACCAAGGGAAAAAATACCTTCCCTAAAATAATATATGATTCTGAATATCTTCTGACAACCCATTTCAAGAATCATCATAGCTGACATGATCTCATGTCACCTCATCCTATGAGTGTCCCCACTGATACTCCTTCATTTACCACATCATGTATTATTACGAAGTCATATAATAAAGAAAAATTTACAAATATCCTCCCTTTCATCAAGATGGGTTGCAGGAAATTTTCCAATCCCCTACGAAGAATCATTGGATTCCCAAATGACATTTCCTCACAGCATTTTACTCAGCGCATCAACCCTAAAATTTCTTTTATCCAAGGTGTAGGATATCTAAAAATCATAATCTTATATAAACATCATCCACCGATATTATTTTATATTTTTATTTCACTGAGATATGATATACATAGGAATCTTGTGGTCCAGGAAGATGATAAAGCATGCAACAATAAGGTAGTGTCTCCACAACATTAGGGGTAACACTGCTATTAGTAACTCCAAATCATGGGTGGCATATTAAATCTTGTAGGGATGAAACTTTCTAGAACCATAATATATTTTCACAATTTTCATCATCAATACACATACCAAACCCAAACAAGAATCATAAAAAATTTCTCAAATGTTACTCCTTCCTCTGGAAAAAGAATCCCTAGTTCATTGACCATACATTCCTTCAGGTAGTCCAAATATTCCAAAAAATTATTATTCTAGATAATAGTCTGGAGTTTTATGGTTAAATTTGATGGTGGTTATACAATATAATATAAATAAAAAACATTGATAAAATCCTACAATATTGAAGAAGTTTTAAACCTCTAAAACGTTCTTAGGTTCTACCTTTAAAACAACTACAACCACCTTTGATGAGTCTACATACACTCCCAAATGGGACACCATGTTCCCAAGTAAATTTAATCCTTGTAACCAAAATGTTTCTTTTGACTAATTTCAAATGATTTGACGGTTTCAATGAAACTGTAATATAACTATGGGATTCTTGGACAGATCCTCTTCTAATCTCAAGTATATAAGGATTTCTTCAATGAACATGACTATGGACTAGTCTAGGAACTCATGGAACATAATGTTGGTGATTTAAATATGTTGGACGGCATGACCAGAAACTCAAAGTTCACATGCCTAGATCTGAATGTTATCTTTATAATATCCTCATCATTTTCCATCATCTACTGATATCAAAACCATGGGTCGATCATTGAAAACCAACTAAATCCCTTAAAATAATCGAACAAACCATCAATCCATAGAATATGGTAAATAATATTAATTGTTACATAATAAATCCTATAGTAGTATATGAAAATCTATTGACTATCACAAAAATTCTTGATGAACAATATCGAATCACCCCAAGGGGACACATAGGGTTAGATAAAACCCTTCTATATTAGATCATCAACTTGGAGCCTCAAAATTTTAACCTATGTCAGTTTCATCTAATAAGGTACTACTGAAATCGTAGAAGCATCCATCATTAAGTCAATCCCAAACTCAGTGTCACACTAAGGGGGTAGTTTCTTGAAATCCTCTAAGAAGATATTGAGAAACTAACTAATAGATATACGATCATACACAACCTAGGTTATACTGGAAGATCGTCCAACTGTGGTAAAAGTGGTTCTACATGACTACCTCCCATCTAAATTATTTTCTCACTAATTTGCACCACTCATTGTCCTTCCATGTTAGAGAATAAAACACTCCTCATGAAGAAATAAAAATCATAATATATATAATATAGTAAATAAAATACATGGAGAAACTCATATGAATATATTTACAATAAGAATTTGTCCCATGTTGTTTTTTGATTCCCCATCATCAGTCAAAATTTCTGACACACATCAAATAAAATAGCCTGACATCCAACGGGCATGGATAACACCAGGACCAATGGAATCCTCTCCACTTATATTCTTAATACATGATCCATATAATGAAAAATGTTGGAGCACAATGCTCCGAATAAAATGAGTTTTTTATATAATAAACAACATCAGGACCCTTTGGCACTAGAACCACCATCTATTTAATCTTACCATGACCAACCCCATTTCCTCTCTATATACATCATCAATGTGAATGCTCTATTCAAGGTCCCAAATGATGATGACCATCACTGGGATGACCTCTACCAACTCCATATCCCCATTGTTGAGCATAATCCTCCTAAACTGGCTGTTAGATAATGGCTGGAGACCCCTGCTACAAGTACTTCTATGGAGGCAATAATTTTTGCTTCTAAAAATAGTTCATAACTCCCAAAAAATTAAATATCCTTGAGTGTAGGGTTATTAATACTTAGAGTGACCTTCACCCCCCCCCCCACAAACATAACATGAAAATGGAAATCCATTAGTATGAACTTTGGAACTACCAATCAAATAATGGAATGAGAATGCTTTGTAGGGTCGACTCCCTACTAGTTTGAACCTCAAGTTCGAAAAAATCCATGATCCAATACCTAAATCTATACCCCTATAGTCACCGTAATAACCACCCTCTAAATGATCTCATCTCTAAGATTCAGTCCTCTTGATCACCTCCACTTTCATCTACCCCACCAAACACATAGGAAACATAAATAGGGTGACTATATATATGATTTCAAGAAATGAAAACTCAACTAGATTTTATTATCTTGGATCCACTTCAAGAAATTGGTTAGTAGGGAATCAAAAAAGTCCCACAAATTGAATCTCAAATTCCCACAAACTCATGTTCCACTATAGAAGTGATAGTGGATACTTTATCATTCATTCCTCCATCATTGATGATAGGAAGTCCTACAAAATATCACTCTAGAATTCAACTCTTGAAACATCTTCCATGTATCGATCATAGATACATAGTATCCACTACTAACTCATCACCCCTCACATTTGAACTGATACCAGTGGGACCAAAATCATAGATCAAGCATTAATTAGATCAAAGACGGTCTCAAGCTCTTCAATCCAACACTACATATCTAGATCAGAGACACTCCGCTTATACTCCACAAGAATTTTACATTGAAAAGAATACATGGCCTTTTCCATGAATCATCCTCCACTTTTAGACTTAACCTTTTATATTAAACTCATTCAACTGGTTGAACCTCTAATTTCGATACTGCAGGTGGATGATGTCTCGAATCCATTCTAAAAACATAAGAGAGTACATATTCAAGGTATAATATTATTTTCAATATTTATTTGATTAAATTCATTTTAATTTCCCAAAAATAGTCTATTCAATCACAGACACAATCAAGAATTAGGCATGTACATTTATAAGGTATCTACCCAACAACTGTAACAACTTTACTTGGTCATTCAATATACATAGATTTCTTGTATCAAATCTTGGGGGGGGGATATCTAATGTACTAGCTAGTATCCTGGGTCTATGTCACGTACCAAGCTCTCTCGATAACATTTTCCTATTTACCCTGGCATTCCTCAAAATTTACTAACCCCAAGATCTATCTTATATCACAACCAAAACATTTTATACCACACTTTCATGACCCCCTCCCTTCAAAGGAACCCCTCTTGAGTTGATAAAGAAGGATGATAGATACTGAACCCTGAGTCTCACCTCCAATAAGGACCAAGTTAGTGACTAACACTAAGGTCATTATGAAAATAACATAAATGGGAGTCATTACACACAATATAGAAGTATGATCATGGGGAATGATATCATCCATAAAATAACATCGTCACATGATATAAAACAAATAGTAAACCATTCCAAAATGATTGGCCAATTTCATATGAATAAACATTTACTATATAAGAAATGTCTCTAATGGAAATCCTATTTAGGTAACTCAATAATAACTCTAATCCCGAAGATATTAATGCATAGATTAGTCCTCCAAATCATCATAGAAACATAAAAATAATTATACAGACATAGGGTGATAATAACTTGTATACATAGTAGTATCATACTCAATGTATCTAATTAATATGTGAAAAAAATACCAGTTCACCAATACACAAACAATAAAACCAAAAACCATTTAAATAGGTCAATTATTCATTCTCATCCTCACCATGGAAGTCTCACCAAATAACACATCCATGTTAATAACATATTATCGAAAGAAATAATCAATGCACCCCACAACCACTACTCCATTAATTTTATGCTCTCACACAGCAAAATCTAATTTCATACCCACAAATTCCTTCCATGTTTCCACATCACATATAAATCCATATCTGATATGGTTCGGGAGGCATCAGAACCTGCCAAACCCTCACAAGGTCTATTATCCCAAGCTAACAATAGTAAATATCCACATCGTAACCTCATCGTGTAACTAAGGATATAAGGTATCATGAACATGACAGATATCAACCTCATATCATCCTCCTACCATGCATGAACGAACTTATATATCATATCCCACTCATAAATAGTCATCTCAAACACCAAACTCCATCATCACTATGAATATCCATCACCATAACTCCTCATCACTAGGCATCTCCAAAACTACTCTTCTTCATCACTTCTTTGCAATAATGAGTGGGGAGGAGGGGTATTTTTCCATATATTTCACCACTAACCTTGATGTTAATGAAAACAAGTAAAACTAAAAAAATGGCTTAGGTAAAGTGACTTAACTTGGGTGGGGATCTTTTATAAATAACGTGAAATTAAAATATATAAATATAGAACAGAATATCCAACCCATCTATCTTCATCCAATTATACTAGTGAATCCCAAAACACCTTTGTAGAATTGTATATAATATTACATCAACTACTTCCACCACTAATGAAATACACCACACAATCATGCCACACAGAATCCACAATTCATCATCCATTTTTAAGTTGACTAATACCATGTTTACAATTTATCAACAAACATCCACTTACTAACCATTACCTTCATATTTAGTGATAACCCACTCTAACCATTAATTCTAATTTAATTATAAAAATTCACAAATCATTCCATTCATTAATCCTATTATAAGACATTAATTCTAGTCCAAACTTATTTAATTTTCAACTCTTTCAATTTCAACATCATCATTAAAAATTCCTTCCATTTATCAGTTTGAGTTCATCCAACAGCTTATGAGCTACTTCCACTAATACACAAAAAGGCATCCCGTAAATATCCCAAAAAATACCACCCCAACACATGAAAAATGTCACTATATCCCAACCATCTATAAAAATAATTCCACAATATCTCCAAGTCTATTATATTAGTTGAACCATCACATGTATCCTTATATAAACAAATCCTCACAACCCATTAATCTAATTAAAATATATTATAGAAAAACTAAACATTGATTTATTACACAAAACATTCTTCATTTGAAGTCGGTCGCCACCGTCACATGATCATTTCCAATAAGATATCCCCAAAACACAGAAAGCACACAATACCTTAGCGTCAAATTTTGATTCCACAAGCATTACATTTTCATATTCATATAAATGTATTTAATCATATTTATTAATCAATTTTATGGATATTCTCACACAATTCTAGAATTTAATGGGAAATTGGTTAATTATCCATATATATACTCTTAAACCTTTTATGCATAGTGAACTCAATCAATGAAAAAAATAGTGTTTCACAAATCATACCAGCCACAACAGATACAAGGCACCCAAAATCCGTTATTTTCAACAACAGTAGTTAACATAGATTAAAATTGTGTATTAGAACAACAAAAAAAGTAAAAATATACCATAAATCACATCCCCTTTGATTTTAGATAAAAAAATTAGTTATATAATTATTTCAACAAATGTTATCCACCCAAATATAGACAAAAGCATGAAATTTACAAATATGCATATAAAATAATTTGAGAATGAGGATACCCTACCTCAATGAAGATTCAAAGAGAACCATTTCACACAAAGTAAGAATCCAGGGATCAAACATCAATAGGATCTAAGGGTAACATGCTGAAATCTATTCACAAAAATCAACTGTAAATATATATTTGAAAAAAGATCAAAAAATTCCCCCCACTATTATGATCCTCGAGAAGAGGAATAATTCCAAAAAATGGAGAAAAGAAGAGGGTATATCATACCTTTATCCAAAAAAATCAATTGTATGAGTGAAGGGGTTTTACATCTCAAAGGGATAGATAGAGATGACTAGAGAGGCCAGGACGTCAACTCGGGGTTGAAGGGGAGCCCTAGAAATTGAACCAAGGTGTAGAAAACCCCCATTTTATAGGTGAAATCCATTGGACTCCACCATGGTGTTGTGAACAAACAAAATGAAATTTGTGGATTCTGCCAAAAATATATCCAAATTCTCCATATATTATATCCTTAACTCCCTTGATTTTCATGCATGTTAAAAACTATATTTAAAACATTTAAAAATAAACTCTTCTTTTTCCACAACATTTGTCAATGGATTTCAACAACTATAGTCCCACCATGTCTAGCCCTTGAGGCGTAAAACCATGTTCTTGGTTGTTTACATCAAGCCACCCATGCCACTATGGCATGGTGACCTATGTACTTTCTGTGTCTAAAAGAGAAACCATTCATGTGCTACAACCAAACAAATAGTCATCCGGGAAGTTTCACTCACTATGGTATATCCCAACACCAAATAGATAGATCTATGGTTAATCTCCAAGAACCCAAGGCCAATTTGTTTTCCCCATGCTCAAGCCTCTAACTAGGCTCCAAAACTTTACACACCACACCCACCCCCACAGAATTGTAAACCATTAAATTCTCAGAACTCCCCCTATCATATGAAACACTTGCAAACTCCATCTCGGCACCACCAAACCTTGAAAAAATATAAAAGGTGGATTTTATATATTTGTTCCGTCATTTATCTACAATCTATAAAACCACTAAGCCATAAATATATAGTTTTTTTTAAATAATGGAATCCATATTCAATACATAATTATAAAACTACATAGGTAAATGTGATTTTAATTAAAAGATAAATTTCCATGATTACGGAAAATTAATTGGAATGAAATTCAACTAAAGGGTTAATAACATTAGAATCGATGTCCATATAAAATTTAAATAATGATAAGATTAATTAATCATAATTACTAAAAAAAGTTCATTAAATATAAAATTAAAACTTCTTGGTCATGCAGATACACTATCATGTTTTCATTATGTAAATCATGGGAAATTTACATATGAAATTTTAGTTTAGTAATCAAAAAAATTTAATTTTTAAAGTTGATGGGTTAAAAAAAACCCAAGTGGAATATATGTGTATTAAGAACCTATTAAAGGATAATATATAATGATCTAAAATCATCTTCTTAATAGACAGAATGACTAATATTGTGAATTTCATCTTGAATTTGATAAAGAAAATATAAGAGTCATAAATATTTATAATGTAAATTTTTAAGAGTTGATAATAACCCAAACACAACTGGAACCACCCGGAACCTACCAGAGCCGATGGTTAAAACAAGTGGGCCACACCAAGAATATATCAAATTGGAAAAGGGAATGTGACTATCTCCAAGATGACATATCACAGAAATATGAGGCCTTATCCTAAGGAACCAATACATATCCAGAAATATCTAGAATATAAAATAACATTGACGTACTTGACATGATAATGAGTTGTAGTATATAGTTCATAAAATAAATGAAAAATATCAAAAGTTTTATAACTAATGAAACTCTTGAAATGAGGGGAAAAAAATCCCAAAATCCAATTTCAATTTAGACATAAAATAACAAAAAGGGGAAGTCATTATCAAAATAGCTTCTAGAATGACCACTAACAAAGTATATCATGGTTGAGAACCACTATGATTCATCTCCATATGCTTCATGTCCATATTGGTCTCATTATAATTATCCATTTTTTACATTGGACCTAAAAATATAGTACTAATTTCAATTCATTGTTGAATATAAATATATATTTTAGGACCCACAGAATATTTTTAATAACGGTGATCAAGAAAAGATAAAAATTAAGGATTAACATTATTCGTGAAGAAGGCGTGAGAGGGGAGAGTAATAAGAATACATGAGAAATTTTGACTCATATTAATAAACATTGACATTCTTCAAAATTATGAAATGAATACTTAGACAAACATTAAGGACTATAGTATATGGATAATAGTGTTATAATAATTAAAAGAAAATAACAAGTAATAATTGAAATTGTTTTTTTGAAATAATCATAAAATGAAATAGAAAAACACTTCAACATGCCTTTAAAATTATTTTTAAATTAAATAAATTGGTAATTACTTTAAAAAATATGTATTGTTTGTTTAATTTCTAAAAAAATAATAAAATCCTAAATTTAATAATAAATCTACTTAAACAATTTCTAGAGAAAACATTTTATGTATGAAAGATAGAAATAAATAAAAGAAAAATTGTTTCTCAAACTAATAATACATTGAAAATCATTTTCTTAAAAATAAATATTGAGACAGATAAATGGATTAATTATATTAATAAGAAATATATTTTGTTTACTTTTTTTCATAAATATAAATAAATTCTATAAACATTAATAAATAATGGAAAAAAATTCACTAATAAATCTTCAAACACTTATATAGTAGGGTTGGTTAGACAAAAAATTTCTTAAAAATAATTCTAGATTTTTTATAATAGTTTCATGATTTATTATTAAATTTATTTCTATGAATTTTATTTAAGTGGGTTTCTTACTAAATTTAAATTTTTAAATGATATAAGATTATTTTAATTAGTTGTTTCAAACAAAAATTAGAATATTTGATCCTAAATTAATGGTTCATTGTGAAGTGTATCTATAAGAAGGTTAGACACAATAACCCTATGAACCACATGATGTGCATGGGTTTCTAAGTGTATTTATAATAATAAAGATAAAAAATATGAATTTTCCTAAAATTGTTTTTTTTTATTTCTAAAAATATTTAAATTCTACACAATCTCAAGTGAAATTATTTGTTATTTGGCACAATTTCTACCAGTTATCAATATCCATTTAATAATTAATTTCACTCAAAATACCAATATAGCTAATAAATAATTATTTCATATGATTTATATACTGCTACCAATTATTCCATCATATATCCAAGAGTTTTCTTTAACTATTTTCTTAAATGATATTAATTTTCAAAATGTTATTTGTTCTTCAAAATTTGATTTTTTATTAAAAATAAAATACATTAAAATAATTAAATATATCAATATGTTCTTTTTTAATTTAATTTATACATTCATTTGGATTAAAATTATTTCATCAAATTGTATAATATAAAAAATGTAAAACATATTTATAGTATATTAAAATAATTTTATATCAACCTATTATAAGGAACAATTTCAACTATCTTGTAATTTATATAGGATATAAAACAAAATATTCAATTCATTCATTTATTCATTTTTTTTGATTTAAAAATATCAAATTTCCCTCTTCACAATATTAATATTATTGATGATGTTATATTATCTTCTTCTAATATTATTGATTCAATTCTTCTTCATCATTTACCTCTATGAATAACATTATTTTTTATTAATATTTGACAATTATACCAAAATACATAGTAATTATTGATAGTTTCATGACCTCCTTGACCCATTAGTACCCCTCTAATGATGGAATTGAAGAGGGGGGGATGACACCAAAGCCTTCCACCAACAGGCCTCAGGTTGAAAGCTAGCACTAAGGGGATATAAAACATATAATTATGGGGAATTACCCTTATAATATAAGTTATTACTATGATATTTAATGAAAAATAACAACAAAAATTATTATAAATATAAAATAAACAGCATACAATAAGTCATGTCAATAAATACATATAAAAGTCTCCAAAATGAAATACTAAAAAAGACCCTAAGCCGGTGATTGTACAGTAGCTTCAACTTTAATGTTCGAAATACCCAACTTCATCTCAAAAACCATCCTAGAAACTTAAAAATAAGTTTTTATATATATGTACTGACCATAAAATTTATAATCAGTTAGAACATACCCAAGGTCTCTCAAGAAAATATGGAAAGATAATACTAATGAATTAGTGAATTAACAACCAAAATACCATGAACCATAACTAGGAAAATCACCATCCCAGCCTGGATAGGACTCACTCACCAAATAATGCATCCAATGTAGTATAAATTGTATCAAAATAAATTTTTTCAAGGATCCTTGAAACCACATTACTACTATTTTTCGGATGTAAAACCCCAACGTCAAATTTCATGTGGTCTCATCCATTCCATATGTTCCAAACATCAATATATTCAGTAAATCCACCCATATCATGATCATACAACTCTATAATCATCAATAAATCCCACTTCATCATAGATGCCCAAATCTATCATTATCAAATAATCTCCCCCAAATCACGAGT
Source organism: Viscum album (assembly GCA_963277665.1). Lineage (NCBI taxonomy): Eukaryota > Viridiplantae > Streptophyta > Magnoliopsida > Santalales > Viscaceae > Viscum > Viscum album. The sequence goes on along the minus strand of OY728139.1, from coordinate 759,372,691 downwards.
GTCAATATCATTAGAAAATATTGCACCACTTATCCAGTACAATAGGGTATCCTGAAAATGAAAGGCATAAACATTATACCCACATCCTACCATGCATGATCCCCACCATGTAACACCACCATCACATACCATCACCAAATACATCATAATACTAATAATGGGAGAGTGGGAAAGAGTAGGAATAAATACCTTCATTCTCTCATACCTATATGCTGGGAAAACACCTAAAACCCATAATGGTGGGGAATTAGTTTGATTTCCCTACTTGAGTGGGGTGCATATGAAATCAAATAGAAATAAAATTATCACAATAAAAAATAATACTCAGCCTAAAGGTTCACATAAAAAACTCTACAATATGCCAATATATTATATCACCTCCTAATGAAATCCACTGGCAACTAATACCACCAAAGTTGAAAATTACCACAAAAAATAACCACACACATCCCATAATTCCTTTCCTTTGTCCACAAATTTAATTAGTCTCCACATTTAATAGTTACCAACGAATTTTTATTTAATTAAATTCTTCATTTTATATTTAATAAAAAATAATTCTCAAGAATGACCTATAGTTAATTTCAGCAAATATAAATTTATTCAATCCATTTTTAAATATTCAAATTCTTCTATATATTACCCCATATTAAATCTAGGCCACACATAATTAATTATTTTACATTCCAATTATATCTCATCATCACTAACCTTAACTCATATCTACCAAGAAACACTAATATTACCACCGTACAATAGTCCAACAAACTAAGAAATACCATCAACATACTACTACCAACCATGCTCTCAACATATCCCTGGAAAAAACAACTACAACCCTATTCCCAGAAAATCCCGCATTCAAACTATCAACATAAACACTAAAAAATCCAACAAGATCCACAAAAACATAATAATAATAATAAATCTAATAATATTCAACACTATATTTCGAACTCACACCATTTACCATATTTCATTTTAATGATCATTCACAATATCACATCATCTCTTGCATGAGTATACTCACAAATTTTTTTGATTCAATTACAAATTGTTCTTACTAATATGTAATTGAAAATAATTTTATGAATACTAGTTTTAAACAATCCATCACAGAATGGGTTCATAGTCCATATAATGAACACACTTGGAATAAAATTAACAAATGATAATCGTAGAAACATCAAACATAAAGGAAAGTTCATGTGACCATTGAAAGCAAATATATAAACACTTGTGAACAAAAACATTACCATAATTTATTAATTATAGATAGTTTATTTCCTTATTGAATTTAATCCACAATGTCCACCCAATGAAAAATAAAGGCATGTTAATTTCACACATACATGTAAATAAGAAAAAAACAAGGATCTCATACCGAAAAGGACACCTTTTGAATCACTGTGAAAATAAAAGGTGAAGAAGAAATCCCCATTAGACCAAAATAAAAATAAAAATGTATAAGAAACCTAAAAAACCTTGTTACCCATCAACTTCCATCCAAAACATCACCTAAGATATCCTTCTAGACAACCACAACCTACTCTGGATAAATATTGTTGAGGAAAACAATAGAGGAAAGAAGATATACTCACCATAGATCGACAAAAACCAATATATTGATCTTAGGTACCAAATACAATAAAATGGGGGCGAAAACCTCATAATTATACACCAAGGTCACCTAATACTCAAGAGAGAATTCATGAGTGGTTATTTTTTATGGGGATCATCAATTTATAAGAAAATTATAAAGGACCAGTGGAAAACACCATAGACCACACCCTAGTGAAAAGGGTTTTTCCAAATCTAAAATGAAACACCAAAAAATATCTAAAATAAAGCCCTAGTACAACCTCTTAGGAAATCCATGATGTATATCCCAACTAGATTATATCTACATAGGTAAGGCTATGGTGTAACCAATTCACTACATTGTAACCATCCTCATAAACTCCAAGGACCCCAAAATTGACCTTCCCAAAACCCAACATTATAGCTCACCTCTAAACCATAACCACCCATCTAAAGGAAGATACAAGGAAAAAATGACCCCTAAAAAATCCAAACCAGATGAAAACCCCACACAATATAAGACTTGTCTCTGAAAATGCATCATACAACATCTCACCCACGTATCTTAGCAATGATTGAATTGGAAGAGCCACAAAACCTATCTTCCCAAGCCTCGATACCTAATGGACCCCGAACCATTTCAATGTGACATGCTACACTGCATCCTACATCTACAAGTTACCAAATCCTCCTTTGTATAACATTCCAACTCCTCATCTCTTTCCTCAACAATCATCTTGTTGTCTCCATAATCTAAACCACACCAAGTAACATGACTAATGGTCAAGGTCATTTCATTAGATACATATGAAACTATTGTCATCATCATGAATTAAAACCAAAACTAGATAGAAATTTATAAAGAGATATATATAAAAAAATACCATGAGATACCTCTCAGTAATCTCATTACCATATGAACATGACCACCAACAAAACAAAACTGGAAATAGGATTAAACAGAACTCATAAATTATCAAAAATTAAATCATTACATCATTCAGAAGAACAAAAAAATGTAAGGAAAATTAAAAAAAAATGTGGGGTACAAAGGCCGTATATGTATCTCACACTTCTATGTACTCTCACTCCAACTGTTATGCCTCCATAGCACATGTACTAAGGGAATGAAATTCTCATGAAATAGCTTGTTTTGAAATTTCTAGACATTAAATGGTCTCCCCATGAACATCTTGTCATTATTGATATAAAACTCCCCCATTCAATGACACATGTACCATCTTGAAGATATTGAAGAATATGGACACATGGAAGAATTCGTGGATCCTATGAAAATGTGGTTTATGTTCCAACCTATATTCCACCTTCCTAATGTGTTCCAAAACCTCAAAAGGCCAAAAACTCTAAGGATAAATCATACACCCTACCTAAACCATCACATACCCAACTAAGGGGAGACCCTAAAGGACACATTGAATCTAACCTCAATTGCTAAGGTCCCTTATCTACTATCGTCATAATCTTTTTAGTGATCCTGATCCACCTTCATCATCTCCAAAACCACCTAGTTATTCTTTACCATACTCTAGAACAAATTTGGAACAAGGACTATGTACTAACCAATATCATTCCAAAATAATGGATATTGGAATTTACATCAATAAAATAATTATAAAAGATCCATACAGATTGATGAGTGATGGTTGTTGTTGTAGTAAAACTAAAAAAGGATAGGGGTTTGAAAAAATCATATTTTTAATAGTTATTTATATATAAAATTATTTTTACCCATTAACTGATTAAATGATATATTATTTAATTATTTTATTATTTTTTGGAAGGATATCATTTTTTTATAAATGATCTTAAAGTTTCATAATTTATAATAAAAAAAGATGTTTCATGTCAAAGGGGAAAATCAGGGGAAAATTATGAAGATTGAGATGAAATATCTAGGTGATAATAGGGAAAAATGGTTGTAAAAAAAAGATAAACATCATGAATGACATTAAAAATGTGATACATGAATGAATACATGATTTAAATCCATGAGATGAAGAAAATTGAGTGATCTGGGCTAGAAATACCTGTGTCACGATGTGACACATAAGGTAACACCATGACACAACTTAAAGTCACCCAAAAAAGAATTAAATGTGTAAAAACAATTCTTGGTCCCACAAATTAAATTTCATGAATACTATACATGATGTGAAATTCCCTGACACACACAAAACTAATCTGGAATGATGTAAATGCCAATGGATACCCAATTTTCAATAAGAACCCACCATGAACTCACAAATTTACCCAGAATCATTAATTCTAGAATATATGGAATATTGGGCACAATTTATGCCTATAAATAAGAGTCCAAGGTTATTGGAGAAGAGATAGATATTTGAGGAGAATCTCAAGATGATGTCCTACTACATATTTATTTCCTAGTTTTCTTTTTTCATTTCTTTTCTACAATCTGTTATGCCTTCCTTCTCTCATTCTAACTTGTTAGCCCTTCACATAGAGGTTTAAATTTATAGAGTGGTTCTAAAAAGGGTTAGTCTAGAATAATCGATACTTTTTTTGGATTTTTTCACCTAAATGATTAAAATTATTTTATTCCTCTTCCTTTTCGTTTCAAAAGATGGGTTATCATTTAACATTGAAGACAGATGCATTACAATTAGATCATTTTAATTTAAAATTATATTGTTCATTAATCTATATCTACCTCTATCAAATTTATTTATTTTTAATATAATATGTATTTGGATTTGGTGGTGAGTTTTTTTCAATCTCCAAAATTATTTAAGAATTGTGACTATAATTATTCTTAATTAGGTAATTTAAAAACTCAATTGGGGGATGCCCTAATTTTTCAAAAATAACTTCTAGAACTCTTTTTGCTCAAAAAAGAGGGTACACTAGATAATAATTTAATTATGGTTACCTTTTACATCATTATCTTACATGGGAGGAATATGAATCTAAATAATTATCTCCCTCGTATCCATTTAGAAGGGGAATATTAGTTTATAAAATGAAATTGTGATAACATTTACCTAGGCCTATCCAAGCCCAAACCAGTCACCACTTTCATCATATTTTTTTTAATAATTATTTTCATAAACCTTAAATAAAATCTTAGTATCTCTAATTAAACCAATTAAAATCAATTTACACTTAAAAATCAACAAAAAGTGGGAACCTCTTTTTGTGCACACTCTTCATCTGAATAAAATACATGGTTAACCAACTATACTTCACTTAGATAAATAAAAATTTGTTTTCCAAACCCCGTGATAGTAATGCATTATACTTGGCATCATTTTCATGGTGGAAGTTCAACTTAAATTACCAAATGTAAAATAAATTAATCACATGTAGTTTAGAAAATCAATTAATAAATTTTAATCCATAAAATTAAATAATTATAACTCAATTAATAAAAAAGAAATTACAATCATATTTTGAGAAAATACACCTCATAGATTCAAGTGACGCATTTAGTGTTTACTATGAACCTCAAAATATTGCAGGAAATCCCAACCAAACACTACACCATCAACATGTTCTATGGTTTTATAATCTAAATAACTAACTTGTTATCCCTGCTATAGATTATCATATTAAACTCTAAATTAATATGTTTAAATTTATTCCTAGATTTCTTGGTCCTTTAATGGAAGAACTGATAAAATATATTTAGGAATTCTCACATGTTTTCTCTATCTACAAACCCTAAAGAGTTGTATAATATCATGTTAGTTGGAGGTTATTCCCATTTTAACAAAAGGAAATGTCAAAGAATGCTTATAAAACCTACAACTATACATGATCAATGATTTAGAAGAGATAAAGAGATGATTTATGAAAACGTTTTTCCCTACATCAAGAATTGTAGTGATCATATGTGAGATGTATTCCATATAGTAACCTAATGTAGAAAGTCTCTATAAGTACTGGTGATGCTTCTAGAATCATTGAACCAACCACACACATAAAAATATTGTAGCAAAACACTTTATCATGTTATTCTACCAATTATTTCTTGATAATGATCACAACCTTCTCAACCCCTCATCTATAGGGTCCCTAATAGACACGTCACTAGTAGAGAGAAGATGCCTAATTAAAATTATTGTCAGAATTCAGAGAAATTCAACACTAGAAGTATTTGTTTGAGGAGTATACATGTGGTAAAAACATCTAATTCATCACCTTTATTTATAAAAAATGATGAACTAACTTTTATTTTTTATACAACTATATTTGAGTCAAATAAGTAGAAAATAAACTTAATACAATGTATTTGGTTTATGTAATTCACCTACTGAGCTCACCAACTAGTGTCATAAAGTGCATGGGATGAAAAGCTACACCGTGGATTTATATCTAAGGAAGTTCCTAAAGAATCAGTCATGTGAACCCCAAGACCAACCAAGATACAACCATAATCAATAAACTCCCTCATATCAAAAAAATACCCACCATAGACTCTCTTCCATCAATTGTAATATAAAAACTTTCCACCATTCCCACAATTATAAAAATATCCCTTCTAGTAAAAATAATAATTTCAACCATCATATTTCCAAGGAAAGAAAAATGATAAGATTTTTCACAATACACCATCAAGCAAAGAGAAACTATTGTGGGCCTAGTTAGTATGACATGAAAATAAGATGTATAAACAAACAAAACAGTTCAAAATTTTTATGTACATTAAGATCTAAAACATGGGAAAGCAACCATCCTTGAAAAGTCTAAATCCCAAACGGAATGTCCGCATTATCACAAAACAATGTCCAAAATATTACCATCCACCTGAACAATGCAAGGCTAAAAAATCTATGAATAAATTTGAAGATCCACCCATCAAGACAAGAGAAGAGGATAAGTAGAGATAAAATGTAAATACCATTCTTAGAAAATAACGGACATAAACACCATAATTGAAGTATTAAAGGGAAAATTATGATTTTCAAGAATCATTCCCTTCTACATTAGCTGGTTCGCAGAAAGTGGAAGAATTTTTATTCCAAAAATAGATTCTGGTAACCTTTCAAAAGGTTTAAATTAATATCACAGTATTGGAACTGGTCAGAAAAGTCATTATGTATACAAAATCTTTAAAAGAATGATGCAATAAGACAAGATTTATTGATTGAAATGTGTGAATAATATTTTTAAGAAGTTTCTAAGAACTGATAAGACCACCTATATCACAATAATTTCAATATCCACGGACATTATGTATTCCCTAAAATATTTTTTCATTAATATTTTCTTATTATTTTTGTGGTCTAGGTGATTCAATAAATTTTGTACCTCACTTATTATTTTATTCTATGTATATTGAAGAAATATATCAAAAAAGAGTAGATGTATAATTAAAAATATGTCTATATTCTTTACAAAATGTTTTTATTAGAAATACTCATAGGAATAAGAGGAGTTATTTTTCCAAAAAACTTCAATTCCCTTACCATAAATAGGAAAAAGCAACATTTCACTCACCCATCATTATGGGGAGCTAATTCTTGAATTATGAAACAACCATTATCAATGTCCATAAATACACACTTAAAGTGAAACACTAATATACATTGCATAATAAGGAATCCAACAACCATTAATTCACTCTATGTGATATCCAATGATGAAGGTACAAAACCAATTCAAGATTTGGGTATGCTTTGATAATTCTTAGCAATATGAGAGAATTTTTCATTTGAAAATTATAATACCCAAAATCTTAAAAATCCCAAGTTCATGTTAAAATATTAGGCTAATTCTGATTTTCCCCATGATTTAATCAAACAATTTGACATGATACAACAAAAAAAATCTTTAGAAGTAGGAAAACTTAACTCAATCTTATCCCTAGAACATTAACCAAATCTGGAGTTATAAACACTTCCAAGTGATTTAAAGTATTTTTAACTTATAAAATGATAGAAACTACAAATAATCATTTCAAATAATATATATAAGACCAAATAATAACCATGACTAACCTTCTCAAAAGAAATGTCCAATCCATATAATGATGTTTAGGAGAAATCCTAGGTATCAAACCCAAATTCTTCTCTTGTGATATATTTTTATTAGGTTATTATTGATTCATGAGATATCCATTGAAGAGAATTAATCCTATCATCATGGAGGTTGTTAAGAAAGAGATAGAAAAATTTCCAATCATGGACATCATTTTCTCAATATCTAATTCTGAATATCATACCAAAATCAATGTGGTACCCAAAAAATAAATCTAATGATTTTCAGGAATGATGAAGATGTACCAATACCCATGACAGTTCAAAATAGATGGATAGTGTGTCTAGATTATATAAATATGAACATGTTGCACAAAAAAACAATTTTACCATCCCATTCATCGATTAAATTCTATAAATTTTATTTGAAATTTTATTTATTTATTTTTAGATGGTTTTACAGGATACTTCCAAGTACAAATTGCACTAGAAGATTAGTAGAAAACAAAATTAACATATACCTTTTGAACCTTCTCCAACAATAGGATTCCTTTAGGTCTATACAGTACCCCATATACATTTTTATAGTGTATGGTAAGTATTTTATCAGATTATATTTAAGAATTTCTAGAGGTAATTCTCAATGATTTTACTATTTTGGAAACTCTTTCGATCATTACTGATGGAATTTAGAAATTGTTCTGAAAATGTTCATTGAGAGAAGTCTTGTTTGAAAAATTGAAAATTTAAATTTCATGGTCAAAAAAGAAATCAGGTTAGTGCTCATAATTTCATAAAATAGGAATTGAGGTAGATAAGTAAATGTTTGAATAAACAAACTCATTGTCATATCTCTCATGTATTAAGAATGTTAGATGATTTTTAGTCCATGTAGGTTCTACCAAATATTTATCAATTATTTTAATAAGATTTATCTACTCTATTAGGATTAATTTTAATTTAAGCTATGATAACTGTTGATGATGTCTATAGGAAATAAGTCAATGATTTGAAGTAATTATTGATTAAACTACTAATAATGTAACCCCTAAACTGAGACCATGCATTAATGTTTCATTATGATGAATCAAATCAACTTATAAGGGCTTCACTCCCACAAATAATTTATAGAAAGACTCAATAAATAACTAATGCATCAAGTACATTGGATTACACTCAAATCAATTACATGAAAATAGAAAAGGATTTTCTTGAAGTCTTATTCGGTCTAGATAAACTCATATCATACCAATTTTGAACTAAAGTTATTGGATATTCTAATCATACAGATCATAGGTGTATAATGAATACGGATGATGTTGAACTTGAATGGAAATAAGGATATTAATCTTTTAGGATTTTCACCTGGTGATCAAGGATAAAAAGGTAACTGAAAATTAGGTGGTCGATTATCTCAGAAGACTTTATCACACTACTGAAGTATAAATTCCATGTCATACCAAACTCAATAATCAACTTGCTTGAGAATAACATTACATCATCAAAGGTGAAGTTCAATGGTATTATAACATAGAAAATAATTTATTGAATTCTTAGGTACCATCATGTTTAAACTCTCATTGGTAGAAAAAAAAATCTGACTCAAGATTTTATATTTGGGAAGACCCTTTCCTCTAGAATATATACACTAATCAAGTAATTAGAATATGATTATTTGAATTCTAAATTAAATTAATTTTAAAATTATGTCATGAATTTCCTTAATGATGATATTTTGGGTCTCAAAGTATTTCCATTAATGTCTTATAATATGAAATTTAGTATCCCATATCATTTAAATATGTACATGAGCTTTGAATAAAATGTAAAAAATGACAATTTTTCAAAAACACCTCAAAAATAAAATAAATTCCCCAAAAACCAATTAACTTCTATAAAATATTTGAAGTGTAGGGTATAGAATAAAATATACCATTCTAAATTTGAGTTGGTTATTCATCTATTCTTCTCATACTAGATTATGTTAAAAAAATATGTGGAAGCAAAATCCCCCAAGGATGAAAATTTTGTATGTGATTTTTTTCAGGACTGAAATATTATGAATTTTTTGAGTACCACTGGCCATCATTAGAAACCAAAAGACCATCTTATAAAAAAGGAAAATCTATGAATTATATAAGTGGAATGGTTTTAATCCTAAAACATAAACCAATACCATCCATAAAAAAATTGATAATAAGAATTTTCCAATGAAACAATGAAGGTAATTATGAAAAAGATATTAATTACCCTTAATAAATACTAGATCAAACAGTTTTAAGAAACCATATGGGATTATATTAATTACTATAACACACACCTAGGAATGATCCCCTAATAATTTATTTATGGAAAAATCAGCCACCTTCCGATGTAATTGGAACAAAAAACTTACTGGGATATTAGATAGATAAATATGAATCTTAATAGAGATGGGAAGGATAAAAGATTATAGATTACGAATCTAGAGGAAATAAGGATATATGATTTTAAAAATTCAAGTATTTAAAAAGATATAACATGGATATCATTGGATTAGATAATTCAACCAAGAACCTTCAAACCTATAGATCAAGTGTTTTTATACAACTCCAAAATGAAACTGATACTAGGTAAATTTCATTCCATATGGAAAGGAACTTTTATTTTTTATTCATGTATAACATTTTAGTTTTTTTTAAATTTAAAATGAATGATGAGTAATCCCATTCAATATACATCTAATGTGTATGAATAAATACCATGGGACCATACCTCAAGAACTAGTGGAGGTGATTACACTCCTTCACCCCGATTACCAAGGAAGACCCACATGGTCATACCTTTTCTTTAAATTTGATTAAATTCAGTGATTCCATTTATATATGATTTCCTAAAAAATCAATTTGAATTTATTGAGGAAACAGAATAAATTAAGCGTAGTATATGGAATCTTTTGTAATCTAGGATTAAAAAAAAATCAATTTTTGATTCGAGGAAACAAAATTAAAGGAAAGTGCTTCCAGGAGGAAACCTTCTCTTTCCCTTAGTTCTCTATTCCCCTATTCCCTATTTGACCATGATATAATAGGCCTGAACTATCATTTTTTTCTTATTTTTTAGGTATATATATTAATTTGATTCCAGTATTCATAAATAAAAAATCACACTATGAAAATTTACACGTCATGAAAGTGATTCCAAATAGAACTGAAGGAAGATGACATGCATAGCCCAACTAAAACATCATTAATAAAGGTATTTTTATGGTAATTATCTATTAAATTACCTATAAATTTGATTGAAAATACAATTTTTATCTTAAAATAATATTTCAGTCCCACATTGAGCCTTTTTCTTTACTTAACTAGTATAGGCGATATCAATTTCTTTAGAATCACATGATACCATGTTTTAATATTTTTAAGTAAATGAGATCGAATGAGTAAAATATAGAATTTACTATTTATACTAAATCCTAGATATTCAATTTATGACTCATTATTTTATAGAGTTTTTTATTTAGGTAAATATAGTTTCCCTATCATTTTCAGACTTTAAATATTTAAAATTAATGTGGATTGATTTTTTATTTTTATTTCAGGTCATGATTGATTATCATAAATTATTTTTTTATATTCCCAAGAGGATTTATGGACTAATTAATTTCTATGTTATCTTGATTATATTTCTTGAATGAATTTTGGGTCATGTAAACTTATATAACTTTCAATAAAAGTTCTCAAATCTATGACTTTGAAATATGACATTTTAAATGATTGAGGAAATTTTTTTAATTCATTATCCTTTGAACATATATGAAATAAATCATTTTTATCCCATTGAATTCATTAATTACCTCTCTATGAATGATCCACATTACAATATGTTTATTTTCATTCCTACCTAGTTCTATTTAAATTGTATGATATTTTATTGTTTAACTGTGGGGGTGTTGGAAGTCTGGGTTGAAGGTGTGTATTATGTTGAATGGAAGATTTTTAGGAGTTTTATTTTTTGATATTGAGAAATGATAGTGTAATATTCATTATATTATTATTATTTTACTTTCTTGAAAAATGGGTTCTGTTTTGTGAAAATCTAAAATCACCATTACTTGACTTGCGATCTTTTGATTGTATGTGGATAGGTGGTGGGTGTGAGAATATTTCAAAAGATAACCTCTAAAAATAAAAATAAAATTTTTTGGAAATATTCAAGAAGGTGAAATTCATTCATTATACTTACATTTATTATAACCCTACTTTGTGTTCTGGGGAGTATGAGTTCTCATTTTTACAAAGGATATTTCCATTACACTTTACTTTAGATATAATATAGTCTGCTTTAGAGATAAACCCCTTTTGAGCCCTAATATTTTGAAAATAAATCCCTACAAACCTAAAACCTCATATTCTTCAGACCCTTATTTACAAATCCATCATGATGTTATGGTAATTTTCTCTTTAATTAGTAGAGAATGTAGTTCTTTTGCAAGACTATGGAAAAAACGCAGGAACTCATGATAAGATGGCAACTATACTTGAATTTTTATCATTTGTGATAAGTGAAAATAATCCATTGTGATGTAAATCATGACTTGGAAGGTTTGATAATAGTGAATTTTTATATATGATTGTTTGAGAGGAAAAGAATCATTCATTCTTAATGGTAAAAATTAAAATTCTTGTGTAGAGCATTCTTTTTGAAAAGTTTGAAATTAAGTTGATGTTTTTATGTTGAACTTTTAGGATAATCCCCTATTGATAATAATTTGATTTAATTTCTTTAGAAATTGAATTTTTCTAACATTTTTCTCCTCTTTCATTTATGTTGACATTCCATTATTGAGTAAAATCATGTTCCAAGTGTGGGGGAATTGACATAGTCATATTTTTTTTAAATATTTCAATATAATATTATCATTTTATGCTTTAGTTTACTAAACATTAATTTATTTATTTGTTTTATTATTTTATGGTAGGATACTATGTTTTATTGTAAATGACCTTAAAAATGTTGAAATAATAATATAAATTATTTTCCATCTCAAATGGACAAGACCAAGGATTGAAACCAATGATCCAGGTAAAAAAATTGATGTAAAAATCATTACATGTAATGAATGAAATTCATGATGTGTAAATAGAAGGAATACAGGATGTGAATCCATGACGTGAAGGAAAATAAATTATTTGGGATAGAACTACTTGTTTTATGGTGTGACACATATGGTCATGCCATGACACCACTTCATTTCACCTAGAAAATAATTCAAAATCTGGGAACTATTCGTATCTCCAAAACATTCACTTTTTGAATACTATTTATGGTGTGAAATTCCATGACTAAAAAAATCAACCATGTTTGACATAAATGATAGAGGATGCCCTATTTTCTCAATCCATACCCACTAAACCCATTCATATTGACCAGAAATCGTTCATTATTGAATTTATGGAATCCTAGGAATAATATATGACTATGAATAAAAATCCAATGGGGTTAGATAAGAGATCACTCGATTAGGGGAAGCTCTAAATGATAGACTTCTTCATATTTATTTCCCTATTTTTTCTATCTTTTTATTCAATATTTGATGTCTTCCTAATTTGATTCTAACTCATTTAATCATCCCATAGAGTGTTAAAGGATTAAAATGGTAAAGAAAATTGGAAGGCTATACTAATCAAACATTTTTCTAGTTTTGTACCTAAATCTATAAAAACATTTATCTAATATTCCTTCTAGTTTAAATTATTGATTTATCTTTCAAAACCAAATGAAACTGTGTTATGTTTTGATTATTTGAATTTTAAATTTCATTTTTTGATAATTCATATCTCCCTCCATCCAATTCCTCTCTATTTACTATTGAACATATTAGGTTTGGGCGATCAGTGATTGGTGATTACTAACATGTGTTAAGAATTATGAAAAGAAATATTGTTAATTAGGGAATTGTAGTACCAAACTAGGGTTTCTCAAATTTTTCAATAGGAACCCCCACAACTCTATTCACATAGCAAGGAGGATAGACCAATTCAGAATTCAATTAGTTTTACCTTCACCATCACCATCCTCCAAGGGAGGGAGAGAAATTGAAATAAGACTCTCTCTTTCTTATCCATTTGGCATATGAAGATTAGTTTATAAATTGAAATAGTGAAAATAGTGTCCTAGTTTTATTGAAATCTGACACAATCATCACTTTAATCATCTGGTTTTAACCAATCATTTAATATTCTATATGTATACCCTTGGAATCGTAAATCAAACCAATTAAAATCAATTTAAACAAAAAAGGTGACAAACAATTTTTGTGTGTACTCCTCCTCCAGAGAAAATCCTTAGTTAACCAACTATACTACACTTTTGTAAATAAATACTTGTTTTTATAATCCCCATGAAAATCATATATCATTGTTTCACCAACAACCCTTAGAAATTAATGATTCAAGATCACAACATATTCTCTAGTGTTTGTACTTTATTATCCATCTACCGATCCATATTGAGATGAAAAAAATGTTATGGTGTAGTAAAGTTCCAAAATAATATTATTATCTTCTATAGACTCATGAAATAAAATGGGTTTCCCAATCAAAGATGATTTCCCATTTTACCTATTGGCGCATCACCACTTCTTCCATATACCACCTTACCAAAATTTCCATGGCACTAAACTCTCAAATCACCAAAAAATGAGTTTACTTCATCAGTCGGTCCAAGACCACTGAAATAGCATCATATCCTCCATGGGATCAGAGTACCCAAATAAATAAATCTATTGATATTACCTCACATTTCAACTCAAGGACATATAAGAGATACAGTTACATTCTATGGACAATGCGTTATAATTTCACCTACAAAAAAATTAAACATCAATCCATGAAATAAAACAATGACCACTTTATCCCATGACACCAATAATGTATATTCACATCATTGTAAATATTGTACGTGAATGGATAAACCACTATGGGTAAGTATTGAAACTCATGAAGTAATCTCTTACACATATACAATGTATAACGACCCACACTTTACATACATTGTTAATACTTCAAAATTGAAGCACACTTATTACAACATATGACAAAACCACAAAGGACCGTATAGGTATAGTGTCTTTAGAAACTGGGGAAACATAAACAACTGGTTCATAAATCTTCTACAGTGTCTCCCATTTATTTCATCATATCTAGGGTCCCTTTTAGCATATTCTACTTAATATCCATCTTCCTGACCTGGGGAAAAGAAAACATAAAAGGGTGAGCTCAAATGCTCATCAAGGGCAAATAAAAGAAATAAAAAATCATATCATATCTTTATGAAAATCAAAACCTGCAAAAGAGATCATAATATCTTAACATGGAATAAATCATAGAAGTGAGAATGAGATCCCCATAATCATAACATAAAACTTGAATCTTTGTGGCATGCACACATAATCATGGAAAATCATTTCTTGTTAGTCATGACTCATTGCCAAGACTATCTTAGTGGACAAAGTCCCTTTCTGAACCGAGTTCACTCCTCGTTTCAGTCCTGTATCACTGAACCGAAATAACCTTCCATTCCAGCCATGTCTATCTCATGAGATATAAAATCATTACCCAATGCATTGGAGGGAGATATAGGTCCCACCCATCTTATAATGAATCCTTTCTTATGTGTGCCACATAATCATAAAACATACATCATCGCATAACACATGTAACAAAAATGGGATTCTTGAAACATCATGACATCATAAATCAATTCATATAAGATAAAGGAATTCATAAACATAATTCCATCACAACATAGTAAAATCAATGTAAAAATATAGATAGAAACAGAACCCTTTATTATCTTAGATGGAAAATAATTTTGATAAAACACTTGAATTGAATTCTTGAGGAAAATATCATTTCTTCTTAAAAAACATTTTTCCTTTCATAACATGTCATACAACTTTAAAATAAAAGAAGTTGATTAAAAATAAACTTGAAAACATGTAAAGGAATCTTCTTTGAAGTAATGTTTTAAAAATCCATTCATGCCGTATAAGTTAAAAAAAACATTCTTCGTACTTTTGTCGGAAAAGTCAAAAAGTACCTCGTACGGAAAAACGACAAAAGATTCCTTTCTTATTCTTTACTAAATACTCACCTAAGGGTAAAATTGGATTTAAACTATTTCAAGTGGATGGAAACAATATTACATATTGAGGGAACATGGATGTGGATGATAAAATACACCCCAGTAAATATTTACGAATAAACAATCTCGGATAAAAATGAGATTGTGATATTTCCCTTACCTTAGGTCCGATTTGCTTTGTTCGTGTCCAAAGCTCCTGTATAATGGTTTAAATAATGTTATTGACTTATTCCAGAATCATACATATTGATATGAAATCATATATGGTCATATTATTAGCTTCTTGTTAGTAATATTTCATTGTTACTTGTTACTCGGGTCTTTATAACTTTTTGTTCTTATGCGTGTTTTGTCGAATAAATTCTTATTCTTATCTTTAGGTTATAGATAATTCATTTCCAGAATGGTATTAGTGTATTATATACCATATTCATTCATTCAATTCATTTATACAATCATTATGAAATGAAGATCATGTAGAACGAGTCGCATCACATCGTGGAGACGGTATTCCGTACGTACGCACGAGTGATGATATCGTTCCTATGATCGTGGAATTGTATTGGAGTATATATATATATTATTTCAGTATCAATATTACTTAATAATAATCATATATAGTTACTCATTACACCATTATACCCATCCTTGTAAGGTGATGGTGGAAAATAGATTACACCACGGCGTGGAGACGGTATTCCGTACGTACGCACGCGCGGTGATTTCATTTTTCCGTAGGATGGATAGAAGGTGAATTAGGGATGTTTCATATTTATAATAACATATCAGTATGTAAGTAATACTGATGTTATTACTTTATCATGAAACAACTAAATAAGAAGAAGTTGAAGACGAAAGAAATTGAAAAGATCGGTAATGGATATTACCTCTTCTTTGGAACGCCTCTTTGAATCCTCCACTTAGGGAACTAAGAGTGGTCTTTGGAGAAGACCAGGACCTCTAGGACTATTCTAGGTAAGTGGAGAGGGGAAAATGGCAGGGGTTGGCCGAGCTTGAGTGCTCAATTTGGTGTGAGGAGGAGGGGGATGAGGTGCCCTTTTATAAGGGAGGAGAGGGGCACCTTAGGAATATCTCAAAATATTATTTTATATTAAAGTCAAAATCGGTTTATAATGGTTCCAAAGGGTCTTATTTCGAAGATAAGGTGGGGAGGGGTCGAAATCCTATCAACCAATAGAATTTAGACAAGTTTAGGATATTATTTTAACCTTATCATTTAGATTTAACTCTAAGTTAAATAATTTAACTTTTATCATGTCTTTTTGTTTTCTTTCACTATATGGTTAATACACTTACAATAACATGCCAAACGAACCCAAAATTGTTTATTATTAATATATATATCCTTATCTAAATCATTTGGCCGAACCTTAGATTTTTAGGAATACAATAACAATTAATAATATAATATTTGATTTAAAAACTATTTTGTGTCAATTTTGACACTATTTGATATATGATTTTTGGGAAAGTCATAACAGAATTAAATGTTCGAACCAAGTTGATTAAATCAACATTAATATATCATAGTAACCTAGAAAATTAGTGTAATTCATAAAAAGTCTCAAATTACATTTATTTTGGTGTTTATAACATCAATTATTTCAATATTTCATTAATAAGATAATTACTGCATCATCATTGTGTCATAAATAAATTAAATTATTTAATGTCTAAAAATTACAAATAAAATACCATCATGTAGGAAATCTTTTTAGCTTTCTAATGAATATTTACAATCGAATTTATCTTATGTATAACCCCATATTAAAAATGTTTTAGTAAATATACTTTGATTTTAACTCTTTTAACCCTTCTTTAAATAAATTAATAATAAATGTCCTAATCTAATCCAAGTGGGCCTAAATGGTCATATTTTATTCCTAAGTTTGTTTTTGGTCGAGATAAACTTGTCCAATAGAATTAGGACATGTGTTAGGGTAATATTAATATCATATTTACCCTTAGTTACCCTATTTACTATTAACCGCGGTAAAAAAAAGTAAAAAGTTACTATTCACCAAAAAATTATTTTCATCTCATTGAACCACATTTTAGTCCTTGATATTAACCGTGTCTCTCGGATTTTTGAAATTCCATTCACAGAAGCGGTAAAATTAAGTTTTATGCAAAATTCAGTTTTTAACCTACCACTTAGTGGTTTCACTATTCATCAAAAATTGAAAGTTTTCAGAAAAATACCAAAATTTCACCCTAGGCTAATTTCGATATTCTGAGTCCAAAAATGAAGTCCATTTTGAAAAATAAAATTTATAAAATTCCAAAAAGTGGTTATTACTATTCATAACGGCTAGTTTTAATAGCATATTGTTGTTTAGTGAAACTCGGTATTGCATACGACGCAAGCTATCGAGGAAGGTCGCGATTGCGTGCAAAGCAAGCCAAGCAAGTGTTGTGTAGAAAAAGATTCCTTTGATGATTTATATAACATAAAAGTCTCGGGTGTTACATTCTACCCCCCTTAAAAAGAATTTCGCCCTCGAAATTCGTCACTTTGCAACAAAAAAATGAGGATACTTCTCCCTCATCATATCCTCAAGCTCCCATGTAGCTTCTTCAAGTTGGTGGTTTCTCCATAAAACTTTCACCAAGCGAGTGGTCTTGTTTCGTAGGACTTTTTCGCTACGATCCAGAATCTCTATCGGCTGTTCTTCATAAGAAAGATCTTGCTCCAATGGTACAACTTCTGAGCTGAGTACATGTGAAGGATCTGGTATGTACTTTCTCAGGAGAGATACATGGAACACATCGTGAACTTGAGAGAGATTCGGTGGAAGCGCCAATCGGTAAGCTACCTTCCCAACACGATCCAGTATTTCAAAAGGACCGATATATCTAGGGCTCAACTTCCCCTTCTTTCCAAATCTCATAACCCTCTTCCAGGGAGATATTCGTAAGAACACTTTATCGCCCACTTCAAACTCTAGGTCTTTTCTTCGGTTGTCGGCATAACTTTTCTGTCGACTCTGAGCTGCTCTTATGTGTTGTTGAATAGATCTGACTTTTTCTGCCATTTCATCAACGAGATCAGGTCCTAATAGCTTTCTTTCCCCAACTTCATCCCAGCAAGTTGGAGTCCTGCATTTCTTTCCATAGAGAGCTTCATAAGGAGCCATCTGAATACTGGAGTGAAAGCTATTATTATAAGAAAATTCCACCAAAGGTAGGTGTTGATCCCAACCTCCTTTAAAATCCATAGAGCAAGCTCTCAACATATCTTCTAGGGTTTGAATTGTTCTCTCAGACTGACCGTCTGTCTGGGGATGATAAGCAGTGCTGAAACTCAACTCTGTATCCAGAGTATGCTGAAGACTTCGCCAGAACTTCGAGGTAAATCTCGGATCTCGATCAGATACAATAGAAAGTGGTACTCCATGCAATCTTACCACTTCCTTTACATATATTCTGGCAAGCTGATCTAGAGAGAAATCCTCTCTAATAGCAATGAAGTGTGCAGACTTTGTAAGACGATCAACTATGACCCAGATAGCATTATTGCCTTTGGATGTTTTAGGAAGTCCTGTGACAAAGTCCATAGTGATGTTTTCCCATTTCCATTCGGGTATGGGTAATGGTTGTAACATCCCCTTAGACTTCTGTCTCTCAGCTTTAACTTGTTGACAAACCAAGCATCGAGAGACATATTCAGCAACATCTCTTTTCATGCCATCCCACCAGAAGTACTCTTTCAGGTCCCTATACATCTTCGTGCTTCCAGGATGAATAGAGAATGAAGAACTATGAGCCTCATCCAGCAGCTCCTTCTTTAATTCGGGGATGGGAGGAACACAAACCCGATTCCTGAACTTTATTATCCCATCACAATCAAGGTTGAATTCAGGAACATTTCTCACCTTCTTTTGTAACTCGACATCTTCTTTCTGTGCCTCTTTAATCTTCACATGTATAGATGGTTGAACATTCATTTGAGAAAGATAAGATTTTTCCCCTTCCATTATAATTCCAAGATCCATCCTTTGTAAATCCATAAATATTGGATCTTTTGTGATCCTCATCATGGATAAACTAGCATGGTCTTGTCGACTTAATGCATCTGCCACCTTGTTTGCTTTCCCAGGGTGGTAATGGATTGAGCAGTCATAATCCTTAATCAGCTCCAACCATCTTCTTTGGCGCATATTCAACTCCTTTTGTGTGAAAATATACTTTAAACTTTTATGATCAGTATAAATATCACACCTTTCACCATAAAGGTAATGCCTCCAAATCTTTAATGCAAAGATTACCGCAGCCAACTCCAAATCATGTGTTGGGTAATTTTGCTCATGGATTTTCAACTGTCGTGAGGCATAAGCTATCACCATATCATTTTGCATAAGAACACACCCCAATCCCTTCTTGGATGCATCACTATAGATCACAAACCTTTCTCCACTACAAGGCAGTGTGAGCACAGGTGCACTGGATAACCTTCTTTTCAACTCCTTGAAATTCTCTTCACATTCCTCTGTCCAGACAAACTTAACTCCTTTCCGAGTCAACTTGGTGAGTGGATTAGATAATCGTGAAAAATCTTTTACAAAACGTCGATAATAACCAGCCAAACCAAGAAAACTTCGGATCTCAGTTACTGTTGTTGGTCTTGACCATCTTTCGATAACCTCTGTTTTTGCTGGATCCACAGATATCCCCTCTTTTGAGATTATATGACCCAAAAATGCAACTTTTTGAAGCCAAAATTCACACTTGGTAAATTTGGCATAAAGCTTCTCTTTTCTCAGGGTCTTTAATATAATTCTCAAGTGATCTTCATGCTCTTCCTTGCTCTTTGAATAGACAAGAATATCGTCTATAAAGACTACCACAAATTGATCAAGATGGTCTCTAAAGACTCTATTCATTAGATCCATGAAGATAGCAGGGGCATTAGTAAGACCAAATGGCATCACTATAAATTCATAGTGTCCATACCTTGTACGGAAAGCCGTCTTTGGTATATCCTCCCTTTTGACCCTTAATTGATGATACCCTAAACGAAGATCAATCTTGGAAAAGTATTGAGCTCCGCGTAGTTGGTCAAATAAGTCATCAATGCGTGGGAGAGGATATTTGTTCTTGATAGTGATCTTGTTAAGTTCTCGATAATCAATGCAGAGTCTCATTGATCCATCTTTCTTCTTAACAAATAGAACAGGTGCTCCCCAAGGTGACGCACTAGGGCGTATGAATCCATTATCAAGATTCTCTTGGAGTTGCTTCTTCAATTCCTGCAACTCAATTGGGGCCATTCTATAAGGTGTCTTTGAAATAGGCAAAGCACCCGGTACGAGTTCTATTGAAAACTCAACTTCACGATTTGGTGGAAGACCCGGCAATTCCTCCGGGAAGACATCATCAAACTCCCGTACAATGGGAATATTCTTAATCGTGAGTTTCTCACCAACCATTTGAGATAAATAACCTTCATTTAGTGGAATCAATACCCATAAGATGGAAGAAATTTCCACTGGAAGGTTATGTTCATCCTTGCATTGATAGACGATCGTAGGTTGATCTGGAATATGAAATGTGACTTCCCTTCTTTGGCAATTGATATGAGCTCCATGTAGAGAAAGCCAATCCATGCCAAGAATCACATCAAATTCCACTAAAGGAAGGATCACAAGATTTGCAGGAAGCACTTTCCCACAAACTTCGATCGGAGAAGAATTATAAACTTCTGATGCGATTGATGTGCCATTAGGTGTTGTCACAGCTAACTCAACATCTAATTGTTGAGGTAATACGGTGATACCCTTAGAAAATTTTTCAGAAATAAAAGAGTGGGTGGATCCAGAATCAAATAAAACATTTGCTACTTTAGAGTGGATGGTAAGTGTACCTTTCACCACATCGTTATCGTACTCCACATCGCTGATAGAAATTGCATGTGACTTTCCTTTGTCTTTAGCCTTAAGAGTTTGTTGACGTCGACCATCATCATCAACCCTTGGATTTGGGCATTGATTGGCATAATGCCCCATCTCCTTGCACTTGAAACATTGAAGTGTAGCAGGTTCATTCTGTGTATCCCTTCCTTTGTTTGCATCATTAGACATCTTCTTCCCATTATCACGGCATTCAAATGCCCGATGACCTTCCTTTCCACATTTAAAACATTTACTTGTCCCTTTAAGACAACTCCCTCCATGTTTCTTTCCACACTTTGAGCATAAGGGAAAGTTCATCTTCTTTTCCGTGTGCTCTTTAGATTTTTCTTTGAATTCCATCTTCCTCTTCTTATCAAACCCATGTGACTGATGGGTTACTCCAATCTCCATCTCGACTTTGAGAGCACATCGAACGATTTCTTCGTAGCTATTGAAGTCCCTTATGGCTAACGCCCTTCGAAGACTTGGTTTTAGGCCACTAAAGAATCGATCGATCTTACTCTCAGGTTGGATAATAATACCAGAAGCGTACCTTGCAAGTCTTGTAAAATTTGCTTCATAGGTACTAACAGATTCATCATCCCTTTGCTTCAGTTCAAGGAACTCTTTCTCCATCTTTGTTCGGAGAATACGAGGGAAGTATTATTGAAAAATAAGTTCTTGAACTCGTCCCATTCCATAGACTCAATTTCATCCCTTTGCCTCGTATTCTTAACAAGATTCCACCATTGATCCGCATCTCCTTCCAAACGATACACTTCTAGGATGACTTTATCATGCTCAGAACATTGAAGAACTGAAAATATCTTTTCAGTAGTACTAATCCATTGTTCAGCAACTAATGGATCAGTAGACCCGCTGAAAGATGGTGGACGCTGCCTCATGAAGGATTCAACAGAATGTTGCTCCCTCCTTTGTTCGTTTGGAAATCCTGCATGATTCATAGCTTGAGAAAGTTGTGTGAGCATGGCTACAAGATTTTGCATTCCAGCTCCCATATCGTTTGGTTGCTCAGGGGGACAATCATTGCATTGCCCATCACATTCCGCATTAACACGGTTCCTTCGGGTTCCAGCCATTGACTAAAACCAAGAAGAATAGTGTGAGCAACACTAATTATAATAGGAAACCACATAATTCAAGAATAAAATTTTCATGCTTATGGTCTTATCCTAGGTTATTCATGGCCATTTCTAAGATTGTGTTCTATGCTTAGACTTATCCTTAGGGTTCTTACTAAGGCTTTCACATCCTAGTTTCCAAAGGTTGACTATACCTTTCCTCTGATACCAACTGTAGCGGTCCAGAATTACTTCCAGTGGACTACAATTGATACCTATCAGGGCACTCCATGGGCGGCTACACCCCCTGGGCGGGACACACCACCATCCCCAGTGGCAGCCATTTCCTCATGAAGCCCTTGGGCGGAGAGCCATGCTTCGTCCAACGCTCACATGTGAGAGTTCCCAAGGATCGGATACATTCCTACCTCCTTTGCCTCTGATACCAACTATAACGACCCACACTTCACATACATTGTTAATACTTCAAAATTGAAGCACACTTATTACAACATATGACAAAACCACAAAGGACCGTATAGGTATAGTGTCTTTAGAAACTGGGGAAAAATAAACAACTGGTTCATAAATCTTCTACAGTGTCTCCCATTTATTTCATCATATCTAGGGTCCCTTTTAGCATATTCTACTTAATATCCATCTTCCTGACCTGGGGAAAAGAAAACATAAAAGGGTGAGCTCAAATGCTCAGCAAGGTCAAATAAAAGAAATAAAAAATCATATCATATCTTTATGAAAATCAAAACCTGCAAAAGAGATCATAATATCTTAACATGGAATAAATCATAGAAGTGAGAATGAGATCCCCATAATCATAACATAAAACTTGAATCTTTGTGGCATGCACACATAATCATGGAAAATCATTTCTTGTTAGTCATGACTCATTGCCAAGACTATCTTAGTGGACAAAGTCCCTTTCTGAACCGAGTTCACTCCTCGTTTCAGTCCTGTATCACTGAACCGAAATAACCTTCCGTTCCAGCCATGTCTATCTCATGAGATATAAAATCATTACCCAATGCATTGGAGGGAGATATAGGTCCCACCCATCTTATAATGAATCCTTTCTTATGTGTGCCACATAATCATAAAACATACATCATCGCATAACACATGTAACAAAAATGGGATTCTTGAAACATCATGACATCATAAATCAATTCATATAAGATAAAGGAATTCATAAACATAATTCCATCACAACATAGTAAAATCAATGTAAAAATATAGATAGAAACAGAACCCTTTATTATCTTAGATGGAAAATAATTTTGATAAAACACTTGAATTGAATTCTTGAGGAAAATATCCTTTCTTCTTAAAAAACATTTTTCCTTTCATAACATGTCATACAACTTTAAAATAAAAGAAGTTGATTAAAAATAAACTTGAAAACATGTAAAGGAATCTTCTTTGAAGTAATGTTTTAAAAATCCATTCATGCCGTATAAGTTAAAAAAAACATTCTTCGTACTTTTGTCGGAAAAGTCAAAAAGTACCTCGTACGGAAAAACGACAAAAGATTCCTTTCTTATTCTTTACTAAAAACTCACCTAAGGGTAAAATTGGATTTAAACTATTTAAAGTGGATGGAAACAATATTACATATTGAGGGAACATGGATGTGGATGATAAAATACACCCCAGTAAATATTTACGAATAAACAATCTCGGATAAAAATGAGATTGTGATATTTCCCTTACCTTAGGTCCGATTTGCTTTGTTCGTGTCCTAAGCTCCTGTATAATGGTTTAAATAATGTTATTGACTTATTCCAGAATCATACATATTGATATGAAATCATATATGGTCATATTATTAGCTTCTTGTTAGTAATATTTCATTGTTACTTGTTACTCGGGTCTTTATAACTTTTTGTTCTTATGCGTGTTTTGTCGAATAAATTCTTATTCTTATCTTTAGGTTATAGATAATTCATTTACAGAATGGTATTAGTGTATTATATACCATATTCATTCATTCAATTCATTTATACAATCATTATGAAATGAAGATCATGTAGAACGAGTCGCATCACATCGTGGAGACGGTATTCCGTACGTACGCACGAGTGATGATATCGTTCCTATGATCGTGGAATTGTATTGGAGTATATATATATATTATTTCAGTATCAATATTACTTAATAATAATCATATATAGTTACTCATTACACCATTATACCCATCCTTGTAAGGTGATGGTGGAAAATAGATTACACCACGGCGTGGAGACGGTATTCCGTACGTACGCACGCGCGGTGATTTCATTTTTCCGTAGGATGGATAGAAGGTGAATTAGGGATGTTTCATATTTATAATAACATATCAGTATGTAAGTAATACTGATGTTATTACTTTATCATGAAACAACTAAATAAGAAGAAGTTGAAGACAAAAGAAATTGAAAAGATCGGTAATGGATATTACCTCTTCTTTGGAACGCCTCTTTGAATCCTCCACTTAGGGAACTAAGAGTGGTCTTTGGAGAAGACCAGGACCTCTAGGACTATTCTAGGGAAGTGGAGAGGGGAAAATGGCAGGGGTTGGCCGAGCTTGAGTGCTCAATTTGGTGTGAGGAGGAGGGGGATGAGGTGCCCTTTTATAAGGGAGGAGAGGGGCACCTTAGGAATATCTCAAAATATTATTTTATATTAAAGTCAAAATCGGTTTATAATGGTTCCAAAGGGTCTTATTTCGAAGATAAGGTGGGGAGGGGTCGAAATCCTATCAACCAATAGAATTTAGACAAGTTTAGGATATTATTTTAACCTTATCATTTAGATTTAACTCTAAGTTAAATAATTTAACTTTTATCATGTCTTTTTGTTTTCTTTCACTATATGGTTAATACACTTACAATAACATGCCAAACGAACCCAAAATTGTTTATTATTAATATATATATCCTTATCTAAATCATTTGGCCGAACCTTAGATTTTTAGGAATACAATAACAATTAATAATATAATATTTGATTTAAAAACTATTTTGTGTCAATTTTGACACTATTTGATATAGGATTTTTGGGAAAGTCATAACAGAATTAAATGTTCGAACCAAGTTGATTAAATCAACATTAATATATCATAGTAACCTAGAAAATTAGTGTAATTCATAAAAAGTCTCAAATTACATTTATTTTGGTGTTTATAACATCAATTATGTCAATATTTCATTAATAAGATAATTACTGCATCATCATTGTGTCATAAATAAATTAAATTATTTAATGTCTAAAAATTACAAATAAAATACCATCATGTAGGAAATATTTTTAGCTTTCTAATGAATATTTACAATCGAATTTATCTTATGTATAACCCCATATTAAAAATGTTTTAGTAAATATACTTTGATTTTAACTCTTTTAACCCTTCTTTAAATAAATTAATAATAAATGTCCTAATCTAATCCAAGTGGGCCTAAATGGTCATATTTTATTCCTAAGTTTGTTTTTGGTCGAGATAAACTTGTCCAATAGAATTAGGACATGTGTTAGGGTAATATTAATATCATATTTACCCTTAGTTACCCTATTTACTATTAACCGCGGTAAAAAAAAGTAAAAAGTTACTATTCACCAAAAAATTATTTTCATCTCATTGAACCACATTTTAGTCCTTGATATTAACCGTGTCTCTCGGATTTTTGAAATTCCATTCACAGAAGCGGTAAAATTAAGTTTTATGCAAAATTCAGTTTTTAACCTACCACTTAGTGGTTTCACTATTCATCAAAAATTGAAAGTTTTCAGAAAAATACCAAAATTTCACCCTAGGCTAATTTCGATATTCTGAGTCCAAAAATGAAGTCCATTTTGAAAAATAAAATTTATAAAATTCCAAAAAGTGGTTATTACTATTCATAACGGCTAGTTTTAATAGCATATTGTTGTTTAGTGAAACTCGGTATTGCGTACGACGCAAGCTATCGAGGAAGGTCGCGATTGCGTGCAAAGCAAGCCAAGCAAGTGTTGTGTAGAAAAAGATTCCTTTGATGAATTATATAACATAAAAGTATCGGG
Organism: Viscum album; assembly: GCA_963277665.1. Classification (NCBI taxonomy): domain Eukaryota; kingdom Viridiplantae; phylum Streptophyta; class Magnoliopsida; order Santalales; family Viscaceae; genus Viscum; species Viscum album. The sequence continues at coordinate 759,345,973 of OY728139.1, read as the reverse complement.
TGTTACACAATGAATCATACAGCATCCCCTAAAACAAAATCTAATGTTGGCCATCATCTTACCCCCCCTTAAAATCATCAACCTGGGCAACACAATCCCTCATAGCCTATGCCTCCATTTCACCACAATGTTACTCCTCTACCTATGGTATCATGGAATAATCCACTATCATTTAATATAAGAACCTTCTACCATGGGTCACCTAAACTGTAAATTTCAATGCTAGTAACTCCTCCATCACCCAGTAAGAATCGTTGGACTCTCGAATGATATCTCCTTGTAACTTACTTGTCAAAGTCTCAACCTAAAAATCCATTTTTCCTATGGTGTGGGAGACAACAAAATAACAAAACTAAAGAAACCCCATATACTTTATTGGATATAGATTCAAGTCCCAAAAAGTGAAAATATAACTTATACTTTTATGGTCTTTGAAGACTAAAAAGTGATCACTAATGAGGTAATCTCTCATATGATTCATAGAAAACACCAATTCCATGAACTCTATATCATGAGTTTTATAATTAAAATCATGGTGAAAAGACCACCTAGAACCATAAGAGTTCACCACTATCTTCTACAACAAGATGCATCCCATGATTATATGGAAATCATCATAAAGTACCTCAAACACTACCACTTCCTCAGAAAACTAGAGCATTGGGCTGCATATCAACCTCTTCTCTAGGTAGTCAACGGATTAAAAATATTATAATTTATTTATAGAATTGTGGTCCATCTTGGTCAATGTTTTTATAGGGCTATACTATAGGATAAAATGAACATAAACGTCTAATAATATCATTAATGACCAAGGAAGTTGTGAACTTATCTTATATATTATTGGGTGCTAATAATAAATAAATACCTCAATTATTTATAGCCCCATGGACACACCCAAGTTATATAAAACATTTTTAAGGAATGTAACCTCTCACATCCAAAATTTGTAGTTGGAATGATTCTCCTCAGGATGATGGTTCTGATGAACTAGCATGAGATCTCTATGGAAATATGTATGATAATCCTCCATGATAATATATACAATGATTTCATCAATGAAAAGGACTATGAACTTGCTCAAGAATTATTCTAAAATGGATTTCATGAGCCCCATGAATGTAGATGTTTATTCATGACACAAAACGACATGACTGAAGACTAAAAGTGGTCATACCTAAATCTAATGTAAGTCATTGGGTTATCATCCTCCTTTACACACATCTGATTATATCTTAATCATATATCAATCATTAAAAACCAATTATATACCTTTAGGTGGTGGAATATACTTTCAAATCTTTAAAGGGGGAAACAATTCTTGAATTTCAATTGGTTCAGCCTATGGTAGTCCACACACAACCTCAAACCACAGTATTCTTTCTTGACAAAGAACATGAGCGAACCCCAATGGTATACACTAGGATGGATGAATCCCTAATTAAATAGTTACTTAATCTATATACTCAAATCCTATAACACTATGGGTTCCAAACAATTTGTATTCATTTATATTAGTGATGCCTTGGTTCTAAGTTTAACCCACCATTTTTCAGTGTGTTAAGAAACTAATTGAAAACATAGGGAGCCACTTATTTCAGATCTTCCACCACAAACCCACCAACTGATAATGAAGGAGATTTTCATACCTTCAACCAATATTCTAACTCTATTTACCAATTGAACACCACTCAATCTCCCTCCATATCATATAATATGATTCTACATTAGGGAAAATAAATAATTGAGTGCTTATAATACAACCAATCAATTTTTAGGATGAAATTATATGGTCATACCTATAATAATAAGATGACCCATAGTGATTGGTGCTAAATCATCGTCATTATATTCCCCCAGAACACATCAATCAACATAGACAAACCACCAACTTGCATGGATTGCACCACCAAGGGAATTGGAAGACTGTCCACTTCCCATACAAATTTTAGGGTCAATGTAGATGAAATGAAGGATTGATAACCTCCCGAATCAAACAGAGTAGATACTATATTATAATATAATTTGGTGATACCATGAACAACCACTGGTCCCACTAATATTGAAGACTCTATATCATGCATCTGTCTATATCCACCTTCTTTTCCTTGTTTTTTCTAAACTACATTGGGTCTCTATGGGTGAGTACAATCATACAGATGACATATTCCAACCCATATCTCATTGGAGCTATATAAACCTACTAAAATTTTTGTTAAACAAAAACGGGGGGACTCTACTACTGATAGCACCTCTAGGATATATATTATTGTGGTACCCTAAATGGGGCTTGTCTTCCCATACCATACTTACCTCCACGAGTGGTTGGTCATTAAGACTAATGGTGACCACGAACTCCACAAGTATTAAATGCTAGTAGGGAGCTCCTGGTAGAATCTCGAGAACTAAAACCCCTATAAGAGTTTGAAATGTACCGATGAGGTTATCTCTCTTCAAACTAAAACCTTGACTTCCATGATTTTAATGATCCTCTCTTTGATGCTCTTCTCCTTGAGAAACTCTCATGACCCCATTCATGGGAAACTCTTCCCAATGAATGCATCATCTCAATAAATTTCACCTTCTATTACAATTTCATGAACATAGGAATCATAAATGAGGTGACTTTATATCTAATTGATTGATGAAATGCCTCTTAATGATGCCAGACATCAGAATCCTAATCACGAAAAAGGTCAGGATAAAAATGAATAATTTCTAAAAACCTAATCTTGACCTCTCACATTCTTCAGATCCCTTACTGAGGGAGATAAACTCTTACATCTTTACCACCTAAATCATCAAGGACTATATCTCTAAAATAAAATCCTTTTGAAAAATGTCTCAAGAAACATCCACTATTAACTTCTCTATAACATAAAATATTTTTCTTTAATAAACTTAACCTAACATCTGACTAATTACAAATATAGTCGAGTACTCAGATTAGGCTAAATCAAACTTGATGAAATCTCAAACTCATAAAACTGGTGATCTATCTCCAAATTTGAGACTCCCCTTATACTTTACAAAACCATGATTCAGGAAGGCACATAATATATTTTTGAGACATCTCATCCTTTTCAATCTGATTGATCCTCCATAAATTGACTGGATCAAACTGTTGAACCACGCCTCATTGAACTGCATGTGGTCAGTGATTATGATACATTTATAAAAGGATAGGACGAGAGAAATGCTAATCCTGGTATCATGGAGTTTATTATGATTCATTTATTTAAGTTCATTTCAATTTTCTAACATCACTATGTTCAATGAAAAACACAAAAAAGGATGATGCGCGTACCTATCCATGGTCAATACCCCACAAGAAGTACCACTTCTCATAGTACTATCAATAATATTTTTTTTTCTTATATCAGATCATAAGAGGCCTTGAAATCTATTTCATAGCTGATACCTCTTATATATGTCACGAGATATAATTAACAAACATTATTTCATTAATAACCATTGAAAGCCAAAAAATACCTAATCTCATGCTCTATCTGATATCTCAACCAATATCTTTGATACCTTGGTGTCATGACCCACCCACCCCCCATGCCACTGGTACCCCTCCTATTCTATAAAAAGAGGGAGTAGCCCCTAAATTCTACATTCAATAGAAACTGGGTTCAATACTATCACTAAGGGTTTATAAAGCATACAATAGGAGGCATTACCCTCATAATAAAAGTTAAGAACAAGAGATAAGATGATAATTACTAATAAAATCCACATTAAAAATATAAAATAACCAACATCCCCCAATGCATGTCAAGTGATAAAAATAAAATTCTCTAAAATGAAACCCCAAAATAAAACATAATTTAGCGATTTTATAGTAGCTCAGACCTCTAACCAAGAAGTGTCCATATTGGTCTCTATAACCCTCCCAGAAACCATATATATATATATATATATATATATATATATATATATATATATCTAAGTATGTATGTGTGGGTGGGTGGGTGGGTGGGTGGGGAGTGGGTTTGTGGGTGGGTGGGTGGGGTGAGCATAACATGTATTCTTGGTAAGATTATAACCAATGTCTCTCACTAAAATGTGAAAGCACATATTAATGAACTAATGAATCAACAGTAGAACTAAGATGAACCTAAAATCATCAACCAACCATTACATCCCCGTTAAGTATCACTCACTAAATAACACATCCAATGTATTAGAAATAAAAAGAAAATAATTTATGTTTCCCTAAAACCACTTCCACACTGGTTTTCTTCTCTCTTACACCAATGCCAGATGTCATGTGCTTTCATCCCTTCCAAATGTTTTAAACATCAAGATCATCAATCAATCCACCCACACCAATAGTATCCTGCTCTATCATCATCAATCAAGACCCAATCATCATGGGGATCCAATGATATTATTTTCAACTAAAATCCCCACATCATGGGCGTTAATATCATCAGTAAATCTCATAAAACATATCAAATAACATATGGTATCATGAACATGAATTACATAAACATAATTTCCTCCATCTAATATTCATGATCCATACAATTTATAGGAGGGTGGAGAAGAGGGGGAGTTATCCATCAATCCTCACTAACCTAGATGATTGGGATAAAACCCAAACCCTAAATGATTTGGGCAAGATTACGACTACCAAACTCAGGTGGCATGTGTATGAAATCACATTGAAACATTTCTATATTAGTGACACAAAGTAACCAGATAATGTTTATATTAATAGATCTATAATATCCCACAATACAACCATATTATCCCAAAATGTCTTCCACTGACTATGGCCACCACTAATGCTACTCAACACACAAAATATCCACACACATCCCATAATTCTCTTCTTTTATTCATAGATTTGACCAATCTCTAGCTTTCCAAATCACCAACCAGGTTCCCTTAATTTAAAATTTGGATTACATATGTAATGAAAATAACTCTCAAGAACACCTTGTAGTCAGTTACAACCATTTTCCAGTTATTCAAATCATTTTACAACATTTAATTTAGCAAAAAATTACCTAATATTAAGTGTCAGACCACACATAATTAATTCCATACCATGATAATTTTATTTCATCATCATATACCACATGATATAATGACTAGGAAACTATGACAAGGCCACCAACCAACAAACCAACCATCTCACAATAACCATTAACTGGCCCCTACTATTCAATCCCATAACACATATCATGAAAAACCAACTGCAGCCCCACTGCTTAATAGATTTTATAAATTAAACATCATGAGAATCACTTCAAAAACCGAATAATATCCACCTAGACACACTAATAACAAAAAACTAACATGTAAGGTACAACCAAATATTTCCATCTCACATTATTAACAATAATTCATTTTAAAGAGATTTTACAAAATCTCATCATATCATTCATGGGTATTTTAATATAATTTATATATTTCCTTACAAACACTTAATTTATATATATATGGATGTGTGTGTGAGATTATCCTTTTAATAATGGCGGGATTAAGAAATAAATCCAAATAAGGTTTTATATTTCATAACAAGAACATAAATGGAATAACAACAACAAATTATAATAACAACAACATCATGATTCTCGGGAAGGTTAGGCTATAGTTTTATGAAAACAAATAAACACAAGAGAATTCATACCATACCTTTATTAATTAATTAATTATGATTCATTATCTTATTTTACATTATGTATAATATCCAAAAAATTCAAAATAGTGGAATTATAAAGTCCCATATGCATGTAAATATGGAGAGAAATAGGATCTCCTACCTCCAAGTAAACCTTCTAAATTTATGTACAAAAATAATGAGAAGAATAGTCACCCATAAGACCAAAACAACACCAAAACGTTATTACCAATCTAGAACACAACGTTACCCCTAAATCTACTACCATACCACCACCCAAACTATCCATACCCACAACTACACACTTATACAAATAAAGAAAATGAATGAAAACAATATATGAAATTAGAGAAACATGCATTATATTTTCAAGGACCAATCTATTTAGGCTGGTTACTAAAGCCACTTAAAAGAGGGTAAATAAATCCCAAGGATACCCCAAGGTATCTAGTACTTAAGAAAACATTTTGGAAAGTGGTGAGTTTATAAGGGGATCTACAATTTATACCAAATAGAGTTTTCAATTTCCATGATGTGAAACCACAAACCACACCGTTGTGAATTCATTTCTTTCAAAAAATTACAGCACAATTACATGAGCGACACTATAATTACCAACCAGTTTGACCTCCTATGGAATACACAGTTTTGATCATAGATATATCATATCTACTAGGGATAAGTCCAAGACATATCCATTGAAATATATCATATATATCCTCCAAAAACAAAATACACTCAAATTGGCCTCTATAAAACCCTACACAGTAGCACACCACCATGTAAGAGCAACCTCCCGAGAGGAAGAGGCAAGTAAAATCCAACCCATATAGGTCAACATTATAAGAAAAACTCCAAACCATAAGCCACATATCCAATCATTCACCATGTCATGTCTCACCCACACCCCATAGCAATTATAATGTTTGTAGAGCCACCAAACCCTATAAAATCAAGCATTCACACAGAATTCCCTCCAATATATCTCAGGTGACTACAATTTTCTACAGTATTTTGCAATGTGAAAAACGGTCCTCCTTTGTCTAACATTTCATCTTGAACACCTCCTCTCATTCCTCATGACGCTTCTTGATGCCTCCAACATCCTAACTAGGCAGAGCAATGTGATGAATATTTTGGTCCATTAAAGATAAATTTTCCAAGTCCCAATTCACCATTTAGTCAAATATAATATTTTTATTTCATTAATGTAAAAGATTATTAATTCAAATAAATATAAGAATGACTTATTATGGTATTACAAATATAAATAAAGTTATAATGTAATGAAATGAACAAGGAATAACGTTCATGTATTACAAAAAACAGGGATATCCTAAGGAAGATATATATACACACACACACACATATATATATATATGATTTTGTGTTTTTGTGTGGAAAAATCAAAATTAGAAACATTGATTTAGAACAATTTCATAATGAATGTAAGTAAACTTGAATTTGTCCACTAAAATTATAAAAACAATGCATGTTTATTGATGTATATTGTATCACATCTAAAAATTACTTTAATTGACTAACTAATTAAATATTTCCTAACTAGTTAGATATGCATCACATTTCAAATCCCTGGAGAGAGGGTTTATTGGTTGATATGGTTAATCGGTGAATAATTCTATTTAAGATAAGGGGAATATAGATATTTTTTTATAAAAAATTAAGTAAAACCCCATATTTTTTAATATGTTAGAGTACCAAGATAAGAAGGAAATGGGACATGAGAAAGATCACCTTTAATTCTAAATCATAAATACATGGTCATATTGTTAGGAATTTCCGTCACCTAGAGTGATGATATGATCTATTTCAATGGAAAATTAAAAACAATTGAAGAAGTTTTTTAGGAGATCAAAATAAGAGGGATATTTGGGAGAAACGTAGATGGGAGAGATCCCAATCCAACAAATGATGTTGGTAGAAGAGAAAGTGGCATGTAAAAAACATCAGTTCAAAAGAAAATTGTGGTTATACATCTACAATGAGGTCCTTTAGAGGTTTCAATAGGCAATGACCGTAGGCCGGGGGGGTCAGAGGCTAAATACCCAAACCAAAATTTTAGATTCACTTTATCAAAGTTATCCAACAATATAAGAGATAAAAAAGAAAACTAAAAATTATTATTTTAGTTTAGAATACTATACCGACATGAGCACTATAACAATATAGACCTGAAAACCAAGGTACAACAGTATTGCGGACTAATGTATGGATCTAAGTAATATAAAAATAATAGTTACTATAGAACAGTGTTTATTTATAAGCTCATCCTCATTTTGGGGTTTGTGATAGTGTGTTTTTGTCTAACCTATAATTTTATTATGAAAATAATGAAATTAACTTTCCTCTATGAGGATTTGGGGATTCGTCCGAAAACAACAAAATTATTATGTTATTATTATTCTTCTTCCTATTTATTTTCCCCCATTTACTCCTACTCTATACTTATTTATCATTGGTGATTATTTAATTTTCATTAAAATAGATATGAAAGTTTTATTTTATAATATTGAAGTCATGTTTTTTAAAATGAAAAATGGATATGGAAGAAGAAAATATGCAGATCAAATATTTCTATAGAATTTACTTTAGTTTCTAGATAATGGAAACTAAGTGTTATTGTTATCACAAGACGATACAGCTACCACTTCATGGTGAAAACCCAACCAAGATGGAAAAGTCCAAGAGGGATTTACTAGATCGGTCGTATCTATTAATTTTTATTATTTTGTTGGTTAAGAATATGTAATTCAATATCAGAGCACATGTGATGATCGATAGGTTGATGTGAGTTCTTGTAAACATTTATATGAATCCGTCTGTGTTAATAAAAAACAAACATATTGTGATGATTATTCAATTTAAGAATTATTTATGGGAATAACATTACTTATGACATCAAAAAAATAAACACCATTAGAAGTATACTGATATTACTACGAATTAAATTTGATGCAAAGGTTTGTCCACAAGTTTTACTATCTTCATTACATGATTATTGGGAAGCTACTATAATAATCTTGATTAGTTATCTAGGTAATACAAAATTGAAGTCAAATAAAGTGTGACATCAATTACTTTACGAAAATATTTGAAGAATATGATCATAAATATTCTACAGGTATGCTCTACACATGTAAGGAATAAGTGGATTTATGTGTGAAAAATAATAATATAGGGTGAACAATATTAATAGTAAATAGTTGACATAAGGTGATGAGGTCGGGTTTTACCTTTTGGGTTTGTGGTATGAAAGTAAATATGAATAAGGAGTGTAGGGAAAAATTCACATAAAACTAATTCAAAAAAACATATCAACTAAAGTAACTAATGATATTATATTATTGAATATGGAGTGTCCCATGGAGAATAATTTATTCAATAATTATGTTTCTAGGAATTTTTACATGGTGTCTCACTGATGCTGAACCCTTATATATTTTTTGAAAGGGTGATACATGAATCAAAACTAATAATGGGATCCTACTCATTAAAGTTAATATGAGATATATTATAGTGTTAGGAAGAGATATTATTTATATTTTTCAACTTGATGATGGGTGATTTTATACCTTGTTCAATGGTAGTGCATACAAAATACCCAATGGAATTGTGGTCAAAGCTCAAGGAATAAAGAATTAAACCTTAAATAATGTAATATATATTTTTATTGAAATTGTTTCAATAATAAATTATGTTGAAGATCCAAAATTGTTGTATTGAAGGATATGCCACATGATGGAGAAGGTTGTTATTATTTTTGAAGAAAAATTCATGTTACCTGAGTAAAATATGGTGAGATTTGGCCTAAGTTAATACTATATATTGGGAAATAAAAATAAGGTGTATTTCATAAATGGTGAGAAAATATTAAAACTGAGAAAGAAATACTTAGTGTAAATTGATGTTTAGGGACTTGTGCTAGTAGATTATATTATAGGGTCACTATATTATGTGATATTTATTGATGAATCAAAAAGGAATTTTTGGATTTACATTCTAAAAATTATGTATGATGGTTTAAATATGTTTTAGAAGTGGAAAACTCTATTGTAGAATGAGTCAAGTTCAAAGATGAAATACATGAGGTCATAAAAAAATAGAGTATGATTATATAAAGTTTAATGAACTATATTCTATTAGGGTACTTCATTGGGTAACATTCGTGTACCCCAAAATAGCGCTTTTTTGTGGATCTGATGTGTAATGAATTGTATTAACGCACGGGGAGAATGATACCATAATCAAGGTTACTTAAGTCATTCTGGGAAGATTCAATAAATATGGTTTCATGTATTATGAATAAAAGAACATCCATAAAAATGGGTAACAACATTCCATGGGTATATAGATAAGAAAAGAGGGAATAATATCTCATTTAAATACCTTTTTCATATATTCATATAGATCCTGATATACGATAAAAAATGAATTTAAAATCCAAATCATACTTCTCTCTTGGATATGAAAAAGGGAGTATTTTCATGTCTTATCACATAACAATAATATCTTAAAAAGTAACAAAAATGTGATGTTTAATTAAAGATTAATGTACATGTAATATCGTGCAATTGAAATTGGCTATGTAAATAATGGATAAGGGTTTCAGTAACAAGTAAACCATAAAGTTATAACAATGAAAATGAAAATGGTATAAGTTGAGACTACTCCAAAATTAGTGACGAGGAGATTAAATGGGGTGATTAGACTTATAAAAATGTACTCAAAATCCTTACATTATTTTTTATTGACTGGAATTGGAGGGAATAAATTCATTCAAGAAGAAATGAAATTAATAGAATCAATCAAGTTGGAGTTGGATATACAATAGGAAATTTAGTATGTATATGATAATAACACCTATATAAGGAATGAATAATTTTTAGAACATAATGGTATACTAGGTTAATGCAGATATTGATGGTAAGAGGATCTATAAGGAAAATTTGGTGATGAATATATTTCAACAAAATAATGTTGTGGATTTCACTAAAATTATCTCATCTGTACTGATGCTCACAACCATTTCGGTGGATATAAACATTATTGATATGAGTATTTACATCTTGATAATATTTATATGAATTTTAATTATCTTTATATGGATCTAGATAAGAATATTTATTTATATAAACTTGAATTATTTTTTGATTTATGAAAGAAATATTTGGTGTATACATTCTATAAAAAAGTTTATATGGGTTATAACAGGCACCCTAGTAGTGGAATAAAAACATTTATGCACTCATGAATAAAAATGAAAAACAAATATTGTAATATGAACCAATTATTATATTTTATGTATTTTGGGGATAGATAATTTATATTTATTATATTTTTAGATGACATTATCATTACAGGATCATGGATAAAAATTATAAATGAGCTAAAAATGTGGGTTTTATGGAGTTTTAGATGAAATTTCTTAGAGAATCTAGTAATATATTCAGGTTAAAGAATAATATGGATCATGTATCTATATTATTGATGTTACAATTGGCGGACTATATTTGAAATATTTTTAGTAGGTTTATAATTCTAAAAGGAAATATATATTTTCTTTGATACTAAAGTCTATTTATGTCATATAAGGAGAAATAACCATCGGAAGAAGAATAGGTTTAGTATATGGGAAATGCCACTCACACATTAGATGTCACAACCTGATGAATTTCTTGGTTTATACCAGACCTAATTTTTTCAGGTAGAGGGGATTGTGATTAGGTGCAAGGATAGTCTAAGAAAAAAATGGAATGTAATTAAGTTGATACATAGGTATTTAAAGGAAATCAAGGAATTATAAATATGTTTTTTAAAATTAAAATCATTTCTAGGGTATGGGGATATAGGCCGTGGAAGTGGTATCAAAAGTAGGAGGAGTACAACATTTCAAGTTTTTACTTATAGAGGGACTGTAATAAGTTAGATAATTTAATTGGAAATGGTGGTGGAACTCTCTAACATATAGGAAATATACATTGTCATAATATACGATAAAAAGGAGATGGATCAAATAAAGAATTAATTTGTGGGGTGAGACAGAATGAAAGAGGGAAATTCATTGCATTTACAGTATCGGTGTTATTTATCTTATGAATATCCCACTATTTCATGTTAGTATAAATCATATTTGTTTAAATTTCCACATTATAAGTGTATTAGTACTTTATGGGTTGTTGAAATTTTATAGGCTTTTAGGATCCATTAATCTAATACATATTCTCATAGAGTTAATACTAATTGAGATTTTTTGGCACCGTCAACCCTTAGTCTTTATTGTTGAATAAAGGTTAAAAGGTTGAATATAGAAGCATGTTTTGGGCTCATAGAACGGGAAGTGGTGAATATTTTAGGAATCACTTACTTATAATTGAATAATTGAAGTTAAATCTCCCATTTTTGAGTGAATTAAAGGAGTATCTCAGATTAAGAAAGTTTCCTAAGCAACTATTTTGGTTGTAGGTCAATTTTTTGGATCAGGATTCAAGTGGGTCATTATTGTAATGGTGGAACCCAATCTATCAGATGATGTTTTGTGCAATATAGTTTTCTAATAATAAATACCAATCAAATAACTCTAAATTGTTGTCCCTATTGTGAGTTCAATGGGGGTTCTAGGGTCATCTCCTCCACATGAAAGGTCTAGGGGTCTAAGGCCACCAACCCAAAATTTATAAGCTCATTATTGAGCTAGGTTTGTGATATTGTGTGTGTTCTGTGTAACTTTAACCTATATATAATGAAATTTTTTATCCTCCACCTGGAATTATATACTATTCCCAAACCATGTAATGTATTATCTGCTAGTTCTTCTTATTCTATATTACTCTTTCATCGTTCAAGCCATTGTATAATTATATTTCATCGGTGCTCTGAGTGTCTCTGTAATAAATATTGGATGTGAAAGAATAATTATGTTGTTGAAATTATATGTTTATCATACCTATGTTCAATGGTTCACCAATTAAGGTTAGTGATTTTAATTGGGAAAGTGATAAAAAACAAAAAAAACTATTATTTTAAATAATAATTATTTTTTTATATTTTTTAAATTTTTATTATGTAAACTAATAATACATATAACTTCTACAATTGTATTTAGAAGAATTTTTTTATAAATACAATGTCTTTATCAACACTTTTTAAAAATATGAAATAATTTTTCATGTATTTACTATATTACCATTCTTCCAAAAAGTGGTAACTAATGAGTGTAAAAAACATTTTTTATTGTGACTTATTTCATGATTTTTATAACTATGGGGTAAAATAGTGTAATTTCATTATGTTTTATGTGATTAGAAGTTAGTTTCTAGCATCACATCCTATAAGTATTGTAATCATGAAAGGAGAGAGAAATTGAAATTTTTGTATGTAAGAATTAATTTGATTTGATTGATATATAAGAGGTTACAAATAATATGTTTTAACAAATTATATATAGAAATTTCTATGTGTCTTAGTTTCCTTGATCATGAATTACCATATATAGGTAATTATGTGACATGTGAAAAGGTAACTTTAATTTTGTTGAGTATATAGCCATTGTAAAGAAATTGTGGGCATTGGATTGTTTATCATGTAAGGTTTTAAGTGTCAATATATCATATGTGTGTTTGAAATATTTTTTTTCTCTTATTACATGAAATTTATATTTGTGATTTTTTTCTATTAATATTGATAGAGCATGTAAACTATAAAAATATATTGAAATCATTATTTTCATATTCATAGTTTAACCTGATATTATTTTAGGTCTTTCATGTTAAGTATGTATCCTAATTTTTATATTTTAACTTATTATTATATTATTAGTTTATTTTTTTCTTAATTTTACTCACAAAAACAACATGATGGTATCTTATGTACCAAGAAAAATATAAATTTAATGAAATTATATACATTCTTATGATCTCAAGTACATGAGAGAGAACCAAGTGGACCCAAGGGGATCTTCATTCATACACACTAACTTTCATCCAAATATCTACTGTCCTAAATCCCCCCTATCAACCTATTATATTATTAGGATTAGGAAACTAATAAAGTGGATTTAATTTTACTCAAATGACATTAAATAGAAATTAAGGAAGAATTTTGGGTGATATTGGAGGGAGGTTCCATTCTGGTAAAAGATAAAATCGGCACAAGCACTAATGCAGTGATGATGAAAGATTCTAGCTGCCAACTAATTCAAAGTGTAGAAGGAAATATTGAAGAAATTATTTGACTCTTGATACCATATCCCCATCACCAAATTTTTCTCCTTTATTAATTTTTTGAGGTCACATATCCAAAAGGAGAATTGATAGAATTTTTCTATGACATTCGTGACCCTCCTATATTTTCATATTTTAATGAATGTACCAAATGTAACATATGAAATAAACAAATATAATAATATAAATGAAAATTGAAAAGTTTATTACATAAAAATTACTCTCATATAAAATTATAGAACATTATATATAGATTCACGGAATGGTCAATAGTATTTGATAACATTTATAGATGACTACTCAAGATATCGATATCATGATTTCATTCATTAAAAATCATAATTAATGGATGTGTTCTAAAATTATAAATCCTCAGTTTAAAATAAACATATAAAAAAATCCAAAGAGTTAGATCTGATCATGGTCATGAGTATAAATGTAGTGTACATACTCAACAGATTTCCAACGAAGGAATCTTCAAATACCTTTTATAAAATTTTTAGAGGATTGAATCCTATTTTTAAATCACTTTCACATTGAATGATGACTAGTTAAGGTTATTAATTATACGAAAAATAAAAAAACAAAACACAAGAACTATAAATCACTACTTTATTAGACGCTCTATGATATTAAGAGATTAAAAGTTTTATAATCCCAATACAAGGTATATTTTTTAAATAGGTAATGGTTTGTTCATTGTGTATAATAAGTTTGTGGGGGGATAAGGATTTTCTATTTGAGTAAAATATTTTGATACTTCTATTATAGATATTAATAATGATAAGGACCATTATTTTATACCTAAAGTTATACAAGATTCCATACCATGTCATGAGAATATAATTTAGGACTCATGAACATATATTTCACTATGAAAAATCTCAACATCCTCAAATACTTGTTCCATTAAGGAGACACTCTAGAGAAGTAAAAAAATTTGATGTGATTATATTTTTTAAATAACACAATATGAATTTTATGTTGGATTGATTGAAGATGATTCAATCATATCTATTCAAAAAATCGAAAGAAATAACTCTAAAAATGTATTGATTCAATGAAAGAAGATTTAAAGTCGATGAATTAAAATGATATCTGTAATATTGTCTGATTTCATGAAGTTTCAAATCCCATTAGTCTAAAATGGATATTTAAAACTATAAAGTATTTGATAGGTAATACAGAAAGGTATAAATTATTCCTTGTTTCTAAAGGAATTACACAGAAAGAATTCATTAATTAAATATTCTCTCTCTCTCTCTTTTCATCAAAAGAATATTATTAAAAAATAATGGAACTAGTTATTGGATGTACACTAAAATAATATTAATTTGATTAATATGAATTAAGGATATGTTGGTTTCATTATATCCTTAATCTCAAACCTTATAACCTGTTTCACCGAATGTAATACAACATGAGTGTATGCATTTTTACCACTCAGGCTAAGTGCATGATTTTTCCACATCATAGGCTAAGTGTATTCATATATGACCTCCTTACCATGTAGTTTCATTCTATTAATAATACATTATGAATATTTTATTTATATATTTAATATTTATTGAATATGATTTATAGATTCCTCCAACAGTTAGTATTGTTCACAACTAATGTGTTGTATATGGATGACGTATTTCATTAAATGGAGAGCATTGAGACTGGATGTATAAAGAGATATGATCCACATTCTTGTGTGTGGAGAATGATCATTAGTTTCTAGAAAATATTTTAGAATAAAACTCTCTATCCATGATCCCTATTCATCTAATTCTAGTGAATGAAAGATCACCCATTCGATTAATGCTGGAATCCAAAAGTTCTGAATTTTGATATATTGGTTGGTGTTTCCCCCTTAGTGGATGGAGCCTTAGTTTAATTTCTTTATGATCTTCATCAATATTTATCCCTTGATGAATTATTATGTTAGAATCTATTATCTCATTTAATGCATGATATTCTTCATTTATACATGCATGATTGATTCTTGATGATATATTAGGTATATATATGGGTTTTCCCTCTATGTATAATAAAAATATAATCATAAAAAATCCATCGATGTTATCAGATCCTATTTCTTCAAGGATTAACTTTTTTTAATCCAATGTATTTTTAAGGAATTTATTTCATAAAGTACCATATATCATAAACCCCTAGTTTTCTTCCGTATCATGGCTTATGATTTGAGATATCATAATATGTGATAAAGATATAATTTGGGTGAAAAAAGAATATTATAACATAATTAATATACTCTCTATCATTAAATATGACTAGAATTATATGATATCAACAATTTACAGATGATCTAAGTCGTATTTTACGATTGAATAATACATCACGAAATATGATTCCTACATTGTTCTTCCCAACCCAAATATGAGTCGTAAAATACTATATCTACAAAAATAAAAAATTATATATTTTTTGATGATTTTGGTAAAAACAATTAAATTGATTATCAATTATAAGTGTTTTGGAAGTATAAGAAATCATTCTCAAGCCTAAATTTTAAAAAATATATTTATATTTATTTTTTATGTTTTGGAAGATAAATAAAATGTTTTTTATTTGTTAAATTCATTCCATGTTCTAATTTATTAAATTATTTATGAAATATTAATTATGTTTATGCTTAAATTTATATGATAAATTATTTCTAGGAAATTGATCCTTTCATTTCATGATTTGTGTGACTTCATATGATTTAGTTTTCTATTTACATTAACCTTGGTTGTTATTAAGAGTTATGCTCTTTGGAATAGTTATTGAATATATCTTGTTCATATTATGTGTTAGAGATAATATGAATTAAATTATTTCGTGATTGAACTATCCCTGGGTACATAAAATTTGACTTTCACTTCCCACTATCCTTGAGGCTTATGCATTATTATAGATTAATAAATATTTTATATTTATGGATCTAAATTTATTCATGTAGATATTAACAATTTCATATAACTATATATCTTAACATGAAATGTTTATATACCGTATGTGTGAGAATAATTTTGATATGTATGAATATACTTGGCCTTTATTTTGAGTGAATATCGAAAACTTTATGGCTGTGTAAGAAAATTCACATTAATGCAGTGTGAACACATTAATTTGGTGGATGGAATAGGAATTCCAAAACTAAATCATTAGAGTCATGTATACACCAAATAATAAAAAATGAGTAGATAAATATTTCAATGGATTTAACTGTTATAAAGTTAATATTCATATGAAATATATTATTTAGGTGAGGATTTTAATATGAAAACCCCGTAAATGTCTATGTTTAAGACTACTTCTAAAGAGAAACTTTTTAAGACCTCGATAATCAATTGAGTTGGTTCTTCCCAAGTAGGGTTCTTCTAGATAATATTGTATAAGGAAACCAAGTAATGTGTGACATTGGATCATCCCTGTCTAGGTTCTTCTAAAGAAGGGTACTCTGGATTGTACAATGTTATCATATTCTAGGTGTTATATTTAGGTGACACTTAGCTTGGAAAAACTTAGGAAGGATACTAGAAGAATAGATTTTAGTTTTTTAATATTATGTATCTTAGAAAAGAGTTTCTTTTTCAACTATCTATGAAAAACCTTTTTTATTAGGATAACCCCATACCAAAATAAATACGTGATGAGAGGAATACCAAAGTGGATTCATTACATAGTGAAATATTGATCTGGGCCTACTAAATACATATTATGTCCGGGTAATCAATTTTAGTGGGGTAACAATTATTAAAATTCCTTTATGAAAACATATAAAATATAATACTCACCCATGGATATTTTTTTATTATAGAAAATTTCATGCTATATAATAATCATATTGAGATCAGTTATAGGTATAAACTATAAAATACATAGAGATTTTATTATAGAGATGAAAAGTGATCTCAAGGAGAATAATTTAGATCATATAAATGGGAATGTTATATATATTAATTCAACTACCACGAAATCTTCATTATTAGATACTATGTGTGCATTATAAATTTGTTATGATAGAAACAAACTTAAATAAATAATGGAATTAACAAAAAGTGAAGAAGATCTTTATGTCAGTAATAGAGTAAGATTTTGTTCCTTAAAAGATATGAATAATGATATGAATTTTAAAAGTTCATTACTCTTGGAAATATATGACTATTATTATGTTCATATTATAAATAAGAATTTCATTCCTATGTAATATTTATAAAATGTGGAATTTTCATTATATATAAAGAAAAAATTAGTTCTTTATATAAGAATGAAATGTTTTATGGAATTAGGAATACAATTAATGGTAAATACATTCTAAATATGGGTAATCCTGTTTATAACATTAAAAATAAGTACGTCAAGTTTGATTCAAATCTCATTTACCCTTGGCATTATCTCCTTGGACATATAAATGAGAAAAAATTCCAATCATTATATTATGAATAGTTTTAAACCAAATAATATAATTTATTTAGAAAAATAACTAAAGAACCTTTTATTATAATATTTTAAAGGTCCAGTGGAAAATTATATCTCGGACATAGTAAAGTATGTGGACCAATGGTACATAATTATGCGATGGTTTTAGGTATATATTTACTATTACCAATGGGTTCAATTATTATAGTTATGTGTTTCTGATGAAACAAAAGTATGAAAATTTTGAAATGATTGCGGATTTTTAGATCAATGTATATAATCAAATGGGATAGAGTATTAAGATCATTTGATCAGATCTGGGTGGTGAATAATTTATCCAAGAAATTATTAATCATATGAGTGGTTATAGAATTGTTTCATAACTCAACACTCCTAGAACACCACAATTTAAGGATGTATATTATTATTGGAATCCTTTATAATACTCATGGTTTGATCAATGAAGAGTCAATATGACCTTCCTATTATATTCTATATTTATTCTCTGCAAACAAGTTTTGTACTATATTTATAAATAATACATATGAGGTATGGATTGAGAAATGTTGTTTTATGACTTTTATAATGAGTTGGGGATGTAAAGTATATGTACATCATTTGGATTTTGATACAAATGACCCTATGTCTGCAAAACACTTATTTATTGGTTATTCTAAGGAAACTGAGAGATATTATTTCTATAACCTTACTAAAAAAAAGTGTTTTTGGCCAATTTTTTATATTATTTGAGAAAGAATATATCAATCATAGAGATAATGGGGGGAATATTATCCTTGGAGAAGTTTCAGACCAAAAAGTAAGAATTTTACTGATATGGAAGTTGATCTGATTCCCCAATGGTTTTTGGAAGAAGAACATACACAAGTTACCTAAGAACCTTTAAGGTACAATATGATTCTTTAGGAACAAAAAATCTATGGATTTATTGTAGAAAATGATATTGAAGTGACATTGATAGCTAATAGATTTACATCTTATTGTGAGGCCACAAATAGTTTTTATTCTTATAAACAGTTAAAATTAATTGAATTTGAAATGAACTCCACGTTCAATATGAATTTTTTTTATTAACATGAGGGGTAAGATCTATATGGTAAAAGTTGTTTTCCACAAGAAAAATAACATTTATTGTAGAGTGTCTCATATAAATAATTACTAGTGTAAATGGGTTATACAAAATTCCATGGTATTGACTATGAATAAACCTTTTTATATATTGTGATGAAAATTTTCATTAATATTTTTTAACAATAACATATTTTTATGATTCTAATATATATTAAATGTATTTCAAAAGTTCTTTCCTTAATGGTAATTTATTAAAGGATGTGTATATGATATAGGTAGAAGGTTTTGAAGTTCGAAATGAGACTTCTAAGATATTTAAGCTTTGACACTCCATTTATGGATCAAATCAGGATTCTATAATTTTGAATATCTTAGTTTGATAATACAATTAAAGTGTTTGGTTTCATCAAGTATATGGATGATTCATATATATATGGGAATTAGTTAGTGTATAGTATTTTTTTGATACTATATATGGATCACATACTACTTATTAGAAATTATATGCCAACTCTTCACACTATGAAGATAAGGATTTGTAAATACATTTTGATGAAAGACACGGGTGAAGGAGCTTACATACTTAGTATGAGTATCTATAGAGATAGGTCAAAAAGGATTCATGGACTTATTCAAGACACTTACATGGGTAAATTGATAAATAATTTTAGTGTAGAGAACTCCAAAAGGGGGGGTCTTCATCATTGCTACATGGATCAAAGCTTGAGATGGTTTAAGATCCTTCTATAGAGTTAGAAAGGATGGAAATAAATCAATATGTGTTTCTGAGAGTTTTTATCATCATCACGAGGTTGTGTACTCAAACCGATATCGTCTATTCTCTTAGAATAATCATTAGATTCCAATATAATTTTGATGAGAGACACTATATTTCTATAAAGAACACAATAAAGTACTTGAGAAGGATAAAGGATATATTCCTTATATTTGGAGTAGAGGACGATATCTACATAAAAGGTTTCATAGTTATTAATATCTATTATGATAGAGATGATATGAGATATCAGTAAAATTTCTTGTTTTACCTTAATGGTGGAGATATCACTTGGAATAGTTCCCAAAAAAATTGACCATGATATTCTCGAAAAAAAGGTAGAGTACAACACTATAATAAATTGTGTGAAAGAAGCTGTTTGAATTAGGATGTTAATATGTGAACTTGAGGGGGTTCCTAGAATTTAAAGAGAAATCAATCTCTACTTAGACAATAATGGTATATTATATTAGTATATGGAACCCAGTTTTCACTAAAGGACCAAACAAATCCTTTAAAAATACCCTCTCAGATGATATATTGTTGATAGGGGAAATGTAAGGATCTATTGGGTGGATACAGTGAAAAATATAGCAGATTTGTTAAAAAAGACATTATCACGACAACAACATGGGGGTTATGTTATGCCTTAAGGAATTAGATACTTGACAGATTTATGTAATGGATATATAATGGGTCCTAATTTTATAATATAGTATATATTCATATATCATTCTTTCATGTGTGCTACAATTTATTTTACATGAATGGTATAATAATTATATCCCTTAATAAAATAACAGAGTTGATGGTAATCATAGAGTCACATGGGTTATGATGATATGATAATATTATCATGAATAGAATCTTTTACATAATAAAGTGGTTTGTATATGAGGTATGAAGAATGGATGTTAAAATGATAGAATTATAACTTATACTGACCCACTAATGTATATGTCATTGAATTCCAAATAGTCATCATTATACATGGGGTGTATACTTATTCTCAATCCTTATTACTTGAGGATGGCGAGTTACCTCATATGATAACCTTCATTATAGTGTCCCACATTTTTCATATATAAATTTTTTTATTACATGGTATAATATTTAACCACTTGAAGGATCATTTGAGGTTTAGTTTATTGGAAATTAAGAATATAATACATGAAAAAAAAACATTCTTCAAGACTACAAAAAAATATTCGTTATTGATTAATCCTAGGTTACTTTTATTATATATCATATATTGGGTACATTCATCAAAATAATGGGGTGTGAATAAATCTAAATAAGGGAATAAAGAATGGAAATATTTAGTATTTGATCATAAGGTATGACAATATGTAATGAAAATAAGAACATGAGGCATATAATAATATAATGTTCATAAATAATAACATGAAAATGTGTCTTGAACATAAAAAATGAGACTTTTATAATCATATTTGAAAGGTTTATCACCATGGATTCATAAAACATAATTACCAAGGTCATTAACCATGGAATCCCAAAACATGTCATATCTATATATTAATTGTTTAAACCGTGAAGTGTAGAACTATTTGGGTTCACCATTCACATGTTTAAATATATGTTCTCCACATATATCATAAAAATAGATTTCATTAATAACCCATGGGAATTAGTAAAAAGATTTCATGTAAAATCCATTAAATTCATAAATACTTAAATGATTAATACTTTATTTTTAAACCGCGAAAAAGGAATTTTGGTTCATATTTTGAAGTACCCAGTCAAGGAATAATGGTTATATCTAGGTAAATACCCATTAATATAAAATGGTTTTATTATTTTAAAAATAATAATATTCTGTCTCGAAGAGATAAATTCATGAAATGAATTCAGCAGCCTGACAGGTATACAACATGGATTAACTAAAGGTAATAATGAGAAGGACTAATGGTCTTCCATTGAAAAGAAATTATTTTGGAAGTAATGGGATAATAATAATTTCATTAAAATAATGTAAATCAGTATTCAGAAGACATGCCACAAAATATTTTTAAAAAATATAAGTCGTGGAATTCTAGGTTGTGGAAAAAGAAAAACCATAGGCTTAACAATGGTTTTCCCATGATTTTAGACATTAAGGTCATGTGTTATAATATTTTAATGAATTATATCTTAAATCCATTTTTTAATATAACTTTTTCCTTGTAATAGTATATTTTTTATATAAGATAGTTTTTAAAATATTAATGTCCATTTTAGACTTCAGAAAGCCATTTGTTGAGTTGGAAATTGATTTAGATTAATTAAGTTACATAATATTAATAAAATAATTTTTTTGGCTGAGAAATAATTTAAATTAATTATGAAATCATTTTTATGTATTGATGATGTCATAATCCATACCTTATATTAAACTATATTTTATATTTTACCCAAAAAATTTAATATCTTCAAAAATTATGAAAAAAATAACTACTAGAAATTTTTTGGCATGCTTCAATTAAAAATTTCATTCATTTTATTAGGTTGATTTTCAAAATATGATAATTTTTTTTTTTAAAATATAGAATAATTATTTATTGAAAAAGAAAATTTTTATTATACAATCAAATTTATGTCCATTAATAACTATATATAATAGCATAAAAGTATATAAATAAATTTTTGTGTTTTAAATGTTTTATAAACCTTTATTTCAAATGTATTTTAATATAAATAATATATATAATTTCCAAATAGATTAAATCATGATATCTTAGTATAAAATTTTATTTTATCATATTCTCTAACAATATGAATTTTATATTTGGGTGTAAAACTAAATAATAATGAAAAATAAATAAAATGGTTAATTAATTTCTAAAATAATTACACCTTAATACTATTGTGCCTATATACATAACCCTATTTTATAGAAGTATAGGATTTATGGGTACTTTTTTTGATGGAGGTACGTTTTTTAGGTGGTTGAGAAAATATTGATCTAGTGGTGATACTAACTAGCGAAAACCACTCTCATAAGAGGTTTTCTTTGAGAATCACTTGTTAATGCTCTGCTTAGGCTTGTAAATAAAAAAAACTCCAACAATACTACCTCCCTCCTTTCTCTAAAAAAATGTTCTTCAAAATTCAATATTCTACTCGTTGAGGCCATTATTTCTTCCTTCTACATTCAATTAAATCTTTTTATTAACCTTAAAATAATATAACCCTATTGGTCACTTTATAACAGCTATATTATCAATAGTAATAGTTCCCAATTGTTGTAATTACTTGTGTTAAAGTCACTATAATGTAATGGTCATACCCAAACAGACACATTTCAAATTACATCCTATATATATACCACTAAACATTTTAATTTACTACTTTATTTCTAATTGTTTTTATAATTTTTTGATAATGAAAAGCATAATAATAATGTTTAGTTTTATTTAAATAGTTTACATGATAGGTGTAATCATCCTGTAAGTGTTCAATCCTATGATGTATACCATTTTTTGGTCATTATTATTTGGTTTTCATTTACTTTTACTTCTCTTAGTTGTAGTAATTGGTATAATTATTTGACACGTAATATTCCTTTTTTGAGAAATTATTTCGATGTACTTATAATGTTAAATACAATAAAATTGTAATTATGATAAATAATAGTTATTTTGTTAATCAATGAATAAATTTTAATGTTACACATTATCCCCCTTATGAAATTTAATCCTTCAAAGAATTTCTACGTCAAAATAAATGGTTTTATTTCTCCTTCATCACTTCTTATAGTTCTAAATTATTTTATAAAAACTTTTTATTTTCCCATAGAACATCCACAAGGAATGTAATATTTTTCCTCAAAACTTTTCCCTTTTCCCAAGAATTTGGATCAGTTACTCATCATAATAAAAGTCATGTTTTAATTCCAAATCATTAATATCAATTAATTGTATTGGGTAATTCATATACATTCTTAGTAGAGAAAATTATAAGATAATATAGACATTGGATTGATTTTGGAGTGGTTAAAATTGATAAGAAACACCACCAACACACTTTTGAATATCAATTGGTTCAACGTACCTTGGACTGAGTTTCCCATTATTTTAAAATCTCATAACGTCTTTCTAAATGATATCTTGAGAAATACATGATCCCCAACATTAAAATTTTTGTCCTTCCTTCGATTTTTGTCATAACATTTCTATCAACACTAAACATCCTTGATGTGTTTCTAAATAACTTGTATATTTTTTGTACTCTCCTTCACAATGTCTAGTCCAAATATTTTACCATCTCCAACTTCACCCCAACATTTTGGATAAATATACCATTTTGTAAATATTTATAACAGGTTCTATATGAATAATCAAATGGAAAATGTTAATATAAGAAAATAAAATAAGTTGAAGATGAATCCCAATAAAATCAAATGGTCTAGACCATAGCATGTATTATAATTTTTTAATTTTCATATAATACTACCCATCAGATTGAGTATAATATCATATTATTAGGTTTAATTATATTTTCATAGCCTTTTTATGTCTCCTTCAAAACACAAAAGTAAATTTGGGATCTCGATCAGAAAAAAATTGATAATGGTACTCCATGTAGTCTCACTACTTCCTGAATATAGAGGAAAGCTACACACTCTAGGGATAAATCCACTCTTATGGAATTGAAATGGGAATAATTTTTAACATATCAATGATTAACCATATAGCACTGTATCCATTGGATTTCATTGGTAGGCCAGTGAAAAATTTCATGGTGATATTTCCCCCCTTCCATATTGGTATGTGTAGTGGATTCAATATCCATTTTGGATGTTTTTGCTCTGGCATCACTTGTTGACACATAAGGAACCCTATATATCAATTGGAAATCGACCTTTTCATTTTATCCTGTCAATAGAAATCAGGAATTTCCCTATACATTTTAGTGATTCCATGATGTACTGATATATACATCTATGAGATTTATCCATAAAATAATTATTTTATTCTAGAATAGATGGAATTCATATACTTGTATGAAATTTTATAACACCTTCTTGATCAATATTGTATTCAATAAAGGACTCGTTGTTTGAAAACCTCCATCTTATTTTTCATTAAATGAGTGAATCTATGAGAATTATTGATCTTATTTTATAATTAAGGTTGATAAATAATTTTTGTTAGGATTTATAATATTCTTAATCTTATTATTCACATGTCCAACCATACTAGTTCCTTAATCAGTTGGTCTCCTTCAATCCTCATTATTGTTAGAACTCCAAGATCATTCCTACTCAATTCATCGAGGGAATTGTTTTCTATTCGTGGGTGATAATGAATTGAATAATAATAATATTTAAGAAGCTCCAACCATATCCTTTATCTCATGTTCAGTTCCTTCTATGTGAATATATACTTCAAACTTTAGTGGTTTGTGTATACATAACATTTTTTTCCAATAAAGATAGTATTTCCATATATCAGAGAAAAAATGATTATAGCTAAATTGATGTCAGGTGCAGGATAATTCTACACATGAGGCTTAAACTCTTCAGATGCATAGGAGATCATCTTATCCTTTTTTTTTCAAACACATCCAAACCCTTTCAGATATGCAGTACTATAGATAAAAAATCCTTCTTTGATTGAGGGTAGAGTTACCACAAGTTCACTAATTAACCTCTTATTTAGTTCTTAGAAATCTTATTTACACTCATTTTTCAAGATAAACATTACCCTTTTGAGTTAACTTGGTCAGTAAATTAGAATGTTTTATAACAATTACAAGCCTTCTATAATATCATGATAAACTAGTGAAACAACAAACCATAATTACTAGATTATAATGATGCCACTACTCTACATCATTTTTCTTTACTATATAAACTATGCTTTATTCAATAGTTATAATATTCCTCATGAAATTAACTTGTTGAAATAAAAAATCTCATTTACTAAATTTAAAAAATATCTTATTTTTTCATAGAGTTTGTAATATGACCCTTAGATAATCCTCATGCTCCTCAGGAATTTTAGAATACATCCAACTATTATCAATAAATACAATTATAAAGTTATGAAGGCTATCTATGAATACTTTATTCATAAAATCCATAATTGTAGAAGGCTTTTTAGTCAATACAAAGGGAGTAACAACAAGCTCTTCAAGACCATATCATGTTTATAAGGAATTATTTGGGATATATTCTTTCTTCATCTTCAACTAATGGTATCCAAATTGTATTTTAATCTTAGAGAACAAATGAATCCCATGAATTTGTTAGAATAAATCATCAATCCTAGAGATATGGAACTTGTTCTTTTCTGTGATCCCATTAATCTTTGAATATTCAATGCATAGTCGTATTGATCCATCTTTAATTTTCACAAATAAAATAGGTTTTAACAAAGGATACATAATTGGTTGAATAAATCCTTTTTCTAAGAATACTTGTAGTTGATTCTTTAATTCCTCTAGATCCATATTTTTCATTCCATAAAAAGTCTTTGGTATTTTCACTGATACAAGTATGAGTTCAATGGAGAAATAATCCACTCTTTCAAGGGGATTTCCATGTAACTCTTCATGAAATACATCAATCTATTTCTAAACAATGGAGACATTTTCTATTTTTATACTTTCATTTTATTCACCCTATTTTTGGATCATTCTGATAAATATGTATATATGAGGTGTTTCTAAAAATCCTTGGTTGGGATATATCTCATTTAAAAATTACTTTCGGTTGTCCTTTCAATACCACTAAAATTTACTTTCTTCTATAGTGGATCATATCATTGTACTGCTAGATCCAATTCAGCCCTAGTATAGTGTTGAATTGCACCATGGGAATGACTACTAGATTTTTGATGAGATTTTACTCACAAAATATGATAATAGTGTTTTTATACATCTTTTATGATTGGATAATCCCCCTAGGAGTCTAACTAAAAAATCTACTTCTAAATTTTTGGGTTTTATTCTACATTCTTTGCAAACATCGATGAAATAAAGGAATGTGTATAACATGATTCAAAAAATCTATTTACTTGATTTGATAGAATAATATGTGTACCTTCAACCACATCGTTTTGATCATCTACTTTAATTATCATTATTTCCAAAGCACATCCATTCTCCATTGGCCTATGCTAAGGTTGATGGTTGTTACCCTCCATTATCTTCAAATTTGGAAATTGATTTGAAAATTTCTCAAGGATTCTAAAATTAAAGCACTAAACTTTATGGGGATCTTTCACCATCTTCTCTTTTTCATTTTCATCAAGATTTTTAGTTTTCACCACACCACAATAGTTTTGAGCTATATGGCCATATCTTTTGTACTTATAAAACATTCTACAATTCTAAAACCAGTTCCCTAAATTTTTCTTCTCACATATTTTATATGTTGGTAGTTGTATTTTATTTCCTTATATTCCATGATCAAAATTATTCATTACATTTAATTTCATTTACCTCAACCTTTCATTCATCCTATTAGACCATTGTGTCTCTAAAAACACCATTTAAAACTTTATTTTACTACTCACTATCTCCTCATGGCTTTAATAGTCTTAATTTTCAATATTCCACCATATTTGGGGTCTTACCCAAATAAATAAAACAATATACATTCCCTTAATATCCATAACAAATATAGTGGTGTATTGAGATTGTATTTTAAATTTTATTTCATATCTTCCCACTGAATCATTTTCTTTCTTCTTCAGATCAAATAATCCATTCTACATTTTTGTTCACATCAAACATGTAAAATATTTAATGAAAAATATTTCTTGATCTCTTCTAATTTTAAATAATTATTCTCCCATCAGATAATTAGTTTCTTAATTATTTTCTACTACTGATCATCTTTTCCTTCTACATGATAAATTACCAGGGTAAATTTCTATATGACATAACAGTGGAATATAAAAATTATCCTTTCTATTAAGTAAACTCGTTTTTTAAATTAATTGATTGGATGATCCACTAAAAAGGGGGTTGTTAATGCATGAAGGACTCATCTACAAGTTGTTCGCTTTGATTTGAATCTAGTTTCTCAACCTGATTTATGTTATTATTCATATCCGAATAAAGTTTATTCATCATCCTCATGTATTCCTCAATTACATATTCAATCATGTAAGGAAGTCTATTAGTGTGTCACCTGTTGCACTCATCAATTACGTGTTTCCACCTACTTCCCACTATTTTTCTAAAAAATAAAACATTAATGGGAAACATGTTACCTTTAAGAATGTATTGATTCTAAATCTATTTAAGTAATAAAAACATGATTCAAAGATATTATTCTTTAATCTCCTCTGTTGACAATTAAAGTTTCTATATATCCTTTATAAAGGTTCATATAAACTATGTGATTAACCATAATATATCCATTGGGAGTTTCAAACATGGTGTGCATAAAAGCCTGTTTTTCATAAACCAAGTCATTATTGAGTTGTTACCCAATTTCCCATATTTGTTCTTCACTCCTATAAAAATATTTATCAAATCTACATCCACTTTTAATATGTAGAAAGGGATTGAATTCTAGAATACTACTCTAGTTATACTTCTCCCATATTTTAGGATGTTTTATTATATTTATGATTATCCCTAGGGTTCTTTTTAATGTTCTAATACCTAATTTCCACAGATAATTACACCTTCTTTTGATACCAACTGTGCAATCCAACCTTTTTAATACATAAAACATTCATTACATAGGGAAACATTTAATAACACAAAGGACATGTTGAGGTTAATTTTATGTGTAAATATGAACATAATAGTTGAAAAATATAAAATTTAATAAAATAAAATTGTAAATATTATTTATTGATTCATATAAGGTTACTTATAATAAATCTCCAAACCTGTGGAAATAATCAAAATAAATGGGTGAAAATAAATCCTTGTAAGGTAACAAATAAAGGAAATATTTAGAATATGGTTACAATGAATAAAAATAGGGAACGACCATTAGAACACAAGGAATATAATAATATAATGATCTGGAATTATGTCATGGAAATGGGTCTATATTATAAAAATAAGATATCCATAAGCATATTAGTAAGTACTGCCATTAGGGTGTTGTAAAACATAATTACTAAGATTATTCACCAAGTTATCATGAAACATGTCATCTCTATAGATAAACAATTTACCCTAGGCATTAGATAACTATCAAGGAACACCATTAATATGTGTAAATTCATATGTTCCATATATATCATAAGAAAACATGTTATTAATAACCCATGTGAAATAGTGAGCAGGATCCATGTAAAAGTAATTAAATTTGTAAATTCTTATAGACAGTTTCATTAAATCATTCTTATCCCAAGAGAAAGGAATTTGGATTATATTTTAAAGTCCCCAATTTGT
The DNA here is from genome assembly GCA_963277665.1 of Viscum album. NCBI lineage: Eukaryota > Viridiplantae > Streptophyta > Magnoliopsida > Santalales > Viscaceae > Viscum > Viscum album. The sequence continues at coordinate 759,316,452 of OY728139.1, read as the reverse complement.
AAATCAAGGTAAATCTAGTTGAATACCCATGAATAGAGAAATAATTTTAGTATTCACAACATAAGAATATTGCATGTAAATTATATATGTTAATGAAATGAATCTGGCAGCATGAAAAATATACAATGTGGATTATTTAATGGTCATGATGAGAGGTAATGAAGTTATCCCATTGATAAAACAATATTTTGGTAGTAATGGGTTAATAAAAATAACATTAAAATATTTTAATTCATAATTTAGAAGATATAACATAATAACGGTTTTTGTATAGAAAAGAATAAGAGGATATTTCAGTTTCCTTGATGAATGTTTTCCTAGAACTTGAGGATGGAACCTTAAGAACTTAAGAAAACCTTGTAGGGGAACATTGATAGGTAAAATGAAAAGAGTTATTTTTTTAAAAGGATTTTTAGTGGATATGAATTGTTGGATTTGTGTATATTTATAATTAAAGAGGAGGAATTTTTTAAAAATTTATAATATAGATCTTGGAATACTTTGTTGTGGAAAACATTAATCCCATTTGATTAACCATGGTTTTTTCTCATGGTTTCAAAAATTTAATTCATGTTTTATTATATTTAAATTAATTAGAATGTAAATCCCTTTTTAATATTTATTTGGTCATGGAAAATTAAATTTTTTACAAAATATAGTTTTTAAAATCATATTTTTCTTTTTAGACTTTAGAAAGTCATTTATTGGTTTGAAAATTGATTTACATCAATTAAAATAAATAATATTAATAAAATAATCTATTTTTGTCTAATAAATACTTTAAATTAATTATTAAATCACTTTAATGTATTTATGATTTCATAATATATACTGTATATTATATACTATTTTATATTTTAGCCATAAATTTGACTGTCTGGGAAAATTAAAAAAAAATCACTATTTGAAAATTTTGATATGCTAGTTCCAAAAAGTCCATCCATTTTATTATGAATTTGTTTAAAAATGAGAAATTTATTTTATAAATATAAAATAGTTATTTATTAAAACCACCAATTTTTATTATAAAATAAAATTTCTATCATTTAGAAATCCATATATAATTTTATAAAAATATTTTATAAATAATTTTTTTGGAATTTTATAAACCATTTTTAATTTATTTTAGTATAATTTGTAAATATGTAATTTATAAAAAATATGAAATCATGTCCTCATTTTATAAAAATATATTTTATCATATTCTCTAATAATATTTATTTTATATATGGGTGCAACACTAAATAAGAATAAATAATCAATAAAAATGTTATTGCATTTATAAAATAATTACACCTTAATACTGGTAGGTCATAGATACATAACCCCTAATTATAATGGTGTGGGATCTAAAGGAAGGTGTGTGATGGTTATAATTTCGTGGGTTGGTTTTACCAATATATATCTAGTGGTGTCCTCCACCACCTGGAACTTCTCTCATGGGATATTTCATTCGAACCTCACTTATTCAAGCTCTAATTAGGCTTGATCATGAATAAACCCCAGTGATTCTACCTCCCTACCTAACATTGGAAAATGATATTTATAAAGCAATATTCTACTGGTTGAGCATCCATTTCTTCCTTGTGTATTCAATTAAATCTTATCAATACCCTTAATATAAACTAACCTAAAGGGTCTCTTTATAAAATATTCATTACAAACAGTCATAATTCACAATGGTCATATTCGTTATTGTTCATATTGACCTATGGTCATTTGAGAATAATTTAATTTTCATAACCTAATGGTCACATTTCTGATTACATACTATATATATCACTAGACGTTAACATTTAATACTTCCTTACCAAAGTTTTTTACAATTCATTTGAAATTTTCTATCAAGTTCCTCACATTTTTTCCTTTTAAAAGTTCTAATGGTATGTAAAATATTACATTTAGAGTTAAATCCTATATATTATACCTTTTCATGGCCCTTATTAAATGGTTTGTATATACTAATACTGGTCTTGGTTGTAATAATGTGTATTATTACATAACTTGTAATATTATTTTTTTAAAGTTCTTCTATGTACTTCTATTTTTAAATATAATAGAATAGTAATTATAAAAAATAATGTTTTTGGCCTATCAAATAACGAATTTAAAGGTTGTTACATTCATATTTAGTTACATTTCATATGAAAGTTGATATGACATAGCCAATCCGGGGGAGCTTGAGTATGTTGTCGATCATTTCATTGGTTGGATCGCAACCACGATGGGATTTTTTCACTTATATAAACTGTAAATACATCTGGACATTGATTGAATTAGATTGAGTAAATGCACGGTCATACGTAGTTGAGTAACATATGATGTGTTTGACTACTTGGATGAGGTGTCGGGGATATGATTATCTATTATATGAATGGCATGTGATGTATTCATCAACTTCGTTAGTCTATTTCAAATAATTGGGAAAATTGAGGTGGGCTATACTAGATTTACATGTTCAATGTCTATTGGTCACTTAATACCACATAAAATAGTTTATATAGTCATGTATATGATGTATTTTCTACATCTTAGGTTGGACATGGTTTTAAAGAGATATGAGTATTTTTATGGAGATCTCACAACACCCCTTAGTATCTTGAGTAGTATCAATGCTTTTATTAGGGATACTTTATGTATTAATTTATGATATATGGATTAAAAATTAATTATTAATTACATTAAGAACCATGGGGTCGCACAGTTAAGCCTTTGGATAAGATTAAATTTTTATACAAATATGTTTATTCATAAATGAAGAGAGTTCTATGAAACCATATCCATGAGTGTTTGATGAATTTATAGAGTTTTATAGTTTTCTATGAATTCCTTATAGATTATAGTATAAGTGGGAGATTATTAAATTTTCACTAAAATAATGTGCATGTGACGTGTAAAATACCAATCATTCATTAGGTGTGTTCCCTTTCAAGTTTACCCTATGTTTGCTTATTTTCTTGGTTTAATCATTTGGGATGTGGTTACAGAAGTGGGAGAGGCCTTGAGACAATTTCATGGTTCAAATACCCATAAATATGTAAAATTAGGGTTCTAGAACATAGCGCATAGTTAGTGAATGGTTAGTGTTAACCGTTCACCACAATCATATGGGGATATAGCATGAACCATGGTTTTATAAATAATGTAATTCCTCGGTGAAAACCATATGAATGATCGAAAAACCAAAATGGAACTTTACATAGTTAGCAAGTGGTTTTTATAATTTTACAACCAAACCATGTAAAATTTGTAGCACTGGACAATGAGGAACACTTGATTCCTGCACATCTTGTCCAAATGTTAATCCAAACCATTTATCATATTTAAATACTATTTATGTGTTTAGAAACTTTTTCCATGATACATTTAAACACTTAATCCCTTCATTTTTCCTCTGTTGTTCACCATTACCACTCCCAGGGACATGCCTTTCACCTCCCCTCCTTTCACTAGTGGTTTATCCTTTGATTCTTAACCATTTAAACTATTTTTTAAATCTATGGAGAGCTAGTAATAACTCTATCATTCCTTTCCATACATTATAAATTATTTTATCTAGCAATATTACTCCATTATGACATAATTCATTATCTTCTTTCTTATTTTCCATTTATAAAACATTTTATCTCAAATCAGTTGATTTATTGGATAAGTGGATGTATATGAGAATAAGTTATGTGTTCTTAATGCTATCCCTTAAAAGTATCAATATTTATTTAATTATTATGATTTATAATCATAACTGCATACCAGGAACTTAACCTAGAATAAAATTAAATGTTGGGTAGTCCTAAATCATGAAATTAAACCTCTCATCCGAACAAAACTAATATGTTATTGAGTTTATAAGGGTAATTAATCCATCCATGATGTTTTATTCACATTAAAATTAAGTGGGTAATTGAAGATGCAGCCTTAGGGGTTCCATGGTTTAAGTAATTGACCATGTGCATGTGTTACAGATTCCTTGTTTTTATTATATGATCTAGTATTCATATTTATCGTGTATGATTTTAATAATTGAAGTAAAAGAAAATACAAATTAATGATTTATATGTTATAATTTCATTGAAATATTCCTTGGATTAAATAATTAGGCTTGAAAATTTTATATCCTTGGTTGGTCCCCCTAGGAATCAGTGATAATTTCTGACACTTTGATTACCTAGGAACACCCTAGGAATCAGAAATAACATAAGATATTTTCGTTTTCTAGGGTAACCCCCCTTAGAACATGTTATTATGCCTAAAATATTGGAACACCTTGGTAAACAATTCCCCTTGGGTTCAACAATGATTCATGCTACATTAATTGTCTACGTTAACCCCCTACGAATCAGTGATGTCACTATAAATTTTTATTTCATTGGTAAAACCCCTAGGAATAAATGATGTTTGCTCATATCATATTTTTTTCAGAGAGATCTTGAATATACTGAAGAAATTCTGGTCGATCATAGGTGTAATTGTGGTACTCCAGGATCAAAGGTGGTTTTCTTCTTTATGTATATCAATTATTTTATTACTTATATCACCATGCACTATATACTTAGACTGGATATGATTTAATCACCATCGGTTGTATCCTACTGAGTTTTACTGACACCCTTCTTAAGATGTCATTTGGTACCTAAATAGACTTTATGATTAAAAGATAGGATAGGGTAAATCATTCTATGAATGATGTTTGATTTAGATAGATTTGATGGAGAATGATAGATGGGACCTCCCTAAGACTTGGGACCAGTTTGGGGGTGTTTCCTAGTTTTTACCATTTTCCATTTTGGGTTGATAGTATATATTATTTTCGTTAGTTTTATGACTATCTAAAATTATATAGACATCATTTTTTATATATCATAGGATGTTTTTATTTTCTGTAACTTTTCATGATTTCATTTTACTTCTTTATCTGGATGTTTGTGACAGTTATTATTTTTATTGTTACTTCCCTCCAATATGAGGCTATAGTCTCCCAACCCTACCACCTGAGACCCTAACTTCTAGTTAGTAAACTATAGTGTATATGGAGGTGTGCATTTGGTCATGTTATGACATCAGCTGAGATACTGATCAGTGGTCTCTGGTTGGGGGATAACAAAAGGTGGTATGAGATATCTTTATTTCATCTTCCTATTTGGGGAATGGAAATATGATGTAGGGAAACAATCCATCAAGTTAACAATACAGTATTTTTGGGTTTATTTTTTTGTTAAAAAAGTGGGTTTCCAAAGATAGTAGTGGAGTCCAGAGAGTGTGTTGACTGGAAAAGTTGAAAAATATTTAATACAAAGTAATGGATTCCTTAGAAGCAGTATAGAGAATTACATAAACAAGGTGATACTGTTTCCCAATGTTTGTAAAAAAAAATGGGTCCAAAATTATGAGTTTTCATAGAATCGTGAAAAGTGGATTTCGAATAAGGCCTTTTGAAAATATGGAAATGGAATGAGTTTTATTAAGATGGGCTTCCCAAAGGGTGTTAATTGAAGGATCAAAGAATGTAGATAGTGATCTATGCGATAGTGACAAGAATTGTGAATGAAGAAGGTGAGGAGTGTCATGAGTGGAGCATCACGATGACATGAACAGTTTGATGGTGACCTCTATGATAATGATTGGCATCATGGAAAGTGAATTTTCAGAGAGCATACTAAAAAATGGATAATCCTGGTGGAAAATATGGAGCATCATGAAATGGTGATAATGTGGATGGAAGGTTATGGAATCAATCAAAATTCCTATAAATAGACCTCTACCCCCTTTAGATAAAGCAGCAAGACTTAAAAAAATCATAAGGCTATAAAATCATGAAGGTGGTTCTCAAAGGTTGTTCATGAAGGGGTTTCTTTTGATAACTTATTGAAGTCTATAAAATCCAACTAAATATTCTGATAATTTAGAAAGTAAGGGAATTAAAAAAGGATAAGTAAGCTTCATAAAAGAAAGGAACTTCGTGAATGTTACTTTAGCTTTGAGAAAGAGGTGTGCTTCACAAAGGCTATGTCAGCTTTGTGAAAGGTAGGTGCTTCGTGAAGGCTAATTTAACTTCACTAAAGAGGATATTCACAAAGGAAATGAGAATCAAAAAAGTTGTTTAGAAGGAATTTCCCAGTTAATATTTGGTAAAGTGTGATTCCTCAGTTGGATGAAAGTTTAAATTTAATATAGAATCTATCTATAACAAAATATGTACTCATTAAAAATAATGAAGGTACCTAAAAGTCCATAAAATATGTCTGAATCCCTTATAAGAGTACTGCACACTGGAAGAGGAATACGGTGATCCTTTCCACTGGATGTGAACCAGTGAAAGAGACATTGGGTGGGAATCTTGGGAAAATAGTGAGATTACCCTAAACCTTGTAAATCGATCGAGCCTAGGTATAGGCGAGATATAGCATAAACCACCATTCGTGGTAGTAATCCTTAGTGGATTTGGTACAATTTGAACATTTTCATTGTATACTCCTTGGGTGTAGCCTAGGGAGGGTAAACCAAATAAAAAAATGATGTGGCTTGTTTAGGATTTATTTTTTACTCATACATTTCTATGGGAAAGAGAGAGAAGGGTGTTTTCTTTAACAAAGAAATAAGATCCTATGGGGCTGTAGTTTTAATCTGCCCTACCTTGACTAACCCCCCTCAGGGTTTTTAACCTAGTTAAGCTAACATAGGAGATAGGGTTTTGTTGGAACATGGAACAAAGATCAATACCCGTATTAGCCAACATACATATGAATAAATTACATAGGGATGAGATTGATATTTTTTGGTTTCTTTTTTTATTATTGAGCCTTTTCCCCTTGAGTGATGAACATGATTTTGTAATTTTTTATTTAAGGGGTTTTTATCAATTGGTCAAAATAGAAAGAGATATTTCCTTCACACATCAATACATGAATATAGTATTCATAAGTCATTTCCATGATATCATGTGATTTTTTACCTAGATATGTTATTATTTATGGTTATTTAAAGTGTTAGTAAATATTTATATGTTTTCCCCACACCAATTTATGTTAGAATCTAACTTAACTAATCTTCTAAATGGTTAAAATTTTATTACATAATCCCTTATCTTGAATTTATGTGACATAAACTAAATAAAATTTGAATAAAAAATTGTATATAATTCTATTAGATAAATTGTAGTTAACATTTCATTTAACTAATCCTCAATTATGAAAATTATCATTCAATTAAAAAGGATATGTGTGATGAAATGGTTCTTGTTTGTATGGTGTGGGCTTTATGTTTATATGGTATTTACCCTATGTATGGGTATATGTTTTTAGTGATTGTACATGAGTTATAACATACCTATGATATGATATGTGGATAATAGTGTGTTATTATACCTGTTATCTCTTTCCTTGAACTGTGATATCAAAAAATTTAATAGATATTTATTTTGATGTGGGTCCTATTTATGCCCGACTGAATCTTGAGAATGGTTAAATGGGGATATAGAGAGGGCCTAGATTGGGAGGCCACCATGATGCGGGTGTATAATATAGTGGGATTTGATAACCTCTTATTAAATTGTTTTTAACTATGACATTGACAACTGTGATATTCATTGACTTTTTGTGGCCCTTGAGGATTTATACCTAACATGACTGAGGGAAGGTTAAACTAAACTTGGGAATGTATGTGATAACATTATATTATAAATATTTAATAGAGTAGTGAAATGTGTTATCTCATATTTTTTTTCCTCCGTAATGTAGGAATAGGTGTTGAGGATAACTCTGGATTGGGTGCTTGGTTTGAGTATGAGGCGAGTGATGTGTCTGTGTGTGTGTGTGTGTGTTTTTGTAAACCCTAGAGGGGTGAGTAGGTTAAATAATTGTCTTTATATGTCGAGATATGTATCATGATATTAGATATCCACACACTATGACTTATTAGTGGGGTTTTTTCTAGATATTGTTAGAGATAGATGTGATATATGGGGGTAACCCAAGAGAGGTATTAACCTAGACTTGTGGATCCCATATAGATAAGAAACATGGTGGGTTATTTTATTCATATTAATGCATAAAAGTGATAAAAAAATGTTTGGTATAGGAATATAGATGACTTCTGTGTTGTGGATGTATATTTCTAAGCTTGGTGTCTTTTGTTGTGTCTGGATGTCAAAGGGTGGGATCCGTTGGATGTTTTGACCAATTGGATTGGTGATCATATATGCCTGGATCTATAATGGATAGACACTTTTGTTCTTGTAGTGGCACCCAAGGTGGTTAGAGAACACATGGTTGACCTTGGAACATGTGATACATCCTTGTATTATTAGAAACAAAGAATCAATTGATATATTATAGGTAATATGGCATCAACATATAGTGATCATGTTCATATGGTTTATTAAACACATGATCATATGATTGAAGGGTTACGAATTGATGCAGTTGATCCATATGGTATAGCAGCATAACTCTAGGATACATTCTTTTTTTCTATTCCTGGTTAGAAATAGGTGGAATTGAGAAACATAATTTTTGTTTTATATAGGTAATCATGGAATTGAATTGTTTTAATTTGCTTTGGATGGAATCTAAGACAAGTATATGGGTGGATTTTAAGAAATATTTGATATTACTAGACTAAGATGGGTATGTTATATTAATCCAAGGGTGAGATCATGATAATGGATGAAAATTAATGGTGTTTCCATTTGATTCCCCCTTATTGTGTGGATAAACCATATTGGGATGTGGGTGTTCTATCCCTAGAGATCAGTTTGGGTTATTGAATTATGAGGTTCTAGTTTGTTTTGGTGAGGTCTAGGACACCTTAGTTTTTTGTGACTATGAAAAGTAATTTCATGGAATTTATATGGGTTCAGTGGATGATTATTTTTTAGGTGAGTGTGGAAAGGAATTTAATGTATTATTTAATAAGGAATAAGAATGGGGGAAGTCCCATATTTCTATGGCATATGATTAATAATGTAGGAGATTCTCTACAATATTTACAAGAGTAGATTATCCTAGGAAGTGAAGGAATAAAGGTATAAATAATGTGTGAGATGTGGTTTTTATTTTAGTAATTAAATTCCCATGAGGCCATACAAATTTGATGATGTAGTTATGGAAGACACCTATAAAGTAGGAGTATTGATTTTTTTTTGAAAAGTGCTTTGTTTAAAGGTGATATTAGGATCTTATAAAACACTGATGTGGTGACTGACTCTATGTAGTGGATATTGGATATATATATTTCCTCTTCTATGGTGAGTTGAGTGTTCATAAGAATATTAGTTTCTAGGGTGTCTAGTTAGGGCCCATAATGGAAAAGATTGTGAGTGAAATGTGATGGTGAGTACGTTTTTGGATCTTGGTTTATATCCATCAGTACTTAGTGTAAGGTGGATAATTGTCTATAGGATTCAAAATTTGTTGTGTGGGGTATAGTGATATTAACAGAGTTTATTTCAGGGATAGAGGGGAGTAATTATTCATGTAATATTAATAGGTATTTTTAATTATAGAGTTTTTCTAATGGTGGATATCAGGTGGGATCATGCTCATAGATTAGAAATAAGGAGTATTCCTGGTGTAGAGAAAATCGTAAATAAAAACTAGTGTGTGGTGGTAATTCGAAATAGTTTTGAATAAATATCAAAAGTGATGTATTAATGAATCCAATTAGTGGTGTTTATGGTTTATGACATCACTTGGGTATAATATAATGAGTTACATGTGGAAAATGGAAGGTACTCATGTGTGGGTGTTGGTTAATGGTATTTGGGTGGATTTAGAATGACTGGTATTTGAAAACCATTGGATAAGGTATAAAAGTCTGATGGTATGATTAGGTGTGCATATTAGCATGTATTCTAGTAGGGTGATTAGGTATTTTAGACATCAATTCCCAATGATAAAATTCCAACATTAATAGTGATATAATTAATTGTATTATAAAAGGTATCAATAGTGAAACTAAGGGTTTTGATAAGCATGGTCGGTTGAGAAAGAGACTGGTATAAACCTGTGTAATAAACCAATGGGACTTGATGTTGGTAAATTTAATTTTTTAGTTCTACTTGAAGTGAGGAATGAATGAGAATTTTGTTGAAATAATTTGTTCCATGATGCATGGGTTGATGTAGTTTTCACCGATAGATTAGGTTTGTGTGTAGTGTTAGAAAATCCATAACTAGCAGAAATCTTATAGTTTGGTTTGTGTGTCAAAGAGAAGTAACCTTGATGGTTAATGAAGGATGTATGAGGAGATTTATGTGGGTATTGAAGAAGGTTATTGACATGTAGGTGAATCTAAGAATAGTATATCATAACTAAATAAATGGGAATGTTGATCATACTATTCAGATCTTAGATGACATGTTGAGATCTTGAATCTGATATTTTGGTGTCTCTTAAAATAACCGATTAACCCTTATGGATTTTTCTTATAATAAAAGTTAACGAACATTGATATATGTCGAACCTTATGAGGCACTATATAGTAAACCATTTTGTTCAACTATATGCTTGTTAGAGGCTGGTGAGTTTGTGATAATAAGGTCGATTCTTTTATAGGATACTTCATATTATATTTAATTGATCTAGATTTTATGGAGGATTCATTGATTTGGTTGAGGCTATATACCGACTTAAAAAGATGACCTCTAGAGTTTTAGGTTTGTGGAGGGGTATTCTTGTGTGTGTTTTTGAGTTTGGGGAACATATGTATGTAGGGATAGGGTAAGTGGGAGACCGTGTACATGGGGTCATTTGAGATAATAGAAAGGATTAGTCTAGTGGTGTATCGGTTGTCTATCATATAGTGTTTAAATGTTATGTATGATGTGTTCCATGTATAACATCATTAATAATACAATATTTATCCATCACCCATGATCTACAGTAATGATGTCTATGTTGAAGTTGACACCCCCTTTGAGGAGCATTTAGTTCCCATAGTCGATCCTAGTAAAAATTACCTTCTTTGTAAGAATACTTGGATGGTACATGTATAGTGCAAGCAATGACGTATCTAAGACGAAATATTAGAGTGAGATTTGGATATGAATGAACAATGTCTATATTGTTCCATCGATGGGGTTGGACGATGAATGGGGGTACTCCTTGAGGATGAGATATTATAAAGTGGGTATATTATAATACCATGTTCATTATTGAAGTGTTCTTCCTTTTAAGTTTATTTAGTTTCTAGGTTAATGTGTCCAAGATATAGTAATAAGAGTAGGATAACCTTTAGAAACATTATGGGGGTTAGAGTCCTAAAAATATAGAAAATTGTGGGTCACATACCAAGGAGCATTGCTAGTGCTAATATACACCCCAATAATGTGGGGGAGATATCCTTATATATGGTTTTATAAACTATAAAAAACCCAGTGAAAACAATGAAAAACTTATATAAATATATAGAGGCACTTCACATGATTGGTGAACGATATTTCTAACCATGAAGCCCAACCGTACAAAGTTTGGAGTGTTGGATTGTGAGGAGCACACAGTAAGAGCACAGTTTTTCTAACTATGTAGTCTGTTTAAGTACAAAAAATTTGGGAGCTTATAAATTTTATACCAAATAAATAAAACACCTAAGACCCTGGTTTTTACTATATCATTGGGCCATCCCACTATAAGGTGTGCACCATTCATATTACTTCCATCTATTTTTAGTTTATCCTATGAGTCCTAAAAATTTCAAGTGGTGTTATTTCATAGAGTGAGATAATGGTAACCTTGCCTTCTCCTCCCATATTTTATTGTTTATTTTCTTTTCTAGAGTTATCACGCCATTACTCCTATTTCTAGTCATTCCATCTAATTTTTAATTTTTGGACATCTTAGAAAAGAATATTTTTCAGTATTGGATGAGTGGACCTCTATAAGAATAAGTTGGGTGTTCTTGATGTTACCCCTTAAACATCTCATCATTTATTTAATGTTTACGCACATGACCTAAAATAAAACAAAATGTTTCAAAGACCAAAATCATTGAATTAAACCATTCCTTGGGACCAAACAAGTCCATTGGTGTGTTTATATATATATAGTGTCCACCCATGAGGTGTGATTGACTTTGTAATTAAGTGGATAATTGAAGGAGTGACCATATGGGTTCCATGGTTTACAAAATTTCCCATGTGTGTGTGTCAGAAATTACTAGAATGGGTTCTAGAATCATGTGATATTTGTAAAATTTAAATCAAATTCATTGATAAACGAATTATTATTGGTTTTTAATTATAGGGAAATTTATATTATATTTGGAGATGATGCATAACACTTTTATTTTCATTGGGTAACCCCATAAGAATTAGTGATGTTCTTTGACACTTTTATTGACAAGGGTAACACCATAAGAATTTGTAAAAATGCTTCATACTCTGATTACCTATGGTAAATTCTAGGAATTTTATATGATACATGATACCATAGAAATCCATGGGGAAAATACCCCTTGGGTTCGATGATGATGCTTGATGCTTTGATTATCTTGGATAATACCCTTTGAATCGGTGATGACATCTGCCCAATGATTTCTGAGGAAAATCCCCTAGGAAACATATTTTTTTCTATTGTTATATTTTGATCAAATACATCCAGATTAGGTCGAAGTACATATGGTTGATACCATGTGTCACGAATTGAATCAAGTACCCATCAAAATGGGCACCCAACCTAGCCCGTGGCAGGGCCCGAATGGCGTTCCCTATCCCCACGGGCTGGGAAAAGTTCCATGGTATAAAAAATGAAATTTGGGAATGATTTACCTGAGTTTATAAATATAAAAAAATAAATAAATCCAATAAACCAAATCTAGATTTTTCAAACCAAAACATATTTTACAAATATTTAGAATTGAATTACATAATTAAAAAAACTCAATGACTATAAAAAAGGAACATAGTCAAAATAGATAGCCCATGAAAATCCTCATGGCAAGGGTAACCGCCCTCAAGCCATATCCATGACACTGCACCATGAAGTACCACAAGAAACTCGAACCACTCACCCTAAAAGCATTACTCAAACCTGCAAAAAAATAACCAAGTATACTTACACGCATGTTTTTAAGTAGAGTGTCATCCAAGGCCCATTATGATTCCACTACAAAAAATATTTCTGATGATAATCATTATAAAACAAAAGGCTTGCATGTTTTGTTAATATGAAATGCAAGTTATAATTTCTAAAAGATGTAAAGTTAAATAAACATAGCTTTTGAGTGGGATAATTTAAATGAAATAAACACATTTAAATGAATGATTAATATAAGGAATTTCTCTATCCAAATGTACTATATGCCGGTAGTAGATATAAAATATCTAATGAGCTCTATCAATGGGAAAACAAGAATATGCACTAGCTCATTGTGGGTCCCAGGTACCTCGTACTAGGTGAAAGTAACAATACAAATATCCATTATCATGTACACACGACACTAGTAGGGATCATACCCATAACCTAGTGGTCCCGCAACATCATCATCATTATTGTTTAGTAGGTGTTTCCATCTTCAAACCTACTACGTGAAATAGGGGATAAACCCAATGGGATCACTAGCATACTAGTACACGTTCACCCACCTAGATACTTGGGATTTCCCTCTTGTGCTAAAACATGTTCCACAATCCAAGAAATAAAATTTTCACATGAAAATACCAATTCAAAGTCACACACACACCAAAAATCCCACACACATGTCACATGATCCCCTTTTCTATAGAAATTCATTTTGGAAATCATAATCACACCAAAAGATCCCACAACACATTTTACTACTCTTTCACACTTCAAAAAATCATTTAAATAATTTTACAAAACCTTTCCAAGATATTACACATCACATAACAAGCCTTTCAAATTAAAATAAATAATTAAAAAAGTAAACCCCTTCCAAAATAGTTTAGAAACATAGTTTCACCTCTTAGATAAATCAAGAAACCATTTATAACCTTCATAAAATAAATACAAGGAGTGTAACCATGTTTTTTCACATAAAATCCTTCTAAAAACCCTCTTTGTAGTCCAAAAGAATACCAATATCACATAAAACCGGAATTATTAGCCATAATATCATTTAATAAAACAATTCAATTAATCATAAAACTACCCCAATGAACACAACCTTGAATACACACCAAAAATATTAATTTTTCACAAAAATGAAACATAAAAACCAACATATTAACAAATGATACCAAATATAATTTTCACACCAAAAACATGGAAGAGAATCATGCTAGAAAAATATTTCAAGCCAAACTAACTTATCCAGAAATGCTTATACATGGAATCACATATCATTTGTGCCAAAAACTCCAAACCGTTGTGTGAAACATCAATCACATCACCGTCGTACCACAAGGAAGAGAAATCAAGCCCTAATCAACCATATTTTACCAAAATGACACAAAATCAAACCGTAGGTAAGAACAATAGCTTATGTAATTTATATAACCATAAGAAAATTGGAAGAAACCCTAATAAAATGGGTGGAACATGAAAGGAAACTCACTTAATTAAGAGATCTTGAAAAAATCTCACCAAATCCACCAAAATAGGAATCTCCAAGTATCCAAAACTATTAAGGAGGATCTAATGATGCTGATTAGGGTGATTGGGGACTGAAATGGGGGGAAAAGTGAAAATTGAAAGGATTATGAAAGAATAAAATTACCTTCTCAAATATGGAAGGTTTGAAAAGCCTTGAGATGTTTCTCCCATGTCTGTGATGCAAATGAGCTCCAAAGAATTTAAATATATAATGGGTTTGAGCCTCAGTTTTTTAGATTCGGGTGGGAGCTATAATCACTGAACAATAGTAAAATATAAATAATATATGAAAGAAGTAAAATAAAAATTTAAAACATGATTTGGGCTCATGGATTGGCCGAATGACTAAATAAATCAACCAAATCCCAAATGTTAATGAGTTCCTAAGGGGTCCAAATGGATATACTGATTTAAATAGATCTGGGGAAGCCAAGAGGGAAGTGCAATTAGTAAAAAATGTTTAAAAATGAAGGATTTATGAAA
Source organism: Viscum album (assembly GCA_963277665.1). NCBI lineage: Eukaryota > Viridiplantae > Streptophyta > Magnoliopsida > Santalales > Viscaceae > Viscum > Viscum album. The sequence goes on along the minus strand of OY728139.1, from coordinate 759,301,423 downwards.
TAAACAATTTTTTTTGAATCTGGAAATGGGCACGCGGTTTGGCCCAAATCTTGAAAACCCATACATTCCTCAAAAAATATATGGGATACCCCGTAACAAAGAAATAATTGAAATTAAATGAAAAATACATTTAAAACAATTCATGGATGTCACAATTCTGTCCTCCAAGATGTTTTTATCTCTCAAAATGTCACAACAATGCCAAAATAAAAAAAACCTAACCCAAACATTAGGACAAAATGGACTCGTTTACCAAGTTTTTCCCACCACCAAAATGCTAATATATGTCTAGTTTAAAAATCAAGGAATGGATACTCTCACCAACAAAATATTACACCACATTAATGAAACTATAAATAAAATTCAAACATCATTCCAAAAAAAACACCTCATAAACCATCCAAACAAGACTAGATAAATTTACCCGAATGAACAACAACATCGAACAGGGTTACCACTGTCTCATTTCAAAAAAATATTTGGAAAAAATACAATACCAATGTTTGCCTAAGGAAAAAGTTTCTAGTTAAATATATCTGAACAAGAGGACCTATATACAATACAAGACAAAGGAAAAACTGAGTTACTGAAATGTTGACAAAAAAATGGGATCTCCACCATAAGATACAACTTAAATTTCCCCGAGACAGAATCATGACACTAAAAGAGGGAGGCCCGAACGAACTCCCTGACATAAGGGGTAGAATTTCATTAAACATTTCCAAAAGAACATAAATGAGACCTGGAGTGGGTATCACCACCATAAGATCCAACCATATTAACTGACTAGCATGGGCCTGCACGAAAAGACCCCCAAAATTTAAAGGGTTTGCAACACCGCACGGTTAGTCCACACAGTTTGGGAAATCGTGGGCTAACCATGCATATAATTTTTTCCAAAGCAGAATCTTTGCACGGTTACATGGTTCAAGGTGTATGTCCATGCGAGGACCGTGTGGTTGCTACTGTATTTTATTACACATTTTCCTATGTTGGTGCATGGTTACTACTAACTATACGCTACCATCTGCCTATCTCAAATTTCATACTTTTCTCTAAATAGTCAATGGAAACCGATGGGGGAAAAGAATTAACTTATGAGATAACATGGGAACGATATTCCCCCCACCTCCTTCCATCGAATAAGAAAAATTGGAGAAATAATACAATACCAGAGGTTTAAATAGTTCTTGTATTTCATACCGAGGATGAGAATTAGACCCATTGTTTTTTCAACGACCAAAGGATTTCCTTGACTATGTGTCATATTCACTCCAGGACCTATGTTTTAAGCTCAGTTGATCAAATAATATTCAGAAACATAGTCAGGCCTTGGAAACCCCCGAACGGAACTTCTACTTTTGGTTCCATAAACTACTACAATGTGATCCCATATGGGTTTAATGAGACACAATACACTCCATACTCACTATACCAAAACCTGACATTTTTTCAAAACAATAGCTTAGAAGATGCACACACATCAACACCTGTTTCTTTAGATGAAAAATGGAAATAAAAAAGGACATATGCAATAACCCTCTTCTCAATTTGAGATGTCAAGATTTTTCGAATGGAGGCACACTTATGAAAAAACAAAGACTCTCCGAAGATTTCACGACCTTCACTTTTATAGTCAAATGAGCACATGACATTACAAGGTGTCACGGAACATGACCCTTGCGACTGATAGAAATGATATATGGATAAGGAAATTGTGCTGAGTCCCAAACAACACACGATTTCTTACAAATGGCCATATTATCCTCTCTTGAACATATTCCCCACACTGGTGGTTTAACATGAAAACTTTTTTAGAGAGACTGATGAAAGACCCATAGGCCCTCTTAGACAGCATTTTACACCAAAAAACCATAGACAACTTCCACCTTTTGTGACTCAGGTAATATAAGGAAATAAGGACTATTTCATCCTTCCACGACCACTATCCCGCTACAAGAGGATCCACAAAACCAAAAAAGGAAATCATGTGGACTCAACCTCAAATGGTCTAGAAAAAGTCTCCTTACGTTGATCAACTGGAAGACTTTACAATGGAGAAGAGATTTGGGATTCACTTCAGTAATGCATTAAATATTTATGGGGGAATACCCTATCCAATGAGGGAACCTAAGGACCCAACAAAGATGGTCCACTAGTAAAAAAAAATCACTATTCAGAATCGAACACATGAGGGGAGACACCACAAGGGCCTCCCGAACTTTTCTCTGATGATACCAATATCCAGCCCTTCCACCCAACCTACTGACCAAACATAAACCCAAAACATCATTCAAACAAGAGTGGTACTTGAACTCAAAAAATCCCACAATAACAACATTTCCAAAAACACATCAGACACACCGCCCAAACCGGTCATCATTAAGTCGTGTTTTCTTTTAAAAGAAGCCACTTCATTGAAAATAAATGGGCCGGTGGTTTGTGTACCCACCTATGGTATCCTATGGGAATCGCACATGCATGTTTTCATGCCACACCAGGAACCCTCCTCGTATCTATCTCGGAACAATTCCATTCATTCCATTAACCATCCATCATCCCATATAACCCCTTTTGTGTGGTCTCTCACAGAAATACTAAAGGATAAAACAAAAAATCCTTACACTTTTCAAAACCAAAAAATTCACCAGACGCTTCCCTTTTTCTCAAAACTGCTAATGATGGAATAAAACCCTAATTTACATCTTACAAAACATTTCAGAAAGCCCAAATAATTCAAATAAAATCTCACTTTCAATAAATACATTAATTTAAAAACATTTCCTCACATTTCAAAACAATCCCAGTTTTATGAAAAAAACTCTCTTTCAGCAACACCCATCCATTTAAAACCCCATCACTTCATATGTATACAAGATTACAATGATTCATAAAACATTTAAAATGTTTAATAGTTACCAAATTCAAATTTATCTTAAAACCACAAACATAAATTCCCAAAACACATCATTCAACATAAAACACTTGTCAACAATTCATCAATGTCTATTTGGAATAGATTTTCAAAACCCACTCAAACATAATTTATACTTTTAAAATAGGTGTAACCAAGCCATTTACCATTTCAAAATAGTTCTAAAAATTCATTTCCACCATTTTAGAAATTAGGCAACATCTTATTTACTGAAAAATAATTCCATAAAACATCACATTTCTTAAATCAAGTCTTATTTATAATTTTAAAACCAATAAACCAAGTTTCCAAACCAAAAGGACACAAAATAGTGCTAGAGGAAACTAGGACTGGTAGTTGACTTGGACATATGGCTGGTGGGAATATGCTAATCAATTCAACATCATGAAGAGTGTTCTAGGACAATATACCTGGATCTACATTGCTTTCCAGACCCTATGATCTCACTGAGACAATTTACCCAACACTCATTTCATTTCACCAATCATCAATGATCCATGAAAAAAAAGAACTCAGATAAAACATGAACTCCGTTGGTGACTTGAATCCCATCACCGAGAGTTCAATCCAGGCACCCAAAACGTAATTGTAATGTCATGTCTAGACAACTCTTTCTCCAGATAATCTCATATCTTACCCAAATAACATGACCCAAGAGAGTGAACTGGACCGACTTTGATACCATTTAGTCACAAATTGAATCTGGTCTCCATCAAAACTGGAACCCGACCCAGCCCGTGGAATGTTCCGAAGGGAGTTCCTGATACCCATGGTCTGACACAAGCGCTCGGGTATCAAATATTGAAAGTTAGGAATTATTTACTTGAGTTTATGAACAGAAAACAACAAATGAATCCAACAAACCAAATCTGAATTTTCAAACTAAAACAGTTTTTACAAAAATTCAGAATTGAATAACATAATCTAGAAAAAAAATAAAAGACTACAAAATGAACAAATCCCAAAAGTACATCCCAATAACCTCTTCATGGAAAGGGTCACTACCCTCAAGCCATCTCCATGACACTACACCAAGAAGGACCGCTGGAATCCCGAACAACTTGCACTAGATGATTTACCCAATCCTAAGAAAAAATAACCATGTATACATACACCCAATGGTTTATGTAGAGTTTGAGAGAAATCCCAATTGGATGTCCCCACAAAAATATTAAATGTGATAATCATTATAAACTAAAATCATGCTATTTTACTAAACAAGAAATTCTAGTTACAATTTCTAAAAGACGCAACTTTAAATAAAAACAGCTTTCAAGTGGGCTAGTATAAAAGAAATAAACACTTTTAAATGAATTAGAATGTTACTGAATTTATCCATACAAGCATACCTTATTTCTACGGTATGTATAAAATATCTAATGATCACTAGAAATGGGGAACCAACCATAGGAACTAGCTCATTGTGGGTCCCATGTACCCCATACTCGCTGAAAGTTACCATACAAATATCCATTCTCATGAACCCGAGAAACTAGTAGAGATCATACCCATAACCTATTGTTCCCCAAAAAACATCATCATCATTGTTTATTTAGTGTTTTCATCATCAAACATGCAATGTGAAACAGGGTCCAAACCCCACGGGATCACTAGCATACTAGTACAGATCCACCCACCTAGATACCTAAGATTTCCCTATTGTGCTGAAATAAGATCCACAAGACCTGAAATACAATTTTCACTTTCAAATACCACTTCTAAATCACACACACACCAAAAATACCTCACAAATTTCAGATGATTCCTTTTTTATTCAAATTCATTTTGGAAATCATACTCAAACCAAAACAACCCACAACATGTTTCACCTCTATTTCACACTTCAACATATCCTTTAAAATTTTTTAAAAAACCTTTCCAAGATAGTACACATCACATAGCATCCCTTTCACATTAAATTATATAACATTTCAAAAGTACACTCCTACCAAATCATTTTGGCAACACTGTTTCACATCTAACATAAATCAATAAACCATTTAAAACATTCACAAAACAAATCCAAGGAGTGTAACCATGTTCTGCACATAAAATCCTTCTAAAAACCATATTTGAAGACCAAAATAATTCCAATATCACATTAAAACAGAATTGGAATCCATAAAATCATTTAGTAAAACTATACCATGTGTCATAAAACAACCTAGTGAACACAACATAGAATACACAACAAAAATATAAATTTTGCCCAAAAATTTCCACTTAAAAATCAACTGCTTAACAAATGCTACAAATAATAATTTTCTCACCAAGAACAATGGAATAGAATCATTCAAAAAATAAATAAATCCAAACTAACTCATCCAGCAATGCTTACATAAGGGATCACGTACCATTTATTCCAAAAACTCCAAACTGTTGTGTGAAACATTAATCAAACCACCTTCGCACCAAAAGGAAGTGAAATATAGACCTAATCCAAAATATTTAACCAAAATGACACAACATAACACCATAGGTATGAACTCTATCTTATCTACATTTTAGAACCTCATGAAAAGTGGATGAACCCTAATAAAATAGAAGGAACATGAGAGAATACTCACATAGTTGAGATATCTTGTAGAAATCACCCCAAATCTACCAAAAGCTGAATCTACAAGTAACCGAATTTGGTAGGGAGGCTCTAATGATGTTTATTAGGTCAATTGCGGAATGAATTGGGGTAAAAGAGTGAAAAATTAATGTTTTATGAATGAATAAAATTACATACTCAAATATGGATGATTTGAGAATCCCTTAGAATTTTTTCCCAAATCCGCGATGAAAATGAGATACAAAGTGGTGACATAGATAATGAAGGTGAGCCTTAGGGTTTTGAATTCATGTGGGAGGTGTAATCACCGAATAATAGTAAAAATTAATAAGATGTGAAAGAATTAAAATAAACTTTTTAAATTGGAATTGGGATCACTAGTTAGCCCAATTCCTAAATAAATCTCCCTAATCCAAAATGATAACGAGTTCATAAGGGGTCCAAATCGATATGGTGGTTTTAATAGGTTGGGGGAGGAAAATTGGGAAGTGTAATGGGTGAAAAATGTTAAAAAATGAAAGAGTTATAATAGAAAAAAAATTCGTTTTTAAATCACGAAATGAGTTTTCGGTTTGGCCCAAATCTTGAACACCCATCCTTTCCTCCAAAATTGAATGAGAAACCCCATCAACCAAGAAATAATTGAAATTAAATGAAAAATACCATTAAAACGATTCATGTAGGTGACACCACGTGTCACCATGGTTCCTGAGGATTGATGGTGTTTTTTTAATTTATCTTTTTCATTCATTTTGTTATACACATAAGCATACAATGGCTAATAACAATGGATATGATTTAGAAATTTTTGTGTTGGCCTACTATGTTTTACTCACATCCTACTTGATCTACTGTTTGGTACTTAATAATACTTCATGGTTTTTGGATAAGATAATGAAAAGTACCCTATAAATGATTCTTGATTTAGAAATCTATGATGGGGCATGGGAGATGGGATAGGGCTAGTACTTGAGATGAATTTTTGGGGTGTTTACCAATTCTCCCTTTGATTTGATGGTGTATATGATCTTATTTGGTTGTATAACTATATGAAAATATATGGCCAACATTTTTTATATAGAATGGGTTGTGTTTTTTATTAGAACTTTTTGCGATGTTATTTTAGTTATTTATCTATATGATTATGTTTTTTGTTATTTCTACAATTATTATTAGTTGATATGAAGGTATAGTATCCACATTATACCACCCTAGACCTATGGTTGTTAGCTAGAAGCCACTGGATTATGGTGAGGTGAGATTGAAGTAAAATTCCAACCCTGGATGAGACTGATCAGAGTTTTCTAGTTCTAAGATGTTACATGATGCATATTAATTAGTGATATATTAGTGAAAACATATCCCCAAACTCATGCCTGGTAATGCTTTTCACCCCGTATAATATAGGATTATTGCATGCATCTTCCACCTCATAGGATAAGTGCATGCATCTACCACAACACGAGATAAGTGAGTGAATATACCATATCCTTCCCAGGGGTTTTCTTTCTATTAATAATCCATTATGAATATATTAATTATAACTCTCATACCCATTGAATGTGTTAAATAGATTCCTTTAATGAGAAGTAACATATGCACCTGATACGTTGAATATGGAATGTATAACATCTAGGTTTAATATATAAAGGGATATGAATCAATCTTATTGTGTGTGGTGAATGATCATTAGTTTTGTACAACACTTTCTGAAGAACACTCTCTTCTCTCAGGCCACCTTGATCACAATCTAGTAATGGTGCTAGATCCCCTTCAAGTAATATTGAAATCCTTAATTTATGAACTTAGATTTTTGGGGTGGTGTTCCACTATCATAGTAAATTGAATTAGTTCAATGGCTTTATGATCTTCATCAATATTTATCCCTCAAACAAGGAAGATGGACTTTTCTATTATCATGTTTTAGATATATTTTTATTCATTTAATTCTATATGTTTGATTCTTTAAGATATATTGGGGATATGTATGGGTTGTCTCTACTGTGTATGATCATAATACGATCCTATGAAAACACATCACTGGTATCGTATTTTGATCTTGTGTAACATCATATGGATGTCAAGAAAATGATCCTCATTGGATGAATTAGAAAAATGATTAATATGGTGAATTCAAACAATGTTGTTTTAGAAGACTTGAATAATAATCCATAAATATTAAACAAATCCATTTATGGTCTCAAATAAGGATCTAAAAAATTGTTTCATATGTTCCCTTGAGTCATTGAATCGTTTAGTATTGAGGTAAGTGTTGATATTGACTAGGTGAACCCCAAGTTCATTGGTACTATGTTTACATATATGGGATTTTATTTTTATGATATATAACTTCATATATTTTACACTAGACATTGGGGTTTATTAGATATGATCACTTTGTCCCACCACCTAGGTCTTATATGGAATATGTGGAAATGGACACAAATATATTCCCTCCCCAATCAAATGGAGGGGGATACCCTCTGGATTTCACATCATTAATATACCCAAACCATCTATGATCATTCCCTAGAATTTACCTGTGCGTTAATGTACCCATGATTAATGATATACTTTATAATATTTTAATCTCTCTATTGAAATTCCGGAAAAATTCAATGCCCTCAACCTTTGCCTAGTGGCTCACTTTGGCCGGTATCAACCATCAGTTAATGTACTCAACAAATGTTTCTTAATTTCACATTGATTATAGGGATATATATTTACTGATCATTTAGATCATTGATACTTCTTGATATTAATCATAGTTAAAGATAACTTACTCTTATATTCTTATATCTCTTTGTATCATTTCAAATTGTTTTATTTTTTCCTTTTCTAGTGATTATATAAGTTTGGTATGAATTGAGATCCTTCAACCATGATAATCTAGTAATTTTTTACTAGTTGTTCCCATATTTTTCAAAATAAATCATTCCTCAACCTATTTAGGAATATATTTTTGCGATATTCCTCATATAATATTAGGAACAAAGCCTTGTTTTAACCCATCTCCCCTTATACTTATATTGAGGTTCATATATCAAAAAAACCAAGGGGATCATTTTGATTCAAGAGAGAAAGTAAATACCATTTTAAGAAGATATTGTAATTATAATCATGTATCAATTTAAAATACTCTTAAAATTAGTTGAGACATATTCAAAATGACTATTGGTGTTTTTTACTTGATAGGTAATCTAGTAATAATGTTGGTGCTAACTGAGATGGTGATTGAAATATTTCAAATGGTACAAGGCCATATAAAATAATTTTATATTATATTAGCTATTACATGACCCTTGTTTTGATATCCTTTGAATTTGGTCATGTTTAGGGGTTATTATGGAAGAATTTGGGAAATTTTGGATGCATTTGGTACTTACATAGTTGGTAAATGGTTACCAAAAATCATGTTGTTTGGACTGCGAAACCTTTATACCTCTTCAAAACCATTGGAAGTGGGTTCACAGCTCGTACAAACCAAGAATCCACACCTACAAACTATGAAACCCATGGATAGTGGAGAATGAACGGTTGGAACACAGTTAGTTTAACTATGTGGTCAAACTATACACCTTATCTATAAGTATAGTAGAGGTATAGGGTTAGGTTGCATAGTTCTTCTAACCATGTCTCCCTTTCTATAGAATTTTATGTGTTGTTTTTAATTCTCCCAAAAGTTTAATTAAAAATTCAAATCCCCCCTGTTTGAGATTCATAATCCCCCATTCAACCATAACATGATATTTTCATCCATGGAGGCTCCCAAGTGGTGATTCTGGCCCCTCTAGACCCTTTTCCTCATAGATAAAAGTGGTATGGATCTAATTTGTTCTCCTTGGGGTTAGTGGATCTCCTATCACGTGGCTTATTCTAATATATCTTTCTCACCCCCTTATATTTTGATAGACCATTATGTAATGGATGGATATAAACTCTATTTTATTGGATATAGATTCGAGATTGTGTTCCTAGATATCCTTTACTCATTCGTCATTAGAATATTCCATTTCAGGTGTTGTGCATTATGATTCCTCAATGCAAAGGAATGTGGATTCATAATTATTTACCCAATTATTGAAACATTTAATTTCATGATTAAATTGAAATTATTTCTTAATGGATTTAAAAATATAGATATGTTATAATATGATATTTCATTTGAAATAGGTGTGAGATTTGAAAAAAAACATCAATTTCAATGGAATTGAAATTGTTGGGTGAATTTATGAAAAGTTATGGCTTGATTTGGAGATTTTTTAGTTAAAATGATTTGATCAAGATCTTTATAAAATGACTTAAATTGTTACATGATTTTACATGGGATAAAATAATGGAAACCAATGATTTTTTAAAATGAGAAAGGAATTTTTAAAACTAAAATTATGAAATTATATTGTGAAATGATTTTAAATGATTAATTTATAATTTTATTGATTGACTGATTGATTGATTAAATAATATGGAATCCTTGGTAGTTAGTAGTTTATTAGGACAAAAATGTTTGGATCACTATCCTCTATCACTATATTTATGAAGACAACATTAACTAAATCAATTTTTGACTTGAATGATCGCAGTGGATCCCTAAATGGGTTGTATATTGATAACCCATAGTGGATCCCTGAATGGGGTGCTGATTTGAGTGTACACACATATATAGATCCATGTTGATAAATGGAAATTGTGAGGATCCTATTACTAATGAATCAACATACCACAAGGACCTTTTTGATGGTTCTTATTTTACAAGATTTGATTATACATTCCATTAATTTTTTGAACAATTTTATTCATGCCAATTTATTTATATAAATTGTTTTATATAAAATGTTCATTTAAACATATTTGATTTTTTTGATATATCTACCATCTATTTGAATAAAATGATGTTTTGGTTTAAAATATTCAATTGTAATTCCATGCCATTAATTATTTACATTTTTATCATAAAAGGTTAAATGTTGTGGCATTGATTATGGAACACTTGGGGAGACCCTATAAGGCTTTATAGATAAAACCCAAACATTTCCATAAAGAATTTATAGAATTTATTAGGATAGGTATGATAAAATGGAAAGTTCCACTTTTAGGGGGTGGATTTTCTTAATCCTTCGAACCATGGAGTGGTGATAGTGATGAGTGGAGTTGTTGTCCACTCCTTACATAGGGTTTTTGAGTCTCTTGTTTGATTGATGTTGTAGTTTCCTTTTAGTATTTTTCTTTCTATTGGGTAATGTTATATCTATTTATTTTTAGTAATTTATCCTTTTCAAGTATTTTTCAAACTTATATTTATCTTTTGTCTTTCATTTTTTTCTAGGAATAAATCATTCCCTCTTTCATTTTGTATGATTCTAGGTGTTATTCACCAACCCATTGGGAACAAGAACACCCATCAGACTACATAATTGCAAGATCAAGTATCCTAGAACTAGGGTATCTTGGTTGTTTTGTGAAAAATATATTTCATATGTGTAGGTGAAGTATATTTACTTGATGTAAATAAGTGGTTTTTGATGACTTTATGGGCATTATGAGGTATTTTTGAGTGAGTGTCTAATTATCACTCATCGTAATGAGCCTTAAGTCACCATGTGTGTTTGATATAATTGTCCATGAAAATAGTTTTTATCTAATTTGAGTCTTTTATATAATTTTTATTTCGGTATTTTGATATCCAAATTATGAAATATTATCTAATGGGATTAGTATTCTCATTTCCCTTATTTGAGTTGTTGGTCTAAGTAATCTTCAGATGTCATCAATGTTGTCTATTGATGTTTTTTTACCATAATTCCATTTAGAAGATGTGTGAATAGACCCCATGAGAAAGATATTAGTGAACCACAGTGAGTAGATACTCCCATGGACTATAATCTTATTAATATTTTATTGCATGTTGTCCAAGACCTAGAATGGTCACTTAATCCCATTCCCATTCAGCATATAGCTGTGGAACCTCAAATGTATGAATCACAAAATCATGCTCGAGTGTTTGTTCACCAGAAGGCACTATATTTTAAAGGAATTAATTATTATAAATAGTATATGGAGTGGTTTAACAAGATATAAATATATTTTTATTTCCTAGAAACACTCAATAAAATTAAGGTGAAATGTGTTACCTTCAAGATAGAAGGGCCTGGCAGGAGATAGTGGGATTTTATGGAAATGGAGAAGAATAATGATGGTTTGGAGTGGAAGGAAATTATATTTATTTTCACTAATAATTTATATCTGTAATCTATGAAATTGGCTAAGGAAATAGATTTTTTCAGACTCTATTAACCTGAATGCACCATGACGTAGTATGTGAACCTCTTTTCCAAGATTATGCAATTTTCACCTGAGATTGTATCGAATGAAAAGATGAAGGATTGAAAGTTTGATATGGGTCACTGAAATTATATCCATTTACATGTTTTATAATTAATGATTTTTTCATTTGATGATGTACTAGATAGGGCGTTGGTGGTTGAGCTTGTAATTTTTAGTTATTTAGGGATGATGAGAGTCCCTTTTTCTCCCAGTAGTAGATCTATGAGTTCTTTTAATATAAATTAGAATCATGGTGATTATTTTAGTGATTCATGATACGAAATATCCTCTATAACTCCTAAAATACCTTGAAGATTCCATTTTAATTACATCTATTGTTGCATGGATGGAAATTCGAGATGAGTTCTTACTGAGGTGCTAAAGATTTGTAGTCTTTATGGTTTCTCAGGACACCAACAAAAATTATGCCATTTTTCTACTATGTACAGTGACATGAGATATTAATAATGTAAAATTATTACATTAAAATAATATTATTTAGATCTAAGTGTTTCAAGCCACATGAATCCTGAAAAAAATATTATTCACATAGTGGAAGAGTCTCTAGAGGAAGTTGATACAAGTCTAACTACTATAATAGGTACCATCACTATAACATAAATTTTAGTGACTTCTTTATTTGAAACTAGTGCATCTCACTAGTTTATATGAAATCTTATTTTTTACCTGTTTAAACTTTCTATGGATATTTTATCATATTTTATAGATATTACTATACCCTAAGGAATGAAGAGAGAGAAGGGTCCTCATTTTATGGATTTGGTTTTCTCTTTAGCAGAGACTGATCTTGTCTGGAATTTTTTGGTTCTCAACATGAAACCTCTTAAATTAATCCTCAGTATGGATTGAAGGATTGTTAATAAAGCCCAAATTTACTGTTACCTTTAGTGGATATCATTTATTAAACCCTATGGTGTGTTTAATGTCTTTCATGGGGAATGAAACTCAAGGTATAGTAGATCCATGCCATCTTTTCTGGATTTAGGTAGGGTAATATCAATATTTTATTTTTACTTGGAAAAAGAATATTTGAGTAATGATCTCCCTAAAATTGTTTCAGGTTTCTCAATGTGTTTTCTTCTAATTTTTCTAGTTTTTATCTGATAAGAGTGGTGGAGTTATATACTCATTTAATGCATGGTACTCAGCTAGTATCCATACCTTCTTACTGTATGAAACCAGTATAGTTGAAAGAGTTAAATACATGGTTCTATGTTCTATTAGCGAAATGATTTATTCAACCAATTATGTTAACTTGTGTGGGTCCCAATTTATTTTTTAAGAAAGATAATAGAACACTTCGACTATATCTTGAATACCAAAAATTAAATTGAGTTACAGTAAAGAATAAGTATTCATTGTCATCTTTTGATTATATTTTTGACTAGATAAAAGGGAAAAGGTGGTTCTTGATTATTGATCTTTTATTTGGTTATCCCCAGCTCAGAATTAAACAATATGAAATTCATATGACTACATTACGAAGAAGGTATGTCCCTTATGAGTATCATGTCATTACAATTAGTGTAACCGATTCTCTAATTGTTTTTATGTAACTGATGAAAAGAATATTCAATTAGTATCTTGATATATCCATGGTGGTCTTTGTGGAAAACTTCTTAGTTTACTCTCTTTCCATAGAGGATCATGTGCATGATCAGAGAGGTTCCAGAAATATTGAGAAATCACTAACTCTATGCCAAGCTATCCAAATGTAATTTCTAGATTCATGAAGTGAGTTTATTAGGACATATGTTCTTGGAACAATGTATTTTAGTTGATCCTAATATTGATAAAGCTATTATGAAATGGGAGAAAACACAAAATGATTTTCAGATTTTGATCTTTATGGGTTTAACCGAGTATTATTTCTAGTTTTTAAATGATTTCTCAATGTTTTATTCTTTGAAAACACATCAAAATAAGAAAGTAGTTATGATATAATGGAATGTTAAATTTCATTGTTATTTTGTTGAGATGAAATATATTTTAACATGGATGTTGTTATTGACTATTCCAAAGGCATCCATGTCTATATAGCCTTTTAGGATGCATCAGATTTGGGTTTGGGATGTGTTCTTATATAGGGAGATCATATGGTAGCCTATGATTCTTGACCGCTTAGTCCACACATGAAGAAGTACCCAACCCATGATCTCATACTCATTTTTTTGATGCCCACACTTAAGAGTTATAGGCATGACCTTTTTAGATAAAGTTTTACCATGTTTTCCAATCATAGGATTCTGAGTTATATAATCTATCAAAATGATTTTGACCTCCAATAGAGGTATCAGGTGGAGTAACTTTATTCTTTTCATTTTACAATTTCTTATAACATAGAGAAGGAGAATATCATTTATAATGCATTGAGAACAAAAAATATAACACATTCCCTGAAAGAATCATCAGAAGAGTGGAACTTAATGGATTTATATTCACAGTTACATTTAGGAATTTGAGTCGAAGAGGCCAATGTATCCAAGGCATGTTTTTAGTTAACTTATTATCTTCCTGGGATGATTCTTCAGGAGATGCGGAATAATGATTAATATTGGTTCATTAGGAACTCTCTATATAGTGGGTAGAATTCTGGTGAGGGTAAATTCACTCATGGGTGAATATTATGTTTTTAGAATCTTTTACGGTGATTTTTTGCAAGGAATGTTTTAATAGTGTATTTCTATAACTATGAGTGGTAATTTCACCTTGGAATCAAAAATATGTTTTATGACATGCAGTGATGATTCTAGGGGCCTGGTTTGAGATGGAACATTTCTGATTTTTTTCATTATTATACATTCAAACAGGTCAAGGACAAGCACCAATGACCTTCATCTTTGCTTCAATTTAATCTAGTTCCGACTTGTAAGTGGGATGATATTTCTATAGGATTTGTGGTTGGGTTGGTGTATACCTCTTGAATGAATAATGAAATATTCTTTGTGGCCAATGGGATGACCAAATCGGCTAACATTATACGAATTCATGATACAACCAAATTTGAGGAGTTTGGAAATCTCTATGTGAAATATATTGTTCATTTTTATGAAGTTAAATCTACTAAAGTATTTGATTTAGATCCTTGTTTTACCATTTATTTTTGGTGAGGCCCTCTAGAGGTGATGAGATACCAGGTTTTTTGGAAAATGGGATACAATCCATAGACAAATGTCCAGACAGAGAGGCCTATAACGATTATTGAGGACACATGTCAAGCCTACATCCTCAATTTTGATGGATCTCGGGGTTACCATTTAGTATATGATGATATTTCAAATAATAACATTTACCAGTCTATAATTTGGATGCCTCATTTTGAGATCTTGGGTTGTTGGCCATGAAATATCTTTTTTTAGAGATTGGTGAAAATTATTTTGTTGGGCTAAGTTTGGTCTGATAGACTATATAAAAAATTAATTTATTCATCATAAAATGTTGATAGAATAGATCTTGTGTAAATATTATGTTGACCATAATAGGAGACCTATAGAGTTTTTAGTAAGTGACCATGTGTTTTTGAGAGTTATTCCTCATTTTGGTCATCAACATCTTGGTAAATATGGAATTTTTTTACAATAGTTTCTTATATTATTTTATGTTATTGAGAAAATTGTGATAGAAGATTAACATTTAGTATTTTCATTATAGTTGAATTAGATACATAATTTTTTCTATTTATCACAACTTTGAAAGTATCATTATGACCCATGTCATGTTTTAAGATGGTTGGATCTTGATTTTGATCCTCATTTATCCATGAATGAGTATCCAGTTAGGATTATTGATTCTAAGTCAAAGGTGATTCATGGGAAGAAGATACATTTTGGCTGCATGATATGGAATCATGGTCCTAATTATCACGAGACTTGGAATCACGAGGCACTGGTGAGAGAGTAGTGGCCTCGTTTAATTAATATAGAAACTTCTTGATACGCTTTCTATGGACATAATTGTTTTATGTTAGGGATTTTGTAACATGTAGTTACCTTATTTTTGGTGTTACATGACCCTCTTCCTTATTTTCTTTGATTCAGGTATGGTTTTGGGATCATTTTGGAATTTTTTTTGAAATTTTTATAGTTGTTGGGGTTTTTCATAGTTGGTGAATGATTAGGGAAAACTGTGCGGTTTGGTCCAATAAACCAAGAAACATGTTAAAATACATCAGAATGGGGTGCTTGGTTTTCCAAAACCATGTGGCGGTCCCTCCAAACTGTAGAACCAATGGAATGTGTGGAATGTGATGTTTTCCCATTGTTAGTTTAACCATGCAGAAAAATTGTGAACCTCATTAAAAAGACTATTAGGGCCACACAGTTATGCAACATAGTTTTCCAACCATGTTACCGTCTCCATAAAACAATGTTTGTGGTTTTTAATTCTATCAAAAATTAAATTAAAAAACCAATAACCATCATTTAAAAGGCCTAATCCCTTCATTTGAATCTAGAAAAAAATCATCCTCAAAGGCTCCCAAGAAGTAATTTTCCCCTCCAAACCCTAATTTGTGTGGATAAAAGTGTTGCTGATCTCATTTGAACTCATCCAAGTAAGTGGATCTCCACTTTAGTGGTTTCTTCTAATCTCTATTTTCATCTACCTTAGAGTTTGATATACCATCATGGAATTGATGGATCTAAACTCCATTTTTTATCTCGATTCTAGTATCTCTTCTTAGATATCCTTGGACTCATTCTCCATTAGTGTTCCTCATTAAGGGTTTTGTGTGTTGTAATTACATGATATAAAGTTAGGTAATTACATAATTAATTACCCAACAATTTAAACCATAAATTGGTTGATTAAATTGAAGTGCGTCTTTAGTTCATTTACAATCATGTATTTGTGATGATTTTATCATTGATCTGAAATGGGATTCATATTAAAGAAAAACCCTAATATTAATGTAATTGAATTTTCTAGGAGAATTTATGAAAATTGATTTCTTTATTTTGAAATCATTTTGGTAAAGTAATTTTTTTATCTTGATAAAATTTATTTAATTGAAATTTTATATGAAATTTCATTAAATGGTGAAAATGTGTGATTTGGTTTTGAAATGAGAAAGGCATGTTGAAAACTAGAATTGGTCATTTATTTTTTGTAATGATTTCAAATCATTAATATCCAATTTAAAGGATTGTTTGATTTATTTAAGCGCATTTAATCCTAGGTAGTTAGTATGTAACTAAGAAAAAACATGCTAGGATCTTGAGCCCCTAGCACTGGATTTATGATAACAATATTAACTAAAATTATTTTGTCTTGACTTCCAATAGTGGATCCCTAAATGAGGTGTAAATTTATTTCCCATTGTGGATCCCTAAATGGTGTATTGATTTGATTGTAAACATATATCTATATCTATGTTGATAAATGATAAGTGTGATGATTCAACTACCAAATAAACTAATGTACCTTGGGTATCTTTTTCTTGCATCTGTCTTTACATGATTTTATTATACTTGAGATTGATTTCTTTAACTATTTTATTCATTATAACTAATTTATATGAACTATTTTATATAAAATGTTCATTAAATCCTATTTAAAAAATTACTAATATGTCTTCTATATATTTGATTGAAATCATGTTTTGGTTTAGAATAGGAAAATGTAATGCCACACCTTGTTTTATTAAAATTGATATCATAAATGGTTAAATTTCATGTAATTGATTATAAAATACTTCGTGAGACTCTATTGGGATTTATTGATCCCACCATACCTTTTCCTCTTCACTTTTATAGACTTTCATATACTAGGTCCGAGAAAAGGGAAAATGTTACTTAGAGGTGGTGATGTTCATGATCCTTTGGACCATGGAGTGGTGATGGTGACCGGTGTATATATTGTCAAAAAATTACATAGGGTTTCTAAAACTATTATCTAGTTGTTTTTTTAGTTTACTAGGGTATGTTTATCTTTCTATTGGGTACTGTTATTCTAGTTTTTTTGGTACTTCCTTGTTTTCATGTGCTGAGAATACTGATTATATCTTTTAACTTCTTTTATTTTATGGAAATATATTTCTTTATTTGAACTTTTTTGATTCTAGGTGCTAGTCTCCAGCATATGGGGATCCATAATTCCCATTGGGTTATTTCAGTGTCAGTTCAGGTATCAGGGTACCAGGGTACCAAGGCTAGTTCATGATAGGCTTCCTTCTCTTTGTTCCTATGTAAGAAATATAATTTATATATATTTAGATTAGAATGTAATATTTCATGACGTTGAAAGAAATATGAAAATTGGATTTAAGATATTAAGGAATTAAATTCCATTTTCAAGGAATGATTAGAATGTTTCTTATGCATCAGTGATATAAGTGATACCCAGAACTCGATATTGATCAAATTCACTTACAATGTATTCTTCTTGAGGAAAATATTTTTTTATTATTAGTTTTAACCTAATTTCCTTTCCCACACAATAAAAATTAGTGAAAGGGGTTTGGGTAGTATTGGATATTCATCCCAGATATAGGATTTCACCCAAGAAAAACCCCGAACCATCAGTTTCTAATACTCATGTTACTATATGTGTTGATTTAGGCGACCCAACATCTACTCCCAATGAATAGACTGGACATGAAAATGGTATCCTATTAATTAGAATTAATAAATTTTTGGATTCAAAATGAATGGTTTTGTAATGAATTCTAGAATATGGAATTTACTCTCCCATTGATCTTGGAAATCAATTTGAGGAGTTAAATGAGGTTTTTATAAAACAAGTAATGGGGGATAGATAATAACAGATACTAGGAGGAAGATAATGAACGAATTATCCTTAATTTCATAACATTGTGAATACATAGTTGATCTTACAATAAAATCATTGGGTGTTCCTTTAAAAGGTAGTATGTAGGCTTCATCAAAATATGAAGTGTAATTCCATGTCACATAAAATTTTTATTCTGATTTAGGGGTGAAAATGAGAAATAAATTTTTTTATATCTAATGAAACTTTTTAATATATTTAGGTAAGAAACGAAATTGGGGCATTTTAGTAAAATAATGGAATAAAAATGGGATCTATAAAGATTATTCCAATATTTATTAACCCAAGATGGAAAGTTCATTAGGTAAGGCTATTGGATCTGAGGAACTTATGAATTAACTCATTAAGGGTATAGAGGAGATAAAAGATTTGATCCAAGGTTTTAATATAGGATAAGATAATATTTTTCATCCCTAATATAATAAAAAATAATCTAACAAAAGAGTTAGGCGCTTGAATTCCCAGAAACCAAGTATTTCTTCCCCACACATTTCTAAGAGAAAATGAACGACACCTACAATAGGTTTAGTAAGGAATCACAGGAAGATCAAAATAAGTAAAATATTTTTGATAGAGAGTTGGAACCTATGGAGGAGACCAACTTAAAGGACTAGATACTACCATAGTACCTAGATAATGTCATAATTAAATTGGTTTTGTCACAATAGGAAATTATAATTATAGATTTAGATTTTGACATTTACCCCCATAAATATTTATCTTGTGGTCTTAAATTTTATATCCCTTAACATCCAAGACCACTTTCCTTTTAATCACAACATTAATTTCAGATAGTTATTCTAAAAATATAAGACTGAAACATTTATATTGTTAATTGGTGATGGTTATTAATGGTTTGGTGCATCAGTTGTTTTAAAGAGTTTTGGGGTCTTTAACATTGAGGTGAATGTAATGTTTGTAGGTTTTCTCAGTCAACCTTAAAAGTCACTTTTACATAAATAAAAAAATATTTCTATTAGTGTGATATATTAATGTCAATGAATGACGTGGAAATTTTTCACAAATTAAATATATATATATATATAGCTAAGAAAATTAATATAAATGATCTTTTTGGTGCCTCTTTTGTTTTTGGGAACCTAATATATCAAGATCACTCTCAAGTTATTAATGGATTGTTAAAAAAATAATATATTGAGAAATTTATTCAGAGATTAAATATGTTATTATATATAAGGGAGAACATTGCAATTTAATTTAATACCCTAATAATGGATTTGAGAATAAGTAAATATAGTTTATTCCTTACACTTCAACTATAGGGAATCCAATGTATTCTAAGTTTTGTATAAATTCAGATATTATCTACATTGTTGGGATACTAGAGATATATTCAACTAACACTATATTCTATTGTTGGAAATAAGATAACTGATTCATGTGGTACTAATATAGAACAATAAGATATATTCTCACATATAGGAAATCAGATCGTTTATAGATCATAGAATATTTTTATTTTGATTATGTGGGATTCTTTGATAGGATGACATCCACTTCGTATATATTTATTTGTTATTGGGGGAGTTTTTTCATAGAAGAGTTTAAAGTATACACATTTATCTTATACTACTATAGAAGCAGAGTATATAACATGTTATAAGGCCTCCGATCATGGGATATGGTTGGGAAAATTTTCCACTAGGCTATATATTATTGAAAATATTGAAAACCCCTTTATATATTTGATGATAATAAATTTTTTCAACTATATTCTAATAATAACAAGATCTAAATCAATTATAACAATATAAAAATAAAGTTCTTGGTTTTGAAATAGATATTTCATAGTGGACAAGATTTTATAGATCACATTGGACCAAATTCCATGTTTACTTATCTATTAACTAAGGATATTCCCCCCACGACATTTCATGATCATATGCCTTATATGGGTATTACATCCCTCCATGATATTAAATATTAGTGGGATATTTTTTATTTTTAATTTATACATTTTTTATAGTTATTTGACTTATAGTTGGTGGATATTTCAATTATTTTGGTGAAAACGTATTTGGTTATGGTTATCATTGAACTTTTTTGAATGTTATCACAAAATTTTAAGGTTGGACCGGTTCAAAATAGTCATGATAGTATCACAAGGCATGTAATTTTCCTGTTACATATCTATTATTGATCGATTTTATACTTTTATACCAATATACATGACCATTTACGGGTTTAGTCAAAAAGTCATGTGACAAAAGACTCACTGATCCTATTTTGGTATGATATATGGACCAAATTTTTTAGATATTTCATTTGGAGTGATGAACAATTTATTAATACTCATTATAACACCCCAAACATTTTATTGTATGTTCCTCTTAAATACATTCTATTCATTAGATAACCTATTTTTCATAAATAAATGAGTTTCGTTGAAACAAAACTTGGTTATTTTAAAGATAGTCATAACCTAGACATTAAACTTAAATTTACCACTATTGTGAATTGAATTTCGAAAAACATACATATACAGTTGCGATAAGTTTGATATTTGGAGTCTAATAGAATCAGCTTAATTTTTGGTGTATTTTAACTTTCCCTTATGAATAGTGACTTACCCTTATGAATAGTAACATACCCGTTCAAATAGTAATATGACCCATATGAATGGTAACCCTACCCCTGAAAGTATACATAAATTTATCACCTTAAAAATGAAGATAAATATTTTAAGTGTTGGTATTTTTAGATTAAATATATATTTCAATTAAAAATTAAAATTTTCATTTTTCAAAAATTGTATTTGAAAAATGGATTTCATTTTTGGATTATACATGTCAAAAAATGTATAGGGTGATTTTGGGAGATTTTTCTAAAATACTTGAATTTTTGGTTAATAGTAAAATACATTAATTTACCGTATAAATACATTAAAATTTAAATTCACTATTCCTAACATCATGAGTGATGTAAGAACCCAAATCTCTAACTCACATTCACTTATTAATATTCTAGTACATTAAATCCTCACTATTTCTTATCTTGTGGAGAAAAAAATTACTAAATATAATATTAAGAAACCCCTCATCCTCTCCACTATTTAAACCACCCTCAACCCCACTTCCTCCAACAACAATCAATCTTCAATACATTCCTAAATTCTTCTCAAATATCTCCCTATGATCATCCCACAATTCCAAGACCTTATGGTCTCACTAAAAGGCCAAAAACAAAGGCCATAAGGATATTCTCAAGGAGGAGTACTCAAGAGGTGAACCACTCTTCCCTTTCCATTCAAATTCTCTTACAAGTTCCATTATTTTTTTGATATCTCATCACATCCCCAAATATAAATTCCATGATAATTCCAGTACCTTAAATGTACTAGAATTTTGTTATTATAATGAAATATTTCTTCCCCATCTCTCTTTTCCCCCACCTCTTACACAAAAAATGAAAATACTGTCTGAGATGTGTTAATTTATCACATTCAAGGATGACAGGTTGTCAATTTATAATATTCTCTTCAAGACTGCTAATGAAAACATTTTAATGGTTTAACCAGATAATTATGGTTTTATTTTACTTTATTCAATTATCTATAATCCTCACACACTCATAATATAAAACAATAATACAAAACAAGTTCATTATGCACAAAACCGCCAAGTTAATCCAAGCATTTATCAATAAATTGTATCTAATGATTCATCCTCAAAGTATATATCCCAAAATCATTATAATATCATTTATAATGTCACTAATAATATATTTTAACAATCCTGGATGTTTAACCACATTTCAAATGAACTTCTATTTATGAATACAAGTAAACTGATCATGAAAACCAGTGAAGAAAAAGCTTCCAAAAAAATTAAATTAAACCTCTTAATCCCATAAAAAAGGGAATGAACGGATCTAATAATTTTATAATAAATCAATTTAATTTTTATTAGGTTCTTTAATTATAAATTAATTTATCTAAATTTTATTATTCATGTCATTATGATCAATGAAGAATACCTTCGGTCATAAGGTAAGGGATCCACTCTCACAATTTTTGTCCAGAATTCCCCTTATGTTGTGTCCTTTAATTTTTAATTCCTAATGATTGGGTATGTTTTCAAACCTCCACCTTACTTCCATTATAATATATAAATTATGGGATAACCCTTTACCTCTCCTTAATCCTTCACAAGAACACTTGTAACCATGTCAAAATCATTGAAAGGGGTTTCTCATCTCAATTTCAATTTCATGAGATTTCCATTGTTCCCTACTTATTTCTATATGTGGTTTATGTATACTGCCATTTGATATATAATATCGTTATTCTCTTTATATTCATGGTATTATGTAATAAATTTGGTGATTATTTATTTTTGTTCATATGATTTAATTGATTACAACATGGTGAGAGACTTTGTATCCATTTATATTTCATTGTCATTTACTTGGTATCGTGCACCAAGTATTTATTATGTGGTGTATGCACTACCTATTTGAGAACATTTTTAATTTTAAATTCTAAATATATTATATATCCATATTCTGGTTTCATGGATATTATTATTTTCTTAAGTCGTATTCCCATTTACATATGGTCTTTATTTAGAATGTTGTTTTAACTATTGAAATATTAATGAATCCGTATCCTCTACTCTATGAAGATATTGAGAAGGCATATTGTAAAAGTTTTAAATCTATATATAAATAAGTATTTGGAATTTAAATGGTTGTCATGCCCCACTATATCCCCTCGATGATTCGACAGGTCTCATGAGACAAATTAGTTGGCAATATACTCTTCGAGATTGTTTCCTAAAATCAGATGGGTTTCTACCCACAGACTTAAACTGTTTCGACGGTATAGTGGTATCATGTTC
Organism: Viscum album; assembly: GCA_963277665.1. Lineage (NCBI taxonomy): Eukaryota > Viridiplantae > Streptophyta > Magnoliopsida > Santalales > Viscaceae > Viscum > Viscum album. Next base: position 759,277,941 of record OY728139.1, on the reverse strand, counting down.
CAGATACATGACGTCCAATTAATAGGAATCATATTTTTCCATTTTCAGTTATTATTATCCATGAGGTTTTCACCATGGCAAAATCTATGGATGCAGTTTTGTTATCAGTTTACTAATGGCATGTATTTTTCATTAATTCACCATACCATATTGAATATGCCAATTTGATTATGACGTAATTATTTTTTATTCATGCTTCTGCTATTTTTACCCCTTACTAATTATTTTATCTATCCCCTTTCATTTTTTTACCTTCAACGGGTAAGAATAATAGATCATTAATTGAGTTTCCATGGATGAAGTTTATTAGTTTTTGTTATGTATCATATTTTGTTACCTTTCTCATTGTAATATGAGTTTCAAATATGTATCTAGTTTCTTAAAGGCTAATGAAATAATCATTACATTGGGATTTTATTACTCTTAATCATGCCAATTTAATAAGTAATGCACCGGATTTGGGCTTTTGGGTTTGGGGTATTACACTCATAAGGATATTTTAATATAAAACCAAAAAAAAATTTGCCTTTAGAGAGGGTTATTTTTTCATTAGTGGTCATTATAACCCCCTCTTAATGCATTATAAATGGTTGTAGAAAAATGATGAAAACATAGACACCAACTACTATTAGAAGTGTTTATTCGGGATAATTTTTAAGGTGAAAAATTTAGTGACTATTATTTTAGAACCAATTTTAACCCCTTTTAAAAAAACTAAACTGTATTATGTTTAGAGATACTAGTAAAAACACTGTAAATTTTACACATCCATTCTTGATTCATGTCCTATGTTTATACTGATATGTGTGACCCTTTTTCGTTCTAAACACAATTACAATTGAAAAGAGACACCCAAATCCTATATTGGTATAATATATGGACCATATTTTTTAGTGATAACATTCAGAATAATGAAAAATCTTATAGTACTCACAAGGTTGTTTTAATAATGAACCAAAAATGGTGCTTTTAGAGGGGGTTATTTTATTCATTAGTGGTGGTCATAACCCCTCTAAATGAATTAGAAACAGTTATAGAAAACTATAAACATGGTCAAATACTACTGTTAATAATGGTAATTTACAAGTATATGTAAGGTGAAGAATATAATAGTTGTTATTTCAGTAATAGTTTTAACCCCTTTTAAAAACATTAAGCAATATTATGAATGATTTTGTTTCTTAAAACACAATTTATTTTAGGGATAATAGATGGAATAACTTTTTTAGGGACCACATTCATAATGATGGCGAAATTTTGAGAACATGTTTGGATATTTAAATATACAACCAAAAAATAAGGCATTTAGAGGGGTAATTTTTTCACTAGTGTCGCGATAACCCCTCTAAATAAATTAGTGATGGTCATAGAAAAATAAATTAAACATTTCCAATTAATACTATTATAAGTGGTTATTTACATGAATTTTTATGGTGAAATATTTAGTGGTGGTTATTTTAGAAGTAGTTTTAAACCCTTCTAAAAAATTAAAACATCATTATGTTTTAATTTGGTGCTAAAAACACTATATATTTTAATACATATGAGAAAAACAATACTTCAACACTCATCCCAATCTCCACCACACTAGAAATATCTAAATGTCTATTTATGCTTTACTTATACCCACTTGGAGGCCCTCCATGAATACTATAAGAAATGGTTATTAAAGAGAATTTGTAAGGTGAAAACTTTAGTAGAGGCTATTTTGGAAACAGTTTTAACAGATTCTAAAAAATTTAAACAATATAATTTTAGGATTCACTACTGAAACACTATTTATTTTAATCCATTAAAAAAATAATTTGACGCACATCCCACTCTCCTCCAAACAAGCCAAATCTAACTGCCTCCTCGTGCTTAGTTTCTTCCTTCCTTGAGGCCCTCATGGACATCACCCACCTCGCAACATGTTCAAATGCATGATATATTTATATAATATCTTCTCTTAATGAATCCACAAAATATTATATTTATGAACCATATTCATGATATATTTTAAATCTAAGTAAAATTATAATTTTTTTATATATAATGTATTTATATATATCTATATATAAATTAATAAATAAAAATATATATTTATATATATTTATGGATATTTTTATTTTTTAAATACATACAAACAGATATATTAATATTCATATTATTTTCATTATTATGCATTTTAATTAATAAAATATTACTTATTTTTATTATTATTCTATTTTTAAAATTATAAAAATTACATGGGATTTTATATGATACATTTATAAAACACATTATATTATATATTTATGTATACATTTATATTACATATTTATTAAAGAATTAATATTATATATTTTTGTATTTCTACAATAATTTATATTATAAATTTATATGATATTGAATAGATTTATATTATACATTTAAATATATAATAAATTTATCAAATACATGTATATTGTATATTTAATACTTTTTTATTATACATTTCATTATAAGTTTATATTATAATTTTTATTATATAAATATATGTTATATTATATAAATTTATGTTATATATTAAATACATTAATAATAATGTACACACTGAGATATATATATATATATATTTGTGAGTGTAAAAATAAATACATTTATAATATATTATGTACACAAATATACATATATATATATATAACGTACACATAAATAAATATATATAATTTTTATAGTATATACCACTAATATATTTAAATACATTTATATATTTTATTATATTTATATATAATGTATTTATATAGTGCATACTATGTTAAATACATATAATTATTATTATCATTATTTTATTTTACGGCTAAGTAATTACAAAATTTTAAAAAATACATTTTACTTAATTCTAATTAATGTTATTTAATTTATTTCTAAGATTTTAACAAAGAAATATAAGTGTTTAAAATATATTCTAATTTAGATATTAGGGGTTGTTTTCAACCCCTGCTATTTTTTAAAATTATTTTATGAAATTAGTTTTTTTTAAATAGAGCGAGTTCAAAATCACAACTAATTACATAATACTAACTTTTCATGTGATCAAGGATTCATGTGTGAAGGTGGCATGATCTTTGATTTTAAGGGTACTATCATGTTGGCCTTCAATTCATTTTATGGATATAGTAACTCCTTTTTTGTGGAAAATCGGTTCATTCTTAGCATAGTCTCCTTGTATAAATATTAAAACTTGGCCTTACTAAGGTAGAAATGAATTCAGTATTAGGGGAAATTATATATTAGGGTACATCCCAAATCATTGTTCCACTAACAACAACATCAGATCCTATATAAGTATGATCAACCAAGGTGTGGATATTATTTGTACATGGCGTGAGGGGAATATAATGACTAATATTCTTGCTTCCAAAAGTTACGTAATGATCCTATAGTAATTTTTTAAATCATTTGTTCCCTCCACCATATTTTAAGGATTTGTTTTATAAGGATTCCCTTGGTCATCATCAATTTCATCCCATGTGAGTATTTTTTTAGTGTTTTACCCTTTTAATAAAATATATAATTTTGAGTAAGAGAGGGTTCTTTCATAACCCCCTCTAAATAAATTACTCTTATCTAGTGTTTTTTATAGTGATGAAAAATTATAAGGTGACACATATTTCTTAAGTGGGTGATTTTTGGATTTTAATTCAACTGAAGCATTATATGTGAATAAATGTGTTTTAAATATTGAGTTTTTAATCCAATGTATGTTCCATGTATGAAATATTGTGAATTAAAGTTCAGCATTAATTTTTCTCTACTGTGTGATCAATTAAGATATGTGGTTATATTGGGTTTTAATTCAACTAAGTAACGTATTGTATAGGATGTATAGAAACAAATATATTAATTCCCCTCTTATTGTAAAAACCCCAGAAATAATGAAAGTTAAAATTAAGGGTATCTTATAAATAGTTGTGGTTTTAGAGTCATATACATCATTCTACTATTATTAATCTTATCTTCCAAGTTAATATAGATTCTTATGCCAAATTTTTTCCCCCAAAAATAGGGGGATGGAAAGTAACATAAAAAGGGAATGTTTATTTTTGCACATTTGTTTTGCTGGAATCAGATTCCATGGGAAGCCAATATTCTTCTAAACAATGGAATCAAGGTTTCATCCAATGGCCATTAGAAAGCCCTAGATTATAAGGGATGATAATATATTGGACATAAATGTCCTTCTACCAATCATCAACCATCAAAGGCTACTCACTCATTTATCGTTAACTGTCAATCGACTACCACCACTTTTGAAATGCATTATACTACCACTAGTTCCCAACCAAACAAACTTGATGATATATGGTGTTAAATGTCCAATAATAGTGTTTTTCATCTATTATTATGAGGTATAATTGTTGATTTTGGGTTGTAATAATGGTTTTGATATTGGTTTTACAAAGGAAGGACTATAGTAACATGACCCCACCCACCAAGGCCTCTCCTGAGCTGGCAGTAGGCCGATTGTACCACCCCTACCCTAACCATAATTGGATAGGGGCTGGTGATGAGCACTGAGTAGCTATATCACACAATATGGAAAGCCTTATATTATACCAACTTGCAATAGTCATATATATCTACTGAAAAAATAACCAAAAACACCAGTATTATATATATATATATATAAATTAAACATAATTCTAATCAATGCATACAAGAGACATAAATTATCTGCACATATCCACTTGGAAAAATTCCAAAGGCACTATACATCTGACAAGTCTTTAAATATGACATAGGCAAGACACTGAAGCGATATTTCTTGTTGTAAGTACTCCGAGAATGATATCCAACCACAATGGTCACAACCACCTTCATGAATCAATGTTCTCTACAATGTTTTTCCATGTTCCACTAGGAATCATCTCCGAACAATACATTCCAGCTCCATAACTACCCTGACCATTTCTATATTTTCAAGTTTTTTTCACAGAAACAATACTTTTGGGGGAGAATATCATGTAGTTGTGAGTATAAACATACTCAGTTAGACCAACCTAAAATGGAAAGTAAAAAATAACGTGTTATCTCAAGTCTCTTGGTAAAAGAGTGTAACTAGGAGGATGACAGTAAAATATCCATATATTATCTACCACTTACTATCTCATATACATAATGAGGTATTATGCATCTCAATATTAGTCCATGAAGGTCTACGTATCACTAGACTAGGGATAATCGGAGAACCAAAAGGTTTATAAATCTTGAATTCTAAAGCCCAACTAGATTTCCCAATCTGAAAGGAAACCGACGTGGGTATGGAGGAGTCACGTGGATTAGAGTATTTAAACTTCATTGAAATTTTAAATACCACACCACATATGGAATCTATAAATTTAATCCTTCTCACGGATAAATCATGTGCATCAGTCAAGAAAATACCATATCTTAATATCCATCATTATCGTGTCATTGTTCTCAAAACCTATATATGGACCTTCACCTTTTCTAAGATTAGATGTAATTTAAAGGAGTAATAACCCATAAGATCATAACTTCCGAGGGATATTAACTCATGTTCTTTGCATAATCTAAAATGGAGGACACACACCTCATTTCATAGAACAAAATAGGTGAGAAATAACCTAACACCAGGAATAGATAACCCATGAATCAAGTATATAGATGAATAAAAAACTCTATTAGTATTGATTGGGAGACCCACCCCTCATTGGATCTAAAGGAGTGTCAACCTCATGACAATCCAGATGACCCACGCCCCAAGTATATTGGGGGTAACAAACTCTAAGAAGAATATTGGTAACCTATTCTCCATTATTCATGCACTTACATGGGTTTCCATACCCCATGTTTTCTCCACTCATCTCATCCAAGCCCAGGAAGTTAAATTGATCATATCACACAAAAAATCACATCAAATTCCAAATAAAATCATGCCATCACACCCTATAAATAAGAACACTATGTATGGACTACTCATGCACCTAGATCCAATTCCAGAGTGGGGTGATATGAAATTGTACTATGTTTGTAATAGTTCATGACATGTACTATAGGGGTAAATGTGTGTAGAACCCTTAGGGAATCCATTCAATGTAATTCTACTCATATATAATTATTATTAAACTTCGATTGCATGTACCATGGTTTTCATGACATGTGGGGCCATTAGGGAACTTGGTTTGAATCCATAATACATGGGTCCCCGCTATTTCGGGGTGTATGGAATGTATAAGGTAAAACATTTTGTGTGGTTACCATATGATTAATCAATAGGTACCTTTAGTCTGAAGAGTCATATAGTCTCTAACTACATTAATTTTTTTGTGTACACATAGCATGTGTTCTAAGATGTTTCCCTTGTTATGTACTTCTCCTATGTCATATCGTGTAGGACATACATGGTGTGGTCTACACTTTAACATCATATGGTTGGTCATGTATGTATATTCTAAAATTAATTTAAACATCATGTGAATATATAATACATTCCATGTGATATTTAATTACTTATAAAACCCTCTCATCACTTCTAGGAAGGGACACATTGTGTATTTTTCTAAACTACATGGTGTTTAGTCGTGTTTTTGGGACCAAATATTTTGGTGTTGTTTTAAGAATAAGTCAAAGGAAAAGGTTTTATAATGGTATTATTTTTCTCGTTAATATATAAATAAATTTAGATTATTGAGATTTCCTACAAATGTGATCGAACAAACTCCAACGGCTCAAGTCTAACAGATCGAATCTAGTAGATGAAGTTTACTATTAGGATGTTCTCATCCATACAGTGGAACTAAATGTTTACTATAATCATATGTTCTATAAGATATAAGTCGCTGATAATTATAATTATAAGATTATTTTTTGATATTAAATTTTCAAACATCAGTCTTACTACAAGTTCCAAAGATTCAAGCTTAAGTACAAAGGAGGATTTTGATGTACATTGGTTAATAATTCATGCTATAAAGTTCTATAAATGTTACTAGATTGGTGTTATCAACCAAAGTATAAGATGTGAAAATTTTAGGGTTCATTAATATATATATTTTTGATGCTAAAAGTATCTATCATTAATAATTTTATAATTTCTTCCAATCAAAGGAATAATGTCTAATGTTTTGAGGTTACTACGAATGGAGTTAGATCAAAAAAAGAGTCATATGAATTCTAATAGATGAAATTGTAAAAATATCATGAAATAATGTAATGAATTTAGAGTGTATAAATTTCATCTAATAAATATTGTATAAGTTCATCTCATATAAGGTTGTGTGTCAATTCATCAAATAGGGAATCTCAAAATCATTGGATTTTGGTCACTGTATGAACCTTTTGCAAAGTCATCGGATGGAGAAATTGTTATGGAAGCTCAGGATGAAAGGGAGTTTGATAGAGCTTTATGAATTAATTGGATAAATATTTCTTAATTAATTTTATCAAATAAAGTCTACATAGAAAAGGAATTGGTCAATGTTATCCAAATAAATTATTCAGACAAAGGAAGTGTCTTGGGAAATCCTTCTAAGTTGTTCCAATAAAGTTTTGAAGGAAAATTAGGTGCTTTTTTCACAAAATTGAAAAGGTGTTATGAATTTATACTGGATGGAAGGTTATAATATCCTTATAAATTTTTCATAATGTCATTTTTGTGTCGATGATGAGTAGGTCAAACAACATTTCAATAATCATGGATGAAAAATAATTATTCTCTCTATGATTTTAGTAATATTAAATAATAATATTGATTTTGATATTTAAGGAAAATTCCATAAAATAATTTGGAATAATATATTTTATGAAATTTTAATGTGGTCAAAAAAACTAACCACTGAGTCGAATATTCAATGATTAAGTTATATATTTTAATTTTAATGTGGTACTCCTTTAAGTTGTAGAGGAACACTGCCTATATAAAGGTGTGATGAAGTGTTGAGTATGAGTGTGGAATTATTGTAGTTGGGTGAAGTGATGCAGAAGTGAAGATTCAGTAGGACAAATAGATTGAAGTGGAATCTATATGAAGGATACTAACCATAGTTTCCATCAGTTATTTTTGGATTCATGGTGTATCAAGATGATTGGATGAATGGAGATTCAGTTGGTATCAGATGAATAGTTTGTATATATAACCAAATTAACATGTTAGAGAACCAAATAGATGAATATGGGATTAAAATGAGTTTTATCGGACTGATTATATCATAATAAGAAGTGATCAGGAAAAAATTTCATACATAGGTCCAAGAATAAGTCCCTGGTCATTGTTGTGAAAGAAAGTTAATGGGATGGAGAAAAAATTGAAAAAATGTAAGTGTAAAGAGTTCAGTAAATATAGTGACAACTTGGATTCATGTTGGTAAAGGTACTTATTATTATTACAAAAATTGTTATATCAATATTTTGTGTGAGGATCACATGCACCGCCAATTGACTATAGAGATGCGTATGTGAAAGGATATTCTCTGCTTATTATAACTAGTGAAATTATTATTTTTTAGTGCTTTTTGTGGTCTTTGAATACTTCCAAACCATGAAAACGACTATCTACTCTTATTATATAGTGAACCTTGTAAATTCTTGTGTTCTAGTGGTTTTGATTGTGTGTTGTTTTTAAAATGGATATTTATCACTAATCAAAGGTGGAGGATTATGCTTAAAATAGAATGCATAATGTGGAGAATATAATTGATTCACCCAATCCCCCTCTTAATGATCACACGCATCTTATTATTCCATTCAATTGGTATTACAAAAAATGTTTCCTTTATTTACACTTTGTTGAATTTTGAAGAAATGGAAGGTTTCCATGGATGTTTATAACTCAATCAATAATATGGTAATTCTTCTCTTTGATGGAGAAAAAATATCATATCTAGAAAGATATAATGTTACCTTTTCTTTTATCCAGTAAAAGTTATATTCTTAAAGATGATATATATGGTATTCTTCCTTCAGAAAAGGGTGTTCCATTAACAACTAAAGATAACAAGAATCTAGAAAATGATGGGAGATCAAAAATTTATACACTTTCCTCTTTATCTCTTTAAGTGAATTTCTTAGGGTCAATGGTATTTAAATAACTAAAGTCATCTGGAATAAGTTGAAGAACATCTTTGGAGGAAATAAATAATTAAATAAATAATGTTTATAGATCTATATATAGTATTATGATTATCTTAAATTAGGTGAATATGAATCTATTGGTGAATTCTTTATAATAGATAATTACATTTTAAACACCATAAGAAGTTTTAGTGAGATTTTGGAATATTTAGTTATTTTTTCAAAGAATCTAACAATTATTATGGATTAATTTTACACCAATTTATCACCTTTATAAAATATATATCGTTAATATTTATCTCTAGAAACCATGTATATAATTCTCATTACTTAAGAAATGAGATGAGAAAATGTGATCTAGAATAAAGAGAAATTTGATCATGAAATCTATTTCACAGTTATAAGGAAAGGAATTAGAAGAAATTTCCCTAGGATTAAGTTAGTGACTTTGACACTAAATATGAGTTTTGTAAATAGAATTATAATTTCACGTACTTATTTTACATAAAGGATAAAAGAGGAATAGGGAAATACAATAGAATGTAACCCATTGCGTTCTTTGGTTATGGATATTTTAGACACTATGTTGAAAATTTTCCTAGATTTAAGGAAGATGAGTATTGTGATGAATAAGATAGAAGAAAAATAAGATATCTAAAAAATAACCTAAAAAAATCTAAGTCATGTTCAAATAGAAATGACAAAAATTTCAATAAATAAAAAAAAGAGAAACTTTTTGTCTTACTATAAGGAAGAGGATGATGATAGTGAAGTGTAAAATTAAAACTCCATGGATTAACATCAAAAAAAATCTTATTGAAAAATTTAATGATGAGATGTTTTCATTGATGAATGTTGTAGCTCTGAATATTAAAATTAAGAGACTCATAAGGGGTTTATAATAAAAAGAGAGTTGAAAGGACATTTTGAAAATTTTTCTATACATGACATGGAGAAAAGTAAATTGATGAAATAAGATATTTCAACGAATAATGAATAATCATTTCTTAAGAAAAATCCTTGTTTCTAAATGAGATTGATGATCTAAAGGAGTTACATGATTATGATAAAAACCTCAACATCATTCTTGAAGAAAATATGGAGGGGAAGCATAAATAGATTGATATTGTACAACAAAAACATTTTGATGTAGATTTAGGAATACTAAACATCCATAATTTTTTTTAGAATTTTTTGAGAGTTCTAATAAAGGCAAACCATTAAAGGATCAATAAAAATCAACCTCATAGGTTAACAAAAAAGGTTTCTGAAATTTATCAAATTTCAAAGTTGAGATCCAAATAGGCTACTACTAGAGATCTATCTAAGGAAGAGAATAAATATAAGAAAAATGAGAATATGTTGATAGGTTACCCAAAGATTCTACATAGAAAACATCAATGATTGAGGGTAATAACGATGAAGGAAAGTGGGTTCAAAATTCTTAAAAGCATGTTTGTTACAGAGGAATATATGCCTTCTATGGATACTGCTGGTACTGTGGGGGGTTTTGGCCATACAGTGAAGATGTTTTATTTTAGTCAACATAAATATAATGAATCCATGAGAAACATGAGGTAGAGTTCTAGAGGGGGTAAGTGAAATCAAATAATACAACTTGATAAATTGTATGGCATCCAAGCTTTTTATTACATAAATTTTCATTACATTTTACAAACAGCGTATCTTTAAAGTCTAGTGTCTAGGAAATAAGGAATATAAAACATGAAAACAATAAAATTTCTTATAAATACCCTTGAAAATATTTTATAAAATTTCAACCTATGTACAATTACTACATCTCATAAAATGGAGACAAACATCAAGGGAAAGGGTGAGGAGAAATCCTTGTAAGGAAAGCAAGTGAAAATGTTTTCCTATGAACATTAGTGATATCAATAAGAACATGTAGATAAAGAGACATATTGTAACGACCCGAAATTTTGAATAAATCTTGTTTCCTAATTTCATGTGTTATTTTTTATACTCAAAAAAATGTTTTATTTGATAAACATGATTATAAATAAAATGAGACCATTGGTTTTTGAGTGTTATATGACCATCGGTCAATATGACCACCGTGAACAAAATGTTTTGATTATTGTCTCTAAATTTAAGTAACCTTGGTTAATTATTATAGAAAGAAGATTTGATGGCCTCACCTAGTAGCCTTGGGCCGATCGAAGCCCATATAACAGAGATTGGGAAGGAGGTAGCACCATTGGGCTTTGCTCTGGACCAAATCCAAGCCGAACTTCATCATGTGAAGCTAGAACGGAATCGCCTTCGCGAGAAGTTCAAACTGATAGAAATTACTACTCGGGCAATGTTGACTGAGCCGCCCCAAAATTCTATCACCCTAGCACACCTTACTCTTAGGTCCTATGCTGGTATTATAAGGGGTTATGTAACGAGACCGTAATTGCCTTGTGTAATCTTTTTTAAATAAAAATTTGGATTTCTTCTTATGATGATGTTTATGAATTTTCAAATGACCGGATAAATATTGTATGCATATTTTTGATGAATTTTAGAAAAAGGATATTTTAAAAATGGTTGTGTAAACCTTAAATAATTAAAAATGTGTAATGATTTTCGGAAAATGGTCTTCTACAATTATGTTCAGTACGAAATTTAGAGTCTAATAAGATCAACTTGATTTTTGATGAATAGTAAATTATGAATAGTGATTTTATGATTAGGATTAGTAATATGACCAAATGGATTAGTAATCTCACTTAAAGAAAGTTTTAAAATAATCTAGGCACCTTGATTAAGTAATGTGATTCAATAAAATAGTTAAATAACGGTTTCATAAATTATTAATCAAGTATTAGTTTTTTCGGATGAATAGTGTTTTTTAATTAAAAATTTAATTAAAAATAATTAGAAAATTATTTTTATAAAAATGACTTTATTTTTGAACTCAGAGCATCGATATTATGTTAAGGTAATTTTTGGGGATTTTTCTGGAAAAAATGAATTTTCGATGAACAGTGTTTTTATTTAAAAATTAAATTAAAAATATTTAGAAAAATATTTTTATAAAATGGATTTCATTTTTGAAATAAGAGCATTGATATTTGGTTAAGGTGAAATTTTGGGATTATTCTGAGAAAGTTGAATTTTCAGTGAATAGTAAAAATACCGTTTTAGGGTTTCGGTATGTTTAATGACATCATAATGATGTCATGATGATGTCATGAGATCTTTTGAGGGTTGGCCGGCCAAGGGTGATGAATTATTGTTTTGGGGGCCCCATGTGGCCTAACTCCATGATAAATGCCAAGGGAGAGCCCATGGGTTTGAGAAAAGCACATGTGAGGTGTCCTTTGGCCATTAATGCTTTGTCCCCTCACTTTCCCTATAAATACCCACCCTTTCCTCCCTTATTTTTCACTCCCAACTCTCCCCCAACGAAGTTCTGGTCTTCTTACCTTCCAAGGAGTCCTCCCAAGGTGCCCCCAAGCCCTCAAGGTCCAATCCTTTGAGTTTCAAGAGTCACATTTTAAGGTAAGGGATCCGACCTCTCTCTTTCTTTTCAAGTAATCTCTTTTATGTCTTTTCTTTTATACTCCATGTTCTTATGTTGGAGGATGTTCTTTTATATTCATCCTACTGCCTATTTCATGTTCATATGATGAGAGACCCCCCTTGCTCTCATCAATTCGTTTTAAGAATGTTTAAGTGGCGCCGTTAGGCTGCCGAATTTTTAAGGGATTCTTTCACCTTCCTCGTTTTCAAGTTCTATTTTCATTCAAGTCTTTCATGTTCCTTTTTGTTATATTGGGGTATGATCTCTATATATATCATACTGGACTCTTATGTTCATATGATGAGAGACCCCATTTGATCTCTTCAATTCAGTATTTTGATGTTTTAAGTGGCGCCGTTAGGCTGCCGAATTTTTAAGTGGTTCTTCACCCTTCTCGTTTTGAAGTTCTACTTTCATGTCAATTATTTCAAGTTCCTTTTTGTAATATTGGGGTATGATCTCTATATATATCATACTGGACTCTTATGTTCATATGATGAGAGACCCCATTTGATCTCTTCAATTCAGTATTTTGATGTTTTAAGTAACGCCGTTAGGCTGCCGAACTTTCATAAGAGAAATCTATTTTTTTTTCTTCCTTCCATGTTTTTCATTTCAAATGGTATGTCCTTGAAATTTCATTACCATGATCATGTATCCTTCTTATTCTGTCCATGTACTATTTTATGGGTCATTTATGAATGTTTGACTCATTTTCCCTCTCTTTTTAATGTCTTCTAAAACCTCATAACATAGCCGTTATGCTGCAGAATTTCCATCTCAAAATGTCTCTCTCTTTTTCTAAAGTTCTTTTATATTATTAAGTGAATACTCAAAGCTCTTTCTTCTAAAGGGGTATTCAAATATATACCAAAATGTTCTATTTTAAATTCTGGGATTTACATACATGAGACCCACCTTCCTTTTCTGTGGGTTTTAAAGTGACGTAAAGATCATGTCTTTAAAGCAGTTTTTAAAACGTTGTGATTATGAAATGAAACCCATTTATTTTATGCTATGTGGGTTATTTATGAAATTTTTGATGATGATATATGTGGCTCACATGATAATAAAGGAAAATTTAAGGGTGCGCCCTGATAGCGCTCCAATGCATTGGGTAATGATGTAACCACTAGAGATTACAATTTTCACGATACCTTGGTGAATAACCTTGGTAATTTTTAACGACACCTTGGGGATGGACCTTGGTGATATGTTCATGATTGTCTATGTTAAATGATGTAGCCACATCTTCAAGTTATGAAAAATGTTATTTTTATTATGAAATGCCTCATGATTTCTTTCTCATGCCTTAAAGTTCTTTTCATGTCCTTATTGAAGTATCTCATGTTCACATGTAAAATGTTCCTCCTGTTTCCCTTACTGGGCCTTCTGCTCACCCTTTCTTTTGATGTATGTCCCCAGGTTATGAGATGCAGTAATGAACCTAGAATGAACTTAAGGAGACGCCTTGCAAGTGTTTAAGAAGAATGTTTTATGTTTTTTTTTATGTATTATGATCCTTGTTTCCAAGACACTAAACCTTAACGATCCTCAGTTTTGTGTAATGTAATGAAAGTTTATGTTATAAAATGGCGGGATGCTATAGTTGGTATCAAAGGATGGTTTAGTTATTTGTGGAAATTAGGATATGAAAACTCTAGGAGGAACCCTATAGAAAAGTTTAATATAGGAAATCTTCCTGGTATTTTGGTGAGTATTGAGTAAGGGGTTGCCAAGCATATACATCCCTGTCTGGATACGAGCAGGTAGAGGTGGCTCTGGCACAGATGTACATAGGGGTAAAACCCGAAAACACCGCTTTGAGCTAGACTCGAATGGGAACTGGTACACGACAACGGGCCTTGCTGCACTCTTGGTTACGACACTCCCGGGGGATATGCTTTGGTAAATTCATAAGCTTGGTATGAACCATTATTAAAGGAACAAAGATAAAATAAAATAAAGGTTCACATAAGAATATATGATCATTCATAACCTAGATGGGAACCTAGGAGATCACAAGTTAGGGTATACCTTTCATATACAAGTTATCCTTATATGCTTTCAGTTCCTTTTCATGATTATTAGCTAAGTACTTAAGCCCCTAATTATGCTTTCTCTTCTTAGTTAATGGTGGGAAATGGAAGAACATGTTCCGACAACCAATGTGATAGGAAATGCGATGATTTTCGTATTAATATGACAGGGATGATTAGGGGATTAAAATATGATTATTATTTTGGAAGACGTTCATTATTTTGGGAACCATATTTGATCGAGGTAAATAGATTACTACGGTATTTTCATTGAGGAGTAAGGTTGACTTATATTTTGAAGAATTGATGAATTTAAGGTGGACTTATAGTAATTTAGGTTACTTTTGGGAATGATTAACCTATCTTGGGTAAAATATGTTTAGGTTAGCTACTTTTGTTATAAGATGTTAGGAGTGGTTGGTGTTGTCTGGAGATGTACAATGAAGTTGTTTTGGAAGACTATGTTATCAAATCCTTCTTGTATTTGGGTTTCAATATTAGTTTGGTTTATTTTGAGGAATTTTAAGGACCGTTATTTATGGAGTGGTCTATGATGAACGTTGGGTAGTACCATGGAACTTTGAAGATTTAAAAGTAGGTTCTATTCCTATGGGATTTTTCTTTTTGAAGAGTTGTTTTACCTTAACCTTTCTGTTTTTGGGATAATGTTTAAAGATAAAAGAAATAGATAGTTAATCTTTTTTAGATTATGTGATTCTATAGAAGATGATTCTTGTGCTTTTATGAGACCAAGTGTTTTTGAATTCTCATCATTTGGCGAAAAGATTAGTGTTGGTAGGAACTTGTTAAAGGATGAAACTCTACTTGAAGGTAGGTATATTTTCTTATGTTTTTGTTCTATGTAGTAAATGAAATCCTCAAAATTATGAAAAGAAACGTAAAACAAAAATGTTGTTGGTTTACGTTTCCTACTAGGTAATCAAAGACCGTTTACACACATCATAAGTTTGGGATTTTCTCATGGTTAACTTTCTCCTAATCATGTTCTCTATCACACTCTCTCAGAACTGACCCTTTGTTTTTTTCCTCCATGTCCATGTTTTCCTACATGGAACCCGAGTGTGGGTTAACTCGGGTGGCCTTTGTACTTCCTTTTCTTTCTTTTAAAGTAATGGTGTTACTGACTCTTTTTTCGATGTGGGACTTTCAATGAAATTTCAAAACCCAATTTAAAAAAAAAAATTGCGAGGACGCAATTTCTTAAGGGGGGAAGATTGTAACGACCCGAAATTTTGAATAAATCTTGTTTCCTAATTTCATGTGTTATTTTTTATACTCAAAAAAATGTTTTATTTGATAAACATGATTATAAATAAAATGAGACCATTGGTTTTTGAGTGTTATATGACCATCGGTTAATATGACCACCGTGAACAAAATGTTTTGATTATTGTCTCTAAATTTAAGTAACCTTGGTTAATTATTATAGAAAGAAGATTTGATGGCCTCACCTAGTAGCCTTGGGCCGATCGAAGCCCATCTAACAGAGATTGGGAAGGAGGTAGCACCATTGGGCTTTGCTCTGGACCAAATCCAAGCCGAACTTCATCATGTGAAGCTAGAACGGAATCGCCTTCGCGAGAAGTTCAAACTGATAGAAATTACTACTCGGGTAATGTTGACTGAGCCGCCCCAAAATTCTATCACCCTAGCACACCTTACTCTTAGGTCCTATGCTGGTATTATAAGGGGTTATGTAACGAGACCGTAATTGCCTTGTGTAATCTTTTTTAAATAAAAATTTGGATTTCTTCTTATGATGATGTTTATGAATTTTCAAATGACCGGATAAATATTGTATGCATATTTTTGATGAATTTTAGAAAAAGGATATTTTAAAAATGGTTGTGTAAACCTTAAATAATTAAAAATGTGTAATGATTTTCGGAAAATGGTCTTCTACAATTATGTTCAGTACGAAATTTAGAGTCTAATAAGATCAACTTGATTTTTGATGAATAGTAAATTATGAATAGTGATTTTATGATTAGGATTAGTAATATGACCAAATGGATTAGTAATCTCACTTAAAGAAAGTTTTAAAATAATCTAGGCACCTTGATTAAGTAATGTGATTCAATAAAATAGTTAAATAACGGTTTCATAAATTATTAATCAAGTATTAGTTTTTTCGGATGAATAGTGTTTTTTAATTAAAAATTTAATTAAAAATAATTAGAAAATTATTTTTATAAAAATGACTTTATTTTTGAACTCAGAGCATCGATATTATGTTAAGGTAATTTTTGGGGATTTTTCTGGAAAAAATGAATTTTCGATGAATAGTGTTTTTATTTAAAAATTAAATTAAAAATATTTAGAAAAATATTTTTATAAAATGGATTTCATTTTTGAAATAAGAGCATTGATATTTGGTTAAGGTGAAATTTTGGGATTATTCTGAGAAAGTTGAATTTTCAGTGAATAGTAAAAATACCGTTTTAGGGTTTCGGTATGTTTAATGACATCATAATGATGTCATGATGATGTCATGAGATCTTTTGAGGGTTGGCCGGCCAAGGGTGATGAATTATTGTTTTGGGGGCCCCATGTGGCCTAACTCCATGATAAATGCCAAGGGAGAGCCCATGGGTTTGAGAAAAGCACATGTGAGGTGTCCTTTGGCCATTAATGCTTTGTCCCCTCACTTTCCCTATAAATACCCACCCTTTCCTCCCTTAGTTTTCACTCCCAACTCTCCCCCAACGAAGTTCTGGTCTTCTTACCTTCCAAGGAGTCCTCCCAAGGTGCCCCCAAGCCCTCAAGGTCCAATCCTTTGAGTTTCAAGAGTCACATTTTAAGGTAAGGGATCCGACCTCTCTCTTTCTTTTCAAGTAATCTCTTTTATGTCTTTTCTTTTATACTCCATGTTCTTATGTTGTAGGATGTTCTTTTATATTCATCCTACTGCCTATTTCATGTTCATATGATGAGAGACCCCCCTTGCTCTCATCAATTCGTTTTAAGAATGTTTAAGTGGCGCCGTTAGGCTGCCGAATTTTTAAGGGATTCTTTCACCTTCCTCGTTTTCAAGTTCTATTTTCATTCAAGTCTTTCATGTTCCTTTTTGTTATATTGGGGTATTATCTCTATATATATCATACTGGACTCTTATGTTCATATGATGAGAGACCCCATTTGATCTCTTCAATTCAGTATTTTGATGTTTTAAGTGGCGCCGTTAGGCTGCCGAATTTTTAAGTGGTTCTTCACCCTTCTCGTTTTGAAGTTCTACTTTCATGTCAATTATTTCAAGTTCCTTTTTGTAATATTGGGGTATGATCTCTATATATATCATACTGGACTCTTATGTTCATATGATGAGAGACCCCATTTGATCTCTTCAATTCAGTATTTTGATGTTTTAAGTGGCGCCGTTAGGCTGCCGAATTTTTAAGTGGTTCTTCACCCTTCTCGTTTTGAAGTTCTACTTTCATGTCAATTCTTTCAAGTTCCTTTTGTTATGTTGGGAAATTTTCTCTATATCTATCACACTGAACTCTTATGTTCAGATGATGAGAGACCCTATTTGATCTTTTCAAATCATTTTTGTTGATGTTTAAGTAACGCCGTTAGGCTGCCGAACTTTCATAAGAGAAATCTATTTTTTTTCTTCCTTCCATGTTTTTCATTTCAAATGGTATGTCCTTGAAATTTCATTACCATGATCATGTATCCTTCTTATTCTGTCCATGTACTATTTTATGGGTCATTTATGAATGTTTGACTCATTTTCCCTCTCTTTTTAATGTCTTCTAAAACCTCATAACATAGCCGTTATGCTGCAGAATTTCCATCTCAAAATGTCTCTCTCTTTTTCTAAAGTTCTTTTATATTATTAAGTGAATACTCAAAGCTCTTTCTTCTAAAGGGGTATTCACATATATACCAAAATGTTCTATTTTAAATTCTGGGATTTACATACATGAGACCCACCTTCCTTTTCTGTGGGTTTTAAAGTGACGTAAAGATCATGTCTTTAAAGCAGTTTTTAAAACGTTGTGATTATGAAATGAAACCCATTTATTTTATGCTATGTGGGTTATTTATGAAATTTTTGATGATGATATATGTGGCTCACATGATAATAAAGGCAAATTTAAGGGTGCGCCCTGATAGCGCTCCAATGCATTGGGTAATGATGTAACCACTAGAGATTACAATTTTCACGATACCTTGGTGAATAACCTTGGTAATTTTTAACGACACCTTGGGGATGGACCTTGGTGATATGTTCATGATTGTCTATGTTAAATGATGTAGCCACATCTTCAAGTTATGAAAAATGTTATTTTTATTATGAAATGCCTCATGATTTCTTTCTCATGCCTTAAAGTTCTTTTCATGTCCTTATTGAAGTATCTCATGTTCACATGTAAAATGTTCCTCTTGTTTCCCTTACTGGGCCTTCTGCTCACCCTTTCTTTTGATGTATGTCCCCAGGTTATGAGATGCAGTAATGAACCTAGAATGAACTTAAGGAGACGCCTTGCAAGTGTTTAAGAAGAATGTTTTATGTTTTTTTTATGTATTATGATCCTTGTTTCCAAGACACTAAACCTTAACGATCCTCAGTTTTGTGTAATGTAATGAAAGTTTATGTTATAAAATGGCGGGATGCTATACATATCAAATAATAATAAATTTAAAAATAACATGAAAATGTGTCTACAATCTTTAATTTATATATTTTTGAACTTATCACCAAGTTCCATCCCCGAGGTTTCCTAAAAATTACAATGTTTAGTCCCCAAGTTATCATGAAAATTGTCATCTATAGAGATTGAATTATTTACATAGTGAATTTGTGATCTATCAGAGAAAACCCTTAATATGTCTTTATTTTCAAGTGATCCAAGTATATCATAATCATACATTTAATAAATAACCCTCAGAGAATAAATTCATGGGTTTCGTATCACAATCATGACATTTTAAAAGTTTCTTAAAAACAAGATCATTATATCATATATAACCCATGGAATGGGAATAAGGGTTTTATTTATGTAAATTCATGAATAAATTATATCATTTTTATGTATGGATTAATAAACCTGGAAATGAAATAGGTTTGGGTATCCAAAATAATAAAATAATATAATTTCGTGAGAAAAAGATAGAGAGATTTTGAAACATAAATTCTGCAGCAGAACAGCTATACAACATGGTTTTATAAAACATTAAAAAGAAAGGGTAAAAGTGTCACCCACTCATAAATAACTCATAATACAGTATAGGGATAAAATAAAATATAAATAAAGTTATGGTATGTATATTTTAATGACATACCACATGAAAAGGAAACATGAAAGAGAATATGTGATTTCTTTTATGAAAACTTGGCAGCCTAATTGTGTCAATTAAAAATTCAGAAAATCATTTGATGAGAGTGTAAAGGGTATATAGTAATTTGGAAATAAAATGTAAAAAAATAATAATATATAAGAAACATACCCCTGATGAAAAAAATGGAAACAGTAAGACATAACATTTAAGAATTCTTGTCTAATAGAGGAGGGTGAAAGGTTCCCTTACCTTGAAGAGTAACATGAAAGACATGTAGTATTGGACCTTGTGGGATTGAGGTAAACATGGGAGGAATCCTTGTGTTTTAAAAATACCATAGATTCATTGATAAGTAATTTTTAATGAATGTAATGAAGCAATGGGTTGGTATTTATGGCAAAAACGAGGAAATATTTGTTTAATTTTAAAGGGACACCTCATTAGTGGTATTTTCAAAACCATGGGCTTTCCCATGGTATTGAACACTTGGGACACCTCATAACATATATTAATATACACAAGTTGACCAGAATTATTCCATCATGATTACATCCTAGATGATGTCATTAAACACACCGAAACTCAAAACTGTATTTTTACTATTCCCTGAAAAATCAAAAAAAATATAAACATCTCATAAATTAATCCTAACCCAATATTGATCATTTGAATTAAAAAATTAATTCCATTTTATAAAAATAATTTTCTAATTATGAGATAATTAATTTTTACGTAACAACTCTATTTACTTGAAAAATTACTAATACTTAACTAATAATTTCTGAAATAAGTATTTACTAATGCTATTATATCACATTACCAATCCTAATGACAAAAATTATATTTGTACTTTCTTAAGTGAGGTTACTATTACATTGGTCACATTACTATTCATAAGTGCAATATTACTATTAAAAAATTACTATTCACCAAAAAATAATTTGATCTTATTCGAATCTAAATTTATTAATAATCACAACTGTAGAAGACCATTTTTGAAAAATCATTTCAAAATATTAATTATTTAAACTATAATAAACATTTTAAAATATTTTTTTCCAATATTCACCAATAATATGGAACTTCTATAAATTCATCGTTTATTTATCTAGACATTTGAAATTCAAAAACATTACCACAATAAGAAATAAAAATTTTATTTAATAAAAAATATTACACAAAGTAAATAAGTACTCATTACATATCTCCTTATAGCACCTATATAGGACCTAAGAGTAAGGTGCACTATGGTGGTAGAATCTTGGTGTAGGCTGGACAACATTTCCTGAGTGGTGATTTCTATCAGCTTGACCTTCTCCCATAATCGATTCCGGTCAAGCTTAACATGTTGGAGTTCGACTTGGGCTTAGTATAGAGCAAAGCCCAATGATGATATCTCCTTCTCAAGCTCTGACAGATGGGATTCGTATGGCCCAAGTCTACTGGATGTGGCCATTGACTCTTCTTTCTGTATTATTTATCCATGATCAATTGTATTTATAAACATTAAACATAACATTAAGATTATTGTTTCCAATAGTTATATTGACTAATGGTCATATAACAGTCAAAAACCAACGGTCTTATATTAATTATACTCACTTCATTAATTAAATTGATATAGTTTTGTTGACTACAAAATAAAAGAACACACAAATTCACGAAAATAATATTATTTAAAAGTTCGGGTCGTTACATTCTTCCCCGCATAAGAAATTTCATCCCTGAAATTTCCACTCGTAACCTCTGAAAATAAAATGTGAGGGTACTTCAGCCTCATAGACTCCTCTAATTCCCACATGGCTTCTTTACATTTTTTGTTTCTCCACAACACCTTAACAGGGTGGGTAGTCTTATTTCATAGAACCTTGTTTCTACAGTCCAATATCTCTACTAGATGCTCCTCATAAGTGATGTCATGTTCTAGTTGCACCACCTCTGGATTTATTACATGTGAAGGTTCAGGTATGTACATCCTCAAGAGGGATATGTGGAAGAAATCATGAACTTGTTCTAGATCTGGAGGAAGTGAAAGATGATAGTCCACTGCTCTAACGTGATCAAGGATTTCATAGGGGACAATGTACCTAGGGATGATCTTCCCTTTCTTTCCAAACTTCGTGACACTCTTCCAAGGTGAAATTTGAAGACTGACTATTTCACAAACATCAAACTCCATGTCCCATTGACGGTTGTGAGCATAACTCTTTTGCTGACTCTGAGAAGCCTTAATGTGTTGTTGGATGACCAGAACCTTTTCTTTCATCTCTTGAAAAATATCATGCATAAGAATCTTTATCTCACTAACTTCATCCCAACAAGTGGGAGTTCTACATCTCTTCCCATATAGAGCTTCATAGGGTGACATTTTAATGATAGAGTGGAAGCTGTTATTGTAAGAGAACTCAAATAATTAGATATGTTGATCCCATCCACCTTTAAATTCCATTGAGCATGTTCTCAGCCTTTCCTCGAGTGTTTCAATAGTCAATCCATATTGGACATCATTTTGGGGGTGATAGGCCATATTAAAATTCTATTCGGTACTCAGATCATGTTGAAGACTTATCCAGAATTTTGATTTAAACCTTGGATCACGATCAGATATGATAGAAAGTGGAACTCCATGCAACATTACCACTTCCTTAATGCAAATCATTGCAAGTTAATCAAGAGAGAAATATTCCAAAATAGAGTTAAAATGGTCATTCTTGGTGAGACGGTCCATAATAACCCATATCACATTGTTTCCATTGGATGTTCTTGGGAGACCCGTGACAAAGTACATAAAGATATTATCCCACTTTCATGTTAGTATGGTCTATGGTTGTAATACCCCTTTAGTACTTTTTCACTCTACCATCACTTGTGGACATACCAGGCACCATGTAGGGCAGTCAGAAATCCTTTTTTTCATATTATCCCTCCAATAATGATCCCAATAGTCTCTATACATTTTTTACTTCCAGGATGTTTAGAAAAAGTAGATTTATGAGATTCATCCATCATCTCCTTTTTTATTTCTAAAATATATGGAACACATAGTCTTGTATGGAATTTTAGTATACCTTCTTGATCAATATTGAACTCAAGAAACTTCTCATCCTTCACAACGTCAAACATTTTCTATAACAAAGGATCTTATTTTGGAGATTTCTTGATCTTCTCTAGTAATAGAGGTTGACAAATCATTTGTAATAATGTTGATGATGTCCCTTCCCTTATAATTACCATGTTTTTCTTTACTAGGTCATTGATCGAAGGATCTCTTTTAATCCACATCCTGGATAGAAAAATAGGGTCGCTCCTACTTAATGCATCAGTGATTTTTTTTCTCTCCCATAATGATAATGAATTCAACAATGATAGCATTTAAGAAGTTTCAACCATCTCCTTTGTCTCATGTTCAATTTATTTTGTGTGAAAATATACTTCAAACATTGATGGTATATATATATATATCTCGTTTCTCCCCATAAAGATAGAGCCTCTATATCTTCAGAGAAAAAACAACCACAACCAGATCAAGATCATGTGTAGAATAGTTCTTCTCATGAGTCTTCAACTATCGAGATGCATAAGCAATCACCTTATCATTTTCCATGAGGACGCATGCAGTCCCATATAGAGATGCATCCCTAAATATAATAAATCCTTCTATACTTGAGGGAAGAGTTAACACGGGTGCGGTATCTAATCTATTCTTCAGCTATTGGAATGTTTCCTCACACTATTATTTCAAGATGAACTTGAACCCTTTTCAAGTTAACTTAGTTAATGGATTATAAATTTGTGAAATGTTTTTCATAAACCTCCTATAATATCCAACTAATCCAAGGAAACTATGAATCTTAGTAATATTTATAGATTGTGGCTACTACTCTACAACCATTTTATTTGTAGGGTCAACTGCGATTCCTTCATTGGTTACAATGTTCCTGCAGAAAGAAAGTTATTGTAACCAAAATTCAATCTTTCTGAACTTTACAAAAATTCTATCCTTCAATAGATTTTGTAAAATAACCCTTTAGTGATCCTCACGATTCTTGATACTTTTATAATATATCATAATATCATTAATAAAATCTACCACAATGTTATCAAGGTAGTCCTTAAAGACTCTATTCATAAAATCCATAAAAAAGGAGTGTTATTCAAGCCAAAGGGAATAACCAAAAACTCATAATGCCCATATCTTGATCAGAATGAGGTTATTGGAATATCTACCTTCGTTACCCTAATTTGATGATAACCAGGTCGAAGATCAATCTTGGAGAATAATTGAGCCCCACGAAGTAGGTCAAATAAGTCATCAATTCATGGAAGTGGGTATTTGTTCTTCACTTTGACCCCATTCATTTCTCTATAATCAATGCATAGCTGCATTGATACATCCTTCTTCTTCAAAGAGAGAACATGTTCTCCCCATGGAGACACACATGGTTGGATAAATACCTTCTCCAAAAGATCATGGATTTGTTTCTTTAATTCCTCTAGGTCAACATTTTCCATCCTATATGGGGTCTTTGATATCAGATGAGATCTAGGTATGAGATCAATCGATACCTATAACTCTTCTTCTGGGGGAGGTCTTGGTAACTCCTCAGGAAATACATCAATGTATTCCTAGAAGATGGGGACATTTCATATCCTTATAATCTAATTTCCTTATTCTTATTCGCTAATCAAATCCATAAAGAGTTATATAGGAGTTTATTATAACAAATGATCAAGTTGATATATCTATCCTTGGATGATAACTGTAGGTTTTAAATTCCAGACTACTGATATTTCCTTGATTATGGATTTGATCTTATCATTATACCATGAGATCCAGTCCATCCATAATATAATGTCAAATTCCAACATTGTAATGAATACAATATTTTTAATAATATTGTTCTCACTGAATAAAATACTAGAGTTTATAAACATTGATGATGCTTGGATAATCCCCCTAGAATTCTTGACTGATAACTCTACTTTTAGAAATTCAGGGGTTGATTCTAAATTATTTGAAAACAAAGGCGAAATAAAGGAATGCATAGAACCATAATCAAACAAAGTACTTTCTAGATTTTAGGGAACAATAAGAGAACCTGACAACACATCATTTGTAGCTTCAACATCAACTGTCATGATAGAAAAAGCACGACCTCTCTCTCTTGGCCTTTTTTGAGGATTATGGTGGTCGCCCTCCATTACCCTCTGATTTGGATAGGGATTGGAAAAGTGAAATTGTTTTCCAAAATTATATAATTGGACATCAAATAGGGATTGCATCATCTTCCCCTTGTAGTTAGTGTTGGGAATTTGAGGCTTCACCTCACTACGACGATTTCGTGCAATATGGATATCTCTTCCACACTTGTATCACTTCCCACACCCGAGCAGGTGGTTCTCCGAATGCTTCTTTCCAGATTTGTTACACGTGGGACATTTCACTTACATGCTGTAACACCCCAGGTAAATAAAGAATATGACATATTTATATTTATCCCTATTTGTGAATAAAACTTTAATATTAATTTAAAGGGGACGCTATGCTTGATGGCTTACCCAATACGCAACAATGAGTTCTTTTGAAATCTTACATTGCACTATAATAATAAAATAATATTATTTTAAATGGTAGTTAACGCCTAGCCGTTGTAAATGAGGGAATGAACAAAACTTACTACAAAATGATTATATATGTTTGTCAAATATTTTTACTTTTTACAATAAATGTTAGATGATTAAAAATGTGAATGAATTCCATTTTAAGCATAAACTTTCTAATATTCTTTAAAAGGTCGATTAACCGCCTTTTGATGGCGAACCTCTTTTAAATCCACTTTTTGAAAATTTTATGTGTTATATTTGACAAAATAAAATTCTTCTTTGGAATCTGGACATCAAAATTTACTTTGTGTAAATTTTTTGTATTTTTCCGATAAAGTTCATTTTTTAATGAATAGTAAAAAATGTTGTATTTTAATTCAAAACCACTTTTTAATATAATTTATTTATATGATTATATTATCTTTTGAATATGTTTTAAAGTTAAATTAGAATATATTTTTACCATTTAATCCAATAGTGGTCGTTAGAATTAATTTCACTTTGAAATTGGACTTAAACCAGTGTCAATCTTTTGATAAATATTGTTTCATAAAAACACGCTATTTGTCATGACAGTGGAATTAATTATTAAATTAATTAATGTAACTTATACGATTTGAATTTTTTAAAATAGAAATCATTTTTGAATTTATAATATCAAATATAGATTAGGGTGAAGTTTTGGTATTTTTCTGAAAAACTTCAATTTTTGATGAATAGTGAAACCACTAAGTGGTACTTAAAAAAATGATTTTTCGTTTAAATGAAATTTTACCACCTCTGTGTTTTGAATTTCAAAAATCCGACATACATGGTTGTCATTAAGAAGTAAAATTTGGTTCAATGGGATTAAAATATTTTTTTTGAATAGTAACTTTTAAGTTTTTAATTGCGATTAGAGGTAATTAGTGTAGTTTAAGGTAAAAATAATGTTTTAATAATATGAGATGAGCTGGAAACATGTCCTACCCTTATTGGATGTGTCATGACCGACCAAGACAATCCATGGGTCAACGTGGGGACCCCATGGAGGCACTTTGGTTGGAAAATGACATAAATAACTTTTTATTTAAAGTTAAAATAAAAATGTCACAAGCATGAGATGTTTCACTAAAACAATTTTTAAATGGGCTTATAAAAGTCATATTTTTTACTATAAATATTCATTAGAAAGATAAAAATATTTCATACATCATTATAGTTTTTTTATAATTTTTAGAAATTAAATAAAATAAATTATTTATGACATCATGATGATGCAACGATTACCTCATTAATAAAGGATTTAAATAAAATGAAATTATAATGTTAAAACTATAACTTACACTTGTAAAAAACCTATTAGATGAGTATATTTCGAACCCTAACCACCTTATCCTATAAATACATAAATTTGGGACCTTTAAAATCCGAAACACATTTGATAATAAAGTAACATTTTGTATCTTTCCAAGAGTGCCCCTCCTCTCCTCTTATAAAAGGCCCCCACCTCTACCACCTTACCCACACCTTTGAAGCCTTTGGCTCGCCAAACCCTGCTCATGTTTCCTCTCAACATCCCTCTCTTACTCCTAGAAGCCTCACTTTGGGCAGAAGGCTTCCCAAGGAAGCCTTTGAGCTCAAATCAAAGAAAGTTACCCGATTTTAAGGTAATGTCTTCACTTGTGTTCTTTTATTTTATTTTGCTTCTCCAACCCCCTAAAATATTTTTATTCATTTATTTTGTAAAAACTACAGTATATTAAATATACTAGGATGTTGTTATAAGAATAATTCGAGCTAAACGTACACACACCTACATCTAATGGTTAAATAACATACTATTTCTGTGGATGGCGAATTTCTGCCTCACGAAACGATGATTGTTCAACACTCATATAACACCTTCAAAGGTGGACATTAAGATGTAACTATATTTATATATGATATATAATATGTTTATGTTTTACTTAAGCTTCTTTATTTCTCTTTTTTGGCCTAGCTTTATGGTTTCCATTGTGGGTAAACACGATAATTTCATTTTAGGAAGTGCGGACTACCGCCCCCCCAAAGTGATTTGATTCGTTAATGCCATATGTGGGATGTATAAAGGATGGATTTAAAGTTATTATATATAATGTATGTTACATATAAATGATGAATATAATTCTGGAATTAAAATATACATACCTCTCATTTAGTTTTAATTCCATTAATATGACATAGAAATGAAAGTAGCGTTCATGCGTACGTACGGCTTACCGTCTCGATGAACGGTCCATTTCATTTCTTACCTCTAAATGATTATGTAATATTATAAATACATTTATATTCGGGATATATATGATATATATGATATCCAAATCATGAATATCATTCTTGATATAATGAACCTTTGACCACACGAACAACATGTAATTGTAAGAAGTCCACTTTTGACTTAAGAACCAAATATCGACAGAACAAACATTATTAACTTAAATGATTACATAATGTTTATAACATGGAAATAAGAGATATAAAAGGAATAATGAACTTGAAAATGTTATTAAGCAAATAGAAATTAACTGAAGTTTATTATTCAGGACGTTAAAGAACGATCGAGTCAAGTCGGACCCGAGGTAAGGGATCCTACCCCTCTCTTTCTTTTTAAGTACACTCTTTTATTTAATTCATTTTAAGCTCATATTTCTTATTATTGGGATGTTATTTTATATTACTCCTACTGTACTTTTTATGTTCATATGATGAGAGACCATATTTTCTTTCACCAATCCATTTTGAAAGTTTTGAGTGGCGCCGTTAGGCTGCCGAATTTTCATAAGAGATCTAACCTCTCTCTTTCTTTTTATGTACTCTCCTTTATGTCACTTCTTTTAAGCTCCTCTTTGTTATGATGGGGTATGTTATTTTATATTACTATTTCTATACATTTTATTGTAATATGATGAGATACCCTATTTGATCTCATCAATCCATTTTTTGAAGTTCTAAGTGGCGCCGTTAGGCTGTCGAGTTTTCGTAAGGGATTTTTCATCTCACTTTTATTCCCATGAAATTTATGCTACCTTTGCCACTATTTTCTTTTTAGTGGTGTATGTAATTCCCATTATTATACACTTTTTGTAGTATAATATCATTTATGGTTATTTACATCTTCATTGTAGGACCCTTCTTCCATGGGGTGTATGTTTCGAAAGTTACCCAACTCGGTAAGGGGACCTTTCACCCTCCTCTTTTAAAAGACTTCTTTTGTTATGTATTTTAACTCACATACTATTATGTTGGGATATGTTATTATATATCCTTATTGATGTAAATTTTATTCCCAAGTGATGAGATACAATTTTTATCTCTCATCAACTCTTTTTCTGAATTTTTAAGTGACGCCGTTAGGCTATCGAGTTTTTGCAAGGGAACTTCTTAACCCAATTTTGATTCTTTGGGATAAACTTTTACTCCTTGAATATGTCATTCTAGGAATATGTTTGAATGTCCTCTGATTTTTTTGTACTTAATATCCACTTATATTTGGTGTATTCGTTTGTCACACATAATTATGTAATTGATTTATCCTTAATCCAAGGATACCGTCTTTGTATGGGACTTCGTCTCAATCTCCTTTCATTGAGGAATATTTTTTTATACACAACCTACTTTTATACGGTGTATAAACCCCTTTTTCTTTTACGTTTATTAAAAAGGAATCTTTTTATACGAAGAGTTTTACTAAATGACAAAAGGGAATGTTTTTGTCGTACGTGTGGGACGACAACGACTTCTCCGCCGTAATGACCATTATTTGAGTTTCGGCTTCCTCTACAAGACATACCTTTTTTTAAATGAAAAAAATAAATACCATGTTTTAATTTTATTATATTTTGGTATTGAAAATGGTTTTCATAATGTTTTTATATCAATGTGTTGTATTGATATCTTGTGATTGAAAGGTGTAAATGTTATGTTTCCTTTATGCATGTTTTATTTGATACGATTATGTTATGGTTCTTGGGAATTATTATGAAGAAGGGTGGTTCTGTGATAAACTAGGGGCGGGTGAGCCCGATATACCTCTCCAATGCATTGGGTAACGCGAAGGAGTTAAGAATTAAGGTTTCTCTGAAGAGATTTAGGGAATATACTGTGATGGGTATTCCAAACGTAACCAAGAGGGTTACTCCATACGTAAGAATGTTATGAATGCCTCAATTTAACTTTATGTATTATGATTTCTATGCTTTAGTAATGATTTTATGAGGTATTTTAAAGTGAATATGTTTTATGGGTAAAGTATGATTTAATTATTATGTATATATGTACTCATGTTTTCTTTCCATACTTTTTATAACCCTTACTGAGCTTTTTATGCTCATCCCATGTTTTTGAAATGTTTTTCACAGGTCCAAGGAATGGTTCATGATATGATGATAGTGTCAAGGAAGTGTCAAGAAAGAATCCATGTTTTATTTTAAATATGTTTCCGTTGATGGAAAAAATGGATACTATCTTTTATATAACCACTTTGTTTAAATGTGGAATGTAATGCAAGTTTTATGATCTAATTCTCTAAAAATATAAACTTGAAAAGATCCTCGATGTGTAATCTTGTAATAACTCATAAATTAAGTAAGGTTTAAGGTTGGAGCCTTATAGTTGGTATCAGATATCGGTTTAGATAACTTTAGAGGTTAGGGTATTCTTTAAGCATAAGTGACATTACCGTAATGGTTAGGATTTCAGAAAGAGTCGTAGTTTTTAGATAAAGTGAATGAGTAAGTATATCTTCCTCATTAGTACATTATGGTTTTGTTGATATACTCACACTGACATTTCTGTTTTTAGTGAATGTATGGATCTAGCAGGCACCAAAGTGACAATAGGTTTGAAGGAAACTGTGGTGGTTCTCTGATTAAGAGACTAGATGAAATGGGGGATTCAATGAGGAAACCCATGGTTGTTCTAAACCAACTATTAAGGAGTCATGATCAACTAATTGAACCTTGGTATGTTCTGTAATGCATCATGTACGAGATGACGAATCGATGAGGAAGATCAGGTAATATTTATAAAGGTAACCATTAGGGTTTATATGATCCTTACTTTTGAGGTAATTATGGGTTATTATATGTTATGATGGAAAATGAAAGGCATGAGATAAACTTGAGGTTAAAATATGTTATGATTATTTTTGAATATTTTATCTCGTTTTGGGGAATGTTTTAAGAATTATATAGTTTTGGAAAAAGGACAACACGCAAACCGTGTGACAACCCGTCGTGTCGGACAAAGCTGCGGGAATCGAACCCACAACCAAAGTGCAACTGGTATTTATCGCCTACCACTGGACTACGTGAAGTCCCTGGTTAGTTTGACTAATTATTTTTAGTTAGTTTATTTTAGGAATCAAGCGTAATTTTATTTTGGGTTATCTATGGAAATGATTAACCTATCATGGAGGATATGTGATTAGGTTAATTACTTTTCAATATGAGAATTTAAGAGAAACTGATGTTATTTGGAGATAAAAGTTAATTTGTACCTTGGAAGACTATGTGACTAAATCCTTCCAAAATTTGGGTTTCAATCTTAGTTTGGTTTAATTTGAAGAATTTTATGGACAAATTTTTTATCAAATGGTCCTCGTTGAACTTTGGGTTTTGTTGGAAAAATTTTGGAGATTAAGAATAGATTTTCTTTTTATAAAGGGTTATCCATTGCTGGATTATCTGATCTTGTACTAACCATTTTGGTTTTGGTTTTGGTTTTGGTTAAAGTCTAAAGACATGGGAAGTATATAGTTCTATTTTGTGGATTAGTTGATTCTCTAGAAGTTGATTATAGTGAACAAGTCTTCCTAAATACTCATCTTTTGGAGAAAATATGAGTTTGTGTAAGAAATCTAATAAAAGTTGAAAGTCAACATGATAAGTAATTATGTTTCCTTATGAATAAATTCCTCAAGAAAATTAACTTAAAACAAAAATATTGTCTATTAACTTTTCCTACTAGGGAATCAAATACCGTTTAACCCATCACAATTATGTGATTTTCTTGTGGTTAACTTTATCCTAAACATGTTTTCTATCACTCTCCATCAGAACATGACCCTGTGTTTTCTTCCTCCATATCCATGTTTTCCTACATGGAATCCTAGTATGGGTTAACTTGATTTACCTATGTACTTCTCTTTATTTATTTAAAAGTGATTGTTTTACCGACTCTTTTACTGATGTGGGACTTTCAATGGAGTTTCCAAGCCCAATTTTGAAATTGCGAGGATGCAATTCCCAAAAGGGGGGAAGGATATACCACCCCGGGTAAATAAAGAATATGAAATATTTATATTTATCCCTATTTTTGAATAAAATGTTAATATTAATTTAAAGGGGATGCTATGCTTGATGGATTACCCAATACGCAACAATGACTTCCTTTGAAATCTTATGTTGCACTATAATAATAAAATAATATTATTTTAAATGGTAGTTAATGCCTAGCCGTTATAATGGAGGGAATGAACAGAACTAACTACAAAATGATTATATATGTTTGTCAAATATTTTTACTTTTTACAATAAATGTTAGAGGATTAAAAATATGAATGAATTCAATTTTAAGCGTAAACTTTCTAATATTCTTTAAAAGGTCGATTAACCGCCTTTTGATGGCGAACCTTTTTTATATCCACTTTTGAAAATTTTATGTGTTATATTTGACAAAATAAAATTCTTCTTTGGAATCTAGAAATCAAAATTTACTTTGTGTAAATTTTTGGTATTTTTCCGATAAAGTTCATTTTTTAATGAATAGTGAATTTTTTGTATTTTAATTCAAAACCACTTTTTAATCTAATTTATTTATATGATTAGATTAGCTTTTGAATATGTTTTAAAGTGAAATTTGATTATATTTTTACCATTTAATCCAATAGTGGACGTTGGAATTAATTTCACTTTGAAATTGGACTTAAACTAGTGTCAATCTTTTGATAAATATTGTTTCATAAAAACATGCTATTTGTCATAACAGTGGGAATTAATTATTAAATTAATTAATGTAACTTATACGATTTGAATTTTGTAAAATAGACATCATTTTTAAATTCAAAATATCAAATATAACTTAGAGTGAAGTTTTGGTATTTTTCTGAAAAACTTCAATTTTTGATGAATAGTGAAACCACTAAGTGGTACGTAAAAAAAATGATTTTTTGTTTAAATGAAAATTTACCACCTTTGTGTTTTGAATTTCAAAAATCCGACATACATGGTTGTCATTATGAAGTAAAATGTGTTTCAATGGGATTAAAATAATTTTTTGGTGAATAGTAACTTTTATGTTTTTAATCGCGATTATAGGTAATTAGTGTAGTTTAAGGTAAAAATAATATTTTAATAATATGAGATGAGTTGGACACATGTCCTACCCTTATTGGATGTGTCATGACCGACCAAGACAATCCATGGGTCAACTTGGGGACCCCATGGAGCCACTTTGGTTGGAAAATGACATAAATAACTTTTAATTTAAAGTTAAAATAAAAATGTCAGAAGCATGAGATGTTTCACTAAAATAATTTTTAAATGGGGTTATACAAGTCATATTTTTGAATATAAATATTCATTAGAAAGCTAAAAAGTTTCATACATGATGATATATATTTTTATTAATTTTAGACATTAAATAAATTAAATTATTTATGACATCATGATGATGCAGCGATTACCTCATTAATAAATGATTAAAATAAAATGAACAGATAATGTTAAAACTATAACATACACTTGTCAAAAACCTATTGGATGAGTATATTTCGAACCCTTACCACCTTATCCTCTAAATAAATCAATTTGGGACCTTTAAAATCCGAAAATAATTTGAAAATAAAGTAACATTTTGTAACTTTCCACGAGTGCACCTCCTTTTCTCTTATAAAAGGATCCCACCTCTACCACCTTACCCACACCTCTAAAGCCTTTGTCTCGGCCAAAACCTGCTCATTTTGCCTCTCCAAATCCCTCTCTTACTCCTAGAAGCCTCACTTTGGGCAGAAGTCTTTCCAAGGAAGGCTTTGAGCTCAAATCAAAGAGAGTTACCCGATTTTAAGGTAATGTCTTCACTTGTGTTCTTTTGTTTTATATTTCTTCTCCAACCCCCTAAACTCTTTTTATTAATTTATTTTTTAACAACTCCAGTATCTTCAATATACTAGGATTTTGTTATAAGAAGAATTTGAGCTACACTTACACACACCTACATCTAATGGTTAAAGAACATACTGTTTCTGTGGATGGCGAATTTCTGCCACACGAAATGATGATTGTTCAACATTCATATAACACCTTCAAAGGTGGCCATTAAGATGTAACTATATTTATATATGATATATAATATGTTTATTTTTTTTACTTAAGCTTCTGTATTTTTCTTTTGTGGCATACCTTTATGGTTTCCATTGTGGGTAAACACGATAATTTCATTTTAGGAAGTGCGGACTACCACCCCCTCAAAGTGATTTGATTCGTTAATGCCATATGTGAGATGTATAAAGGATGGATTTAAATTTATTATACATGATGTATGTTTCATATAAATGATGAATATAATTCTGGAATTAAAATATACATACCTCTCATTTAGTTTTAATTCCATTAATATGACATAGAAATGAAAGTAGCGTTCATGCGTACGTACGGCTTACCGGCTCCATGAATGGTGCATTTCATTTCTTACCTCTAAATGATTATGTGATATCATAAATACATGTATATTCTGAATATATATGTTATATATGATATCCAAATCATGAATATCGTTCTGGATATAATGAACCTTCGACCACATGAACAACATGTAATTGTAAGAAGTCCACTTTCGACTTAAGAACCAAATATCGAGAAAACAAACATTATTAACTTAAATGATTACATAATGTTTATAACATGACAATAATTGATATAAAAGGAATAATTAACTTGATAAGTTTATTAATAAATTAGAAATTAACTCAAGTTTATTATTCAGGACGTTAAAGAATGATCGAGTCAAGTCGGACCCGAGGTAAGGGATCCTACTCCTCTCTTTCTTTTTAAGTACACTCTTTTATGTCATTCCTTTTAAGCTCATATTTCTTATGATTGGGATGTTCTTTTATATTAATCGTACTGTAATTTTTATGTTCATATTATTAGAGACCATATTTTCTCTCACCAATCCATTTTGGACGTTTTGAGTGGCACCGTTAGGCTGCCGAATTTTCATAAGAGATCTAACCTATCTCTTTCTTTTTAAGTACTCTCCTTTATGTCACTTATTTTAAGATTCTCTTTGTTATGATGGGGGATGTTCTTTTATATTCCTCTTTCTGTACATTTTATTTTAATATGATGAGATACCCTATTTGATCTCATCAATCCATTTTTTGAAGTTTTAAGTGGTGTCGTTAGGCTGCTGTGTTTTCGTAAGGGATTTTTCATCTCACTTTTATTCCCGTGACATTTATGCTACGTTTGCCACTATTTTCTTTTGAGTGGTGGATGTACATACCATTAGTATACACTTTGTGTCATATAATATCATTTATGGGTATTTACATCTTCATTGTATGACCCTTCTTCCATGGGGTGTATGTTTCGAAAGTTACCCAACTCGGTATGGAGACCTTTCACCCTCCTCTTTTAAAAGACTTCTTTTGTTATATATTTTAATTAACATAATATTATGTTGGGATATGTTCTTCTATATCCTTTTGGATGTAAATTTTATTCCCAAGTGGTGAGATACCCTTTTTATCTCTCATCAACTCTTTTTCTGAATTTTTAAGTGACGCTGTTAGGCTGTCGAATTTTTGCCAGGGAACTTCTTAACCCAATTTTGATTCTTTGGGATAAACTTGTACTCCTTTAATATGTCGTTATATGAATATGTGTGAATGTACTATGATAGTTTTACACTTAATATCCACTTATATTTGGTGTATTCCTTTGTCACACATAATTATGTAATTGATTTATCCTTAATCTATGGATACCATCTTTGTATGGAATTTCATCTCAATATCCTTTCATTGAGGAATATTTTGTTTTATACACAACCTACTTTTATATGGTTTATAAACCCCTTTAACTTTTACGTTTATAAAAAAGAAATATTTTTATACGAAGAGGTTTACTAAATGACAGAAGGGAATGTTTTTGTCGTACGTATGTGGCGACAAAGACTTCTCCGCCGCCGTGACCATTATTTGAGTTTCGGCTTCCTCAACAAGCCATACCATTTTTTTAAATAAAAAAATAAATACCATGTTTTACTTTTATTTTATTTTGGTACTGAAAATGGTTTTCATAATGTTTTTATATCAATGTGTTGTATTGATATCTTGTGATTGATAAGTGGAAATGTTATGTTTTCTTTATGCATGTTTTATGTGATACGATTATGTTATGGTTCTTGGGCATTATTATGAAGACGGGTGGTTCCGTGATAAACTAAGGGCGGGTGAGCTCGATATAGCTCTCCAATTCATTGGGTAATGCGAAGGAGTTAAGAATTAATGTTTCTCCGAAGATATTTAGGGAATATACTGTGATAGGTATTCCAAACGTAACCAAGAGGGTTACTCCCTACGTAAGAATGTTATTAATGCCTCAAGTTACCTTTATGTCTTATGATTTCTATGCTTTATTCATGATTTTATGAGGTATTTTAAATTGCATATGTTTTATATGTAAAGTATGATTTCATTCTTATGTATATATGTACTCATGTTTCCTTTCCATACTTTTTATAACCCTTACTGAGCTTTTTATGCTCATCCCAAGTTTTTGAAATGTTTTTCACATGTCCAAGGAAAGGTGCATGATATGATGATAGTGTCAAGGAAGTGTCAAGAAAGAATCCATGTTTTATTTTAAATATGTTTCCATTGATGGGAGAAATGAATACTATCTTTTATGTAACCACATTGTTTAAATGTGGAATGTAATGCAAGTTTTATGATCTAATTCTCTAAAACTCTAAACCTGAAATGATCCTAGATGTGTAATCTTGTAATAACTCATAAATTATGTAAGGTTTAAGGCCGGGTCCTTATACATGTCGCCTCTTCCCTAATCAAAGGTCCTCCATAATCTCGGTTCCATTGATATCTTCTTGTAATTGGATTTATGAGACCACTGGGACTCACCAAACTGAAGTTCGACTTTAATCACACTTTGCATGATCTGCTCATAGCTATCATAGTCTCAGTTGGAAATATTCTACCGCATATGAGGTCTTAGTCCACCAAATAATCTATTAAACTTCCCATTAGGATCCTTAACCAGGATTTAGGGGTAACAGGAAAGTCTTTTAAAGTTCATCCCATAGCTTCAAATAGATTCATTATCCTTTTGATTCAGGTTGAGAAACTCCTTCTCCATTTTTTCTCTCATAGAATAAGGGAAATACTTATTGATGAATATCCCTATGAACTCTTCCCACTCTATATCTTCATCCTCCAATCTTGGCCTCATGTTTTTAATATGTTCCCACTGTGGATCATCTTCTCCCTCTATGCGATAAACTACCAAGGTGACCTTCTCTTATTCTGAACAATGGAGCACAGAAAATATCTTCTCGATAGCGTTGATACACTATTCATAAATCAATGGATTAGTAGATCCACTATTGTTTAGTGGTCTTTAACACATAAACGACTCAACAAAATGTTTTCCCTTTGTAGTGATATTTTGGTCTCTCAACTTGATTCATGTTATTTCGCATAACTTGAGTCAGTTGGTTCATCATTCTCAAGAATGTTTCCATTCCATCATCCATCAGAGGGTCATCAGCACATGGTCCATTTCGGTCACCATTTTCATGGTTTGTCCGATTTCCCACTATTTTATAAAATAATAAAACCTTAGTTATAAGATTATTTTGTTTATTAATCTTTTATATATAAATGATTTTTATGTCTTAAAACATCATTCTTAAACAATTACATTTCTGTATAAATCATTCATAATGATTCATAAAAATATTATGATTAACCAAACATATCCCACAGGATTGTCAGACCAAGAGTGCAATAAGGCCCGTTGTCATGTACTAGGATACCCCAATTAAAGCCCAAAACTCCTTGTTAGAGTTTTCACTCCTAGGTACATCTATGCCAGATCCACGTCACCTTGTACGTATCTAGATAGGGATTTATTTTTTTTGGAAACCGCTTACTTAATATTTAACAAAAATACCAGGATGTTTTCCTATATTTAAATGTTTATATGGGGTTATTACTAATTATTTCATAGCTCAATTTCCAAAAATAACTAAACTATAAATTGATACCAACTATGGCATCTTTCCTTTGTATTACATAACTTTTCATTACATTTTACAAAGAGAGGATCTCTAAAGTCTAGTGTCTTGGAAATCAAGAACATAAAACATGAAAACATAAAAATTTATTTTAAATAATAATGAAAATCTTATTTAAAATTTATTACTATGTACAATTTATGTATCTCATAACCTGGAGACATACATCAAAGGAAAGGGTGAGCAGAAGGCCCAGTAAGGAAAGCAAGTGAAACATGTTACATGTGAACTTGAGATATATCAATAAGAACATGTAGATAAAGAGACATATCATAATAATAATAACTTGAAAAATTACTCTAATATGTGGCTAAAACATTTAATTTATACATTCATGAACATGTCACCATGGTCCATCCCCAGTTGTCATAATAATTATCAAGCTTATTCACCAAGTTATCGTGAAACTTGTCATCTCTAGAGATTATACTATTTACCCAATTCATTAAAGCACTATCAAGGAGAACCATTAGTATGTACTTATTTTCATGTAATTTACATAGATCATAATCATAAATTTCATAAATAACCCAAATAGAATAAAATAAATGGGTTTCATTTCATAATCGTGACGTTTTAAAAGGTGCATAAAAACAAGATCATTATATCATATATAACCCATGGAAAGGGAATAAGGGTTTTATGTATTTCAATTAAAAAAATAAAATATATCATTTTTATGTCCTTATGAATACCCCTAAAATGAAATAGGTTTGTGTATTCATGATAAAAAAATAAGAGAATTTCTTGAGAAAAAGAGAGAGAGATTTGGAGACAAAAATTTTGCAGCATAACGGCTATACAACATGGTTTTCAAAAATATAAAAAAGAGAGGGTACAAGATTCAACCACACATAAAAAAATAAAAAAATAGTATATGGATAGAATAAAATAGAAATAAGATCATGGTATGGATATTTGAATGGCATTCCACATGAAAAGGAATCTTGAAAGTGAAAATGCGATTACATTTACGGAAATTTGGAAGCCTAATGGCATCAAATAAAAATTCAAAAAATTATTTGTTGAGAGTGGAAACGGTATATCATAAGTTTTACATAAAACTAAAATAAATGAGGATATATAAGAACATACCCCTATATAATAAAATGGAGACTAGAATACATAACATAAATGAAGTCATGACTAAAAAAGAAGGGTGAATGGTTCTCTTACCTTGAAGAGTAACATTAAAAACATGGTGGTTGAGACCTTGGGGGATTAAGGCCACAATGGGAGGTCTCCTAGGGAGGTAAAAAGACAATATCTTTGTTGATAAAAAATTTGGAATGAATGGAATGAAGGAATGGGTTGGAATTTACAGCAAATAGGAGGGAATATTTTATTACATTCCAAGGGACACATCAGTAGTGGTATTTGCAAAACCATTGGCTTTCTCATTGTACATTCCCATGATATTGGCCACTTGGGACACCTTAAAACAAATTTTACTATAAAAAATTATACCAGAATTATTACAAAATTAATTATGTCATCAAACACACTGAAACTCAAAATTTTATTTTTATTATTCAACGAAAAAACATTTTACACTACTACAACCTGGCCTTTTATCAGCGCTAAAAACCGACATTAACAGCACTGGAAAAGCGTTGTTAATGCTGGCATAAATGAAGGGGGTCCCATTTATCAGCCCTTCGAAAAGCACTGATAAACGGGGTACTTTATCAGTGCTTTTTTAGCGCTGATAAATTGGGGACTTTATCAGTGCTTTTCGGAGCACTGATAAAGGGGCCCTTTAGCAGCGCTCATTTAGCACTATTAAAGGAATCCTTTATCACCGTTCATAGAAGCACTGATAAAGGCACCTGCCCCTACACCTGCACAACCAGCACCTGCACACCTACACACCTACACAAAATAGCACATGCACACGAACCAAGAACCGAAAGACGTCACAGTACACACAATATTTTGACAAACAAAGCTATATACATTTACTTAACATCATGAATACAAAAAAAACACTTCTATATACATTTAAAAAACTGTTTTACATTGTTAAAATTACAATTATACAATAATAGTTATAAACATTAATGTTTCATCCTTTTATATATGTGATCCTCTCTCAAAAAATTTCATTCATGACATTTGTTGCTGAAAAAAGCATCCAAACTCAAGGAAAAAAATTCACCTGTATAAGAAAACATATATTTTGTTAGTAATTCAATAATGAAATAAATTAAAACATTAATATGAAAGAATACATTAATATGGAAATATGAAACTAAAATATGGAAATGATAAACAAAAATGTTTTCATTTTGATAACAACGAAAGGGAATAATCTAAAATCAATATGTTTTTCAATGATTTATCTCATTTAATAAATACTAAATCTTTATCTAATAAAAATCTTTAAAGGTCACACCGTGCGTCAGATTGTGGTGCGGTTGAATCGTACACATCACAAATGACTCATGGATAATTTTTCTAAAGTATCAAAACAATCCGAACGTGTTTTCTCAGTTTGTCATATGTCACTCGTGTTGTTTTCTAATGTTAATGTCAATTTGAAACTGAAATCAGACACTTTTAGCCATACCGGTCACACAGTGCATCAGATTGAGGTACAATTGATTCGTACACAT
This sequence comes from Viscum album, assembly GCA_963277665.1. NCBI lineage: Eukaryota > Viridiplantae > Streptophyta > Magnoliopsida > Santalales > Viscaceae > Viscum > Viscum album. Next base: position 759,237,466 of record OY728139.1, on the reverse strand, counting down.
CACAAATGTCTCTTGGATCATTGTCCTAAAGTATCAAAACAATCTGAACACATTTTCTCAGTTTTCCATATGTCACATGGGTTGTTTTCTAAAGTTAATGTCAATTTGAAACTGATATCAGACACTTTTATCCATATTGGTCACACCATGCATTGAATTGAGGTGTGGTTAATTTATACACATCAAAAATAACTCATGGATCGTTTTCCTAAAGTATCAAAACAATCCGAACACATTTTTTCAGTTTTTGGTATGTCACTTGTGTTGTTTTCTAAAGATAATGTCAATTTGAAAATGATGTATGACACATTTAGCCATACCGGTCACACCATGCGTCAGATTGATGTGAATTTGATTCTTACACATCAACAATGACTCATGGATCATTTTCCTAAAGTTTCAAAATAATCCGAATGCGTTTGCTTGGTTTTACATATGTTACATATTTTGTTTTCTAAAGTTAATGTCAATTTGAAACTGATATCAGACACTTTTATCCATACCGGTCACATCGTTCATCGGATTTAGGTTCGGTTGATTCATACACATCACAAATGAATCACGGATTGTTTTCCTAAAGAATCCAAACAAAACGAATGCATTTGCTGTGTTTTCCAAATGTCACATGGGTTATTTTCTAAAGTTAATGTCAATTTGAAACTGATATCAGACACTTTTAGCCAAACCGGTCACACCATGCGTTAGATTGAGGTTCGTTTGATTCTTAAACATCACAAATTACTCATGGATCATTGTCATAAAGTATTAAAACAATACGAATGAATTTTCTCGGTTAGCCTTATGTCAATTTTGTTATTTTCTAAATTTAATGTCAATTTCAAACTGATATCAGATACATTAAGCCATAACTGTCACACCGTGTGTTGGATTAAGTTCTGGTTGATTCTTACATGTCACAAATGACTCCTGGATTATTTTCCTAAAGTATCAAAATAATCCGAACACATTTTCTTGGTTTTTCGTAAGTTAATTATGTTGTTTTCTAATGTTAATGTCAATTTCAAACTGATATCAGACACCTTTAGCCATATTGGTCACACTGTGTGTCGGATTGAGGTGCAGTTCATTCGCAGACATCACAAATGACTCATGGATCATTTTCCGAAAGTATCAAAACAATCTGAACGCGTTTTCTCTATTTTCCATATGTTAATTTTGCTGTTTTCTAAAGATAATGTCAATTTTCAACTGATATCAGACATTTTTAGGCATACCGTTTACATCGTGCATCTGATTGAGGTGTGGTTGATTCGTACACGTCAAAAATTACTCATGTATTTTTTTTCTTAAAGTATCAAAACAATTTGAATGCGTTTTCCCGGTATTCCGTATGAAACTTGTGTTGTTTTCTAAAGTTAATTTCAATTTCAAATTGATATCAATCACTTTTAGTCATACCAGTCACACCGTGCATCGGATTGAGGTGTGGTTGATTTTTCATGTCATAAATGACTCATGGATCATTTTCCTAAAGTATCAAAATAATCTGAATGCATTTTCTCGATACTCCGTATGTTAGTAGTTCATAAGAGTCTCTCATTAAGTTATTCTTTACTAGAAAATGAAATCACTTCAAAAACCTTTCTTCATAATCTACGGATATGAAACATAAGAAAGGGTGATCATAAATGCTCAATAAGTTTAAAAAAGGATATATCAATGATCATATAAAGATGACATAGGTAGTAGGAATTCACCTTCATTGTCTTATATGTTTACATTCTTCTATCAGGTATGTTTCCCATTCGATTCTAAACACATCTATATCATCATGCGAATACGAGTTTTTGGGAAAATCATAGTAGTAATGAAAAAATATAAATACACAAAGGATTAATAATTATTTTAAATGAAATAGTTATTATTTTCAATAATACCTCTTCAGGGATGCTAGTTTGTTCATGAAATATGATCTGTTTCATAAATTGACAAACATAATAACTGCAGTCCTTTCCATTTTTTTGTTTTGGACACTACAGAAACATCGAGAAAAATATGTAATCTATTATGATATGTATTTGGATAGTGAAATATAATTATATATACCATGATACTTTTCCATTTTTAGATCTCGTGTACCTTGTTGTCTTTAGGCCCTAGATTCATTCCAGCCTTTAGATGATATTCATACACCGCCTTATCATAACAGAATCCTCATTAAAAGATAATATAAATTTTATAACTAGATATTTAGTTCTAAAATTATGGATCTATTGTATTACAAATTGACAATTTCCATCATGTGTGGTTGACTTGTTGGATATCTATGAAGTGAATCCAGAAAATAAATCTTTGGAGTATCCAAATTGACTGCAATGGGAATCCAATGATTCCTGAGAACACAAAAAGGAATATGTAATGATAGAAATTAAAATATAATTTATATGATTAAAATATAGAGTTTTACCCCTGCAACGTTGGTATTAAAAATAGAATGTCAGTTGTAATTTTGCATTGAAACGTTCTTGAGTAGGTTTGACATTAATTTAGCCTAAAAATCAGAATCTATTTCTTTTTGTTTTGTAGACATGGTGTGAGGACTAACGAGTCCAAATTTGTGTTCATGGGAAAATCCCTTCAATTGTTTTTCATATATATGCTTGTGGAAAATATGAAATGTATTTAGCCATAAGTATCATAGTATATGAGCTTCTATAAAATCAAATCAAGAAAACATACCACATGTATACATTTATAACTAAGCCGCCTAACCAGTCATATGTGATGATTGCAGCTACAACATAAGCACTAATGAAATCTAATGTTTCCTCTCCATACATATCATTTTCACAAACAATTGTGTGATTATTTCCACCTTTCATTTTCTTATCCACATGATCTTGCAATGATATTAAATGTGGATATAGAATGGGTGGGGTGAAGGTGATCTCAGAAGATCGTTTTGATCAGTTGGTTGATCCTTTTGAGCCGCTCTTTCATTTTAGCTCCTTTATTTGGTCCTTCTATAATAACATTCATTATTTCAGCCCTTTTCTAATTAAATGTAAAGGTTCTTCTTCAAAAATGAATTTGAAATGAATACCTCCTGGTTGACATGTTTTTTTACAATATTCGAAGGCAATAAAACAAATGTTCTAACAGCTTTTTCAACCATATGAATGTCGTCATCATCATTTGGCATGGGTAGCTCAGTGCTCGTCTCATGAGAAACGTTAATCGAAACTTTTAAATGACAGGTTGGAAGTGGTCTTGAGTGTTGCATGTCATTCTGCATATTGAACACTATAGCCCTCGCTATAAGGCGATGGGTGGGAGTTGATAGATATAAATCACATTCATTTTCACCATGTAGAATATCATTACAAGAAAGGTATCAGTGTTTATGTGATTCACATTTCACAGAAACAAATATTAGAATATTTATTACCTTGGTTAAGTCAGGTCTTTGAGTGGAATGGCTCACCTCAAAGATGCTGGGGGGTGGGGCGAGATCTTCTCGTGTGGGTTGTACTTGAGTTGTTTCTTCTCTTCTCATCTCCCCCATTAATGTTTCTAGAAACACTCTCTGACTTTGGAATTTTTATTCAAGGGTATCTAGTCTTTCTTTCACCATTTTCATTTCTTTATTTTTTTCCTCCACTTTTTTTTTCTGAAAATATGTCTGGGGTGTCACCCCAAAACCCGCACCTCTGACGTGGCTATGCTGTTCTGGCAGTTTCAAGGCCGCTGAAAGTATGTCTGTATCCAGTGCGAGTGTTGTTGATTCTAGTAACTACTTCCAATAGAAAATATGGGAAAATAAGTAATCATCGTTATGTAATAGTGATTTAAAACAAAACAAATTTACATTATTTCATACATACACATGTTTCCAACACTTTTGTCTGTTTTCATCTACCAGTTTCCCCTCTTTATTAACATGAGCTTCCTTCCATAGCACATGGCATGGGATGGAAATGGCTTGGTATTTTGATTCATCAATCTGCATATAAACAAAGAAACATGGATACAGTGTTGTTTTATTTCACATAAAAGTATTACTGTACTTTTAAAATATGTACCAATTTTTTTTCAATTGAAGCGTACCCTATCCTTGCTTTACAGTAGGGGTACACTAGTTTTGGTGCCCATTATTTATTTTCAACACTCATTTGATGTTTCATAAATAAAAATATGTCAATCAAAGTGATGAATACAAGAAACATTAAACAATGTGTTACCAAACACAATGTACCTAAAAAATATGCTCTGGTCAACGGTAGGAAAACGCATCCCACGCTCCTTGGGATATCAAGTGTGCATAAAGAGGAGGTAGGTGCATCTTGATTTTCCCTTCAGTATCTTTCAGATGACATTTCGTTAAAATGGGGAGAAAGCCTCTTTGAACCCTTCCAGCCAGTCTTAATACATATTCTTTGTGCGAGACATCTACTATAAATGCACTCTGCAAGAGATGATGAAGAGTTTGTCAATATTTCAGTATTTTGTTTTATTTTATTTTAATAAATTAAATAAATGATATCGTAATTTTACCATAATCTCTTCCCAAATTAACGTTTTCATCCCTCTAACAACATGGTTCCATGACTCTACATCAATCAGCACGCATTTCTGAGTGACGATTCCAATGTATCTACTAAACATGGATTTGTTGGGGGTTTACATGTTGGCCTCTCTTTTTCCATACCACCTCATATTTGATGCCTTTTTCCTTTGCCTTAAGGATTTTATCTAAAACTGTCAAACTATGGCGCACATGTTTTTTTTTGTGTCGTCGGGGTTTCATTGCCTACCATTTACTCAGTTTTTACATCATCATTATGTTCCTCTAAAGCACTAGTATCGGCACTGGGACCAACAACAACATGTTGAGAAACCTGTTGTACCTCAGGAGTGGGACCAGTAGCAATAGGTTGAGAAACCTGTTGTACCTCAGAAGTGGGACCAGATGCAACAGGTTGAGAGACCTGTTGTACCTCAGCAGTGGGACCAGCTATACCAGGTTGAGAAACCTGTTGTGTCTCGGGATTGGGTGCATCAGTAGGCATAGAATTCATTATCTGTAGAAGTGGTTTAACATTTAATTTATATCACATAAAAGAAGCAGCGAATAGATAATAACATAATGTAACACAATCTATATTACAATTAAAAAAATAACCTAATTATTAAACTCTATTTTTTTAAAACAATTAAGGGATTTTACCCCTCTATCGACTATCCATATCCCTTCATTGTGGTCTCCTCTGACATACAAAAATTCTTCTATATTAGGACCACAATTAAATTATTGCAAAGTCCCAATGAAAGGGTCATCATCCGTTGAATTTTCATCTGACCCTTCAGTTGTTTTGGTCGATAACAGAACAATTGACCAGTTTCGGTTTGCGGGATCTGGAACATAAAATACGTGCACTGCCTATGATGCCATTATAAATGGTTTGTCCTTCTCCCCTTCCTTACTAAAATCAACTTTCACGAATCCCAATTCATCTATTTTAACATAACTCCTGTTATCAACCCATATGAATTGAAAAATCAGAACATGGATTTCCGTATAATCTAACTCCCATATTTGTTTGATGATGCCAATGTATGACAGATTCACATAAATTGGATTTCTATCCTTAGCATCGGAAACATGCATCGCTTCAGCAACAATTGTAACCCCACTATTCTGCACGGTATTTTCTTCATCGTGTTCATTAGTATAAAATGTATAACCATTAAATATATAATAATTGTAAGATAATACATACACACTTGTTCCTCTGGATAGCCATCGAAGTCGTTCTGAAATTGACTCTAGATTTTCATCTGACTTCATAAACATATGGTCCTGAAACCATCCTATAAACTGTCTATTATGTGTATCATATATCCATTTTTCAGCCCTATAAGGATTCAAATGCCTAATAATTTCATTGTGGGTTTCAACATATGGGTCAATGTTGAAACTGTTATGCAAAACATAATGGTGGGCCTGCTCCATATCTGTAATATTGATTGTGAAAACCTATCTTCAAGAAATTCCATCACTCTCAAGCCACCCAGTGTGACGAGATTTTAGTAGGTCAATGTTTTCCACACCAGACAGGTATTCGGTACAGAATTCAATGGCTTCCTCAATAATATATTGCTCTACAATACAACCCTTTGGCTAACTTCTGTTTTTTACATAACCTTTCAAAATCATCATATACTATTCAATGGGGTACATCCAACTATAATGTACAATACCACATAGTTGAATCTCTCTCACTAAGTGGACCATAAAATGAACCATCATATCAACAAATGAAGGTGGGAAGAACTTTTCTAATACACATAATATGACAGAAATTTCTATTTCCATAGATGGAAATTTTGCAGGGTCTATAACATTTTTTCATATAGATTTGAAGAAGAAACATAGTTTCGTTAATTTATGGTAGAAATTCTTGGAAAAAAAGGCAACATAAATCCATAGGAATGAGATATTGCATCAAAACATGGCAGTCATGTGATTTCAGACCTTTTAATGTCAAATCGCTCATTGACACAAGGTTCCTGATATTTCACGAATACCCCTCTGGAACCTTTGCATCATTAAAGAAGTTTCAAAACTGATATCTCTCCTTCCTGGAAAGAGTTTAAGTAGCAGGAGGAAGAAATGTTCATTTTTCACCCTTCACTGGTGCCAAATCTTCTTGTATTCCCATCTCAACCATGTCCAAACTAGCCTTAATTCCATCATTTCTTTTGTGAGGTGTATTTAGCAATGTGTCGATGCCACTATCAATTTCATTTTTTTCTACGTGCATAACATCAAGAAAATGTCTGACATACAGGAAATTCCAGTATTGTAATTCAAAACAAAACTGATCTCTTTTTCGAACCGATTTTCATATAGTTTTTCGAAGCCAGTTTACCAAAATTTGTGTCCATATTTTTAACTTCCTCAAACAATTGATCGCCTGTTAGGGGAGATGGTGTTGTAAATTCTTCTAAACTTCAATCGAATGATGTCGTCCAAGATCGGTACTTATGCTGTCGGGGTAGAAATCTAGTATGTCCTAGAAACACGGTTTTTGATGAATGTTTCAAACTAATTGATTACGTACCTTGTTAGAAAAGAAGACACCCTTTAGTTCCTGTAATGATATATCATGAAAAAGTTCCATATGAACGGAAGTCATTTATTGTCCTGTACAACATGCATCTCAAAGTGAAATCTTCTTTTTTGTAAGAATCATACAATGTAACACATGAATACCACAATAATTTCAAATCATCGATCAATGGAGCTAAATAAACATCAATATCATTAACCGGTTGTTTCGGACCTGATATGAGTAGAGATAACATGATTTATTTTCATTTAATGCATAAACACGATGGTATGTTATAATTTACCAACATAACCGGCCATGTACTATGATTGCTGCTTTGAAAACCCAAAGGATTCACTCCATCTGTAGATAACACAAGAAGAAGGTTTCTTGAATCATTTCCAAATTCACGATACTGATGATCAATTCTCTTCTACTAAGGAGAGTCTGTCAGGGGATGTAGTGTCCCATATTTAATTCTTGTATCTGCATGCCATGTCAATTTTCTGGCAATCAACTCACTTCCATATAGGCGCCTAAAACTTGGAATGATTGGAAAGTACCATACAACATTAGTAGGACTGGATTCATCTTTCTTATATCGAGATGCATCACACATTGGGCATTCTTTATGTGATTTTTGGTCCTTGCGAAATAGTATACAGTCATTTGGCCAGGGTTTGTACTCTTTCAGAGATCATACTCATCGATCGTAGCATTCATTTGGCATCGTATGTTTGGCTCGGGAGCTCATTATCTTCTAGGAGAATTCCATTCAAGAGATCAAGTAGTTCTATAAAACTGGCGTCACTCCACCCATTGTCTAATTTCAAATTATACAGCTTCAATATGGTTGATAGTGTTGTATATTTTGTGCAACCAGCATACAATGGTGTCTTTGCACAAATTTTTAACTTCTCAATCAATTTTGGGAAATCACAAAGTTCATCTTCGAAGGTCCTTTCCATTTACTCATTATGATCTTCATCATCATTCACATCTGTAATCACATCCTCCATATGGTCATCTTCAATGTTCATGCTTGTAATCATATCAGATGATCCATAAAACACAGTTTTATCCCAGCCACTACCTACATTCGTTGTTTCCCCATATTTATTCCAACATGTATAAATCTGATCTATTTCATGATAGATCAAGTGTTCTTACAACTCTTATAGACTAATTTGTTTTGAATAACAATAGCATAAAAATGGACAAATGATTTTAGAAGGGTCATATGCACGATCTTTTGAAAACATGATAAACTCTTTCATGCCTTCTTCATACTCTTTTCTCAACCGATTGGCATTCATCGATTCTTTATTTATATTCATCCAATTTGAAATCCAAAGGATAGGTATATAGGTTAGGGGAGAAGGACTATGAGTATAATTTAGATAAAAAATAGATACTTCAAAAATGTTTGCGGCGTTCTCATTAATAGAAAATCTTGGGTGGTTCTTGGGATTCATCCATTCTCTTCCTCTCTTCGATCCCCCTGATGAGGGGTGGTTCTTGGGAGTTTTTTGTAGTGAGTTTGTGATTTTTTTCCTCATACATCCTCCATTACTATTATCCTTTGGTTCCCTATGATTTGGGATGATTTTAACAAGGATTTGTGTGATGATTTCACTATATCACCTTCAAATCAATTCAGATGATGTAGATTTTGTTTGTATTGGCTAGAGGTTATCCCCGTATGATGAACTCACCATGTTTTCTGTGGTTTAGGTGGTGTGGTGTTTCCCAGTGAGTTTTTAAATGATTATTCCTACTTATATTAAAGTGAATAATTAATTATAAGTTTCTATGATTAATTATTTGGGAATAATGCCTTGATACTGGGTCTCAATCATTGGTACATGATTAGATAATGCTTGTATAGTCTTGGTTGAGGATGAGTTGATCTTGGTGAGGGGGTTACTCCATTTCATTGAGGTAGGTGGACCCTATAATACCAAAACATGTTCCAATTTATGCATCATTGTGCATTCATGCATGATTATGTGTGTTCCAGTGAAAGAGATAGAAATCAAGAAAAACCTATGTAAATAAATAGCATTTTTTTGATCTACCAAGAGATAGAGTGAGGGTTCTATTGAATGTTTGTGATTTTGTGATCTTCCAGAGATTATGTCTCCATGGAGGTGAGGTTTCTAGTTGTTTTTATGAGAAGATCAGGTTTGGTATTATATTTTTATATCCTTGTTAGGTTATCTAAGGATATTTGAGTATGTATTAGAGTCTTAGGCCTAATGAAGATGGATAATATAGTTTTATATCTCACGTATGATGATGAACACCCTCTTAAGGATATATAAGAGTCATGGTGTGTGTGATGAGTAGGATATTCCATATAGGGATTGGTGAAGTGTGACAAAGAGGATTTACTTCTTATAATTGGATTAAGAGATCTCCAAGAGGATATATGATATTGTACCTAAGTGAGGTTCATGGTAATAGTCTGGATGACTTAGAATAGGGTAATCAAGGCTCTTAGTGTGAGTTTCTTATGATGGTCATTATTTAGTTTTAATGAGTTTTAATGTGGGAATTAGAGGATGATATAGACTAGACTATCGAGGCCTAGATCAAGTATAGCATGTGGGTTGTGACATTACCATGAAGATATGAGTGTGTGTTGGTATCAATGAGTAGAGATGGGTTAGGTTTGTAGAACCTAGTAGATTCCCTTATAGGCGAAATTAGAATGTTGATAGGTTGGGAATAATTTTCAGGTATTACCAAAATGGTTTTAAGGAGATTATTATGCAAGGGTAAATGGATGGTAACTTTTATCACTTATAGTCAGACTGACTAAGAGATTGGGTCTTCATATGACTTTCACCTAGTTGAAGAATGATCATCAATGGGGCCCACATATTGATTATGTAGGTTTGCTAGTACGAGAGGTTGGCAATCTAGATACCCTCCTTAGATTACTATTTAAATGTTTTATGGCATGAGACAATATGTATGGCCTTTATTTAAGTGATAATGTGTTGGTAGGACCCCACTTTTATTTAGAATGCATTGGTCAAAGGGGATTGGTGTGTGAATTCAATGTTATCCACCTACTGATGGTTCATTATGACTTGTGATAGAGGTTGGATATTGTGATTCCCTCCTTAGATCATTTTTATGTATGATAATATGATGTGAGATATAGAAATGGGGATCACTTAGTATTGGTGTGGAGTAGTTTTTTGAGAGGTTGCCTAAAGAGATTACCTCCTCAAATTTTTTTTATGTGATGTGATGGTGAGACCCTCTATAAGTGAGAGGGGAGGAGATACTATGTTGTAGAATTAGAGGATATGTGAATCACATCCAATGTGAGAGGTTGGTGGCACTGTTATGTTATATGAAAGGATGTGATATTTAAATTGGTATATGACTCAACCTAGAGAGAGTGGGTAGTGGGAAGGAATTGGAAGAAACCCTGTTAAGGTTCATTTTTTTCGAACCCAAGGAGAATAGTGTACAATATAGAACATACTAAACATATTTATCATTTCGTTGGCATGCCTCACCTGATGACATGAATTCACCAACACGGACGGTTCAAACCCGACATTGCCTAACTATCGGGTAGTATCCAAAATCAAAAAAATATCCATACTAAGGGACACTAGACGGTGTGAAATCCTAATATAGTGTAACAACCTTTCACAAAAAATACTCTCTCTATTCAGGTTTCTATCACAAGTCTATAGTGGGGAGAGCTAATCAAGATCAAATAAGTAACCAACCACATATACATGTGTCACACACACAAGCATCACACACCAGAATCACGCCAAATAATAATTAATCTCAATATTGACAATAAATGAAAACATAATTAAATCATGAAAATTCAATTTTACTCACCTTAAGAAGGAGGACCCGGTGGTGGAGGAGGAGTAGGCATCGACAGCAGAGGCAGCCGAAGAAGCTCGAAGGTAGTGGAGGCAGCGAAGGTAGCAGAGTAGGTAGAGGAGGAGGATGAGGATGAGGAGGAGGAAGTCGCTGTGGAGTTGGAGGAGGAGGAGGAGGAGCAGTGACAAAAGGAGGAGGAGGAGAATGAGGCGGCGGCCGTGGAAGAGGAGGAGGAGAAGAAGGCAGCGGCGGAGAGGAGTCAGCGGTGGAGGTGCATGGTAGGGCTTCCGTGAGAGCATGACAGGGTGCGGGGAGGATGAACCACCACAAGAGGAGGTGGAGGAGAAGTAAGAATCAGAGGAGGAGAATGAGGCGGCGGCCACCGAAGGGGAGGAGGAGAAGGAGGCAGTGGTGGTGAGGAGGCAGTGGCGGTGAGGAGGTAGTGGCAGTGAGGAGGCAGTGGAGGAGGCGTAGCGTAGGGCTTCCACGAGAGCTTGAAAGTGTGCGGGGAGGAGGAGGACCTGGTGGCATTTATAAATATGGTTGGGACCTTTATCAGTGCTAGTAAATAGTGCTGATAAAGTGGGTCCTTATCAGCACTAAAATGAAAAGCGCTAATAAAGACCCCCTTTATCAGCGCTTTTTTAGAACTGATATAGGCCGGACATTATCAACGCTTTTGTAGCACTGATAAAGGGTTTCAATATCAGTGCTTTCCATTTTAGCACTGATAAATACCCAATTTATCAGCGCTTTTGTAGCGCAGATAAATCCATACTTTATCAGCGCTAATAAAAGCACTGATAAATGTATAAATTTAATAATTTGTTTATATTATTATATATTTATTTAAAATGATATTTATGATATATATATATATATTAATAATTATAACTCTAAAAAAATATATCTTTATTTATACTTATAAAATTATAAGAAATATAGCTATTATATTTATAATCATATAAATATATAAAATAAATATATTAATTATATATATTTAAAAGATTATAAATATATTAATTATATATAGTTAATTATAATAATAATTACAATTGTATTTGAATGGTATATTTATATATATATATATATATCATTGAAAACATAATTAAATATATATTTATTTTTTAAATATAATGTAATTTAAATTATATTTGTACATTTTTTAGAACATATATATTATATGGGTAATATAATGAATTATAAATGAATAACACATCAAAGTGATATTTAATTATAATCTATAAATGACCATTATTCAGGCACATATATGATCACATAACATATACACATAATATATTCATTGACCCCAATTCATTGGAAAACACATATATATTCAATAATTGTAATATACATATATATTAAAAAGTATTATATATTTATAAATAAAACAAATACATTAAATATAAAAAAATATAATATATATATATATATAATATAGTGAATTATTAAATCTAATAAATATAATGAATTAATAAATCTTATAAATCTTATAAATATAATAAATATATTTATTATTAATATTATAATTATTTAATTATATATATATAGTTATAACATCTGTTTTTATTTAATGTATACAATAAACATTATTTTTGAATATAAATATAATAATTTCATATGAAGTAAAGCCCTGATAAATGTAACCTTTATCAATGATAAGAAAAGCGCTGATAAAAGGATAATTAAAACGCTGATAAATATATCAATTATCAGTGCTTTTTTTAGCGCTGGTAAAGGGTACATTTATAAGTGGTTTTTTTTAGCGCTGATAAAGTCCAACCCCTTTATCAGTGCTTTTCTGTTAGCACTGATAAAGGCAGGTGCCTGCCTTGCCCGGTTTTATGGTAGTGTAATAAAAATATCATAAATTCACCCTAACCCAATATTGATACTATGAATTCAAAAATTAACTCCATGTTGTGAACATAATTTTATAATTATGAGACATTTAATTTTTATATAAAAACACTATTTTCCAGAACAATATACTAATACTTAACTTATAATTTCCAAAATAGTTATTTACTAATACTATTATATCACATTACCAATCAAGATGCCTAAATTATATTTGTACTTTCTTATGTTATGTTACTATTCCATTAGTCACATTAATATTCATAAGTATAATATTACTATTTATAATTTACTATTCACCAAAAATTAACTTAATCTTATTAGAATCTAAATTTCTTACAGATCACAACTATAGAAGACCATTTTTTTAAAATAATTTGACATTATTAATTATTTAATGTATAAAAAATCTTTTAAAATAATTTTTTTGGATGTTCTTCAATAAATAGAACATCTATTAATTCAAACTATACTTATCTAGACATTTTAAATTCAAAAATTTTACCGTAATAAGAAATGAAAATTTTATTTATTTAAAAATATTACACAATGTATCTTAGGACTCATTACATATCCCCTTATAAAACTTTCATAGGACCTAATTGTTTGGTTTTCTATGCTGATAGAATCTTCGGGTGGCTCAGACAACATTTCCCGAGAGGTGATTTCGATCACCTTGAACTTCTCTCGTATGTGATAACATCAAGAATAATGTGTTAGAGTTCGATAAGGGTTTGTTCTAGAGAAATGCTCAATGATGTTACATCCTTCCTAAGCTCTGAAATATGGGATTCATACAGATCGATTCTATTGGATGAGGTCATCGACTCTTATTTTTGTATTTTTTATCCATGATCATTTTTATTTATAAACAATAAACATAACATTAAGATTATAGTATCCAATGGTCATATTGACCTACGATCATATAACTGTCGAAACCCAATGTTATTATTTTAATTATACTCACTTTATTAACTAACAGGATATAGTTTTGTTGAGTACAAAATAAAATAACACACAAATGCCAGAAACAAATATTATTCAAAAGTTCAGGTCGTTACAAATTCAATTTGAGTATTAATAATATATTACAACCACTAAAAACTATTTTTGAAAGATGTTATTAGCTTGGAAATATTGGAATTGGATTTATAATATGTTACTAGTGAAAAAATGATTATATAAAAAATCTCAAAAGGCTCATGTGGTGGAAGAAAATGGCAATGAGAAAGACTTTGTTGCTGAAACTGCTCCCAAAGATACTAAAGCAAAATTACATTGGATATTGGATAGTAGGTTTTTTTAATATATTATAGGATATTTAATGATATTGAAGAATATAAACTATTATAAATAATGTGTTGTTTCATTTAGAAATGACTAGTCCCTTATAATCAAAAGTGTTGTATCTTTTATCATTGGAAATGAAAAGTTAAAATCGAAAAGATCAATATTTATTGATGGACTGAAACAAAACATGTAATGTAAAATGTAACATGATTTTAAAATATGTATATTAAATTTTTAAGATTAATATTCATTATATTACAAAAACATATTTCTAAGGACCGTAATATTTTAGTTCCCTTGGAATCATGGAACACAATCATCTAATTTAGTGAATGATCTTCAGAATCTACCATAAATATCTTACCCTTTAGTACTTATACATAAAACCATTATTTATAAACTGGGGAAATGAATCATAAGAAAGGGTGAGCTCATATTCTTAGTAAGGGTAAACATGGAAGATTAATAATCATAACATGAGCATAAGTGTATGAAAATATGAGCATAAAATTTGACAAGAATTCTCTTCATATCAATGATCATAGTCTTGAATCATGGAATTAAATATTGGTAGTTTATAAGAAAAGAACCGTAATAAAGTCAAAAAACATGAGCCATGAGAGTTTAACAATGTAATAAAAGATGTAATTTGTGTAATACACATGATATTATAATATCTAATTTCAATGATACATACCAAAAAATTCATAGTATTTTAGGCTTGGGATAATCACCCATGTACCTAATTCGGGATTGGTATGACCTCTTATTTATGTACTAGTTTCGGGCATAAGACGACCTATTATGTACCTTACTTTTTTGGGATTAGGATGACCTCCCATGTAACCTTTTTTGTTCATATAATGACTTCTCTTGTACCCTTCGCGCTCATATAACATGTATCATTACCCAATTCATTGGAGGGAGATATTGTTCTGTAATGGCCAAAAAGTTTATTAATGGAAATTAAATTCTTATAATTATTTCATATAATATAATCACATAAAAACCACATCAAGAATATAATACAAACATTATAAATGAAGAATGAAAAAAATAAAAGGTATTTCTAGAAGTTGGGGAATCTTTATCCATAAAATAGTAACATGACCTTTGAATAGTAATATGACCCTTATGAATAGTAAACCAACCAATAGAATAGTACCCTCACCCAGGTAACTAAAAATAAAATTTAGGTATCTTATAAATGAAAATATTATATAATTATACCATAGTAGGAGTAAATAAATGTATTAAAAATTATGGATTAAGTGTAGGTATTTTTGTAAGTCGTAAATATTAAACTAAAAATATATGATTAATTTAATTAATTTAAATAAATTTTATTTTTATAAAATGAATTCATAAATTAATCTTATGTTTTCCTATAATTATAAGATAATTTTATGAGACCTTAATTAATTCCCAAAGTGTTAAAAAATCAGTTATACTTTTAGAATCTATATTTTCCATGTAATTGATGATTTTTACAAAAAAATTAAATTTATCATATTTAGACAATTATTCTAATAAAATTATGTTCATTTTTGAATTCTAGAAATTGTAAAATCATTATGCTGAATTTTTGGGGTTTTTTAGAAATACTTAAATTTTTGTGAATAGTAAAATGAGGTAATTTATGGTATATATAGATTATAAGATAAATACACTACTCCTTGATTCATGGATGATGTAGGAATAATTTTTTTGATCTCACATGATCTAATTTATATATTTAGTCTCAATAATCAAAATTATTTCTTATCTTGAGAAAAATAATAAAATTATGATTAAAATAATGAGAAAAAACTTTTCAGCACCACTAAAAATACCACCCCTCACCCCCTCTTCTCCTCACACCTTCCAAACTTTGAGACTTATCTAAATTCTACCAAATACTCATCCATACCTCTATCCCATTTCCAGGAGATCTTGGTCTCATTAAAAGAACAAAACTTTTTCCCTAAGGATTTTTTCAAGGAGGAGAAATACAAGAGGTAAATTCTTCTTTTCATTTCTTTTAATTTCTTTTCAAGTTATTTTCTTATTATCTCCTCACATCCTATCATAAAAATGGTATGATAACACCATTACCTAAAATATAATTTAAATTTATTATTATAATAGAATATTCCATCATTAAAACATTCTTCTTTTAAATTTATTTGAAAAATGAAAACGTCGTTCGTGAGGTGTTAATTTATCGCCTTCAAGGATGATAAATTTTCATTTTCCATTAATAGCTTCAAGACTAGTCATAAAAAAAATTATGGTTAAAAAATATATAATATATTTATTAAATACTATTTAATGTTATGTAATCATTATATACACAAGTATTTAAATAATTAAACAAAAACAATTCATTGTGAATGAAAACTTCCCAAAATAATCCAGACAATTATCACCAATATCTTATATAGTAATTCATCCTCACCGAAATAACCAAATGACATATATGATCATTTAAACTTATAGATTTTCATTGATGACTTATAAATTCAATTTTTTATTTATATTTCCATTTAACATGAAATTCCATACTCTTATATTGGGAAACTGGTTATGAAAACTAAGAAAATGAGCACTCATGGACGATGAAATTTAATATTATAACTCATCAACATAACATCCTATTTTTTACCCACATACAAGTGAAATCTCTATTCTATTTTAATCCACCATTATTTTTCTAAAATAACTCATTTTATCATGAAAAAATATCTTGTTTCATATCTTGTTTAATGAAAAAATATATGTTTTCTGCTTTAAATTCTCTTTAATATTTTAAATAAACTGCACTAAAATGATTCATTTTTAAGGGTTCTTAAACACTAAATTTAATTTTTAAACATAAATTGGACATCAATTACCATGAAACATTCGTATTTTACCACATTAATTTCCATGTATATTTTGAATCCATTCTTTCATGGAATCATTTATGATAAACTCATATCTTATTACTTATGATATGATTATAACACCCATTTCATTCCATGGGTAACCATTATGTATATTATTTATGTGGAACAAATATTCATGAAAACATTATAATGGGTTCACATATATAGAACTCTAATTAATTGGGTAATTTTTAGTCTCATGATATGTCATGGTGGGATAGAGAGTGAATCTGATTCCATTGTGGGTCTTTGTCCATCGTGTCCTTGCGGTTAGTCTTGACTCATGTTTATGGCATGCTATATGTTGTGGCCACATTCCTAATAAGACATGATTATATGTTACCATGTTATTCTTATGTTTATTCATGTTCCGTTCCTTTTATTTCATCATGTTATGACTTCAAACCTATGTTCTATGTTTTATTCCAGGGCTTATTTACTTACTGGGATTTTTAGCTCATCCCTTTTATTCATTTATTCACCTAGTTATCCTATACAGTTATAGGAACTCAATAAATGTTAGGAGATAATTATAGATATTAAATAATAAATGTTTTCTTGATGTTAAATTATGTATCTAATCTTCTTAAGGCACTAGACTTTATGATCATTTCCTTGTAATTTGATGTTTAATTATGATTAAGATTGTGTAACAATATTTGTAAAAAACTAGGGTCAATATAGGTTGTATTAGAGGATGGTGTAGTTTTTTTTCAATTAGGAGTGGAAAAATCTAGAAAAAGGATTAGGGGAAAGACTAAGTATAATTTTTTTTATATATAGAGTAAGTGGATATTAAGAAAATACATCCCTGTCTGGATACTAGAAGTGGATGTAGTTCTTTCATAGATGTACATAAGAGTAATAAATCTGACATGTTGTTTCGGGCCTGAATCGAGTTTACCTATAAATGATAATGGTATTTACTTCACACTTGGTTTGATACTCCCATGGTTTTTTATTTACTAAATTCATAAGCTCATTATGAACCATTATTAAGGGAACCAATCAATTCCCATAAGAATATATTCTAGGAAATAGATCATGGATAACCTAGATCGAAACCTAATGAATCATAAGTTAGGATATAATTTTCCATTAAAATTTTATCCTTTTATGTTCAAATTTTCCTTTGATTATGATTATTATTCTAGTATTTAGGCCCCATACTTGTACATTTTTTATGTTAATGAATGTGAATTGAAGAACATGTCCCAACATTCAACATGATAGTCAATTTTATTATTTCTATAATTATATGTCAAATATGACTGGAATGGGTGCTCAAAATTTCATGATCGTACTTTCTCAGCTGGCTCATGTTCTAAATAATAACATGAATCATGTGTAACACCCTCTTTATCAAACGAAATAACAGGTTTTTGTCGAATACTTCAGGAAAAAAGGCCCCCATGTTTAGTGGGTCTTTCGATCCCCAACTCAATGAATAATGGATTAACTACACTGAGAATATGTTCTCTATCCTTTAGTGCTCAGAAAAAGAGAAACATGTGATAAATTTCTATTGTTTTTATGGGTAAGCTGATCATTGGCGGACACTAATAAAGAACTGAAAGTCCAAGGAGGAAACTGATTCTGTGTAATGGGAAGATTTCAAGAACATATTTTTTCCATAAATATTTCCCTCAAACCCATTATAACAAGATGTAAAGGGAATTCCTCAGACTTAAGAAAGACGAATATGAATATATTGGGGTGTATGAAGAAAAATTCACAGCTCTTGTAAAATATGCCTCTGGATTTGTCAGAAATAACAAAAAAAATGTGGACCACTTATTTAGAGGACTAAAGAAGATTCTATGAAAATCATTGGTGATTTAAGACTTTGAATGTTATGAATAGATTGTCCATTGTGCCCTCAAAGTTGAAATATATATTGGAAACTCTTAGTGGTATCATGGGCCTAGTGAAAAAAATAAGAAAATTGTGTTTAATATGGGTGATAAATCCAATTATGGGAAGAAGACCCTACATCCCACATGTCAAAAGTTTAGGAATAAGTATCCTTGTAACAACATAAAAGGAACCACGAGATGCATAAAATGTTGAAGAGAATGGCATATGGATAATAACTACAGAAGGTATTTGAAGAGTCCCACTTATGAGGATAAAGAAAATAAGGATAAAATTAACACTCAGTCTATAGTGCAATGTTTGAACTATAAGAAACATGGGCATTATGAAAACCATTACCCAAATCCAAGGGGTTTTGGGGAAATAAACAACAAAAAACTATAAGGAATAATGGAAGGGAATATGAAATAACTAATGTTGAGGTGGAGCCTTAAAATGATGTGGTGATAGGTACACTAGTTATTTAGTACAGAATAGAAAATGTACTTTTTGATTTTGGTTCTACACATTATTTTAAATCTTTAAATTTTAGTAGAACTATTAAAAAACCACCAAAACATTTGGAGGTTATGTTGTCTATGAGAACTGTAAATGGGGAATTTGTTATATCCTTGTTTTATAACTCCTCCCCAGAAATTTTTTTTTCGAATGAACTTCCTAAAAAATCTTATCATACTCACTTTGGTAGAGTTGGATGCTTTATTGGGCATGAATTTTCTATTTTTATATAAATCCAACATCAAATGTTGGTAAATGGATAACACTCTTCACATCCCGAAGAATCCTCTTATTCTATAAAAGTGTAATGAGGAAGATGAATCTCTTTTAGAATCATTTTCTTAATTGTGGATAGTGTTTCCTTATGAAAAAGCATATCTAGCTCAAATTATTGAGAAAAAGGATAAAATCACTCTTGAATACATACCCATTTTGCAAGGCTACACTAATGTGTTCCTTGATGAATTGCTTGGTCTTCCTCTTTATAGTTAGGTTGAGTTCTCAATTTAACTGATTCCATGATATTTTCCTATATCAATTACACCTTATATAATGAATACCATATATTTGTAAGAACTTATGACCCACTTACAGGAGAATCTGGAAAAGGGTTTTATATACTCGAGTGCTTGACCATGGGATGTGTTAGTCCTATTAATTAAGAATAAGTATAGATCAATGCATATTTTCATTAATTATCACCATCTCAACAAAATCATGATAAAGAACTAGTATCCCCTTCCATTGATATATGACTTGTTGGATTAGATACACGAGGCCAGTTATTTCACTAAGGTGGAACTTTGGTCAGGATATCACCAATTAAAGGTGAGGAAAGAAAATATTCTCAAGACTGCCTTTCGAATGTGGTACGAGCACTATGAGTACATAGTAATTCCCATTGGATTCACTAATGATATAACAATTTTCATGGACTTAATGAATAATGTCATTAGATATTAACTCAAAACATTTGTGGTATTATTTATTGAGGATATTATGATACACTCTTAGATAGGGAGAACATGAGGATCATTTGAATACTATGTTGAAGACTTTATGAAGGGATACAAATTATAAAATGTATAATAAAATAGAGTTTTGGATGAAGTAAGTATCATTATTGGGGGATGTAATCACCAAAAAGGCTATTTATGGACCCATATAAGATAAAGGAAATTGAGGTGTGTCCTAGGACAATATCTATAACAGAGATCTGTAGATTCCTTATTATGTAAGGGTATTACCGACAATTTTTCAATAACATATCAAGATTTTCAAACCAATTAACCAATCTGACTCATAAGGGATTATATTTCTTCTTGAATGGTGAATGTGAAGAATTCTTTATAGAGTTAAAAAATAGGCTTATCACTTCACCAGTGCTCACACTACCAATAAGTGGGGAACTCATTGTGTTGTGCCTCGATGCTTCAAATAAGGTCTTAGGATATTTACTAATTAAAATTGATAAACTGATAGCCTATACCTCAAGAAGTTGAAAATTCATAATAAAATCTATAAGACACATGATCTAGAGTTGGTAGCTGTGATTTTTCCAATGCAAATATAGAGGAATTATCAGTATGAGGAGAAGTGTGAGATATATATTGATCAAAATAGTATCAATTTTTTTTTCACAAATAAAGAGTGCAGAATGCAACCGTGAAGATGGTTAGAGCTCATCAAGAATTATGACTGATCAATCTACTACCATCTTGTTAAGGGAAATAAGGTGGAAGATGCACTTAGTAGAAAGAATCGTGTGACTTTATCAATGATGAGAATTAATAAGGATCCAATCTTATTATATTTGAAAAGTATGTACATAAAAATCATTAAGGAACATCATCAATCCCTTCTCAAATGATTACTCAACCATCCCTTTTGTAGAAAATAAAGGATGCTCAAAGGAATGATTTGGAAATATTGAAGAAGGTGGAATATATTAATAGGGGGAAATCCTAATAGTTTAAATTTAATAAGGAAGGAGTTGTAATATTTGGGTCCAACTATGTCTACCATCTAATATAGAGATAAATAAGGATATTCTAAATGATGCACATAGCACAACCTTCTCTATTCACACATGGAGAAAAAAATATGATGATATCTCTGAGCGAACTATTGGTGGAACAATATAAAGAATGATATCATTGAATATACATCAATGTTTCATGTATTTTAGAAAGTTAATGCAAAAAAGGAAAAATTCTAAGGGGATGATGAAACCACTTCCCCAGCCAACATGGAAGTATGAGAACATTACCATGGAAAATATCACTGGAATTTCGAATACATCCAAAGGAAACAATGTTATATGGGTGGTTGTGGATCATCTTAAAAATATAATTCACTTTATTGAAATTAGAGATGATTTCTCACAAGATTGACTTTCACACACACACACACACACACACATATATATATATATATATCAGATAATTGGTATGGTTGTATGGAGTACCACTATCGATTATGTTTGATCAAGATCTGAGATTCCACTCTGTGTTTTGGAAATGTCTCCAACATGCTTTTAGTGCTAATCTAAAATTCAGTACGGCCTATTATCCTCAAACTGATGGCCAGTATAAGAAAACTATTCAGACACTGGAATACTTATTGAGATCATGATATATGGACTTCAAAGGAGGATGGGACCAATATTTTCCTCTAGTTGAATTATTATACAAGAATAGTTTCCACACCAGTATCCAAATGGTTATATATGAAGCCCTTTATGGTAAAATATGTATAACACCAACATTCTGGGATGAATTCTATGAAAAAAAGATTCTAGGACCTGAAATCATTGAAGAAATGGTCGAGAGTTAAAAACCATTTAGTTCCACATCAATAAATCCCATAGTCAGGAAAAGATCTATACATCCAATCAATGAAGATACCTTGAGATTTAGGTTGGAGAAATCTTATTCCTCCACATATATCTATGGAATTAGATCATGAGATTTGGGAAGAAAGGAAAGATATGTCCCTGGTACATTATCCCCTTTGAGATTCTGGATCATGTTTGAGTTGTGGCCTATCAACTAGCACCTCCACCAACCATGTCTCAAGTATATGATGTATTCCATGTATCCCTCTTGTTGGGTGTACATAAATTATCCTTCACACATAATAAATTTAGAGTAGGTATAGTTAGAAAATGATATCTCATACAAGGAGCATCCAGTGAAGATCGTGGATCATGGAGATAATGTTCTATGCAAAAAGACTACTCACCTGGTCAAAGTACTATGGTGGAACCATAAGTATGAAAAGGAAACACTATAACCTAAGAAATAGATAAAGTAGAAGTACCCAAACCTATTTTAAACTTATAATGTAAAAAAATGTTTCGAGGAAAAAATTTCATAAGGGGGGAAGGATGTAATAACCCAAAATTTTAACAATGGAAATTTCATTCTTATAGTTATTTAATATAGTATGATCACATAAAAAAACATTAAGAATACAATACAAACATTATATATGAATAATTAATAAAATAAGAGGTGTTTCTATAAGTTAAGGAAACCTTACCTTTGAAATAGTAACTTGAAATTTAAAATAGTAATATGACCCTTAGGAATAGTAAACGGGCCAATAGAATAGTTACCTCACCCATGGAAGCATAAATAAAATTTAAGTATATTATAAATAAAAATATTATATAATTCTATCATAGTATAATTAAATAAATGTTTTAAAAATTATTAATCAAGTGTAAGTATTTTTTTAAGTCATAAATATTTAACTACAATTTTATGATTAATTTAATAATTTAAAAGAAAATTTATTTTCATAAATTGAATTACAAGTTAATATTTTGTTTTATTATGATTTTAATGTAATTTATGAGACCTTAACTAAGTTTCCAACGAATTATAAAATAATTTATAATATTAAAATATGTGTTTTCCATGTAAATGATGAATTTTATTAAAAATTAAATTTATCATATTTAGAAAATTATTTTCATAAAATTAAGTTCATTTTTAATTCTACCATGTTTAAAAATGGTTAGGGAGATTTTTTGGGATTTGTCTAAAATACTTGAATTTTTTGAATAGTAAAATATGATAATTCACGGTATATAAAAATTATAAGTTAAATACACTATTCCTTTAGTCGTGGATGATATAAGTACCATAATTTTGAACCGACATGATCATATTATTTTATTTTATATCATTGATCAACACTATTGATTATCTTGGGAAAAATAATAAACTAATGAATAAAATGAGAAAACAATCCTCTCATCCACTATAAATACCACCTCTTCTCCTCACACATTACAAGCTTTTATCCATATCCATATTATGTCCAATAATCTTCCCAAACCACTTCCTCTACATATAGGATCTCTTGGTCTCATCAAAATTCCAAAACCTTTTCCCTAATGAGGTTTTCAAGGAGGAGAAATTCAAGAGGAAAATTCCTCTTTCATTTTCTTTTAATATATTTTCAAGTTATTTTCTAATTTAGTATTCATCTCGTCTCATAAAAATGTTATAATAACTCCATTACCTCAAATATACTATAATTTTGTTATTATAATGTAATAATTCATCATTTAACCCCTCTCTAACCCCTTTTATATTAATAATGAAAACATCATTCGTGAGGTGTTACTTTATCGTCTTTAAGGATGACAAATTTTAATTTTCCATTAAATCCTTCAAGGCAAGTAATAAATCCATTATATGGTTAAAAAATATATATTTATTATATACTATTTAATGTTCTAGAATAATTATATATACATGATGTTATATAATAAAATAAAACAAGTTCGTTGTGATTGAAAACCATAAAAAATAATCCAAATGATTATCACTGACATCTTATATAATGATTAATTATCTAACAAATCACCAAATGAATTATATGATCATTTAACCTTCGGTATTTTCATTAATATATTTTAAATTCAATTTTGTAAACCTATTTCTATTTTACCCGAACTTCCATACTTTTATACAAGCGAACCGATTATGAAAACTATAAAAATGAGTAATCTCAAACGATGAAATTGAACAATATAACACATCCAAAATGCCATAAATGATCATAAAAAATTATAATAAATCAATTAAATTTATAAAATGTTTTGTAATTATTAAATAACGAATTTAATTTTATTATTCAGGACATTAATATCATGTGAAGAACCATTTCGGATATAAGGTAAGAGATTCTATATGAACCTCCATTTTTCTTTCAGGATACTCATTCTCTCTCATTACCCAAATGTAAAACAAAATTAATTTTCTATAATTATTAGAAATTCTATTTATATGTTCCAAACTCAAGTTTCCATATCAAACTATCCCTATATGATGGGGTTATATGTGTTTTAGAATGTTTCCCTTTTCGATTCATCTTGATAAGTAAACCCGATACAAGGGAACTTCCCGATTACTTACCCGCTTTCAAGTGAACCCCATATTTTGTTTTAAGTCACAATTATTTTTATAAAATCACTCATTTTATCATGAAAATATAACTTAGTTCATTTTTGGTTTTAAAAAAACAAATATTCTTTTTCTGCTTTAAATTCTCTTTAATATTTTCCTTAAACAACACTAAAATGTTTCATTTCTATGGTGTATTAAACATTCTTTATTCATGTTTCCAATTAAATTGAACATAAATTACCATGATACATTCATATTTTCCCTTATTAATGTCCATGTAGTTTTTAATCCATTCTCTCATGGAAACATTTATGATATGCTCATTTATTATACCTTGTGACAAGATTATGATACCCATTTCTTTCTATGTGTAACCGTTAAGATTATTCTTCATGTGGAAAAAATATTCAAGAACATGTTATGATTGGTTAGCATAGATATTACTACAATGATTCAGGTAATTTTTAGTCTCATTATATGCCATTTTGGTATAGGGAGTGAACTTGATTCATTTATGGGACTTTACCGACCATGTTGTGGCAGTTGGCCTTGACTCATGTTTAAGTCATGTTATATGTTGTTGTTGCATTCCTACAATGGTATGATTATATATTACAATGTTGTAAATGTTATTATTCCTTATTTTTATTCATATTCCATTCCTTTAATGTCATCATGTTATGTTTTCTAACCCATGTGTTATGTTTTATTCCAAGGCTTATTTCATTACTGGTCTTTTTTGCTCATATATTTGGCTCATGTTTTCCCCAGGTTATCCAATGTAGTTTTAGGATCTCAATGGAAGTTAGGATCTCATTATGGAGATTAAATAAAATATTTTTTCATGATTTTTAATTATGTACCTAATCTTCCAAATACACTAGACCTTATGATCATTGGCTTGTAATTAGGTGTTTAGTTGTGCTTAAAATCATGTAATAATATGTGTAAGCAGATAAGGACACTATATAGTCCTACCCATAAAATAATAAAAAATATAAATATATGTTCCACAAGACTATAAATCATTCAATATCTAAGAATCCATATAAATAAATAAGTTTCATAGACACTTCATGATAACATACCTCATGGAAAACAAATATGTATCATAAATATCATTCCAACATAAACATAAACCAGTCATATAAAGAACAATAATGGTATCCTTGGGTCATGTGACCATTAAATAATAATTAATATCAAATATTTTTTTATTATATGTAAAATTATTTTTTGAAAGATCACTTGAAATAATTCTTGAAGAAAATAATTTTTCCTTTATGAAATAAGTTTTCTAAGGGTCATGCAATTATAAAAGAAAAAATATTCTTTGAAATGAAACATGTGATCTTATAAAATAATATTTAAATTATTATATTTTAATTATGGCATAAAATTATATTCATCCCATATAATGTAAGAAAATAATTCCATCCATAATTTTTTTTCTGAAAACTCTCAAAGAGCCTTGTTTAGAAAACTAAAAAATTATTCTTTTCAAACCATTTTATAAAAAGTCAAAATGTGTAAAAATAACTTAAAATATTCAGAGAATAATATTAAAATCATTTTTAAACCATTTTAAGAAAACATGGACATGGAAGATAAATATACCCCAAAAGAGACATAAAACGAAACAATCCCAAATATAGATGAAACATTAAAATAAACCCTTACAACATTATAATTAGTTGAATAATATGAACCACGAAGGAAAGAAAATTATATGGATAAGAAAATAAAATAATAATCATGATAAAAATCATAAAAAATCATAGGATGTAAATACACCACCCACAAAAACAAGTATTGTATAAGGCATGTGTCCCATGGAAATAAAAATGAGACAAAAATCGCTTACCTTAAGTATTGACTTCCTTCTTACACATTAATAACTGTTGAATAAAATTTTTAAGATTATTATATATATAAAAATTAACCATATTCATATATATAATACTATATATGATTTACCTATGACATTAAAATACTAGTTTATTGACAATTCCACGTTAAAGTTAGGTTTTAGGTAATAACCAATTTATTTTTCATACATGATTTGACCTATTATTTTGGGTTCACTTACATAGATATTGATTTAATAATCTATATAATGATAACTGTTACATAAATATCATATATATTTATCATATCCAAATTTATAGTGTTCCAAAAAAATTAGACCATAAAATACACTATCCATGGACACAGTAGGTCATACTTATGCACAAATGATTTTTTCATTTTCCTGTTAAATTAAAATAATGAAATGTATATGATATATTATCATTATAGAATAATTTTTTTATTTCATATATATTACATATTTTGTTTAAAACTATCCTAAATAAAGTAAATCTAAATCATGAATGAATCAAATCGCTTTTGGAGATGGTAGTCCTCCCTGCATAAAAGCAACGTTATCATATTCTCAAAAAATATAAATAATGATGTTATGTATGATATAAAAATTAAATATTAATAATAACATAAAAAATAAAAAAAAAATCATATATATCTATAAATAAATAATTATTATCATCCTTTAAAAGTGTTAATGGAAGAACTAATGACATCGGTTCGCGAGGCGGTAGTCCTCCTTACACATGAATGATGAATGTGTGTCCCATTTGAGGAAAATATGTGATTTTTTACATCGTAAACAGAGAATAAAAAAATTATCGTTATATTTAATATAATTTGGTTATTATATAAACATGGAATAAAAATAATTTAATGGGTTTAAGGGATAAATAAAAAAAATGATTCAATAAATTTCTTGGAATTACCTTTTAAAAAAATAATATCTAAGTCATATTAATGGAAGAGTGCTAATTAAATAATTAAATTTATAAACTTTTGTGTTAATGGTAAAATTAATGTCATCCCATAGAATTATGTAAAATTGTGGTGTAGTTTTCAAATATTTTTAATATTGATTTTATCCTTAATGACCCAATTTACCCTTAATCGTGGTAATAAAAATAGCTACAGTTATTATTCATATTTTCCAAAAATAAAAGGTACCTATTTAATAAATTTAGACCTAATGATTCCAAATATTGAATCTATTTTTCAAAATTAAAAACATAGAAATGGAAAAAATTAATTTAAAATTGATCTCATAGATGGAGTGAGAAAACTTGTTCTAGAAGCGAAAATGTTCAAAAGATTGAAATGTTTTTATATCTAAATTCGATGTAAAAGTGATTCCAGAGACCTAAATTGGATTAAATTATATAAAAATTAACTAATTATACTTCAAACTAATAAAAAATACAATTTAACACCATAAATTATTAAGATGATAATGTTTTTTCAATTAAAATTCAATATTTTTTACTATTCATCAAAACATAAAACTTATTAGATAAATACTAAACATTAAAAGAAAGTAAATTTTGATATTATTATTTAAAATAAGAAGTTTATTTGCTCAAATATATTGTATAAAATTGTCAAAAAAAGGATTAAAACAAGTGCAACATCAAGAGGTGGAAAAACTATCTTTAAAAAAAATATTTTATGTATAAAATTGGATTTGTTCTTATATAATGTCTAGAAAACACATAATATGAATGTTAATCATTATACTGAATATATATTTAAAAAATATAATCCAATATGAGTGATTTTTTATGTAATGGTATAAAATAAACTTGTGCACATTTAAATAGTTCTTCAAAAAAACATTTCCTTTTATTTTAAAAATGGTTTATTTTCATTTATATTTAATTTTTCACCAAATAATTAATTATATATATATATTTATAAACCATATTTCCATGATTAATTTAATCCTATTCAAACCATCCATTCTAACATCTAGGTTATAATTTTTTTCTTAAATAATTATAATAATAAAATTATATTTCATTGAAAGTCAGTATTGTGTGTCGTGAAAGCCAAGACGCTGTTGTGTGTAATGAAAGACATTAAATAAATAAAAATATCTTTCATAAAAATCTTGGGGTGTTACATTCTACCTATCTTAAAATGAATTTCTCCATCAAAATTATTCAGGGTCATCAATATTTTAAATCATGGATTTACTTTCATAGAAATCCACATCATAAAAATGAAAATTAAAACTTACATAAAAAAATAAGATCGGAATCTTAACGGTTATCCAAAGGAACTCATAACTAGGATTCAACATATGAGAATATAGGTGGAAAGTTAAAACATAGAGATTTAATAGAAAACTAACTATCATGTTTTGAAGGATAGTGATAGATAATATGGCCATTATAAGGTTAATGAACACAAAAATGGTGACAAAAAAGGTTTGATAAAGATCATAGATATCATCGTAATTGATGATAATAGAATAAAATTTTATTTCAAAATCAATTAAGAAGAAATAATTACTTTATTTCATATCATAAGTACAATCTGACTCTTTGGCTATGCCTTGGATAATATATGCTCCATTTCTTACTCTTAGAAATGTAGTTAATGTTGTAATACCTAGATATCTTGTGGATCATAGGATCATTAATAATATGACAAGTCATTCCTTCTATTTCTAGTTATAATCATAACAAAATGGTCAAAACATGTTATCTAATACTCATAAATCTTCATATGGTTATGTAAAACAATAATATATAAAACCTCATTCAAAGATCAACATAAACATTTTCATAAATGCTTAACCTTATAACCCATTTAAAATTCAAAATATATAAAAATTTAATAAATTTCACAAAATAAACTTAACAATAATAATCCAAATATCATAAATTATATATTGATTACCACACACCGAATATGTGAATACCTTCATCATGTATTCTCTTACAACATTGTAATAACCGGAATTTCCATAAAACTATATTGAATACACACATTCTTATTCATTTTTTATGTAATATCCTTATTATTCTAAAAAAGTCATCGAAATATTGGGTACATCCTTGTACTAATATGATATTTTATTTTATTATTAAATAATCCAAGTGGATAATTAAATGTAATTTCACTAATTAGTGAAAAATAATATTTTTACATGGTGTATTTATACAAAAATAAAACATGATATTTCCAACGAAGGTGATGAGGATAAGTATAACCTTATTATCAGGGTTCAATTTATCCATTATGATAGAATAAGCATTCTATTTGTCTTTTTTCATCAGAGGTTTATATAGCTTATCATCCACATTATTCCTTAGAATGGGGTACTTATTAGCATAATTCCAAAAATCCTTAAAATTGAAACACTTAAGTGTGGTATGTGTATTTTATAGTGATTTCTCATTATTTTAATCATTAACTACCTTATTCCCATAACATAGGCATTTATTCACTAAAATACATTCTGTTAAACACGTGTAACACCCTCTTTTCCATTTTAGTCATTCACCTAAGTGGTTCTTTACACATTTTTGATATAAAAATAACTATAATTTCCTTCCACCATGTATGCTTTCATGATAGTTGATCATCATTTTCTTATCAAAACAAGAGGAATGGGGGGAATATAATATTTAAATATCAACCTTTCATTTATATCAAATGATTTCTTCATAACTACTAAAGTATCTTATAGATAAGTCCATTATGAGACTTGGTTTTTGGCCACCAAAGAATCAATGGGTTTTTCTTTCAGGGATAATGATTATGACATAATCATACCTTGAAAGTCTTTTAAAATTAGATTTATATTTACAATAGATTCATCATCCTTTATCTTATTCTCAAGGAATAGATTCTTCATCTTTTTTGCAGAATATGAATGAAGTACTTACTAAAAAGTATAACATTAAACTCTTACCATTTTATAGATTCAATTTAATCTTGTTACCTAATGTTATTAATAATATTACACCATTGATCGGATTCTCCTTCCAAATGATAAACAAAAAATAATAATTTTTCAAACTCCCAACACTAAAGAATAGAAAATATATTTTCAGTTGTACTAATCCATTGCTCTAAAACTAGTAGATCATTGTAACCACTAAAAGAAGGTGGGTGTTTCCTCTTGAAGGAAAATATATAATGTTGTTTTTTAATTATCTCGTTTGTAAGTTCAACATGATTCATAGAATGATAATTTTGTGTGATAATAGAAATAATATTTTTCATCCCTGCTCCTATAACACTCAGTTACCCATAAGAAAAATCAGAGCATTTTTTAATGTATTTAACATCAACATGGTTCCTTTAGCTTCCATATGTTGACTAAAACCAGAAATCATATTGTGAGAAACACTAGTCATAGTGGTAAAACAATATAATTGATAGAAATTTCTTATAAAATTTCAATCTATGAAACCTTAGGTTTAATCCTAGTTTATTCATGATTGTTGACAAAACTCTATGATTATAACCTATACTTAAACTTATCCTTTGGGATATTATTAAGGTTTTCTCACCATTGTTTTCGAAGGTTGAAAAAACCTTTTCATTGATTCTAACTATAATGGCCCAGGATTTTCAAATATGGATATTAAATCATTTTAGAATAATATTCATTATATTACACAAGCATATACCTGAGAACCATATTAGTTTAGCACCTTTGGAAACTTGGAATGTATTATTTTTATTTGGTGAAATATATTCAACATATCCCACAAATATCTTTCCCTTTAGTACTTCAACTTAAAAACTTTCATTATAACCTAGGGAAAGTAGCCATAATAAATAGTGAGCTCATATTCTCAGTAATGGTAGACAAGGTAGATATATAAGAATAGCATGAGCATAATGGTATGAAAAAAAGATAATAACATTTGACAAGAATTCCAAGCATATAAAATACCATAATATTGAATAATGGAATTAAATATTGTTAGTTCATTAGACATAGAAGAAAATATAATAAAATCAAATGAGCCATTAGAGTATAACAATGAGATAAAATTGTGAATTTGTGGAATACACATAAGCTTAGAATATATTTTGTGAATTATACCTACCAAAACATTCATAGTATGTTAGAGTTGTTTAAATAAATTTTGTACCTACTTGGGCTTGGTATGACCCCCTGTATACCTTCTAGTTTTGTGATTATGATAACCTCTAGTGTTCCCTCTTATTGTGGGCTTAGGATGTCCTCCTATGTACACTCTTATTGTAGGATTGGGATGACCTCTCATGTACCCTATGAGTGCATAGAATATTAATCATTACACAATGAATTAGAGGGTGATATAGGACCCACCAACCACTTAATTAAAACTATAAATATGTGTTCTAGATGACCAAAACTAATTCACAATAACAAAACCCATGTAAAAAAATGAGTTTTTAAAACACTTTATCATAACATAACTCATAGAAAAGAAATAACATCCACAAATATCATTCCATAATAAAAATAAACCATTAATAAATAGAATAATAATGGTATCTATGGTTAATATCACTATTAATTCATAATTAAGATAAAATAATGTCTTCTTAGATGAAAATTTATTTTTTATGTATCGATTGATAAAAATATTAAGGAAAATATACTTTCCTTTTTGAAATAATTTTTTTAAAGAGTCGTGCAATTATAGTGGAATGAATTTTCTTTGAAAATAAAACCATAATATTGTAAAGGAAGATTTAATTCATTAAGGTTTCAGGACAATAGAAATTTAGTTTCCTGACATATTATTAAAAAAACATTCTTTCTGTATATTTGTTTTTTGAAAAGTCACAAATATCCTTGTATAGAAAATGAAAAAAACATTCATGTCAAACAATTTCATAAAAAGTAAAACATGGGTGAAAATAAATTGAAATATTCAAATGATAATATTAAAATAATTAAGAAAATATAAAATTTGGATAGGTAAGAGAAATATTCCCCAGCGGAGACTTAAAACTAGACCATCCTAAATATTGGTGAGATTGTAAAATAAACCCTTCCTAGTTTATAATCAGTTAAATCATATAACCCATGAAATAAATAAAATTATATAGATATAAAAATACCATAATATTCATTATAATACTCATAAAATACATTCATGGTAAGTATATCCACTACACACAAAAACAAGTAATGTATAAGGCATGTGTCCCACAGAAATAATAGTGTGGAAAATTTTATAACCTTATGTTTTAACTTCCATTGTACATATTTAAAGCTTTTGTAAAATAAATAAATGTTTATTATACATTTATCATTGAACCATTTTCATATATATAATACCATATATGATTTACTTATGACTTTATAAGACTCTCTTATTAGGAATTCCATGTTAAAGTTATGTTTCAGGTAATAACACATTTTGTTTTTCCTACTTGTATTTACATGTTATTTTTAGTCCTCTTACATAGATCATGATTTAATAATCTCTAAAATAATAAAAATTATATAAATATAATATATATTTATTATATACATATTTATTCTGTTTAAAAAAAAGTAGAAAATAAAATACATCGTTCATGGAGATGGTAGGTCGTACATACGCATGAATGCTTTTTTTATTTTCTTAACATATTAAAAGAAATAAAATTAAATGATATTTTATCAATAAAAAATAATATTTTTTATGGAAAATATATCACATTTTTTATTAAAACCAACCATAATATATTTCTTATAATTCGTAAAAGAATCACATCACTTCTCAAGGGGGTAGTCTGTCATATACATGAATGATGTTATCATATTCTCATTTAATTTAATCCATGAACTTATGTATGATATAACAATTAAAGAATTACAATAACATTTTAAACATAATATATAGCATACATAATCTATAGATCCATCCTTATTCCCAACAATTAAAGTAGTTAATGGAATAACAAATGACATCGGTTCATGACATGATAGTCTTTCATACACACGAATAATGATTATGTATCCCATTTAATGGAATCATGTAAACTTTTAGGTCATAAAATTAACATAAAAACATATAAGTATATTGAGTATACTAGGTATATTATATAACCATGAAATAGAAATAATTTAGTGGGTTTATGGAAGAAATAAAACATAAGCATCCATTGAAAAATGTTACCTCTTCTATGGGTATCTCCTTTTGATTTGCACCAGAGGGTTTTCATGGTTGGATTTATTCCCAAAGTAAGGCTTCTGGGATGAGGGGATTGAATATTGGAGGATATTTGGATAGAGGTTGGTCAAACCAAATTGGTTTTGTAGTATGAAGAAAAGAAATGAATTGGTTCCCTTTTATAAGAGCAGACGATTATTTCTTACATCGGTTTTTATTTTTTTTAATGTAGGTTAATAGAATACATTATTAAAAGACATTTTGTAAATAATTTTATAACATCTATTATAAGTAATTTACTTTGTGAACAATTTTTAGGAACATTTTATACATATTTATTTATCAACTAATGTCAATGATAAGAAGAATTAATCTTTCGCAGTGGTTATTAAATAACCTTCATGAAAGAGAGATTGTAAATTAATATTTCATGTTATTTATATACTTAACTAATGATAAAGATCCATTGAGAAATTATATTCCACATTATTCATAAAAAATATGTGTAAGACGGTTTTTCACATATTTTATTTGGTAACTAGTGTGAAAAATAATTTTTTTTAAATACATATTTTCCAACCTACCCTCCCCTGTAGAAATAAGAAGAAATAAGTACAATGGAAGAAAATTGTATAGAGCATTAGAAAAACCCATTACACTTTAAATTTCTACTTTCTAGTTTACTTTATATATTAAAAACAAACTAAAAATGACTCAAACCTATAAAATTATTCTCTCATTCATTTTTTACATGCCTCAACTCCTTTCCACTATATGTCTGATGGTTATCAAAAGCTACAAGTTATAAAAAATGATTTTAAATTTTTTGTATTTTGAATAAATATAATGATATATCAATGAAAATTTTATAAATAAATCTATTATTATTGAAATCTGAAAGCGTCCTAGTCGCAATTATTTCATACATAAATCTTAAAACATAGTATCAACTTTCTTTTACTCCTTGTTTATGAAACTAACGTTTAAAATAATTTATCAATTACAAATAATATTTATAAGTAATATATCTAATATTTAATAATTTTAAACAAAGATTCATCTTTTATTTTACATATTTGATCTTATAATTCTTCAATTTTGTGGTATCACTATAGAAATACCATGAACTATTTGAAAAATATTATTAATAAATTAAATTTAATTCATTATTAAAATACTCAAAATTAACAGTTCAATACATTAATAAATTTTCTTTCACTTTGTTATAGATGGAGCATTTCTAGTAAAGCGTCCCTTTTGGAAAAAAACACCCAACATCTATTGGACACTAATATATTTGAAAATTTAATATTTGTGGTTAGTATGTTAAGAGATATAAAACACTCTGTGAGAAATATTTTTTATACTATTAAAGATAAGAAAACATCTAGCACAAAATCATTGATTTATTCTAAATTCTTTCATTAATATAAATTGTTCATTGTGCATCAATATTTGTCATAACTGCCCAGAAATCTCAGCCAGAGACAAGGTCTCTAACCATTTATTAAAATAAAGGTAAATTACAGTAATCAAGCAACACAAGCCATGAAACATAGCTACATGTTATAAAAACCATACCTATCCTCATTTCCATAATCAAGTGCTTCATCCGAAGTGGCTGAATCCTATTCTGAGATTTCATAATGCTCTAGAGTCTTAACCTAATTTCTCCTAACATTTAAATTTTCCAGACATAAAAACTCCTCAGAAGGTTGAGTACCTTTGCCTTTGCTGACAGAGGACCAAGTGAGCATTGGCTTTGGCATAGAGGAGTAATCATTCCTTTTCCTTCTTCTTGTTGGATTAGTCATAACTTCTTCCTTCTCTGACACATTCTTCTCTCCACCCTGAACAATATCACTATAGGAAGTCCTAACCCTCATTCCCACATTCTCCTTTTCACATTCAAATATATCTCCCGAATTTCCAATGATAATACCCCCTTGGAAGCCATCATTCACCCCTAGTTCTTTCCAGATGAGACTATTCCCATCAAGCATTGCTAAGAATTGAGGATGTTCCATAATTTTAAGATCATTATTCACCTCTTTCTACAAAATAGCTTCTTCACATACAACATTCGTGGAATGAAAATCGGACTGTATTTTGTCACCATCACTCCTTTGTGTTTCCTTTCCAACATGAGAATGACTCTCATGATTACATTCTTTTCCCAGATTCTGAGTCTTGCTACCATTAAGATCATAAAAAAAAATTCAACCAGTGTCTGGCCAAAAGAGATAGAATATATAGCTTGCTCCACCACATCTTGATCCTAAAACAATTCTGAACTACCCTTCATCAA
Organism: Viscum album; assembly: GCA_963277665.1. Classification (NCBI taxonomy): domain Eukaryota; kingdom Viridiplantae; phylum Streptophyta; class Magnoliopsida; order Santalales; family Viscaceae; genus Viscum; species Viscum album. Next base: position 759,201,388 of record OY728139.1, on the reverse strand, counting down.
CCTGCAAAGTAATTTCCAAGTACAATGTCGGTCACTTACTTTCCTAGTTGAGGCTTTATCCCAACTGAAACCATCACCCATCCTCTATTTTCATCCAAAGGCCCACCAGCCTAAATACCCACAGAAGGTCTTCCCCTCACTGTAACATTATTCCCATCAGGTTAAAGTGTTGGGATCACAGTATCCACCATATCTCCTATTTTTTTAACCTCAAGAACTTCCCCATTGGTCATGGATGGTTATATTGTGACTTGGACATTGTTCACCAGACTTCCTATATTAAGCACACCAAGATCACTGATCAACATTCCAGCCACCACATCCACCCTCGAGATAAGAGACACCTACACTGACTTCAAATGGACTCCATGCACAGTCGTCTCACTAACAGGATCCAAGACCTATTTCCCTTGTCTATGTTGCAAGTTCCCCGCAACCAGTCTATCTGATGCTACCTACGAATCCACCCTTCTACCCCTTTAAATATCCTTCTGATTCCCAACTTTGAGACACGTGGAGCAGTACTCAATCCATGAACCAAACACCACAGACTGCTTATACATAAATTCCTCACTTACAGCAATGAAAAATTAATTGATCGGAGTCTTTGAGAGATCAACTTCAACACATATTCTCAGTGAAACTCGATGGAACACATCCTTAGTACTACTGTCTGAACAAAGATACTGGCCAACCAAGCTTCGAAGCATACGAATAATGATAGGGTTCTGTAAAGGAAGCGGTAATTCAAGAAATCTTACCCAGATTACAGTGGTTAGAGAATCTTGTTTCATGTAGAATTCATAAGACCAATGGGAAAGAAAAAATCGAGCACCATCACATGTTTGCGTATCAGAGGACCATGCTAGAACCAGATCTTCCTCATAATGAAAACAAACCATTAGGCACCTTGAGTCGAGGAGACCAATAGTTGCACGCTCCTTTAAATTCCATGAATCGAAGATGAAACATTCAAAGAGATCCACATATGGACAATCTATCAAAATCAGTATAAACTATATCAGAAGTCATAACACGATATATGTGGTGTACTATATAGTATTTATTTACCTTTAACATATTCCTATAAAAATAGATTAATATATAAACATTATAATGATAAAAAAATTAAAATCAAAATGAAATAAACAACAAAATAATGACATACCTCTATGGTAATATGTCGAGAAAGTGTGGATGGCCAAGCTAGAAAATGGATGATACTTTTTCCAACCATATTAACCTCATCTATTGGACATGGAATTATCATTGATCAATCTATAATATCCTGTACAGAAACACTATGATGATCTATCTATATCAATTTAGGATGAATTGTATCACCCAAATAAAATATCATCCCATATGTAATAATTTGATAGTGATCGTCAATATACAACTCATAGTAACTAGGAATTTGTGGAGGAGTGGGAGTTGGAGTATGATAAAGAAGAGTGGTGTCTGTAGGCATATGTGTATGAGTAGGATAAGTTGGAGTGGGATCTTCATGTAGAGGTGGAGGATTCAGATCAGTAGTCTGAAACTATTTTTTCACATCTTCAAACATCATCTATATGGAAGGTCTGATCAGGTACTCTATATTTACATGGATATCATGAAATTCATCTACTAAAGTTTCTATTTTTTTATAAACATCCTCCCTTGACGGATATTCAGAATTGGAATCACTTTTTTACTGATACACCTGTCGGGTATCCTCATACACGAACTAGGTGTTCGATATTTACAAATATTGCATCTAAAATATCATGCCTACCCTAATCTAGAAATACCCCCTATGTTCTCTTCTTTTCAAGAGAATCCTATACAGAATATTTGAAAAATATCATAATGAATCAAAATATATATAATCAACTGGTTTAACATAAATAATTAAATAATTTAAATATCTTAGAATCTTCTTAGTTATAACCCTCGACTCTTCTATAAGATATTTTCCTTTTCATCTCATATGACAACTTTTCCATTTTTCCTGCCTTGCGGTGGGGAGGATTGCCAACCTCTATTGAGCCTGAAGATGAATCGCTTAGTTGTTGAAATTTTTCAGTCATCATTTGATATTTTTTTAATGTATACCCTCCATGCGAAAAAGTATGATAGTACACATTTTTTTATTGGATCCCCTGATGATATCTCCTCGATTACTATAAATTAATAATTAATAATTCATTAATATGGTCATTAATATGATCATTAATATAAAAAACTTCAAAAAGGTTAAATTGCACTTACCAAAAACGAATATCCTCTTATTCTTTCGAAAAATTTCTTTCAGATATCTTCATATATAAATGGATATATATGACATGTATTTTCATTCTTTCTTTTCCCAAAAATTAATTCCGAGGTGAGGGAAGATTTAAAATCCCTCCATCTCCTAGCATCTAGTGAAATACATTTCTTCCTAACTCATCCATTACTTGTTGTATCAGATGTTATATGATAATTATGGAAAAACGTATATAACTATAAACATTTAAATATAAGTAAAATAATAACAAAAAATAATACCAATATAGTCTCCCAAAGGAGAGATATGGTAACATTTTCCATAGTTCTCATATTATCAATCAAAATACTAACTTTACTTTTATATTTCATAGATAAAAAATTCATGATCATTTTTGATTGTGGACCTCTAGGAATATCATTATCATCAAAGTATAGTGATATCCTTTGTCACTAGTTATATGCAACATATAATTTTGGTTAATGTGTGATTCCACTTTTACCCACCCCAATACTCTTCTCACCAATAGAAGTTGTTTTCTCTTTAAAGTATGATGAAGAGACTCAACAATATGAGAATTCATGTGTTCTTACATGAAGGTATCATGAGCATGATCATCTCTAGAAGTATGTGTTGTATCATTTTATTGATCAGTCATTATCCAAAAAATAGAAGAAAAAAATAATTAGTAGAAAATACATATGTAACTATTACATTCAAAAGAAAATTAAAATTGAAAATATATGAAACAAAAAAGAAATCTATACTTAAAAAAATTTAATTCATATTTTTTATAGTTATCTAAAAGGATAAGAAAATTAACTTGAGATGAAATGACATAAATAAATGTACAAATATAAAAAAATTTTGTGTTAATACATATTTTAATAAAGATATTAATAATAAAATATCTAATATTTTGTGAAATTTTTAAAAATAAACCAAAAGAAAAATAGACCTTACCTTTAAAATAAGGATTGTAATAAAGGATTGGTTTCCCATATTCATTGATTATGTTCATTCTGTTTGGCACAAACCATGTTTTCGATGTGTTCATCTAAATTATCTATTAATCATTCTATAGAAGTAGTGATCTCACATAAATAGACATCTTCATTATGTTTTTCATCAACAAATTACCATTTTTCCTTGAAAAACAATAGACCGCTACACATCAGATTGCACAATAACATATAAGTATTTTTTACGTCTTTCTGTGATATATGGATCATCAGTTCGTTCCAATCTATTCATATTAACTACTATCATTCCAAATTCATTGTGTTCGACACTATTGTTACTGGTAAACACTTTTAATTTTAACACTAGAACTTGACATTTAATGTAATCAACCTCCCAAATTTATTCAATGAATCTATAATATGACCTTAATATAGAGATTGTGTTTTTGTCTTTTGCACACAAAAATTCATTACTTATACACACACCAATGCCCCACAATTTTGAAATACACTTTTTTGTCCTACTATTTCATATGAAATGTATAGCCATTAATATCATACCTGGTCAATGTTATCAAATTTAAACTAAGACCAAACACTCACCATCTCAATGTTTCTGATGCATCTCAACTACCAAGAATGGTTTCTTTAAATCATTGAAAAAATTTCATTCTCAATCAAAATCCACATATCTTTATTTTTTGGATAACATTGTTTCAATACAAAAATCTGAAATGTTGTATAAGATTTAGATTCATCTAAGATATTCATGATGTATAAATGTACCTTATTTATCTCTTCACATTTCAATGAATTTACTTTCAATCCATGGGACCTCATTCCCCCATAATCGACTTTTTTATAGTGATACATAGGCAAATCGATGAACTCCACTGCAATAAAATAGCTTGTACGAAACTCAACTACCTCTTTAGAAATACACTTCTCAATAATGGAGGCTTTAGTTTCTTATGGACCCTTAACATATCCCTTTAATATCTTTATATACCTTTCAAAATGGAGTTTTTTAATACATTTTTAAAAGAAAATATTTGTTAAAAAACAGCTGGGTTTAAAATATTTTTAAAATTGCGCCTAAAAGGAGGAATCGTAGATGGAGCCTTCGACATCAGGCGAAAGGCCGCATCCACGATGTCTCCTTTCCATTAAAAACAAAACAAAAAAATAAAATAAATTTTTAAATTTTTATATTTATTTTATTGTTTTGTTTGTAAATATATTTATATATATACAAAAAAACAAAACAAAAATAAAAAACATTTCAGCAGAATTTATCGGCTGTTTAAAATCCAGCAGTACTGCCATTACAGGAGTCTGGATTCAGACAAAAGATCTTACCCAGGGATCCCTTTTATAAGAGAGCATACCTCGAAAATAATTCTGCATTTCAAATGTGGGATTTTGGTTCTCTTTTTCTTGTGTAGAACAATCTGCATTTCTGATGTTGGATTCTGTTTCAAGTACGTGAATTTGAAACACTATAAAATACAAACTAAAATACCAAAATAAATTAAACTTAAAACATGGATTAAATAAATAAAAAATTGTTGAAAACAAAAATAATTTCATAAAAATGATGATAAAAATAATTTATAGGCTTTCAAAACAACCTACTTGAAACATAAAAATTTTCAAGTGCGTAACTTTGAAAGCATATAAAATATAATCTATAAGAACAATATAAATGAAACTTAATACATGGGTTAAAAATATTAATAAAAATTGGAAATAAAAATAATTTCGTAAAAAATGATGATGGAAAATAATTTATAAGTTTTCAAAGAAACCTACAGGAAACTTAAAAATGTTTCAAGCACGTGACTTTGAAAGCCTATAAAACATAAAAAATAGGACCGATATAAATGTAACATAAAACATAGATTAAACATTTAACAAATAGTTGAAAATAAGAACAATTTCCTAAAAAATGTTAATGAAAAATATTTTATAAGCTTTCAAAACCACCTACTGGAAACATAAAAATGACTCAGGTATGTGGCTTTGAAAGACTAAAAAATATAAACTATAAGACCTATGTAATTTAAATATAAAACATGGATTCAACATATAATAAATTTTTATATTAATAAATAAATATTATTAATAATTAATTATATAATAATTATTTAGTAATTATTAATAATTAAATAGTAATTAGTAATTATTAATTATATAATAGTTAACCAATTAATTATTAATATAATTACTTTTACTAATTACAATTTAATTAATATAATGAAAAAAATATAATTTACAACTATATTACTAATTAAATAATTAACTATTATATAATTAATAATTATATTACCAATTATCTAAATAATTATTATATAATATTTTTTAATAAATACTAATTAATAATTATAATGAATAACTATAATTTAAAATTATATTATTAGTTAAATAATTATAAAAGGGTCTCATCTATATCGTTCTCAATAGATTATCTAATTAAATATCATATATTTACTAATTATATTACTAATTAACTAATTAATTATTATATAATTAAGGGTTAATAATTAATAATTAACTAACTACAAATTATATAATTAATAATTATATTACTAAGTAACTAATTAATTATTAAATTATTAATAATTATATTACATATTAACTAATTAATTCCTAAATAATTAATTATTATATTACTAATAACTAATTATAATATTTATTAACTAATTATATTACTAATTAACTAATTAATTTTTATATAATTAATTATTGATAATTACTAATTAACTAACTAATTATTATACAATTGATAGTTATATAATTGATAATTATATTATTAATTAACTAATTAATAATTAATAGTTATAATGAATAATTATAATGAATAATTATAAAGAATAATTATATTACAAATTAACTAATTAATTATTATATAATATTTCTTAATAATTACAAATTAATAATTATGAGGAATAATTATATTACTAATTAACAAATTAACCATTATATAATTAATAATTATATTACCAATTAACTAATTAATTATTATATTATAATTTTTAATAAATACTAATTAATAATTATAATGAATAATTATAATTTATAATTATATTACTGATTAACTAATTATAAAAAGTGTCTTGGCTCTATCTTTCTCAAAAAATAACAAAATAACTATTTTATATTGAATAATTTTGTTACTAATTAACTAATTAGTTATTATATAATTAATGATTAATAACTACTAATTAACTAATTATAAATTATATAATTAATAATTATATTACTAATTAACTAATTAATTATTAAAAAATTAATAATTATATTACTATGTAGCTAATTAATTATTAAATAATTAATAATTATATAAGTTATTAACTAATTATATTATTAATTAACTGATTATATTTATAATTAACTAAATAATTATTATATAATTAATTATTAATAATTACTAATTAATTAACTAATTATTATACAATTATTAGTTATATAAATAATAATTATATTAGTAATTAACAATTAATAATTAATAATTAATAATTATAATGAATTATTATTACTAAAAATTATAAAGAATAATTATATTACTACTTAACTAATTAATTATTATATAATAATTTTTAATAATTACTAATTAAAAATTATAATGAATAATTTTATTACTAATTTACTAATTAACTATTATGTAATTAGTAATGGTATTACTAATTAACTAATTACTTATTATATAATTAATAATTATAATACTAATTATCTATTTTATTATTATATAATTAATGATTATATAACTTGGTAACTAATTAATTATTAAATAATTATTAATAATATTACTCATCAACTAATTTTATTACTAATTAAATAATTAATTATTATATAATTATTTTTTAATAATTACTAATTAACTAAATAATTATTATACAATTAATCATTCTATAATTAATAATTATATTATCAATTAACTAGTAAATAATGAACAACTATTAATTAATAATTATAATTAGTAATTATAAAGAATAACTATAATTTGTAATTATAATTAATAATTTGAATTAATAATTATAATGAATAATTATAATTTATAATTATATTACTTCTTAACATAATAATTATTATATAATTAATAATTATATTACCAATTAACTAATTAATTATCATATAATAATTTTGAATAATTACTAATTATTAAGTATAATAAATACATATAATTTATAATTATATTAAAAATTAACTAATTAACTATTATATACTGAATAGTTATATTACTTAATATTTGGTTAATGATTATATAATTAATTATTAATAATTACTAAATAATTATTATATAATTAATTATTAATAATAATAATTTAATAATTTAATAATTTAATACTTTATTATAAGTTTAATCCATGTTTTAACTTTAAATTACATCGGTCTTATAGTTTATATTTTATAAACTTTCAAAGCCCCGTACAAAATCATTTTTAAGATTCATGTTGGTGGTTTTGAAAGCTTATAAATTATTTTTCATGAAAATATGTTACCAAATTCTTTTTATTTTAAATTATTTTTTATATGTATAATCCATGTTTTATGTTTCATTTACATCGGTCTTTTAGTTTATATTTTATAGGCTTTCAAAGTCACGTACTTGAATATTTTTAAATTTCATGTAGGTGTCTTTGAAAACATATAAATTATTTATCATCAACATGTTTTATGAAATTATTTTTATTTTCAACAATTTGTTGTATTTTCAATCCATGCAATAAGTTTCATTTATATTGGTCTTGAAGTTTATATTTTATAGGCTTTAAAAGTAACATACTTGAAACTTTCTAAGTTTCAAGTAGGTGGTTTTGAAAGCCTATATAATAATTTTTATCATTATTTTTTATGAAATTATATTTGTTTTCAACTATTTTTTATATGTTTAATCCATGTTTTATGTTTCCTTTATATTAGTCTTATAGTTTATATTTTATTGTGTTTAAAAGTCTCATACTGGAAACAGAATACCACAACAGAAATGCCAAATGTTCTGCGTAGGAAATGGAGAACCGGAATCCCACATCAGAAATGCAGAATTATTTCTATAGTAATCTCTCTTATTAAAGGGAGCCATGGGTGAAAGATTATACCAATATCTAAACTGATGTAATGGCAGTATTGCTGGATTTTAAATAGTGGATAAATTCTGCTGAATTTTTAATTTTTTTTATTTTGTCTAGTTTATAAATATATATAAACAAAACAAAAAAAATAAAAATAAAAAATATTAAGATAAAAAAATAGTAAAAAAATTAGTAGAAAGTTGAAAATGGGGTTTCCACCTTTCGTTCGAGGCCTAAAGGCGGCAACTGCCCTGTCACCTTTAGAGATTATTTTTAGGAAAATTTTTAACCTAGGAGTTATTTATAAAATATTTTTTTATAAACATATTTTAAAAAAATCTTTCAAAAGGATACTTACAATGTAGACATATAGGTCCACAAAGATTTATTTCTCACTCCAAATGAATGATTAAATTAACCATGATATCAAAAAAGTATGAAGGAAAATGCACTTCCAATTGAAAGAGTATATAAACCACATGATTCTCCAAGTTGTTCAAACTGTTCAAATCAATCAAATTATTACAAATTGAATTGATGAAATAAAAAACCTTCATGATAGTCATTCTATTATAGATAGACAATATTGCATGCAAAGAAACTAGTAGGATTTGTTGCATCATGAATTGAAATTAATGAGATTTCATATCGATCAACTTCAAATCCTTTAAAGAAACTAAATTTTTAATGTTTGTAGAATAAACACGTGGCACTTTGATACCATAAAGAAATTAACAAAAGAAAATTTTATCCTGCTTGGATAATGTATAACAAGATGGTGGAAGTAATGTTCACCTTCCATTAGAAGTCGAAGCTAACTCCAAATGATTTACCCTTGAAATTAAGTCCAATCTTTCATTCAACCCTTATTTTGTCTTTCCTTTAATATCTAACAATGTTCCAATAAAGTTGTCACATATACTATTTTACACATGCATGAAATCAATTTTATGTTCAACCTCATAATATCTCTAATATGGTTGCTCAAAAAATAATGATCGTTTCTTCCAAATATTTCTTTCATTACCATATTTGTGTGTCGTTCTGAATGTCACATCAATTTTTATTACCCTCTCAAAATACTGATCGGTGGAAAAATGATTTGGAGCACTAAAAATTCATGTGATCCATTGAATGCATTTTTAAAATATTTAATGACATTAATTCATATGAAAATGTTTTTATAACTCATATATACTATTTTTCTCCCATGATATAGTTGATAATATGATGTTTTTGGTTCACAAAATAGATAATCGTTATGCCCCTTATCACAGTATCTAGAGAAATTACCATATGATGGGAAGTCATTTATAGTGAACATAATCATCACATGTAGTTGGAATTATTCCATTTAAGAATCATACACCTTAATACCTTACTCCCATAAAAGTTTCAAATCATCAATTAATAGTGATAAGAATACATCAAAGTTTTCCTTATTGTTTAGGTCAAGATATCATTAAGCTCAACATGACATATTTTTTATTTATACAATATTTAGGAGATAAGTGTTAAATTACCAATAAAATTTGACATTAACTATGTGTTCTACTAAGTTTTTGATATGGATTCATTTGATACATACACATTCAATGTATTATATTTCTAACCTCGTTTTTGAATGTCGGAAATCAGTGATCAATTTTCTTCCAAGATAGGAAATCTTCTAGATGATGTAATTTTCCAACACATATCCTCGCATATGCATGCCATATTAACCTTTTTTCACCAAGTAAATTTGCAAATAAATTTTTGAAATGATGAATTATAGGATGATTCCAAAATTCCTTAGAAGGGGTCTCTATAACTACTAAATCAGCATGTGATTTTTCTTTCAACTTATATCATGACATCCCACATTTAGGAAACCCTCTTATAAATTTGTATTCCTTCTTATATTACATAGTGTAATTTTGTCAGACATGTATTTTCTTATACCCCAATCCCATCAGGCATAATAATTTCTTGGATTTATAATGTGATTCTGGAAGATCTTTCTCTTTATAAAGAATGTCTTTCATAAATTTCAGGTGCTATGTAAAAATTATGTCTCTTAATCCATATTTCTCCTTCAGTTCAATCAATCAAAACACAATCGATAAAAATATATATTTTGTACAACCCATATACAATGGTTTTTCGGCATCACCATATAAACGCTAAATTTTTTATTGTTTCTCAATTGCCTCTACTTGAATATCAGGAATCATTTTATATGTTTGATAAGATTTATCATCATAAAAAGCCCCATCATCAACAAATCCTAAGTTATACTCAATTTCACAACGCCAAATACAAGGGTTGTAACTCAAATTAAAACCATTAAAAATTAAATGATATTGTATATATCTAATTTCCAACTTATTCAAATTTAAAAATTTCAGTTAGGGATATAAAAATTTACTGTTGTCTATAAAATTTCATTTAGAAAGTTCCAAAAAAACATAGAAAACTTCCTCATATTCATCACATATTCAAGGTTCATTAATCCATCTTAGGTTCATTATTATATATAACAAATAAAAAAATAAATATCAAAAACAGAGGGAGTAATTTATAAAATATTGAGATTAGAAATGACATAAAAATTATAGAAAATAGCGAATGGAAACATTAAAAGTAAAACTGAAACTTTTGATGAGAAAATTCATTCCTGCAGAAGGAATTTGAAAATAGATTTGTTTCATAAAAAATAAACAATAAATGAATATAACCTTATGAAATTATTAAAAAAAATATGTACAGTGATATCCATAAAAAAAATCCATAAAACAATTTATAGAATGAGAATGAATAACTCATAGTTAATTATATATAAAAATAAAAAAAATCTATTTTGTAATTATGAAAATATTCCAATCATAAATTGTGTCTTAGTTTTAAAAAAATGTCACATTAAACCCTACTTCATGGGAAATTATATGGTACATAGTATTCCCTAACTAGGTTCTAGATTGGTATGCTACTTTAAAAATTAGACCCATCAACCATTAAACCCTTTTTCAATTTCATAGAGTACCATTGAAACACATGACCATACATAAAAACACCTCCTAAAGATGCTCATAATCTCAAAATTCAATTATGAGTCTCATTTATCAAATCTCCCTTACTTACATATAAGTAACTCAATCTCCCACTAAATTCATTAACCTATAATGACTCTCCCTAAAATGAGATCCACAACATAGGTATCCTCATCAATAAGAAGCCTTCATGATGATCCACTTATTTCTGATCATCCATTAGAAATGTTTTTCACTACTAATTACCAATTTAAAACTCTTCATAGCTCCATTACACCCACGATCGGTCTATCCCAACTAGGTTTTAACAAAAAACACCCATTCTATTCTACAGTACACATGAATATCTTAATAAAAACATCCATTATAAAACCCATCTCCTGATGTGAAATAAAATAATTTTTCAAATATCCCTGACACCAACTTTATCATAACTTAAATGAAACCATTGTGATATCAACCCCTAATTAATTTAAAACCCATCTCAATGACTAGAATGAAAATTTAGATATACACAAGATCCATGTACTGTATCTCCTAAATAATACTCCTCCATAGGAAATATTCTAAAAATCTATTTTAAACTAATCTAAACAATGAAAAATATTATTAATGAGAACAATAAATTCATACTTGAAATAAATTCAAGGACAAATAATGAACACATTATAAAAGATATTCAATCCTTTACAAGAGCTAGTTGCTTATGAGAAGATCATTAATTGAACAAGCAATAATAAAACTAAAAAAATCTAAGAGTGTATGAAGTTGTTAATTCAAGAATAAAGTCTACATGATAAAAAAATGATTGGTTAAAAATTTAATGCCAAAGAATGACAGAAAACAGATAAATGAAAATGTGCGAGGAATAATTAAGATCTATCTTTGATTCATAACAAGACATTCACAAAACATGTGGGAGTACTAAGATCATAATGTGAGATTAGAGCATCAAACCGAAGAAATGAGGGATTTGGATATTTAGTGAGAGAGAAATGAGACATGTGTTGTGATAATGGAAAACTGCAAATTGAACCCTCTATCAATTCATAAAATTTTAAAAGTTATATTATATTAGTTAAAATATAACTATCATTAAAAAATAAATTTTTACATTGGTTTTATTATAAAAAAAAATCACTCTTTTACATCTGTTAAATTTTATAATTGACATGAAAGAGTGTAAAATATGCATTTTTCACATAGATTGTTATATAACCGACGTGAAAAAATGATTTTCAGCATTCCATAATAAAACCATTATGTGAAAAATCAATATTCGTATATTTAATGTCGATTCTATAGAAGCGACATGATACATGTGATGTTATATATTGTTTTTCTTCTATTTGAGAGGGGATGGTCACTCTTCGAATTTCAAAAAATATTAATTTATAATAAGTTCATTCTCAATCAAAATACCTCCAAAAGGACATGGATCCTAAGACATGATAATATAAGGTTTTAATATTATCATTAAATAAATTTTAGACATATTTTAGTGTTATGTTAGACCTTATCGTTTTTATTCACACTTAGTTAACCTATTTTAATTTTAACTCTGGTCAAAACTTTTTCAAAATAACAATTTTGTGGATTTTACTTATAAAGTGTAAACTAGACCATAAATGGAAAATTTATTATATTTTAGACTATATATCATCCCCATTTTCCTTATTAAATATTTTTATTATTTCTAAATAATTTAATAAATTATTATTTTCATAAAATATCATACGTTTCAATTTGGACACTATTCATTAATTTGACTTTATTAAACTCAAGACATAAAGATATATTATAACCAAATAATTTAATAAATTGATAATATATCATAATAATATATAAAATTAATTTATCACCTTAATTAATTAAAATTATATTTATTTTAATATTTCTAAAATCATTTAATTGATTGTTTTAATAATTGAATAATTATTGCATCATCATTGTATAATTATTTGTGTAACTATTTCATCACTAAATATTAAAAAAATTATATTATGTCTTTAATTATTTTATATTTAATAATAATATATATAGTTCATAATATCTTCTATTTATCCCCATATTAAAAATATTATACTTATTAAAACTAAGAGTGTGACATTTTGTCACTCTCTTTGATTTTAATATTATCTAAGTCATTTTAATATACAAGTTTATATTAAATAATTAAATTTCAGTCCATATATGTTAAGGGTATAATTATCCTAATAAAATAACATTTTTTATAGTTTTAGGGTAGTTTTCATATATTTATAATATTATTTTTAACCTTAATAACCTGATTTCCCCTTAATCATGGTAATAAAATTTACTAAAGTTAATGTTATTGTCCAAAAATAAAATAGACCTATTTAATAAATTTAGAAATTATTATTACAAATATGGAATCCATTTTTCAAAATTCAATACCCTAAATGGGTAAAATTAATTTAAAAATAATCATGTAGACGGGCTGAGAAAACGTATTTTTAAACTGAAAACGTTCAAAAGATTGAAATTTTTTTATATCAAAATTCAATGTCAAATTTATTAAAATAAGATAAATTGGATTTAATGATATAAACTTTATATAATTATACATTAAAACAAATAAAAAATATAATTTTACAGTATAAATTATTTAGACAAAAAATCCATTTTCAATTAAAATTTAGAGTTTTATACTATTAAAAATACATGAAACTTATCAGAAAAATACCAAAAATTCAGCCATAGTAAATTTTGATATTCCAATTTTAAATAATAATATTAGCATTTATTATATTATTTATAAAAGTGTCAAAACTATATTTAAAATTAGTTTTCCATCAAAATGTGGAAAATTGCCTTTTTTTTAATATATTTTTGGTGAAAATTTTAATTGATCTTATATCATGTCTAGAAAAAACATAAAATGAATGTTAAACATTTTACTAATTATATATTTCATTTATATAATATAATAAGTGTTCTTTCTTTATTTATTGGTATAAACCCCACTTTTAAACTTTTAAATAGTTCTTTATAAAAAAATTTCATTTTATTTTCAAATAGGTTTTATTTTCATTTATAATTAATTGGTAACCTGATAATTAATTATGTATAAATGTATGAACCATATTTTCAAAATTAAATTATTCATACTCATACCCTCCATTATAATAGATAGGTTATTATTTTCTATTTTAAATAATTACTATAATAAATTGATGTTTCAAAGATTCATAATGTTCCTTGTAACACATGATAAGTAGGTGTTTCATGTAATGAAATAAATTAAAGAACTAAAAATATATTTTACAAAAATATCAAGGTGTTACATTAAGTATTTTAAAACTATATGATTAAGTAAATAATATTTTTTCTAGAAGGGATAAATTTTCTAACAGATGGTTTGATGAGGGTAAATCTGTTAAAAGAGGGAAATAAACCAAAGGATACTTGTTTCAATTTAGTGATGTTTAGGGTTCATTCTATCTAGGTGTAATGGAATAAAATCAATTATAAAACTTGAGGTTGTGGAATTTTTTCTAGAATAATATAAGTAAGTTGAAAAAGAGATAAATTATTCATCATATTCCTAACATGATAAGAAGAATAGATTGGTGTCATTAATATTCTAGAATGGGAATATTAAAAACTCAGAATATAATAATTTTGAGATACATTCAAGTTTTCCCTTATAGATTTCTCATTCATATATATGTAAAACCTTGAGAAGGAAATAAAAAAAGATTTAAATATTGTATTTCCTTTATTGATGCTTTTACTCACATTAAAAGTATTATGTTTTGAAGAATAACTCAGAGGTTCTAAAAAATCTTTAAGAGTTTCATGAGAAGTGCGGAAAAGGAATGTGGATATTTTGTGGAGAATATTTGAACTCATTATGGTAATGAATACCCAAATGGGATGTTTGGAAATTATCATAAAAACTGCATCATTCTTTATGAATTCAGTTCACCATACACACCATGGAAGAATAGTGTTTCTGAATAAAGAAATATAAATTTTATGGAGATGGAGTGAACTATGTTGGTTGTACATGATAATTCATAATTATTTTAGAGTAAATATGTTGGAGTAGCAGTTTACATTTATAATCAATGTTTCTATAGGCTTAACTATAATTTGACTCTTTAAGAGATATATAATAAACCCCAGGTTTGAAATACATAATTATGTTTGGAAGTCCTTTTATTATCAAATTCAGGGGTGGGAATCTTATGATGTTTAATCAGAGAGGTTGGGATAGAATCTTTCTTATCCACCCACCTAATGGTAGAGAAAAATGTGATATTATAAAGAAATAAGAAATATTATTGACTGTGATGATGATAAATTTGTATAATGTTTTGATAAAAATTTATCAAACATAATTGTAGATATTGGATAAAGGTAACATGAAGTGGTTACAGATAACCAACCTGAAAAAGTTCCTTATAAAATTAATAATATTTAATCTGTTCAAGATGATGATACTAAATTAGCTTTCTAAAGTGGTGAGTAACAATTACATTCATCTCATGCAAGTATGAGGAATCATGTAGATGACCAAAAAAACATTAGAGATCAAGAAAAAAAGCTTCAAACTAGAGTAACCTTGATGATTATATCACATACATCCTTATATTCATAGGATGATACAAAGGATATTAAAGAAGTTATAGAGTATTAGGAGTTCAATGAATGAATAGCTGGATCAAAAATTAAAAAAAATTGTACTTAGGAACTTGTAAAAAACCATAAAATGAGAATTTTATTGCAAAAAATTCTGTTTTTAAAAAAAATTGAAATTTAGGAATGTGAAGTAATACTAAAAATGCAAAAACGTATTTTTAAAGGTTACTCCCAAATTAAAGGCAATGATTTTGATGAGGCATTTTCCCCAATGGTAAAGCTTGAAACTATCTGAATATTTATTTCTATTGCTATATAGTAAATATATTTGATCTTTAATATATATTTAAATTCATCTTTTATTAATATAGAACTCTATTGAGAATTTTATATTTAACAACCACGTGGCTTAATTCTTGTTAATGATGAAAGATATTTTTGAATGTTTTAATGGGATTTTTATCAGTATAAGTAAGCTCTGAGATCTTGGTAATATAAACTAGATACTTTCTTAAGGTAGTTTGATTTTTAGAATGGAAGAGTTGATATTAACCAATACATAAATGAAAATAAATAAGTTTCCCTTATTTTTTTTATTAATTTTGATAACATTATATTCCTATAGAATGATGAAGAAAATTTTGTAAAGTTTTGTAAGGATATGAAGAAGTTATTTGAAATGTACATGCTATGAGAAATGAAATGATATCTCATCTTAAAAATATGTCAAAATAAGGATTGAAATTTCTTATCTCAAGAGAACTATTCCAAGGAAATTCTAAATGAATTTGGAATGGTTGATCCAATGTTGGTTTCTACACATATTTCAGTTTAAAAACAGTTTTCAAAATATAGGTAAGGAAAGGAGGTTGATTATAATCAGTTTAGAAATTTGGTTGAAAGCTAGTAATATGTAATAGATTCAAGGATATATATAGTGTATGTTTTTAAAAAAATTGTAGGTATCAAAATGTACCAAATTAATATCATCCCATGGATAGTGAAATAATTCATAGGAATAACTAATTTCTGGTTAAAATATGACAACACAGGAAATGTTGAACTATTTGTCTACATAGATGGATATTGGGAAGGACGTTTAGATGATATAAAATCAACATATGGTGCAATATTATTTCTAGTATAAAGATATATTATCTATTGTATAAAGAAACAAATTTTATCAACTCTTAACTCTATATAAGCTTAGTATATAGCTACTACTCAAGAGGCAACATAATTGATATGGTTGAAAACATAATGGGAATATTTGTTGGTGGAATTTAATTTTCCCCTTATTTTGGGTTGTGATAATAATACTTCTATAAATCTCACTAAGAATCTGTTAAATGAATCTAGATCAGACAATATTGATAGTAAATATCTATTAATCAAAGGTAATGTGGAAATAAATAACTAAATCTAGTGTTTTTTCCTAAAACAGGGAAATTTTCTGATGTTTTCACTAAACCATTGTCTAGGGAAACATTTTAAAAGCTAAGGTTGATTATAGGAGTACAAAAATGCTCTATTAAAGTCTATGGTATGTTTTATCCATCCCCACTGTATTTTCTCTTTGCAAAGTGTTTTCAAATGGGTAGATAACATGTAACACAAAATCTCTCAATTGGTATGTTCTTTATTTATTAAGGAAGATGAAGTTTTTAAAAAGGGGTACACTATAATCTTAGCATGTGTAAAAAAATTTAACATTTTATTGATGTGTATGAAGGAATTTTCCTTTTATATTTTTATGTTTGGTTGGTGGAAAATATAAAAAAAGTTCTTTAATAAAATATCTTCATGTCATTTTTTTAAAACACTACTTATGGAAAGAATGGTATTTTTTATAAAATTTCTTCTTTCCTAAACTGAGTTCATTCATGTGAGCTTAGAATTCTGGGATAAGGGATCAATCAATTTGGAATCAATGATTTAGGAATTTATGATACTTTTTTGACATCAAAATCGAAAACAGGAGATTGTTGGGACCATTATGTTTGGTTTCTTTTAAGATGAAGACAAAGTAAAATTCTTTCTCAAAGTGTAATCTTTTTTGTACAACATAACTCACTTTAAATTGTTGATCTTTCCTATAATGGTTAATAGACAGAGTCCAACTGCTCGAATTGGGTATACCGAGTCTAGCAAACAATGTTTACCAATGTGATGGGATCAGGTAGTGTGTGGAGTTGAATGTTTAATATTCTCACAAGTTATATCTGACATAAATTCTTAATAATGACAATCATACAATGATTCGTTGATCATAAAGTTCCAAATATCAGGAGAACTAAATTCTCTCATGATCAAATATTATATCTAAAGGGGAGTTTGAGGTAATTTTGTACAAAGTTCACACTATAATGTTTTGTATATGCTATCAAACTAATGTTTCAAAATAATGTTTTAGATCTATAAAGTTTTTGTTTTATGAAAATATATAGTTTTGATAGTGAAAATTACTATCAATTGGACTTTTAGAAATTTTTAAGATCATAGGGAGAATGTTTTATGTTTTTAGGTTATTGTAAATGGAGATGGATTAGAAAAATATGTGTATAAATTCAACTAAAGTGAATTATGTTGTGGAAAAAATATGAATTAATGTAATTAGATTGTATGAAGTTAAACCGATCAATCATGTATAATTTCATCAGATATAAGATTTTGAATATATTCATCTGAATAGGAATATCAAAGTTATTTGAAGGATTTCACCAAACTAAGATTTTGAAAATTCATCAGATATAATAATGGTTATGGAAGCTCTAGGTGAGAGAGAGTGAGATAAAGATCTATGAATTCATTGGAAAAATATTTATTATTCTATTCAAATAGAGGCTTCCTAGAAAAGGAAATGGTGAAATATTTATAGACAAATTCATCCAGAGAAGAAGGTTTCATGGGAATGTTTTCTGATTTGTTCTTATGAAGTTGTGAAGGAATAAAAGACGTTGTTTTTTATTATACCTAAGGGGTTTTATGAATTTTTATTATATGTAAGGTTATAAGATATTTAATAAAATTTTAAATTCATTTATATGATGATATTTTGGTTTTCATTCAACATTTCAATAATCATAGAGGAAAATCATGATTATCAGTAAGATTGTTGGAATATTGAAGAAGAATTATAACATTAATATTATAGTATTGTTCCTTAACATAATTTTTAGTCCTATATTTTAGGAATGTTGACCAAATTTATCATTGAGAAGGATGTTCAAAGTTGGAGTGGGATATTTCAAATGGAATGTCTCAGTCCTTTATAAATTTATGTTGAGACATTGCCTATATAAATGGGTGATTATGCATCGAGTATGTGTGTGGAATTATTTTTTTTGGGTAAAAATTTTCATAAGTTACGATTTCATCAAATGAATAAAGTAAAGAGGCATTAGTATAAAGGATACCAGACATTGTTTATTATCATTTTGTATAATATGAATGGTGTGAAAAGGTGATAATGTGAATGAGGATTTAGTTGGTATTGTATAAATTGTGGGAAAAGATGATCAAATGAATATGTTGCAGAAGTGATTAGATGTATAGGTTGTTAGACTGAGTTTCATCAGATTGAGTATATTAGATGAAAAATTTATCAGATAGATAGTTTTATACATACATATACAAAGAATAATAACTTTAAATATTTTTTTTTTGAATTCAAGAATCATAATGAAATCTTTGAATCATATTGATGAATGTTATTATTATTATTATTATAAAAAATTTTCATATCATTATTCTATGTGAAGAATACATGAACTATTAATAGAAAATAGTTCTATGTAAGTGAAAGGATATTCCATGCTTACTACAACCACCAAAAGGACTGTTTTTAATGGCTTTTGTGTAATTTCATTACTTCCAAACTATGCTATGGACTAGCTACACTTATTTTGTAGTAAACATTGGAAATATATGTTTTCTTGTGGTTATTCTTCTCTATGGTTTTTAGTAAGGTTTTTTTTCACTAATTATATGTGATTGCTGTTTCTTAAAAAACAAAACATAAAAGTATAAGAAGATTAATTCATCCCTCCCCCTCTTAGAGATCAAATAGATCCTAATTGTTCCTTCCAATGTTCATCACCCATTTTTTTAAATTCATCTACTTCTCACACTATTATAGTAAGAAGTCACTAATAGTATCATTATGAAATCACCCATCATACTACAAAACCATAATGGTTCATTTATGGTTCTTAATCCAGAATTATCTCCCTTATTTCACATACTCAGTTCAATGTAGTGAGTCCGGACCTCTATGGTGCTTCCTAGTGTCATCCTTTCACCTCTGCCTTTCTTGAAACAGTCTTATCACCTATAGGAATCTACTGCTCTACCATATCAATCATACCAAATTTGAACTTCAAGGTTTCGGGAGCATTGGAAGTTTGTGATGGGTAGTTCCAAAATTTTATTTTTGTCATTATTGATGATCAATACTATATTTACACAATGATGAATTTCATGATCTAAATAATCGAATCAATGAATATAGACAAGGGATAGAATGTCAGAACCAAGAGAGGATCATCACATACTATTTATACTCAATTGAACTAATTAAATAAATAACTTGTTGGAAATATTTATTCATTGATGGATTTGATAATAGATCAATGTTTTACTATCATTATGTTGAATGAATCAATGCCTATTCCATCTAGCAGTGACCCACATGTGTTCTGAAAATCACTGAATATCATCGTAGGAATATCTGGGTGGTAGCATGGAATATCCTATCTCTTGTGTTATTCACCATTGGTCACCTTGATAACCACTTACAAATTATTCTCTTGGATCTATATTGAATTAGGAGTTGGAGGTGGAGGAAGGTTTCTCTCCATTCTTAGGATTGTTCTAGGAGAAGAGAGATCTTTATGTCTTTAGGGGATTCTCTAAATCTGTTGTGCACAACCGAAACAAATGAATTGGTTCATTGATAAAATAATATAATTAGGTTTCTATATTGTTAGGGTTAAAATAAAATCACAATATTTATTTAATACCTCTAAAACACCATGTCAAATAATAATAATAATATTATTATTGTTTCTTTACATTCACTTAACTTGCGAATTAAATTAATTTTTTTTAATTAAATAATATTCAATATTTACTATTTCTCATTGGACCATTAAACTCAGTTCTCGATTCCTTGATGATA
Organism: Viscum album; assembly: GCA_963277665.1. Lineage (NCBI taxonomy): Eukaryota > Viridiplantae > Streptophyta > Magnoliopsida > Santalales > Viscaceae > Viscum > Viscum album. The sequence goes on along the minus strand of OY728139.1, from coordinate 759,180,287 downwards.
TTTATCAGGCCTTGAATAATTACTATTTATTTATTAAATAAATATCACTGCACTATTATATAATAAATACATAAATATTATATTCACTAAATAGAAAATAAATATTTATTAAATATCATACACACATTATATTCTCTAGAATAACTGGTGACAGAATATATGAGATAAATTAAACATGAATAATTATTAAACCATGTGCAGGAATAATATTTATTCATATTTTTAAATAATAAATATTAATATTAAAATTTAACTAAGATTATGGATACACTTTGTGTGTGACCCTCTAGGAATCTTTGTCAATGGGATTAGGAGAATCAGCCTAAAGTCCAAGGTTAGCATCTTGAAACATGCCAAGGAAAATATAGATATATAATTTAATATTGTAATGATATAATACCTTATAAAGATTCTTATTGTGTAATATAATCCATTTATAATGATATCTCTAATCAAGAAGGTTGTATATCAGTGCCATCAACTTGTGTTCCCAATATCTCTTTCTATGACCTCTTAGAAATTGAACACGCCTATAAAAACCCATGGACATTGATTTATTTAGGATATATCATTTTAATCAAAGGGATATAGATATCAACTTCTATTAGCGAACATAAGGGATAAATCATTTCTTGTATTATTCATTAATTCTATATTACTCATGATACACCCAACGTATCCTACCTCACCCCGAGCATCTTTCACCACAAATTTTGTCAATACATCAAATTATATTACCCATAATACTCATTAATAATAATATTAATGTTTAAGGACCAATACACACACCTGAATATAGGAACATCCAATGACACATATAAATGTGGATTTTCTAATGGTGGGTCTCGTTCTCATAGTATCCTACTCGATATTATGAAAGGCATACACCTTGTGAAGGTGCCTCAAATTCCTATGAGTTTCTACTCATGAGAGAATTTATCATTTGTGTCCCTCAAATGATATCATTTGGTTATAGAACGTATATTTATGAATAGTGTCATAACACTTCTAGGTTCTCACCATAGTAGGGAACTGTTATGGCCTTTTAGTGAAACAATTTCTCTTAGGACATTATAACATAATATGTTACGTATAATAATAGTCATGATATGATTAGAAGATTATTATTATTAAAAAAATAATACTAGTTATCAAAAAGTACATATACATTTTTCTAGGGAACCAAATTCAATAGAGTCACACTTTCACTAGAGAAAACTGCTAGTAACCCTCAGTCCTCTATCTCTCACTTGATACTCATGCTTCTACTGAGATATGCCTTTTGTTAAGGGGTCCACCAAATTCTCTTATTTGGGTACACTTCAAACTGAAACTTGACCCATTTGATAAAAATCCATTATTAGGTGATATTTTTATAGTATTTTCTTTTTCTATTGGTGTGACATTAGTTGTATTGAAAGATCCACCATTGTAGTATTTTCATAATACAATGTTATAGGGTGTTTAAATATAGGTTCTACATAAAGCTCATGGAAATATTTATGAATCCAACTAGCTTCCTTGGCTACAATAGAAGCCTATATATACTTTGAATCCACTATAGAATCAGTGAAAACTGACTTCTTTGAACTCTTCTAGCTTACAGCTCCTCTGTTGAGATCGAAAAAATATATAATATCTATGAATTCAGATAATTTTGATCTTTATAAAAACAAGCATCAATATAATATTTGATAATAAACAACTTATCTCCTCCATACACAAGGAACATATCCTCAGTTCTTCTCAGATACCTAAGGATAGACTTGACATCAGACTAATGTTTTTCTCCTAGATCATCTTAATTTCTATCTACCACACTCAATTAAAAGGAAACACCAAGTATAGTATATAACATGGAATAAATTATTGATCCTATCACTAAATCGTATGAGATATTACTCATTATCTCTCTCCCATTTTGTGTCAGAGGACACATTTTCTTAAAAATATGTACACCATGTGACACTGGAATAAAACACCTCTTGGATTTCTCCATTTTAAATATCTTTAATATCTGGTCAACTTATGTACTTTTAATTAGTCCAATCATCTTCTTGGATCTATCATGAATGATCTTTATCCCTAGAATATAGGTTGCTTCACCTAAGTTGTTCATGGAGAGACACTTGTTTAACCATTATCTACCAGACTGTAAGATTGGTATTTTTTTTCCAATAACTAATATTTCATTAACATATACTACTAGGATAACGACAGAATTTTTATTAAACAACTTGTAAACACATGGATCACATTAATTCTTAATGAAAACAAATTTTTTAGGGTTTCATCAAATTAAATTTTCTATGACCTAGATGCTTGATTCAATCCATAAATGGATCTCTATAACTTGAAAATCATTTTGGAATCACCTAGAGTCACAAAACATTCTAGCTGTGTCATATAGACATCTTCCTAAAGGTTCCCATTAAGTAATTCAGTGTTGAAATCCATCTTCCAAATCCCATAGACAAGGTAAGCTGCTATAGAAAGTAAAATTCTGATGTATTTAAATGTGGAATCTAGTGAAAAGGTTTCATCATAGTCAATTAATTAACATTTTTTAAACCCTTTATCCACTCTTCTTTCATTATAGGTATTTAATTTTCCTTTCATGTTGAGTTTCCTCTTAAATACCCATTTTCATCTAATGGGATTTACATCAACTGGCGCATCGACCAAAACACAAACCTGGTTTTGATCCATGGAATACATTTAAAATTTCATCAATTCTTTCCATCTAGTAGCTTATAATCTCTCTACAACCTCCTTGTATGAGAGAGGTTTATCATTTTCAACCAAAAATTATTCACCATATTTAGTGACTAAAAAACCATGTCTCATTGGTTCTCTTACCTCTCTTATGCACCTATTGAGTACATGGGCTTGAGGAACTACTTCTTCCATGGAGAACTGTGGAATTTGTTCTTCTACCAATTCTTTTTTATCTTAATCATCAAATTCATCAAATTAAATCTTTCTCCCACTATCCTTTTTAAGGATGTGCTCCCTCTCAAAAAATATGGATTTTCTGGTGATAGTCGCTTTCTTGACTGATGGGTTGTAGAGGTAGTATCCCTTTCTTTCCTTAGTATACCCAATAAAGATACACTTCATGCCCCAGGGTGCAAGTTTACTATCTGATAAGGCCTTAACAAATACCTCAAAAACTCGTACATTTTTATGCGATAAAATAGGTATCTTTCCACTACATAACTCAAAGAGAATTATATTTTCAACTTTATTTGCTACTTAATTTAATATGTATGCTATAGTTTTTAATGAATATCCCCTAAAGGATAATGGGAGATCTACATGAAACATTATTGACCATACCATGTCTAACAAGGCATGGTTCTTCCTTTCACTAACACCATTCCACTATGGTGTAAAAGTTTGAGTGAGTTGACATAGAATCTCAAACTCTTATAAGAAGTCGATAAACACATGGTTGATATATTCAGCACCTCGATCTGATCGAAGTTTCTTTATCATCTTTCATAGTTAATTATCTACTTAATTCTTGAATTCCTTGAATTTATCAAATGACTCAAACTTTAACCTCATCATGTAGACATATCCATATCAACTCTAGTCATCAACAAAAGTATTGAAGTAAGAATATCCACCTCTATATTTTATAAGAAATGGTCTACACACATTTGTGGGTACCAATCCTAGAATCATTGTGGATTTTCCACCATGTCCATCAAATGGTTGTTTTGTTATTATTACTTTTAAATAAGAATTCAATATTTCAAGTGCTTTGGCTTTGAAGAGTCTAAATAACCATCTTGAAATTGCTTTAGGAAATGCTTCTCATTTACATGACCAAGATGGTGATGCCAAAGCAGGGTGTTAGATGAGTTATGTGAACATGATTCATTATCAATTAAAAACACCTGGTTTTCATAATTTAATACATAAATATTGTAATTTAAATGTGTCATACCATAACATATGTTTTCCTTATTAAAGGAACATCGATTATTTCAAAACATGAAAATGAACCCATCTGAATCTAGGCATGAAATTGAAATTCTATTCGTTATAATTGTCGGTGCATAAAAACAATCTTTTAAAACCAAAATAATTATTATTAGAAATAAAATTTGATAGTTGCGAGTGGATAGAGAATCCATCCTCTAACCATTATCAGCTCACATATCTACCTATCCTATGGAAATCTTTCAGAATCAACTTGGTTCTTGAATTTGGATAAAAATTTGAGTACCACATGATGTATCTAATACCCAATTTATATATATTTAAATATTACACTTTATAATGAACACACCATTAGATTCCCCTTGATCATTGGTTCAATTACTCTTCCAATTTTTTGGCTTTCCATGTGCAAAACATTCAATATCCATTTCCTTTCCCTGCATCTAGATCAACCTATTATTAGAAGGATGGTTCTCAGAAGCTTTTTACTTGTTCTGAGTCTTGGGCCCCTTTTCCTTGTGATTCCTTTTCTTGTTCACCATAAGGACTATGCTTTTATCATGCCCCATGAACTTATTCACTTGGTTACTCAAAGTAATAAGTTCCAAAATAATCTTCTCATTATATATTATATTGTAATTAATAATAAAACATGAGAAGGTCTGGTGAAGTAATGAATGTATGAGATCTGTATGAAAATCATCCAAGACTTTAATCTGTAAGATGTCTAAGAATTTAGTTTAATGAATAATATTGACTACATAAGGCCCGACTAGAAATTAATATCCAATATTAGTTGTAAACAAACCATTGGAGATCTCGTACCTCTCTGTTATCTCCTTCTCTTGATAGAGATCCCAATGGTGTGACATCATGCTATATGTATCCATGTATTCATGTTTCCTTAAAAGATAATTAGTCATGGATGATATCCTAAAACATTGAACATATATAGAATCATTGAAATGTTTATCATAGATTGATAATTCTTCATCACTTGCCTCATTACTAGATGCATCAGGAATAAGTTCTTCAAGCACATACAATTTTCTTTCAACCTATAGGATAAATTATAAGAAACTTTTATAATCTAATAAATTTGTTCCAATGAGAAGGTTATCCTTATAAAGTATAGAACACTGTAATATGTTTGAGGACATTTTAATGTTGTTTCTACAAAATAAGATAATCATAATATTAGTACTTTATCTGATAAATTTTAGACAAATGAATAAATATTATATTTCTTTGTCTCCCACTATTTTATTATAACCCAACATCCATCACCATTGGCATCAAAACCTCTTTTTTCTTGGATATTATAGTAGAAAGGATTCGTATTCCCCTTCTCATTACCACACCATTGGTTAGTCATGAAAATTTAATGGTTTAGGCCATAATTTAAAATTCCAACTACATTAATTCATAGTTCCTTGATCTGTTGAGTGGACTCCCCAATCCTGAAATCTTTAAATTTTATTCACTCAACTCTACCCTCTCAATTCCACCAAGTCATGCTTCGGAAGACAACCCTTGATGTTAACTAAGTTAATCAACCCAAATCATCAAGTTAGAATTCCACAATAATTTAAATCACCATAGAATTTTTTGGTCAAGCACTTTGAACTATGGTTTTATTTTAACTGAAGTGTTGGATTGCTATAAAGACTTAATATATATTATTTAGGGATTATATATTTCTATGTATAAATTTAAAAATTTTTATCTTTATTACATTCTTGTTAATACTAAGTGTACTTACTTAACTGATTAACCATGTCTTATAAAATATTTATAGATAATCCAAATTATTTTATGTCTATCTAGACTGATTATTAATTTCATTAATTTATGGGATTGTGACAAAACATACATAATTAAATAACCATTAAACTTGATAGAAATAAAATAATCAAGTTATATAATCAATTTCTTTTACTAATGGTTAATTTATCTAGTGGTTGATAAAATAATCATTGACCTAGGGGAAAACACCTTGATCCCATTAAGGCTTGTGTTATAGATTCCCTATTGTACACCTATGTAACTCTCTTTGATTAGTTTCATCTCATATCCAAACTTGAACAACCTCCACTATCTTGGGAGCACTATCCCTTACATATGCTTTTACTGACACACAGGTTATGGGAAAAGGGATTACATTAAAGAGTCCATGGGCAACCAATCCCTTACATAATAAGAGGATAAAAGGGATGTTGTCCAAAAATTTAATTTAATAATAATATAAATGAAAACAATCACATACAAATTTCTAGTCTATAATCATGATAAACCAAATTCATGCAAAGAATTATTCATTTAATAAAATTTACATTTAATTCTTAATCATTCTTATTTAAGATAAATCACTCTAGAATCAATTATTTGTCATCTTTAATTAATAAATTATTATACCATAATTCTCATCTTAATTTACTTGAGATCATCCTCCATTATAATTTTAAAAAATTAAATAAATTAAATTAATATTAACTATGTACATAAATATACCTTGGAGGAAACTTGGTGAATACCCATCGGCATCTACCCAATATATATTAAAATTGTATACTGTTTATTCTTTATGACATATAGAATACCTGAATTATAAAATAATTTAATGAAGTGTAGTATCAACTTAATGATTACACAAATTACATGATTTACAATAATGTGTCATGCTTTAATTCCCATAGAGTAACAACTGTAATATGACTCATACATGAAATACATATCTAAACATTACGTGCATGTTAATTAAACAATTATATATATATATTAAAAACCAACACATGGAATGTTATATCAACTTAATGAACACTTGAAAGTACATGTCAATAAGGTTTAAATAATATAATAAATAAATTTTAAATCTATATAATTTGGTATAGGTACTCAGCATGTACAAGTGAGCTACACAGAATGTATGTCTCTCACCATCTATCTATGGCACATGCCTAGGGGCTCGGTGTTAAATTGGGCCTTAGAGAAAATGGAGTACATGTCATGCCCAATGGGCTACATGGTGTGTGGGCTATGAATTACATGAACACCAGTCAAGTAGGTCGTGTATGGTAATACACAACCCATATGGGACACAAAGGGTCTACATAATGTGTATATGGGCTATATGGTGTGTGCTATAGTTGACCATGTTCCATCTTGGTCTGGTTAACATACGGTGTAAATAATAAATGCATCCCATGTAATAAATGCACAAGGTTTGAATTAATTACTGAATTAATTCCTGATGCATTGACCAAAAGTACACAACATGTAACTTTAGTTACATGGTGTGTGCTCCAATGTTATCTATCCAGAATCCTTGGAACCTTTCGATGATGTCTTCAATTTTATTTTATTCATTAAATTAATCATATTGATTTGATCTATGATAAATGAAGAATGGAACAAGTACCTCATCCTGGTTGGTGAGGACTCTCCATGTGAATCTACGAGACCTAGGATTCAATCCAAGCGGAGGCATACTGTTTAGGGACTATAACAGTACTGTATAAGTAATATAGAAGGTAATGTAGTATGTATTATGGCAGTTACTATTGCATGTATTTTTTTGGTATTGTTCGGTACTGTAGATGCCAAAACTATTCACCTTTGAGTGGTTAGTTTGGGCCTAGAGTCCTTAAGTCCTTAGGGCCGCCCAAGGTCTTTAGGCCAGTTAAGGCTTTCTGGCCACCACAAGACCTTTGAGCCACCTCAAGGCCTTTGGGAGACCTCATTCAAATCATGAAATTTAGAAGAAACCAGATAGACCAAAGGAACTACTCCATATGAGGGCTCAGAGTAGGTTATTTCACCATAACAAAGCTATCCATATATGGAAAAATGAGAGTGTTGGAAACTTCAATCGAGATAGTGCTTGTGGACCTCTACATAGGTATTTCTAGACAAACAAGTAATGCGAATATGGGAATATTAATTCATGATCTAGATGATGGGGAGGTGAATTTCCAAGTAGTCATATCTTGGTTGAATTCCTATAAGTCCTTAAGGTCATCTAATCAACTAAGCCTATTATACTTGTAATGGTTCTTCATCCCTTGAAAGAGAGATTGTCAAAAATCAATATAAATAAGGCCTTCGGTCCATTTAGTGTATGATAAATGAAAGAGGAAGAATCATGTCTCTCAATTTGGATTAAAATAATGATTAAACATGAATTATAAACGAATTCCAAAATGATTAAATCAATAAAAAATCTTTAAATAATTATAAATAATTATGTGGATGATCTAATACAACATGAAGGTTCTAGGAATAGCTGAAGCGTGTGATGGTTCGTGCCCAATTTTTTTTTGTCTTGAGTGATGATCAATCCTAGATTTACACAATGATGAAAATCATGATCTATGGAATAGGATTAAATAATATAGACAAGGGATAAAACTATTGAACCAATAGATGATCGTAAAATATTATTTTTAATAAATTAAAGTAATTAATGAATTATCTTGTTGGAATTATTTCTTCATTGATGTATCTGACAACATATATGTGTGGTAACATCATTGTGTTGTATGAATAAAAGTATATTACCTCTAGTGGTGATCCACACATGTTTTATAAATCTCCTAACATCATCGTAGGAATCTTCTGGTGCTAGCACAAAAGTTCTTATCACTAAAATCATTTTACATTGATCACCACAAAAACTACTTCCAAATAATTCTCCTGGATCTCCCTTTTATTGAAAGTGGGAGGTGGAGGAAGATTGATATCCATTATTGGGAGCATTCTGTAGGTTCTGGGTGTAGCGGAAGCATGGTTGGGATGGAACCCAACTTTAATTTTTACCAAGATCAATGATTATTTCGGGATCAATAGGATGATGACTGCCAGTCTCCACAGAATAGAATCAAAGATTTAGATAAAAAAGGAAGAGGCTCGAAACTATTAGAGAGGATCTTTTACATCATGTTTATAATTAATTTAGTTGTTTTCATAATGTATAGAATACCTGGATCTACGATATTTTCTTCATTGATGATGTTGATTGTTCGGAATGAACCTTCTAGATTATCTCATTGAGCTTGTGAGGATCCAAACTAGAATCCCTCTAGTGATGATCCATATGTGCTCTGATGGCCTCCAATCGACACCTCACATTCTCTAGATGCTAGCGTGGAGAAAAGAGTGTCTTGTGTCAGTCATTCTTGATCACTTGTTCTTCGGCTTTGAAGAATTTCTCTCATTCTTGAGATGGGCGGGAAGTGGATTCAAGAGAGTAATGTTTTAGCTCAAAAATTCTCAATTCACCAAATGTACGGTGTGTTCATTATGGAACAATAGATGTACTATTAGGATGGTGCGACTGAGTATGATATAGTCTATAATACCAAATGTAGGATCGAATAAGTACAATGAGATACAAATACAAGAGGGGGGGTGAATTGTACACTTTAAAAATTCCCTTAGGAAATTTTGGATAACCAAAATTCACAACACCTCTAAGTTCTAAAGACTTTCTTGATTCCGAAAAAGTGATTCCGAAAATGAAACTTAATAAAAGTTTACACCAACTAATATTCTACCTTAAAGCGTTTATAATCAAACTAAATCGGAGTACAAGTAAGAAAGTATATAAATGTTATACTTTCCTTAACAATCAAAAATTCAGAGGAAAAACAAAGTAGTAAAAACTAAAAGTAACAAACAAAAACTATTTTAACCCAAAGAGAAGGGTATCCAACAACCCTGGATAAGAGGTCACTTGATTTATACTTTCAAGAATGTTTGTCTTACCCACATAAGGGCAAGCCCTTGATACGAAGATCTGAGTCCGTCTTGCTATCCCCGCAAGCCCTCAACTATCAGGTAGTCGGCACCTCTGTCTTCCTCAGCAAGGAAGCCCTCAACATCAAGGTGTTGGAACCTCTATCTTACTATCTTTAGAAGCCCTAGATTGTAATAAGAAACAATCGGAGTCGCACCAAGAAATTTTTCACAAGGAAAAGTTTGAACAAGCTGTTCAAAATTTCTGGAAGAAGCTTTGAGATTTGATAAGAGCCTCTCTCTAGAAATCACATCAACAACATGTAAGAATTGATGTCAAATTTATCAAAGATATCTCTTCTTTTCAAATGAGCTCATATTTATAGGTGAAGATCCAACGGTCGGCTCCCTCATCCAATTGTCATATTTCTCCTTGAATTTCAGAGTGACCTGTACAAGTGCCACTCAACCAATGGTTAGTCAATAACTAGAAGTATGACATCGTTTTGTAATCAAACAAGTGTAAGAATAAGTAAAACTAATGTTCGGAATGTAAGAAAATAATTGTTCAGAGTCTAATCAAAATGGAATTCAGAGTCTATAATAAAGAGATATTTGGATTCTGTTTTTTAGGAATTCAGAACATGAATTCTGTAGAAAAACAGAGTCTGAATATCAAGGAAATTGAGAGTCTGTCTTCATCAAAATTCAGAACCAGAACTTACAATGTTCGGATTCAGTGTTCATGGGAATTTGGAGTCAGAACTCATGAGAGTTCAGAGTCTGAATTCAGAGAACTCGAGCTCTGACCATAGATAAGTTCGTAATCAGAATTCAGAGTCGAAATACATGAGAGTTCGTATCCATAATTCAAAGTGGAACTTCATGAGAGTTTGTATCCTGAATTTGGAGTGGAACTTCATGAGAGTTCATTCAAGAATTCATAGTGGAACTTCATTAGAGTTCGTATCCAGAATTCATAGTGGAACTTCGTTAGAGTTTGTATCCAGAATTCGGAGTGGAACTTCATTAGAGTTTGTATCTAGAATTCGGAGTGGAACTTCATGAGAGTTGGTATCCAAAATTTGGAATGGAACTTCATAAGAGTTCATATCCAGAATTTGAAGTGGAAGTTCAATAGAGTTTTTATCTAGAATTTGGAGTTGAACTTCATTAGAGTTCGTATCCTAAATTCGGATTGGATCTTCATTAGACTTCGTATCCAGAATTCGGATCCTAAAACAGAATGCTTCATATCTAAGTATTATATGATTCCTAGGTTTTTTATATGAATCTGATCTTTATACTTAAGAAAAATATTTATATGATCAATGAAAACATTGTAGGGGTAAATTCCTTTGAGAAAGAAATTTTCCTTATAGAAGTAAAATATAGATTTTCTTAAGTATAAGGTGATTTTGATTTTCAAAACAAGAAGGAATGGAAAAGTTATATGGAAAACCTTATTGACTCAAAAATATCCCCCTTTTTGGAAATCATGAACAACCTTTCACAAAAGAATAAAAACATTTGGAAAATTTTCTTTAGACTTTGAAATTAAAACTTATCTACATTTTTTCATAGATGATAGTGAATACAACTAAATCCCCCTTCGGCTTTGGAACTTTAAGGATTTTATTCTGGATTTCTAGAATTGAAATTTCATTATCATGAGAATGAAAAAAACCTTCGTAATGAGATACTCCCCCTTAGATAAGCTCCCCCTTACTTAGGGATAGTTCTTTTTTTTCTTTGAAATTTTACTTCTCCCTTTTAGATTTTTCCTTCTCCCCCTTTTAAGTAATTATTTTTCCTTCTCCCCATTTATAATTTTCAAAAAGAATTGAGGTAATGGAAAAGCAATAAAGTACCTAAAATATTAGTAAAAACATACAAACAACACAGGAAACCAAACATTTTCATTACGATGGAAAAAAATTTTACAAGGAAAGACATTACAACAATAAATCAGATTGGTCTATTTTTCTTCCTTTTACTTGGGGATTAACTTCTTCAATAAGGTTTTCTGCTTCTTCAAGTATTTCTAGACCTCCTCATATTGCTTTTATAAGGCTTTAATTCTTTCATCTCGAGCCTCTAGGGCCTCAGAATGTGCATTAATAATTTCATTCTTCTTCACAAGGTTTTCTTCAATATCAATCTGGAGATCTCTTTCCCCTTTCCAACTTTGAGCAACCAAGATAAGAATTCCATTTATATCCTTCACTTGTTCATTCCGAGTATTTTTCTCAAGTGTCATATTTTCCTGAAGATTCTTAATCTTGGCATCCTCGTTATCAAAAGAATATTTTACATCATTTTGAAAATGATCAAACTCATCCAAGTCATCATCAACTTTCATTGACCATAGAGTGATTTTGCTGCATGATTTTCTGTGAACATCATAATTGATAAGAAGATTTCTATGCTCAGACTCAATCTTCACAAACTTATCAATCACCATGGATACTGATTCTGATTTCTGATTTAGGCTGTGTTGAATCATCTGGCACCTAGAGTCTATGGTGGGAAATATCGGAATTGTATCAACCAATTTCTTCAAAGACTCAATAACAAAGTCATGACCCAGTGCTGATGACTCTGAATCAGACACCTTTCTTGGGGATTTTTCTGCTTCAATTTCCACCAACTTTCTTTTAGAAGAGCCACCAACATGTTTCTTCCTTATGATATCTTTTGTTGGGGTGTACATAAGAACTTTCTTACCCTTATCAACTTTCGGAATGGGTTCCTCATCAGGAGATTCTTCCTCACTTTCAGATAGTTGAACTATCTTGTCTTCATCTGGTTTCTCCTTCTCTACTCCTTATTCAAGAAAATGCTTCTCATAGATTTCTTTCTCAAATAACTCATTTTCCTTCTCTTCTTCCTTTTCATCATCTTTCTTACCATCTTTCTCAACTCCCTTTCCTGGAGTGACAAGATTTGAGGACTCTGCCTTTTCATGATAATCCTCAACTTGTTTAATCAAGTCATCTAGATCACCACTAACTTCTTATATTTCTTCTTCTTCCTCTACATCCTCCTATTACTCTACTCTTTCAACAACTTCTTTCTCTTTAAGTTTTTCCGGAGTGAATTAGTTCTTTACAGGGGTCTCCGATAATGGTTGGACAATAAAAGATTCCGGAACCAGAATCTTCTCAAAATCTATTTCTGTGTCTCTTAAAAGAGATTGTACAGCCTCAACTTCAGACATCTTATTCTTCATATTCTTCTCTTTTTCTACCTTCTCAATTTATTCAGTTGTCTTGTCCCTTAAGGATTTAGCTTCAGCCGAGTCTAATCCGAATTGGGGTTCCCCTTCTTTCCTTTTCTCCTTATCTTCCCTCCATTTAGCAACCACCTCATCTGGATATGATTTCTGTTTCTTCGCCTTGGGAGGTGCGGATTGGGTTTACTTAGCTTTCGTGATCTTGTCTTCAACCACCACTTGCTTCAATTCCCTCTTCTTACCAACCTTCTTCACTGGCTCAATTTTCTCCACTTTTTCCAGAACAAATTCTTCTTCCTCCTCTGGTAGATTGTAAAACTCACATGATTCTTTTGAAAAAATGAATTTCATCCTCTTAAAGGTGTCATCACTTATCAGCATCACCTTACAATTTCTTGGCTTGGAGGAGGTGGAAGCAACCTTGAAAGAATCAAGACACCGAATAATAAGCTTGGAGATAAGATCAGGGGACATAATAATTTTAGATTTCAAAGTACCATTCTTGATATTCTGAACTATAATAAGAATGTGCCTCGTCAAATTGATCTTTCTTAGATTTACCAAGAAATCCAATATGTAAGTATCAATCTTCTTTAGGTTGTCCTTATCACCTCTTATCGAAACAAAAAACCATTGAGCCCACAACTACAGAATCTGGTTTTTGGTGGAGAGATGGGAAATATTAGGTATTTTATCATCTTTGAGTCTGAGGCACTCCATTGCCTTCACTTTGATGAAAATACCTTGGAAATCCAGTAGCTTATGTGAACAAAATTCGGCTTCACCACCATATTATAAGCCCACCAAGCTTGCAGCCTTGGTGTAAGAGAGCTTGTAAGTCTTACCATAGCTCTTAAAAGAAAATCATTCTCTTCTATCTTCTTTATATAAGGAAACAGAGTCATAAAATTCCACAAGAAAATTTGTATAAACAGCAAGCTGATCTCCTGGTTTTGATATGCAAAAATCTTATCATCCATTGAGTTTAATATTCTTAGAAATTAAAGAATCATACTCAGTGAAAAATTCCGAATGGACTAACCTTTCCCTGTAGAATAACTAACTTGAGATTGGCTTCGTAGAAGACATATCATGGTAAGTGGCTTCTACATACATTTGGAATGGAGGAGCACTGAAATATTCGGAACGGGATTTACGAACTGAGGCAGAGCTTCGACAGGCGAGGGCTTTTAAATCAATGTGGGACAACCATCAGGGGTCCCCTTTATATAGGAGATTGTGGTGGCCTCTGAACTCCCAAAACCAATCTAACGGTTGAAAACTTTTTGATCTGATATGACCATTGAAAACATACCTACAAGGGAATCTTGAATCCGATCTTTTGAGGTTTTAACAAAAACATTCGGATTTAAGAAGAAACGAATCCGAGATATTTTATAAGAAAAAGAAACTACCAGAAACTAAAAAAGATTATGAAAACTTAAGTAAGGAAGTCATACCTTTCATATTGGCTATGAAGTTTATTCATAATAGGTGATATTATTATTGAAGAAAATTTAACAACGAAAAACTTATTATGAAAAACTCACTACGAAAAACTCAGTACGAAAAAACTCAGTACAAAAGACTCAGTATGAAAAACTCAGTACAAAAAACTCAATATGAAAAAAACTTAAAGTCAAAAAATTTATTTCCAAAGCTTTGAGTACCAAAACTCTAGTACAAAAAGTATGAGTACGAAAATTCCCATTAAGAAAAGTCTCATTATGAATATTCTAATTACAAAAATTCTCATTATGAAAATTCTCATTATGAAAATTTCCAGTACGAAAACTTCATTACAAAAATTTCTAGTACAAAAACTTCATTACGAAAATTTCCAGTACGAAAATTTCATTATGAAGATTTCCAGTACGAAAAGTTCATTACAAAAATATTGAAGAAAAATAGCTACGGAAGAAAATTAAAAAAAAACAATTTACAAGGAGATGTACTCCCCCTATGAAAAGGCGTTCATTAATGTATGGATAATGGTTTAAAAAGAAGTTAATGAAGGAAGATTACCTGATGTTTATCATTCCTAAATTCTGTTTAATGTATTCAAACCTATCGGAAGGTAAATATTTTGTGAAAATGTCATCAAGTTGATTTTGTGTTCTGATAAATTGAAGAATGATATCTCCTTTTTTTTGTGATCCCTAAGAAAGTGATGCCTAATATCTATGTGCTTTGAACAAGAGTGTTGTGCAGGGTTTTTACTAAGGGCAATAGCACTTGTGTTATCACATAAAATTTGAGTCTTAGTAATACTCAAGCCATAGTCTGTGAGTGTGTGTTGCATCCACAACACTTGAGCACAACAACTTCCAGCTACAACATATTCAGCTTCAGTAGTGGAGAGTGCTACTGAGTGTTTCTTCTTGCAAGACCAAGAAACTAATGAATCTCCTAAGAAATGACAAGTTCCGGATTTACTCTTTCTATCCATTCTACATCCACCAAAGTCAGCATCTAAAAATCTTTTTAAAACAAAATCATTCCAAGAAGTGTAAAAGAGTTCTAAATCCATGGTATCCTTTATTTAGCGAAAAATTATTTTCCCTTCCATTAAATGAGATTCCTTAGGATTGGATTGATATCTTTCATAAAAGCATACTGAAAACATCATGTCTGCACGGGTAGCTGTTAAGTATAGTAATCTTCCTATCACACCTCTAAAAGATGTTTGATCCACAGTTTTCCCAGATTCATCTAGATCAAGTGTGTTTGAGGTACTAATGGGAGTAATAATGCTTTTAGTGTTGTCATATCCATACTATTTAAGAAGATCTTTAATATAATTATATTGGGATATATAGATTCCTTTTGGTTTTTGAGAAATTTGAAAACCAAGGAAAAATTTTAACTCACCCATCATACTCATTTCAAACTCATATTACATTAGATCTTCAAAGGAATCAGTTAAAGATTGCTCAGTTGAACCAAATATAATTTCATCAACATAAATTTGAATAACCAAAAAAATTTATTATCTTTCTTTATAAAAAGGGTTGGATCTACATTTCCCTTAACATAGTTATTTTGAATCAAAAATCCCATAAGTCTATCATACCAAGCTCAAGGGGCTTGTTTAAGGCCATACAATGCTTTGGTAAGTCTAAAAACATGATCAAGATATTTTGTGTCTTCAAATCCAGGAGGTTGTTCAACAAAAACTTCCTCTTGAACATAACCATTAAGGAAAGCATACTTCACATCCATTTGAAAAAGTTTGAAATTGGAGAATGCTGCAAAGGCATGTAAAATACGAATAGATTCAAGTCTAGCTACTGGTGCATTGGTTTCATCATAGTCTATTCCCTCTTGTTGATTATATCCTTTAGAAACTAATCTAGCTTTATTTCTTATGATGATTCCATTTTCATCACACTTATTTATAAAGACCCATTTTCTCCAATTACAGAAGTTTCCTTAGGTCTTTCAACCAAATTCCAGACTTTATTCCTTTCAAATTCATTTAGTTCAACTTGCATGTCTTTAATCCAATCATCATCACCTAAACCTTCATTAGTGATTTTTTGTTCTAATAGAGAAAGGAATGCTATATGTTCTACTTCATTTATTAAGGAACTTCTAGTCCTTACAGGTTGATTCACATCACCAATGATACTATCACTGGGATGATTCTTAAGAAATGATGGATTTGGGTTTTTTAAAACTTTTTCATCAACAAAGGGTAGGAAATATTCTAGGGTAAATGTTTCAGAAGTATCTTCTTGAACATTTTCCTAATCAAAAGGGTTTTCTATCAAAGGATGATAATCAGTTTTTGAAAACACATCCGAAGATGTAGGTTGAGGTTGTTTGAAAACAAAGGGATCAGTTTCATCAAATTTAACATGTACTGTCTCTTCAACAGTACAAGTGTT
Organism: Viscum album; assembly: GCA_963277665.1. NCBI lineage: Eukaryota > Viridiplantae > Streptophyta > Magnoliopsida > Santalales > Viscaceae > Viscum > Viscum album. The sequence goes on along the minus strand of OY728139.1, from coordinate 759,163,478 downwards.
TTTGTTAAAAACTCTATAAGCCTTATAAGTTTTGTAGTAGCCTAGGAAAATTCCTTCATCGGATTTTGGTGGGAATTTGTGTAAATTATCATTAGTATTCAGAATGAATAATTTGCAACAGAAAACCTTAAAGTAGGAAAGTCTTGGTTGTCTACCATTCCATAACTCATATGTAGTTTTATTAAGAAAAGGTCTAATGAAAACTCGATTTATAGTATAACAAGCAGTGCTTACAGCTTCATCCAAATAATGTTTGGCTATAGAATACTCACTCAACATGGTTCTAGTTATCTCTTGAAGATTTCTATTTCTTCATTCAACAACTCCATTTTTTTTTGAGGGGTTCCTGGTGCTGAAAAGTTGTGAGTAATACATTTTCTTCTACAAAAAGATTCAAAATCAGAATTTTGAAATTCTCCTCCACGATCACTATGAATAGTTTTCAATGGAAGGTTTTTCTCATTTTTGACTTGGGCTCTAAAACTTTTAAAATAAGAAAAAGCTTCAGACTTCTTTGCTACAATGTAGACCCATGTAAATCTATTGTAATCATCAACTAAGAAAAATACATAATACTCGCCCCCAATGCTTCCAGTTTTTGTAGTACCAAAAAGATCCATGTGCACCAACTGTAATGAATCAGTTATTGAGACTTCACCGATTGATTTAAAACATTATTTATGTTGCTTTCCATATTTACAAGGATCACAAACTTTTGAATAATCAAATATAAGCTCTGTTAGATCCTTAACTAAGAATTTCTTAGTGATTTTACAAATTTTCCTATGGTTACAGTGTCCTAACCTTATATTCCATAACAAAGAATGATCTTCCATTGCACTAAGGCAAGGAAAGTCTTGGCTCTTAAGGTCTTCTATGTTTAGTGTGTAAACAATATCTTACCTATTGGCTGAATGAATAAATTCTTCCTTTGAATTGGTTAATAAGAACTTATCATTCCTAAAATTCATAAGGTAGACTTCATCACATAATTGAATTATGCTAATGAGGTTGTGCTTATAACCTTTAACAAACAAAACATTTGAAATAAATGTTTTTCCAAGAGGAACAATTTGACCTATACCAATAATTTCTCCCAGAGTATTATATCTGAAAGTTACATTTCCTCCTTTCGTCTTGATAATATTTTCAAAATAGATTTTGTTACCAGTCATATGTCAGGAACATCCTCTATACATGTACAAAGTATTGTTGTTGGTACTTTCATTATTTTCCTGAAAATAAGAAAAAGTTAGGTTTTCAAAATCCAGACATGCTTGGATCCGGAAATTTTAGAAAGTAATATTTTGGGTTCCCATATATTCTTAGAAAAATAAGCCTTATGAAATCCTTAATATTGTTTTTTGTTTAAATAACAATTCTTTTCCCAGTGACCACCACACTGACATTTAGTATAGAATGGGGCACTTTGTGAAACAAAGTAGTTTTTACTACAAATCAGTTTAGAACTAGTGTAACCAAAACCAGAATTATTCCTTTGAGGTTGGATTTGTGAATACATTTTATCAAAAGTTTCCTTACCATGGGTAAAGTTTGACAAACACTTCCTCAAGGAAAATATTTCAGATTTGAGTTTGATAACTAAGTTCTTATCTTCAAAAACATTTGAACTAGAGCTAGGCTCGAAACCATTTTTCTTAGAAATTATGTTTTCAAGATCTTTTGAAAGTTTATTCTTGTCATAACTATCTTTCTCAAGATTTTTTGAAATACTTTCAAAATCAGCATTTTTCTTATCAAGATCTTTAGAAATATCTGATATTTCCTTAGTAAGAATAATATTCCTAGAGTTTTCCTTATCAAGCCTTTTCATGAGTTTTGATTTCTCAATCTCAAGAAGTTCAGAAAACCCAGAAACTTCTTCATAGGTATGTAATGTATTTTCTTCATCAGAAGATGATTCTTCATCAGAAAAGTAATAATATTTACTATCATTAGCATTATGAGAAATGTTGGTCAAGTATTCATCATTGTGTACCTTATCCATAAAGCAATGATTGTCAATAGGTAGCATGGCAATAAGACCAAGATTCTTCTATCTAGAAGATTCATAATCAGAATATTTATCTGAAGATTCACCACCACTGGCACTCCAGGTGTCATTAGCTTTCAGAACATTCATAGCATTGGACTTGTAATACTTCTTTCTATTCATTTCAGAATGCCTCTCTTTTCTCTTGAGCATAGGGAAATCCGGTCTTATGTGTCTAGCTCTCTTGAATTCATAGCATGTGACCTCTAAATATTTCTTATATTTCCTTTCCTTGTTCTTATACTTGGATTGGAAATTTCTCTGTCCAGCTATCTTGTTCATCCTTCAAGCAAGATTAGCTAACTCATTTTCTGAGACTTCACTCTCACTAGATTCGGATTGAATAATAACCTTATTAGATTTGGATCTATTAACTCTCTCAAGAGTCTTAGCTTTCATGTGATTTGAAGTTGTAGTAAAAGCAACACTACGATTCTCATTCTTCTTCTTTATTTTTTCAGCATCTCTCTTTATTCTAGTCTCATGTTGAAGAAGAGTTCCAAACAGTTCATCAAGAGAAATTTGAGTAAACTTTCGGTTTTCATCGATAGTAGTTCTCTTTGATTCCCACTCATTGGGCATGATATCAATAATATTTTCAAAAAGAGATTCATCATCTAGACCTTTATATCCCATAGATTATAATATATTCACAATAGTCATGAATCTCTGTTACACCTTACAAATTGGTTCTCCATAATGAAAATTAAAATCATGATACTCAGCTCTAAGCATGGCTCTTCTAGTCTCAATCACTTTAGATGTACCAAAATGTGTAACTTTAAGATTCTTCCATATCCAATTAGCTATTTCACAAGAAGAGATTTGGCAATATATATTCCTAGTCATGGAACAAAGAAAAGTATTTCATACCTTATAGTTGAGTTGGTATTCATGCTTTTCTTGATTAGTAAAGCCACTTACTTCCTTATCAGGAATTTTATATCCTCCAGTAAGCATGAAAAAGTTATCCACCCCAGTATTGATAATAAAATTCTTCATAATATCTCTCCAATATTCATAATCATTACCATCAAAGATACGCGGTATAGTAGGATTTAAGTTGTCGATAGAACCAACATTTAATCCTGCCATCCTTAAAAAAACATTTGCAAACAAACATGTTAGTAATACAACTTTGTAAACAAGAGAAGATGTTCTAAGAAAGAAAAATTTTATCTCTAAGAAAAAAGTTAATCTGAACTATGATTCCGAAAATATGAACACGAAAACTATGAATCTGGAAATATGAATCCAAATGATCAATTCTGAAAGTTATGGAAAAAATCTTCTGAATCTAATCGTGAGATTAATTCAGATTGAACCCAGTGCTCTGATACCAATTGTTAGGATGGTATTACTGACTATGATATACTCTATAATACCAAACATAGGATCAAATAAGTACAATGAGATACAAATACAAGAGGGGGTGAATTTTACAGTTTAAAATTCTCTTAGGAAATTTTGGATAACCAAAATTCACAACAGCTCTATGTTCTAAAGATTTGCTTGATTCCAGAAAATTTATTCCGGAAATGAAACTTAATAAAAGTTTAAACCAACTAAGATTCTACCTTATAGTGTATAGAATATAACTAAATCAGAGTACAAGTACGTAAGTATAAGAAATTTATACTTTCCTTAACAATACAAAATGCAGTGGAAAAACAAAGTAGTAAAAACTTCCAGTAACAAACAATAACTCTTTTAACCCAAAGAGAAGGGTATCCAACAACCCTGGATAAGAGGTCCCTTGATTTATACTTTCAAGAATGTATTTCTTTCACACACCAGGTTAAGCCCTCGATATGATGATCAGAGTCTGTCTTGATATCTCCACAATCCCTCAACTATCAGGTAGTCGGCACCTCTGTCTTCCTCAGCAAGGAAGACCTCAACTTCAAGGTGTTTGAACCTCTGTCTTCCTATCCCCGGAAGCCCTCGATTGTAATAGGAAAAAATCAGAGTCGCGCGAAGCAGGTCTCCACAAGGAAATGTTTGAACAACCTGTTCAAACTTTCTGCACGAATCTTTGAGAGTTGATAAGAGAATCTCTCTCTCTAGAAATCACTTCAACAACATGTAAGCACCAATGTAAAAGTTATCAAAGTTGTCTCTTCTTTTCAAATGATCTCCTATTTATAGGTGAAGCTCCAATGGTCGGCTCCCTCGTCCAACAGTCATATTTCTCCTTGAATTTTGGAGGTACCTGTACATGTGTCACTCAACCAACGGTTAGTCAATAACTAAAAGTACGGCATCATTTTGTAATGAAACAAGTGTAAGCATAAGTAAAACTGATGTTTGGAATGTAAGAAAATAAAATATCAGAGTCTAATCAAAATGGAATTTGGATTCTATAATAAAGAGATATTTGAATTATGTTTTGTAGGAATTCAGAACCTGAATTATGTAGAAAACTGGATTATGAATTTCAAGTAAATTCAGAGTCTAGTTTCATCAGAATTCGGAACCAGAAGATACAAAGATCGGAGTCCATGTTCATGGTAATTCGGAGTCAGAACTCATGAGAGTTCAGAGTCTGAATTCAGAGAACTCGGAGTCTTAATTTAGATAAGTTCATAATGATAATTTAGAGTTGAACTACATGAGAGTTCATATCCATAATTCATAGTGGAACTTCATGAGAGTTCGTATCCAGAATTTGGAGTGGAACTTCATTAGAGTTCATATCCAGAATTCGGAGTGGAACTCCATTAGAGTTCGTATCTAGAATTCAGAGTGGAACTTTATTAGATTTCGTATCCAGAATTCGGAGTGGAACTTCATTAGAGTTTGTATCCAGAATTCAGAGTGGAACTTCATGAGAGTTCGTATCCGGAATTCGAAGTGGAACTTCATGAGAGTTCGTATCCAGAATTCGGAGTGGAACTTAATTAGAGTTTATATCCAGAATTCAGAGTGGAACATTATTAGAGTTCGTATCCAGAATTCAGAGTGGAACTTCATTAGAGTTCGTATCCAGAATTCGGATCCTAAAACGGAATGCTTCATATCTACGTATTATATGATTCCGAGGTTTTTTGATATGAATCTGATCTTTATACTTAAGAAAAATATTGCTATGAACAATGAAAACATGGTAGGGTTAAACACCTTTGAGAAGGAAATTTTCATTATATAAGTAAAATATATATTTGCTTATGTATAAGGTGTTTGTGATTTTCAAAATAATAACGAATGGAAAATTCATAAGGACAACCTTATTGACTCAACATGTACCTATATATTTATATGAATGGAACTTCAGTTACAATATTTAATTGAATAACAACAACTAAATACATCCATGAACTTAGATAAAATCTATGCTCATAATAATAATACCGCGTCATTATTTATGGTGTGCCAACTTGCACAAATTGAAATTACAAATAAAATTCCACGTCACAAAATAACAGCAGTGTCATTATTATTTTTACTTGTATCAACTAGTTAAATAATTATTTACCATCTTGCAAATAATAATTTTAGCACCGGACCTGTCATGGTCCTCTCAAACTCCACTTCCATTTATTGTACACCCGAATAAATAAATAAATTTTTTATTCTCTTAAATAAAAATCTTATTTACAAACTAGTACATAAATATTTATTGAATTTTCGATAAAGTAAATAAATATATTTTATTTAATTTATTAGATCATTTTAACTTGAATAAAATTATTCCATGGTCATGAGAATAAGGTATATTTCATTAGTTAAATTTAAATATAATTTAACTAAGACCATAAAAAACACTTAGTGTTTGACCCTATAGAATGCTTTCTAGTTGGCATTTGGCGGGCTTGCCTAAGGTCCAAGAATACTATCTAGAAATGGGTCAAGGAACTCAAGAGAAAGAATGTAATTTCACAATAATGACATCCACATATGAACAATCACATTGTAATATAATCCCTTTGTCTCGATATCTCATCAAGAAGGTTTCATGAGAGTGTCATCAACCTTTATGCTTGTTACATCATTCTTTGACTTCCTGAAAAAAACTCGTTGTTACACCATGGCCCTAGAATTTCATGTAACTATTCTATTGCAATCAAAGGACCGAGATATAAACTTCTATAAATGGAAGGTACAAATCCTTCCTTGAATTATCCATTAATATCAGGTCACTCATGAAGCACCCAACATACTGTACTTCCCCTAAACTGTATGTGTGATGATTTTCATTAATAAATCAATGTGAATGGTTCATTACATGTATTAATGATAATCTTAAATTTTATGGATCATTACACACACTCACAGATAGAAATATGTGATGACGCCATAACATGTTTAATTCCTACTAAAGGCTCTGTTCTCATAATCTTCTATCTTCGAGATTACCATGTGTGAACATCATGAGAGGAATTATCATCTTCTTACGAGTACTCTCACCTGATGGTCTGCATGCTATGTGTCCCTTCATAGTATTTCATCCAACCTTAGAACTATATTTATGAATATTATTGATCCCTTAAAGGTTCTCATCATAGAAAGGATCTTTCATGACCTTATCTATTCAACAAATACTCTAGGACATTATTACATCATATACATGCAGAAAATGGAAAATATTTAATAAGATGTTTAATATTTAAATAAATTAAATATCCATGTAATCAAAGTACAACCAGTTGGTTCTATGATACCAACTCTTAAAAACCAGGGCTTGGATGAGAGACAATTGCCTATGAATTTCAGTCCGCTAGACCACACATGGTGATCATGTTTCTACTAATTCAAGACTTTAGTCAAGGGGTCTTCCACGATGTCTTCTGTGAAAATATTGCCAACTGCAACTTCACCTCTCTAAGAAAAATCCCTCAAGATATGATACATACAAAGTATGTTCTTTTCCTATTGACGTGACCTTGGGTCTTTTGCGATATCCACCGCTGCAGTATTATCTCAGTATAGTGTGATGGGATCTTTATTTCTAGGTATCACATCCAACTACTGGACGAAGCATCACATCTAAACTTATTCTTTATATGACTTATAATTTGTGATATACTTGGACTCTTCTGTAGAATCTAAAACCACATTCAGTTTTAAGCTCTTCTAACTCATTGCACCACCATTAAAAGTGAAGATGTATCCCGTTTGCGACTCCATGTCATCTTGATTAGTCTAGAAACTAGCATCTGCATATCCTATGATTACTAGTTCCTAATCTCCTCCATAAACCAAGAAAATATACTTAGTACGCAATATATATTGTAGTATAGTCTTGAGTGCCATCCAATGGTGGCCACCTGAGGCATCTTGATATTTTTCTACCACACTTAATGCATAGGCAACATCCAGCCTAGCACATATCATGGGATACATGACTGACCCAATCGTTGATGTGTATGGATTATTTTCCATAATCTTTCTTTCCTCATGTGTTTGAAGACACATTTTCTTGGAAAGATGAATGCCTTGTGATGTAGGAAACAATCCCCTCTTGGATTGTTCCGTACTTAATCTCTTCATTATCTTATCAATGTTGGTACATTAACTTGGTCACAAAAATATCTTGGATCTATCGTGATGAATCTTGATCCCAAGAATATATTAGGAATCATCCAATTCCTTCATGGAGAATCATTGATTCAACCATACCTTAACAAACTGTAAGATTGGTATCTCGTTTTCAATAAGTAATATGTCATCAACATATACTATTAGAAAAACGACTTCACTCCCAATAAACCTTTTATAAACACAAGGCTCGCATTCATTCTTGATAAAAACAAATTCTATTGTGGCTTTATCAAGATGAATGTTCCATGAACTGGATGCATGATTTAATCTATAAATGGATTTCTTCTACTTGCATACCTTATTGGACTCCTTTGGAGTCACAAACCCATCAGGTTTTTCCATGTAGACATCTTCTTGAAGGTTCCGGTTAAGGTTGGATGTTTTGACATCCACTTTCCAAATCTCAAATTCATGGTAAGCCACAATTTAAAGTATAATTATGATGGATTTAAGCATTGTATCTAGTAAAAAGGATTCATTGTAGTCAATTCCATGACGATGTTTAAACCCTTTTGCAACCAGTTGTTCCTTATAGGTAATGACTTGTCTTTCCATGTCTATTTTCTACATGAATACCCATTTGCAACCAATAGGCTTTACATCAACTAGAGGATCTACAAAAATCTAGACTTGGCTCTGATACATGGAATCCCTTTCAGATTTCATGGATTCTTTCCACTCGGAAACGTATGTGCCACTTACTGCTTCCTTGTATGTTAGAGGATAATTATTATCAACTAATAATGAGTCACCATCCTCGGTAACTAGAAAATTGTACCATTCTATCTCTCTAACCTATCTTATAATCCTACGTTGTACTTGTGTATCTGGAACAGATTCTTCTTCCACGAGGCTATGTAGAATATGTTCTTGTACTAACTCTTCTATACCTTGATCCTCGAATTCATTGAAGTCTATCTCACTCCCACTATCTCTTTTAGAGATGTGTTCCATCTCAAGAAATATGGAATGTCTTTCCACTATAACCTTTTTGTATGAGGGGTTGTATAAGAAATATCCTCTTGTTTCCTTTGGGTATCCTATAAAGGTAGACTTTGTGCCTCAGGTTGCAAGTTTGTTACCTAAAGATGAATTAACAAATGCTCTACTACCCAACACATGTAAATTCGATAACATGTCTTTTCTTCCACTCCAGAACTCATATGGAATACCATTTATCGATTTAGTTGGTACTTGGTTTAGTATGTGTGTCGTTTTTTGTAACGTATATCCCTAAAATAATAGTGGAAGACTTGAATGACTCGTCATTGATCTCACCATGTCAAATAGGGTGTGGTTCCTCTTTTCGTTCACACCATTCCACTGGGGAGTGTACAGAGGAGTGAGTTGGTATAGGATACCGTAATTTTGTTAGTAATCAATAAAGTCTTGATTAAGTTATTATCCACCTCATTCTAAGAGTGTTTTCTTAATCTTCTTACCATGTTGGTTCTCAACTTCGTTATTTTATTCTTTGAACTTATCAAAAGAATCTGACTTGTACCTCATTAAGTAGATATACCCATATCCACTAAAATCTTCTATAAAAGTTATGATTTATGAGTTCCATCCCCTTTATTCAACTGGAAATGGTCCAGAAACATCGGTATGAACCAATTCCAGATGTTCTTTATACCTTTTACAATTCACACAAAATTGGGCTTTGGACATTTTTCCTGAAAAACATGCATGACATACGCTAAGTGGTTTTAGTTCGAAATAATCTAAATATACACCTTCATGTAACTTTGCCAAGAATCTCTCATTTACATGACCTATCTGGTGATTCCAATGTTGGATGTGGTATGAGTCATGTCAAGTATCTTTATTATCGATTTACATTACATGGTTTGTGAAATTCAACATGTAAAGACCATTGTATAACTGTTCCTTACCAAAACAAATATTGTCTTTATAAAAGAAGAAATATTCATTTCCAAACATGAAAATATCCATCCGTATATAATATGGTTATAGAAATAATGTTTTTAGTAATATAAGGCACATAATAACAACCCTTTAACACTAAGATCATCTTAGATGGCAACGTGAGGTGGTAGTCCCCGACAGCTATAGAAGCAAGTCTGGATTTGTTGGCTACTCTTAGATCTACCTCCCCTATGTCAATCTTCTTGAATCTACCTGGTTCTAGTATTTGGATACATATGTGAGAACCACAAGCTATATCTAATACCCAATATATATAAATAGACAGATTTCATTCAATAAAAACGCACATAAAGCTTCTCCTTGCTTCTTAGGATGGGTGAAGTTCATCTTCTAATGGCCCTTCCTACCACATGCGATTCAAACAACCACTTATTCCTTTTCCTCCCCATTTATCTTCATTTTTTTTGAAAGGTTGTGAACAAGATTTGGTATTAAATCTCTTCACCTTCCCTTTCCTCTTATTCACCATAAGAACATATGACTTTTCTTGATTAATGTCATTGTCCACTTATAGAATGAGGATAATAAGACCAGATAAATACTTCTCAGTGTTGTTCATATTGAAATTGACAACAAAGTTATAGAAGATTTGAGGGAGTGCCACAGGAATGATATCGGTGCCTAGTTCTTCAGGGAGTTTAAATCCTTGAACCTCCATGCGCTCCATACAGCCAATGAGCATGACAACATGTGGCCCAATTGGGGAACCTTCTCCAAGAATACTCTGAAAGAGTACCTTAGATATCTCAAACCTTTCCTATCTTTCTCTCTCCTACTAAAGACCATAGTGATTCTTGGGAATGCTATAAGTATCTATGTTTTCATGAGACTTAATGAGCTCACTAGACATTGATGATAACATAAAATATTGAATATCGACCGCGTCGTTCATATGTTTCTCATAGACCAGGAACTCCTCATGACTCACCTATTCGGCAGGTGTATCAGGTAATGCGGAATCCAAAAAGTAAGACTTCCATTCATGGTGAAGGGTAACCTGAAGGCGTTTAAACAATTCCTATAAGTTTTTTCTACTGAGGATGTTATCTTTATCCAGAATTGATTGCAGGGATAGTGTGCTTGATGAGATTTTCATTTTTATTCTACAATTAAAATAGAAGATCATTAGTACTTTCTTGATTACATTTTATGTGAAAAAATAATTTTTTTAAGTCTCTCGCTATTTTATCAAGCCCCAATGTCCCTCGCCATTGAACTCATAATGTCCAGTTGCCCTAAAATTTTAGTGGCAAGGATCCATATTCCCCTTCACATAAGCCCAACAAGGGTTGGTCAAGGTATTAGAAGGTATTTAGGTAGGAATGTCTTTTCCAACTATGGTCTTGTAGCTCCTTGATCTGTTGAGTGGACTCCCCAATCCTGAAATCAGGACTTTTGGATTTCCTCAACTCTTCCCTCCAATATTACACAAATTATAGTAATGGGTCCTCCTATTGATGCAATATGGTTAATTCAAACTAAAACCTTTCATAATGGATTCCTGTATAAATGTAAGTGTCCTACGAAGGGTTGGTCAAACACATGGTTTTATTAAGATTTTCCATTAATCAAGTAACAGGTGGCTTATTATGACTTAATATTTTATTTGAGGGATTTTTATCTATTTTTCATGAATTGATTATTATCGTTGCTACCTGATTTTTAATATTAATTGGAAATTACTGAAATGATTAACCATATATTGATCATATTTATGCATAATTTTGGTTTATTTTAGTTCCATCTTGCATACTTGTTTAATTTATTAATTATGTGATCATGAAAACACATCCATAATGATAAACCATGAAAATGAAAGAAATAAAATAAAGGGAATAATCATGAGATTATCTAATTATTAGTTTATCTAGTGGTTGATAACTAACCCTGACCTAGGGGAGAAATATCTTGAACCTTTTGGGTTCATGTTTACATCTTTCCACCTACCCACTTTTGTATCTCTGGGGATTGGTTTCGTCTCGGCAACATCATGGACCACCTACACTAGCTTGGGAGTTCCATCTATTACATATGCCTTTTTTTAAACTCACATGCAAGTGAGGGGTAAAAAAGGGGTTTTACAAAAATGAAACCTTGGATCCGTAGGCCCTACATATATGGGGAGAAGGCTCACATGCAAACAAATGTAATTTAAATAAATAAATTAAAAGAAACCATTAACATATAAAGGTCTTGGTCTAGCTCATGATCAGCCATACATGAAACGATATTTACGCATAAATAAAACTAGAATTCAATTCTGTAATCATTCATGTTTAAGATAAATCACACTCGAATTAATTACTTATCATCTTTAATTAATCAGTCCTTTTATCTTAAAACATTTTTTGAATTTCCTTGAGATTCTCATCCATCATAAATTGAATCAAATAAATTAATTTAAAATTATATTTGTACGTAACTTGTACCTTGGAGGAAACCTGATGAATTCCCATTCATAACTACCCAATGATTATAAATGAACATTAAACAGATGTTAAATTAAACACATATATATATAACACTTATCACATGTTGTGCCTTAGCTTCACACGTACACTATGGTACACGTATCAAGGGTTTTTATAATATAATAATATATTTTAATAAATCTGCATAATTTGGAAGAGTAAATGATGTGTAGTTCTGACTACATGGCATGTAAAATCTTTCACCATCCATCAAAAGTACACGCCCGGGGACATGGCATGTATATGTACTTCAGAAATCTTCATAGTAAACGGTGTGTTCAGGGGGCCACACACCGTGTAGTATCCGCGTTACATGGTTTACAGCCAAGAAATCCATGTATGGGGTACACAGTCCAACCCTAAACAGAAGGGACTATACTCCATGTCTAGTGGACTACACAGCGTGTAATCTAGAAACTGTGTGCCACTTGTTCCTGGTCAACACATGGAGTCATCTAAGACTTAGAAAGACTCAAACACAAGGCTTGGTTTGGAAAACCAGTCGGATGCATTGAATCAAGACTAGACGACGTGTACTATAGTGTTGTACTACTATGAAGCTTTGTTACCTCTGAATGAGATCCACTATTTTATTTCAATCAAAATTAAAATAAAAGATCATTTCTTGTATAGTGAACGAGAAACGAAAGTGGAGGAACAAATCTCGGTATTCATATTTTCAGAATGATTAACTTGAATTGAAACTACTAAATTATCAAATTCGTAAATCATCCAAAAAATATTTATATAATTATAAACTTTTATGTAACCCCTCTGATACCACTTTTAGGTTCTAGGGGCAGTGGAAGTGTGGTTGGGCCCGCACCCAACTTTTATTTTTACCACGATCAATGATTATTATGGGATCCATACAATGATAAACGCCAGTCTTCACGGAATAGAATTAAAGGTTTAGCTAAAGAAGGAAGAGGCCTAAAACCTTTAGAGAGGATATTGCACATCATGTTTTTTATTAATTTAATTAATTTAATGAAGAAAATAATACCTAGATCTTTTGTATTTTCTTTGTTTATGGTGTTGATCATTCAGAATGACCCTTCTGGATTATCTCATTGCACTTGAGAGGATCCAAACTCGAATCCCTATAGTTGTGATCCACACGTGCTCTGATGGCCTCCAATCGACAAAACTCTTTCTACGGGTGATGGCACTGTGAAACAAGTGTCTTTTGTTTTTCGTTCTTGATCACTTGTTCATCATCCTTCAAGAATGTCTCTCTTTATTGAGAGTGGAGGGATGTGGATTCAAGAGAGAATTTTTTTAGATAAAAAATTCTCAATTCACCAAGCATGTGGTGTGTTCACTGTGTCACAATAGACATAATTGTCTATTTATATTCACGTAACTTCAGTTAAAATATTTAATTTCACAACATAAATTAAATATATTCAAGAAATTACAGAAAACCCTAGTTCATAATAATAATACCACATATTATTTATAGTGCTCCAAATTGCGCAAAACGGAATTATAAATAAAATTCCACGTCACAAAATAATAGAAGCATCATTATTATTTTAAATTGTGCCAACTAGTTAAATATTTATTTACCATCATGAAAATAATTATTTTACAATCGAACTGGCCTTGTTCCGATCAAACTCCTCTTCCTTTTATTGGAAACCTGAATAAATAAATAAATAAATTATTCTCTTAAATAAATATTTTATTTACAAACTAGTAAATAACTGTTTATTAAATGTTCAATAAAATAAATAAATATATTTTATTTAATTTATGTGATCATTTTAACATGAATAAAATTATTCCAAGATCATGATAATTTTATTTATTTCATTAATTAAATTCAAATAGTATTTAACTGAGGCCTCCCAAAACACATATTCTGGGACCCTATAGGATTTTTTCTCATTGGTATTAGGTGGGCTTGCATAAAGTCCAAGAGTACTATCTAGAAATGGGTCAAGGCACCAAATAGAAAGAACATAATGTTGTAACAGAAACATCCACATATGAATGATCACGATTTGATATAATCCATTTGTCTCAATATCTCATCAAGAAGGTTTTATGATAGTGTCACAAACCTTTCTGCTTGATACGTCATTCATTGACTACCTAAAATAAACTCATCGTTACAACATGTCCATGGAATTTCGCATGATGTATCTATTTCAATCAAAGGGCCAAGATATCATCATCCATAAATGGAAGGGAAAAATCCTTCCTCAACTTATCCATTAATATCATGTCACTGGTGATGCACCCAACATACCCTACTTCCTGACAACTGTCTATGTAAAGGTTTTTGTCAGTAAATAAAAGTGTGTGAGTCGTGACACGTATTAATGATAATATTAAAGTCTAAAGATCATTACACATGCTCAGAGATAGAAATATCCAATGACACCAAAACATGCATAATTCCATCTAGCGGGTCTGTTCTCATAATCTCCTCTCTTGGAGATTACCAAGTGAAAACTTCATGAGATGATGTATCATCTTCTTATGAGTACTCGCACTTGACGGTCTGCATGCTATGTATCCCATCATAGGATGTCATCCAACTGTAGAACTATATTTAATAATATATTTATAGCACTTCAAGGTTCTCATCATAGAGGGGAACTTCCATTACCTTATCAATTCCGCAAATACTCAAGGACATTATTACATCATAGTCATGCAAAACAATGAACAATATGTAATAAGATGTTTTATATTTATATACATTAAGTATACATGTAATAAAATTACAAAAAGATGGTTCTAGGACACCAACTCTTACACATTCTTGGAGAAGAGAGCTCCCTGGGTCTTGAGAAGATTCTCAAAATCCATTACGCACAATTAAAACAAAATAGTTGTTTCATTGAGAAAATAATATAATTGGGTTTATATACAACTAGGGATAAAATAAAATAATTTCACAATTGACCTATTATTTATCTAATCCCTACAGGGCCTTGTGTCAAATAATAATAATATTATTATTATTATTTCTCGACATGCACTTAACATGAGATTTAAATTTAATATTATTTAATCAAATAATATTAAATATTTTTTATTTCTCACTAGACCATTAAACTCTGTCTTCAATTCCTCAATAATATTAACCAGTTCTCGAATATTGACTATTTATTTATTAAATAAATATCACCCCATTATTTTCTAATAAATAAATAAATATTATATTCACAAAATAGAAAATAAATATTTATTAAATATTTTGCACATATTTTATTCCCTCAAAAAACTGCTGATGGGATATATGAAACTAATTAAATATGAATAAACTTTAAACCACATGAGGGAATAATATTTATTAAACTTGTTGATTAATAAATAATAATTTCATTATTTACCCTATATTTCAGATGCACTTAGTATGTGACCTTCTAGGCCTCTTTCTCATTAGCATTAGATGAAGCAGCCTAAAGTCCAAGGATATCATCTATAAATTTGAAAAGGAACACATAGAGAAAAATGATAATACCAAAATGACATAATACATCATATGAACACTAATTGTGTAATATAATCCCTTTATCATGATATATCTAGTCAAGGAAGTTGCATGTTTGTGTCATCAACCTATGTTCTCAATGTCTCTTTCTCTGACTTCTCAAAAATTAAACTTTCCTATAGAACATCATGGGCATGGATTTATTTAGGGTATATAATTTCTATAAAAGGGACAAATATATCAACTTAAATTATATAATATAACAGAAAAATAATTTCTCACGTTATTAATAAATTCAATATTACTCGTGATGCACCCAACATATCCTCCTTCACCGCAGACAACTGTCATCATGGTTTTTTCCAATAAATCAAAGTGTCTGACTCATAATACTCATTAATAATAATATTAAATTCTAAGGAGAAACACAATCATCTTAAAATAGAAACATTCAATGAAATATATAAATGTGGATTCCTTAAAAGTGAGACTCATTCTCTTAATGTCCTAATAGATATTACCAAGTGCGTATACTCTGAAAAAGTGACTCAAAGTCCTATGAATCTCCACCCATAAAAGCATGTATCATTTTTGTCCCAAAAATGATATCATATGACTATGGAACATATATTTAAGAATATTTTCATATCAATTTCAGGTTCTCATTATAGCGGGGAACTACTATGGCCTTTTAATGAAATAGATACTCTTAGAACATTATCACATACTATGTTACGTAGAAGAACAACAATAATGTGATAAAGAGTTTATTAATATTCAAAACTATGAATACATGTTATCATAATGTACACATTAGTTGGTTATAGGGCACCAAATCCAATAGAACCACTAGGAAAGGTGAATTCTATTGGTTATTTTTTACCATGTTATGGGTTAATGCGAATTAAAAAATGATGTATAGTGTGTGTCACGAACCAACTCGAGTCAACCCTGAACCGGTCACCCTGTTCAGCCCGTAACAAGTCCCAAGACGCATTCCTGATCCTCTTAGGGATTGGAAAAAATCACTGAGTTCATCAATAGAGTACACAAGGGAAAACTTTCTACCAAATAAAAACAATCAAACAAACTGCATAATGAAACGGATAGTCCAAAATGCATTTACATAAAAAATGAACTAAACATTATTTTAACAAGAAACTGAAAACAAAACTAAACCAAAAACTAAACCGAGAAAACCTAACAACCAACTAAATACATGTGAAAAAACTGTCCAATCTATAAAACAATGATCACACATCTCCCAAGGTGATCAAACTCAAGCTGAAACCTGCACAAGGGAAAAAACTAGAAGAAGACTATAAGCGTGAGTATTAAAACGTAGTAGGTTAGCTTAATATTCTACATCCAATGCACTTCCATTAAAATAAAATAAACATCAATTTCACGTTTTAAACACAATATATAAAAGTATTTTTTTCAAATGAAGTTCCATGCTATAATAATTATCAAACAAAAACTGTCATGTCTTATAGACAAGAATGCTAGTAACAATTTTTAAAAGTGGTGCAACTACAAAATGAAAATATTTTTCAAGAGGGATTCTATAAAGAATGTAAAATTTTAAATAAAACACACATACCGATAAATTTACCATCTAAGCACACCATATTCTTATGGTGAGTACAAAATAGCCATTGAACACAAGTCTCAGGAACACCCCAAGGCACTTGTTAGTTGTGCTCCCCAGGTACCTCATATCTCGATGTAAACGTAACCAAAAATAATATCCATTCTCATGAACATGAGACACTAGTAGAAGAATCCTACAAAACCTAGTGGTCCCCGACATAATAATCATCATATTTTAGTCATTGTTGTCATCATCAAACTTTTTATATGAAACAGGGACAAAACCCCTCTGGATCACTAGCATACAAGTATGTGTCCTCCCACCTAGATGCATGTGCTTTCCTTTTTTGTGGTAAAACAAGTTATACATATATAAAATACCATTTCATCACAACTATTACATTTAAAAATCATAAAAAAATCAAACAAACCACACACATGTCTCACATTTCTTTCACGGATTTATAAACCACATATATTTTCATAAAACAATTTCAAGAAGTACAACGAGGCCTTGCACATAAAATCTATTCAAAAATAATATTTTAAAGGAAAAACCCCATCAATACAAAATCAACCCAAATATGGAATCCCCAAAACCAATTAATAAATCAATTTAATTGACCAAAAAATGTCCCCATAAGATATGTCATCAAATACAAATTGAAACCAGTTTTTAAAAAAAATGTGAAACTAGCCTTTATGACTTTCTCAAAAATAACATTTGAAAAAGGAATGAGATTAAATTGTATTAATTATGTGTATAAAAACAAATAAAAACATCAAATAACATGCATAAACCCCTTAAAACACTCAGGTTACATATTCAAAACACAACCATTTTCATAAGGATGTGAAATGGGCCATTTTCCGGCAACTCAGGCCCAAACATGTTGTAAACCAAAACCCATTTTTTTTGTAAAACAAAATCCACATTGTAAAGAAATATAAGGAACCAAAATTAAAATTTTACATGGTTCAAATTAATTTATAAATCCAGACAAATAATTTTTAAATAACACTTAACAAATAAAATCCATCCTTTCAATTTACGGAACACAAGACATGCACTTTTAAACAAAGAAATTTTTTTAAGCACTTGACAAGGAATAAAACACCAATTTCATTCCATATTTTATTAAAGTTACTAAAAAATGTTCAAAATACCTTAAATAATGTTATAAAATTCAAAAAACATGTGCAAAAGATAATAGAACATTTAATCAAACACATGGTGTGCACTTTTATGAAAAAACAACACTACGTTTCACAAAACAGGTCTTAACAACTACTTTTTAAACCCAGAAAATTATCCAACGTCTAAAAAATAATAATAAACATATATATCATTTCAGAACAATAATAAAATTTTGAAAATAAAATGATAAAGGAATTTACAATGGATATCCTACCTCAAATTCTTGGCATATTGGAGACGCACACCCGATATCACCATCCAAAGGTTTATAAACCCTAAACCTATGAAAAACAGCACCAAAAGAACAAAAAAATCCATCAACAACCATGGTATAATTAAACCCTTGGTTTATAATTATTATAGGATAATATAAAACCAATAAATAATGAATGGAGGAGGAAGAGGGAGGAGAAATAGGAAGGAATATCACCTTGGAAACTCGAAAAATATTCGTCTTACCTTATATCTACACCATTTAAGGAAATGTATTGGATTTAAACTCCTTGGAGAGGATAATAATGTATTGAAGAACCATGGAAATAAGATTTTTGGCAAAAATATTACGAATTGAATGATTTATGAATGAGGAAAATTACCTTAGGAAAATATGGACGATTTGATAAACATTGAGATGTTTTGCCCTATTCTGTGACTAAGATGAGATCAAAAGAGGGAAACTAGAACATAGGGGTGCTCCTAGAGGTCTTGGTCCAAAATGGGTGGTGTAATCACTGAAAAGTAAAAAAAATTAAGAAGATATAAAAGAAACAATTTATTTTTTCAATACTAGAAATAGGCCCACGGGCTGGTCCTATACCTGAATAAATAACCCAAATTCACCATGATTATGAATTTTTATGGGGTCCAAAAGTATTTGGTAGTTTTAATATGTCAGTGAAATCCAAGAGGGAATTATAATTAGTAAAAAATGTTTAAAAATGAAGGATTTATAAAGAAAAAAAATTTGGTTTTTAAATATGGAAATGGGCTTATGGTTGGCACAAATCATGTAGTAACCACCCTTTCCACTAAAACTCCAAAACAAGCTATGGTGAACACATGGTAGGATGATTAGATATATATGGATGTTAAAAACTACAAATTAATCTCACCCAAAACCCCTTAAAAGGATCTGGATTTCCAATTATCCATATCAAAACCAAGACATGAAAAGAAAAAAAATCGGGGGTGACAGTGTGAATATTGATCGCCAAGAAATTCATTTCCAACACACACTAAAAATAAGTGAGAACAAGAAAAAATTAAGGGGGAGAAATAAAATATAAATAATGGGGAATCACTGTGAGTAATCATAGTGAGAATAATTTCCAAGAGTAAGAGAAATAAACTGCTTAAAACAATCACAATAATATTAGGGTTGGTAATCCATGCGTAAAATGACTATAAACAATAATCATGAATAATATGTAAAAGTAAAAGTAAAAAATCCCTAAATCAAGGTGAAATGGTTATCTCTTCAATAAATTCTTTATTCAAGGGTTCCTTTCATCGTCACCACATAGTCTAATCATCGATGTCATCATAAATATAATCGTGTTCCTCTGATCTACTACCAACTCTTTCATGAATTGATCCCTTTCATATCTCAATCTAGGGTTATGTTGACAACAACTATAGCTAAAACTGGGGATAAAACATAATCCTAATTTTATAATGATATTATAGGGTTCACACATAAAATAATATAATTTAATTATTTAATTTAATAACACACCTACAATGGTCTCCTCAAGGGTCCACAATGTGAATGGGCTTTACACTTCTCTTAGGGTAAACCTGTCATCCCAAACTTAATTGTGGTACTTGAATTTCCACTAATTCTCTATTTGGGAGATCTTGATAGCGACACTTGTGGGATAAATGTTTACTTAAAAAATTAATATTATATATTCTATAAAATATAGTAATCTTGAAAATTTACCAAAACCTATCCCTATGGTAAACACCACAATCGAAGAACAGCATAATAATCATAAAATTTTATCTGATGTTTTTTTCTAGGTTAAATTTCTCATTTTACCCCTAGAGGGGTCTTAGAATTATGAAACTCTCAATCAGGATATTTATCAATTATAAAATATCAGATTCTCTATATTATCCCTACCATTCATGATTTTTATCATTGAAAACAAAATAACCAAAGCTTGTAAATGAGGAATCTCAAAAAATAACCCATGTAGAAAACAACACAACTTCACATGCACTTAATTCATCTTCAAATGTCATAGATCAAAAGGAACTCAACAAATAACATCCCAGTAAATTAATACCCTCTTTAATCACCAAATATATTAACTCTAACTCATATTGATGCAAGAGCTTAATGAAAACATATTTCTTATCAATGCATGTATTTCTAGTACTCTACACCCAAAACCATTACCCATTTGAATGTTTTCCTTTGAAATGGGTTGAAATGAATCCTTGAACCATGGTAATCCATCTGAAAATGCTTACTTTTCATGTTTATATCAAGTGGGATTTCATCACTCCCCATATTTAATTATCTTTGTAGATTTAATTCATGTGATAATAACCCATAAATGTTGAACTCTAACATTTAGCACTTTATAAGATGTCACACTCACATTGGATGAGTTGTAAAGAAGTATGATCTTCTAGAACCAAATTAGTTTAACTACCATCTCCTGCCAACAATTTATAGGCACCACTACCACTTTCTTGTGGAATAACGGAAATATGGGATTTCTTCTTGATCTTCTTCACAATAGTTTCCAGGAATATTTTATCTATATATCAATCACTAACAGGTTCTCCACCACTATCAATGATAACCTGGTTGTGTGGTTATCTATATTTCTCTAAATATTTCCATAATAACATCAAGAACAACATAAAAACACTAAAAATTCTAAGAACGTCGCAAATTAAAATCGAGTATCCCAATCCACTATATTCTAAAGTTGACAATCATGGTCATTAAAATGACCCTATTTAATGTATCTAGACCTTAGGATAACACCCACGAAATATAGAGTGACTGAGAACCAAAAAACTCTTATAAAACCTCCTCCTACATAATATATAGAGAGTTTAAATGTGATTGGAACTCCTCCAATGTTATGAAATACTTACCACACTAAGGTATATGCAACACTAGGGAAGTCTCTACTCAAGATGTCCCATAAAATTTATAATATGATCTCTAAGAGAAATTCCACTATCATCCTGTGGGAGTGGATGACATGATCCCCACCTTCAAGATAACCCATTAGGTCCATCTCTTGAGAATTTTTGGTCACACAGGTCCACTAAGACAATATCCCCATCGTGGGCCTCTCTTATATAAGGGAAGGTTGTGGGACCCCCACCATCAATTGAAGGTGGGAAATTCCTCCCTTTTTAAACAAGAATAAACAACACTGAATCTAGTAACTCATATTACAAATCCATCATCCAAACATAGAGTCCTATACTAATAAAAACATCCACCATTCCACTACAATTCCACTCTGATCTCATCAACCAATGTGGAATTAGCATTAAAAAGGCACGTGTTACTCCTTGAATATTGATCTCACATTATGATAACTTACTGTATAGTGGATATTCTTATAGTAATACTAGTATAATCCACAAATTCTTCAAATCATACACCCTGTACCATCTTAAGGAATTGTTTTTTCCATATTATTTATAACCCTGGAATGATTCTTATCATCTTAGTCAGTGACACCTGAATTAATTAACCAAATGTTTTTCTTAAGCATACATTAATATCCCATTGAGGGGAAACTATGGCTTACCCATCAAGAGATTTTTCATATTCCTCAACATTTATTGGAATTAAATTTATTATCCATGAATATATTATACATAGGTACTCTTAATATCATCCGGGTAGTCGACATTAACTTCTAGAGCATTGGATCTTCTTGCCACACATAAGGGAGTCTCACTCACGAATGAAGGCTGAACCAACCTCATTTAATAATTTTCCAACGTCACACAATACTATAAGTGGTTAGTCAATTCATACCGAGTTAGGAACTACTAAATATCTTATCTTCAATGAAGTAGTATCTAAAAATAACTCACTTTCCAAAAAAGGGAAAACTCATTTAAACGAAATGGGTGAGTGAAAGGTGGTCACAATCAATATAAATTTTCTAGCTGACCAAGTTACAACATGAGGTTCCACTAGAATCCATAACCCTAGAATACATCTTTCATGATAAATACATTCTATGGTAGTTGGGGTTCTAGAATAAACTATTGGTACTATGGATTACATTTATATTTAAATAATTAAATATAAATTAAACATATTATTATATATTTTTTATTGTTATGCATGACATCAATATAATAATGTATTAGAGTATCTATCACATTGAAAAGAGTATAGAAGTTCCATGCTATGATGATATTTTTTAAATGTCATGACGGTATTCTAAAAGAATTTATAATGGTCTAATAACTTTCTATATTAGATATAAATTATGTTGAAGGTTAGGTGAAAGTACTCATATGTTGATGTGACATCATATCATGAATATTTCACTTAGAAATCTCTAATATGGGATATTATGAGAACATGCCCGCCGGTAGGAATTATGGATGTTTATGTGTCATTAATTATTCTTACCTGTGACTGTGTGTAATGTCCTTATATGTTAATATTATTATTAATGCTTGTAATGTCTTATGAACTTAGATTTACTAACCATAATTTTGACACAACATGTTCAAGGGAAGTATGGTAAGTTGGGTTCGTCATAAATGACATCTTATTAATGAATAATTCAAGAAAGGATTTTTCCTTTACATATTTATAGAAGATTATATCTTGAACCTTTGATTGAAATAGAACTATAACACTAAATTCCATTGAAATTGTGTTTTTTATGAAGGTGGTGCCTCATTGAGAGACTAAGGCACAATTTATTAAAAAAAGGGGCTACATGAGTCTGAAAGATGAAACTTTATTAAAGTATTTCTCATAAAAAATCATATCGCCAGGAATATCGTTCTAACAAGTAATATCCTGATTGAATCCCCTATTTGAAAGAGCATCAGCAACCATATTTGATTCATGGAAGGCATGGGTGAGGATGTAGTTGATTTCCATGAGTGAGGCAAGACAGCTCATCCAACGGGTTGTGAAAGGCCATGCAAGGTGCACCACCCCTTTCCAAATAGCCAGGATAATAGTAGTTGAATCACATTCAATCCATATATAGTTCCATTATTTTTATTTGAAAACAATCAACCGCATGGATCACACCCAGCATCTTTTCTTCCAGTGACGAGGCCGTACCACACCCTACAAAGAAACTACCATGGAAATGACCATGATAGTCTCTGAAGATTGCACCGCAACCTACCGGTCCCGGGTTTCCTTTATAAGATCCATCGACATTCACTTTGCTCCATCATGAAAGAGGAGATTTCTAGAATACCTCAAAAGTCTGTCTAGGCAGCCTATAGAGCCCAGATATCCTAATACAGTGTAGGATCTCAAAATCTCTGATGGAGTTATCGTATAAAGATTTCTGAGTCGCATCAGTATCACGAATGGAAATGAGAATTCTTGTTCGACCAACATTAATTCGGGATGAGCAAGTATTATGTAGAATATTATTTTTATCATACCAGACTACGTGGAGAAGCTCAGGCATAGTGACCAAAAAAATGATTTCGGATTTGGTGAGAAGCATCAAAGTCAACACAACGATGTAGTTGTTAGCTAATTGATTCATTAAGTAACCATCTACAACCAATGATTTCATAAAGATAATTCCTAATAGATGAAGCCGTAGCACAGGAAAGAAATATATTGTTTGCATCTTCTCTATGTGGGTAGCAAGGGTGACATTTTTAGTAGAGTTTTATGACAAAAGATTGAAGACAAACTCCAGTGGGGACTCTGTTATGCACATGATTCGAAATAAGAGTCAGTATTAAGGGATTAATCCATGGCTTTCTAAAAGATTTCACCCAACTAAAACTTGAATTAGAGGCAATGAAGTTATGATTGTAAAAAACTGTGGAATCAAGAACACCATTATCAGCAGGCTCCCATATGAGGAAATCATCAGAGTTGGAATTAGGATAGTTGTCAATGATATTACATATGTTATCAGGGAGGGAACTTCTATGAGAGTTTAGAATATCCCTTATAGAATATTTGGTGTTCACAGGATGCTTAGTGGTAGTTAACATGTAAATTAAATGTGCACCAGTCCAGTTATAAATCCAGAAATTCTTGGATGAATTAGAACATACCATCAATATGGAGTTTCTCATAATGTTTGTAAAGGATTTTCTAATAGACGGTCATATGGAAGATGAAATATAATTCAAATTCACAATCTTAAGTTTTTAGATTAAGATATTGTGGAGAAAATTAGTGTAGTTAGAGTTGTTGTGAAGCAACCTCCAAGTGAGTCTAGCCTGAAGGGCATCATTAAAAAGACAAAGATTTCTAATTCCCAAGCGACCCTTATCTAAGGGCTTAAAACAAGTTTTCCAAGGAATAGTCACAAGTTTTCTTTCAAGAATGCTACCGGTCTAAACAATACTTTTAATGAAAAAATTAATTTTTTTAATTAAACCAGTGGGCCAACTGTAAACCATCAGCGAGTAAACCATTTTGGAAACAATTGGGGATTTCACAAGACAAATACTTCTAGCCATAGATTGGTATTTACCATTCCAATAGGAGAGGCGATTGATGATTTTATCCACAATGTTAGTGAAGTAACTAGATTTTGGCCTACCCAAAAACAGAGTCAGTACAAGATAAGAGAAAGGTAAGGCACCTTCCTTAATGCCTAAATAATTAATGATATTACCTTTTCTGTTGGAAGAAAATTTTTCCCAAAGAACACAAATGATTTGTTCTAGCTTATAGATTGACCTGAGAAATCTTCATAATGAGACAGGGCACTTTTAAGACTCTGGATATTCCTTTTATCTCTTTGAAGGAACAGAATGATGTCATTCATTAAGTGTGTATATTTAGAATAATTAAAATATATTTGAATTCAATTATTAGAATAATTTTAATTCTCAAGAATGGGGAATAATTTTATTTAGTATTAATGAATGCATAAATTAAATTAATATTTTTCATATGGTAATTATTATATTACACATATATATAATATTTATTTAGTTATATATTTGTTTAATAAATATTTGATTTATTTTAGTATTTAATAAATGTTGAGGTGGACATGAAGACCAATATTGATTCTAAAAATAAATATTAATTTATAATCTGATAAAATAATATTTATCATTGTGATAGTTAGTTAATGCCATGATATTATTTTAATATAAGGCATGTGGTCAAACGTGGGTTTTAAATTTTATTGATGGAAATTTTGAAATTTGTTAAATTAAAAACCCTACCCCTAGGTCTAAATATAGTCTTATGATACATTCTAATATAGTTTAATCAAGAATAATTTTTCATTACCTATTTCTGTCTATAATCTAACACTTCCTTATAAAATCCTATCAAGAATTAGAATATCAATGGACTTTATTCAAGAACAAATAAACATAATGTGATAAAAAAAATGCAAGATGATCAATCAACCTTACTAGAACCTAGTGATTCATTAGTGTCATTTAGATAACATAGGAGCATGTTTGGATCACATCTACAGGGATTCTATACATAGATCGTACAATAAAAACAATTGATTTTCAAAAAGGTTTTCTGATGATCGATATCCCCTAAAATAAAATATCTCAAGAACGAGGTAATATTTCTTATGATTTAATTAAATAAATAATAAATTTAATAAGAAAAATATATTCTCCTACTTTTGGAAATTTTTTGTTAATATTCGATTAGAAAGAAATTATTGTTTTGGACTTTTACATAGTATACAATATATGAATTACCCATCAAATTGTTGTATATGGATCAAGCCTGATAATCACTTCCACTATAATAGGAACCATTATGTGGTATCAAAACCAGGTTAAGTTAAGATTTATAATTATTTAGTTGATTATTGATCAGTACAAGTTTAAAAGTTAATATTCATTTCATGTTCTAATTAATTCTAGATCGATCATTGAAATGTGTTCTTCATTTCTCAGTCATATTACCAAGATCAATTAATAATTAATAAATATCACATATGAAGAACCCATCAAAAGGTGATAATAATTATGGATATATAATACAATACTACACTCACTACTATAAAAAAGTGCATTAACAGTGCTAGAATAGGCCTTTATCAGTGCTAAAAACACTAGTAATTTAAGCATCGTTAAAAGGACAAAACATTTATTAGTACTAAAATAGTGCTCCTAAAGTCCCCCTTTAACAGCACTAAAAAAAGAACTGTTAATGGGTTCCTTTCATGACTCATTTTTAGCACTGTTAAAGCGCACTTTTAATAGTTATTTTTTTTAGCGCAGAAAAAAGAAGTTCTTTTTTAAGGATGATAAAAGCAGCGCTATTTAAGGGGGTAAAAAAATTCAAACATCCATAGAATATGACCCCTTTATCAGCACTTTGATATCCCCTTAAAAACTTTCCATCCCCCCTTTACCATTTCTTTTCACCCACCCTATCCCCCATTATCAATTCTTTTTGAATTTTTAGCCTCATGCATGCCTTCCTAGATTAGATCCATGAACCTCTCCTTTGTAGATGGAATGCCTATAACACTACTCCATGTTGTTTCTTTGTTTTTTTAATGATATATTTTAATATATATATATATATATGTACATATCTTTATATGATTTGTTTTAAATACATTTATACAATATTTGTATGTGTGTGTGTGATATAACTTATATTTATTTAAATATATAAAAAATAATAAATAAAAAATAATAAATAATAGAGAGATATATAAATAAATTAATAAATAATTAATTAATTAATTAATAATGAATAAATGAATATTAAATAAATAAATAGTAAATAAATAAATAAATCATAAAACGTTAAGAAACCCCAAAAACCCAAAAACAAAGAAATGAATATAAAATATGATCTAGGACTCCTTTATAGTGCCACAACAAATCAAATTGAAGATCATTAAATAATCTTCGATATGGTATGTGGTAAAGGCTACATGGACACCTGGATCAGAATTTAGAGTCATTTGAGTTTTAAGAAGTCAGTGTCAATGACTAAAAACTCGGTTTCGGAGGCCTTATAGGACTTTTGTGGGAAAAAAGATAAAATGATCAAATAGGCGGTAAAATATCTAAATTTAATAGATATCATCATTGGATTTGATTTTATATTTGATAAAGCCCAAACAGACTCTTGGATCCAAAGTACTGGTTGTTAGAAGTTTGAGTTAATTTTCCAACTTATTTTAGATCTGTTATTAATTTTATGAATTTGTTTATCTTTAAAATGATATTAAATGACTATTAATCAGTAATAAAAGGATAATTATTAATTAAACATATTTTTTAATTATTTTATTAGCTATTTTCACTAAAAACTTATATGTTAAGTGTAAATGCTTATTTACATTATCTAAATAATATTTTAAAAAATTTATTTTATATTTATATTAGTATAAATATACTTATATATTAATATATTATTTTTAATTAAAGATAATTCTTTTTTTAAGTATACTTTTATTAGCGCTTGTAAAAAATAATTGTTAAAGTGGGTCTTTACGAGTGCTTGTAAAAAAGAACTCATAGAACCCCCTTATCATTGCTTTTTATTGAAGAATTGATAAATGACCTAATATATGAGTGATTATAAAAATGTGTGCATAAAGGCCCCCCTTTAACATCTCTTTTTTAGTGCTGTTATATACCCCCTTTAACAATTCTAAAAATTATGCTAAAGATCCCCTTTAATATCACTTTTTTAGTGCTCACAAGGGGGTATTTACCAGCATTTTTTGATAGAATTGTTAAAGCCATATCACTGGATAAACCTAGTTTTGTAGTAGTGACTGCATGTAATTCTTTATTATGCATCGTGTATCTTTTTTCAATTCAAGGATTCCAATTGGGATTCTAGTTCGTCATGTAAATAATACACACTATGTGTAATAAATCCAACATGTGCTAACTAGCTGAGGTGGTAGACATATTTTCAAGAGTAAACTCCATGTATATTCACCATATGTTGTGTAGTCCTTATTTTTTCATGGTAGAAAACATGTGGTCAAACTGTGTCTTGTAATTAATAGACCATGTGTATTTAATACATGATGCATATAGATAGGAAGTTGTGTAACTCTAATTACAATCCATTCATTTTATACATTGTGTCCTTCAAAATTGTAAATAAGAATTACCTGTTTTATCACTATGTTTGTAATATGGATATCCAGTGATGAGAATTACATGATGTGTAGCTAGTTTGAACACACTGTGTTCATTACCAACTTATGTGGGAATATTAAATTTAATTAATTATGTCCTTGATATTTCATTGACCTAATTTATGCGGGTCATTAAGTTGATAGTACACATCGGTCTTAAGGTTTTATATTATATTAAATTATTAATTAATTCAGTGTAACATTAAAAACTATGATTCATGTATGGTTATTTAATACTAAATAATAAACACATTAAATTATAAAGGCAATATAATTTTCATGTGTTCCATGTGGAATTAATTTGGAATAACACAACGTGAAATTATTATACAATCTTTGTATACAATATGTAGTTTGAGTGTGTTGTTTAAAATTAAAACCATACTGAATAGTTCGAACATGTACTCAAATAGTGGCATCCATGTATAAATATGTGTACTATTTTATTATGTTTTTAAATAAAATTAAGATATTTATTTTATTAAGAAACACATTAGATGGTAATTTTGGGATGATTGGATGTAGTTTGAAAAAATTGATCAACTTACTAATAAGATAATTAATCTAATTAATTTGAGTGTCTTTTATCTTATTAAATAATGAATTGAAATTAATACTAGCTAGTTGTTTCAAAAATGTAATCATTTCATGTGTTTGTCCTATCATGGGTTTTATAATACCTATGTATGTGTTGGATTTAATTTAATTTAATTTAATTCTGGGGTTTTGTAATTAATTATTAGTGAATTAAATATAATGGGTTTCATGTCATCCATCCATGTTTTATAATATAGGACTTATGTGTCCAATTATTTTATATAATTACCCTTAACCAATACTTTGGTTCCCTCACATGCTTCTGACTTATATAATATATGTAATAGAAGATTTTATGAAGGAGAATATAGTTATTTCATGATAGATCCATAGTAGAGGCGGTTCCAGAATGAACTGAGATGATACTAACATGGGAGATACATAGGTGGACTGGTTTGATGTTGATACTCTTTACAATACTGGTGTAAGGAGTTTATAATTATGGTCATAGGTTGATTAATTATCTATTAAATAAATAAACCATTTGACAATGCTCCGAATCAGGTCACTTATTCAATTATTTTATTTATGTCTTGTGAAAGATTTATTTCATGGATGCAAGATTGTGATCAGATATATAATTGTAATAATATGTGAATATGGAATTGAAATAAATGGGTTATTCTTAAATGATTTATCATAAAATGGTCAATCCATAATGTAAAATCCACCTTATAATAACAAGACATGTAAAAGATAAAACGAGAAAAAATTTATACATAATAAATGTAATCCATGAACTTAATATTAAAATAAATTAAGTATTTCATACTTGATTAGGAATGAAACCATAATTTTTTTTTTCAAACCTTATTCAGAGACCTAATTTTATTGGGGAGTTATTTTGATGGTTTTTGGTTGACAAAACCTATTTACATTAGGAGAGTTACGACTCTCTAGACATGAAGTAACATGAAGGAATCTCTTGAGAAAATATGAGTAAGGGTTTCTGGATTGGGGAGTCCATTAAATGGATTAAGGATCTTCCTAAAATACCTTTGAGTAATTGAATAATCCCATTATTAGTTTATGATAATGGTAATATGGATCCTTGCTACAAGAATGTCTGAGATACATGACATTCATATTACAATAGTGAGGAGTATGGGAACTCGATAAAATTGTATGATACTTAATAAAATTAAATTTATTATTTTGAATCACATTAACTATAATAAACTGAATTACTAATAATATAATATTAATATTTTATAATAATTACAATCTCACCAACCACATTATCATGTCAATCATTTTTAGAGAAATACTAACTTCTAACTAGAAGTAATTTCTCAGAATGGTTCAGACACCTATGAGTAGTACTACTCCATGAACGGAAGTATTACATGCTAAAATTATTAATGACTAATCTTCCTAAAAAGAAGGTGAGTGATGATGTGTTATCTATCAATAATAAAAATTTGAGTTACATAGTCAATGTTCAGTGTTTAATGCTTTCATTTTTGTTTAATGTACTCATGAAGTCACATTAAGACATGGATGCATATAGAATGCTCCATTTTTTTCATGGTATTTATCAAATAAGAGATATAAAGTAATATTTTAAGATATATAAGGAAATATTTTAGAGTAAACAAGGATAAATTGAATCATCTAGGCCTTAAGTGGTGAAACACATTGCTTACTTTGAGTGACTAGAGGTTCTAGTGTTTAATCTTCCTGAAAAACAATGCATTGGTCTCATTCATTCATCACTCCCTCATAGATTCTCCATTTTTATTTTCAATTTCAATATAAAAAACATATATAAGTCTTTACCATGTATTCTCATGGAACTACACCATTTTGACAAGGATATGAAGTTTGAAAATCATTTTTCCTTATGTTGAATAAAAGGGAAGGTCAAGTGAAGAGCTCTAAAACAATATCTTCTTCCCAATTACCTTGTAAGAATATAATGATCAATGGAAAAGTAAGGGAACATGATGTTAACTATTTCACATGTAGAAATAAGTTTCAATGGAATAAAAACTAGACTCGGGATAAGAATAAATTGTAAGGTTCAAGTGTGTTTGTTATCAAGTGCAATTTATATGTTTCTACAAATTGTGTATTAGATACAGCATGTGGTGATCTCGTATGTATTAAAATTCAAAAACTGGTATCCCCTCCTTCATATTGATAATATTTTTTAATTAGTTGAGAGGCACTAAAATATTCTCAAATTTTAACTTGAAATTAAGGTATCGTTACTCGAGGGTGAGACCAGAAGAGACACATCATACTACTTTTAGGAGTAGGTATGGATTGTATACATTCATAGTGATTATGTTTTGGTAAACTAATGCACTGAAAATATTCATGGACTTAATGAATTGGATCTTTCATCATTTTCTGGAGCAGTTTTGAAGGTTTTTCTGAATGATATATTATTGTACTCCCAATCAGCATATGATCATGCCAAACTAATTAAAATTGTTTTGAGAACATTGAGAGACAATATACTATACTCAAATATAACCAAATATAGTTTCTGGATTAATAAAGTGAACATATTAGGCCATGTCGTCTCATAGGTAGGAGTGTCAGTAGACCCATAGAAATTTGAGGTCGTGTTATCCTGGTAAAAACCTAAGAATTTATTTGATATTTGAATATTTCTATGTTTAGCAGATAATTATTGGTGCTTCATCCAGGATATCTTCTATTTGGAAGCACCACTATCTAGGCTAACCAACAAATGGGAGACGTTTTTTGGTATGACGCTTTCAAGAGAGCTTTTTAGGAGTTAAAATTCATGCTATCCTCTGAACCTATCCTCAAATTACCTATGTAGGGTAAAGCATATACTGTGTACTATGAAACATCTGAAGTTGGACTCATATCAATTCTAATAATGAAGGTTCAAGTGGTTTTTTATGGCTCCAGGAAGTTGAGACCGCATGGGAGGAATTACACTATTCAATAATCTATAGTTAGTAATAGTGGTACATTCCCTGATACATTAGAGAGACAATCCCATGGGAGAGAGGTCATTGGTATACACATACCACAAGAGCCTCAGGTGTATCTTTTCTTAGCGAGACTAGAACCTTTGATAGAGGAGGTGGGTAGAGTATTAAAAGAGTCTCTACTTCTAATTGGATTATACACTATGAAAGGGAAATGTCATTGCTGAATCCTTGAGCTAAAACATATAGATAGAGGAATTATAAGAGTATTATGGCATGTGTTAGCAAATATACTTCTTAGAAGACATGTATCTGCATGTTTAGGAGTATTATGGATACGTATCTCTGACTTCGACATCTATTATATTCATTATTCTGGACTGGATTAAGAATGAGTTGTTGTCTGATCCAGAGGGATCACTTCTGAGATATGGGTTATATGGTGGGGTTACACCATCAAGATGGTCTCTCATCAGTGGAAATTTTCTTCTTTTCCATGGACGATTATGGGTTCCTATATGATTTTTTGAGGAGATAATGGGGGAGTTTTATTTTTCTAGATGAGTGTTGCATCCTGGTTTAACAAAGATGTATCATGATATTTATATAGAGTACTGGTTGTCAATAATGAATAAGGAGGTGGAAATCAACATGGCTAGATGCTACGCTTTTCAATAGGTGAATGTCATGCATCAGACTAAATCTATGATTTTTCAACCTTTTCCAATTCCTGAATGGAAATAGGATGAAGTCACTATAGATTTTTTGATAGGATTACCTAGGACGACCTGTAAAAATGATGTAGTATGGGTTATTATGGATCAGCTGAAGAATATATCCCTCTTCTTAGCTATCAAGGAAACCTTTACAGTTGATTATTTAGAAATTATTTATGTGCATGATGTGGTTTGGTGTAATGGTGTTCTAAGGATTATTATTTCAGATAGATATCCTCATTTCACATCGTGTTTCTCGATGTCATGAACCATGTCAGTTTACCATCCAATCGACACCCGACATGATCTTCGGTAAGGCCCTAGGGGCGTCCCCAATCCCCATAGGCTAGAAAAAGTGTCTGGGTATCAAAAATAATATGAGGGAATGATTAACCCTAAATAATAAATACAAAACAACTATTAATATAAATAAATAAAAACTAAAAACAGGCAACCAAATGGGCCCTTAACACATTTCAGGTTTAATGTTTTATTAATTGAACCAAAAACCCAAAAGAAACAACAACAAAGTAAAAACTAAAACTCCAACTCAAACCTCCAAGTGACATCAGGTGCAGCACCTCAATCCATATTCACCAAACCAAGATGAGGAGGCCACTATCAACCCAAACTACCAACACTATACATGATGCACTAACCTGAGATACAGAAGAAATAGGATCTACATACACCCAGAGGTGTACGTAGGGTGTTAGCCAAGATCCCAGTAGGATGCCACCTAATAAAATAATCTATTCCACAAAATCAAAGAGATAATTCAACATGGTTATTCAAATTAATTATTTTAAAACACTTTTAACGAACACATTTACAAGATAACAGTTAAAAGGGACACTTGAAGAAAACCCATTTCACATAAACAACTTTAAAGTGGAGTAGAAAATTCATAAATAACACACACACTCAAGCAGTCCTCTATGGGCTGAAGGAAGGAACTATTTCATGAGTAGAAGAGCACCATGGGTAAATTCCCAAAGGTATCTAGCACCAATGGGACACTAGAGACATTGTATCTCAGTGTAAACATGGCATATGAACCGCAAAAATCTACATTATCATGCACAAGACACTAGTAGAGAACACAACCATAATATAGTGGTCTCTAACCATCACAAATATTTTGTTAATGTTGTAGCATCAATCCTGAAAGACTAAAGTGGGATGAACCACTTCTTTATCGTCTAGTGTACTAGTCCTAGTCTGCCCTCCCAAATACTCGAGGTTTCTCCTATGCTCGAGTTAAAGTCCATATGCACTCACGCCACATATTTCTATCAAAGACCAACCATCTCAAAGGAGACATCATTACTTTCAAAACAACACATTTCCATTCACACACACCATTGAAATTTTGAATTTCAAATACTTTTATCATCACTTAAAAATAATTCCCAATTCCCCTTTTTATAATCACAAGAAAAATACACAATAAATATCATCAAATGAAACAAGACAAACCCCTTCTTAAACATACTCAATATTTGAAACAATTTTTAAAACTAGATTTAAATCGCTAAAATATTGCACAATTTATACACAAAACACCCAACAAGGTTTATATTCCCAAATAACTCATTTTTCATTGAAAATCTCTATTTAAATAGACACACACATATCAAAATAACTTAAAAATACTTCCAGCACCAACCGAACAACCCCAAAAACATTTCTATCTATGTTTCTGATTCTAAACACCACTTAAATAAAAAATTCCTCAATTTATAAAACATCTAACATGCCTAACACAAGGCCTCACTTCAAAAAACACAAATTTCACATGCAAAAACCATTTTAAAATCAAATCCACATCCCAACCTTTCTATAAGCTCATTTTAGAAACACTACATCAAAGAAAACATTAAAACATAGCCATTTTCTTAATTAAAAAACCCTTACTAGGCTATAATTATATCAAATCTTTCAAAAATACGATTTACACCACATAATTAATTCAAATAACACATTTATAAACATAAAAAAACATATTAAATCCATCTAATGGGGTTATGTCCTGGAAACACCTACCTCATATAAAGAAAATTTTGGGAAATGGGGTGAAATATAATCCACACTAAATCTTCACCACGAGAAAACCTATATAAACCATAATCTACATGATTTAATAGAAAACCCCATGATTAAGACCCAAATTGACTCCCTAAATGCTAGAAACACCAAATACCCTAACTGAAATAGGGTTTTACCTAGAGGGGATTCCATAGAGGAGCGTGCGGGGAGGGGAGGCCATGACTGGCAAGGTAGCACAAGGGAGGTGAGGTTGAGGCCATGGGGAATCACCGGAGAGGTGTTGTAGATGGGGGTCATGCTACAGGGATGGAGAAGGTGGAAGCATCATGGTGTGTTGATGGCTGAGGGGAGTAGGGGCGGTGCGAAATAGAAGAGGGAGGAGGGAGATGGGGTGTGATGGTGGCAGGATGAGGGGAGCAAGGGCAGTGTGACATGGGAGAGGGGGAAGGCGTTGGGGGCAATGTGAAGGAGTGGGTAGGGGGCGATGTGTTCGGTTCTAGGGGACAAACCCTACCATGAATGAAAATAAAAATTATAAAACATGCTACTAATAATTATAATCATAATATTAATAATGATAATGATAATGATGATG
Organism: Viscum album; assembly: GCA_963277665.1. Lineage (NCBI taxonomy): Eukaryota > Viridiplantae > Streptophyta > Magnoliopsida > Santalales > Viscaceae > Viscum > Viscum album. Next base: position 759,128,027 of record OY728139.1, on the reverse strand, counting down.
ATTATTATAATAATAATTATAATAATAACTTAATAAAATATTAACAATAATAAAAATAAATTAATGGAAATAAAAATAATCGTAATAAATTTATAATAATGATAATAATAATAACAATAATAACTTAATAAAATTATTATCCTTAGCACTACTAATAATATTAACAATAATATCCTCAAAAAATATAATTATTATTAGCATTAAAAAATTTATTAAAATTTATTAGAGTTTTGTTTTTTTTTATTTTCACTTTATCACTATTTTAATTTTCTTTCTCTATTTATCATTTAATTTTATTTATTAATTAATTATTTTTTCACCGATCGGGCTGCAAGGTGATTTAGAGAAGCCTCGTAGCTTCAATCGTGACTTGTCTATGTGTCGGGTGCTGACAAGCCTAAAACCTTTATTTATCTGCAAAAAACATTCAATCGGTCTCTTCCAGCAACTCAACAAAATATCTCAAAGAAAACTAAAATAATAAAAAATAAGTTACCTCAAAATTTTGGGAGTGGCAATTCTCCCTACCATAAATCTTTCTTCCCTCAGAAAGACACAATAAGACTTAGACAAAACAAAATCGATACACCATTAAGGTTCAAATAGGATCCCTAAAAAACAATTGAAAAGAGACAAACTCACCATGCTTAGTGAAAGTGACTTAAATGACAACCTCAAGAAACCTGTAAAAACACTTTCTGCTAGGTTTCACCCACCCCAAAGAGCTATAACACATTTAATTGGTTAACAAAGGATCAAAATTCTCATACCCACATAATCCAATCTATCAAACCAAAACATGTCAAGCACTGCTAAATGGAAACTACATCACGTTCAAAATTAAACCAGTAGAACCAAACCATTTCTAGAAACAAAACCAAAAAATAAACATGGGGTGGCCGGAATGGACTCCTCGCCTTATAAAACCAACCAACCCCCGAGATATGAACCAACTGACCAACATGCGGAGGCCAGAATAGACTATCTACCATTATCAAAAAGGACAACTCTAATTTATTGTAGAGACATTTGAGCAAGACCCACTAGGAGTCTCCCCACCATTATAACTGACGGAAGATACACAAACATTGAAATTTCCCGGTAGTGACCAAAAACCCCCACCACAAGGGGAGAGGAGGGAAGGGACAAACTATCATAGTGTCAAAACCATGGACAAAGAAAAACCAACCACTTCACATCCTTAGATGACCCCAAAAACAAAATTAAAATTGATTCATCCAAGAAGACCCCATATGGGTCGCAAACTAGAGGCATCAACCTAATGAGACACAACCACCGGGGTCTCAGGAAGCGGAAAGGCTAAGACTTCTCATAACCAAGGGATAACCCCTACGCTAAAATAGGCCACCACTTTATAATGAAATAGTACAACTAAAATAGGTTAACGAAGATGTAGGTTTATGTTATCTCTATATTCCACCCTAAGAACTAGAATTAGGCCCAAGCCTTTCACAAACCTGGGTTTTCTTTGACTACACTACTGCTTCACTTCAAGACCTACTACTAGAGCTTAGATATTAAATCATCTCCTACCTCGTAGTCAGGCCATAGAAAACCCAAACCAGAACATCTTTTCCTAGTTTCACAAGTTACTGAACCACAACTGAGACAAATCCAAAAGACACAACACCCCTCAACATCCACTTACTCCCACGGAGAACATTCACCAAAACATGTGCTTAAATGGTGCACATGAATCACCTCCTTTCCCTTACCAAGAAACCACAGAAGGAAAAACTCATGGTACATACTTCCACCTAGATAGAAAAATCAAAAACTACTCTTAAAGAAATACATGATCCTATCTAATGAGAACTCCTAAAATATCCTATGAAGTCCATCCTTTCATTTTGAAGAGGTACCTTGCTTCAAAATGTCACAAACAAACCATTTCTATGGAGAGATACATTACATAAATAAGGTCTTTATATTGAGTACCAACTGCAATAGATTTCAACAAATGGACCAAACAACCCCTTATGACCAGATTCACACACTAGTGGCCTAGAAAGACCCCTTCCTTAGACAAAACCAGCAAATGGCCCAAGGGTCATTTAAAATAGTAGCCCAAACCAAAAATTCCAGGATGCTTCCAAACAGGACCTCAAACATAACAATGTCAAACTTTATCCTTTGACCATCAAATGAATCAAGCAAACCAAAACTTCATTTGTCCTCTCACATCCACTCTTCTTCTATGAGAATATTTACTTAACTAAGAAGGAAAAAATGGATAAACATGGCACTAACACTCAGAAAATAAATTCATTTGATCAGCTGGATAACCTGCTAATGGTGAATCACCATGTCCATATCTCAAAATCGTATTAGCTCTAGACATGTTCATACACTAACTATGAAGAATAACCATAGACCCAAACAAATCTGTCCATTGGTTAAGCATACCTTGAGAAAACACCTGATTCACAGAAAAAACCACTACATAGACCTGCCAAAACACTTCTCAAAGAATACCACTAACCAACACCTTAAATCAACTTACCAATGATACACAAACATTGAACATTGTCTAAAAAATATAGGTTTCTATAACTTCAAACACCCTGTTATAAGATTATCAAAACACAAAAAGGAACACCACATAGTTATGGATCATCAATCACTCTATCCTTTATTTAAACAAATTTTCAAAAGTAAATATAGGGGTGGTCTTCACAGTAACAAATGGGAACACACCCATAACCTTGTCGTCTCAAACCATCACAAATATTTAGTTAGTTTTGTAGTGTGAATCCATCTAGACAAAACTAGGATGAACCACTTCAGTATCATCTAGCATATTATTCCTAGTCCACCCACCTAGATACCTAGGGTTCCCATATTCATGAGTTAAAGATTACATGCACACACACCACATATTTCATATCAATGAACAACCATTTCAAATAAAACATCATTCCTTTCAAAGAAACATTTCCATTTGTACACACCATTGAAAAGTGAATTTCAAGTACTTTTATCATCACTATAAAATAATTATAAATTCCCCTTTTTATAATCATAAGAAAAATAAACAATAAAGCTCATCAAAGGTAATCGGCCAAGCCCCTTCTTAAAAATACTCTAGATTTGAAACAATTTTTAAAACTATATTTCCATAGCTCAAATATTCCAAAATTTATACAAAAAAACATACAACAAGACAAATATCCCCAAATAACTCATTTTCCATTGAAAATATACATTTAAATAGAAACACACCTCAAAATCCTTTACAAACACATATCGCACCTACCAAACCACCCCAAACACATTTCCAACCATGTTTCTCATTCCAAACACTACTTAAATGAACAATTTCTCAATTTATAAAACATCCCACATTCATACCACAATTAAACACTTCAAAACACACAAATTTGACATGAAAACCCAATTTTAAAATCAATTATACATCCCAAACCTTCTAGAACCCCATTTTAGAAACACCACATCAAATCACTAAAAAAAACATAGCCATTTACATTATTAAATAACTCTTCCTAGGCTATAATGGTATCAAAGATATCAAAAAAACCTTTCACACCACATAATTAATTCAAAGAACACATTTATAAACATAAAAAGACATTAAATCCCTTTAATAATGTTAGGTCACAGAACCACCTACCTCACATGAAAAAATTTCTGAAAAAATGGGTGAAATCTCATCCCCACCACATCTGCAACACAAGAAAACCTAAATAAACACTAATCCACATGATTAAGTAGAAACACCTATGATTAATACCCTAATTAACACCCTAAATGACTTAAAAACTAAATACCCAAACTAAAAAGGGTTTTACACAGATGGGATTCCAGAGAGGAGCATGTAGGGAGGGCAGGTCATGTTTGAGGATATTGTGTAAGGGAGGGGAGGCTTCTAGCCATGGGGAATCACTAGAGTGGTGTTGCGTATGGGGTGAGCATTTTATGGAGGGAGAAGGGGGAAGAAGCACAGTGCAAATATGGTCAAGGGAAGTAGGGGTGACGTGACTTGGAGGGGGAGGAGGGAGTTGGGGAACGATGGCGGTTGGATGAGGGGTGTAAGGGCAGCACGACATGGGAGAGGGAGGAGGAGATGATGGCGACGTGAAGGATGGGTGTAGGGGGAGATAGGTTTGATGTTAGGGGAGAGAAACCCTACCAAGAAAGGAAAAAAAGAAAAATAATTAAAACCATACTACTAATTATAAAAATTATCATAATATTAATAATAATAATCAGGATGCTGATAATAATTATAATAATAATAATAATAATATCTTTAAAAAAATATTAACAATAATAAAATTAATTAATTAATGGAAAATTATATGAATCAAAATAATTGAATAATGATGATAACAATAATAATAAAAATAATAACTTAATAAAATTTTTATCTTTAATAATATTAATAATAATAATAATAATATCCTCAAATAATATCACTATTATTACCATTAAAGAAGTTCATTAAATTTTATTACATTTTTCTTATTTTATTTTATTTTCACTATATCACTCATTAAATTTCATTTCATTATTGGTCATTTCATTTAATTAATTAATTAATTAGTCATGCACCGGTTAGGCTGTAAGGTGATTTATCGAAGCTGCGTGGCTTCAACCTTTCACTACCCATGTGTCAGGTGATGACAAGTCTAAAACCATTATTTATTAATAAAAATGAAAATTTTCAACAAGGTTCATCCCAAAACTCGACAAAATATCTCAATGAAAATTAAAATAATAAAAAAATTATCTCAAAAGTCCGGGTGTGGAACTAGAAGGGTCTTTAGAAGGCTCTTGGATCATGGGTTATTTGGAGCATAGACTATAATCCATAGACTGATGGTCAAACTGAGTGGGATATTTAGGTTCTAGAGGATATGATAGGAGCCTATGTTTTGGATTTTCATGGTTCATGGGAGAAACATATGGAACTAGTTGTTTTTTCATATAATAATAGCTTCTAGGCATCGTTCTAAATGGAACCTTTCAAGGATTTTTATAGTAGGTCATTTTTCCCTCTTTTTTGGATGGAGGTAGGCGAGTCAACACTTTTTAGGCATAGTCTTGTGTAGGAGACATATGAGCAGTTTAAATTGATCAGATAGTTGTCAGTGACTATGTAGAGCATGAAACAATCATTTGTTAGCCATCAGAGATTACCTCTAGAATTTGAGGTTGGTGATAATGTTTTCCTTTAGGTGTCACCTAGGTTGGGACAACGCCATATCAGGAAAAAGGGAAATCTTGCACCCAGGTTTTTTAGGTCATTTGGGATAGTGGAAAGGGTCAATCTAGTGCAATACTGTTTAGTTCCTCCACATATCTATAGTGCCATTCATAAAAAGTTCCATGTGTCGTAGATACACAAATATCATCCAGACCCTTCCCATTTGATAGAAGTAGAAGAAGTCAAGATTTGTGTTGATTCATCATTTGAGGATTATCTTACATGGGTTATGGGACATAGTGAAAAATATCTTAGGGTTAGGGAAATATCATTGGATTGAGTGTAGTGGAAGCATGGGTGAGCTTAGGAAGAGATATAGGAGAGGGAGTCTGATATAAAAACCCTCATCTTTATTACACACTTAAACATGATTTATTTCATAATATTGCAATTAAGACAACTCTGAGGATCAATAGTTCCAGTGTCCTGGGAAATTAGGAACTTTACATAACAACTAAAATCATAAAAGACAATATCTTTATTGAAAATTTCGTTTGCATGACCAACTCATTCCTTCTTACTTAACACATCATGGGATAACCAAAGGACATACCTAACAAAGATGTGAGATATAAATCCTAATAAGGGAGTAAATAAGGAATAAAATGAAGAATGAAGTATATGTTAGGAAATAGGAATATCAATGGATCACAAGAGAAACATTAACATAAAGTCGTGATTTTAAAGGTTTATCGTAACATGGAAATGTGGAAACGACATACAACATGATATTAGCATGAGCTAAGGCTCATTGCACTTGGATTAGCATGAGTAAACCCTCATTGAAAAAGAATTATCATGAGTAAGCCCTAATTTCACATGGATTATTATGACTAAACCCTCATTTCATAGGGCATATCATGATACTAAACATTACCAAATGCATTAGAGTGTTATCAGGGAACACCCTTTATAAACATTTGATTTCATGCATAAGTGTGCCACAAAGATCATTTAACGTAGAATCATTCAATATCATAATGTATTCTAAAATTAGGGAAAGTGGAATAAATACATGTAAGTTCCATTTAATATGTATAAGTGCATAAAGGTAAATACCCTTGATAGAGAAATGATTATTGTATTCACTACACAATGATTTTGGCATGGAAAATTGGGTTACAATTTCGGCAGCCTAACGATGTGACATTAAATTCATAAAAACGGTTGATGAGAGAGAAATGAGTCCTTCATCATACATAAATGAAATTTAATGTAAGGGGGTCATATAGATACAGGTCCCAACATTTTTAATTTTTAAATAGAAGGCGTAACATAATAATGTAACTTGAAGAAAGAGGAGAAGTGGAATAAATTTTATGAAATTTCGACATGGTAACATGTGTACATGGGAGGGATTAATGAGAGTTAAAGTGTTATCTCATCATCAAAACATAAGAAGAGTAGTATGGTGGAGGTTTAAAATCATACCCCAACATTTTTAATTGAAAATAAAAGGTTATAACAACATAAAGAAACATGGAAAAAATTTGAAATGAATAAATCCCTTACTTGAGTGTGTGACATCAAGAGCATGAGGAGGGGATTATTGAGAGCTTAGGAAAACATGGGAGGATTATAGAGAGATGAGGGCAGAGTAGGGATGTTCTCTAAGGACTTTTACTGAAGACAATTTGGAGCACTACCACAAAACAGGGCAAGGGAAGCGCTGCCCTTTATCAGTGCTAAACAGAATGTGCTGATAAAGGGGCATGCCTTTATCATCGCTATCTAAAAGTGCTGATAAATGTTACATTTATCAGCACTAAAATAAGTGATGATAAAGGTGTACCCTTTATCAGCGCTTTTTTAGCACTGATAAAAGGTAACATTTATCAATTCTTTTTAGCACTGTTAAAGGTATCTCTTTGTCAGCACTAAAAAGCGCTGATAAATGAGTGTTTTATTAGTGCTGATAAAACATACCTTTATCATCACTTTTAATGAGCACCGGTAAAGTTTCCATCAGTTTTTATTTAATAACCCTAAAAAGACATCCTCGATCACACGCGGTAAATATTTTTCGGAAGCTGAACCAGGCCCCTCATCTGTCGTGACCTTGTCCTCCTCCTCCTCGTCCTTCCTCCTCCTCATCCTCCTCCTCCACTGCCGCCGCCTCCGCCTCCTCCCCCGCCCCTTCTATCGCGACCGCTGCTGCCTCCACCGCCGCCGACGCTGCCTCCACCCCCGCTGCCGCGACCACCGCTGCCTCTGCCGCCGCCGCTGCCTCCTCCTCCGGCGCTTCCTTCACCGCCGCCACTACCATTATTGATATTCATTTTCAAGTAAATTTTTTATCTACCACTTGAATTGAATGTGTGATTTGGTTTTTTATTGTATAATTGGTTATGAAACACTTGGTGAAACACACAAGGATTAGTTAGTTCCAACTCAGGTATATAGGAACCAAGGTATCAGAGCTATTTTGTGACGAATTTGTAATAGAGGTGTAGGTTCAGCATCTTGCATTAAAGTCAGTACACAATTTTGAATATCTTGTGGGGGAATATGAGGTAATTTTTAGCAACTATTTATCCAGGTTTCATCATAATGATCCTTAATTGACTAGGGTGGTTTGGGAAAGGAAACTGTAAAAATAAAATTATATAATTTTATAAATTTCCATTATTTTTTACTTTGATAGATTAATAATCCAAATATGGTTTTGTTATGAAATGTGATTTATTTTACCTTTTCTTTAGTCTGAGTTGTTAATATGGGCAATATTTTGATGTCGCCAATGATTTTTCTAATGTTGTTTTGCATCATTCCTATAAGACGACCCATGAATATTCTCTGTGAACAATATTTTGATGTCACACAATGGGATAATAATCATATGGACCATAATTATATTGAGATTATTATCTGTGTTTTCTAAACATAGGTATAAGAAACTTCACGCCTTCACAATGAGTCACCAATTTTAGAACATTGAAGGGATGAATCTAGGAATATTTTCTATGTGTTACTCTTCCAGAAGACATAATTTACACAATTATAATGATCCTCAAATTAATGTGTATTTTTTTAGAATGTTAAAGATTTTATATTAGTAATTGTAGATTCAAGATTTTCTTAAGGTGAAATTTTCCCCCATCATGGTAGAAGGCCCTAACAATAGATGGTGGGATTTGGTTGTTATGAAAAAGTAGCATGTGGGATTTGAGTGGCAGGATCATAGATTTATTTTCATAAGAAAAAAAACCATTCATCTATTTTTAGTCATGGAAAAGGATATGGATATTTGGAAAGTTGAACAGGATAATAGGACCATTATGATGTATGTCAACAATTTTTCTATGATTTTGTATGTTTCACCTATGATTGGGTCCAATGAGAAGATGAATATTTGATGGTTTAATATGTGTATTCGATATGATTTTTTTTCTTAGGTTTTATTAGTGAATCTATCTTTTTATGATGATGTGATGAATAGGATGTTGATGGTTGAGCTTGACCGGACTAGTATGTCAGGGTTAATGGGAGTTTATTTTTATCCCATTGGTTGTATTGTGAGTTCCTTTAATGTTAATGTAATGGTTTACGCTTGATTCCCTTTCATGATGTTATTGCTTTCAAGAGTGTGAGTAGACCTTGAAACTCGTTATTTATATATGATATATTGGTTAGTTTATATCCCCTTGTGAATTATTCTTGATATTCCATATTATTCCTTTATATAGTGTATATTTTTTATGCTATTGAGTTACCTGTAGAACATGCATGGGTCAATAATCCATCAGATATAAGACGAGGTGGGAGAATTTCATGCAAGGGTGATGTGTTATCTAATTATGTCAAACAATTTGGTTGGGACAATCCATCATCTAAGAATAACAACCACCATTAGGGTGGGATTGTGGTGTTCTTGATAATAACCATCATTCGGATAGGGCCTATCGTGAAAGGTGTGATAACAGAGGATTGATCAGGGCTTACTCATTTGGGATATACTATCTATAATAAACTTGTGGATTATACCTAGTAAGGAGGACCTATTGGTCAAGGATTACCCATTGTATGTTCATCTTTTATATTTTAAAAGTCTGTTGAACTTGTTCAATCGAAGGTGGGTTCTATAATTTCTTGTTATCTTAAGGTGTGTTTAACCATGGTGTGGGTTGATTTCGGTTTTAGTGGGTTCTTGGGGTTTGTGGGATGTGGTAAATGGTGTACTTGGTTTTAGATTATTTTATTCACATGGGTTTCTCCTATTTTATGTTTTCTTTTCAGTTGGAAATCTCCTCTATTGTGTGCCTCTCCTCTACCATGAACGCACCTCTACCATGTGCTTAATGACACATTCGCAGTGATTTTTCTCATGTTACTCATTGGTTTCCTCTTGTTTTCATGTTATTAATATTTGATATTGATGAGATAATGTGAAATGTATGGGCTAAACACCCCGCTGAAAATCGTGGTTGTTGGTGGTCCTTGTTTGCGCACTAAATGAATTGAATGTTGGTTGGTTCTTATTGAACATTGGAATATAAAAATTGGTAATTTACGTATACTTGACTTATTAATTAACACCTCAGGATGATAAAACTTCTGTGATAACACCGGAATTAACAAACAAAATTGAATAAGGGATGGTTTGTAAAATATAAAATTTTGATTTTTTGGTTTGTATAGTGTTGTGATTGTGATCACGATTGTGTTTTTGTATGGTGTTGCGGTTGTTGGCATGAATGATATGCCATTTGTTTTCCATGTTTTATTTCTTCCACCATTAAATATCAATCCAAACTTTACCCATTTCAATAGAACCACTACTTTTTCAATAGTGCAATTCCACTGAATCCTAAAAAACAACTTCTAGAGGACTATATGAGACACTTTAAAATACATGGTATATAGTCTTCTTAAATGGAATATGCTTCACCATACATGGATTTCATATAGATTTTAATGGCACACAACATTTATCTCAAAAATTTACACCACATGACTAATCTTCGGACTTAAACATGGAACAAGTTTCATTTTAAATGTTACATGTCATGTGAACCAAGGTCACACACAATGTATCTCCAAGACATATACTTCATCATGAAACCATGTAAATTCCATGAAATAATGGTATAACCATATGACATGTGTTTTACTTCACTCAAACCATGTATAGATACCTTAGAAACCTGATGTGTATAGAATATACACCCCTAGTGTTCATGTCAGGACTACACACCATGTATTCAACAAAAATGTGATGCATAACTGGTGAGGTGACTCAATATGTATCTAAACTACAAACCTTTATCTCAAGTTGTTCTAAATGTCATGTATTTTCAAAGTCATCATTCAGTCTTTGTAAGACTAACTTGGAATAAATTTGATTTATGTCAGATTAAATCAGGTATCTTATCCATAGACGATGTTCACCCTACTACACACACCATGTAAATGGATATCACATGAGTTTAGAGGTATTTGTACAATGATTTGTTTTTATAAAACCAAAAAAATGCTACCTGATTAATTAAAATATACTATTAGGAAATTCGAGATCGAACCGATAAAGACGATGAATATGAATAAAGAATGGATGAATGAAAATCGGTTGACAAAAGAGAATGAAGTTGGCATGAAAGAGTTTATCATGTTTGCAGAAGATAATGCATGTGACCCTTCTCAAATCCTTTGTCCGTGTTTACGATGATGTTATTGAAGACAAATTAGTCCAGAGGAGTTTGAAGAACACCTGATCTTTCATGGAATAGATCGAAGTTATACATGTTAGAATAAACACGGGGAAGAAATGAATGTAGGTAGTGGCTCTGGTAACATGTCATTTCATAGATCATCTAATATGATTAGAAGCGTGAACAGTGAAGAAGATCATATAGAGGGTGTGATTATAGATGTGAATGATGATGAAGATCTTATTGAGGAAATTATAAGGACAGTTGAAGATGAACTTCGTGATTGCCCAAAATTGTTTGAGAAGTTAAATAGTTGTGTAAAAATGCCATTGTATACTGGTTGCACTAAATATACAGCATTGTTAGCCGTATTGAAGCTGTATAATTTGAAAGAAGGCAACGGGTGGAGTGACGCCAGTTTTACGGAACTACTTGCTCTCCTGAATGACATGCTCCCAGAAGATAATGAACTCCCAAGCGGAACATACGATGTCAAAAAAATGCTACGATCGATGGGTATGATATCTGAAAGAATACATGCCGGCTCAAATGATTGTATATTGTTTCGCAAGGACCACAAATCACTTAAAGAATTCCCAAAATGTGGTGCTTCTCGATACAAGAATGATGATTCTTGTCCTATTAAAGTTGTATAGTACTTTACAATCATTCTTAGGTTTAGGTGCCTATATTGAAGTGAGGAGACTACAGGACAATTGACATGGCATGTAGATACAAGAATTAAATATAGGAAACTAAGTCACCCGGCAGACTCTCCTCAGTGGAAGAGAATTGATCACGAGTATCCTGAATTTGGGAATGATCCGAGAAACCTTCGTCTGGAGTTATCTACAGATGGGGTGAATCCTTTTGGTTTCCAAAGAAGCAGTCACAGTACGTGGCCGGTTATGTTGGTAAACTATAACTTACCAATGTGGTTATGCATGAAACGAAAATACATCATGTTATGTATACTTATATTAGGACCAAAACAACCGGGTAATGATATTGATGTTTATTTGGTCCCATTGATGGAGGATTTGAAAATATTATTGGATTCAGGTGTTACGTTGTATGTTGCTTAAAAAATGAATATTTCACTTTGAAATCCATGTTGTACGGGATGTTAAATGACTTTCCTGCTTATGTAAATTTTCTAGGATATAGCATTAAAGGAACTCAAGTGTGTCCTGTTTTTGAACAAGGTACACAGTCAATTAGGTTGAAGCATTCATTGAAAACCGTGTTTTTAGGACATCGCAAATTTCTACCCCGACGACATAAGTACCGATATTCGATGACATCATTCGATGGAAGTTCAGAAGAATGTACATCACCGTATCTACTAACAAGTGATCAATTGTTTGAGAAAGTAAAAGATTTGGACACTACTTTTGGTAAACCGTTTTGGAAAAACCTTACAAAAACTGGTTGGAAAAAGAGATCTGTTTTTTTTAATTACCATAATGGAATTGTCTGTATGTCAGACATTTTCTTGATGTTATGCATGTTGAAAAAAATGTATGTGACAGTGTCATCGACACGTTGCTAAATGCACCCGACAAAAAAAAGGATGGAATTAAGGCTAGATTGGACATGGTTGATATGGGAATACGAGAAGAGTTGGCACCAGTGAAGGGTGAAAAACAAAAATTTCTTCTTCCTTCTTCTTACACTCTTTCTAGGCAGGAGAGATATCAGTTTTGAAACTTCATGAATGACGTAAAGGATCCAAAGGGGTATTCATCAAATATCAAGAATATCGTGTCAATGAGTGATTTAAAATTAAAGGGTCTGAAATCATATGACTTCCATGTTTTGATGCAGGATCTAATTCTTATAGCTTTACGTTGCATTTTGCCCAAGAATTTCTTCCATACATTAACAAAGCTCTGTTTCTTCTTCAAAGCTATATGCAACAAAGTTATAGACCCGACGAAATTGTCAACTATGAAAAGAGAAATTGTCGTCAAATTATGTGAATTGGAAATGTTCTTCCCACCGACATTTTTTGATATGATGGTTAATTTGGTGAGAGATATTTGACTATGTGGTCCTATAAATTATAGATGGATGTACCCCATTGAATGGTATATGATGATTTTTAAAGGTTATGTCAAAAACTGGAGTCAGCCAAAGGGTTGTATTGTGGAGCAATATATTATTGAGGAAGCCATTGAATTTTGTACCGAATACCTGTCTGGTGTGGAAATCGTTGGGCTACCAAAATCTCGTTACACTGAGTGGGTTGAGGGTGAAGTAATTTCTAGAAGAGAGGTTGTCACAATCAATATTACAGATTGAGAGCAGGCCCACCTTTATGTTTTTCATAACAGTTTCGACGTTGACCCATATGTTCAAACCCACAAGGAAATTCATAGGCGTTTGAATCCTTATAGGGATGAAAAATGGATATCAGATACACATAATCGACAGTTTATAGGATGGTTTCAAGACCATATTTTTAAGTAGTTGGATGAAAATCCAGACTAAATTTCAGAATGAATTCGAAGGCTAGTCGGAGGAGCAAGTGTGTACGTATTATCTTACAATGCTTATGCAGTTAATTGTTATACATTATATACTAACGAACATAATAAAGAAAGTCCCACAAAGAATAGTGGGGTTAAACTTGTGACTGAGGCAATGCATGTTTCCGGTGCTAAGGACAAAAACCCAATTTAAGTGAATATGTCATACTCTGGCATCATCAAACGAATATGGGAGTTGGATTATACGAAATTCAAAGTGCCGATTTTTCAATTCAAGTGGGTTGATAATAGGAGTGTCGTTAAAATAGATGAATTAGGATTTGTGAAAGTTGATTTCAGTAAGGAAGGGGAGAAAGATGAACCATTTATAATGGCATCACATGCAGTACAAGTATTTTATGTTCCATACACCGCAAACCGATATTGGTCTATTGTTCTGTTATCGACAAAATCAACTGAAGGGTCAAATGAAAGTTCAATGGAGTTTTACCCTTTTATAGGGACATCACAATTATTTCGCAGGGGTCACAATGTAGACGGCATTTTGTATGTCAGATGAGACCACAATGAAGGAATTTACATAGTCGATAGAGGAGTCAAATCTCTTCAGCCTTTAAATAAAAAAAGAGAGTACAATAATCAGGTTATTTGTTTATTGTAATATACATTGTGTTACATTATTTTATTATCTTTTCGCTGCTATTTTTATGTAATCTAAATTAAATATTAAACCACTTCTGTAGATAATGTCTTCTTCACCTGCTGATGTGCCCAATCCCGAGGCACAAAAGGTCTCTCAACAAGAAGTTGGTGGTCCCACTGCAGAGCAACAATAGGTTTCTCAACCAGATGTTGGTGGTCCCAATGCAAAGCAACAATAGGTTTCTTAACCTGTTGTTTTTGGTCCCAGTGCTGAGGTACAAAAGGTTTCTTCACCTATTGCTGCTAGTCCCAGTGCCGATGCTAGCACTCTGAGGAAACATATTGATGCTACTTCTGAGGAAATGGTATGAAATGAAACCCTGAAAGCACAAAACAACAAGATCATCATAGTTTGACAATGTTAGCCAAAATCCTTAAGGAAAAAGAAAAAGGCATCAAATTTGACCTGGGATAGAATAAGCGAGGCCAACATGTTAACCCCAACAGAGCCATCTTTAGTAGCTACATTGGAATCATCACTCAGCAACGCGTGCCGATTGATGTACAGTCGTGGCACCATGTTATCATTGGGCTGAAGACACTAATGTGGCAAGAGATTACGATAACATTATGATATCATTTTTTGAAATTATTAAAATAAAATAAAATACCAAAACATTGAAATACTCTTCATCATCTATTTCAATGTGAATTTATAGTAGATGCCTCACACAAGGAATATGCATTAAGAGTTGCAGGAAGGATTCATAGAGGTTTCCACACAATTTTAACGAAATATCATCTTAAAGATGCATAATGGAAAATCAAGCTTCACCCACCTTCTCATAATGCACACTTGATATCCCAAGGAGTGTGGGATACGTTTAGCAACCATTGTGGGGAGCAGACTTTTTATGTACATTGTGTGGGGTAATACGTTGTTTGACGTTTGCTTGTATTCATCACTCTGATTGACAGTTTTCTATTTATGAAACAGAAACAGAGTTCTGAAAATAAAAAATGCACAACAGAACCAGCGTACCCTTTCCGTAAATCAAGGATGGGGTATGCTGCACTTGAGAAAAAATTGGTACGTCTTTTAAATCTAACATTATACTTGTATGTGACATAAAACTACACCATGACCATGATTCTCTATTTATATGTAGATTGATGAATCAAAATTGAAAGCTATATCCATCCCACGCCATGTTCTATGGAAGGAGGCTCGTGTAAATAAATATGGGATACTGATAGATTAAAACACACAAAAAGTGTGGGAAACATGTGTAAGTATAAAATTATAAAAAATTTATTTCCTTCAAATCGCTATTACATTATAATAACTACTTATTTTTCTATATTTTCTATCTGAAATAGTCATAAGAATCAACAACAACCGCCCCAGATGAAGACATACTTTCAGCAGCCTTAAAGACTCTAGAACAGTATGGTCGCATCATAGGTGCGGGTTTTGGGGTGACACCCCAAACATATTTTCAAGAACAAAAACAAGCGGAGGATCAAAATGAAAAAATGGAAAAGATGCAAGAACAATTATCTATTTTTCAAGAAGAATTACAATACAAGAGAGACATGATAGAAAAATTTATGGGGGAGAGGCAAAGAGAAGAAACAACTCAATAACAACTCGTGCGTGACGATCCTGCCCCCCCCCCCCCTCCACCAGCTTTAAGGCGAGCCATTCCCCTAAAAAACCTGACTTAGATGAGGTACTCAATTTTTTAATAATTGTTTCTATGAAATTTGATTTACATAGACACTGATACCTTTCCTGTACTAATATTCCATATGGTGAAAATGATTGTGATTTATATCTATCAACTCCCACATATCGCTTTCTAGTGAGGGCTACGATGTTCAATACGCAAAACGACATGCTACACAACAGACAGCTTCCAAAATATCATCTAAGGGTGTCAATTAACATAGCTAATGAGCCGAGTGCCGAAATACCTATTCCAAATGACAATTAATACATTAATATGGTTGAACAAGCTATTGGACCATTCATCGCATGGTCAAATGTTCATGTAAAAAAACATGTCAACAAAAAGGTATCCATTTCCAATTTATTTTTCAAGGTGGACCCTTAACATTTAATGAAAAGAGGTCTGAAACAATGAATGTTATTACAGAATGACAAAGACTATGGGGTGAAACAAAATATCAGCTCAAAACTATCTCAAGGATCAACCAACCGATTGAAACGGTCTACTGAGAGCACCTTCACCCTGCCCGTTCTATATCCACAGTTAATATCATTGTAGGCTCATGTGGATACAAAGTTGGAAGATGACAATATTCACACAATTGATTTTGAAAAAAAATATGTATGGAGAGGAAACATCATATTTCATTAGTGCTAAAAATGGAAATGAGCACCTCAAGTATGAATGGCTAGGCCCCTCAGTTGTAAATGTATACATGAGGTATGTTTTTATGATTTGATTTTACAAAAGCTGATATACTCTAATAACTATGACTAAACACATTTTATATTTGTCGCAGGTGTATATATGAAAAATAATTGAAGGGATTTCCCCATGAACAAAAATTTGGACTCATTAGTCCTCACATCAACTCTTCAAAAGACGAAATAGATTCCGATAAAGAGGCTGTAATAATGTCATCCCTGCTCAAATCGTTTGAAAACAAAATTATGGATGAAAAACTCTTTTTAATACCAACTATGCAGGGGTAAAAATCTATAATTTAATCAGACCAACTATATTTTCATTTCTTTCTTTACATAATCCTTTTTGAATTTTTAGGAACCATTGAGTGCTGATTGCAGTCAATTTGTATACTCCAAATATTTATTTTCTGGATTCAATGCATGGATATCCAACAAACCGACCACACATGATGGCATTTGTTAATTTATAATACACTAGATGAAACATTTTAAAACAAAACATCCAGTTATATAATTTAGGTTATATTTTAATAAGTATTCTGTTATGATAGGGCGGTGAATCAATATCGACTAATGCATGGAATGAATCTCGGGCCTAAGGATAAGAACTCCTACAAGATCTACAACTAGAAAAGTATCCCAATATATATAATAACATTTCACTATCCAAACACATATCATAACAAATTACTTATTGTTGTCGATGTTTCTATAGTGTCCAAAACAAACAAAAGGAAAGGACTGTTGTTATTAAGTTTGTAAATTTATGAAAGAGATCGTATTTCATCAACAAACTAGCATCCCTGACGAGGTATTTTCGAAAATAATTACGAGTTAATATAAAATATTTATTAATTCTTTGTGTGTTTATATTTTTTCAGTACTACCGTGACTGTCACAAAAACTCATATTCAGAAGATGATATAGATGTGTTTAGAAATGAATGGGCAGCATACCTTATGGAAGATTGTACACAAATAGAATAAAGGTTAATTCCTACTACTTATGTTATCTATATATGATCATTGAGTATCCTCCAACCTTCTTTGGTGAATAACCTTGGATGATGAATAAATGACATATTAGAGGAGATTGAGATACAATGAACCCAATGAATTCCTATAATCATTAGATAGCATGATTTTTGATGAAAAATGATCCAATATCCGAGTAGGAATCTTAAATTTTATGTTTACACCCTTGTTGATTAAATAGTTTGAGCAGATCGATCCCTTTGATGGATATGTACCAATTGTGGATTGATAATGCTCCGATGTATTGAAATATTAATTTATTACTCAATGTTTTCTATCCCCGGATTCATATTATTGATCTTTGAGCAAATCAATATTGATGTAAGGCATTATGGTGTGCAGTGTGTATGGGGTGAACGACGAAACAACCGAGGATCAAAAAAATCCATTTTCTAACAAACGATGGATGGAAACAACAAATATGGTCTATATACACCATTTTTAGTTAGATATAGGGCCTAAATATAAATATTGCTGAAATTAAAGTAGAGGGATCATATTCAACATGCAGATATAGTATTTGAGAATCTGGAGAAAACCCGACTACACTCTGTGTACAAGGATGAACACATGGTGTGTAGTTGGGTCCATGTAGCCCCATGGACATGGTCTATATCCAACATTGTTGTCAAAGGCACGCGGCGCAATAAGGTGCAAAGGCCGCTTGGGGATGCGTGCGCCTTTAACAACACTGCCCTTACCATATCATTTGGGATTATTCTAAATAATTATATATATATATATATATTATCTATATCCATATATTGGATTTGGATACTCTCTTACCATTGGATGTGAAGACGTGTGGGGTATTACACTGCCTTTTCAGAATCCGACTGTTATTCACATGCTAGGTAATCTCATAGGAAGGAATTCATGTTCTAATTCTTGAATGGAAGTTGTGTGTCACCCGGTTAATCCCTGGGTTTGTGTGGAATTGGACGATTACCGGATACCTTTTGATCACGTATGGATTACAATTGGAGGAGTATAGCTGCAAACAACAGGTGGTTTATGAGGACTAGAAGGATTATTGTTCTGTTTGTAACCGCATGGGTCATTCAGTGGCGGTTTACAATAAGGGAGGGCCCTAGAATGACAACTGGTTGAGGACTCTAGAATAAAGGATGTGGCTGGTCTTGGCTCTGTTCGAGGAGAAGGAGATGTCCTGAGTAAGGCTTTGGAGGTTGGGGCGAGGGCGGTACCTATTCTAGAGGAAGAAAAGTTGCAGGGAGGATTAACCTACAGTGGTGGCTGATCAGAGGGAGGAGAGGAGGTCAGTAGAGAGTTGGTCGAGGATGTCTAGGGAACTGTGGAGATTTTTGGCAGAATGAATGCCTTGGAAGGGCCGATGCTGGTTGATGAAGGGGATCACTTCTATAAACAAATTGAGGGGGAGGTGACTCCAGTTCATCCTGAGACAAGGGGGGATATAGGTATGGATATATCGGCCATGCCTTTTATACCTTTAAGCAACAGGTTTGAACCATCATAAATCATTTATTATGATTGAGGTGGTTCACTTCCTAAATATCTCAGGGAGTTTCTTCCCCTGGGAAATGATCTCCTAATAGGGATACCCATGTCACTCTATACTTACATAGGTCTTATCTACTTAGATAGACACAATAGAAATAAAGGACATTAAACTCCTACATAGTGTAAAACCCCTATTTGACCACCTTTTGATGGAAGGCTGGGATGATAGGTTTCTATTATTGAACTTCAAGATGATCCTATTGTTGCTCGAAATAAGATTCAAAAAACAAATCTTGGCTAAGATGATTATGTTATGCCTTGGAGTGTGGATAAACACTGACCTATGTTTTTGTTAGTGAAGTGATCATTAAAATAAACTATGTCACTAAATAATATCTATTTAATCTAGTTATGATTGATGGGTAATGTGTGTATATTGAACCAGATTTAAGAATATGATATTGAGTACCCTATTTAAAATAATTGAATTTGAGAATGAATTTCATTCACTGGTTTTCTCATGCATTATATTTAATGTTATGTGGCCATGATACTCTGTAGAACTATCGATAAAAGAATAGGCTTGTTTACAACCCAAGCGTGTAATGACCCACATCATTGTGGGTTAGAAATTTCCAAGGGAAATTGAATTTTCCTTTATTCATGGTTTCATTTTTTGAACCAGGTCTCGGGTTGGGTTATTAAGAGTTTTAATGTCTCTAATAGGAGTTTCAGACATGTATTGGGGTAGAGGGATGTCATTGGGTTTTGGGAGGATATCAAGGATGATTTGGGTTGTCATTCTATCGAAATGTAGTAGCATTAGGCTACTCATAGTGTAAAAGGGTAATTCAAAACATGAATGCATTTAATAGGGTGATAATGGTTGTGAATTGGGAAAAGGGGTGAAGTCAGGTTTTGGACCCAAAATATAGTGATGTAACCACTTGATTCATTTCATGTAACATGATTTAAAACTTATTCTTATGTGATTGATGGGTTTATAAATTATAAACCTCCTCAGGTTTCTTCGTTTGGGCACCAAATTCTAATGGGGTGCCCAAACCCCATTCCCCTCCTTCCTTCCCCTTAGACCGGAGTGGATTATCGGTTGTTCGTCATTTCGAATCAATGTGGTATCTTCTCCTACATCTTCCTTGCTTACCTAACTTATTTCTCAAAGATTTGTATTCATTTGTTAGGGTTCTAGGTGTAATTATTATTCCACAGTATTTATAAATCATTGTTCTTCATGGGACTTTTATATATGACTCTTAGAGCATGTCTCAAAATTTCATAAACTAGTAATCAATCATTATTTGATGAAGATTATATTTCTTGGAAGAATTATTTGTGGGTTTTCAAAAATTTAGGCTTAATTTGTCATAAATTTAGTAATATAGATTGTGGATTTAGTGTTTTCTAGGCTTAGGGGTGCGTCAGGAGTGGATCACACCTAGTTTCTCAGCATTCTGGATATGTTGGATTACACGATGAGTTTGGAGCCTATTATACCATGCTGTATTTTTGGTTAAAATTAACAAATTATGTAATTTAATGTTGTTGGACATTAATACATGTGATCATGGACTCAATTGTGGTTGGTATGAACTGAAAATAGTTTATTGGACTTCTGGTTGAGGTAAGGGCATTGACCTAATTGTGTCTCTTTGTTAATTGGTTATTTTATGTTTTGTGCCTCACTAGTATAATTCCATTTTGAAACCCCATTCTTTAACACATATTATTAGATTATTTTTAACATTAACATACATTAATTACGACCTAAATATCTTGAGGCCTAGTTTCTTTGTGTATTTTTCTACCGAGAAGAGATCAACTACAACAACCTATCATCCTCCCTCTGGTCGCCTTCTCTTTTATAGTTCCTGAAGGTATCTCTTATACATTGAAAATATAATTTTATATATCCTCATTAGGTTAGGTAGTTTTTACGTCCTATAAGAAGATTAGAAAGGTTTCTCTCCATCATACCCTATTATGGGTGGTCTACAATCAGGTGTTGAAAGACCTCTTCCTTATATAAGGGTTAGGCCTTACAAAAGGCATAAATTGAGTCATTTTCTAGGTGGGTATCCCGATCGAGTATATTTACAAGAAGTAGTCTGTTACAGAGGTAAATATCAATATAAGTACGAGCATTATATCTGAGTCTATAACTATTTGTTTACCAGAATAGGTATTTCCCCTCTGATCCCAACTGAGCTCCCCAAGTCCTCCCTCTCATGCCGCTAGTGAGGAATAGAGTAAGGTGAATCCTGTATGTGTGCTAAGTGCTTCCCTTTTTGTTATCTATGTATCTAGCTAGGTATTTCCCTACCCACTGATCTGAGTACTGAAACGATTGAGTAAGAGTCATGGTGCTTCTTTCTATATGCTATCTTTTATAGGGATTCATTAGTGCATTTCCTTTATAGGACTTCTCCCCTAGTATCCACCACTCTTTTTATACAATCTCTTTTAAATAGAATCTGTTTTTGAATCTAATAGGATGTACATAACCCAATATTATCTAAAATAAGGATGAAACCATTTTCTAGGTATAACTAGAGTGAGTCCTCTTATACTATCTAGACATCCTAGTAGATTGCTAGCAATCTGAGTAAATAAGGGTCTTGTTTCTTGAGTGTTTTTCATTTCTTATATAGACTAACATGAGAACATATATCTTGGTAATTTTCTTGGGTTCCCTATGTGTCATCATATCCTGAAATACTCATGAATGTCCCCACAATCCACAAACCATCCCACAAATATTTACCTACCCAGGTCATCACATCACAAAGGGGAAGGAACTCTCGCTCTATAGTCATCTGTCCTAGACCTATGAACTAATGAAAATAAATGTTATAACAGGTAACAATTGACATTTTATTAATGTATTCTTTCATATTAATTTTTAATTTATTTCATTATTGTATTACTAACATAATATTTGTTTTCTTATATAGGTTAAATCTTTTTCCTGAGTTCGAATGCTTTGTTCGGAAACCTCCTCCATGGACGACAATTTTTTAGAGCGGATAGATCCAAAAAGGATGGAACATTAATGTTTTTTAACTGTTTGTTGGGTAATTGTAATTGTAACCAAATTAAACATTGTTTAAAATGTATATAGTAGTGTGTTGTTTCATATTCATGATTTCAAGTAAATTTATATAGCATTTTTTTATTCTGTTCTTTGTGTGTGGGTGTTGTTTGTGCTGTGTGCAGGTGTTGTTTGTGTTGTGTGCAGGTGCTGTAATGTGGGCAGGTTCTGTGCAGGTTCTCTACAGGTTTTTTTCACAGGTTATTTGGCCTTTATCAGTTCTAGTTAAGTGCTGATAATTGGATAATATATTAGTGCTATTTTGATCGCTGATAAAGGTAGATTCATCAGCGCTCAAAATAGCGCTGATAAAGGTAGTGTTTAACAGCGCTATTTTTAGCGCAGATATATTATCTATTTATCAGTGCTGAAAATAGCACTGATAAAGACTACCTTTATCAGCACTTGCATAGCGCTGATAAAGGGGACCCACCTTTATCTTCGCCGATATTAATAGTTCTTTTTTATCACTGTTAAAGGCAGTTTTTAGTGCTATTATAAGCCCTATTTGTAGTAGTGGATCTTGGGTGGGTTAATATAGTAAATGAGAGATAAATTATTTAATATTTCACAAACAAAGGTTTTGGAATCTATATAATTAAGTATTCAAAACAAAAAACCTTCCCATGGTTTTTCCTATTATTTTTTCCAAAGGGGAGTGGAAATAGTTATTTAATAAATCCAAAAGATGAAATTATTAAAGTATTAGGCTTGCTTATGTGGATGTGAGTCACACTTTCAAGGAAATAATTTTTAAATGTTAAAATATTTTATAAGTCTTGGAGGGTCCACTAAGACATTATAAAATTAATCAAAAAAATCAAAAATCATATTATTTTAATGGTAAAACTTGTTTTGTCCTAATATCCCTTTTATATTATTTTATTACATCACTATTAGGTCATTATGATGTCATAAAACAAATTATTTATTTATACGGTATTTATATTTTATTCAAAAATTCAATTGTCTCAGAAAATTTTGAAAAATTCACTGTTGGATAATTCTGATGTCCTAATTTCCAAAATAATATTAATTTTATCTAAATAATTTTATAAATATGTGAATTTTAACTATTAATAAAAAAAATTTCATTTATTGAAAATTTATAGTTTTTGACAAAAATGGTTTCCATACTTTAATAAAAGATACATTTGACTTTATAAAAATTAATTGTTAATTTATATTTAATAAAAATTTTATAATAATAAATTTTTTAAAAAATATAATATATTCCAAAAATTAATTAATTCACCAAAATAAATTATTTAATTAAAAACAAAATTTTATTTTTATCGTTTGAAAATATAATTCTCATCAAACTGAATACTTAATCATTTGTAGAGTAAAAACAATAAGGAATATAATCACCACATGTAATTAAAAGGAGTGTTCTAATAACATTGGTATAATAAAATTTTTAATAAAACCTCAGTTTAATATAATAGTTTATAAATTTCTAAAAATTACAATTTTACCTAAAAAATAAATTTATCTAATTCATTATATTTTTAAGGAAAACTATTCTCATAAGAGAAATTATTGAACAAAAATATTATTTGTAAAAAGGAATTTCACAATAATTAACTAATGCCTTATTACATAACCCCTTATAACACCTTCATTAGACCTAAGGGTACGGTGTGAGATGGTGATAAACTCTTGGGGTGGCTTGGATAACATCGCCCAAGATATAATCTCTATTAAATTGAACTTATCTCATAGGAGATTCCTCTCAAGATTAACATATTGAATCTCTAATTGGGCTTGGTCAAGAGAAACACACAGTGATGCTACCTCCTTTCCAATATCTAATAAAGGAGCTTCATATGGCCCGAGTCTTCTAGATGAGGTCATCCTCTCCTTTTCCTATGTCGAAAGGATTATTTTTAAAAACCTTAAATTTATATAATTCATGTGATCACTATTAAACAACCATGTTATAAATTCTAATGATACTTAATGTTCATTTTTACCCAAAAATAAATAAATAAAAAGAGTTCATGTCTTTTCTATCTCCATAAGACATTTAATTAAATAAAATAAAGAGAAAATTATTCATGAATGTTTGGGTCATTACAAAATTCCCCCCTTAAGACATTTCCCCCCCAAAATTTTCATTTTCCACACAAAAATTGATGAGGGTAACTCTGTCTCATCACATCCTCCACTTCCGGTGGGGAATCTTCAAACTTGTGGTTTCTCCACAATAGTTTGACAAGGGGCATTGCCTTATTTCATTGAACTTTTTCCCTGTTATTTAACATCTTCACCAAATTCTCTTCATAGGAGAGGTAATTCATTAATGGTACCACCGCTAGATTGAGTACATGTGATGATTCTGGTATGTACTTCCTCAGGAGTGATGTGTGGAATACATCATGTACTTGAGATTGGTTTGGTGGGAGTACAATTCGATAGGCCACTACTCCAATGTGATCAAGAATCTCAAATGGGCCAATGTACCTTGGACTAAGCTTTCCCTTCTTCTCAAATTTCTTAACTCTCTTTCCATGGTGATATGAGGAGGAATACCATGTCTCTAACATCAAACTCTAGGTCTCATAAACGGTTGTTAGCATGGAACTTTTGTCGATCCTCAGTAGCATTAATGTGTAGCTTGTTGGTCTTAAATTTCTCCACCATGTTTTCAACCATTTTTGGACCTAGATGTTTTCGCTCCCTAACTTCATACCAACATGTCAATGTTATTCACCTTTTCCCATAAAGGGATTATAAAGGAGTCATTTGGATGCTTGATTGGAAACTGTTATTGTAAGAGAACTCATCTAGGGGAAGATGTTGATCCCATCCCCCTTTTAAGTCCACTGTGCATGCTCTCAACATATCCTCAAGTGTTTGGATAGTCCACTCTGATTGGACATCATTTTGAGGATGGTAAGTCGTACTTATGTTCAGCTCAGTATTCAGAGTGTTTTAGAGACTCTTCCAGAAATTAGAAGTGAATCATGGATCTTGGTTGGATACAATCGATATTGGTACTCCATGTAGCCTTACAACATTTCTTATTTATATCTATGCTAGTTGATCCAATGAGAAATAATCTCGAATTATAATGAACTATGCAGTCATTGTAAGAAAGTCCACAAAAACCCATATTGCATTGTTTCCTTGGGATGTCTTCAGTAGTCTGGTGAAAAAGTCCATGGTGATTTTCTCCCATTTACATGTTCGTCTGGGTAATGGTTTCATCATCCCCTTAGACTTTTCCCTCTAATCATTCACCTTCGGACACACCAAGAACTTTTATGCATACACAGTGATCTCCTTCTTCATTTAATCCCACCAATAATTCTCTCAGAGATCTCAATATATCTTTTTGTTTCTGGGGTCAATGGAAAAATTTGAACTATTTCCATCATCCAAAAGATCATTCTTTAACTCTGGATTTGATGGAACACATAGTCTTGACCCAAATCTCAGAATTTGTTCTTCATTAACATTGAACATCGAGGATTCCCATATTTGATTGTTTCCACTTCCATCTAAATTCCCACATCATCTTTCTGAGCATCCTTCAACTTTTTCAAAAGATATGGTTGAGAAATAATTTGTAAAAGGATTGATAATATTCAGTTCTGTATGATTCTCATGTTCATATTCACAAAATCTGAGAAGATAGGGTCCTTTTCAATTCTCACCAATGAAAGAGTTGGTGGATCATTTCTACATATAGTGTGTTCCACTTTGTTCACCTTCCTAGGGTGTTAATGGATTGAGAAGTCATATTCTTTGATTATCTCTAACAATCTTCATGGGTGTATATTCAACTCTTTCTATTTGAATATATTCTTGAGGATTTTGTGATATGTATATATTTCAGACTTCTCCCCAGAGAGGTAGTGTCGCAAAAATTTTAAAGAGAATATTAATGCAGCTAACTCCAGATCATGTGTTGGATAGTTTTTCTCATGAAAGTTCAATTTAATTGAATCATAGGCAATTAATTTTTAATTTTTCATCAACACACAACCCATTCCATTCTTCGGAGAATCACTGAATACCAAGAAAATTTATCCACTTATGGGTAGTGTGAGCATGGACATAGTGATAAGCCTCATTTTTAAATCCTTTAATCTCTCTTCAAATTCATCATTCTAAACAAAATTTACTCCCTAATAATTTATATCGTTAAGAGTGTTAGATAATTATGAGAAATGTCTCACAAAACCCCAATAATATTCCGCTAACCAAGGGATGCTACAAATATTACTCAAAAATGGTGGCCTTGACCATCCATAAATTTCATTTGTTTTGGATGGATCTATATATATCCAATTTCTTTGGATGATATGACCCAAGAATGAGACCCCCTTCAACTAGGACTCACACTTTCTATACTTTTAATAGAGATTCTCCTTTCGCAAGGTCTATAGTACAAAACTTATATTCTCCTCATTCTCCTCCTTGGTTTTCGAGTATATTATAATATCATCTATAAAACCTACCACAAATAATCAAGGTAATATCTAAATACTCTATTCATCGAGTCCATGAATATTTTTGGTGAATAAGTGAGTCCAAAAGTCATTACTATGAATTCATAGTGCCGATAACTTTTTCGAAAAAAAGTCTTGGGGATATCCTCCTTCTTCATCCTAACTTGGTAATATCCCAATTTCATATCCACCTTGGAGAAGTATTGTGTTCCACATAGCTGATAGAACAATTCATCAATTTGTGGAAGAGGATACTTGTTCTTTATCATGACTTTTTTGAGATCATGATAATCATTGAAAAGGTTAATTGACCGATCCTTCTTCTTGACGAATAGGACTAGTGCACCCCATGGTGAAGCACTTGGGTGTACAAACCCATTATCTAGATTCTCTGACAGTTGTTTCTTTTAAACCTCAAGCTCCACAACAACCATTCTATATAGAGTCTTGGATATTATAAAATCACAAGGTATGGGATCAATTGTTAATTCAACATCTCTTCTAGGAGGGAGGCTAGAAAATTTCTCAAGAAACACATTAGTGAATTCCCTCACAATAGGCACGTCTTCAAGGATGGTTACTTGCTTAGACTCAACAATCTAAGCTAGATATTCATGCTCATAGGGTAGTAATATCCATGCTTGATATGATGGTTCTAAAGAAGATTCATCTTCCTTTTTTCACTTGTATATAATCATGGGTTGATTCACCATATTGATAGTGATTTACCTCTCACGTCAATTTATGTTGGCTCTATATAAGATAATACAATCCATGCCAAGAATTTCTTCAAATTCCACTAGAGGGAGTATAATGTGGTTCGCTAGGAAGTTCAATCCACAAATTGTGATAGGGGAGGTTTTATATTCATGGGATGCAATAATTTCCCCATTTTCCATTCTCACCGACATATCTACTTCAATGATTTTTCGTGGTGTTGGTATTTTTCTACTAAACTTTAGGGATTAAAAAGATTGTGTATAACCAGAATCCAAAATTATGTTTTCTATTATTGAATGAATAACTATCTTACCTATAAACACTTCATTTTTGGGATTTTCTTCAGTGTTAGTGATGGAAACAATCTCTCCCTTGGTTCCTTGGAGGTTGTTGGTTTCTTCCAAAACCCATTGGCTTAGGAAACTAGTTTGAAAAGTGACATAGTTCTTGGTAGTTATAGAATTGAAAATGTGTTGAGGTTCGAATGGAATGTTCCTCTCCTCTATATTAACATCGTGTTTTTCTTTTTGGAAATTAATGGCTAGGTTACCTTATCTTCCACACCAAAATCATTTTTTAGTCCCCTTCAAGAAATTTTCGGGGTTCTTCTTTCCACCCCTTTGGAAAGTAGGGTGCTAGAATTTCTTAGCACCATTGGATTTACCCATCAGACTGTCATAATTAAATTCTTCTTTCCACTTATTATCCCCATAATACCCCTTATATTATCTGATCTCCATTTCGACTTTGAGGGCACATCAGACTATTTCCTCATAGCTATCGAAGTCATGAATCTCTAATTCTATCTGTAGGCTAGGTTTTAGCCCACTAAATAAGTGGTCAACCTTTCATTCGGGGGTAAAGAAAAAGCTAGAGGTGTATTCTGCAAGCATTATAAAGTTTCCCTCATACACTCTAATGGATTCGTCTACTTTTTTCGTGAGGGAAAGTAACTCCCTTTCCATATTAAGTCAGATGGTGTGAGGAAATTATTTATCGAAAAAAATTTCCATGAATCCTTCCATTCAAATGCTTTGATCTCTTCACTAGGAATCATATTTTTTATCTATGTACACCATTGATAAGATAAACCCTCCATATGATAAGTATCCAGAAGAACTTTCTCTTGTTTGGATCATTGAAGGATTAATTAGATCTTCTCAATGGAGTTGATCTATTTTTCAGCAATTGAGGGATCAAATGATCCATTGAATGTAGGAGGCCCTTGTCTCATGAAGCTCTCCATTATGTCCTGCCCTTTCCCAGGGGGGGGGGGGTTGAAATTCTTCTGGACCTATTTTTATTTTCAAAATATGAGTTATCTGAAAGAGTATCGGGATGGTGTTTGTGATTCCTACTCCCATTATATTGGGAATCTCATTAGAATAGTCATCAAATTGATTTTTTCATTGGTTGTCAGCCTGAGTCCTCCTATTACTGGTTATTGGCTAGAATAAAAGGAATGTTAGGCATAACCAAAAAAGGGGAATCCAATGAAAAAAATGTATAACTTATAAATTAAATTTATTTTCTTAACTTATGAATTTAAATGCTTCAATATATGTTATACATGTTCTACATCCCAACATATATTCTTAGGGTCAGTTATTTATTCCCTTAATAATGGTTCATACTGAGCATATATATTTACCCAATAATATCCTCATGGAGTGTAAAACCAATAGTGCAGCAATTCTCATTGTCTTGCACCAATTCACATTCGAGTCTAGCTCAAAGAGTTGTTTTTGTGTTTTACCCATAGATACATATGTTCTAGAGCACCTCTACTTCTTTGTATCTGATAGGGATGTATTTTATTGATAAATCACTTACTATATACTCACAAAACTTTAGGGAAGTTTTTATTATAATTGGTCTTATACCTAAGGCTTTTAATAGGGATTTCTAATCCTAATCCCAAAAATAACTAAACATATCCTATGACGAGAACTATAATAACTCTGGTATTTATTACACACTTAAACATCATTTATTACATAAACATGCACATTAAGAAACTCTAAATATCAAGATGTCTAGTGTATTGGAAAATTAGGGACATTAAATTACAACTTAAAACATAAAATACAATATCTTTATTGAAAACTTCATTTACATGACCAACTCATTTCATTGTACTTAACACTACGGGTTATAAGTTGAGGACATGCAGAAGAAATGGGTGAGCTATAAAGCCCCGTAAGGGAGTAAAAAAGGCATAACATGAAAAATATAGTACATGTTAGGAAATAGGAATATCAATGGATCAAAAGAGAAACATGAACATAAAGTCATGATATAGCATGATTATCATAACATGGAAATGTGGAAGCAACATAAAACATGATATTAGCAAGATCCAGGGCTCATTGCACATGGATTAGCATGAGTAGACCCTCATTTCACATGAATAAGAATGATAAAACCCTCATTGTACATGGATTATCATGAGTAAACCCTCATTTCACCTATAATATCATGATTCTAAACATTACTCAATCCATTGGAGCGTTTTCATGGCGCACCCTTTATAAACATTTCTTTTCATGCATAAGTGTGCCACATAGATCATATAACGTGGAAATATTCAAAATCATAAGATATTATAAAATTATGTAACGTTTAGTACATCCATTTATGTAAAATTTAATATGTATATGTTTATAAATATGAATACCCTTGATATAGAAATGGGCATGGTATTCACTACACGATGATTTTGGCATGGAAAATTGCGGTGCAATTTTAGCAGCCTAACAACATGACATAAAATTCATAAAAATGGTTGATGAGAGAGAAATGGTTTTAGAATCATATTTACATGAAATTTATAGTAAGGTGGTCATATAGATACATTTCTCAATACATGGAATTTCAAAATAGAAGGCATAACATAATAATGAAACTTGAAGAAACAGGAGAAATAAAATAACTCCTATAACATTTCAGCATGGTAATGGGTCTACATGGGAGGGATTAATGAGAGATAAAGAGGTATTTAATGATTAAAACATAATTACATCAGTATGGGGGAGGTTTTAAATAATACTCAAACATTTTTAATTTCAGATAAAATGGTATAATAACATAAAGAAATTTGGACCAAAATGAGAAAGGAAGATATCCCTAACTTGAGTGTGTGATTTAAAGAGCTTGAGGAGGTGATTCATGAGAGCTTAGGGCGCCTCATGAGGATTATAGAGAGAGGAGGGAATAATAGGTATTTTCTCCATGTATTCTTAGTGATTAGAAGTGGGATCTTGGCTGGGTTTATATAAGAAATGAGATAGAAGTTCTTTAATATTTCACAAACATAGGTTTTGGAATCTATATAATTAAATATTCAAAACCACAAACCTTCCCATGGTTTTCCCCGTGATTTTTTTTCAAAGGGTAGTGGAAAACAATATTTTATAAATCCAAAGGCCAAATTTATTAGTATAAAAAGTCTTAGTTATGTGGAGGCGAGACACACTCTCAAAGAAAATCATTTTAAAATGATGAAATATTTTATAAGACTTGGAGGGTCCTGTAACTCCCCGACCCCAATTACCCAGAGTCAGTGAATTATTACATAACATTGGAATGATCACGAGGAAATCATGTTCCGAAAGACCGAACAGTTTAGTATTATTAGAAACAAGATTCATACATAAGTTCAACAATACAACTTGAAAAGAAATAAAACACTAATTTAATCCATTAGAAACATCCAATACTCCAGTATTAAGCTCGCAAGTCACTCATAATTCACTTCTTCATGTCCTGATAAAATTAAACATAAGAAAGGGGTGAGCTCAAATGCTCAGTAAGGGTAAGAAATACAGTAGAAGATAACATAAATATTAAACATGGTGAATAACTGAAAACACATGCCTTTACCTGTAATAACCATGAACACTATTATGACATGAATATGAGTTTATTAAATAATTCCAAAATAAAACATAATCATGGGTATTATACTAGTTGAATGACCACATGAACCATATACATTAATATGATATCATATATGATTTTTCCTTGTTATAGGGTAGGTTAACCTCCTGTATAATTGTGAAATAATTTTTATTAAATTATTAAAGAACTATATAAATTAATATGATATCATATATGATTTTCTAATATTTCTTTGTTAATAATATTTTAGTATTATCGTTGTTTCAGGTGTTAACTGATTCATTTTCAATTATATGCTTTTTAAGTAAGTCATACTGTTTATGGATGGGATGTATCTTATTCATATCCAGAATGATATCAAGTCTTTAAATATTATTTTCTATTATCAAATAAAAATTAACCTTGAATGGATACGACAGGGAATGAATCTCATTGCGTTCATGGAGATGGTAATCCGTATGTATGCATGAGTGACAATTTCATTATTTTGATATTAAAATCGTATATAATTTTATGGAATATCATATATAAAGAATAATTATCTTGTTATATTTATTATTTTCATCATTTATACTCATTATTATACCCATCCAAATGATGAAGTGTTTGAATAACAAACTACACCACGACGTGGAGATGGTAAGCAATACGTATGCACGTATAGTTACATGTCATTTATAGGATGGATAAAATAAAGAATTTGGTGGTACCATATTTATAATAACATCATAGTAAATAGAAGATAATATATTTATTATTTTATAATATAAACAACAAAGAAAAAGGAATCTGAAAAAGAAAATAACTTGAATGAGGTGATGAAATAATTACCTCTTATTCAGGTTCTTCGTTTTGATTTGATCAAAAGGGCTCTTAGGTTGGATTTATGACTAAATTAAGGCCTCTAGGACGAAGGGGGGATATTTGGGAGGATATTTGGGATGGGGATGTCCGAGCCAAATGGCTTTGGAGGTATGAATTTGAGAGAAGGTGAAGCTCCCTTTTATAAGAGGGGTGAGGGGCACCTTAGGAAAATATTGAAATATAATTTTATAATAAAATAATTTTCGGTTTCGAATGGATCCAAAAGGAATTATTTAATTTATAAGGTGGTAATGGGTCTAACACCACTCAAATAATAGTTTTTAGATAGGTTTGGGTCACTATATTAACCTTATCTTCAAGATTTAACTCTTGGTTAAATAGTTTGACATTTACCATGTCTCTTTGTATTTTAATATTATATGGTAAATAAACGTACTATAAACTTCTAAGAGAACCCCAATTAGTTCATTAATGACATATATATTAGTATTTACGCCCTTTGACCAATCCTTAGTTTTTTAGGAATATAATACCAATTAATAATATAATATTTGATTTAAAAACTCTTTAATGTCAATTTTGACACTATTTGGTATTTGGTTTTTGCTAAATTTATAAAAGAATTATTACTTGGAAAAAAATTAATTTAATAAACTCTAACATTTCATATTAACCTAAAAAATTAGTGTAATTCATATAAAGTCACAAATTACATTTATTTGGGTTTTTATAATATCAATTATTTTAATATTTCATTAATAAGTTAATTACTACCTCATCATTATGTCATAAACAAATTAAATTATATAATATATAAAAATTATAAATAAAGTACCATTATTTAGGAAATCGTTTTATCTTTCTAATTAATAATTATAGTCAAAGAGATAACATATATAAACCTATGTAACAATTGTTTTACTAAAAGATATATGCTTATGAAATTTTTTATTTACTTTAACTTAATTAATATAAAGTGTCATTATCACTCACAAGTGGATCCATGGGATCCCAATATTGACCCAAGGATGCCCATGGTTGGACATGTATCATGAAATAGAGTTATAAAATATGTTAAGGTAATTTAATGTTATTATAATATTATTATTTTTTACCCTTATTTACCAGATTTACCCTTTAACCATGGTAAATAAAAATTTTACCGAAGTAATTATTCAAAATGTCTAAAAATAAAATCCATATATTTAGACAATTTTTACCTCTTAATTCTAAATATTGAATCCATTTTTCTAAATTCAAAACACAGAAGTGGCAGAAATTAGTTTAAAATTAATTCTCGTTGTCAAAATAAAAAGCGTGGTTTTAAAAAATAATAACTATCCAAATATTGACACTTGCATATGTCCAGTTTAAATGTAATATTATGTGAAATGACCAAGATTAGATTAAATGGTAAAAATATAATCTAATTATACTTTAAAACCACTCGATATTATAATTTTTCACTATAAATTATTTTTATTAAAAAAGATGTTTTTAATTAAAATTTAGTATTTTTAACTATTCATCAAAAACTGAATCTTTTAAGAAAAATACAAAAATTCACCCTAATCTAATTTAGATATTCCAATCCCAAAACATAATTCCATTTTGAATCATAAAATTGGTTAAATTTTAAAAATTGTGTATTACTATTCGTAATGGATAGTTTGATTGGTAGCGATGTGTCAGAATCTCGAAGTTGCATACAATGCAAGCTATTGCATTATTCAAAGTAAAACGTACCATGGAAGCTTGGGGAGTTACATTCTCCCCCACTTTAAATAATTTCATCCTAGAAATTTCTAGAATATTACTGTATAAAAAGATTCAGGTGTTTCTTCATCATAAGTTCCTCAGGTTCACATGTTGCCTCTTCCATTTTATGGTTTATCCATAGAACTTTTACTAGATGAGTCGTCCGGTTTCTCAACACTTGTTCTCTTATATCAAGAATCGTGACAGGCTCTTCGCAACAAGATATATCGGGTTCCAGTTCTAATTCCTCATAGGTGATTACATGCATTGGGTCAGGCATATATTTTCTCACCAATGATACTTGGAATACATCATGAACTTTAGAGAGACTTGGTGTCATTGCCAAATGGTACGCTACAACCCCAATTTGTTCTAGAATTTTGAAATGTCTTATGTACCTGGGACTCAATTTACCCTTCTTACCATATCGTATAATTCCCTTCCATGGTGATACCTTTAAGAAAACATGATCACCTAACTGAAATTACAAATCCTTCCTTCGATTATTAGCATATCTCTTCTGCCTACTTTGAGCTTCATTGATGTGGGTTTGGATTACCTTAACCATTTCCATCATTTCCTCAACAATTTCTAGGCCTATGAGTTTTCTTTCACAAACATCATCTCTAAAATTGTGTGTACAACATCTCCTTCCGTATAACTCTTCATATGGTGCCATCTGAATACTCGAATGGAAGCTATTGTTATAGGAAAATTCTACTATATGTAAATATTGATCCCAAATACCTTGAAAGTCAATTGAGAAAGATCTCAACATGTGTTCTATGGTTTGAATAGTTTGTTCTGATTGACCATCAGTTTGAGTGTGGTAGGTAGTGCTCAAACAAAGTTCAGTATCGAGGGCTTTCTGAAGACTTTTCCAGAATATTAATGTAAAATGGGGATCACGATCAGAAACAATCGATAGGGGTACACCATGTAGTCTTAAAACGTCATTAATATATAGTCTTGTTAAACATTCAAGTGGTAAATCTTCTATTATAGCATTAAAATGTGCTGAATTGGTAAGACGATCAACAATGACCCATATTGCATTGTTCCTTCTAAGAGTATTTGGTAGTCCCATGACAAAGTCCATCATAATATTATCCCATTTCCACTCAGGTATGGGAAGAGGTTGCATGACTCCTCCAGGATTTTTCCTTCCAACTTTCATTTGTTGAAAAACCATACACCTTAACACAAAATCAGCAATCTCCATCTTCATGTTGTCCCACCAAAATTGTTCCTTCAAATCTCTATACATTTTGGTTTTCCCAGGGTGTATAGAGAAATTGGAGCTATGAGCATCATCCAACAATTCTATTTTTAGAACAGGTATATCAGGAACACAAAGTCTCTTCTAAAATTTTAAAATCCCATCTTCATATATGAAGTCACTCAATCTCCCATCATTAAAAGATTTAATTTTTTTAGAAACTACTCATCATCCTGAGAACTTTTTATCCTTTCTAGTAAAGATGGTTTGGCAACCATTTGAAAAAGCATTGATTTTTCCCCATCTATGGTTATTCCCATATACTTCTTTACTAGATCCATGTATATAGGATCCTTTTCAACTCTAATATTTTTCAAAACTCCATGATCATTTCTACTCAAATAATCTTCCACCTTATATACCTCCCTCGGGTGGTAGTGTATAGTGCAATCATAATCCATGAGTTGTTCAAGCCATCTCTTTTGCCTCATGTTGAGTTATTTCTGAGAGAAAATATACATCAAACTCTTGTGATCAATATAAATCTCACATTTTTCACCATAAATATAGTGTCTCCAAATCTTCAAAGCAAATATTATAGTTGCTAACTCAAGATCATGAGTAGGATAGTTTTACTCACAAATATTTAGATGTCGTGATGCATAGGCAATAACTCTATCATTATGCATAAGGATAGAACCAAGTCCTTTCTTTGAGGCATCAATATAAATAACAAATCCCTTATTCCCCGATGGTAGAGTCAAGATTGAAGAATTGACTAATATTTTATTCAGTTCTTCAAAACATTCTTCACACTCTTTTGTCCAAACAAATTTAACCCCTTCATGTGTGAGCTTCGTTAATGGGTTAGCCAATCGGGAAAAATTCTGGATGAAACATCGATAATAACCTGCTAAACCAATAATGTTGTGTACCTCAATTATACATGTCGGTGTTTCCCATTATTGGATAGCCTTTTTCTTAGAAGGGTCAATAGAGATTCCATCTGTAGAGACAATATGGCCAAGAAAGGAAATCTCCTGAAGCCAAAATTCACACTTGCTAAACTTCCCATATAATTAATTTCTTCTAAGGGTTTTCTGAATGGTGCACAAGTTATTTTAATGATCTTAAAAGATTTTAGAGTATACTCTGATATCATTAATAAACACCACTACAAAATAATCAAGAAATTCCTTGAAAACTCTGTTCATTAGATCCATGAAAACAGATGGTGTATTAGTCAGCCCAAAAGGCATTACTATAAACTCGTAATGCCCGTACCTGGTTCGAAATGCTATTTTTAGAATGCCTTCCTTCTTCACACACAACTGATGATATCCAGATCGAAGTTCAATATTTTAAAAATATTTAACTCCATGAAGTTGGTCGAATAAATCATCAATGTGAGGTCGGGGATACTTTTTATTTATTGTTATAGCATTGATCTCCCTTTAGTCAAAGCACTTCATCATAGATCCATCTTTCTTCTTAACAAAAATAATAGGGGATCCCCATGGAGAAACACTATGGTGAATAAATCACTTATTACTCAATTCCTCAAGTTGTTTCTTTAGTTACACTAATTCCACATTGGAAATTATATAAGGGGTCTTTGATATAGTCCTTTAACCAGGAATTAAATCAATGGAAAACTCAATTTCTTGTTCTACAGGATGTCCAGGTAAATCATCTGGAAACACATCAACATATTCTTACATAATAGTTACATCCTCTATTTTAACATTATTTTCCTCACCCACTGTTATTTCATTCTCTTCCTCTCCAATAATTTAATTTAGTTGAGCTACTAGGGGTGGATCTAGATAAGAATGAGGTGGTGACAATTCTTCTCTAAAGATAAGGTGTTCTTTATCATCATCATCAAAAATTGTAACCTCCTTCTTCTTACAATAATTTTTTGCATCATGGTCCGAAAGACAATTCATACCAAGGATTATATCAAATTAAATCATGGGTATGAAGATGAGATCAGTATATAAAGAACATTTATATTCCCTAATGGGTACTGAATCACAAAACATTGTTGCAATGATACTTTCCATAGGATTTTGGACTGACAACTCCCTTGTTAAATCAAATTGGAAATATTTAATTTTTTTCCAAACTGTGAACATTTGAAACAATGAAATGATACAGAATCAAATAAATCATTGGATAAACTTGAGGAAACCTTTAAATTACCTGCCACCACGTCCTTCAGAGCTTCAACCTCAGTTGTAGTGATCACATAATCTTATCCTTGATCCCTTGGATTTTTCTAATGTAAGTTTCCCTAACTCTTAGGACATTCATTTTCAAAATGTCATATCTCACTGTAATTGTAGCATTGAACATTGGTAGCTTCTTTCTTTCCCTTACAATCACCGGAAAGATGGCCATTCTCTCCACATTTTTAGCATAATCCTTTTCCTTTTAGACAGGCACCAGGGTGTTTCCTTCCATAATTATCACATTGTAGAAATTCAATTATTGACTTCTTCCTTATTTCTGTATTTATGTTCCCAGAGTGTTCAACAAATCTATTCATCTCTCGATTTTCTTTAAAGTTATAAGACTTATAGAATTCCTTTTCTGTCTTCATAGAACATGAGACAATATCTTCGTATGATGTGAATGATTGTCATACTAATGCTTGATGAAGAAATGGTTTTAACCCATCAAAGAAACGGTCAATATTACTTCTTGGTTTATGTATATAATCTATTGCATGGCTTGCTAACCTTTTAAGGTTAGCTTCACACATTGCGACATTATCATCTTCTATTTTCCTTAGAATCAGAAATTTCATTTTCATATCTGCTAGATGGTCATGAGAAAAGTATTTTTATAAGGAAAATTCTTTAAACTCCCTCCACTCCATACTGGACACTTCTTCATCTTCCCTTGTGTTTTGAATCAATGACCACCATTGATCAGCATCTCCAGTGAGGCGATAAACTGCCGTGAAAATGTTTTCCCTTTCGTTACTACCTAAAGCGTGACATATTTTCTCTATTGAATTTTTCCATTGCTCAACCACTAATGGATTTGTACTCCCATTAAATGTTGGTAGTTTTTTCCTCGTGAAGTAGTCTAACATTGATCCTCCACATTTTGAATCAGGGTGCTCCATACAAGTATGGTTATTATTTATAACCTGTGTGAGTTGTCCCAGAATGGTGATAAGCTGATTAGCACCAGTTTCATCACCATCTCCACTATAATTATCTTGAGTTGGATGGAAATCCCTACATAGATTATGTGCAATTATACGGTTTCCATTACTTACACTAGGCACCATTTCTAAATAATGGCATAAACTAGTTTAGTTTATGAATCGAAATACATAATTCCAATCTTGTAAAACACTTAATATAAACTGAACAGTTTATGGATATAATCCATAATCATGAAAATGTTTTCTATGAGGAAGTGTATACTCATAAACCCTTCATAATGGTTTGTAATTAAAATGATAATCATCCTAATCATATCCCCTGAGAGTGTCGTAATCAAGAGTGCAACAAGGCCCGTTGTCATGCACCAGTTCCTGTTAGAGTCTAGATCAAAGCGATGTTTTCAAGTTTTACCACTAGGTACATCTGTGCCAAATCCACCTATACCAACCTGTATCCGGACAGGGATGTACATCTTCAAAAACTCACAAGATCTCTACCATACACAAATTATTGGATGTTCTTCAATACAAATCCTCAATGTCTATCTTAGGGCTATATGCTCTAATCAGAGTTTATCTAAATCTGGTTTCCATGGTTTGTACTAAATATCCTCTGATACCAACTGTAATGCCCAACCCTATTTACCGAGGGTTGGTGCATTATTACATAACATTGGAATGATCACAAGGAAATCATATCCATAAAGACCGATTGGTTTAGTATTATTGGAAACAAGATTCATACATAAGTTCAACATTACAACTTGAAAAGAAATACAACAAAAATTTATTCCAATAGAAACATCCAATCCACCTAGATTTAGCCTGTAAGTCACTAATAATTAACTTCTTCATATCCTAGAAAAATGAAACATAATAAAGGGGTGAGATCAAATGCTCAGTAAGGGTAAGCAATAGAGTAGAAGATAACATAAAGATTAACCATGGTGAATAATTGAAAAGACATGCCTTAACCAGTAATAAACATGAACACTTTTAGGACAGGAATATGAGTTTAGTAAATAATTCCATAATAAAACATAATAATGGGTATTCTACTAGTAGAATGACAACATGAACCATCAATATTTTTTTCATAATTAGGGAATGTATAATGGCGGACATTCTGAAAAAAAATTTCAAGGCCTTGGCCAAGACGTCTAAAAATGATTAAGCCCTCAGCCAAAACCATATATCAAATTGGGAAATGCCTCGTCCAATTCCATGTCTAGTTGTCTCATGAGACCTACCGATTCATCGAGGAGCTATAGTGGGATCCACCCGTCACTTACTAAGTCCAATACATTCCACATATGAAAAGGTTAAAAAATAACATAAACATTCACATTAAAACTATCAAACGAAATGTCAATATTTAATAATAAACAATGAATAGTATAAAAATAACACATCCATAGTCAAAC
The DNA here is from genome assembly GCA_963277665.1 of Viscum album. Lineage (NCBI taxonomy): Eukaryota > Viridiplantae > Streptophyta > Magnoliopsida > Santalales > Viscaceae > Viscum > Viscum album. Next base: position 759,088,448 of record OY728139.1, on the reverse strand, counting down.
ATATCACAAAACCTTCAATACAATATGGAATATTTTTATCATAATGAATTGGCTTCAAATAAGTATAAAATCCATCAAAGGATGTTGACAAAGATGAAATCAAAACTATTTGAGAGAAATATTTCTTTTTTTTTTTTTGAAATCATTTAATGTTAAAAAATTATAAAAGAAAACATTTATTTTAAAAATATTCTTATAAGCTTTTAAGGGAAGCTTTGACTATGTTATAATGGTGGATAATTACCGCACCTGCTGTATAAGTTAAAAAAATACATTCTTGCCTTAATTTTATCAAAAAGGTAGTAAAGTACCTTGTTTGGAAAATGACTGAAAGATTCCTTTCAAAACATATAAGTTAAAATAAGGATATAAATGAATTTTACCCATTTTCTAGTAAATAGTAAAAAAAATTTAAATACATTTTTAAGAAACATGGATGTGGATGATAAAGAGGTCCCATTAGATACTTACGTAAAAACAACCTCGGATAATAAAGAGATTGTATAATTAACCCTTACCTTGTACTTTTCCTTGGTCAAGGGTAGGTTAAACTCCTATTTAATGGTGAAATAATTGTTATTAAATTATTCAAGAACTATATAAATTAATATGATATCATATATGATCTTCTAATATTGCTTTGTTAATAATATTTTAGTATTATTGTCCTTTAGGTTGTTAACTGGTTCATTTTCCTTTATTTCTTTGTTACGTAGGTCATATTTGTTTTGGATGGGATTTATCTTACTAATATATAGAATTATATCAAGCCTTTCAAAATTATTTTTAATCATCAAATTAATATTATTCTTGAATGGATACAATGGGGAATGAATCTCAACGCTTTCATGGAGACAGTAATCTGTACGTACGCATGAGCGACAATATAATTTTTTTGATATTGAAATTGTATATAATTGGATATAATATCATATATACAGAATAATTATCATGTTATATTTATTATTTTCATCATTTATACTCATTTTTATACCCATCCAAATGATGAAGTGTTTGAATAACAAACTACCCCACGGCGTGGAGACGGTATGCCGTACGTATGCACGTATAGTGACATGTCATTCATAGGATGGATAAAATAATGAATATGGTTGTACCATATTTATAATAACATCACAGTATATAGAAGATACTGGAGTTATTATTTTATAATATAAACAACAAACAAAGAGAAAGTGGAAGAAGAAAAGAACTTGAAAGTGGTGATGAAATATTTACCTCTTCTTCAGGTTCTTCCTTTTGATTTGATCAAAATGGATCCTTAGAGTTGCTTTATGACTAAAGCAAGGCCTCTAGGATTAATGTAGGACAGTTGTAAGGATATTTGGGTGGGTTTTGGCCAAACCAAATTGCTTTGAAGGTGTGAATATGATAGAAGGGGAGGTGCCCCTTTATAAGAGTGGTGAGGGGAACCTTAGAAAAAGATTGAAATATTATTTTATAATAAAATATTTTTCAATCCGTAATGGATAAAAATATTATTTAATTTATAAGGTGGGGATGGGTCTAAAACCACTCAACCAATAGGTTTTAGATAGGTTTGGGTCACTATATTAACCTTATCTTCTAGATTTAACTCCTAGTTAAATATTTCGACATTTACCATGTCTTTTTCTATTTTTATATTATATGGTTAATAAACATATTATAAACATCTGAGAAAACCCCAATTGGTTCATTAATGAAATACATAATAGTATTTAAGCCCTTTTTATGAAACTTATATTTTTAGGAATAGAATACCAACTAATAATATAATATTTTTTAAAAAACTATTTTATGTCAATTTTGACACTATTTGGTATTTTGTTTTTTCTAAATTCATAAAAGAATTATTACATAGAAAAAAATTCATATAATCAACTATAACTTGTAATATTAACCTATAAAATTAGTGGAATTCATAAAAAGTCTCAATTTACATTTATTTGGGTATTTATAATATCAATTATTTTAATATTTTATTAATAATGTAATTACTGCATGATCATAGTGCCATAAATAAATTAAATTATATATTGTCCAAAAATTATAAATAAAATACCATTATGTAGGAAATAATTTCATATTTATAATGAATATTTATAGTCTAAGAGATAAAATATATAACCTTATGTAAAAATGGTTTTACTAAAAGATATATGCTTTTGTCATTTTGTATTTACTTTAACTTAGTTAATATAAAGTGTCATTATCACTGACCAGTGGCTCCATGGGGTCCCCAAACCGACCAAAGGATGCCCATGGTCAGACATGTATCAGAAAATAGGGTTATTACATGTGTTAGGGTAATTTGATATTATTATAATATCATTGGTTTACCCATATTTACCGGATTTACATTTTAACCATGGTAAATAAAATATTTACCGAAGTAATTATTCAAAATGTCAAAAAATTAAAGTTACCTAATTACACAATTTAGACCTCTTGATTCTAAATATGTAATCCATTTTTTCTAAATTCAAAACACAGAAGTGTCAGAAATTAATTTAAATTTAATTACTTTTTTCAAAACAAAAAAGAGTGTTTTTAAGAAATAATAACTATTGAAAGATTGATACTTGCTTATATCCATTTTAAATGTGAAATTACATCCAATGACCAAAATTGGATTAAATTGTAAAAATATAATCTAATTATACTTATAAATCACTAAATATTATAATTTGATCACTATAAATTATTTTGATTAAAAAAGTTTTTTTTAATTAAAATTTAGTATTTTTCACTATTCATCAAAAACTGAATGTTTTTAGAAAAAACCCAAAAATTAACCCTAAGATAATTTCGATATTCCAAGACCAAAAATGAAGTCCATTTTGAAAGATAAAATTAATCAAATTTCAAAAATTGGGTATTAATATTCATAACGGCTAGTTTGAATGGCCACGATGTGTTAGAATCTCAAAGTTGCGTACAACACAAGCTATTGCATTATTCAAATGGAAACGTACTGTGAAATCTTGGGGTGTTATAGTTCCACAAGACATTATAAAATTAATCAAAAAAATGTAAAATCACATTATTTTAATGTTAAAACATATATTGGCCTAATATACCTTTTATAGTATTTTATTACATCATTATTGGTTTATTACTTAGTCTTAAAACACATTATATATTTATATGGTATTTAATTTTGATCCAAAAAATTTTAATGTCTCATAAATTTATTAAAATATATATATTAGATAATTTTTACATCTTGATTCTAAAATTAATATTCATTTAATATAAAAAATTTTCCAAATATGTTTATTTTTACTTTTAAAATAAAAACCATCATTTATTGAAAATTTAGGGTTTTGACAAAAACAGTTTCCAAAACATAATAAATGTTACATTTGACATCATAAAAATTATATGCTCATTTATATTTAATAAAAAATTATACAATAATAATATTTTATTAAAATACTATTTTTTCCAAAACCTCAATAATTCATAAAAATAAATTCTTTTATTACAAATACAATTTTAGTTTTATCATATGAAAATATAATTCTTATCAAACTAAATACATAATCATTTATAGAGTCAAAAAATAAGGAATATAATCACCACTTTTAATTAAAAGGAGTGTTACTGTAACACTATTATAATAAATATATTAATAAAACCTCAGTTTAATATAATAATTTATATATTTATAAAAAAGTATCATTTTACCCGGAAAATCAATTTATCAAATATATTAAAATTTAAAAAAAAATATTCTCATAAAGAAATTGATGGAATAAGACTTTTATTTTTAAAAATAGATTAAACAATAAGTAAATAAATCCTTATTACATAACCCCTTATAACACCTCCATAATACCTAAGGGTAAGGTGTTTAATGGTGATAGAATCTTGGGGTGGCTCAGATAACAATGCCCATGTGGTAATATCTATTAACATGAACTTCTATCTTAGGCGATTCTGTTCAAGTTTAATGTTTTGAAGATCAGCTTGGTCTTGGTCAAGAGTGAAGCCCAGTGATGCTAACACTTTTCTGAGATCTGATAAGTGAGCTTCATACAACCCGAGTCTACTAGATAAGGTCATCCTCTCCCATGTCTTCGTCGAAAGGATTATTTTTAAAAACCTTAAATTTATATCAGTCATGTGATCAGTATTCAATGACTATACTATCAATGGTAATGATACTTAACTATCATTTAAATCCAACAATAAATAGATAAATAATAGTTCAGGTGTTTTCTCTATCCATAAGACCTTTAATTAAATAAAATAATGAGAATTTTATTCATGAATGTTTGGGTCGTTATATCTGATATGGGAACACGAGGGTCCAAACTATTTCAATGAGACCTTACATTGATTCATGGAGATACTAGGGGACGATCTATTATATGTTGGAGAGGTTGTAATATTCCATCCTTTTTTCAGATGTGTCTCTCCTTGAGTTTTTTGTTAACATTTATTTCAGTTGTTTTTCATTGAGGTGTATGTCATTTGAATAAATATAGTCTTGGGTTGTGCAGTAACTCTAGGAAAACCAGAGAGGGTTTGTTTGTAGATCCATTTTGGAAAAAAATGACCTAAATTTCAGGGGTGTATAATTTTTTGAATTAATGGATTCTAAGTATAAATGGGTTAAGTTGTTTCTGGGTTATTGGTAAGTTGAGAATCTTTAAAGGGGGTTTAGATTGTTTAAAAGGAAAATGGGTTGAAAACCCATATGTAGGACAATTACATGTCGTGTAACGAGATTTCACACTGTGTAATATTTGGGTGTCTTAATAAAATAAATCCTAGTCAATGGGTTTTTTGGCGTATCCCCTTAAAAAATATTTACATGACGCATAACTACATTACAAGTCATGTAATTCCCCAACTTGTTATTTTCAATTATGTTATGTAGATGAGTTTTCATTCTAACTCACTAAAAACTACTCCTATCGACTCTTGGGAATCTTCCTGGGTAATTTTGAGTGTCAATCTCCCTTCTAAACATCCGTTTTACATAATCCATACCCGGTAAGTCTTTTTTGGTTATGTTTTTCCCTTCTCTCCCTTCTTTCCCCAAAAATTATGGTGAAATCCTTTGACCTTGTACGTTATTGGTTTTTATCATGATCAATTTTGATCTAGGAACCCCTTTGTGATCATCCACACCTTCTTCCTCATGGGTGTATTCCATTGAAATTGTTGTTGGATCTTCAGTTAGTGGTAGGGGTATAAATCATAGAAGCATGGTTTGATAATTTATAATATTATGAAATATATTGATTCTACTAATGTAGTGTCAATCCAAATTAATTATGCAGTGAATGGGGTCATTAATTAGAGTCCTTTTTTTAATTGGATTCTAACCAATCACATAGCTACCCTTTGGGTGAGAAAAATAGGAATATGATAGAATTGGATAATGTTTTAAAGTGTGTTTAGCATGAAATGATACTTCATGTGAATGCTCGATATGAAATCCCTAATATGTGACTTATTTCTTATTGTTATGACTGTTAACCAATTTTTATTTAATTGAAAGTTTTATATGATATATAAGTGATAATTCTCATAAATTACCTTTAATGTATATGATGTGATATTTGGATATCCACGATTTATGACAGGACTGATTTTCCAAGCTAAAATGATTATATATCAGGCTCGAACCTGGGAAATGAACACATACATTATATAATGTTGATATTGGGTGATCTCTGCCCAGTTCCATACTATAATCTTATAGAGAGGGGGATTTTCTTAGTCCCGTGTTGTAATGCTTATAGGGATTTAACCCAAATGATTTAATTATTATAGGGCTATGACCTAGATTGTTGTGATTATACCATGGTTATATGTTGGTGGTTGGAAAGGTTGTATGAAATGATCAGATATATTCTATAATGGACCTAAATAAGGTTATTTTACCCTAGTTATATAGTTATGGTTGTCCTGGTTAAAAACATAATTAGAGATATTCTGTCATGGTGTCGAAGCATGTTATTTTACCTAGGTTATACGGTTTTGGTTGGCATGGTCATAAGACATGATAAGAGATATTCGGATATGGATTCAAAGTAGGCTTTTATTTTATTTTATTTATTGTTGAATTATTTAATACACATGTTTATCAATTTATTACATACACTTCTTATCAGACTGGTTAGTTTAGACGTGATGGTGTTGACATAATGATTTATACTCACATCCTATTTGGGCCACCATTTTTTACCCAAGAAGATTACTTGGATACAGGTTTGGATAAGTGGAAATAACCATATTGTTGATTGTTTTTTTATTGTATGGACTGATATTTGGTTGTGGGACCCATGTGGGATTCAGGACCAGGGACTTTTGAGCCTTTATTTGAGTCATCTAGTTTTCTATTTGTATAGTTTTAATAATTAAATTAAGATACATTCCGGCATGTCATTCCATTGTTCCTTTATTATTTATTGGATTATCCGGTTGCCTCTTATTATTGCATTCACTATGTCTTTAATTTAATTTCTTTTATTTGTATGGTTTATTTTCTACTGATATGACACTTCGTATGACGGGGTATAGTCTCCCCACAACACTTTTCACACCCCCAATTCTATTTGTTATCCCATCGTGCATGGGAAGGCACGCTTGAGGTATCGTATAGAATACTATTCTTAGTCCACCCACCTAGATACATAGGGTTTCCCATATTCTTGAGTTAAAGTTTACAGGCACTCACACCACATCTTTCATATCTATGACCAACCATTTCGAATAAAAGACCATTCCTTTCAAAAAAAAAATACATTTCCATTCACACACACCATTGAAAAGTGACTTTCAAATACTTTTATCATCACATAAAAATAATTCCTAATCCACCTTTTATAATCAAAAGAAAAATACACAATAAAGCTCATCAAAGGGAATGGGCCAATCAAATTCCTAAAAATACTCAAGCTATGAAACCATTTTTAAAACTAGATTTCCATCACTCAAATATTCCACAATTTATACACAAAACATAAAACAAGACTAATATGCCCAAATAACTTATTTTCCATTGAAAATATCCATTTAAATAGAAACACACCTAAAAATCCTTTAAAAACACATATCGCACCTACCAAACAACCCCAAAAATCATTCCAACCATGATTCTCATTCCAAACACCACTTAAATAAACAATTTGTCAATTTATAAAACATTTCACATACATACCTTAATCACACACTTCAAAAACACAAATTTAATATGAAAACCCAATTTTAAAATAAATTTTACATCCCAAACCTTCTAGAACCCCATTTTGGAAACACCACATCAAAGTAGACATAAAAACATAGCCATTTACTTTATTAAAAATCTCTTAGTAGGATACAATCATATCAAAGATTTAAAAAACACCATTCACACCACATAATTAATTCAAATAACGCATTGATAAACATAAATACATATTAAATCCCTATAATAATGTTAGGTCATGGAACCACCTACCTCACATGAAGAACATTCTAGAAAAAGGGGTGAAATCTCATCTACACCACATCTGTACCACAAGAAAACCTAAATAAACCCTACTCCATAAGATTTAATATAAGCACCTAATACTAATACCCTAATTAACACCCTAAATGCTGGAAACACTAAATATCCAAACCGAAAGAGGGTTTTACACAGAGGGGATTCTAGAGAGGAGAAAGTAGGGAGTGGAGGTCGCGTCTGGTGATATAGTGTAAGGGAGGGGAGGCTTCTATCCATGGGGAATCACCAGAGAGGTGTTGTGGATGGGGGTCGCGCTATAGGTAGGGAGAAGGGGAAGCAGTGCAGTACAAAGATGGCCGAGAAAAGTAAGGGCGACGTGACTTGGAAGAGGGAGGACGGAGTTGGGGAGTGATGGTGGTTGGATGTGGGGTTCAAGGGCAGCCCGACATGGGATATAGAGGAGGGAGCGGATGGTCACACGAAGGATGGGTGTAGGGGGAGATGGGTTTGATGATAGGGGAGAGAAACCCTACCAAGAAAGGAAAAAAATAAAAATAGTTAAAACCATACTAATAATAATAATAATAATAATATTATTATTATTATAAAACATGATGATGATAATAATTATAATAATATTAATAATACTGACTTAAAAAATATTAACAATAATAATATTAATTAATTAATTAATTAATAGAAAATAATAATAATCACAATAATTTAATAATGATGATAAAAGTAATAATAATAATAATAACATACTATAATTCTTATTCATAGTACTATTAATAATAATAATATTAATATTCTCAAATAATATCAATATTATTACCATTAAAACAATTCATTAAATTTTATTACACATTTCATATTTTATTTTATTTTATCTTTATCACTCATTTAATTTCATTTCATTATTGTTCATTTAATTTTATTAATTAATTAATTATTCATGCACCGAGTAGGCTACAAGGAGATTTATCAAAGCTACATGGCATCAACCTTTCCCTACCCATGTGTCGGGTGATGACAAGTCAAAAACCGTTATTTCTTAATAAAAATAAAAAATTTCTATCATTTTCATCCCATAAATCGAAAAAATATCTCAAAGAAAATTATAATAATAAAAATTAATTATCTCAAAAGTTCGGGTGTGACACAAGAAGGGTCTTTAGAAGGCTCTTCGATCATGGGTTGTTTTGAACAAAAACTATCATCCATAGAATGATGGTCAACCTGAGTTGTATATTCAAGTTCTAGAGGATATGTTACGAGCCTATGTTTTGGATTTTCGTGGTTCATGGCAGAAAAATATGGAACTCATTGTTTTTATATATAATAATAGCTTCTACGCATCGATCCAAATGAAACCTTTCATGGATTTTTATAGTAGGTCGTTTTGATCCCCTCTTTGTTGACTGGAGGTAGGTGAGTCAACACTTTTTAGTCATAGTGTTATGTAGGAGACATATGAGTTTTTTGAATTGATCATATAGTGGTCAGTGACTTTGAGAGCATGAAAAAAGCATATAGTAGCCATCGGAGATGTCCTCTAGAATTTGTGGTTGGTTATAATTTTTTTTCTTTAGGTGTCACCTAGGTTGGGATAATGCCATATTAGGAAAAAGGGAAATCTAGAACCTAGGTTTTACAGGTCGTTTGAGATTGTGGAAAGGGTCAATCTAGTGCAATACTATTTAGTTCCTCCACATCTCTATAGTGTCATTCATGAAATGTTCCATGTGTCGTAGCTACAGAAATATCATCCAAACCCTTACCATTTGATATAAGTATAAGAAGTTGAGATTTGTGTTGACTCAGCCTTTGAGGATTATCTGACACAGGTTGTGGGACGTAGTGAAAAATATCTTAGGGTAAGGAAAATATCATTGGTTTGAGTGTAGTGGAATCATGGGTGATCTTATGAGGAGACTAGGGAGAGGGAGTCTGATATAAAAATTATCATCTTTATTACACACTTAAACATGATTTATTGCCTAAACGTGCAATTAAGAAAACTCCGAGGATCGAGAGTTCTAGTGTCTTGAGAAATTAAGAACGTTACATAACAACTTAAATCATAAAATACAATATCTTTATTGAAAATTTCATTTACATAACCCACTCATTCCTTCATACTTAACACATCATGGGATAACCTGAGGACATATATAAGAAAGGGGTGACCTATAAATCCTAGTAAGGGGGTAAAAAAGGAATAAAATCAAGAATTAAGTATATATTAGGAAATAGGCATATCAATGCATCACAAGAGAAACATGAACATAAAGTATTTATATAGCATGATCATCATAACATGGAAATGTGGCAACGACATACTACATGATGTTCGCATGATCCAAGCCTCATTGAACTTGGATTAGCTTGAGTAAACCCTCATTGAAAATGAATTATCATGTGTAAACCCTCATTGCACGTAGATTATCATGATTAAACCCTAATTGTGCATGTCATATCATGATACTAAACATTACCCAATACATTAGAGTGCTATCAGGGAACACCCTTTATAAACATTTCATTTTAAGCATAAGTGTGCCACAAAGATCATATAACGTAGAATCATTCAATGTCATAAAGTATTCCACGAACAAGGAATGTGGAATAAATATATGTAAGTACCATTCAATATGTATATGTGAATAAAGTTGAATACCCTTGATAGGGAAATGATTATGGTATTCACTACACAATGATTTTGGCATGGAAAATTGGGGTACAATTTCAGCAGCCTAACAACGTGACATTAAATTCATAAAAACAATTTATGGGAGAGAAAGGGGTCCCTCGTCGTATGTAAATGAAATTTAAGGTAAGGTGTTCATATAGATACATGTACTAACATGTGTAATTTTAAAATATAAGGTGTAACATAATAAAGGAACTTGAAGAAAGAGGAGAAATGGAATAACTCTTATGAAATTTCAACATGGTAACATGTGTACATGGGAGGGATTAATGAGAGATAAAGTGGTATCTCAGAATTAAAACATAAGGATATTAGTATGGGGGAGGTTTTAAATCATACCCCCAACATTTTTAATTGAAAATAAAAGGTTATAACAACATAAAGAAACTTGGACAAAATGAGAAATGAATAAATCCCTTACTTGAGTGGGTGACATCAAGACCAGGAGGAGGGGATTATTTAGAGCATAGGGAAACTTGAGAGGATTATAGCGAGACGAGGGTAGAGTAGGGATGTTCTCCAAGGATATTTACTAAGGATAAGTTGGATCTTGGGTGGATACATATAGGAAATGAGAGATAAATTCATTAATATTTCACAAACATAGGTTTGGAATCTATATAATTAAATATTCAAAACAACAAATCTTCCCATGGTTTTCCCATTATTTTTTCCAATGGAAAGTGGAAAAAATTATTTAATAAATCCAAAGGCTGAACATATTAAAATATTAGGCTTTCTTATGTGGAGGCGAGTCACACTCTCAAGGAAATCATTTTAAAATGTTGAAATATTTTATAAGTCTTGGAGGGTCCACTAAGAAATTAAAAAATTAATCAAAATAATCTAAGATCACATTATTTTAAAGGTAAAACACTTAATGTCCTAATATCCCTTTTATATTATTTTATGACATCACTATTAGGTCATTTTGATGTCATAAAACAAATTATATATTTATACGGTATTTATTTTTTATCCAAAAATTCAATTATCTCAAAAAATTATGAAAAATTCACCGTTGGATAATTTTGATGTCCTTATTTCAAAAATAATATTAATTTTATCTAAATAATTTTATAAATATGTGAATTTTAACTTTTAAAATAAAAACCGTTATTTATTGAAAATTGATGGGTTTTGACAAAAATAGTCTCCAAAACATTATAAAAGTTAAATTTGACTTCATAAATATTAAATGATAATTTATTTTTAATAACAATTATATAATAATTTTTTAATAAGAATATTATTTATTCCAAAAATTAAATAATTCATAAAAATAAATTTTTTAATTAAAAATACAATTTCAGTTTTATCGTATGAAAATATAATTCTTATCAATCTGAATACTTAATCATTTATAGAGTAAATTCCATAAGTAATATAATCACCACTTGTAATTAAAAGGAGAGTTCTTATAACTCTATAATAATAAAAATTTTAATAAAAACTCAGTTTGATATAATAATTGATATATTTCGAAAAAGTACCATTTTACCTAAAAATATAAATGTGTCTAATTCATTATATTTTTAGGAAAAACTATTCTCATAAAAGAATTGATAGAATAAGAATATTATTTATAAAAAGGGATTTCACAATATATAACTACTGCCTTATTATATAAACCCTTATAACACCTTCATTAGACTTAAAGGTAAGGTGTGAGATAGTGACAGACTCTTGGGGTGGCATGGATAACATCACCCAGGAGGTAATCTCTATTAACTTGAACTTCTATCATAAGAGATTCGATTCATTATTAACATGTTGGAGCTTAGATTAGGCTTGGTCTAGAGAAAACCACAGTGATGCTACCTCCTTTCCAAGCTCTGAGAAATGAGCTTCATCTGGCCCGAGTCTACCAGATGAGGTCATCCTCTCCATTCTCTGTGTCGAAAGGATTGTTTTTAAAAACATTAAATTAATATAAGTCATGTGATCACTATTAAACAACTATGTTATCAATGTAAATTATATTTATTATTCATTTTAACCCAATACTAAATAAAAAAAGATTTCATGTCTTTTCTATATCCATAAGACGTTTAATTAAATAAAATAAAGTGATAATTATTCATGAATGTTTGGGTCATTACAAAAATTCCCCCCTTAAGAAATTTTTCCACGAAATTTTTTTCCACACTAAAATGGATGAGGGTAACTCTATTTCATCACTTTCTCCACTTCCCATATTGATTCTTCAAACTTGTGGTTTCTCAACAACACTATGACAAGGGGCATTTCCTTATTTCGTAGAACATTTTCCCTATGATCTAAGATCTTCACCAGATTCTCTTCATAAGAGAGGTCATTCTCTAATGGTACCACCTATAGATTGAGTACATGAGATGGTTCTGGTATGTACTTCCTCAAGAGTGATACAAGGAGTACATCATGTACTTGAGATAGGTTTGGTGGGAGTTCTATTCGATAAGCCTTTACTCCAATGTGATCAAGGATCTCAAATGGGCTAATGTACCTTGGACTAAGATTTCCCTTCTTCCCAAATCTCATAACTCTCTTCCATGATGATATGAGGAGGAATACTATGTCTCTAACATCAAACTCTAGGTCTCATAAACAATTGTCAGCATTTCACTTTTGTTGACCCTGAGTAGCTTTAATGTGTTACTGGTTGGTCTTAACATTCTCCATCATTTCTTCGACCATTTCCGGACCTCAATGTTTTCTCTCCCCAACTACATACCAACATGTCAGTGTTCTTTACCTCTTCCCATAAAGGGATTCACAAGGTTCCATTTGGAAGCTAGAGTTGAAATTCTTATTATAAGAGAACTCAACCAGAGGAAGATGTTGATCACATCCTCCTTTGAAGTTCATTGACAAAGCTCTCAACATATCCTCAAGTGTTTGGATACTCCACCCAGATTGGTTATCACTTTGATGATGATAATTCGTATTGAAGTTCAGCTCATTATTCAGAGTGGTTTGGACACTCTTCCAAAACATATAGGTGAATCTTGGATCTTGATCGGATACAATCGATAGTGGTACTCCAGGTAACCTTACAACTTATCAGATGTATATTAGTTCTAGTTGATCCAATGAGAAATACTCTCGAATTATAATGAAGTGTGCAGTATTTTTAAGACGATCCATAACGACCCGGATTTCATTGTTTCCTTTGGATTTCTTTATAAGTCTGGTGACAAAGTCCATGGTGATGTTCTCCCATTTCCATGTTCGTCTAGGTAATGGTTGCATCATCCCCTTAGACTTATGCTTATCATCCTTCACTTTCTGACACACAGGCACTTTGATGTATACTTAGTGATCTTCTTCTTCATGTTATCCCTCCAATAATGCTCTCTGAGATCTCGATACATCTTTTTTTTCTGGTGTGTGTGGAGAAATTTGAACTATTTCCATCATCCAAATGTTCATTCTTTAACTCTTGGATTTGATGGAACGCATAGTATTGACAAAAGCCTCACAATTCATTCTTCATTAACATTGAACATTGAGGATTCCCTCTCATGATTGTTTCCACTTTCTTATAAATTCCCAAATCATCCTTTTGAGTATCCTTTAACATTTCCAAAAGATATGGATGAGAAATAATTTGTGAAAGGATTGATGATGTTCACTTCTTTATGATTCACATGTCCATATTCATAAAATCTAAGAAGATTGAGTCCTTTTAAATTTGCATCAATGAAAGAGTTGGTGGATCCTTTCTAAATATAGTGTATTCCACTTTGTTCTCTTTCCCAGGGTGTTAATGGATTGAGTAGTCATATTTTTTGATCAGATCTTACCATCTTCATTGGTGCATATTCAACTCTTTCTATGCGAATATATACTTGAAGCTTTTGTGATCTGTATATATTTCACACTTCTCCTCAAAGAGGTAACATCACAAAATTTTTAAAGTGAATATTACTACAACTAATTCTAGATCATGTGTTAGATAGATTTCTCATGAACATTCAATTGACTTGAATCATGGGAAATGACTTTTTAAATTTTCAACAACACATAGCCCATGACCTTCTTTAGAGAATCACTGAATACAAATAAAAGTTCTCCACTTATGGGTAGTGTGAGCATGGGCACAGTGATAAGACATATTTTTAAATCCTTTAATCTCTCTTCACATTCATCATTCTACACAAAATTTTCTCCCTTATGAGTTATCTTTGTAAGAGGGTTTGATAATCGTGAGAAATATCTCACAAATCTGTGATAATATTCAGCTAACCCAAGGATGCTATGAATAATCTTCATAAATGTTGTCCTCGACCATCCATCAATTGAATTTCTCTTAGATGGATCCGTATATATCCCATTTCGTATGATTATATGACCCAAGAATGAGACCTCCTTCAACCAGAACTCACACTTTTTATACTTTTCATAGATTTTCTCCTTTTGCAAGGTCTCTAGTTCAGTGCTTATATGCTTTTCATTCTCCTCCTTGGTTTTGGATTATATTATAATATTATCTATAAATACTACCAAATTTTTTTCAGGGTAATAACTAAAGACTCTATTCATCAAGTCCAGAAATATTTTTGGAGCATTAGTGAGTCCAAAAGGAATTACTATGAATTAATAGTTCCCATACCTTGTACGAAAAGAAGTCTTGGGGATATCCACCTTCTTCAACCTTACTTGGTAATATCCCAAATCCAGATACACCTTAGAGAAGTATTGTGTTCCATGTAGCTGATCGAACAAGTCATCAATTTGTGGCAGAGGATACTTGTTATTTATCATGATTTTTTTGATCTCATGATAATCAATGCAAAGGTGCATCGACCAATCCTTTTTCATTATGAATAGGACTAGTGCACCCCATGGTGAAGCACTGGGATGTATAAACCCTTTATCCAGATTCTCTGATAATTGTTATTTTAATCCTCAAGCTTCACAATATCCAATATATATAGAGCCTTGGATATTAGAAAATTCCCAAGTTATGAGATCAATTGAGAATTCAATATCTCTTCTAGGAGGAATACTAGAAAATTCCTCAAGAAACACATTAGTGAATTCCCTCACAATTGGAATGTCTTCAAGGATGGTTCCTTCCATGGACTCAATCATCTGAGCTAGATATTCATTCTCATAGGGTAGTAATATCTACACTTGAGATGATGGTTCTAAATAATATCCATCCTACTTCTTGCACTTCTACGGAATTGGGGGTCGATTCGCTATATGGAAAGTGATTTCCCTCTCATTGCAATTTATCTTGGCTCTATATAGGAAAATACAATCCATGCCATGAATTTCATCAAATCCCACTAGAGGGATTATGATGAGGTTCATTAGGAAGTTCAATCCATAAATTGTGACAGGGGAGGATTTATATTCATTGGATTAAATAATTTCCCCATTTTCCATTCTCACAAACATATCTACTTCAATGATTTTTTGTGGTGTTGGGATTGTTCTACAAAAATTTTGGGATATAAAAAGAATGTGTATAACCCGAATCAAAAGTTATGTTAACTATTATTGAATTAATAACTATCTTACCTATCACCACTTCATTTTTGGGATTTTCTTCAGTGGAAGTGATAGAATAAAATCTCACCCTTGCTTCCTTGGAGGTTGTTGGTTGCCTCCAAATAACTGTAGGCTTATGGAATTAGTTTGAAAAGTTACATAGTTCATTCTAGTTTTAGAATTAAAAATGTGTTGAGGGTCGAATGGAGCATTCCTCTCCTTTATCGCAGTAGTAGGTTTTTCTTGTCGGAAATTAATGGCCAAGTTCTCTTCTCTTCAACACCTATAGCATTTCCTAGTCCCCTTCAGGCAATTTCTGGGGTGCTTCTTTCTGCCCCTTTTGCAAGTGGGGTGCTATAATTTCTTAGCACCATTGGATTCATCCATCAAACAGTCAGAATTCAATTCCACTTTCCTCTTTTTATCCTCATGTTACCCCTTAGATTATATAATATCCATTTTGAGTTTGAGGGCACATTAGATAATTTCGTCATAGATATCAAAGTCAATAATCTCTAATTCTATCTGTAGGCTAGGTTTTAGCCCACCACAAAAGCGGTAAACCTTTCATTCAGGAGTAACGAAAAAGCCATAGGTGTATTGTGAAAGCCTTATAAAGTTTCCCTCATATGCTCTGATGGATTCATCTTCTTTTTTCATGAGAGAGAGTAACTCCCTTTCTATCTAAAGTCAGAGGGTGTGAGGAAAATATTTATCAAAAAACATTTTCCATAAATCCTTCCATTCCAATGCCTTGACCTCTTTCCCAAGATTTATATTTTTTTATCAATGTACACCATTGATCAGATACAACCTCCATAAAATAAGTAGCAAGAAAAACATTTTCTTGTTTGGAACATTGAAGCATTAATAAGATCATCTCAATGGAGTTGATCTATTGTTCGGTGATTGAGGGATCAAATGATCCATTGAAAGAAGGATGCATTTGTCTCATGAAGCTCTCGATTGTGGCCTGATCTTTCTCAGGGGGGTTGGAAATTCTTCTTGACATAGGTTTCTATTCAAAACCTGAGTTATCTGAGAGATTTTCATTATAAATCTTGTGATTCCTACTCTCATCAGATTTTTCATCTCATTAGAATAGTCATCACATTGATTTTCGCATTGGTTGTCAGCATAAGTCCTCCTATTACCAGTTATTGGCTGGAATAAAATGGAATGTTAGGGGTAACAAATAAAAAAGTAATCCAATGACAAAAAGGTATAACATATAAATTAAATTTATTTCCTTAACATATGAATTTAAAGGATTCAATCTATGTTATACATGATCTACTTCCCAACATATATTCTTAGGGGGGATTTTTTTATTCCCTTAATAATGGTTCGTACTAAGCATATAAATTTACCCAATAATATCCCCATGGAGTCTCAAACCAATAGTGCAGCATGTATCATTGTCTTGCACCAGTTCCCATTCGAGTCTAACTAACAGGGTTGTTTTTGGGTTTTACTCATAGATACATATGTTCCTGAGCCACCTCTACTTATTTGTATCTGACAGGGTTGCAATTTATTGATAAAACACTTACTATATACTCACAAAAATTTAGGGATATTTTTATTATACTTAGTATTATACCTAAGGATTTTAATAGTGTTTTCTAATCCTAATATAAAAAATAACTAAACTTATCCTCTTATACCAACTATAACAACACTAGTAATTTTTACACACTTAAACATTATTTATTACATAAACATGCCATTAATATAACTCTGAAGATCAAGAGTTCTAGTGTATTGGGAAATTAGGAACACTACATAACAACTTATATAATAAAATACAATATCTTTATTGAATAATTCATTTACATGACCAACTCATTCCTTTGTACTTAACACGGCATGGGATAAGCTGAGGACATACCTAAGAAAGGGGTGATCTATAAAGGCCTGTAAGGGTGTAAAAAAGGAATTACATGAAAAATATAGTATATGTTAGGAAAAATAATTATCAATGGAGAACAAGAGAAACATGAACTTAAAGGTATGATATAGCTTGATAATCCTAACATAGAAATGTGGCAACAGCATACAACATGATATTATCATGATCTGAGGCTCATTGCACATGGATTAGCATTAATAAACCTTAATTGCACGTGAATTAGCATGAAAAAACCCTCCTTTCACATGGACCAGCATGATTAAACCCTCATTTCACATGGAATATCATGATTCTAACCATTACCTAATGAATTGGAGTGATTTCATGGCACACCCTTTATAAACATTTCATTTCATGCATAAGTGTGCCACATAGATCATATGACGTGGAAGTATTCAAAATCATAAGTTTTTCTATGATTAGGGAATTTTTAGTACATACATATAAGTAAAATTTAATATGTATATTTTTATAAATTTGAATACCCTTGATAGATAAATAGGTATGGTGTTCACTACATGATGATTTTGGCATGGAAAATTGTGGTGCAATTTCAGCAGCCTAACGGCATGAAATAAAATTCATAAAACTGGTTGATGAGAGATAAATGGGTTTATAATAATATTTACATTAAATTAATAGTATTTTGTTCATATAGATACATGTACCAACACATGGAATTTGGAAATAGAAGGCATAACATAATAAAGAAACTTGAAGAAAGAGGAGAAATGCAATAACTCTTACGCAATTTCGGCATGGTAACAGATGTACATGGTGATTGATTAATGATTGATAAAGAGGTATATCCTGATTAAAACATAATTAGATCAGTATGGGGGAGGTTTGAAATAATACCCCATCATTTTTAATTTTAAATAAAAGTTTATAATAACATAATGAAATTTGGACAAAAATGAGAAAGGAAGAAATCCCTTACTTGGGTCTGTGACTTCAAGAGCTTGAGGAGATGATTCATGAGCTCTTGGGGCACCATTGGAGGATTATAGAGAGAGGAGGGAATATTAGGTATGTTATAAAAGTATTTTTAGTGAAGATAAGTGGGATCATTGGTGGTTCTATATAAGAAATGAGAGAGAAATTATTTAATATTCCACAAACTTAGGTTTTGGAATCTATATAATTAAATATTCAATACCACGAACCTTTCCATGGTTTTTTCCAAAGAGGAGTGTAAAACATTATTTTATAAATCCAAAGGATTTATTTATTATAATATTAGGCTTGGTTATGTGGAGGTGAGTCACACACTCAAGGAAATCATTTTAAAATGTTAAAATATTTTATAAGTCTTGGAGGGATTACTAAGACATTATGAAATTAATCAAAAAAATGTAAAATCACATTATATTAAAGTTAAAAAATATATTGGCCTAATATACGTTTTATAGTATTTTATTATATCACTATTGGTTCATTATAATTTCATAAAACACATTGTATATTTATATGGAATTTAATTTTTATCCAAAAATCTGGTTGTCTCATAAAATTATGAAAAAGTCACTGTTGGATAATTTTGAAATCATGATTATAAAGATATATTAATTTTAAATAAATAATTTTTTAAATATGTTTATCTTCACTTTAAAAAAAACCTTCATTTATTGATAATGTAGGGTTTGGAAAAAAACAGTTTCCAACCATTAATAAATGTAACATTTGACTTCTTAAAAATTATATGATCATTAATATTTAATAAAAATTATATAATAATAATATTTTATTAAAATATTATTTATTCCAAAGCTTCCTTAATTCATAAAAATAAATTCATTAATTAAAAATACAATTTCAATTTTATCGTATGAAAATATAATTCTTATCAAACTAAATAATTAATCATTTATAGAGTTAAAAAATAAGAAATATAGTAATTAATAATAATTAAAAGGAGTGTTCTTATAAAAAAATTATAAAAACTATATTAATAAACCCTCAATTTAATATAATAATTTATATATTTCTAAAAAGTATCATTTTACCTGGAAAATAAATTTATCTAATTCAGTATATTTTTAAGAAAAAATATTCTCATAAAGAAATTGATGGAATTAGACATTTGTTTATAAAAAGGGATTAAACAATTTGTAAATAATTCCTTATTATGTAACCCTTTATAACACCAGTATAATACTTAAGGGTAAGGTGTTTGATAGTGATAGAATCTTGGGGTGGCTCAGATTACATCGTCGAGGTGGTAATCTCTATTAACATGAAATTCTATCGTAGGTGATTCTGTTCAAGATTATATTGCTGAAGATCAGTTTGGTCTTGGTCAAGAGTGAAGCCCACTAATGCTACCTCTTTTCCGAGATCTGATAAGTGAGCTTCATACGGCTCGAGTCTACTGGATAAGGATATCCTATCCTATGTCTTTGTCGAAAGGATTCTTTTTAAAAACATTAAATTTATATCAGTCATGAGATCATTGTTCAATGACTATATTATCAATGGTAATGATACTTAACAGTCATTTAAACCCTATGATAAATAAATAAATAATAGTTCATGTGTTTTCTATATCTATAAGACATTTAATTAAATAAAATAAAGATAATTTTATTCATGAATTTTAGGGTCATTACATATGATATGTGAACATGGGGGGGAACTTTTTCACTGAGACCTCACAGTGATTCTTGGAGATACTAGGGGATGATCTGTTATATGGTGGTGAGGATTTAATATTCCATCTTTTTTCCAGATATGTCTTTCATTGAGTTTTTTGTTAACCTTTATTTCATTTGTTTTTTCATTAAGGATGTGTGTCATTTGAATAAATATAGTATTGGGTTGCGATGAAACTCTAAGAAAACCAGAGAGGGTTTGTGGGTAGAGCCTTTGTTGGGAAAAATGACATAAATTTCTGGGGTGTATAATTTTTTGAATTAATGGATTCTACATATAAAGGGGTTAAGTTGTTTCTGGTTTCATGGTATGTTGAGAAGCTTTAATTGGGGTTCAAGTTGTTTAAAGGGAAAATGGGTTAAAACTCCAAATTTAGTAGAATTACATATCATGTAAAGATATTACACATCATGAAATATTTTGGTGTTTTAATAAAATATATCCTAGTCAATGGATTTTTTGGCGTATCCCATTAAAAATATTTACATGACACGAAACTACATTACCCATCATGTAATTCCCAATCAGATATTTTAAATTATGTTATGTAGATGAGTTTTCATTATAACTCACTAAAAACTACTCCTATCGACCCTGGGGAATCTTCCATGTGAATTTGGAGTGTCAACCTCCCTTCCGCGCATCCCTTTTACATGATCAATCCCTGCTAAGTCTTTTTTGGATAGGTTTTTCCCTTTTCTCCCATATTTCCCCAAAAGTTGTGGTGAAATCCTTTGACCATGTACATTATTGGTTTTGATCTTGATCAATTTTAATCTAGGAACCCCTTTGTGATCATCCACATCTTCTTCCTCGTGGGTGTATTCCATTGAAATTGTTGTTGGATCTCCAGTTAAAGGTAGAGGTATAAATGTTAAAACCATGGTTTGATAATTTTTAATTTTATTAAATATAGTGATTCTACCTATGTAGTGTGATTCCAAATTAATTTAGTAGCGAATGGGATCATTACTTAGAGTCCTTTTTTCAATTGGATTCTAACATGGCATAATTCTATCCGTTGGTTGAGAAAAACATGAATATGATTGAATTGGATAATGTTTTAAAGTTTTTTTAGCATGAAATGATACCTCATGTGAATTCTGGATATAAAATTCCTAATATGTAGCTTATTTCTTATAGTTATGACTGTTAATCAATTTTTATTTAATTAAAAGTGTTATATGATATATAAATGATAATTCTCATAATTTACCATTAATATTTATGATGTGATATTTTGATATCCATGATTTATGACAGGACTTGTGTTTCATGCTAAAATGCTTATATATCAGTTTCGAACTTGGAAAATGAACACTTACATGCTATAATGTTGATATTGAGTGAACTCTGCCCAGTTCTGTACTATAATTCTTATAGAGAGTTGGATTTTCCAAGTACCATGTTGTAATGCTTATATGGATTTAACCCAGATGTTGTAATTCTTATATGGATATGTCCTAGATTGTTGTTACTATACCATGGTTATATGTTGGAGGTTGGAAAGTCTGTAGGAAATACTCAGATATATTCTAGAATCGCACAAAAGAAGGTTATTTTACCTTAGTTATATGGTTATGGTTGTAATGGTTAAAAGGCATAATAAAAGATATTCTCGCATGGTGTTGAAGAAAGTTATTTTACCTTGGTTATATGGTTGTGGTTGGTATGGTCATAATAAAATCTAAGAGATGTTCCGATATGGATTCAAAGTAGTTTTTTATAGTATTTTATTTATTGTTGAATTAATTAATAAATATTTCAATCGCTTTATTACATACACTTCTTCTGAGACTAGTTAGTTTAGACATGATTGTGTTGACATAATTATTTATACTCACACCCTATTAAGGCCATAATTTGTAACCCAAGAATATTACATGGATACAAGATTGGATAAGGGGAAAGGACCTTATTTTTGAATGTTTTTTTATTGTAGGGACTGATGTTTGGTGGTGGGACTGATGTGGGATTCAGGAACAGGGACTTTTGAGCCTTTATTTGAGTCTTCTAGTATTTTGTTTTTATTATTTCAAGAATAAAATTTAGATTCATTCCGGCATGTCATTCTATTGTTCCTTTATTATTTATTGGATTATCTAGTTGGATCTTATTGTTATTCTTTTACTATGTCTTTAGTTTCATTTCATCTATTTGTATGGTTTATTTTCTACTGCTATGGCACTTTATATCCAGGGTTATAGTCTCCCCACTACACTTTTCACACCCCCACTTCTTTTTGGTATCCCATCATGCATGGGGAGGCATGCTTGAGGTCTTGTAACCATCCCTTTTTCATGTGAGAGAGTGATTGATTATGGGATAAGATATATTTGAATTTAAAAAAAATGATCTAGAAATTCATGAAATGTTGGGTCATTAAAACCTCCCTCCATAATGAAACTAATCCCGGAGTTGGCATTTATAGGGTAAAGAGGGATCATATTTGAATTGTTATAGACACTAGGCTCAGACATCATCTTCTTGATCCCATGTCTCATCTTGTACATGGTCATGTTTCCATGGAACCATACTAACGAACTGACATGCCTTAGAGTGTCTTCACACTCTAATCCACAATACACACTAGACATTCCACAAAATAAACATTCATCTCTAACTTAACATCATCATTTTGGAAAACATGTGATGGGTCTAAATAATACTAGTTGAGCTGAGACATGTGGGAAACGTCATGCATTGACCGAAATCTTTAACGAAGACCTATATAGTAATATACCAGTCCAACTCCCATTAAAACCTCAAAGGGAATGATGAATCAAGGTGAAATATTTCCTTGCCTCTAAATTTGTTGATGGACCAATATGGAAGAATCACACAAGGAAATATGGTCACCGACCTCAAACTCAAGAGGTTACTGAAGGAAGTTATAATATGACTACTATCTGGACCGAGCTATCAGCATTTTCTTTCTGATCAATTAGACCTACTCTGATGTCTCTTGGACAAGACATAGTCCTAGAATTATTGCCTCCCCTAACAATAACGAACACATAGGTGATCCGTAAGTCCTACCATATATGGATTCATAAGGATCCATATCAATAGTATCCTGAAATATGTTATTATAAGAAAACTCAGTAAGGGGTATATATTTCTCCCAAGAACCCCCAGTGATAAGAACACATGCATGGAGTATGTCCTCTAACACCAAATCTAATGTTATGATTATCCATCATTCTAAGGTTAATATGTCATTCTTAGAATCACCAATGTACTAAAGTCCTTTTAGAAACCATTCCAAAACTGAGACATGAATAAATCATCCCTACAATATATGATATAACTAGGATCTCTAGGAAAATGTATGACCTCACTAATGTATATCCACCCTAGCTCATCTACTGATCATTTTTCTTGAATATATAAGAAGTGTGTAACCTTCATCAAATGATTGATATCTATTCAAATTGCATCATTTTCATTAGGTGATCTAGTAAAACTTTTAATGAAATCCATAGAGAAATTGTCCCTTTCAACTTGGGAATGGATAATTTTTGCAAAGGTTTTTTCAGTTGTTGATGTTCCTCCTACACCTACTGATAGGTGGAACGCTGAGTGATGAATCCATCTATCACTAATTTCATATTACTCCACCAATAATGGTGAAGAATTTCTAGATATATCTTCATGACATTGGGATGTACTGCCCAAGATGATTCATGAAATTCCTACATCAAATCCTCTTGGTTTCCATATGGGACCCAAACATGCCTAAGATAGCATAAGGACTCATTGTCATCCATAGTCTAACATGAATATGAATCATCCTATGAGATTATTTTCCTTAGTACTAGGCCCTTGGGTTATAATATTTTCCTCATTCTAACCCATTTCAGACAAGTAGAGGTCACTACTAAAATTGAGATGATAGTATTATCATGATCCTCCTAAACCTGAACATTAATTTCTAAACAAAATTCCATGAGCTTCCACTCACCACCGGACCCATGAACCACTTGTGTCTATTTCTTCCATCTCAAAGCATTAGCTATAACATTACCATTTCCAAGTATATAAGCAAGCTAGAAATTGAAATATTGCAAGTATTCAACCCATCTTTACTACCTAAAATTTATATCACATAGTTTAAAGATGTAATTGAGGATTTTTTGATCAATGAAAACAAAAAAAATCTCCCCAAGTAAATAATTTTGTCCAATGGTGTAGATCATTAACAATGGATGATATCTCAAGGTTGTGAGTGGGTCGTTCTCTCATGATTCCTCAACTAATGAGACTCGTACGCTATGAATCACTTATCCTATATCAAAACCACCCCATCCTAATACCTCATGCATCAAATTAAATGTTATATCTTCTCCTTGGAATAAGTAGAATCAACATCGGTGATGAATTCAATATTCCCTTCAAATATTTAAGGGATTATTTACAAATATCTAACCATATGAATTCCACACCCTTATTAGTCAATCTTGTAAGAGGTATGGCTAGGCATGACAAATTCTGGATGAAGTGTCTATAATAACTGGCTAGCTCCAAGAAACTTTTTAAGTCAAATACTTTCATAGGATTCTCTTAGGAATCTACAGCTCTCAGCTTCTCTAGGTCTGCTAATACTCCTGATTCTGTGATGATATAACCCAATAGGTTGACTTTTTTTTATCCAAAAGTGGCATTTACTGAGATTACAATAATTCTGGTTCTCCCTTAGTGTATTTGACATTATATCAATATATTGGGAATGGTTATTCTGTAGATGATAATACACAAATATCTCATCCATAATGACTACCAAAAATGAATCCAAATATAGGTGCAGAAACCTTATTCATAAAAGCTTTAAAAATAGCTAGTACATTCATGAGACTGAATGACATTACCAAGTACTCATAAAGACTATACCTAATCTGTAAATTTGTTTGAGGTTTTTATTATGGAATAAAATGAACCAAATGATAGTCTGGAATCAAATAGTCCTTTGAAAACACCCCCACTCCTAGAATCTAATCAAGGGGTTCATTTATTTGAGGCATTGGATTCCAGATCATTATCATAGTTGTTCAACTATCTGTAATCCATGAAATGTTTGAGTGTACCATATTCCTTATAGGAAAAAAGGACAATTGAACCCCGTAGAGAATTTTTTTTGTCGTATAAAAACCTTATCATGTTGGTCTTCCAATAATTTCTTGAGCTCCAGGATCTCCATAGGTTTCATCTGATAAGGAGAAAAGGTCACTAGTGACACTCTTGAAACTATCTCAATGGTGAATTTTAACTCTCTAACTATATGAAACCTAAAAAATCATCATGGAATAAATTCCTAAAATGGTGCACCATAGGAGAGAAAACAATGGGTCGTACCCCCTCACCGTCAAAGAAAATACTCAAAACTTAGGATATCACTCTTCATATCCCCTAATTATCAAGTATTACTTGAGATGCATAGACATACCATTCTCTCATATGGAAATTTCTACCTCCCTCTCATGATGTAAAAATAACCCTCCAATGATAGAAGTCCATATGGTATTGATAAGGAAATAACCAGTCTATCCTGATAATTACATCAAACTGTATCATGTCAAGGATGAAAAGCTTACATAAAAAGATATATCTGCCTATCTCATGGGGAAAATTATATCATCAGAGAACACTCTTTGAATGGATACCCAATTGGGTATCAAGGTTCATAACACTTCAGTAAAACTCTATCTAGATTCCCAGACTATCAATAATTTCATCCAATATAAAAGTGTGTGATGTGTATGTGTCAAATAAAGAAGAAAAAATGTGGAGGATAAAAGACTAGTACCAATAATATTAGATGGTATGGCACTTTTTTCATCTTTCATAGGTTCTAATACATATAATGGGCTCATCTTGTGGCCCTGAATCAAAACATAACAAACCTAAGTAGGCCCAAACTATTGTCACTAAAAAACATATGTATGATTCTCTATTCTGAAAATGACACATCATCCTATAATGTTAGTGGTATTCTAGATACCTGCCTAGATATATACTACTTGACCTCTTCTGGGATGTGGGGAAGGTGTAGATCCCCTCTCACTCGGAAATCGTTGAAAAGTCCTGCCAAAGGGTTGTATATTCTAGATCCTACTATATCCTCTATATAAAATTGGATCCCACATACACTAGGGTTTCATGTGTCCTAGTTTCCCGCACTGGTATCATATGAATAAAATATCCATACAATTTTATTGATTGTTACTTACCCCATGAAAAACATTAAACTGACACTTTATCACACTATAAGAAACATCGCTAGGTCTAGGTGATGAACCACCCTGGTTCTCACCATTGTCTTCCCTCAAATTCCCCCAAATAATGAGGGCCTAGTTGGTTATCTTAGAAATAGTCATCAGCCAAAATAAATTGACCTAAGATCGAATTGAATATATCATCCCATCCTTGAATCACCTCATAGTCATAAGATCTTCACCATATAAAGTTGGTTTGAACCACTATAGCTCAATGAATCAAGAAAAATACACCATGACTGACATAGATCCCTACTATATGTTTATAAACTCTTTATCCCGGTCAGCTCTCTGTGTCTGTGGAAATATGTAATAATAAAATATTCATTGGAATTCCTCTCATGTAATATATCAATAACATTCTACCTAGTTAATGAAATCACACCATCACTTGGTAGAACCACACATCATATAAGCAGCAAGCTTGACCCTCCACTTTGGAGGCATCTCTAAATGGTTGAATATATAAAGAATGGACTCTAGCCATGAATCAGTAGCATGTGGTCCACCATCCCCCTAAGAAGATCGGAATATGTTGTTGTTGTAACATTCAAGTGAACTAATCCACAGTCAGGGCAGGTCTAGAAACACCTTGCATAGACTGTATCATATATAAAAATATCTTTCAAAATTCGGAATTGGATCACATATCAAGAATAAGAGGTGGTTCCATAGGTGGAACTATAGGAGGTATCATTAGTGGCTCAGGGCCCACCAACTCTAGTGCATGGTCTCCACCACCTTCTGGGAGTACAACTTGAGGATGTCGTGATAGGATGATTCAACAATGCCAAATTAAGACCTCAGAAGAAAATTTATTAGTTTAAAATATTACAGAAAGATAATTAGGACAGGTACACATTATTTATATAGAAAAGGTCACACCTACATACCTTCTCCTAAATCTAGGTCTATATTGTAATGAAAAACCATAATAGGACATAAGAATGTAATAGACACTCTAAACAACCCACTACTACGACCAGGTTTAGTTATAGGTCACATATCAGACGATAGAGGTCCTGATATATGTAGTGTCAATTTCAAGGTATAGGGGAAAACACCCATTTATTTTCAATTGGAATTCCATTTAGCGTTTTAACTATTTAATATTTAAATTCATATGAGTTTGTACTCTTTTATATAAACATATATATATATATATATATCATGGTTTAGAACCAGTAGTTCCAGAACTCCCAACATGGTATAATTGGCCAATTAAGGTGTTATCACCAATATATATAGAAAAAAAATCATTTAGATTGTAGTATGAATATAATTAATCCGATTATATTATCTTTCAATAAAATCCATCCCATTTAAATATATAATAATCAAGTAACTAACTATATGCAATAGAAAAATGCATGGAAAATGTAGATGCATCATGGAAAAATGCATAGCATAATAGTCTTAAGGTTTCTAAAATGATGCATGAGGTGCTATTTAATTTCCTTAGGAGGAAAAGTAACTAATTCTATATCAATAACACCAATAATAATAATATCACATGGCATGTATGCCACCCAACATTGAAACCATATCAACTGTAATAGAAGAAATTTAATAACCGCAATAACCCATCCCAAGTAATTTGAGTTTCCCTTGTACCTAGGTTATCTACTCTCTAGAACAGTCTCATTTCAAAATTCCATTACATATTAGGATCCTTTATAATTCCCAAATAGTAAGACCAATTAAAAAACAGGCTATGATACCTCTTTGTAATGTTTTATCCCAGAATCTTCTAAAACGATGCACTGAGCTAGTGGGTCACATCGCCTCAAGTGCGGATCCTTGTACGCCATAGGCTACTGAATAGTAGCTATAGTCCATGGTGTTATGGTGGGAATACTATACCCTCATATCATAGTGTTATATTAGATAATATTAATTAAATATAAAATAGTAGAAGAATAATATAAATGATGATAGTGGAAAGAGATACAATAAATAAGAAGAAGAAGTATAAACATTTAATCAACAAAAATAAAAATAATAAAACATGTTTCATTCATATATCATATGATTTCATGTCATTATGATATACATAATAGAAAATATGGAATAAGAATATTCATCATGTTATACAAAATACAAAAAATTCTGAAATATAGCTCCACTAGAATCATGAGCCTAAGCTCAGTCTTATACTTCTGAACTCTTTTCTATAACTAAAACAGATCAAGCATCTGTAGTAGGGTTCTTTCCCTTATCCATACCTGCAAACATGAAGTCAACTCGGGTAATGAAGGAGGCCTAATTATGGTGTGAGATGAACTCATTATGACACCACCAATGGCGTCTAGAAATAATCAATCTAATGTGCATAGCATAACAGTGTGAATGCAATAAGAATAATAAGATATTATTGAAAATAAATACCAAATGGATCTGGTTCCAATAAGACACCTAACTGGATCTACCTACTTCGGCATAGGCTGGAATGAGTTTGATCAGTAACCATGTATATATAGTATTCAAATATATATGTATATAATATGTATAAATATTTATGAGTGCTATATGTGTTGATTTTTAGAGAAATATACATGGATACTAGGTGCCAGCTGGACCCAAGGTGTAACTTAGGAATCCATATCAATTCTAATGAGCCAATGGCTTCAGCAAGGACACATTCCCTGAGTCTCATATGAATTTGATACATCTTTCCCATCACTCGAGATGGTTGGGAGAGTCATCATGCCCATCACCCAAAGTAATGGAATGTGGAGTTTCATTCCCATCATCCATATAAAATTATAATGGTGTGAGACGTCATACCCAAATCCCGATGTAAAGGGAGCGTGAAATGTCATGCTCAGTAAGTCCAATAACCATCGTTCAACAACCAATATCCATGTTCTAATGATAATAATAATAATGAGATATTACTTATTAGGAATTATAATCATCAATCCCTATACAACTGAGGGTGTCACAATCATCCAATCCATATAAAGGTAAACATGAAACACTTGGTGGGTCATTTCCACCCATTACAATTTAATTAATTTAATATATATAGTTATAAGTTAAGAAAAATCCATTTCCAAGTCTATTAGAACAAATATATGTAGTTAGGTCATTTAAATAATTATATCAAAGAAGGAGATTCCATTTATCACACCCAAAGGGATGGAGTTCAATGAGATAGGCATCCTCTAATCATTAAATACAGTCCAAGGGGGTATTTAGAATTAACATATTTAATTTAAGAAGTTTAATATATTAAATGGAAACATATGGAATAGTTTGGGGTGTGAATAAATAGCAGAATACTATGAAAAAACTACAAAAAATTGGAAATATTTCAAGAACACCAACCTTATGTTTGTAGGTGTCCAATAATCAGGTTTCAGCCTTGGATTCAAAGAAGAACATAATAAATTTAAAAAATTTAAAAATTTCCTAAGAATAATGAAATTGATCCCACACAAAAATAGTGAAAAATAATTGAATATAATAAATAAATGGAATAAATAGGGTTAGGGATCTTACCTATGTAGAATCAGCATGATTGAAAGTGTTCAAATTGGAGTTCGGGTGGGGGAGTTATCAAGAAACATATAAGAGGAGGAGGGAGATCCTTCGAAAAGAGAATTTGGGTGTTCTATTCACTGAAGAAGAAGGGAAAATAATGGAAATTTATTAAAAACATTTCATGGAAGAAATGTTAAATTCACCCCTTAAAATGGGGTCACATGGTTTGGTTCCACGGTTGGCCAAAATATGCACCAACTGTGTTCCACTCACTACCCTTCAACCTCACTAACATATGTTATGTGAACAGTTTTCCTAACCATGAACATGTTGTGAGAAATTACTCTATCACATACCTTTTAAATTCTACATGGGCATGTGCTACGTCTCACATGGTTGTAGAAAAACCATGGGGCCTCATGATATACACAAGTTCAACATTTGTTTTGGTAGCACAGTTAGCAATAACCATGAGATAATTGTGCTCTAATTGAGCAGCCCACTCTATTTATCCAATTTTTGGAGCTCCAGGCTCTGAAAAATCCCTGAAAAATTCTGAATCCTTATTTAGGCCTTAGGGAAAATTTACCAAGATAAAACAATGGATTTGAATATAAAAAATGAGTTGTTCCTTCATAGAAATTCGGTTTGTTACAATCAAGAAGAGATATAATGCAATATAGGAGGCCTTAGACTGTAAAAACCTGAAATAGACATATATATCCAATAAAAAAATAGCCAGAAACACCAATAGTATATATATAAATAAAACTAAACTGTATACAATGGAAGAATGCGACATCAAATATAAGCACATCATCGTTTAAAAAAATACCAAAGTAATTGTACTCCTGAAAAAATTATAAATATGATCAACACAAGACACTTGATATACAAGAAATATTATATTTAATTGAGTTTTTTTATGTTTAGTTGCATTTATAAATTTGTTTAATTGATTTACACATGTTTTTTAAAAACATTGGGAAAAGGTGTGTGGGAAATTTAGACACATTTATAAATGTGGCTAAATTGGAAATATTTATGAATGTAGCTAACATAGACTCATTTATAAACTTACATAATTTATCCACACACCATTTACCCTTGTTTTATCTAAACATGGTTAAATAGGTAATTAGATAGCCACAGTTTTCAAAAACATGTTTATTTAAATTTTTTATACTATTTAATTTCTGTATATTTGAAATATGTTCTTTTAAATTCTTTTTGATTTTGAAACCTATGAACACAAACCCACCTAGCCCTCTCATTCCATCAATTATACCCATGAAACAAAGAACACCCCCCAACTACATCATCTAACCCATCCTTACCAAATGTCACCAGCCGACCCTTGCCAACGACATCACAAACCCTCTACATAAATGAACTTATCATGAGAATCAAACCTTTGACACCCCATACCAAACAGTCAAACAGACCCACCCACCTTGCATATTAATCTCATTAATTTTAGTATTACAGTATATTTAAACATATATTATTATATATTTCTGTAAAAAAAGTAATATATATTTTTCTATGAAAAATATATATTTATATTTAAATATATTATCATATATATAAATATATAAATATATTTCTATATTATATATATATAATTAGTGTAATTTTAATTATAAATTTAACACACACACACACACACACACACATATATATATATATTATATTCATATATGTGTTATTATGTGTGTGTGTGTGTGCTTATAAATTTCTATATCTAACTATATATAAAATTTAACATATAGATTAATTGTGTTAAATATTTATATATAAATTAATATATTTTTTATTATATATGTATATATATTAATATATAAATAACATAAATATATATAACTTAGTATAAATATATGTTTGTATATTAATAATCATTTATTAAATTATTATTAATTTATTATGATTATGTTTTTACTTTTCTTTTTGTATGTATGTGTGTATTAATTTTATATAAATAACATCTATTTTTATTACTATATAATAAAATTATACCTTTATTATTATCAATATTTCAAAATATATGTGTATATATATACTTATAAAGTTCTATATTAATTTAAATGTGTATATATATATATATATATAAATCAATATAGTTGTATATGTGTGTGTGTTACATAATATAAATATTATATATATATATATATATTCTTATATATATATTAATTTATTGACACACACACATATAATAATATATAATCTAATACATAGAAAACAATATTAATATTTTATAATTAAGGAAATTATTACAATTATCTGTGTGTTATCTACATGATTCTCTCTATGTGTGTATGTGTGTATAGGAATGTATGAATATGTATGCATTCATGTATGTATTTTTGTTTGTATGTTTGTATGTTTGTATGTTTGTATGTTTGTATGTTTATATTTATAAATGAGGGTGTGTGAGTACAAAATATAATATAATAGTATTATATAATGTTAAAAATAACATATATGAAGTATAAAAATATATCTATATCTATATGTATTATTCAAA
Source organism: Viscum album (assembly GCA_963277665.1). NCBI lineage: Eukaryota > Viridiplantae > Streptophyta > Magnoliopsida > Santalales > Viscaceae > Viscum > Viscum album. The sequence goes on along the minus strand of OY728139.1, from coordinate 759,055,958 downwards.
CAAGTTAATTGTAATATTATATAATATTATTACATATGTGTCCGTACATGTGTGTAGACACACACACACATATACATGTATGTCTGTATATATATGTTTAAATTAATATATATATATATATATATTAATGTTTATATATATATTATTTATAAATTAATATATATATATATATATATAATAGTAATATTATTTGATAATATATTTTTTCATGTGTATATAAATACATATAAGTTTATATATTTTTTATATGTTAAAATATTAATTTACATATATATATAAATTTATGTATATATATATATATTAATATTTATATATATTAATATATATTTATATATGTGTATATATATATAAAAATTACTATAAATATATGTATTATATATATATATATATATATATAATGGAGTCATGTTTTGAAGTGTAGCTAAATCAGAAATGTTTTAAAATGAGGATAAACCGCTAGATGAAAAATTATATGTAGCAATGTTTATAAATGTAGTTAATTCATTTTCCCAGGTTTCATAAAATCATAGGGAAATAGTGTGTGGGTAAACCAGTTGCGTTTATAAATGGATTAAATTTATCTACATTCCATTTACCCCATGTCTATCTATATGGGAGTAAATGAGTAATTAGTTATGGGAATATGCTCTATAGATTTATAAATATGTGGTATATATAAATAGATATACATATATATATATATATGATATATATATATATAACTAGTATGTAGGAATGCATGGAAATGCATTGGGTATAATACTTTTGTGTTGGACACCCAAATTATTCTCCATCGAGTATATAATTAAAAGAAATGTTTCAAAATTTGAAACGAGTAAAATTAAAATGAATTCATTAATATGATTCATGAATTAGATGAGGCATTAATATATATATTATAAATGTATGAATTAATTTTCACACCACCTAGGAGTGTCCTTGAATTATATATAAACCCTATTTCTATATAATGGAACTATGTTTGGATATTTGGCTTGGGACTCCTAGGAACCTGAATCTCTTTTCATCTTCCTTCTTTCTACTATGAGATGTTATCATGTTGTGAAGGTTGGTGGATCCCACTCAAATATAAAGTAATTAAAATCAGCCCGTGGATATTTACGGAGATAGAATGATTTTGTTTTCCATTGTGATGATGTCTCTCAAACAATTACAAAATAGATAAAGATTTAGGAAAAGGATCCTTAGTGTAAGGTATTCCAGGTTTACAATGGTTCTTCATTTCAGTTTTATAACATTCTTCATTTATCTTAAATGAAGATCCTCATATTTGGTTTTTAATTTATTCCATTGTGTCAAATAAGTGTTATTAGATAAGTATGATACCTAATATTGGTATCAGTGTAGGTTCTTGACTTAGATCAATGAAGTCCTGTGATGAAATGTTGAAGAAACCAAAAACATATCAATGTTTTCCGTTTCTTGGAATTCTATATTCAAAATGGTTAACCCTTCTGTAGATGGGCTACAAAACGGTAACTGAGGTATTACCATTATATAGATGGGTTTCATAATGGTAACCAATTCATTACCTTTAAATGAATTAGTTTTTTAGGGTAACTAGAGTGATACCTTTACATGAATGGTCACATAAAGGTTACCCATCGCTTACCTCTATTTGAAGGGGTTCACGTAAGGGTAAACATGGTTTTTCTAAGGCTGCATAAAGGTACATTGCAAATTACCCCTTTGCAGAATGCTGGTTTCAAAAAGGTATCCAATGTATTACCTATACAAAGGATCTTGCGTAAAGGTAAGTATTGGTTTATAAGATTAATGTAAAGGTAGATATGTACATACCCATACATGAAGAGTTCACGTAAAGGTAATACCTTTTTTAGCCATACGTAGCATATTGTACATAATGTTTATTAACATATACCGTTAAATAAGGGATTCAAAACTACATTACCCTTACACAGAGTTTCCGCTTAATGGTAAAGGGAGCATACCCTTATGTAGGAATGTGTTCCTATGAACGGGTAAACATACAATATTTTAAAAATTGTTTTTAAATTCTGAAATGATTTTAATTTTTTATAAAAAAATTATAAATATTTATAAAAGTTATTTTGGTAATATTAAATACATAAAAGGTTTATAGATTAATTAATTATAAATTATTTATAATTAAATAAATTTTTATGGAACATTTTATTCCCAAATATTAATTGTTAATATTCTAAATACCTTTTAACCAAATTATATAACATAACTTATGATTTATAAATAAAAGTGTTTATTTAGAAATCATTATAGATAATTTATAAACGGTTATAAATTTTGAAATAATGCTAAAATATTAAAAGGTTTATATATAAATAATTAATTTTTTATAATTAATTTTTTGAATTGTTCAGAATAAATAATGAGATTTATTTGGATATTATTTAATTCGAACAAAAAGTTTTTGATGATTGACTTGATCAAGGTTGAAATAAGGATTAAGTATATGATATTTAGATTATGTTAAAATTTTACATAATAGGAGTTTGATTATGAGTAGTTTATAATTTATATAATATAATATACTTAAAATTGAAATGCCATATAATGATAAATATGAAATTGTTTATATTTGCATGAATATAAAGTTTTTATATTATGTTTTTTGAAATAAATATGAAAGAGTTAATATTTAAATTAATATAAAATGTTTAAATTTAAAATTATAGAATTTCCATAATGATAAATATGAATATTATAAAAGGGTTTATAATTATCTAATATTTATGAATGGTTCATAAATATTTATCTCATGTTTAAATATTTTTATTTTTCATTTATTTAAAGGTTATTCCCTATTATATTAATCTTAATTAGATTTTTTATGAAATTTGAATATTATATATTCTTTAGTTTATTTTTTAAACTATATCTAGGATAGATCTTTTCATTACATGCTAGGACAGACTCTATAATGAATTTAGTTTTTCATCTAACTTGACCTCGGTTTTTAATTGAATTTATAAACTGGAATGTTGTTGTTGAATATAGTTTTTTTAATATTATGTTTTAGATTTATGATTAACTATATCCTTTATTAAGTAAAGTATCCCTAGGTCAAGGGAGTTGGGTTATGACTACCTTCCTTCCAGGTTTGTCTTGTGTAAATAAAAAAATTAATAAGTGACTCTAGATTGTCACATTGATTAGTTCTATGCTAAATTTGGGTTCCCCTAGATTTTCCTTGGTCAGCTTGTTTTTTTGTGTTTTCATTATGCAACACTTAGCTAGGATGCTATAATGGATAGGATAATAGAGGACTAAATTTTAATTTATCTATATGATATATTGGAAAAAGGGTTGTCTGCTTAGGTTTCCAAGAATCATATATGATAAAATTGGGATGATTCCATACCTAAATAATTTTGTTGTGAGATGAAAACCTTAGCAAAATCATTAATTACTGTAATATGAATCTTGGACCACTAATAGGTATGATGAATTTTCAAAAATGGGTCCATCAATTTGGTGGGAATCCATTTAATAAAATTCCTTATTAAATGGTTAGCAATATATGATACTCATCTCATAAAAATATTAGTTTCCATGCTTGAGGGTTGCAACCATGTCGTTGGTGTTATCATTGGGTGGTCCATTTTAGTCTCCATGTTTTTGGATGGAGGTGATGGGATATATGTTTTAGTTTACAGTGTTTTTAGATTACATCAGCGCTCGGGTGGGATTTGGCATGATGATGGGTTCTCGATCTTGAACCATTTTCCTTATTTTTTGAGTTTGGATTTGTTTCTTATTTCTTGCATGTTTGTTCTATGTGTTGCGCGATAGTGGGTTTTTCTCTTCCAAAAATCTATAGTTTCAAAGCTTTTTGTTTTTTTGTTTTCGCATTTTGGGACTATGGTTGGGTGCTCTTACAGTGATTTGGTAAAGGTTCTATTTAGTATTCCTTTTTGGCATCTGTTTCCTATTTTGTATGTTTTTGGGATGGATTTTCGTGATTTTCTCTCACATGATTTGTGTGCTATGGAGAAGGCAGGGTAGATCAGGAAAGCACGTGATTCTGGAGAAATATATATTTGGTTTTTTGAAGATTATGGTTTGGGGTGATTATTTTGTTGGTTCATTCTTCTATTTTTGTGGTACGATTTTCTCGATGGTGTCCTACAGTCTGCGGTGAAAAGTGCCATTGGATAATGAAGCAATTGATTTCATTTTCCTAGATAATGGTTGATTCGGTTTATGTTTATGAGCATTGATGAAGTTTTTTGGTTTGAATTTTGTGTGTTTACATGTGGAACTATGACTTTGGTTTATGAGACATTGCATCCAGTTTATTTTCAAGGGACTATTTCAGAGGATGTTCGGAGTAGGGAGAGTTCTTGTTGGTCGTAGTATATTACTCAAGAGGGGAGGGGTGCATTGAGTAACTATAAAAATATCTGTAAAAATTATTTCCCCGAAAGATAGATACAACCCAGTTAATCAAGGTTATACTGTTATAAGAGTTTGACTATTTAAATAACTACTTATAAGATTTAATAATTCTCAGTAATCATAATATCACTTATTAAAGTTACATTTTAAGCTATTCTACTAAGACATGATAGTTATAACTTCATTAAAACACTAACTATCAAAGTGAATTTAGTGATTTCTAAGTTATATAGAAAATCAGTAAAACAGAGAAAACTAAATTAAGCAGAACAGCAGATATGAAACAGGTAGTTCAGTCTCAAGATGAGACCTAATCCACTTCACTTGGTGATCACCTACCACCACATATTTTATATGAATAAACATGACCCACACCCTGTATCGACGTTAATAATAGTACACAGGATTGTTCAGGCCACATAGGGACCTCTTACACAGTTCTTCATGGGTATAAACTATCTGGCCATATAGGGACCTCTTCGACACTTATAAGTGGGTATACACAAGAGTAAAAGAATTTTTTAGTAAGTATATCTTGTATCCTTCTATTTAATATGGGAGATAGAGTGTGTTTCTATAAAGATACACACTCTACTAAAAAGTTAATAAAATATTCACAAAAGAGAAGAAAGATTGAGATTGGTCTAGAAGTTCTCTTAGTGTTGGTATTTGTAGCTCTGGACTTCTGAGATGAAGAAGATGAAGAATTTGAGTCCTCATCTTGAAAACAATGTATCGTATGTCAGATAGATCTGGCGTGTGTTCTTCATGATGTCTGACAGTGTGAAGATGTTGGTATTTGTAGCTCTTTGTGTCGTGTTACCACTTTTTATTTTCTGCGCCGCATTAATCATTTATCATGGAGTGCATGTGTTGGGGCCGACATGTTGCATGTATTCTTAACCTCGTCCCCCGTACTATCCGATGATATTTTTACAAAGAAACATTAATTATGCCAGTGCATAAAAATATTCAATTATGACCATTAGAGATTAAATTGAAAGACGAAAAAATATATTAGGAAATGGTGTCACAATATGTCATCGAAACAATGTCTTTTTCACCCGATGTCTAGATTGGTCACGGTGTCTGAATGTCACGGTGTCTCATGGTCACGGTGTCTCACGGTCACGATGTCTCATGGTCACAATGTCTCATGGCCACAGTGTCTCAGGGTCCCAAAGTCTCATGGTCACAGTGTCTTGTTCATGGTGTCTGGATATCACGGTGTCTGCTTCACTGGGTCTGTATATTCATGGTGTCTACTTCACAGTGTCTACTTCACGTTGTCTTGTTACCGGTGTCTGCTTCACGGTGTCTCAGACTTAGAAAAATATCTGATTTCATACTTAAGCTGTGATACTCATGGAAATAATTAAACTTAATCATTGGTTAGAGAAATCATTATAAAGTGTGTCAAAGGATAGTATATAGTATCCAAACTGATTGTAGAGCAATTAAGATCTTGAGTGACCCTTCTTAAAGAATGATAATACTTTAACAATAATACACATGAGTTGATATAATTTATATGATTTTACCAGGTTGAGTATGATTTTTTATCATTAAAACAAGATTAGTACATGAGGAGTCCAACAATCTCCCCATTTTTGATGATTGCAAATCATGTAGATTAAAGTGTATATTAGATTCAGCTGTTTATATAGAGATAAATGTCTAACATATAGAGATTTATCACCATTTTGGGATTATCAAAAAGTACCATTAAAAAGAAGAACAAAAAAGACAAGAAACATGCACAATGTATTAGAAAAAGAAAGTGGCATTACAAAGAGTAAATCAAATGAAACAGGATTCCCATCAAAATAGAGTAAACATTATCCTTCTTCATTTGTTGGAATTCTCTTTTCCTTTATTAGCAGTAGAAGAGGAAGTCATAGGAGCTGAAGTCGAGGTAGAAGAAGGGAGTGAGATGGTCGATAGAGATGGTAAAATAAGGCCTTCAAACACTGAGGGAGACAAAGTAGGTGTAGTAGAAGATCGAGGCAGTTGTTGATCAAGGATCACATGCCTGATCTAACTCAGAGCATGGCTGACTGTCATAGTAGTGGAGGCTAGGGTAGAATTAAAGGTAGGAAATCAAGGTCTAAGGGGTGCAGCCACAAGAGCAACAATGGTTGTACTCTGGACATGAAGATAGGGCCTCAGGAGTCTGATAAAATCTACAATGATCTCTCCACCATACAGCATGGATTTCTCAAAATCATCCTTCTTCTCCATAAACTTGTCCTGCAACTGAGAAAACTCTGCGAGATTTTGGACATGGGTCTTCAAAGCTTGAGTAATAGGTGGAATCCACAGATTTTCCACAAGATACATGAAATGATTATTCATATCAATCTTGGAGAAGATTATGTTGAAGTAGAAATCCACTTTCTAGGAAATATCTTACTGAGCATCATTAGCAATTTAAGAATGGATTTGGACCAAGTCAAGAAATAGGTCAATGTTCTTGATAACTATAGAGAGAGAATCTTTATTAAAGCCACTAAGCATAGTCGGAAGCTCTTCTTTGACCACTGTTCTGAGTTGATCATTTCCTAAAGAGGGTTGAGAGGATTGAACATAGGCTTTAGAATCATTGACAGTGGTGGTGAGAGATTTTAGTTGATTCAGAAAATTCGGAAGACACCCCATATACTCATCAGTGAGTTTGTTTAGATTAACCAATAGCTCTCACATTTATTTCATAATATGTTTTTCCTTTCAGTGACCTTTGCATCTAAGGACGAAAAATGAGGCTAAATCATAGAGACAACATTCTATGGGTTTTGAGGAACAACAGGTTCCATAGGATGGGAAATAATCTCTGATCTTTAATGCATCTCTTTCTGTATGTCTTCAATCATACCTCTTAGAGTCTTTACATCAGCACTAAGCAGTCTGTTTTCAAATCAAACTTCCTGAATCTCATGAATCATTTTGGGATGTATTTTCCAAATATCCATATCCAAAAATAAAGAGTCATATTTCTCACTTAGATGTGTCACAAGAGTAGGTTGGGAATTTAGAACTCTTTCAACACCATACAAGATGGTAGCACCAAATTCCTTCAGATCATCCTAACTCACCAAGTATGATTGGTCTGATGAAGGTTCATAAATAGGTATTGATATGGTTTTAGGTTCTTTTGCAGGATCTATATTATAGACTGATTTCAACTGGAATAAATAGAAAAGGTCAAGGCCTTTTGCTGAGACTTGCTGAGAGTCATCCACATCATATAAACTGGGGAACTTATATCGAGTGTCTATAGGGCTTGGAGCTATTGGATTTGGTTCTTCAGTGGATTCCAGATTTGGGGGTTTCTCCCCCTCAATAGTATCATCCTTCATAGGACTGAGAGGCTTAAGATCTTGATCGAATTTCACAATCTTATCTCGTAGTTCTTCTCTAATTTCCTACCTACCCGGCTGAAAAGCCAGCTCCATCCTTTCCTCAGCTGAAGGGATTATCTCAAGAACAAATTTTTCGACTGGTAGTTCCTAAGGTCATCTCTTTTCATAACAGGTAGTTCTTCCACTATAGTTTCTTCCATGACATTATTTTCATATTATTTGGAAACATATTCTATTTCCGCCTCGGGTTGAGCTTCTAGAGTAACAACTTCGATAGGCGATGGGACTTCTTTTTCACTTACCACAAGAGGGATAAGAGTACTATCTTCCTCAACAAAAACAATTTCTCTGGGGGGCACATAAACCTCTTCTTATTCTTCTTCTTCTTCAGAAGAGTACTCAACAACTTCATCTGGTTCCAAACCAAGATCAGAAAAGTCTCTTGGTCTTGAGGGATGTTCCACAAGATTGATTTTTTTTTTGTAAATTCTATCATTGTCTTCCACCCATGCCTTTTTCGAAGGGTTTCAATTTATTTTAATCCTCTTGATAGTGACTTTTGAAAGGCAGTAATCAAAATCCTTTATAACTACCTCATTAGGTAAAACTAATCCTTTGGCAGGGACCATGGCTGAGATAATCCGAGAGTAAAACAGGGAGGTTTACTTGGATGTGGCTTTGGTTAGTTCACACATATGGTTTATTATATACTTGAAAAGGTTAATCTTATTCCCATTGTTCATATGGTGGATCAGAAACACATCATGATATTTCAAAACAACAAAATCACCTTTTTGGGGCTAACCAGATTCTGAATAAACTTGAACAAAAGCCTCGATTCTCCATCTAGTTCAGTAGCAATGGCTCTCCATTTGATGCAATTTCTTATTAAGGAATTCAAAGCATCCTCCAGATAAAATATGCTTGTTGAAGGAAGAGGTCCTCTATGATAATCCCCACAGATTCCTTCATGAGGTATCCTAAGGCATGCATCCCATAACCTCAAAGAGAATGAGAATTTATACCCATTGGTCCAGCTTCTCACAACATATCCATCCTCAGACTCAAAGGAGAACTGAACATATTGATAAAACCGAGCCACTAAGTTAGGATAGATAGGTCAATGTTCCTTCGAAAACCACTCTAGCTAGCCTTGCTCTTTTAAAACATTCAGAACCAGAGACTTACTTGATATAATCCAATTAGGGAAAACCTCGTTCTCTACTACAACAACCCGGTTTACCAGATTTGGGTTTAGAGGACCTTCAGGTGCTAGCTTGGGTGCAATTTTCTTCTTCTTTGCACTATGTTTCTCAGGAGTGTACGACGAAGGGAGTTTCATCCTAGGCATCCACCAAAGGATCAGGAGAGAGAGAAGTGTTGTAGGTTTGAATAGAGGTTGTGAATGAGTGAATAGAAGAAAACGCGCTTGAAGGACAAATGATACTTCATTTATTTTGTCATTTTAGAATACTAAACGTTGAAAAATTAAAAGTGCGGGAAAACAAAAATGTGAAAAGGATAATTACGGTGATACCGTTTTTAATTTAAAACTAAAAATCATAATGAATCTTTACAATGAAATCATTTCAGGTCTTTACGGTGAGATAGAGAATTAATTTTACGGTGAGATAGTAACTGAGCATTACAATGAGACAGTAAACATGAAATTTACGGTGAGACAGTAAACATAAAATTTACAGTGAGATAGTAAACATCAACTTTACAATGTGACACTAAACATCAATTTTACAGTGTGTCCGTAAACATCAACTTTACGATGTGACAGTAAACATCAACTTTACAATGTGTCAGTAAACATCAACTTTATTATGTGACAGTAAAAATCAACCTTATGGTATGATAGTAAGCATCAACATTACGAAGTGATAATAAACATCAAATTTATAGTGTGACAGAAAACATGAACTTTATGGTGAGACAGTAACTTTTAGATAGTAGTCAAGAAACACTATCTGTGAGAACGTAATCATGAAACGGTAATATATTTACATAAGATTTATCATGCCTAACTCATGTATGATGTATTCTATTCTTCCATAATTAAAATATTTGGTAAATATATCAGCAAGCTGATACTCAGTACCAATGAATTCTAAAGTGATATCACATTTATGATAATGATCTATCAAAAAGAGAAGTCTTACATCAATATGCTTTGTTCTAGAATGTGAAACAAGATTTTTTGGGATGTTAATAGAACTTGTGTTGTCACAATTTATAGGTACATGCCTAAACTAATATCCATAATCTAGCAATTTATGTTTCATCCACAAAATTTGTGCACAAAAATTTCCAATAGCTATGTATTCAACTTCTGCAGTAGATAATGCAATTGAATTTTGTTTCTTACTACACCATGATACTAGTGACTTGCCTAAAATGTTACATGTTCCAGAGGTTCTTTTTCTATCTAACTTACAACCACCAAAGTCTGCATTAGAATAACTAACTAATTCAAATGATTGTCCTCTAGGATAGAACAATCCTAGATTGTGTGTATGCTTGAGGTATTTGAAAATTCTCTTTACAACATTTAAATTAGATTCCTCAGGATTTTCTTGAAAACGAGCACACGTATACACACTAAACATAATATCAGGTTGACTAGTAGTCAAGTAGAGTAAACATCCAATCATTCCTCTATAAGTGGTTTGATCAACAGATTTTCCAACATCATCAAGATCAAACTTACAAGTGGTACTCATGGGAGTATTACTACTTTTAGTGTTATCCAATCCAAAACGTTTTATAAGATATCTATTATATTTAAATTGAGTTTAAATAATTCCATCATTATTTTGAAATATTTGAAATCCAAGATAGAATTTTAGTTCACCCGTTAAAATCATTTCAAATTCTTTTTGCATCATTTTAGAAAAATCAACACAGAAATAATTTTTTGAACATACATAAATAATGTCATCTACATAGATTTGAACAACTAAAACATCATTAGAAATTCATTTTATAAACAAGGTAGGATTAGCTTTTCCTTTTGTAAAACCTTTGTAAATTAGAAATGTACCTAATCTATCAAACCAGTATCTTGGATCTTGTTTTAAACCATATAAGAATTTGGATAATTTAAAAATGTGATTTGGAAAATGAGGGTTTGTAAATCTAGGGTGTAGTTAGTCAAATACATCCTCAGATATATACCCATTTAAGAATGCACTTTTAACATCCATTTGATATAGTTTGAAATTCAGATGTGTAGCATAGGAAAGAAGAATTTTGATGGCTTAGAGTCTAGATACTGGTGCCAAAGTCTCCTCATAGTCAATTAATTCTTCTTAACTGTAGAATTGAGTAACCAATATAACCTTTTTTCTAACTATGTTACCAGCTTTATCTACCTTATTTATAAACACCCATTTAGTTCCTATGGTGAATGTGTCCTTAGGTCATTCAACATGTTTCCAAACTTTTCGCCTTTCAAACTGATTAAGTTCATCTATCATATCCATCACCCAAAATTCAACATTTATAGCATCATTAATATTTTTAGGTTCAAGTTGTGAGAAGAAGACTTGATATTCAACTTTATTTCTAAGAGAATCTCTAGTTTTTGTTCCTTTTTCTACGTCTCCTACAACAGCATCTAAAAGATGTTTCTTAAGAGTTCTTATAGTTCTAGAAATGGAGGGACTAGTGATTTCAGGTTAATCGATAGGTCCAGGTTCATTGTGACTTGATTCCATGGAATTTCTAGAACTGGATGTTTTCACAGATTCTTTCACAAAAGTGTTTGAGGATTTTTAATTGACATTCAGATTTGATACATTATCTTCCAGGTTTTCTAGAGAAGTTTTAGGATTATGTGGATATGTTTCATCAAATTTGACATGGAAAGATTCTTCCACACATTTAGTTCTTTTATTGAACACCCTATAGGCTAAACTAGACTTGGAATATCCTAAAAGGATACCTTCATCACTCTTGGATGAAAATTTATCAAGATTATCCTTATTTTTAAGAATATATACATTACTTCCAAAAACATTGAAGAAGTTACCTTTGGGTTTTCTATTGTTCCATAACTCATAAGGAGTCCTCTTAAGAATGGGTCTGATCGACTCTATATTGATTATGTATCATGATGTACTAACATCTTCGGCCTAAAAATAAATAGGTAGGTCATATTAGATAAGAATTGTTCTAGCACTCTCTTGCAAGGTTCCATTTCTTCTCTCTAGAACTCCATTTTGTTAACGTGTTCTAGGGGAAGAGAAATTGCAACTATAACCATTTTTTGAGCAGAAGGATTCAAATTCATGATTTTCAAACTCACGGCCATGATCACTTCTTTAGTATTTAATTATTTTTCCAGTAAAGTTTCTACATAATTGGAATATTTAGTAAAATAAGATCAGGCTTCACTTTTGTGATCCAGAAAGAAAGTCTAAGTATTTCTATAAAAGTCAACTACATTAACCTAAACATAGTGCTTCCCATTTAATCTAGAAACACTAGATGGTCCAAATAACTCCATATGAACCAGTTCAATAGGTTGAGAAGTTTACACTTCTTTCTTTGGTTTGAAAGAAATTTTGTGTTGTTTTCCCTATTGATAGGAACTACACATTTTTTCATTTGGAAACTCACGTTTGGGAAGTCTTTAACTAATATTTTTCTAGTTAACATTCTAAGGGAGTGACCATTACAGTGTACTAGTCTCCTATGCCAGAGCCAATACTCTTTATGAAATACACGTAAACATGAAGCATTTGGAGAATCTAAGGAATCTATGTTATGAGAGTAAACATTTTCATTAGTTAAATAAGAAAACACTAATTCATCTTTTGAATTGAAGACATTTCAATAATAATTTTCAAAAATCACATGAAATCCATCATCACATAATTTTCAAATACTATGAAAATTATATTTTAATCCATCAACCTACAATACTTTAGAAATTAAAACTGAGTTAGAGTTTCCGATTTGTCTGAGGGCAATTATCTTTCCTTTGGCATTGTCACCAAATGTGACTTATCCTCCATCTATATTGATTAGGTTCTTGATGTAAGAGTAGTCTCCTATCATGTGCCTTCAACATACACTGTCCAAGTACCATAAACTTTTACTGAAAATCTTTAAGAAGCTTTCCTACAAAAATATTAAGAAAAAACAGATTTTGGTACCCATACTTGTTTGGGTCCAGTAATATTAGTAATAAATTCTTCGGAAACCCATATTTTCCTCATAGGTTTCCAATAAAAATTAAGTAAAGTATTTGAAAAATAAACTCTATTTGGTTCAAAAAAACATGAAATAGTAGAATATGTATCATGAATTTAATTAGTTGATTTGTGTTCAGAACTTGGAGTAAAACTATTTGTCCTAGATCTTGAAACAAAATTTTTTCTACCAATATTTCTTTTCCAGGTTGATAACCAATGCTAATTTTATATTTAGGAAAATTTTGTTTTTCATGAATTTGATTAAGGTTATTCTTCCCATTGGAAAACTTTTCAATGCCATTCTTCAATTGATTATTAGAAATTTTTAATTTGTTGTTTTCCTTAAGCAATTGAGGATTTTTCTCATTTTCAGTTGTGAGTTCATATTTAATAGTCACAGTAAGAGCATGATTTTTCTTCAAGGATTTATATTTGTCTTTAATTTCATTTTATGTTTCTTCAAGCATGTTATAGTATTCTAATATTTATTCATTAATCATGTTCATAGAGTCACTCTCATATCCATAATTTTATGAATCATGTACATAAGATTCCAGTGTTACCACATATGTGTTTGTCATTAAACACATACTGGATTTATTATCCTGTTCATCATGTGATATTTCTGAGTCGCTTGTACTGTCCACAGAAGCACTCCAGGTTACTTTCATGGTTTTTTATACCTTTTTTCCATATCCTCATATTTTTTTGTACTCGAGCTTTGGACAGTCTTCCTTGATATGTTTTTTTCACTTTCATTCATAGCAGACAATTTCATCAGCCTTATCACATCTTTTCAAGTCCTTCAAATTTCCTTTTTGGTCATATTTTCCTTTGAAGTAAGGTTTTCAAAAAAAACATTCTTCTTCTTGTAAAGTCTTTTAAATCTTCCTACTAATTGAGCTATCTCCTCATTAGTATCAGGTGATGATTGTTCACTGGTGGAGATTTATATAGAAGCTTCTAATTTCCCTTTTTCTTTGTTTTTAGAGGTGGTGGTCTTGAATGCAACAGATTTTCTCTTCGGTTCATCCTTCTCTTCCTTGTTGACTTTCAGTTCCTCTTTATACATCATCAGTTTCCCAATGAGTTCTTTTACAGGTATCTTTATGATGTCTCATGATTCTCTAATAGAGAAAGAGGTTCCCCTCCATCTGTCAGCTAGACATATAAGAATTATAATGATTTGTTCCTTATAAGTGACTTCTCTTCCAAGTGATATCATAGTGTTGAAAATCTCATTGAACCTAATATACATGTCATAAATAGACTCATCAGGCTTCATTTTAAAATTATTGTATTTGATAGTATATTTATTAAGTCTCATTTCTTTTACACAAGATGTTCCTTCATGTGAGACAGATAAGGTATCCAAAATTTCATGGGAAATTTTACAAGAAGAAATTCTATTGAATTCCTTATCTCCTAAGGAGCAGTATAAAGCATTCATTTCTTTGAAATTGTTATTATAGGCAGTTTTGGTGGGTTCATCCCATGTGATTATATCAATAACAGGAATCTTATATTCATCTATAATGGAAGACCAAATTTCAAAACTCATACTCTCAAAATGCATTTTCATTTTAATTTTCTATTGATCATAGTTGGTTTAATTAAATAATGGTGGTATGTTGGTTGCAACACCTTCCAATCTATTATCCATAATAAATTATTGCTTTAAAAGTTATAGAAATTTATAATTAACCAAAATTTGCAGATATTTAATGTACAACTACAATCACTGTTGAAAAAGATTAAACAAAGTCATAATAAACTCTCCTCTGATACCAAATGTTGGTCAGAGTAGATTACTCAAGAGGGGAGGGGTGAATTGAGTAAATATAAAAATCTATGTAAAAATTATTTCCCCAAAAGTTAGATTTATCCCAGTTAATCAAGGTTATACTGTTATAATAGTTTGACTATTTAAATAACTTCTTAGAAGAATCATTAATTCTCAATAATCTTAATATCAGTTATTACAGTTACTTTTGAAGCTATTCTACTAAGAGAAGATAGGTATGACATCTTTCCAAGACTAACTAACAATGTGAATTTAGTGAGTTCTGATTTATATAGAAAAGAAATAAAATAGAGAAAACTAAATTAAGAAACATAGAGGATATGAAACAAGTGGTTGAGTCTCAATCCCTGACCTAATCCACTCCACTTGGTGATCACCTTCCACCAACCAGTTTATATAAATAAACTTGTTCCACACCCTGGATCGAGGTTAACAATAGTAAACGGGACTGTCAATGCCACATGGGTACCTCTTCCATAGTTCTTCATGGGTAAAAACTATTAGGCCAAACATGGACCTCTTCCACACTTATTAGTGGGTATACACGAGAGTAAAATAATGTTTGAGTAAGGAAATATGATATCCTTCTGTTTAATATAGGAGACATAGTGTATTTTTATACAGATACACACTGTACTCGAAAGTTAATAAAAGATACACAAAAAAGACAAAATAAATGAGATATGTTTATAAGTGCTATGTGTTTTGGTCTTTATAGCTCTGGACTTCTAAGATGAAGCAGATACAGAATTCAAGTCCTCGTCTAGAAAACAGAGTGTCATAAGTTAGACAGATCTGGCTTTTGTTCTTCATGATGTCTGAAAGTGTGAAGATGTTCTCGAGATTCCAGTGTGCTTCGTGTATTCTTCAACAGAATCGAGTTTTATGATCCAATTCTCCAAAATTTATATTGTTCTCACGTTCATTCCCACCAGCTTTTTCTTTGTTTCGTGCTACCACTTTTTATTTTCTGCACCACATTACTCTTTTATCTTATAGTGCATGTGTCAGGGCCGACAGGTTTCATGTATTCTTCACCTCGTACCATGTACTATCTGATGATATGTCTACAAAGAAACATTAATTATTTCATTGCATTAAAATATTCAAATATGACCGTTAGATATTAAATTGAAAGATGACAAAATATATTAGTAAATGGTGTCACAGTATGTCAAGGAAACAGTGCCTCCTTCACACGGTGTCTGGATTGGTCACGGTGTCTGAATGTCATGGTGTCTCGTGGTCACAGTGTCTCGCGGTCACAATGTCTCCTGGTTACGGTGTCTGATGGTCACAATATCTCATGGTCATGGTGTCTCATGGTCATGATTTCTGTATATCGCAGCGTCTACTTCACTGTGTCTGAATGTTCACGGTGTCTGCTTCACGGTGTCTTGTTCGCGGTGTCTGCTTCACGGTGTCTCAGACTTAAGAAATTATCTGTATTCTGACATAAGTAGTGATACTTATGGAAATAATTAAACATAATCATTTGTTAGAGAAATAATTATAAAGTGAGTCAAAGGATAGTATATAGTATCCAAACTGAGTATAGAGAAACTAAGATCTTGAATGGATATTCTTAAAGCACGATAACACTAAAACAATAATACACATGATTTGATATAATTTACAGGATTTAACCAGGTTGAATAGGATTTATGATCATTAAAACATGATTAGTACATGAAGATTCCAACAGTTCTCCTTATCATTCCTATCTAGAATTGGATGTTTTGAGAGGGTATGGTGTTTTCCATCGGTACCGAGCCCATTTATTTTTTGCACACGATAGCTAGTCAAGCAGCGATGTGAAGGTGGACTCTAATCATGTTTTTTTGTTTCTAGGGTGTGTCTTTTCTTTTATTTTGAATTGGATTGTATTAGTCTTATTGATCTTGGTCATGGAGGCATGGTTGTGTTTTATTTCTTTGATTTCATTTCAGTTTCCCAATTTCTCCTCAAAAGTGTTTTTGAAATAAAAAATTAATTTTCAGGCAGTCCAAAATGTTAATCTACATGATTATGTAAGAATATAGTGATTCATTTTCTATGTCAAATTATATTCAATATGAATTAATACGATAAATTACTTGGTGATATTAAAGGTTTTTTTAAAGATTTAAGGTTTATATAAATAAATTCCATTATTCTGATAGATATATGATATCAATTGTATGTTTTATAAAATTGTAGTAAATATAAAAAAGAGCGAAAAGAGAAAATAAATGAATATTTGCTCTTGTATTTTGATTTCAGGTAATAGAGAAAAAAATTTGTTGTATTGATAACTTGGATGCTTTAAACATGGATAAACTCATTATAATATGTGTATTTTATATCGTTTTTCTTTTTTGAAGTTAATGGAAAATAATTATTAAATAATATAATGAGATAATTTGTTTTTGATACACATAGTTATGGTTTTTATAGTTCTATCACGTTAATTAAGGAGGGATAAAAATGTGTTTTCTGGTTTGGGAAATTATCATTTTCTCCTCTATGGGATTTTTTAATAATATGATTTAATTAAAATAATTTTTACCCAATATTCTCAAAGTGTGGGGGATTAATTTTTGAACCAGTAATATGATGTATAGGTTCTAATGTATTATATAAATAGTAAAATTAGGTTAAATTTCAAAGCATGTGAATACATATTTATTCAAATGATCAACAATATTTCATCAAGAATCCAAAAACGTTTATTGAAATATAGGGTTGTTAGGAAGGAATATTAATAATTCAATTTGATTAGATTTTCCAATATATACCTGAAGACATTTAGGAAACTCCATGGAATTTCCATGTCAGGAATGGATTAATTCTTCAATTTAAAATTTATGTGATATTAAATGTATATATTAAAATGTTTTGTAAATATAAAAGAGTTCAAAATAAAATGAAGAATTTATTGATCTTGTATTTTATATTCTTGAGATGAAGTAAATATTTACTGCATCAAGAATTTAAATGTAAATGTTTTTATCAAACTCAAATTAATCTAAATAAATGATTTGATAAGTGATCCTTTTCAATAAAAAAGATTTTTTTTGAATAATAATGTGGTGATTAATTCTATACACTTGTTTTATGATTCATCAATTTCTATAAAATGTTTTGAGAAGACTATTTGGATGGATGTTTTTTATACATGATAGAAATTTCTATCAAAGTATTTGTTAAAATATGTGGGAATGTGTTCCCAACTCCCATAAGTTGTATATTTTAATAGAGTATTATATTAATCTGAAAAAATATTCTAAACACATAGAATACCATATAGGATATAGAAAAATAGTTTATTTGTTAAATATTCAAAAAAATGAAATAATTATTATTTCCTAACACCAAACTATTTGTGTGTCTTAAAAAGATATTATGAATATAATATAGTTTAGAAGAGGATATCGGGAGTATGATTGGACTTAATGAAGTTCAAATTTAACAAATAAATAATTGCACCAATCTACGTTTAAAGTGTGTTTTACTTAATATTGTAAGAGAGATAGGATGTATTTGTAGTCAAGATTTTATTAGAAAACAATAATGTAGGTATATACTTTATTTCAAGGAAATAATTTAATGATATAGGGTTCAAAATATGATGATTATGAACTTATAAAGAGTTCTAAGTATATAATAGATTTTATCATCATAACATTTTATGTTGTGATGTTATGAATTTTGAATTTGTTAAAAAGTTGAATAGTTAGGAATATGATTTCTAAATCACAAAATTATTCAAATCAGAATAATTCATAGATGCTTCTCAATGAATATTTTAGTGGGAGTTTTTTATCATATAGTCACAAGGATTTGTGATGTGGATTATATATAATTTAATATGATAACAAAACCAAGAAAGTGAAGAGAACATATGGTCGATCTAGCAAGTTATCATATATGATATGATAAATCGGTTCTTATGTTGGGTTTGTTAAATATTCTTCAAGATTTTAAGAATATGAAGATATATCATATTAGAATATATATCCACTTTATAATTCTTTCACATTATATGCATAAATTTATATATATATATATATATACATTTCATGAAGTGGAACGATAATTTACCTCTCAAAGAATGACTTTGAGTTTATCCCTAACCGATGTTAATTATGTAGTATTATAGGTTATGATGAAGTTTTTATGTTATCTCGAATAAGATTCTTGTATATATATTTAGAATATTTTCCTGAGGCACAAGAAAAATTATAAGATTCTCTTTTATGATGGATGACCAACTAAGTATACCACATGGAGTGTCATAGATATATATATATATATATATATATATATATATATATATATGGTATACTGGGGCTTCATAGATCATATTTGAGTCCCCATTACCTAATGTTTGTAAGATATGTATCATAAGACCCTTCATAATTTGATACCCTACATACTTATGTCTATATATTTACTTAAATAATAAGGTGTTGGTTGGTCATTTTATTGATAATGTCATCAGTTAGAGCTTAACAAATATGGGAATTTTTCTCTCATATGATGAGTATGGCATCTGGGACCTCGATTGAGTTGAACAATGGGAGTGTACAGAAACAAATATATATAATATAGCTATCTGTATATAGTACATGTGATGTGATTATCCAAAAGGATGTATAACTTTTGATTTATTCATTAATTAGTTCTGTGTACACTCTGAGAATTGAGAACATATAAGTTAGCTATAAGGGGTTAACATGATGCATGTCTTGTCATCACTTGATGTCATAGAGAAATGAGAAATATGACAATGAAAATTTTCATATGATTCAGACTAGAGGAAACAGGTGTAGATATATATGTGATTGATATATATCACACTAGATATATTTATAGCTTTGAAACATTGTCCTTTTTCTAGAGGCATCTCTTTGCTTACACACACAAATTCAGATATTTATATTTTTTTTAATGCTATAAATGTATTTGGGGTTAAAATTTGGGTTTGAATGAATGGGGATTTATTTTTGACTCAATGAGATACCCTAAAAAATTAGATTTAATCCAAAATCATTTTGTATTGGTGTTCATATGGTATTACATATGATTCTATACAAGGTAAAATTAATGATGGCTTTCCAAAACAATTTTGGAATATATTGAAAACTAATTTTTGGATATTATTTCACAAGTTATTGTATGTGATATAATATAAGATTAAATGGAAAAAAGTCTATTAAGCTTTAGTGAAAGTGGGATATTAGTGGGAATATGACCTACTACTTTATATATATGTGTGTGTGTGATATATATAAACAGATATATATATATATATATAACTTGTGTGTCCCCTTGAAGGGAAATTCATTGGGTATATTATTTTTGAGTTGGACACCTGAACTATTCTCCATCAATTCTATCATTAAAAGAAACATTTCAAAATAAGAAACAAATGAGATTTAATTACATTCATACATAAGATTCATGAATTAACTGAGGAATTAATACATGCATTATAAAAACATGAATTAATATAGACACCACCAAAGAGTTTCCTCAAGTTATATATAAACCACACACTATATGATGACATTGTGAGTGGATATTCAACTAGTTACTCCAAATAACTCAAAGCTCTCTTTCATCTTCCTCCTTTTTACTAGGAGATGCTATCACATCATGTAGGTTGGTGGGTGTCACTCGAGTATTGAGTGATTCAGATCGGCCCATGGATACCAATGGAGGTGGGATGATTTTTTTTTCCACTTTTGTGACCTCTCTCAATCATATACAAAGTAGATCAATATTTATATAGAGGCTCTTTAGTGTAAGGTAGGGTAGTTTTACGGTGGCTCTTCCTTTCAATTTTATTGCATATTTCATTTATATATCATGGAGATCCTCATATTTTGTTTCCAATTGCTTCTGTTGTGTCTAATAAGTTCTATTAGGAATATATGAAACCTAAAAATTTTATAGCCAAGTTTTTTAGTTACATGGTTATTTAATTTTTTCGTATACTATTTAATTTTTGTGTATTTGATATATATATATATTATTTATATTATATATTAATATTTTTTTCTATATAAATAATTATAAGTTTATATATTTATTTATATGTTAAAATATTAATTTATATATATATAAATTTATATATATATATATATATTGAAATAAAACAATTAATATATATATATATATATTAATATATAAAAATTAATATATTTATAAATATTTTTATATATTTATATATATTTATATATATTTATATGTATATATAAATAATTATAATTATGTTTATAATTATATATATATATAATTTAGTTGTAATTTAAAGTGAAAGTAAATTAAAAACGTTTTAAAACATGGCTAAACCACTATAGGAAGAATTATATTTAATTGTGTTTATAAACGTTGTTAATTAAATTACTCTGGTTTCATAAATATGTAGGGAAATAGCGTGTGGGAAAATTAATTGTGTTTATAAATGGAGAAAATTTTGCCATACCCTATTTATCCCTAGATTATCTAAACATGGGTAAATGAGTAATTATATAACAAATTTTTCATAAACATGGTTATTAAATTTTTAAATATTGTTTAATTTCTTTTTATTTGATATATGTTTTTGAAAAAAAATTGAAACCCTTACATATGAACTCGCTTAACCCTCTCACAACATTGTTCATCTATGCCCTACCAAGCACGCCCACACCGACGTAATCTATCTACCCTCATCATTGTCATCATTAATCCCAGATAAGCACACCCACAATTAGAAATAGAGAATATTTATGCACACATCACTTACCCCCGGTAAATCTAAATGTGGGTAAAGGAGTAATTAGATTCCACATTTATCAAAAAAATTATTATTTAATTTTTTTCATATTTTTTATCTATGTGTATTTTAAATTATTTTTTATGAAAAATAATTGAAACCCATGAACATAGACCCATACCACCCTCTTCTGCCATCACACGTCCCCAACCAACAAAGTGCACTACATTTATACACAGAGCAGATTAAGAAACACACCATTTACCCTCAGTTTATCTAATTGTGGGTAAATGAGTAATTATATACCCACATTTTTATTAACATGGTTATTTAATTTTTTTATATCATTTAATTTAATTGTATATGATACAAGTTTCCTTAAGAAAAAACCTATCGTGTGTCCCCTCCCAGCCAAGTATGCCACCACCAGCATCATTTGATGGTCCTCTCCAGTTCCATCATGCACCCCACTTTGTAAATGAAACAAGTCATAGAAATCCAAACAGTAATCTCGCTTGTCTCAAATAATCAAAGGGGCCAACCAACTTACCATTTTAGTCTATTTAAATTAAGTGTTACATTATATTTATACATATATCAATATATTTGTATATAAATAAAAATTAATATATAATTATATATAATTATATAATTATATATATTAATATACATATACATATATATTATATATATATATATATATTTGTGTAATTATAATTTTAAATTTGTATACACACACACACACACATACACACACACACACACACACACACACACACACACACACACACATATATATATAATATTATATTTATATGTGTTTATATATTTGTGTGTGTGCATGTGTGTGTGAGAGCACTTATAAATTTATATATTTATTTATATATATTATTTAATATATAGATTGATTGCGTTATATATTTATATACAAATTAATATATTTGTTATTATATATTAACATATATCTTATATGTTACATATATATGTGTTAATATATGTTATTATATATTAATATATACATTAATATATACATTATTATATGTTAAATATATGTGTGTGTTTGAGTTATCATGTGTTATTATATATTAATATATTTGCCATATTATAAAAATATAAATTAATATATATTTTATCATATATTTATATATATATATGTATATTAATATATAAGTTAACATAAATATATATAAAATAATATATATATATATATATTAGGTTTTTGGGATACAATTACAATAAACACTCACACACAACACATATAGGTCAGAAAGGCAGGTCATACCCCCCCCCCTGGGATAGATCATCCAAATAGCCTTATTTATTTAGAACATGACCTATAGTCCCAATGAACATGAAGCCCATTACAGGTTTGAAATTCCCAATAACTAGCCCAAATGCCTAGTGCAGCATCATGCCTACATCATACTACAAGTGTCTGTGGGACTACATCATTCATGCGCCACCGCCTACCTATGTCATCGTTTGTGTCACTGCCTGCATAGTACAATAATATTACATGGGCCCATCGTGGCTTGAACCCAAGACCTCCTGGATGTGGAGGCCAGTGGCTAAGTACCACTCAATAACGACACATTCTATACACATAATATAAATACCTATATATATATATCAATAAGAATTTATTAAATTATTATTAATTTATTATGATTATGTTTTAACTTTGGTCTTTTCATGTCTATTTCAATATATGTATATATGTATGTATGTATGGGTATATTAATTATATATAAGTAACATTTATTTGTATTTCTATATAATACAATTATATATCTAATATTATTAATATGATTATATATATAATTAAAATTTTATATATTAATTCATATATATTAATATTAATATATTAATATGTGTGTGTGTCTAATTTATTATAAATATATATTATAAATATATATATGTACATACATTAATTTATTAATACACACATATATATTACTATATAATCCAATTCATGTAAAATAATATTAATATTTTATAATTAATGAATAAATTATTAATATATATGAATTTCTATACTTATTATTTATTATTTATTATTAACGATCATTTAGTTATTAATTATTATTAAATCAACTATATGAATGTTTTAAATCATAATTAGTAATACTTAATTCAATTATATTTATAGACATGTTTCTTTAAATGTTATGTAATACTATTATATGCATACTATCTACATCTCTCTCTCTCTATATGTATATATGTATGTATGTATGTATGTATGTATGGATGGATGGATGGAAGGATGGATGTATGTATGTATGTATGTATGTATGTATGTATGTATGTATGAATGAATGAATGTATGTATGTATGTACGTATGTATATATGTATGTATGTATGTATGTATGTATGTATGTATGTATGAATGTGTTTGTGTGTGCATAATATAATATAATTGTTTTATATAATATTAAAAATATCATATATAAGTAATATGAATATATATATATATGTATAAATGTATTATTTATATAAGTTAATTTCAATATTATAAAACATGTGTGTGTGTGTGTGAACACACACACACATGTATGTATGTATGTATATAAATTAACACATATTTTTATATATGAATTAATATATATATCTTCATATGTAAATTAAAAAATATATATTATATTATATGTCAATATATTTTTGTGTGTGTATATAAATACTTATAACTCTATATATTTATTTATATGTTAAAATATTCATTGAAGAACACATATAAATATTAGTATATATATTTAGATATATATATATATTTATATATTTATATATGTGTGTATATATGTATAAATTATTATATATGTATATAATTTATACTTATTTTAAAATTCGGTTAAATTAGACATGTTTTAAAATGTGCTTAAATTAGCCCATCTTAAAATCCATCTAAACTAATAATGTTTTAAGACATATATAATTTAGCGTTGTTTTAAATTATTTCTAAATTAAAAATTAGCAATGTTTTAAAATGTAGTTAAAAATGTTGAGAAATTGGATATAATGAAATTTACGTTTGTTTTTTTTTTTAAATGCAACTAAAAAATAAGGATAAATCAAAATTTATCCATGTTTTAATAATATGTGCCAAAAGGCCTATTTTTGTAGTGTGGAGAGATCCTCCTCACTACATGTACTCCTAGATCGATCTCCAATTGCATTGGTCACAACCATCATCATAAATCACCAGACCCACCATGCAATGCTAATAATCATTTGGAATCAACTCCAGACAAGCAACTCCAACTCTACATCAACTATGACCATCTTCAAACGTTGCATCGTTTGAACATAGACAATATGTGTGGGTACAAATATTGTACATGAGTGAGTATATAAATGCTCATTAAGATGTATTTTTACAATAAGGAATGGAAATAAACAAGAAGGGGTGAATTTTCATTCCTTAAAAACTATTTGAGTAATAAATTTGACTCGTAGAATTAGGCGGATTAAAGGATTTAACAATTCAAGAACATAAATTACAAAAAAATTGTATGATAAGTGTATGTAGAACATAAAGAGATAGTACAAATACATTTTATAGTAGTTCACATCCCAATGATCTTATATCTACTCTTCACCAACTCTTTACCTCTTTGAGAGTAGTGGAACACGCTATAAAATGAGGTCTTTTACTAGTTCGTACCAAATCTGACATTTTACAATGGAGAAGACCCAATTTATTTTTTCATGGGTATAAACTGAACTCAATCTATTACTAGGAAAAACCATAGATATGCCTTTTATCAAGTGTAACCATAACCTATGTGTTAACTACTTTTTGATCAGGTTAGCAAAACCACAATGTTATAATTTGGTTGGAAGCGCAACCCTGTGAGAGTTATGATACAAGTCGATGAACTCTTTAAAACACAAAACACTACCTCCCAAATAAATCTAGAATAATTAAGCCAAATAAATATGGGAAAATAATGTTAAAGTAGAACATGTTGCTTTGAACCTTCATGGTTGAAGATAAATGATGAATCATTCAGGTGAACCCGTATGTCCTTGGCACTTTATAAACAATTGTGTATGAACAATGTATATATCTTAACCTTTGTATAACTTTAGAACAAAACATCTGAATCTCTCGATTATATCTCATGTATTTTTTCATTCCCACTAAATTATTCAACTTATATTTATAAATGAATTCTCTAATGACTAATCGCTTTTATTCAAACCCTATAACATGTCATCAATGAAAATATACATGGGGGTATCCTAAAACTCATCACAGCTTTCCTGCATTAGTAAGAATAAAATAATAAAATATATTTTTTAACACTGAATTATTATATTATTGATAAAATTTCCCATGTTATTTCTTTCCCAAATAAAATATCATAAAACCACTTAAAAATCTCTTTAACATGTATCATTTTTTAAAATTAGTAAAATAATTTAAAAAATCATACAAACTTCAAGTAAATAAAAATATTAAAACAATATGAAAATATAGTATCACAAACTAGTTAAAAAAATTGTAACATGGAAGATTTGATATGTATCAAGATTCATATGTTGATGCTTTGAATGCATTTCCATTTTTCACACTTCAAAACACCATATATATCTTGTATAGGAGAAGAAAAAACATCCACACAGAAAACATGTAACTGATATATAAAACACATGTGTATGGTAATTTTGAGTATCCTATGTAAATTTAATTTGACTTTAGAGTAAAGTTTCACAAAGGTAACAACAAATATCATATACTGCATAAAGGTGAGATGATATCTCACATAAGGGTAAAGTATTAAATTTATAGTTTTTTAAAGATACCCATAAAAATATATAATATTCATAAAGGTGAGACAAAAGATTACATAAAGGAAAAGAAAATTTTCTACATTAAATTAAAATAATCATTCAATTTTTTTGTAAGGGTAAATCAATATTTATGTAATGGTAATATAATATTTTAATTTTTTTTCAAAATAACAAAACAAATATGATTAAACAATTAGTGTTGTGATAACTTAATAATTATCCAATTGACTAAATGTGAGGTATTTTTAATTAAGAAAACATCAAAAATATATCTAATTACAAAAAAACTACCCAGTAATAACTATCTTCCCAATTTAAATTTAAAAACCTAAAAATTAATCCATAAATTTCCCCCTTTTAAAAATTTATCAACAATTCCAATAAAAAAACTTTTCTAATACTTTTTTCCCTTTATAATTTTGATCATAAAAGATAGAGCACACTTGATTCAACATACAAAAGAAAAAATATATATCTTTATACTCCATTCAATATAGAAAACATTATTCTCCCCCTTAAATATATAATAAAAACATTAAAAAGATAATTAGTTATAACCATTAAAATTTTAATAAACAACATGCATAAATATAAGAAAGAAGAAAAATCAATCTCCACTAAACTAAATTTTTCTATATTTAATTTCATGTATTCATAATACTAAACATTAAATACCATAAAAACATAAATTTGAACTAAAACCCCCCAAACACTAAAGTATAAAGATCAATCTATTAGAGAATAGTAAAAAAAACATGTTTTAAAACAATTATCAAAATAGAAAATTGTTCGTGCTTATAATTAAAAAGTAATATTTAAAACTCAAATTACAACATTAATAAAATTTAAAACAATCAAGGAAAAACTCCACCTTAATCCATGCTAATCAAAAAACAATTAGAAAAACACTAAATCTATCCATAAGAGAAATATAAAAAAATAATCAATATGCGTATATAAAACTGAAATTTTATATTGAAATAGCTACATCATGCTTAGGAAAATTTTAAAAGAAGTAAAACAATTTAGGTTTAAACATGATAAAAACAAACCAAACTCCTTGAATCAAATCTTATTTTATAAATTATATTCGAAGAATTGGAAAATAAATTCAATGAATTAAAAAAACATAATAGATTAGATTATGTTAATAAATCATAAGATAAACATTTACGACATGGAAAATGGACAAAAAATATATAATTCAAGATAAAATTACATATAATTAATAAAGAATGGATATGCCTTATATACAATTAAGAAACCTTACATGGGAATTTAGAGAATCTTAGGGTCTATAAGATTTGGGAAACATCTTTTAGGTACCATTGTTTCATAACAGTTAGTCCTTTAAAAATTGAAAATATATTTAAAAATATAAGCCTTATTGGAACCATTATATTAGACATAATATAGTGTGGAATATTATACATAGTCTATAAATGTTCCACATTTAAAATAGGTAATAGATAATGTTCCAAAATGTTTACCTTCTAAAAAATTATTCTTGTATTTTTTTTGTAATATTTCCACAAAACCAATATAATTACAATTTTTTGTCACATTTTGTAATCTAAAAAATGCATCTATACTTTCACATTGATTACAAAATAAATCCAAGTATTCTTTTAAAACTACAACTTTAAATTTTGACTTTCCATTCTCTTTTTCAATAGTTTCAAAATTATTATAGATTTTTTCCTTAATAGATGAAATATAATTTTTCAAATTTATATTCTCTTTTTCCTTCTTTTAAATATTATATTCCAGAACCTTTTTCTCATCATCATATTTAGAAATAGTACCCTTCAACTTCTCATTTTCTTGAACCAAGTTTTTATTTTCTTTCATAATTTTCAAATAATTTTTTGGTAGCATTTTATATTTTTTTAAAAACTCACAGTTACCGTAGGATAACTATAACATATATTATTTATCACTTTAATGGTGTTTTTTTCTAAATCAGAATCATAATTGGATGAGTAATATAATACATATTCAGAATTGTCCTTTTTAAAATAAATGGAAACCATAAAAAATATCAAATTGTAAAAAATTACTAACATTTCTAATATTATTTCCATATGTTCTTGAATAACGAGGATGAAAAGGTGAATATATTTCCTTATAATATTTTACCATAAATTCTATGTTTCTAGTCTATTTCTCACTACCATGATTTTCACTCGAGTTTGATTCCTTGGTGTAGCTCCAACCAATAAGATAGGAATGTTATAGTTCCTTATTGTATTTATTGTCTCTTCCTTCTTTATTTAATTTTGGAAAATATAACTTGATGTGTATCTTATTTTTTTACTCATTTAACATTAGTTTTGAATTAGGATTACATTTAATTTTTAAGTTATCATTTTACTTCTACCTCCTTCCTTCCTTGTATCTTTTTCCATTATTTATAATACCTTTTATGCATTTAGCACATTGATTAAAATGATAATTGTTTTCTAAAAAATATGAACCTACACATTAAATTTAAGATTTATAAGAAACGTGTCTAGAATATATAAAATCTACTCTATTATTTTGTTCATATTCTTTATTTTCATTATTCTCGATCTCCATTTCTTAATTAATTAGATATAATTGAGTTCATTTATTTTATGATCAATAAAATCCTTGATTTAATCAATCTAAATATTCTTGGAGTGTCAATTTTTGGGTATTAAATGAATTTTCCTTTCAATAATAACTTTATTATTCATTATTTCCCTAATAAGAACCATGTTGTTTATAATATATGGTATTTATTTATACATATCGTTGATGATTTCATTATCACTCATTATAGGCTCTAATAATTCATCCCGATTGATGCATAGTTTTGTTCCTTGTAACTTATCGGATCCTTAATGAGTGACTTTAAAGTCCTATATATGTCATCAGTAGTTTTGCGAGATGATATATGGCTATAAACACTTAAACTTCAAGAAAAATAGATAAATTTTATAAATTTTTAGTTTAAAGTATATTTTATATCATTTTTACTATTAAAAGTGTCTGAATCATCTTATAGTAATTTATAGGGTCTTTCCATTATATTCCAATATTTTCTGCCAATATTTTTTAGGAATACCTCCATTCTATTATTCCAGTATCCATAATTTTTTCCATTGAAGTGAGGTAGTCTGAGTGGATTTAGAATTTCAATTTCTTGAATCACCATTACTAGAAAGAACATTCCCATATTATTTTAAGAACTATGATATAACTTCACTCAAAAGTAGATAATAATAATAAAATAGAAACCAAATTAGAACAGGTAAATAAATTGTGAAAAATGATCATTATTAGAGCAAGGATATGATACCAATTATTAGTCCTAATAATTATTGACAATATAAAAGATGAGGGTGAATTTTCATTCATTAAATATTATCATATTTATAAATTTGACCACTGTAATAAGGTAGATTAAAATTTAGAAATTCAATTATATAAAATGTTAAACTAGTGTATGAAAAGTGTATATTAAAAAGAAATTGAGAGCATAGAGATATTTTATAGTAGTTCAGATCCCAATGATTATATATATACTCTTTACTAACTCTCTAAATATTTTATACAATTGCAAATACTCTATGAAATAAATTATTTTATAGGTTCAAATCAAACCAATCCTTTTATAAAGGATATGACACAACCTATGCTCTTCATTTTTACAAATAGAACCCGCTCTGTTACCATGACTAACAAAACATATGTTTTTTATCAGATGAAAGAATAACTAGTGTGTTTACGCATTTTCCTCCGGATATTATAACAAAGACACTACCTTCTAGTTATTAGTACAACCATTTGTGAGTTGTGTTACAATTTGATGAAAAATTTACAATATAAAATAATGCAACAAAAAAGAAAGATATAATGGTTAAAGTAGATAAATATAGGAAAATGATTACCACAGTGTAATATATTGCTTTGGACCTTCATGGTTAAATATGGATTATTAATCTTTCACGTGAACTAGAATGACCTAAAGACATAAGCAAAAAATCATATAAATATTGAATCTCTCTCAATATTTTCTTCACTTTATATGAGAATACTTGTATCTCTTGATTGTATCTTATGAATTATCAGTTTTTTCACTAATTTCTTCAGCCTATAGTTATAAATGACTTCTTCGGTAGTTAATTCATTTCATTTAAATCCATTAAATGTCATCATAAAAATATTCATGTGTGATTTTTCTAAAACTCATAATAACTCACACTCAATTGTTTGAATAAAATAAAGAAATATATTTATTAAATGTGAATGATTGTATTATTAATAAAATTTGTGGCTTTCTTTCATTCCCGGTGAAAAAAATTAAAACCACTTACAACAGTCTTATTTAAATTTATCTGTATTTTAAAATCAATAAAAAATAAAAATGAATCATATAGATGTAACACCCCAAGCTTCTACGGTACGTTTCCCTTCGAATAATGCGATAGCGTGTGTTGTACGCAACCTCGAGTTCTAACACACACCACAACTAATTAAACTAGCCGTTGTGAATAGTAATACCTAATTTTTGAAATCATATATATTCTATATTTCAAAATGGACTTCATTTTTGGATTCGGAATATCAAAATTAGCCTAGGGTGAAATTTTGGTACATTTCGGATAACTTTCATATTTTGATGAATAGTGAAAATTTCTAAATTTTAATTAAAAACAACTTTTTTAATCAAAATAATTAATAGTGATAAATTATGAATTTGAGTGGTTTTAAAGTATATTTAGAATATATTTTTACCATTCAATTTAATGTTTATCATTGGACATAATTTTACAATTAAACCGAACATAAACAAGTGTCAATCTTTTGATAGTTATTATCTCTTAAAAACACGCTTTTTGTTTTAACAGCGGGAATTAATTTTAAATTAATTTCTGCCACTTCTGTGTTTTGAATTTAGGAAAATGGATTCCATATTTGGAATCAGGATGTCCAAATTATGTAAATAGGTAACTTTTATTTTTAGACATTTTGAATAATTACTGCGGTAAATAATTTATTTACCATGGTTAAAGGGTAAATCCGGTAAATAAGGGTTAAAAAAATAATATTATAATAATACAAAATTACCCTAAAAAGTGTCTTAACCCTATTGGTTGATACATGGTCGACCATGGGCATCTTTGTGTCAATTTTGGGACCCCATGGATCCACTTGTAAGTGATAATGACACTTTATTTTAATTAAGTTAAAATGAATACAAAAATGACACAAGCATATATCTTTTAGAAGAACAATTTTTACATAGGGTTATACATGTTGGATTTTCGATTATAAATATTCATTAGAAAGATAAAAAGATTTCCTACATAATGATATTTTATTTATAATTTTTAGACAATAAATAAGTTATTTTATTTATGACACAATGATGATGCAGTTTTACTATAATAGTGAAAAATTAAAATAATTGATATTATAAATACCCAAATAAATATAATATGAAACTTTTAATGAATTAAACTAATTTTCTAGGCTAATATGATATATTAGGATTGATTTAATGGACTTTTTTCGAAGTAATCAATCTGTTATGAGTTTCACAAAAATCAACTATTGAATAGTGTCAAAATTGACATAAAAGAGTTCTTAAAACAAATATTATATTATTAATTGATATTAAATTCCTAAAAATCTAAGGTTCGGCCAAGAAACTTATATTATGATATGTTAATCATTAATGGACCACTTGGGTGTCGCTTGGATGTATATAGTAAGTTTATTAACCATATTATATAAAAATACAAAGAGACATTGTAAAAGTGAAACTAATTAACTTAGAGTTAATACTTAAAGATAAGGTTAATATAAGTACCCAAACCTGTCTAAATTCTATTGGATGAGTTGTTTTCGACCTATCCCCACCTCATCCTTTGAATAGTCAACTTTGGAGCCTTTAGAAACCGAATATGAATTTATTATAAATTAATATTTCTAGCTTTTCCAAAGGTGCCCCTCACCCCTCTTATAAAAGGGCACTCCTCCTTCTCATTTCTTCACACCCCTAAAGCCTTTTGGTTCGGCCAAACTCTGCCCAAATACTCTCCCAACATCCCTCAATACAACCTAGAGGCCTTAGTTTGATCGGAAAGCCAACCTAAGGAGCCCTTTTGATCAAATCAAAAGGAAGAACCCGAAGAAGAGGTAATGATCTCACCACCCTTTTCTAAGTTCATTTCTTCTTCCACTTCTTCTTCCTTTGTTCTTACCATTCTGAAATAATAACTCCAGTATCTCACATATACTGTGATGTTATTATAAATATGGTACAATCATATTCAGTATTCTATCCACCCTTTGAATAACATGTCACCATACGTGCGTACGTACGGCTTACCGTCTCCACGTCGTGGTGTAATTGTTATTCAATATAATATTATTTGGATGGGTATAATAATGATGTGTAACTCATGTAAATAATAAATATAACATGTTAATGATTCTGTATATATGATATACCATCCATTTATATATTATTTTAATATCAAAAGAATGATATTGTCGCTCGTGCGTACGTACGGACTACCGTCTCCACGAACGCGATGAGATTCATTCTCCATCGTAACCATTAAAGCGTAATTATCATTTTATGATTTAAAAATGATGTTTAAGGACTTGATATCATTCTGGATATGAATAATATACAACCTATCCTTTACAAACATGTCTTACGTAACAAAACATATGAAAGAAAACAAGTAAGTTAACACCCGAAACAACGATAATACTAAGATATTATTATCAAATCAATATTAAAAGATCATATATGATATCATATTAATATATATGATTCTTGTATAATTTAATAACAATTATTTCACCATTATACAGGAGGTTAACCTACCCCAACCAAGGAAAAAGTACAAGGTAAGGGTTATTTCACAATCTCTTCATTATCCGAGGTTGTTTATATGTAATAATCTACTGGGATCTCTTTATCATCCACATCCATGTTTCTTAAAAATGTATTTCAAAACATTTTTACTATTTACAAGAATATGGGTTAAAGTCATTTATACCCTTTTTTGACTTTTTATAAGAGGTTTATAAAGGAATCTTTCCATCATTTTCAAAACAAGGTCCTTTTTAACCTTTTCGACAGAATTGAGGTAAGAATGTTTTTTTAACTTATACGGCGGGTGCGGTTATTTTACGCCGTTATAAAATCTTCAAAGCTTTCCTTACAAGCTTATAAGAATATTTTCAAAGAAAATGTTTTATTTTATATGGATCTTAAATGATTTCAAAATAAAAGGAGATACTTCTTTAAAAAGAATTTTGATTTCATCTATGTCAACATCCTTTGATGGATTTTAAGATTATTTGAAGTTGATTTATTATGATACAAAAATTCTATATTGAATTGAAGGTTTTGTGATATGTTTGACTGTGGATGTGCTATTTTTATACCATTCATAGTTTATGGTGAAATTATTGACATTTCGTATGCTAGTTTTAATCCGAATGTTTATGTTATATTTCAAACTTTTCTTCAGATGAATGTGCTAAACAAGTATGTTCCGGGTTGGGGACCGGTAAAAGTAAGCCCTCCAGGTTGGGGACTGGTAAAAGTAAGCCCTCCAGGTTGGGGACTGGTTAAAGTAAGCCCTCCAGGTTAGGGACTGGTAAAAGTATGCCCTCCGGGTTGGTGTCCGGTTATTAGAGGCACTCCGGGTTGGTGTCCGGTTATTAGAGGCACTCCGGGTTGGTGTCCGGTTATTAGAGGCACTCCGGGTTGGGTTCCGGTTAGAATTAACCCCTAGGTCTTGGGATGAGGCCTAGACAAAGAAATTAACGTTTAGCATTATGCATTCCAACATTATGAAAGTGGTTATTGATATTGCATGTGATTATTCGATTAGTAGAATATCCATGTGAACAAGTAAATGGCATTATTTCATTTTACTTTTGCCATACTATGTTGAAGTTCAATTTTAAAAGGCTTTTGTTTTAGTAATTCATTGCCTTAAATGTTTATGCTTATTTTGAATGTTCCGCTATATTGTTATCCTTACTGGGCATTTGAGCTCACCCCTTTTCTATGTTTTATTTTTCCCAGGTAGTGAAGAAGTAAATTATGAAAGACTTGCAGGGATATTATGAGGGGTTAATAGTGTGGATATGATGACCTTGTTGTTGTAGTAGTTTTTCACTTTGAAATGTAATGTAAAACTTTATGATTATATCTAGTGTTTCCAAGGCTACTAAACCAATCGGTCTTTCGAGATTTGATCTTTCTTGTGATCATGCCAATGTTATGTAATTAATTCACCGACTCTAGGCAACTGGGGTCGGGGCGTTACAGTTGGTATCAGAGAAGTTTAGTACAAACCTTGGAAGCTAGATTTAGATAAACTCTGATTAGAGCACGTAGACCTAAGATGAACTTTGAGGATTAGTATAGAAGAACTTCCTAGAATTTTGGTATTGTAGAGATTTTGTGAGTTTTTCGAGCAATACATCCCTGTCTGGATACGAGCAGGTAGAGGCGGCTCTGGCACAGATGTACCTAGGGGTAAAACCCGAAAACACCGCTTTGAGCTAGACTCGAACGGGAACTGGTGCACGACAACGGGCCTTGCTGCACTCTTGGTTACGAAACTCCCGGGGGATATGCTTAGGATAACTCTCACTATCTTTACAAATCATTATGAAGGGTTTATGAGTATATACTTCCTCAAAGAAAACATTTTTATGATTGTGGATTATATCCATAAATAGTTCAATTTATGTTAAGTGTTTTATAAGTATGGAATTATGTATTTTGATGCATAAACTGATCTAGTTTATGCCATTTTTTTTAGAAATGGCGCCTAGTGGAAGAAATGGAAACCGTATCAATGCACGCACTCCATGTAGGGATTGCCCTCCTGCTCAAGATAATTATAGTGGGGCTGGTGATGCAACTGGTGCTGATCAGCTAATCACCGTACTGGGACAACTTACTCAGGTTATGAATAATAACCTTACCCGTATGGAGCACCCTGATCCGCAGCGTGGAGGATCAATGTTAGATCGATTCATGAGTCAACAACCACCAACGTTCAATGGGAGTACAAATCCCTTAGTAGCTGAGCAATGGATATTTTCCCTAGAGAAAATATTTCAGGCTTTGGGGAGTAGTGAAAGGGAAAAAGTTACCATGGCAGTTTACCGCCTCACTGGAGATGCTGATCAATGGTGGTCATTGATTCAAAACATGAAGGAAGATGATGAAGTATCAAACATGGAATGGAGGGAGTTCAAAGATCTGTTTTTAGAAAAATACTTTCCTCGCGACCATCGAGCAGATATGGAAAGGCAATTTCTGAGTCTGAGACAAAAGGAGGATGAGAATGTCACAAAGTATGAGGCTAACTTTACAAGGTTAGCGAGGTACGCTGGTGATTATATTCGCAACCCAAGAAGTAAGATTGATCGTTTCTTTGATGGGTTAAAACCATTTCTCCGTCGAGCATTAGTCTCACAATCCTTTTCATCGTACGAAGACATTGTCTCATGTGCTATCAAGACCGAAAAGGAATTCTCTAAGTCTTATGACTTTAAAGCAAAGCAAGAGAAGAAGAGACCTGCTGATCAATCTGGGAATGGAAATAAGGGGAAGAAGGGAAAGGTTGAATATCCATCTTGTGGTAAGTGCGGGAAGAAACACCTCGGTGCTTGCCTGAAGGGAATGGGAGTCTGTTACAAGTGTGGTGAAAAAGGCCACCAAGCTCATGATTGCAAGGGGAAGAAGGAAGCTACCAACGTTCAGTGCTACAATTGCAGGGAGATGGGGCATTATGCAAATGCATGTCCTAAGCGTCAGGAGAACTTACCTCAGAAAAGGCCAAGGGATCAAGGCCAGGCTTATGCTATCACTACTGCTGAGGTAGAAGCTCCGAAAGACGTGGTGGCAGGTAATTTAATGGTTTCCTCAAGTTTAGCAAATGCATTATTTGATTCTGGATCATCGCATTGTTTCATATCTTCCCAGTTTGCTAAGAAAATTAGATATTTCCAATTTGATTTAATAAGGGAGTTGTCAGTTAAAACTCCTAAGGGAAGTATCGTTGCAACAAAGTTTTGTGAATCAGTCCCCATTAGAGCACATAAATTTTCTTTATCTGCTGATTTCATCGTCATACCTATGATTGAGTTTGATATAATCCTCGGTATGGACTGGCTTTCGGACTATGATGCGAAGATTTATTGTAAGAAGAAAGAGGTTACGATTCTTGATGATAATGATAAGGAGCACCTTATTTTTAGAGCAGAATCGTCACCACCTAATTCTTATTTAGATCCACCCCCTGTAGCTCAAGTTAATTCAATTATCAGGGAGGAAGAGAATGAAATAACTGTCGGTGAGGAAAGAAATGTTCAAATAGAGGATGTACCTATTGTGAAAGAGTTTGTAGATGTATTTCCGGAAGATTTACCTGGACATCCTCTAGAACGAGAAGTAGAGTTTTCCATTGATTTAATTCCTGGATCAAGGCCTATATCGAAGACCCCTTATAGAATGGCCACTGTAGAGCTAGTCGAACTAAAGAAACAACTAGAGGAATTGAGTAATAAGGGATTTATTCGCCCTAGTTTTTCTCCATGGGGAGCCCCTGTTCTTTTTGTTAAAAAGAAAGATGGATCTATGAGGTTATGTATCGACTACAGGGAGATCAATGCTATAACGATAAAGAACAAGTATCCCCTACCTCGTATTGATGATTTATTTGACCAACTGCATGGAGCTCAATACTTTTCAAAGATTGACCTTCGATCTGGATACCATCAGTTGTGTGTGAAGAAGGAAGACATTCCGAAGACAGCATTTCGAACTAGGTACGGGCATTACGAGTTTACTGTAATGCCGTTTGGATTGACTAATGCACCCTCTGTATTCATGGATCTGATGAATAGTGTTTTCAAGGAGTATCTCGATGAATTTGTGGTGGTATTTATTGATGATATCTTGGTATACTCCAAAACCTACAAAGATCATGAAAATCACTTGCGCATTATCTTGAAGACTCTGAGGAGGCATGAATTATATGGAAAGTTTAGCAAGTGTGAATTCTGGCTTCAGGAGATTTCTTTTCTTGGCCATATTGTCTCTAAAGATGGAATCTCTGTTGATCCTTCTAAGACCAAGGCAATCCAAGAATGGCCAGCACCTACGAATATAACTGAGGTACGTAGTTTTATTGGTTTGGCAGGTTATTATCGACGTTTCGTCCAGAATTTTGCCCGATTGGCTAACCCATTAACGAAGCTCACACGTAAAGGGGTTAAATTTGTTTGGACAAAAGAGTGTGAAGAATGTTTCGAAGAACTGAAGAGAAGATTAGTCAATGCTCCTATATTGACTCTACCATCGGGGAATGATGGGTTCGTTATTTATAGTGATGCATCGAAGAAAGGACTTGGCTGTGTCCTTATGCAGAATGATAGAGTTATTGCCTATGCATCACGACAGTTGAAAATTCATGAACAAAACTATCCTACTCATGATCTTGAGTTAGCAGCTGTGATCTTTGCTTTGAAGATATGGAGGCACTACCTCTATGGTGAAAAATGTGAGATTTATACTGATCACAAGAGTTTGAAGTATATTTTCTCACAAAAAGAACTCAACATGAGGCAAAGGAGATGGCTTGAATTACTCAAGGATTATGATTGTACGATACACTACCACCCGGGGAAGGCAAACAAGGTGGCAGATGCTTTGAGCAGAAAAGACCATGGAGTTCTGAACATGATGATAATTGAAAGGGATCCAATTTTCATGGATCTAGTGAAGATGGACATGGGAATAACCAGGGAAGGTGAAACATCAATGCTTTTTCAAATGGTTGCCAAACCATCTTTACTAGAAAGGATTAAGAGTTCTCAGACCGATGATGAAGAATTTCAGAAGAAGATTAAAGCTGTGAATGATGGGAGATTGAGAGACTTTGCGTATGAAGGTGGAATTTTGAAATTCGGGAAGAGACTTTGTGTTCCCAATATACCTGATCTAAAAAGGGAATTGCTGGATGATGCTCATAGTTCCAATTTCTCTATACACCCTGGGAGCACCAAAATGTATAGAGATTTGAAGGAACATTTTTTGTGGGACAACATGAAGAGGGAGATTGCTGATTTTGTGTCAAGATGTATGGTTTGTCAACAAGTGAAAGCTGGAAGGCAACAGCCTGGAGGAGTCATGCAACCTCTTCCCATACCAGAGTGGAAATGGGACAATATTACGATGGACTTTGTCATGGGGCTACCAAAGACTCCTAGAAGGAACGATGCAATATGGGTTATTGTTGATCGTCTTACCAAGTCAGCACATTTTCTTGCTATAAGAGAAGATCTACCCCTGGAACGTCTAGCAAGACTATACATTAATGAAGTTGTGAGACTTCATGGAGTTCCCCTATCGATTGTTTCTGATCGTGATCCCCGTTTTACTTCAAGATTTTGGAAAAGTCTTCAGAAATCCCTGGATACTGAACTTCATTTGAGCACTGCTTACCACCCTCAGACAGACGGACAATCAGAACGGACTATTCAAACCTTAGAAGACATGTTGAGATCTTGCTCACTTGACTTTCAGGGTATGTGGGATCAATATTTACCTCTGGTAGAATTTTCCTATAACAATAGCTTCCATTCGAGTATACAAATGGCACCATATGAAGCGTTATACGGAAAGAGATGTCGTACACCAACCTGTTGGGATGACGTTGGTGAAAGAAAACTTGTAGGCCCAGAACTGGTGGAGGAAACGGTGGAAAAGGTGAAGGTAATCCAAAATCACATCAAAGCAGCTCAAAGTAGGCAGAAGAGCTATGCCGATAATCGAAGGAAGGATTTGGAATTTCAAGTCGGTGATCATGTTTTCCTAAAGGTATCTCCGTGGAAGGGAGTCATACGTTTTGGTAAGAAAGGTAAATTGAGTCCCAGGTACATCGGACCTTTCGAAATTCTAGTACGAATTGGGGTTGTAGCTTACCGATTGGCAATGCCGCCAAGTCTCTCCAAAGTTCACGATGTGTTCCACGTATCTCTGTTGAGAAAATACATGCCTGACCCAACGCATGTACTCACCTATGAGGAATTAGAACTGGAACCCGATCTGTCTTATTGCGAAGAGCCCGTCAGGATTCTTGATACAAGAGAACAAGTACTGAGAAACCGGACGACGCGTCTGGTAAAAGTTTTGTGGAGAAATCATAAAATGGAAGAGGCAACGTGGGAACCCGAGGAACTTATGATGAAGAACCACCCGAGTCTTTTTATGCAGTAATACCCTAGAAATTGCGAGGACGCAATTATTTGAAGGAGGGGAGAATGTAACACCCCAAGCTTCTACGGTACGTTTCCCTTCGAATAATGTGATAGCGTGTGTTGTACGCAACCTCGAGTTCTAACACACACCACAACTAATTAAACTAGCCGTTGTGAATAGTAATACCTAATTTTTGAAATCATATATATTCTATATTTCAAAATGGACTTCATTTTTGGATTCGGAATATCAAAATTAGCCTAGGGTGAAATTTTGGTACATTTCGGATAACTTTCATATTTTGATGAATAGTGAAAATTTCTAAATTTTAATTAAAAACAACTTTTTTAATCAAAATAATTAATAGTGATAAATTATGAATTTGAGTGGTTTTAAAGTATATTTAGAATATATTTTTACCATTAAATTTAATGTTTATCATTGGACATAATTTTACAATTAAACCGAACATAAACAAGTGTCAATCTTTTGATAGTTATTATCTCTTAAAAACACGCTTTTTGTTTTAACAGCGGGAATTAATTTTAAATTAATTTCTGCCACTTCTGTGTTTTGAATTTAGGAAAATGGATTCCATATTTGGAATCAGGATGTCCAAATTATGTAAATAGGTAACTTTTATTTTTAGACATTTTGAATAATTACTGCGGTAAATAATTTATTTACCATGGTTAAAGGGTAAATCCGGTAAATAAGGGTTAAAAAAATAATATTATAATAATACAAAATTACCCTAAAACGTGTCTTAACCCTATTTTTTGATACATGGTCGACCATGGGCATCTTTGTGTCAATTTTGGGACCCCATGGATCCACTTGTAAGTGATAATGACACTTTATTTTAATTAAGTTAAAATGAATACAAAAATGACACAAGCATATATCTTTTAGAAGAACAATTTTTACATAGGGTTATACATGTTGGATTTTCGATTATAAATATTCATTAGAAAGATAAAAAGATATCCTACATAATGATATTTTATTTATAATTTTTAGACAATAAATAAGTTATTTTA
Source organism: Viscum album (assembly GCA_963277665.1). NCBI lineage: Eukaryota > Viridiplantae > Streptophyta > Magnoliopsida > Santalales > Viscaceae > Viscum > Viscum album. Next base: position 759,015,307 of record OY728139.1, on the reverse strand, counting down.
TTTATGACACAATGATGATGCAGTAATTACTATAATAGTGAAAAATTAAAATAATTGATATTATAAATACCCAAATAAATATAATATGAAACTTTTAATGAATTAAACTAATTTTCTAGGCTAATATGATATATTAGGATTGATTTAATGGACTTTGTTCGAAGTAATCAATCTGTTATGAGTTTCACAAAAATCAACTATTGAATAGTGTCAAAATTGACATAAAAGAGTTCTTAAAACAAATATTATATTATTAATTGATATTAAATTCCTAAAAATCTAAGGTTCGGCCAAGAAACTTATATTATGATAGGTTAATCATTAATGGACCACTTGGGTGTCGCTTGGATGTATATAGTAAGTTTATTAACCATATTATATAAAAATACAAAGAGACATTGTAAAAGTGAAACTAATTAACTTAGAGTTAATACTTAAAGATAAGGTTAATATAAGTACCCAAACCTGTCTAAATTCTATTGGATGAGTTGTTTTCGACCTATCCCCACCTCATACTTTGAATAGTCAACTTTGGAGCCTTTAGAAACCGAATATGAATTTATTATAAATTAATATTTCTAGCTTTTCCAAAGGTGCCCCTCACCCCTCTTATAAAAGGGCACTCCTCCTTCTCATTTCTTCACACCTATAAAGCCTTTTGGTTCGGCCAAACTCTGCCCAAATACTCTCCCAACATCCCTCAATACAACCTAGAGGCCTTATTTTGATCAGAAAGCCAACCTAAGGAGCCCTTTTGATCAAATCAAAAGGAAGAACCCGAAGAAGAGGTAATGATCTCACCACCCTTTTCTAAGTTCATTTCTTCTTCCACTTCTTCTTCCTTTGTTCTTACCATTCTGAAATAATAACTCCAGTATCTCACATATACTGTGATGTTATTATAAATATGGTACAATCATATTCAGTATTCTATCCACCCTTTGAATAACATGTCACCATACGTGCGTACGTACGGCTTACCGTCTCCACGTCGTGGTGTAATTGTTATTCAATATAATATTATTTGGATGGGTATAATAATGATGTGTAACTCATGTAAATAATAAATATAACATGTTAATGATTATGTATATATGATATACCATCCATTTATATATTATTTTAATATCAAAAGAATGATATTGTCGCTCGTGCGTACGTACGGACTACCGTCTCCACAAACGCGATGAGATTCATTCTCCATCGTAACCATTAAAGCGTAATTATCATTTTATGATTTAAAAATGATGTTTAAGGACTTGATATCATTCTGGATATGAATAATATACAACCTATCCTTTACAAACATGTCTTACGTAACAAAACATATGAAAGAAAACAAGTAAGTTAACACCCGAAACAACGATAATACTAAGATATTATTATCAAATCAATATTAAAAGATCATATATGATATCATATTAATATATATGATTCTTGTATAATTTAATAACAATTATTTCACCATTATACAGGAGGTTAACCTACCCCAACCAAGGAAAAAGTACAAGGTAAGGGTTATTTCACAATCTCTTCATTATCCGAGGTTGTTTATATGTAATAATCTACTGGGATATCTTTATCATCCACATCCATGTTTCTTAAAAATGTATTTCAAAACATTTTTACTATTTACAAGAATATGGGTTAAAGTCATTTATACCCTTTTTTGACTTTTTATAAGAGGTTTATAAAGGAATCTTTCCGTCATTTTCAAAACAAGGTCCTTTTTAACCTTTTCGACAGAATTGAGGTAAGAATGTTTTTTTAACTTATACGGCGGGTGCGGTTATTTTACGCCGTTATAAAATCTTCAAAGCTTTCCTTACAAGCTTATAAGAATATTTTCAAAGAAAATGTTTTATTTTATATGGATCTTAAATGATTTCAAAATAAAAGGAGATACTTCTTTAAAAAGAATTTTGATTTCATCTATGTCAACATCCTTTGATGGATTTTAAGATTATTTGAAGTTGATTTATTATGATACAAAAATTCTATATTGAATTGAAGGTTTTGTGATATGTTTGACTGTGGATGTGATATTTTTATACCATTCATAGTTTATGGTGAAATTATTGACATTTCGTATGCTAGTTTTAATCCGAATGTTTATGTTATATTTCAAACTTTTCTTCAGATGAATGTGCTAAACAAGTATGTTCCGGGTTGGGGACCGGTAAAAGTAAGCCCTCCAGGTTGGGGACTGGTAAAAGTAAGCCCTCCAGGTTGGGGACTGGTTAAAGTAAGCCCTCCAGGTTAGGGACTGGTAAAAGTATGCCCTCCGGGTTGGTGTCTGGTTATTAGAGGCACTCCGGGTTGGTGTCCGGTTATTAGAGGCACTCCGGGTTGGTGTCCGGTTATTAGAGGCACTCCGGGTTGGGTTCCGGTTAGAAGTAACCCCTAGGTCTTGGGATGAGGCCTAGACAAAGAAATTAACGTTTATCATTATGCATTCCAACATTATGAAAGTGGTTATTGATATTGCATGTGATTATTCGATTAGTAGAATATCCATGTGAACAAGTAAATGGCATTATTTCATTTTACTTTTGCCATACTATGTTGAAGTTCAATTTTAAAAGGCTTTTGTTTTAGTAATTCATTGCCTTAAATGTTTATGCTTATTTTTAATGTTCCACTATATTGTTATCCTTACTGGGCATTTGAGCTCACCCCTTTTCTATGTTTTATTTTTCCCAGGTAGTGAAGAAGTAAATTATGAAAGACTTGCAGGGATATTATGAGGGGTTAATAGTGTGGATATGATGACCTTGTTGTTGTAGTAGTTTTTCACTTTGAAATGTAATGTAAAACTTTATGATTATATCTAGTGTTTCCAAGGCTACTAAACCAATCGGTCTTTCGAGATTTGATCTTTCTTGTGATCATGCCAATGTTATGTAATTAATGCACCGACTCTAGGAAACTGGGGTCGGGGCGTTACATAGACTTGAAATAAATCAAAATATTAAAATAATATGAAATGAGAGTATCATAAACTAGTTGAAAATTGTAAATTAGAAGAGTTAATGTGTATCAAGATCCATCCATTGATACTTTGAAAGAGTCTCCATTTCATCACTTCAATATACTATTTAAATCTTTCAAGGGAGAAAAAAACATCTATGAAAAAAGCATCAAAAATATATATATAACACAAGGGTAAATGGGATTTTTGGAGTATCCTATGTAAAGGTGATTTCATGTGAGGGTAAACTTGCATAAAGGTACCAAAAAACATCATACTCTACATAAAGGTAAGATGCAAGCTCATTTAAAGAGAAAACATTAACTTTAGAGTTTCGTAAAGGTAAGCATTGAAATACATCATATTTATAAAATTAAGATGAAATCTCACATAATGGTAAAGGAAAATATACTATATAAAGGTAAAATAAACTTTTAAGATATTTTGTAAGAGTAAATTAGTATCTACATAAGGTTAAAATAAAACTTATTATTTTTTCATCAAAATTATAGAACAAATATGATTAAATAATAAGATTTTTTACAAATTAATAAATATCCAAATGATTTATTCTGAGGTATTTGTAATTAACAAAAAATTAAAACAAATAATATAATTACTAAAAAACTCCCCAACACTATCTATATTCCTCAATAACAAAAAATTAATTCAAAACAATATATTATCTCAAGGCTCCTAGTTTGAGAGAGTAACTATGAGGAAGACAAGAAAAGATTCAGACATGTCAGTCCACTATAACTCTCAGGGACATAGAGAAGTCCTGGTCATCTTAGATCCAATCCGTGGAGGTATACATCTCATAAGAAACTATGGATTCATGGAGTACTAAATGTATCATAAAGTCTACAGTTTATATCCTAGATATAAGTCACATTCTCAAAGGTAACCAAGGGTAGGTCTAAGGAATCACAATATTTAGAGCATCTGAACAACATATCCTTTACAACTCCCACATCATTTTAGAAATCTATAAAGGGAAACCCACTCCTTTCTAAATCATCTTCATTATTCAAGTGATTATCGCACCTTTTGTCCAGCCATTACCATGCCACCATTCTAGAAACACCTATATGGGGACCCACACCTTGTCCAATAATACATGTCAATAAAGGGAGTATTAACCCCTACTATCAAAACTACCCATGCATGGAAACCCAAATTCCTCAAAAATCCTAAATTTAGGACCCATGCCTCATCGAGTGAAACACATATCATGAGGGACTACCTAACTCATGGATAGAGGACCCACACCAAGAGTATGTTTTGGAGTACTATACTCAATCAATAGTTTTTTAGGGATTGGAACCTATGTGGACTCTCTTATAGGATCTATGGTAGATCACAGGGAGGGGTTAAATTATTGATCTTAATTATTTTTGAAGTTTCTTTCAAAACAAAATTCACCACCTGTCAAATTTTAGTGACTTTAACAATCCTCATACCTAAATGCAGAGAAACATAAAGTAACATATTAGATTTACAAGGTTTTCCTCCCAATGTGCGAAGGAATTTCCTTATTGTGTTATGGATTTTTTTAAGGATTTCAATACCCACTATAATAATCCTATGAGTGTAAGAGAGCATGGTGTATCCTTGAAACTCATGTTTTCATGTCTCCCAATATTGCTTCCTTACATATGACACTTTATAGTGATCAATAATTTGTGTTAAAACTAATATGTCTTCCTCCTATATACTTTTATCATGATGATGAGTGTGATGATTTATTCTTATTAGTTTATTATTGAACAATAGTATGAATGATCTTCAATTTTTATGCACCACACTACATGAAATAATTTTTGTCTGTAACTTTATCATGGGAATGGTTCTAAAATGATATATTGTAGAAACACCTAGACTTCTATCTGATTATGATGTGAAATTCATTCCAAACTTACATAATATTTTTTTAATAGTTCATTCATCACACACTCCTCTAATTATTATTTGATAAATATAAATTCACTAATACACCTGAATAATATTCCCGCAATTTTTATCTTTTTTATTCCAAATTCTATCTTCATAATTGTCAAAAATATTTTCAATATGAATTCCCTAAAGGCCTAGCTCCTTCTAATCTATGATAATAATATTACTGTGTTCTTTTCTCTCCACTAATATTCATCATATAAAATAATAGATCATAACTGCATCTAAATATATAGTTAATATAATATGATTATGGATCATTATATCACATCATTAATATATTCATAAAACACCTCTTAATATAGATTCACAATATGTTTCTTTATTTTGTACCTTCGATCTCTTAACATCATGCATTGTGAATGCATGTATTCATGATAATGAATCCATATAGATTAGATTTAATATCAAATGATATATTTTTTATGGTCCTTTGAATAATATTTGATCAAAAAATAAATCGTTGTAGTTACACCAAAAATTTTCATAACATAAAGCTTTAATTCTACCAAATCTATATCTGGATCTCTTTTAGTAAATCCCATGATGTATGTTTTTCTTATGTCAATATACATACACCAACTCCAATTACATATAAATATTTTTACATTGTCACCCTTACATTTTCCAATAACACTAAATCCCCTTGCATAGATTTATTGTGTTGTGTATTCAATTATATGAATTCTTTTAGGTCGATATTCTAAATAGAAATCTATTTATGTCGATATTATTATTTAGATAGTTTTAAAAATTTAATCCAAATGATTCTAGATAAATTCTAATCTACCCTAAACCAATCACCTTGAAACACTATAAAAACCATTACCTCACATTAAATACATTAATTCATGAAAGTTTGAATGTGATTTTTTCATTGAAAAAAAATCCAATGCATCAATCATACCCACTTCTATATTATAATCTTCTATAAAATAACTTCTCTAGTTAAATACCATATACTAGAGGAAATTATTGTCTAAATAATATTCCCAATTTCATAGGCCTAAAAATATACCCCTTTCGATTTTATTGGAAACCATGGAACGTAAATAACATTCAAACTCAAACATCTTAGCAATGAATCATCGCTCAATAATTTTAAGCATACTTGAGGGAACTCAGTGTAGGAAAATAGAAATTGAATAATAAAACCATGATTACCACAGAAATAATGATAAATTATCAACCTATTAAAACCATATTCTCTTTAATGAAATGATACCACTTGAGAATACATTCAAGGTGAAACACTTATTCAATCAAAAATTCATCATCGCATATATGAATCAACATATATTTAGTCAATACCTAATAGACACCATCATAATCAGATAAAAAATATCCTAAAATTAATACATTTACCCATGAATCATGTTAAAGGAAAAATTCTTTCATGCACAACAACAAAACTATTAAAACATTTCACACATGCACAATGTCGAATTCACAGCTTACCCATTTTAATAACTCTCTATAAATATATGGTCACCCTATATAGAAACATGTATCAATGAATACACCACATATAAATATTATTCCCATTTAACCAAACAAACATAGGATAATAAATGTAACACCCTAATATTATATGATATATTTTTCTATAAATAAATTTTATTTCTTTGATAGCTTGTGTTATGTGCAACAATAACATTAAATGAACCATGATATTCTATTAAAGTATTGTTTTTTAATGTAATAATTATCACCTAGACAATGGATTGGGGGAAATGAATAAGAAAAAATAAATTATGAAAAAAATATTTTTTTATATGAATAAAATGAATTCATTAGTTATTAATTAATTGGAATTGATAATAAAAATCATTTGAAAATAAAAGATATATTTTGCTGGAAAATCATTTTTATGCGCACAATATGTTTTTATCCTAAAAAAATTAAATTTATATCTATTGGTGAATTATTTTAATGAAATTAATATATTATATTATCAAAAAAAATATTTTATCAATTATCTAAGATTTTTTCAAGACATGGTATAAGAATAAAATCACTTTTATACTTAAAAATTTATTTTTCTAAAAATATTTTTCATCACATTTTATATGCATGTTTTAAAATTAATTTATCACCATTATATGAATTGGATGTGATAAAATGAATTATATATTTTGAATTATGGGTTTCAAATTTTTTAAATAGATCCCTTTTATTTTAGGAATTATGAATAGTATACATGGTAATATTTAACACCTCGGTAAAGGGTAAATTGAGTTAAACTAGGTCAAAAAAAATGTTCAAGTCACCATTTTTCTTCTTAATTATTAATATGTGAATAATATTATACCATTATCATCTAAGGCTCAATATTTAATCATTTAAGGGACACTTTTCCATGAAACTGACCAATGTAGTTTTTAAATAAAAGAAAAATACAAAATATCATTCTCATAGTTTTAAATATCTATTATGTGTATAAGTAGTGAAAAAAGAATTTTTTTAATGAATATTAATGTATATTTTGAGAATAAAAAATTTATTTTAGTTATTGAAATTTATTTCTGATTTTAATAAATTCTATAATTCCCTTAAATTATTATGCAACGCCGACACATTATTTATTAAAATAATTTAAAAATAAAATAAATGATTTTAATATTATTAAAAGTAATACAATTAGGAATATTTATAGTATTACATGGATTTTATAAGTTATTAAAATATATTAGTGTTGTGTTCGATGATTATATTCTAATTCAAACTTTCTATTTTTATATTTTAAGTCAAATTAAATGAATATTGTCAAAATTGACATTAATGATATTTTATCTACATAATATTTTATCCATTTATTTCAAAATAATAAAAATCACTAAATAAGTAAATATGGATATTATATTGTCTAAAATGTCATAACATGAAAATTTATGAGATAATAATCAACTTATATGTGAAATAATGACCCTTTAAAAGTGTAAAGGATGTTACCATGGTAAAGGTTAAAAATAGGTTAATTGAGGGGTAAAGACAAAGATAAGGATAAAAACACCACTTAACCCCTTAAAAATTATATTTATTGATGTTATTTATACTACATTTTACTTTATCTTTGAATAACTATCCATTTAGAATAATTTTAATATATAATGAATTTATTATATTTACATTTTTAAAAAAGTCCCAAGAGTGCACCTCCAATCAAGTATAAAAGGGAACCCCTCCTTTCTATTATTCACAAGAAATAAAGAAGCTCAACCAGAACCTATAATATTATCTTCTCAACTACCCTATTGAAATTATAGAGGTTGTATTATTACAAAAATACCCACTCTAGGGTCCTTAAAAAGATATCTAAATGAGTTGTTTCAAAGAAGAGGTAATCACCTTAACTGGTAACTTCCTTTTAAATTGTTCTTTTAGAACCTCTAAATATATGTTTTTACCATTAAATAATAAATTAAATATCATAAATATACTAATATTTTATTATTATTATGAAATAACAATTATCCACCATCTTTCTCATCAAATGGGAAGCGAAAGTGATGCTCGTGCATACGTACCACTTGCCCTCTCCATGTAGTGATGCAATTCATTTTTCATCACCATATTTAATGGATGTTTATTATGATGGTTTTAATGTTTATATATTTTATTTATGAAATAAATATTATTCTTTATTGACATTATCGTACCTAACTTCTTACCTTCCAAACCATTATATAACGATAACATCGCTCGTGTGTACGTGTAAACTAACACCTCTATAAAGCGCAATGATTTTCTTTTAGACTTCAATTTACATGGATGCTAATAAGGATATATTTTATGAATATATATTACTTTAATTATATAATAATTATTCTATAATGGTGAATTATTATTTACCTTTTTCTCTATTCATTGAAAGGTAAAAACAGTGTTGATGCATACATATGGTCTACCGTCTCCATAAATTGTGTACTCGATTTTTCTATCCATAAATTTTATGGATTAATATATATATATATATATATATATAATGAGTATATATTATATGTATAACAGTATTAACATTAAAGAAATATTCTAACCAAGATCAAAGTGTAAGGAATGCGACTGCCTAACTGATTCATGCTTAAAAAACAAAGATTTATCACCCAGAACAGTGATTTTAATAAAAAAAATATTAATAAACTAGAGATAAGATGTCATTAATAAATAATAAATGGTATAATAGATAATAAATCTATATTTATTATATATTTGGTCTAAACATGAACAAGGAATGATGAAACTTTTTGTAATAGATTTATGTTTCAATCTTATTTTAATACGGATTGTTTATGCTTAAATTCCCTTCAAAGAAATTATAATATCCTTACCTAATAAATCCATTATTTTTTTCTCATCAATTTATTTATAATTAATACATTTAGCGGATGTTTGATTGGGTTTTACGTCTGAACACACATTTTTAAAGGTCATCAAACTATTAAAAACTTCTTATTCAGTTCATTTAATCACAACACTCATCTAATAGATGGTTTGTCTCCTTTTACACATCATAGATAATATCAATATGGGTTTCCAATGATTTTACATCATTTGAAGGTTTTTTCTATGGTTTTGATGATTACACACATATTTCAGTGTTTTTAAAACACTGAAGGTGTGTTTTTGGTCATCCTGAGAAAACGATGTATTGGATTGACATTAAATCTATAAAACATTTCAAAAATAACATTATGGTAGTTTTATTATGATTCCATAGTAATTATAGGTCATTTTCTTTTCTTTAACCGCCTAAAGCATGTTTTTAAAGGCCGTCAAAACATTAAAAATACATTATCCTATATTTCTAAGCACACCGCACATCTGATTGTTGTGTAAGCTACTCATTCATGTCATAAATTATAAAAATATGTCTAAACTATGATTTCAAATCATTCATTGGATTTTTTCTCTAGTTTTGGCCATTACATGCATGTTTTATTGTTTTTAAAACACAAAAGGTGTGTTTTCATTCATCCTGAGAAAATGACATGTCCGATTGACATTATATCCTCTCTAAGATTTCAAAAATCACTCATTAGTTGCTTTAATATGATTTCATGATGATCAGATGTAATTTTCATGGTTTTGACCACCTGATGTATGTTTTTAAATGTCACCAAACCATTAAAAACTACTTATCCAGTCAGTTTGATCACACCGCATGTTCGATTGACTTATTGTATATTTTTTTACTACTTAAATAATAGAAATATGGATATCCTAAGATTTCGAATCATTAATAGATACTTTCTCTAGTTTTTACCATTACACACATGTTTTAGTGTTTTTAAAACAATAAAAGTGTGCTTTATATCATCCACATAAAATTATGAATCAAATTAATGTTAGGTATACTCCAAAATTTAAAAATCACTCAATGGTGGGTTTTTTATGTTTTTATGGAAATAAAATTTCATTTAAATGGTTTTTAACCCATGATGCACATTTTTAAAGGCAATCAAACTGTTAAAAACTATTTGTTTATTCCTTCTGAGCACACCTCATGTCCAATAAATATTATTTCTTATCATACAAATAAAAAATAATAAAAATAATATTTTATTATGGTTTCACATCATAAAATGGTCATTTTCTCTAGTTTTGACTGTTACATGTATGTTTTAGGGTTTTTATAACACTAAAAGAACAATTCCAATCATCTTAGGAAAATGAAACATCATATTGACATGTTTCCGACTCTAACATTTCAAAAAAACAATATGGGTTTTGATGTATGATTTTATAGAAATTAGATGTCATTTTTTGGGTTTGTACCCCCACACACATGTTATTAAAGGATGCCAACCCATTAAAAATAACTTATTCTATATGCCTGATCACACCATGAATTCTATTGATATTTATTCTACTCATACACATAATAAATAATAAAAATATGCTTTTTCTATGATTTCATGTCATTTAAAAGCCATTTGATTTTTTTATAACTATTATATGTGCATTTTAGAGTTTTTATAACACTAAAGTGTGTTTCTATCCATCCAAAATAAAAACAATGTGTTGGATTAATGTATTATAAACTCCAAAATTCCACAAATCAATATATAGAATTTTTCACATTATTTCACAGCAATCGAAGGTCGTTCTGTTGGTTTTGACCCCCTGATGCATGTTTTAAAATACCTCCAAACAATTAAAAACCACTTATTTGATTAAATTACATGTTTAATTGATGTTATATCTTCTTTTATCATCAAAAATAACACATAGAGGGTGTTTCTATGATTTTACTTCATTTGGAAGTTTTGTTGTTGTGGTTTTAACCATTACACACACATTTTAGCATTTTTAAAACACAAAAAAGGGAACTTCTAGTCATACAAACAAAATGGCACATCATATTAACATGTTTCCCACTCCAAAATTTCAAAAAATAATCTATAGTTGTTTTTGTATGATTTCAATAAAAATCTAATGTTGTTTTATTGGTCTTAACCCCTAGACACATGTTTTTATGGTCGCCAGACCGTTAAAAACTACTTATTCAATTTTTTAGAGAAAAACACATGTCTATTAATTTGTTTTCTTCTCATGCACATAAAAATAATCGAAATATGGGTTTCTTATTATTTTACAACTTTCAAAGGTTGTTGGTTTGGGTTTTGGAAGTTACATGCATGTTTTTTGTGTTTAAAAATTGAAATTGTGTTTCCAGTCATTCCAAAAAAAATGACACATCATATTAACATTCACTATGCTATAAAATTTTAAAAATCACTACATGGTTATTTTTGTATGATTTCATATCAATTGTTGGTGATTTTCTTGATTTGACCCCCTAGCGTATGTTATCATATAATTTATATAATTCCAAGTTTTAACCTTATGTGTTTATATGAAATAAATAATGATAAAAAGAGTGAATGCATATTTAGAAATTACAAATAGTGTATACTGATAAAAAACTTTTCTACCATGTAGTTGACCATTATAAGAGTATAAATCCATCTCAGTATCTTGCAATATCTATACATCATTAAAGTTTATACTTATAATTACATCAAACATACACACACCTAAAACACATTCTGAAAAGGAAGGCTATAGACCCACCTAAGGGAAAACCACCCATAAAGCCTTATTTATTTATATATATTTCATTAAGGGCTAGTGGGAGTGAATCTCATTACAAGTCCCAAAGGCCTAATTAAGGGACTAAAGACCCAGTTCAACATCATTCGAGCATCATTTTGCCTGCATCACCAATCCTGTATCATGCCAGCATCATCAGCTACTCGCATCCTAACTACAACATCGAGCATGCATCATATCTACATTGTCTCCTGCTTGCATCATTCTTGTGTCTCAAATCTATTTATAAATGAATTTCATGAGTCCAAGTTAATATAAAACATTAATAAAAATTACATAGTAAACCCAATTAAAGATAATTAATTTTTATATTCATCCATGTACCAAGTTGAGAAATAGGTCCCACATTGTAAAATCACTAATAAACATACATTAGAAGTATGTAACTTTACTTTTCATTCTATTTCTAATGAGGACTATATATTGATGATGACGTGAGATGTCTGATGAGATGTGATTGGTCCATGAGATCTAATGTCTGATGATGGTATGTGGATATTATAGATTTAATCTAATAAAATAGTGGAATAACATGTTGTAAAATAAGATATAAATTATAAAATAATCCATCATTTATACCCAGTGGAAAAAAACAATTCAAAACTACAAATATTGTCTAGTAGAATAACCTGTAGCTATCTATACTCTAAATTAGAGAGCATAATACTCAAGTTTATGTTTTTTAAGATTTAATAACCAACCCTGTATAAAACTAAATATTAATCTCAAGAAACTAAACATTTATAGAAGCAGTAATATATTCATGAATATTGTGAATGTAAAAAATAAAAAAAAATTACATTAAACATGAAGACGAGTCTTTGATATTCTGGGTGCCACCACATGAAACGTACCATATTCTATCTGAACCATAATATGATAAATAATATGAATAAAAAACAAATGAATCCAAACTAATGATTGATAAATAAAATTAATGGAAAAAATATGAATCCAAACCAAAAAAGTAACATTTAGTTTGTTATTTAAAGACTCATATTAGAATATATCAAAACATACATTGATTAAAGTCATAGTAACTATGTTTAATAACCTTTCATGGAGTTAGAATGAATCTAATAAGAAATAAAAATATAGATATCTTTTATGCAAGTCATACATATTAACAACTTCTAGAATATGAAAAGTGATTTTGAGAAATTGAATGAAAATATAATGGTGATGAAAAGGAAAGACCAAAAGATGATTTGGATTTTTTATGTGGAAGGTAGAAATGAATGAAAAATAAAAAATATATTAAAATTTAAGTTTGAGAGAGTAGATATTTTAAACAGAAATAGTTTTAAGAAAAATAAAAATCAAAGAATATATCTTGAGAATATGTAATTGTATTATAATATTCATTACAAAATAATCTAATAACAGTTATAGAATATTAGAAAATAACTATGATAATTAATTTTTTCACTATTTTTATATAAAAAGAACATATTGTTACAATTATTAAAACTCTATAACCATATAGGAAATCATATTTCCATCCATATAAACTTTATAAGTTCAAAATTACACATATAATTACAACCATTAATGTATATAGGGAAGATAAGTACACTATTATTCATGAAATAGAGGATATGTTACACTCTAGAAGAAAATATACTCTTCCTATAATATTAGAAATCAAATATAAGATCATAATAGAACTAAAAAGATCATGCATATATGATTCATAAATTTTCATAAAATATAAAAAAATATTCCCCAATACTCATGTAATTTTTTTATTTCAATTCTTATCTCAATAACCATCCCCTAAAAATAATTTTTGAGTTTATTTTAGTCAAGAATATTTCAAAACAGAATGTAGCAATGATATAAATCAAATATTTATATACATCTAAATATAAGATAAACAAATATTAAGTGTTTTCATATTATTATATAGTGATTAAATGATTGTGAGTCAACAATGACAAAATTTGATTAATACATATTTTAATGAGAACTTATATAAATATAAATAAAAAATTTAAAGAGGAAAATTGAGAGAAGTTTAAATATAACACACTATATTCAAAAGGATTCCACTTTTTGGATATTTGGATTTAACATTATCATCATGTCATTCAAACTTGAACACTACAATAGGCATGTAATCTAGTAAGAAATTAAATCCAGGCTTTGGACTGCATGAACACAATTATAAATGAATAAATAAATGAAACAAATAAATTATAAATATTGTTATGATATCCAAAAATGTGAAAGGATAATATAGTATATAATTAGATAATAATAAACAAATTGTGACCTAGGACATAATTTTTAAGTTAAATTAGAATTTAGGTTTATTTTTTAGAAAACAACTCATGGTACAAGACCAAAAAGGATTTGGTATAGTGTTTAATGAAATAAAAAATGGATACAATGAATATAATATTTGTGTAGTAAGTAATATATAGTCATAATCATTATTCAATCAGTCAAACTATAAATAGTTTTTTACAAATATTTATTCAATCAACTTGAGTAGATATCATTTACTATATAAAAAATATGTATACATATCTTACCTAAAGTAATATTTGGTCTGTAACAATTAAAAAATAAGGGCTTATTTTCAACCCATAAATATGGTATTTCAGAGTACATTTTAAATTTTGACATCTAAAACATATATCTAAATACTTTTTGACCTCACTTATATCAAATATTAAATAATTTATTAATCTATTATAATGTCAATATCGTAAGAATTGAAAATTTATAAAATGAAATAAACTATATAATGATTTAAAAGAATTTGTATGCACGTAGTCTAATCCCTAAAATACACCCCTAATATTTATTCATTAAGTAATAACTAGAATTTTATAAATTAATGTAGTTGTAAATTCTATAGTAAATAATATAAACATGTAGTATCAATTTAATGTAATGAATTTAAAATGAGTAAAATAAAAAAACATATAGATTACATAGACAACATACAATAATAGGGATTATATGTTAACTTGGTAATACAATGCATATTTTTTATTTCATAACGAAAACATATATCTAAAATCATTTTAACAAGAAAAGTTTCAAATATAATATAAATTTAAATATTATAGAACAAAAAAAATTAGAAAGGTAGTGTTAGATCATATAAATGGAAAAAGGGGGTGAATTTCAATTTTTGAATAGAATAAATAAATCGATGTTATAAATGATATATTGGTATAATATAAGAAAATAATAATATCAATTTAAATCATATAAGAAATTAAGATAAGGAAATTATGTGAATGTAATGTGGAAAATTAATATAGAAAGTAAATACGCAAGGAACACTTTGATAATGTAGTTCAACAATAGAAAACACAAGGTCCCCGAAGTATCCTCTAATCAAAAAGTCTTAAGAGTTTATATAACCCCTTGATTTTAAAGGGAATCATGAAACCAATAAGTCCCATAATTTTTAAAGTAAAATATAAGAGGCCAATAAATTTTGGTTTTAATAGGAACTAAAAAACAAATAAAGAATCCCTTTTGAATGGGAAATTAAGAAACTAATTATGAGAAAGAGGGAGAAAATATATGGTTTTACTTTTGAAAAAACCATTAAAATTTTAAAATTTGTTCGCTACTCTCACTATAATATGAGAAATAGAAAGAAGGTGAGAGAGATAAAATCAAAAACAAAAGTGAGGGATCTTAGGAGATATCCAATAAAGAAACAAATGATCAATATAAGATGAACAAATAATAAGAAATAAGAAATAGGGAATGAATGAAATGAAGCTTGATAGTGCTTGATGATAGTGGATGAAGATCACACCTTAGGATGGTTCCCTTCAATGTTCACAATTATCACATTGAATGTTCATGTTTTTATTATTTGGAATTAGAAAAGTAATGTGTTTCTTTGAATCTATTTTAGATATTGAGATTCCATGAAAGATCAAGGACTGTTTTAGTTAAGGGACACAATATTTTGATGATTTTTAAAGCCTCCCAAAACCTCCTCATATAGACTCCATTGGGTATTGGGGTCCACAGGGTAAAAACACTATATTAAAGACCATAACTATGCACTTTATGAATTCTATTAATGCTCCCATAGACTAGTAGTCTAGATTCCATTGAATTCTATTTAACTTCCACTAGGTGGTTTGTGGTGCTGCAGGAACTACATGCACACCTCCTACTCCCACCATCTTGCTGATGAGATCCATTGGATTATTGATGATAACTATGGAGTTATAGATCCATTTCTATATGTTACTAGCAAGTCGGTAGCACTACACTAGTTATCCATTGTTTTACTACTTCCCACACTTTAAAATTATCCCCATAAGACTTTTTGGAATCTACCATTAGGCTATATGACTTCCTTCCATCATAACATAATATAAACCCACAAAATACACAAGAAAAAACATGGAATAAGTTAAAAAAATTAAATTGTTTGTGATAATTATATAAATTAAAATATGGTTTATAAAATTATACCCATTTTGATGATCATAATCACTTGATTTAAAAATTGAGATGAGGAAGTGAGAAAACAGAAAAAGGAAGGATTTTACAAATTTTCAAGAAACCGCATGTCCCCATTTGTGATACTTTGAAACAAAGTTATCCCTATTGATGAAACATCATTTTAAATTAACTTTATTTTAACTTTTAAATCTATCAAAAACATATACCCCATTGAGATTATCAAAATGGAACTTTCAAAGAAAGGACATTAAAATTTTACAACATAAATAACTAGTACCATCAAAAATAGGATCAAGTAAATAAGAATGAGATACCATAATAAAATATTTTTTGTAAATCAATAAATATTTTTAAAATCAAAAAATATTTTTGAAAATGATATTTTAAATAAAAATAAATTTTTCCTTTGATACAAATTCTTGGGTCAGAGAAATTGATAAATGGGGATGAATTACCTTTAAAAAAAGAATAAATAAATTAATTCTATAAATTATACATCCATATAATAAAAGAAATAGATAATATAAAAGTAAATAATATTATAAATTAAGATAATGAAATTATGATAAAGCTATGAGGAAAGTAAATAGACAAGAAACACTCTAATAAGGGAGTTCAAAAATAGCACAAAAAGGTTCCCTTAGGTCTCCTACCTTTAATAATTCTTGAGAGGGTATATAACCACTGATTTTAATGGGACCAAGAACCAAAGGATTAAATTTTTTTAATGAAAAAACCATGAAACCATGAAACCTTGTTTTTAATGGTAACCAAGAACCAAGAAAATAACATATTACTTTTGAATGGGAATGTAAGAAACCGACGATGATAAGTAGGGGAAAATAGATGTATTACCTTTTTGAAAACCCCTTATAATGTGATCTATACTACCATTAAATGATAAAAAATTTATTGAAGGTGAGACAGTGAAAATAAAAGTGTGATAGAGAGAGATATAAGGGGTTATATAATAATGAAACAAAGGCTCCAGATAAGTTAAAGAAACAAAAAAGGCAAAAAGAAAGAATAAATTCAATAAATCTTAATGGTACATTAAAAAATTTGATGAACATCACACCTTACTATGGTTCCATAAAACGTTCACAACTACCACATCAAATATTCACATTGTTCCTCTTTGGAATTGGAATAGAAAGATGAAATTTTTAAGCTTTTTTGGATATTGAGAAGTAATGTAATATTGATGAGAGTTTCATTTGATGAACACAATATTTTGATGAATTTACATGACTCCAAAAAAATCTATATATAGTCTCCATAAGTTTATGGGGTCCAAGGGGTCAATCCACAACATTAAATCCCCAAACCAGACACTTTATGACTAATATTAATTATACCTTGAACTAGAAGAACTTGTAACTCCCCAAGTTCTTGTAAAAATAAATAGAAATGCATGGAACTTTTTTTTAATGTAGATATTTATAAATATCCTTTAAAACATAACTTTTCCACTTCTATGTTTTGAATTTCAAGAAACTATCATCTACAATTGTGTTTAGTATGTTATTTAGAGTCTATTGGACTCAACTTGTTTTTTGGTGAATAGTAAAATGTCCTTATGAATAGTAATATGAATATTAATATGACCCTAATTAATAGTAAATTGTATTATTATTTTATTTTCTTAAGGCTTTAAGATAATGACATCTTGATTAATTTTTCAATGTGATATAAATGCAGTTATAGTTTTTAAATAATTAATTTTGGAATTAAGTATTATTTTGTTTAAAAAATAAATTAAAAAAATTTAGGAAATTATTTTCAAAAAATGGACTTCATTTTTGAAATCTACACATTGATAAATGGTTAGGGTGAATTTTGGGAATTTTTCTGAAATAGTTGATTTTTCGATGAATAATAAAAAATATAGTTTTTAGTTTCGGTGTGTTAATGGCATCATTAATGATATAATAATGATGTCATAAATCTGGTAGACTTTTTAATAGTTAAATAATATGTGAAGTGTCCCAAGTGCCTTATACCATGGTCAAATACCATGGGCAAGCCCATGGTTTTGCAAATACCACTCATGAGGTGTCCCTTGGAAATTATTAAAATATTCACTTACTTTTCCTATAAATACCAACCCATTCCTTCATTAACATTATTCCCAATTCCTCCTCAATGAAACTATAGCCTCCATACCTTCATATTAGTCCTCACAAGGTTTCCTCAAGCCCCAAAGGTTCTATCCTTCATGTTCTAAGGGTGCATCTACAAGGTAAGAAAATTCTCAATTTCTTTCTTTTTCTATTCAAGTTCTCTTTTATGTGGTATTTCTTTCAAGTGTCCATACCATGTTCTAATTTCCATTATATATGTGATATACTATATCTTATGATTCATTTCTATATGGGTGAAACTTTTCCCCTCTCTTTTTAATATTTTCTAAAACCATGTGGCGTAGTTGTTAGGCTGCCGAATTTTTGTAAGGGATTTCTCAATTATTATTTTATTTTCAGTTCCATTATTTTATTATTCTTTCTTCATATCTTCATACCCAAGAAGAATGAAATCGCCTAAATGATTTATATTCTAGATGTTCTCGTGTTCATGGAAAATTTATCATCATTATTTTTCTCCTCTCCCACTTATTCAAGGGATAAAAACATTGTCTGTGATGTGTCAAACAACTGACATCGTGGATGATGTGATTTCAATTTTCATTAACTCTTTAAATTATGGTTATGAAACCATTTTTATGGTTTAAACACGTAATAATATATGTATTATATCTCATCCATGGTTCTGGAATTCTTTTTAACACATGGTTATAATTTATAAAACGAAATGAGGTCATTATTATCAAAGAACCACTAAAATGATCTATACGAACATCATTAACGTTTTAACTTATGAATCATCCTTGTGTAAGAATTAAAAAGGATAAGTGGTATAAGTTATGTTACTAGATATATGTAAAATACTACTCCATTCCAATTCTGGAGTTTCACTTCCAATCAACAAGAATATCCACCATGAACCAATCATGGAAATCATGTACAGAACTCACCCAAAAACAGTGCATATACCAAAATACTAACAATTAAAGGGTGAAATGATGTTATGAAATGATAATATATAAGATTTTATAAACATGAACATGTTTCTGGAAAATAATAATAACACTCTTTTGACCATTATAAAAGAAGTTTAAACAAGTTTTAAGTAATAGAAACCCGAGGTAAGGGAATTCTTAACCCGATTTCCATTCATTGGGTTAAACTTCTACTTTGTTATTTATGTTATATTAAAATTGTTTTTGTGATGGGTTTTGTTTATATTATGTTTAATTATGTGTATTTATAGTGTGTAATCAAATTATATCCACTCTATTAATACTCACATAAATTATATGATTTATGAAAGGGGATTTTCCCTTAAAATCGTTTTTTTTAATTCGGTTTTACGAAATTCCAAATAGATGTTTTAATTGAATTATTTATGTTTTTTATTATGTTTTTGTTCTTGGTAATTTTTATGATGAATTTTGGTACCAATATTTCCATCCAATGCATTGGTTATGTGTATGTTGGAGGTCGGTTGTATGGTTACTCCATGTGTAACTGCGATGGTTACAAAAAGTAAGGTAGTTGTGAGGGTTACAGATTATAAGGTAGCCAAGAATAGTTATAAGATTTTGTAATTAATTCCCCAAGATACCTCTATAATTATATTTATGTTATAATGTTTTTTGTGTATCTTGTGTAAATCTCATGTTACATAAAGTAATTATATATGGGTGACAAGCATGTCTTTTTTAAATGCTTTCATACGTTACGAGTATTCATGGACTAATGTGCTCTTTCCTTCATTTCCATCCCTTACTGAGCTTTTGTGCTCATCCAAAGTTTTTAAAGGAATTTCACATGTTAATGGATGTGTAGGACAAGTAAGTAATTCATGTTAAATGTTAAATAATTTTCAAGGAGTTATATTTACTTTTTAATGTTTTATATTTTGAAAAAAAAAGAAACTGTTTTTATGGTATCCACAATGTAATAATGTGTAATATTATGAATGTATTGTCCCAATTCCCTAAATATCTAAACATAAAAAGATCCTCAATTTAAAAGTGTTGTCTTGACTAAATTCAAGATTATGTATGTAATAAGGTCAGGTTTTATAGTTGGTATCAAAGGATGGTTTAGATAACATTAGGGGTTATAGTGATGTTAATAGAATATAATAAATGATTTTCACTATATTTTTAATTTGAAATGTTATAGCATTTAAATATTACCATGTTGCTTCATCTAAGATATGTTTGTTCAGAATGGTTGTCTGCAGAAGGAATAGGGATGCTGAAGAGAAGAGGTATCGATATAATGACATCTTTCCGAAACTACAGCCCGAAATGGTAGGGATTGGAACCAAGCTATTTGTGACAGTAATGGCTTAGATAAGGCAGGAAATAAATGGTGGTGGCATCCATGAAAGAGAACCAATAGAGGTACCAAAACGGAACATGACAATGGTGGAACAATTTATGAGACAACATCCTCTTGAATTCAATGGATCTTCTGACCCAGTAGTAGTTGAAGGATGGATAAAATCCCTTGAAAAGATATTAGATGTTATGGGATGTTCAGAAAATTGAACGGTAAGTCTTTACATTTATCATTTTGAAGGGGAAGATTATCTATGGTGGTTAGTGGTAAGTAATATCAGGGGTAGAGTGGATTTTGATACCTTATAATGGGATGAATTTAAATGTATTTTCCTTGAAAAATATTTTCCTATGGTAGTGAGACTTAGAATGGAGAAGCAATTCCATGAATTGAAACATAAGGAGGAATATTCAATTGTTGTTTATGAAGAAAAATTCACCAGACTGGTGTTGTATGCTCCAAATCTTATTCTAGATCTTGATAGAAAAATCTATGGCTTTTACTCTATAATGAATCCAAGTTATCGAAGGGTGATGGCCTCTCGTGAATTCAAAAGTTTTTAGAAACTAGTTCGATGTGCTAAGATGTTAGAGATGGAGTTTGCTGATGATCACATGCATTTTGGAAACAAAGAGAAGAAGAGGTCTAGTTGGCAAGAAATGGGTAAGAATCAACCAAAGAAATAAGATGGTAAGAAAATACAATTTCTAGTTTGTGAAAAGTGTGGCAAGAATCCCCTTGGGGAATGTCTTAGAAAAACGGGGAAGTGTTTTAAAAGTGGAAAGTTTGTACATATGGCTCGAGATTGCAATGAAAATGTTCTTAAGACTGTAAAGTGTTTTAAATGTGATGAAATGGGTCATTATGAAAATGTCTTCACAAAGAGAGATCTGAATGATTCAAAGAAGCCAGACTACAAAAGAAACGTGTAGTGAGATCTTTTGTGACTACGTCAGCAGATGTCGGGTCAGCCAATGAATTTGTATCATGTACTATGTTTGTTCACTCAGATTTTTCTAAAGTTTTGTTTGATATGGTGTCTAAACATTCCTTCATCTCTGAAAAATTTTCTGGTAAATTGGAAATATCGCCTCAACAAATGAGACTCGAACATGTTGGTAAAACACCAGGGGGAAAAAGTTATAGCAAAGAGAAATTATAAGAATCTTTCTATTGTGGTATGTGAAAATACATTACCTAAAAATCTTATTGTTTTACCCTTAGTTGAGTTTGATTTCATTCTAGGAATAGACTGTCTTTCTAAATATCATGCTAAGATTAACTGTAGAGCTAAATAAGTTGTTTTTCAGAAATAGTTTTAGTTTGAATACAAGAATGAACCCATACAATTGATAACATATCAGAAAGTTGAGAAACTATTGAAAGATGAAAATGAAAGTTATCTTTCTCATATTGTAGAAAACAAGGTAACTATTCAAATTAATGATGTGAAAGTGGTAAATGAATAAATTGATGTTTTTTCTAATGATTTACCCAGTGCCATAACTATTTGAGAAGTCGAATTCAAAATTGACTAAGTTCCAGATGCTAAGCCAATATTAAAACCCCCATATCGTATATCTCAATAGAACTTCATGAATTTAAAAATCTGTTGCAGGATTTTCTTAATAAGGGTTCATTTGTCCTAGCACTTCACTATGGGGAGCCCCTGTTTTGTTCGTTAAAAAGAAAGATGGTTCCATGAGACTTTTCATTGATTATAGAGCTTTGAATAACATCACTATTAAAAAAAAGTATCATTTTCCCCATATCGATGACTTGTTTGATCAGCTCAAGGGAGCTTAGTACTTTTCCATTACCGACTTGAGATCCAGATACCATCAGCTGAAGGTGATGGAGGATAACATCTTGAAAATAGCCTTTTGTACTAGATATGGGCATTATGAATTTGTTGTTATGTTGTTTTGATTAACTAATTCACCTTCTATATTCATGAATCTTATGAATAGATTATTTCATGAGTTCTTGGATAAGTTTGTGGTTTTATTTATTGATGACATTTTGGTATTTTTTTAAAATAAAGAGGAGCCTAAAAACATCTAAGGGTTATTTTGGAAACTTTAAAAGAAAAGAAACTGTATGGAAAATTCAGAAAGTGTGATTTTTGGAATCTACACATTTCATTTCATGGGAACATTAGAAATAAGGATGGAATAACCCTTGATCCTACCAAAAAAAAGTAGTTGATGAATGGCGAAGACCCACAATTGTTACGGAGATTCGTAGTTTTCTTGGGTTAGTAGGTTTTTATCGATGGTTTTTTATGAACATTGCATGGTTATCTAGCCCGATAACTAAGTTAACATGGAAAGGGATTAAATTTATTTGGACAGCGGAATGTGATGTTGGTTTTTAGGAATTGAATAAGAGATTGGTGAATGCTCCTGTTTTGGCCTTACCTTCCCTGAATAGTGAGTTTGTCATCTACATTGATGCTTATTTGAAGGGACTAGGTTGTGTTTTGATGTAGAATGATCAGGTAATTTCCTATGCTTTGATACAACTTAAACCTCATGAGCTAAATTATCCCACACATGATTTGGAATTGGCATCTGTGTTTTTTTCTTTGAAAATATGGAGGCATCATTTATACGGAACTAAATGTCAAATATATACTAACCATAAAAGTCTGAAGTATATATTTACTCAGAAGGAATTAAAAATGATGCAGAGAAGATGGCTAGAACTGAGAAATGATTATGACTGCATGATAAATTACCATCTAAGAAAATCAAACAAAGTGGTGGATGCCTTATGTCAGAAACATCATGCATCATTTACCATGATAAATATAGAACATGATCCCTTGATTAATTATTTTATGAATTTTGTCTTAGAAGTTGTTGGTGTAGGGAATACCACTTTTTTCTTTCAAGTTTTAGTGCAGTCTTCATTGGCAGACAAAATTAAGCAAGCGTAGAAAATAGACCGCGTGCTTCAGAAAAAGGTAGAATTGTTTAAAATGGGTAAGTTTCCAGAATTTAATCTTGATAAAGACTATGTTTTAAGATTTTGTAAAAGGTCGTGTGTGCCTTTTGATTCCCAGTTAAAGAAATAATTGTTATTTGAAACTCATAGTTCCCCATTTTTAGTTCATCCTAGTAGTACTAAGATGTAGAGAGAGCTTCAGAACTATTATTAGTGGGATGGAATGAAAAGAGATATTTCTGATTTTACCATGAAATCATTGACATGTCAATAGGTTAAAGCATAGCAATAGTTACCAAAGGGGATGCTTCAGCCTTTGTAAGTGCTACAGCGGAAATGGGAGAATGTATCCATTGACTTTGTGGTGGTACTACCAAAGACTTCTCGAGGTGACAATGCGATTTGGGTTATTGTTGATCAGCTAACAATGTCTGCACATTTTTTTCTATTCTAGATACAATGAATTTGGATCATCTTTCTCGATTTAACCTAAAGAAGATTGTCAGGTTACATGGAGTTCCTCTTTCCATTGTATCTGACGGAGATCCCAGGATTACTTCTAACTTTTGTAAGGGACTTCAGAAGTCATTGGGCATATAGTTAAATTTCAGTACACCATTTCATCCCCAATCAAATGGGAAGTCAGAACGAACGATTAAAACATTGGAGGATATGCTTCGAGCTTGTTCAATGGACTATCAGGGAAGTTGGGATCAATATATTTCTTTAGTTGAGTTTTTTTATAATAATATTTTTCATTCAAGTATTCAGATGTCACCTTTTTAGGCCTTGTATAGGAAGTGGTGTCTATAAGGCCCCAACCTTAAACCTTACTTAATCTTGAGTTATTACAAGATTACACATTGAGGATATTTTCGGGTTTAGAGTTTTAGAGAATTAGATCATAAAACTTTCATTACATTCCACATATAAACAAAGTGGTTACATAAAGATAGTATTCTTCATTCCCATCAATGGAAACACATTTAAAATAAAACATGGATTATTTCTTGACACTTCCTTGACACTATCATCAAATCATGTACCTTTCCCTTGACCTGTGAAAAACATTTAAAAAAAACATGGGATGAGCATAAAAAGATCAGTATGGGTTATAAAAACATGGAAAGGAAACATGAGTTCATATATACATAAGACTGAAATCATACTTTACCCATAAAACATAGGAACTTTAACATACCTCATAAAATCATTAATAAATCATAGAAATCATAAGACATAAAGGTAACTTGAGTCATTCATAGCATTCTTACGTGGGGAGTAACCCTCTTGGTTACGTTTGGAATACCCATCACAGTATATTCCCTAAATCTCTTCGGAGAAACCTTAATGTTTCACTCCTTCGCGTTACCCAATGCATTGGAGAGCTATATCGGGATCACCCGCCCTTAGTTTATCACGGAACCACCCGTCTTCATAATAATTCCCAAGAACCATAACATAATTGTATCACATAAAACATGCATAAAGGAAACATAACATTTCCACATTTCAATCACAAGATATCAATACAACACATCGATATAATAAAAACATTATTAAAACCATTTTTAATACCAAAGTAAAACATGGGATTTATTTTTCATTTAAAAAAAGGGTATGACTTGTAGAGGAAGCTGAAACTCAAATAACAGTCACGGCGGCGAAGAAGTCGTTGTCGCCGCATACGTACGACAAAAACATTCCCTTTTGTCGTTTAGTAAACTCTTCGTATAAAAAAGATTCCTTTTGAATAAACGTAAAAGTCAAAGGGTTTTATACACCGTATAAAAGAAAGTTGTGTATAAAATAAAATCTGCCTCAATGAAAGAAGATTGAGACGAAGTCCCATACCTCGTATCCGACTTGACCCGACCGTTCTTTAATCTCCTGAATAATAAACTTGAGTTAATCTCTACTTTCTTATGAATATTTTTCAAGTTCATTATTCCTTTTAAACCATGTTATGAACATCATGTAATCAGTTAAGTTAATAATGTTCATTTTGTCGGTATTTGGTTCTTATGTCAAAAATTGACTTCTTACACGTACATGTTGTTAATTTGGTCATAGGTTCGTTATATCCAGAATGATATTAATGATTTGGATAACATATATATCATATATATTCATCATATACGTGTATTTATAATATTACATCACATTTAGAGGTAAGAAATGAAATGCACCGTTCATGGAGACGGTAAGCCGTACGTACGCATGAACGCTACTTCCATTTCTATTTCATATTTTCTGTAATGGAATCATAATGATATAAGAGTATATTATAATTCCAGTATAATAAAATATATAATATCATTAACTTTATGCTTTACACATCCCACATATGGTATTAATGAATCAAATCACTTTCAGGGGGCGGTAGTCCGCACTTCATAAAATGAAGATATCGTGTTTACCCATAATCGGAACCATAAAGGTATGCCCAAAATGGAAAAAACAGAAGCTTAAGGAAAACATAAACATATTATATATCATATATAAAAATAGTGACATCATAATGGCCACCTTTGAAGGTGTTAAATGAGTATTAAACAATCATCGTTTCGGGAGGCAGAATTTCGCCATCCACGGAAACTGTATGTTCTTTAACCATTTGATGTAGTTGTGTGAGAGTGTAGCTCAAATAAATATTATAACAACATCCTTGTATATTGAAGATACTGGTGTTGTTACAAAATAAGTAAATAAAAAGAGTTTAGGGGGTTGGAGAAGCAAAATAAAACAAATGAACATGAGAGAATGAATTACCTTTAAAAGTGTAACTCCTTTTGATTTGAGCTTAAAGGCTTCCTTTGAAAGGATTCTGCCCAAAGGGAATCCTCTAGAATTAGGAGAGGGATGTGGAGAGAGTAAATGGGAAGGGTTTTGCCGAGCCAAAGGCTTGAGGAGTGTGTGAAATGAGGTAGAGGTGGGGGCCTTTTATAAGAGGAGAGGAGGGGCACTTTTGGAAAGTAAAGAAATATTACTTTATTTGAAAATGTGTTTCGGTTTCAAAAGGTCCCACATTGATATAATTCGTGGATAAGGTGATAAGGGTTCTAAATCCACTCATCCAATTGGTTTTGGCCATGTGTAGTTCATAGATTTTACATTATCTTTCCATTTTATTTAAATCGTCAAAAATGATGTCATCGCTGCATCATTATTATGTCATAAATAATTTAATTTATTTAATGTCTAAAAATCAAAAAAAAACTATGATGTAGGAAATCTTTTTATCTTTCCAATGAATATTTATAATAAAATATCTGATCTTTATAACCCCATGTGAAAATTGTTTTCGTAAAACATATTATGTTTGTATCATTTTTTACTTTAACATTTAATAAAAAGTTATTTATGTCATTTCCCAACCAAAATGTCTCCATGGTGTCCCCAAGTTTACCCATGGCTTGTCTTGGTCGGCCATGACACAACCAATAAGGTTGGGACATGTGACTAGGTCATTTCATATTATTAAAGCATTATTTATACCTTAAACTACACTAATTACCACTAATCGGGATTAAAAACTTAATAAGTTACTATTCACCAAAAAATTATTTTAATCTCATTGAACCACATTTTAATTCTTAATGACAACAATGTATGTCAGATTTTCAAAATTCAATACACATTAGTGGTAAACTTTCATTTAACTGAAAAATCAGTTTGCTTGATTACCACTTAGTGGTTTCACTATTCATCAAAAATTGAAGTTTTTCAGAAAATTACCAAAAATTCACCCTAAGCTATATTTGATATTCCGAATTCAAAAATGAAGTCCATTTTACAAAATTCAAATCATATAAGTCACATTAATTAATTTAATAATTAATTCCCGCTGCCAGAGCAAATAGCGTGTTTTTACAAAACAATAAGTATCAAAAGATTGACACCAGTTTAAGTCTAATTTCAAAGTGAAATTGATTCCAATGACCACCATTGGATAAAATGGTAAAAATATATTCTAATTTCACTTGAAAACCAATTCAAAACATAATCTAATCATATAAATAAATTAGATTAAAAAGCAGTTTTGATGTAAAATGCAGTATTTTTCACTATACATTAAAAAATTAACATTGTCAGAAAAATACCAAAAATTCACACAAGGTAAATTTTGATGTCCCAATAATAAAGAATAAGTTTATTTTGACAAACATAGTTTATAAAATTGTCAAAATATATATTCAAAAATGTTTTTCCATCAAAAGGCAGTAAAACAATCTTTTAAGAATATTAGTTTATTCCATGCATAAGATTGTATTTATTTTCATTTTAAGCCTCCAAAACACTATCTTAATCATTAATAGACATGGATAAAAATATCTATTATTCATTACTTACTTGGGATGTTACATCCTTCCCCCCTTTAGAAAATTGTGTCCCCGCAATTTATTTACTTATCGAATAAATGGGGGTACTTATCCCTCATTGCATTTTCAGATTCCCATGTTGCCTCTTCAATCATGTGGTTTTTCCACAAAACCTTTACCTGGTGAATCACCTTTTTCCGTAACACTTTCTCCCTGTGGTCAAGAATCTGGACCGGTTGTTCCTCATAAGATAGGTTCTCTTCCAGCTGAACTACCTCTGGACTCAAAACATGAGATGGATCTGACATATACTTTCTCAACATTGAAATGTGAAAAAGATTGTGTACCTGCGATAAAATCGGAGGTAAAGCCACTCGGTATGCAACTGATCCAACTCTCTCCAGAATTTCGTATGGTCCAATGAACCTTGGACTCAACTTTCCTTTCTTACCAAATCTCATCACACTTTTCCAAGGAGAAACCTTGAGCAAAACATGATCACCTACCTCGAAAGATAGATCCTTCCTCCGGTTATCCGCATAACTCTTCTGCCTGCTCTGAGCTGTTCTCATGTGTTTCTGAATCAGCTGATCTTTTTCTACCATCTCTTCTACCAATTCTGGTCCCATCAACTTCCTTTCACCCACTCCATCCCAGGAAGCTGTAGTTCGACACCGCTTCCCATATAATGCCTGAAATGGTGCCATCTGTATACTGGAATGAAAACTGTTATTATATGAAAACTCAACCAAAGAAAGATGTCGGTCCCAAATTCCCTGATAATCCATAGAACAAGCTCGTAACATATCCTCCAATGTCTAAATTGTTCGTTCTGACTGCCCATCTGATTGAGGATGAAAAGCTGTACTAAAATTTAATTAGTACCCAACGACTTTTGAAGGCCTTTCAAAAAGTTAGAAGTAAACCTGGGATCACGATCCAATACAATGGAGAGAGGAACTCCATGTAACCTGACTATCTCTTTAAGATACAAACGGGAAATTTGATCAAGAGAGAAATTATCTCGTATAGCAAGGAAATGAGCAGATTTGGTCAAGCGATCAACAATAACCCAGATTGCATTATTACCTCGAGATGTCTTCGGTAATCCAACAACAAAGTCCATGGATATATTCTCCCATTTCCACTCTGGCACTGGTAAAGGCTGAAGCATCCCTTTCGGTAACTGCCGCTCTGCTTTAACCTACTGAAAAGTCAAACACTTCACAGTAAAATCAGCAATATCTCTTTTCATTCCATCCCACCAGTAATACTCCCGCAGATCTCTATACATCTTAGTACTGCCCGGATGAACTGAAAACGGAGAACTATGAGCTTCACATAACAACTCTCTCTTCAACTGTGAATCACAAGGCACACACAATCTCTTCCCAAATCTCAAAACACAATCATTATCAAAGTTGAATTCAGGCAACTTACCTTTCTGAACCAGCTCTACCTTTTTCTGCAACTCACTATCTGGCTTCTGTGCTTGCTTGATTCTATCTGATAGAGAAGATCTCACTGATACCTGAAACAAAACAGAAGGACTTCCTGCACCAACAACTTCTTTGCCAAAGTTCATCAAATTGTTAACCAAAGGATCACGTTCCAACCGCAACATTGTTAATGAAGCATTACTTTTTCGACTCAAAGCATCAGCCACTTTATTTTCTTTTCCCGTATGGTAATGAATTGTACAATCATAATCCTTGATTAATTCCAGCCATCTCCTTTGTCTCATGTTTAACTCTTTCTGAGTGAATATATACTTTAAACTTTTGTGATCGGTATATATTTCACACTTTACTCCATACAAATGATGCCTCCAAATTTTTAAAGAAAAAACAACAGCAGCTAATTCCAAATCATGTGTAGGGTAATTTACCTCATGAGTTTTCAATTGTCGTGAAGCATAAGAAATTACCTGATCATTCTGCATTAGGACGCAACCAAGTCCTTTCAATGAAGCATCACTGTATATAACAAACTCACCATTCCTGGAAGGTAGTGCCAAAACTGGAGCATTCACCAATCTTCTTTTCAATTCTTGAAAACAATCATCACATTCTTTTGTCCAGATAAACTTAACACCCTTCCGAGTTAGCTTAGTCATTGGACTAGATAACCGTGAAAAATTTCTAACAAACCTTCGGTAATAGCCCGCCAAACCAAGGAAGCTACGAATCTCGGTTACATTTGTGGGTCTTGGACATTTTTCCACAACTTTTGTTTTTGCAGGATCAACAGTTATTCCATCTTTAGAAACAATGTGACCAAGGAAAGAAATTTGTTGCAACCAAAACTCACACTTTCTGAATTTCCCATGCAGTTTCTTTTCTTTTAAGGTTTGCAAGATAACCCTTAAATGTTTTTCATGCTCCTATTTACTTTTAGAAAACACCAAAATATCATCAATGAAAACCACCACAAACTTATCCAAGAACTCATGGAAAATTCTATTCATTAAGTCCATGAATACAGCAGGTGCATTGGTTAGCCCAAAAGGCATTACTACAAATTCATAATGGCCATATCTCGTACGGAACGCGGTCTTCGGAATATCTGCCTCCTTTACCTTCAGCTGATGGTACCCCGATCTCAAGTCAATATTTGAAAAAAACTAAGCTCCCTGGAGCTGATCAAACAAATCATCGATATGAGGCAAAGGATATTTGTTCTTAATAGTGATATTATTCAAGGATCTATAATCAATGCAAAGTCTCATAGAACCATCTTTCTTTTTAACAAATAAAACAGGATCACCCCATGGTGATGTGCTAGGTCTAATGAAACCTTTCTCTAATAAATCTTGCAATTGCTCCTTCAACTCTAAAAGTTCAATTTGTGCCATTCAATAAGGGGGTTTTGAAATTGGCTTAGCATCAGGAACTAAGTCAACAGTAAACTCAACTTCCCGATCTGGTATTATTCCAGGCAACTCATCAGGAAAAACATCAGGATACTCATTTACCACTGGCACATCATTAATATGAACAGTTCCTTTATTTTCAACGACGTGTGCAAGGTAACATTCATTTCCATCTTTTACAAGTTTCTCGGCCTCTTGATATGTTATCAAAAGTAAGGGTTCATTATTGTAAACAAACTGAAAGTCTTTCTGAAAAGAAACTTCTTTAGCTCTACAGTCAATATTAGCATGGTAAATAGAGAGCCAATCCATACCCAGGATAACATCAAACTCTACTAGAGGTAGAACAATAAGGTTTTCAAGTAGGTTCTTTCCACAGATAAGGATAGGAAGATTCTTATAAATTCTTTTTGCCTCGACATTTCCCCCAGGTGTTTTTACCAAAAGTTCAGGAGTCATTTCTTGAGATGGTATTCCCATTTTACTAGAAAAGGTTTCAGAGATAAAAGAATGTGTAGACCCCGAATCAAACAACACACTGGCATAATCTGAAAAAACAAACAAAGTACCTGATACAACTTCATTTGATGGACCGACATCTGCTGAAGTAATTGCAAAGGATTTCACCACCCCTTTCTGCTTGTAGTCTAACTGCTTCCCATCACTCAAGATCCTTGTCGGACACTCGTTTGCATAGTGACCCATCTCATTGAACTTATAACATTTCACTAACTGTAAATAAAATTTGTTCTTACCTTCACCTTGATCCTTTTCAGTGCAATCACGAGCCTTATGTCCCATCTTACCACATCGGTAGCACTTCCCAGAATTCAGAAGACATTCCCCAACATGCCTTTTTCCACATTTATCACAAACTGGAAACTTAGTTCTCTTACCATCAGACTTTTTTGAAGAATTCTTACCTTTCTCCTGCCACCTCGGTCTCTTCTTCTGTTGGTTGTTATAGAACACTTGATCATCGGCAAACTCCATTTCCACCTTCTCAGCACATCGAACAAGCTTTTCATAACTTTTAAACTCACGAGAAGCTAATGCCCTTCGATATTTTGTCTTTAATACTGAGTAAAAACGATTGATTTTACTATCAAGGTCTCGGATAAAATTCCGAGCATACCTTGCCAATCGAGTGAACCTTTCTTCATAGGCAGCCACTGAGTCTTCCTCTTGCCTCAATTCAAAGAATTTCTTTTCCATCCAAAGTCGAACAGCCTTAGGAAAATACTTCTCAAGAAACATACCTTTGAATTCATCCCAGTCAAGAGCATCAATCTCATCGGCGTCCCTGATATTTTTAACCATAGACCACCACTGATCTGCTTCACCCTCCAAACGGTAAATAGAAAGACTAACCTTTTGATTGTCTGAACACCCCATGACATCAAAAATCTTCTCCAGTGCTTTAATCCACCCTTCAGCTAGCATAGGGTCAGATGATCCTCTGAATGATGGTGGATGTTGCCTCATGAAATGTTCCACCACTGACATGTTCCTCTGCGGTTGGTTTGGCTGATCTCGTGTATTGATACCACCGCCATTTATCTCTTGAGTCAACTGCGCCATTACTGCAACAAACTGTTCAGTTCCAATTCCGACCATTTCTGGATGCTGATTCGGAAGGTTATTTCCTTCTGTATGCCTTCCTAGCACTGCTTCCCTGTTTCCTCTGCGGAAAACCATTCTGAACAAACATGTCTTAGATGAAGCAACATGGTAATCTTTAAATGCTATATCATTTCGAAAAAAAAATATTTTTGGATAATCATTTAATAGAATTCTAACTCCTAAATTTATCTAAACCGAACTTTGATAGCAACTATAAGGCCCCAGCCTTAAACCTTACTTAATCTTGAGTTATTACAAGATTACACATTGAGGATCTTTTCGGGTTTAGTGTTTTAGAGAATTAGATCATAAAACTTGCATTACATTCCACATATAAACAAAGTGGTTACATAAAGATAGTATTCTTCATTCCCATCAATGGAAACACATTTAAAATAAAACATGGATTATTTCTTGACACTTCCTTGACACTATCATCATATCATGTACCTTTCCCTTGACCTGTGAAAAAAAATTTAAAAAAAAACTTGGGATGAGCATAAAAAGCTCAGTATGGGTTATAAAAACATGGAAAGGAAACATGAGTTCATATATACATAAGACTGAAATCATACTTTACCCATAAAACATAGGCACTTTAACATACCTCATAAAATCATGAATAAATCATAGAAATCATAAGACATAAAGGTAACTTGAGGCATTCATAACATTCTTACGTGGGGAGTAACCCTCTTGGTTACGTTTGGAATACCCATCACAGTATATTCCCTAAATATCTTCGGAGAAACCTTAACATTTCACTCCTTCGCGTTACCCAATGCATTGGAGAGCTATATCGGGCTCACCCGCCCTTAGTTTATCACGGAACCACCCGTCTTCATAATAATGCCCAAGAACCATAACATAATTGTATCACATAAAACATGCATAAAGGAAACATAACATTTCCACATTTCAATCAAAAGATATCAATACAACACATCGATATAATAAAAACATTATGAAAACCATTTTTAATACCAAAGTAAAACATGGGATTTATTTTTCATTTAAAAAAAGGGTATGACTTGTAGAGGAAGCTGAAACTCAAATAACGGTCACGGCGGCGGAGAAGTCGTTGTCACCGCATACGTACGACAAAAACATTCCCTTTTGTCGTTTAGTAAACTCTTCGTATAAAAAAGATTCCTTTTGAATAAACGTAAAAGTCAAAGGGTTTTATACACCGTATAAAAGAAAGTTGTGTATAAAATAAAATATGCCTCAATGAAAGGAGATTGAGACGAAGTCCCATACCACGTATCCGACTTGACCCGACCGTTCTTTAATATCCTGAATAATAAACTTGAGTTAATCTCTACTTTCTTATGAATATTTTTCAAGTTCATTATTTCTTTTATACCATGTTATTAACATCATGTAATCAGTTAAGTTAATAATGTTCATTTTGTCGGTATGTGGTTCTTAAGTCAAAAATAGACTTCTTACACTTACATGTTGTTAATTTAGTCATAGGTTCGTTATATCCAGAATGATATTAATGATTTGGATAACATATATATCATATATATTCATCATATACGTGTATTTATAATATTACATCACATTTATAGGTAAGAAATGAAATGCACCGTTCATGGAGACGGTAAGCCGTACGTACGCATGAACGCTACTTCCATTTCTATTTCATATTTTCTGTAATGGAATCATAATGATATAAGAGTATATTATAATTCCAGTATAATAACATATATAATATCATTAACTTTATCCTTTACACATCCCACATATGGTATTAACGAATCAAATCACTTTCAGGGGGCGGTAGTCCGCACTTCCTAAAATGAAGATATCGTGTTTACCCATAATGGGAACCATAAAGGTATGCCCAAAATGAAAAACACAGAAGCTTAAGGAAAACATAAACATATTATATATCATATATAAAAATAGTGACATCATAATGGCCACCTTTGAAGGTGTTAAATGAGTATTGAACAATCATCGTTTCGGGAGGCAGAATTTCACCATCCACGGAAACCGTATGTTCTTTAACCATTTGATGTAGTTGTGTGAGAGTGTAGCTCAAATAAATATTATAACAACATCCTTGTATATTTAAGATACTGGTTTTGTTACAAAATAAGTAAATAAAAAGAGTTTAGGGGGTTGGAGAAGCAAAATAAAACAAATGAACATGAGAGAATGAATTACCTTTAAAAGTGTAACTCCTTTTGATTTGAGCTTAAAGGATTCCTTTGAAAGGATTCTGCCCAACGGGAATCCTCTAGCATGAGGAGAGGGATGTGGAGAGAGTAAATGGGCAGGTTTTGGCTGAGCCAAAGGCTTGAGGAGTGTGTGAAATGAGGTAGAGGTGGGGGCCTTTTATAAGAGGAGAGGAGGGGCACTTTTGGAAAGTAAAGAAATATTACTTTATTTGAAAATGTGTTTCGGTTTCAAAAGGTCCCACATTGATATAATTCGTGGATAAGGTGATAAGGGTTCTAAATCCACTCATCCAATTGGTTTTGGCCGTGTGTAGTTCATATATTTTACATTATCTTTCCATTTTATTTAAATCGTCAAATAATGATGTCATCGCTGCATCATTATTATGTCATAAATAATTTAATTTATTTAATGTCTAAAAATCAAAAAAAAATACTATGATGTTGGAAATCGTTTTATCTTTCCAATGACTATTTATAATCAAATATCTGATCTTTATAACCCCATGTGAAAATTGTTTTTGTAAAACGTATTATGTTTGTGTCATTTTTACTTTAACATTTAATAAAAAGTTATTTATGTCATTTCCCAACCAAAATGTCTCCATGGTGTCCCCAAGTTGACCCATGGCTTGTCTCGGTCGGCCATGACACAACCAATAAGTTTGGGACATGTGACTAGGTCATTTCATATTATTAAAACATTATTTATACCTTAAACTACACTAATTACCACTAATCGCGATTAAAAACTTAATAAGTTACTATTCACCAAAAAATTATTTTAATCTCATTGAACCACATTTTACTTCTTAATGACAACCATGTATGTCAGATTTTCAAAATTCAATACACATTAGTGGTAAACTTTCATTTAACTGAAATATCAGTTTGCTTGATTACCACTTAGTGGTTTCACTATTCATCAAAAATTGTAGTTTTTCAGAAAATTACCAAAAATTCACCCTAAGCTATATTTGATATTCTGAATTCAAAAATGAAGTCCATTTTACAAAATTCAAATCATATAAGTCACATTAATTAATTTAATAATTAATTCCCGCTGCCAGAGCAAATAGCGTGTTTTTACAAAACAATAAGTATCAAAAGATTGACACCAGTTTAAGTCTAATTTCAAAGTGAAATTGATTCCAATGACCACCATTGGATAAAATGGTAAAAATATATTCTAATTTCACTTCAAAACCAATTAAAAACATAATCTAATCATATAGATAAATTAGATTAAAAAGCAGTTTTGATGTAAAATGCAGTATTTTTCACTATTCATTAAAAAATGAACATTGTCCGAAAAATACCAAAAATTCACACAAGGTAAATTTTGATGTCCCAATCATAAAGAATAAGTTTATTTTGACAAAAATAGTTTATAAAATTGTCAAAAGATAGATTCAAAAATGGTTTTCCATCAAAAGGTAGTAAAACAATCTTTTAAGAATATTAGTTTATTCCATGCATAAGATTGTATTTATTTTCATTTTAAGCCTCTAAAACACTATCTTAATAATTAATAGACATGGATAAAAATTTATATTATTCATTACTTACTTGGGATGTTACAGTGTTAGACTCCAGCATTTTGGGATGAAGTCGATGAAAGAAAGTTGATGGGGCCAGAATTAGTAGATCAAGTGGCTGAGAAAGTGAGGATGATCCAGCAGCACATGAGGACAGCTCAAAGCACGTAGAAACATTATGCAGATAACAGAAGGAAAGACTTCTCTTTTGAGGTAGGCGACCATGTTTTCCTTAAAATCTCTTGGAAATGTGTGGTGTGTTTTGGTAAGAAAGGGAAGCTAAGTCCACAGTTCATCGGTACTTTTGAAATCTTGGAGAAAGTTGTAAAAGATTCATACCGCGTAGCTTTGCCTCTGAGTTTGTTTCAGGTACACAATTTTTATTATGTTTCAATGTTGAGAAAGTATTTTCTAGATTCATCACATGTCTATATCACAGAAGCAGTTCAGCTGGAAGAGAACCTTTTTTATGAAGAGAAACCAATTCAAATTCTTGATCGAAGGGAAAACGTATTACAGAATATGGTAATCCACAAGGTAATGTTTTTTCAGAAAAACCACATGGTTGAATAAGCAACATGGGAGTCTGAAAATGCTATGAGGGAAAAGTACCGTCAGTTTTTTAATATGTAAATAAAATTGCGAGGACGCAATTTCCAGAAGGTGGGGATAATGATACACACCAAGTTTTTATAAAAATAAAAATAAATGCATGGAAATTTGTTTTAATGTAGATATTTATAACTATCATTTAAAACATAACTTTTCCACTTCTATGTATTTAATTTCAAAAAACTGTCATCTACAATTGTGTTCAGTATGTTATTTGGAGTCTATTGGAACCAACTTGTTATTTGGTGAATAGTAACATACCCTTATGAATAGTAATATGAATAATAATATAACCCTAAGGAATAGTAAATTGTATTATTATTTTATTTTGATAAGGCTTTAGGATAATGACATCTTGGTTAATTTTTCAATGTGATATAAAAGCAGTTATAGTTTTTAAATAATTTATTTTTGAATTAAGTAAGATTTTATTTAAAAATTAAATTAAAATTATTTATAAAATTATTTTCAAAAAATGGACATCATTTTTGAAATCTTCACGTCGATAAATTGTTCGGGTGAATTTTCGCAATTTTTTTGAAACAGATGATTTTTTGGTGAATAATAAAAAATACAGTTTTTAGTTTCAGTGTGTTAATGACATCATTAATGATATAATAATGATGTCATAAATTTGGTAGACTTTTTTATAGTTAAATAATATGTTAGTTGTCCCAATTTTCTTATACCATGGGCAAATACCATACACAAACTCATGGTTCTGCAAATACCACTCATGAGGTGTCCATTGGAAATTATTAATATATTCCCTTATGTTTCCTATAAATACCAACCCATTTCTTCAATAACATCATTCCAAATTCCTCCTCAATGAATATATGGGTTCCATACCTTCCTAGTAGTCCTCCCAAGGTTTCCTCAATCCGCCAAGGTCCCAACGATAAGTTCTAAGGGTTACTCTACAAGGTAAGAAATTTCTCAATTTCTTTCTTTTTTGCATTCATGCTCTATTTTATGTGGTATAACTTTCATGTTTCAATACCATGTTATTATTTCATTCATATTCGTGATCTACTATATATTATGATTCATTTCTGAATTGGTGACTCTTGTCCCCTCTCTTTTTAATATTTTCTAAATCCATGTTGCGTAGTTGTTAGGCTGTCGAATTTGTGTATGAGATTTCTCAATTATTATTTTATTTTGAGTTTCATTCATTTCTTATTCTTTCTTCAACTATTCTTACACAAGAATCATGAAATCTCCATAAATGGTGTATATTCTGTATGTTATCTTGTTTATGGAAAATTCATCATCATTATTTTTCTTCGCTCCCACTTATTCAAGGAATAAAAACATTGTCCGTGATGTGTCAAACTTCTGACATCATGGATGATGTGATTTCAATTTTCATTAACTCTTTCAAGTATTTTTATGAAACCATTTTTATGGTTGAACCAAGTTATAATATATGTATTATTTCACATCCATGGTTCTGGATTTCTTTTTAACACATGGTTTTAATTTATAAAATGAAATGAGGTCGTTATTATCAAAGAACCACTAAAATGATCTAAACGAACATCATTAATGTTTTAACATATAAATCATCCTCATGTAATAATTAAGAAGAAAAAATGGTATAATTTATGATACTAGATATATTTAAAATACTACTCCATTCCAATTCTGAAGTTTCACTTCCAATTGACAAGAATATTCACCATGAATCAATCATGGAAATCATGTAAAAACTCACCCAAAAACAGTGCAAGGAGAAAAATACTAACAATTAAAGGGTGAAATGATGTTATGAAATGATAATATAGAAGATGTTATAAACATGAAAATTTTTCTTTTAAAAAACTAATAACACTCTTTTAACCATTATACCGGATGTTTAAACAAGTTTGAAGTATGAAAAACCTGAGGTAAGGGAATTATTAACCCGATTTTTATTCATTGGGTTAACCTTCTACTTTGTTATTTATGTTCTATTAAAAAAATTTGTGTGATGGGTCTTGTTTATATTATGTTTAATTATGTGTATTTATAGTATGTAATCATATTCCATCTACTCTATTAAGTCTCAATTCAATTATATGATTTATGTATGGGGATTATCCTTTAAAATACACTTTTTAAATTCGGTTTTACGAAATTCTAAAGAAATATTTTTATGGAATTATTCATGTTGCATGATTATGTTAAGGTTCTTGGGAATATTTTACGGTGAATGGTGGGACCTATATTTACCTCCAATGCATTGGGTATGTGTATGTTGGAGGTCGGTCGTATAGCTACTCCAAGTGTAACTGCGATGGTTACCCAAAGTAAGGTAGCTATGAGGGATACAGATTATAAGGTAGCCAAGAATGGTTATAAGATTATGTAGTTAATTACCCAATATACCTCTATGATTATATTTATGTTCTCATGTTTTGTGTGGATCTTCTGTAAATCTCATGTTACACAAAGTAAGTATATATGGGTGACAAGCATGTCTTTTGTAAATGCTTTCATACATTACGAGTATTCAGGGACTCATGTGCTCTTTCCTTCATTTCCATCCCTTACTGAGATTTTGTGCTCATACCAAGTTTTTAAATGATTTTCATAGGTTAATGTATGTGTAATACAAGAAAGGAATCCATGTTAAATGTTGAAGAATTGTAAAGGAGTCATGTTTAAGTTTTAATGTTTTATATTTTGAAAAAAATAGAAACTGTTTTTATGGTATCCACTCTGTAATAATGTGTAATGTTATGAATGTACTGTCCCAATTCCCAAATTATATAAACAAGAAAAGATCCTCAATGTAAAAGGAAGTGTTTTCTTGGCTAAATTCATGATTATTTATGTAATAAGGTCATGTCCTTATAGATCTGATGCCATCAGATACCTGATAGCCTCCACTAGGTAGTCGGCAGTGCCTATGGAACTACTTGCACACCGCCTACTCCCATCAGTAGGTCAGTGGTCTCAAGTAGCTAGTTTTGGGGCCTTTTTAGAGTTCTAAATCCACTTTCATATGCTACTAGAAAGCTAATAGAACTAAAGTGTCTAGCCAGTATTTCACCATTTCACTCACTTTTAAAGTTTCTATATAAGCCTATTTTTAAGCCACCAATAGGTTGAATGCCTTTATTCTATCATAACATAATATAAACACACAAAAACACTAAAAATAACATAAAATGAGTTTGAAATAAATTAAATTGTTTGTAATATCTAATATAATTAAATAATGGGGTACAACAAGTAGCATTTGTAAATTTTATTTAACCACATAAAAATTTTATATAGTCAATATGTAATCAGGATCAAAAATAAAATACACATAAGATATTTATTTAGTGAATTAGAACTTGTATATTTTGAATTAATAGATCTGGATATGTCACATTTAATTGTATGAATCAGATAAGCATTAACTAAGATATAATTAATGCATGATGAATATTATATATTGAAGGTAACAGGGTATGAAGATGAACTAGATGGGTCAGGGATTTAATGTTTTTCATCTCTGGATAAATATACAAACATCTATTTCAGAAATTAGTTCCCTATTAAATGGATGAGCATATCACATGAATTGATTTAAGCTAAAAAATTAAAATAAATAATTACCTCCTTCAATTTTAATTCATGTTCAACAACCACTTATCATTGGAAATTGTTACTCTAAGGAACCAAGGTCGAATCACTCTAGTTCATTATAAAATTCTATTAAAGTCTATGAGAATGGCAATTGTTAATATTTGGGGGCTATCGTCGAGATCTGGTGAAAGCTTCAACGTCCAGATGATCACCACTACATCGTTCCTTCGATTCGCAAAGGTGATCTGGGATCAATTACTTAGAATGAGTACTTCTCTCTCTCAGATATGGGATGGAGGAGAAATGATATATTAATTTACAGTAGATGAATAGTCTCATCCAAATGATCTCCATATTGCTTATATAGTGATGATTAAACACCTAGAAAGCGCTCCTCGACTCCCATATAAGTAATTCCCAATAAATGATTCATAAATGACACGTTATGACCAACCAACTATGTGCTAAATTTAATTTATATTTTCATCACTAACTTTTAATATAATAAATATTTTACAAGATAAAATCGAGTAATTAAATTTACCCGTTATTCCTATAAATATTAAACAAACCTTGTATAATAAAATAATATTCACTCATTAAATATTTCCCCAAGTATTCACTTAAATACTAGTAAATATATTAAATAAATTAATTCAAGTCTAATTAATCTATACATGAATAATAATTTATTTATTTATTCATTAGCGATCATTTATTCTCAGACACCTCTCAAACCCCAAGGTGGGCCCCACTATGTCCTATACACCTATTCATTTGAATAAGACATACTTTTTAATATTCTAAGTTGGTGGCCCTATAGGCCCTTAAATTCATAGAAGTGAATAATATTAACAAACCATAAGTGTGGTCTAGAAACCCATCAAGTTCCCTAAGGAGATGTGGAATAATCATGGCTATAACAACCTTTCCTACAAACACATGTTGTGTAATATAATATCTTTATTTTATGATATCTCATAAAGTCTGATGGACACATTGTGTAATCATAAATTCTTGATTTATTATTCATTACCCCACTGGTAAAACTTATCTTCTTCTACCATATCCATAGATTTAGTGAAGGTACTCTCATCCTGGTCCAATGGGCTCGAGATATCACTTCCTTTCAGAAGAGTAAAATTCTTTATTTATTATTAAATTAATTTCATATCATCAATAGATCACCCAACACATGCTACATTACCATGAAATAAATTTCATGGTTTTCATCTTTCATCAAAGTATGTAATAAAATGACATACACTAGTAATAATATCAAGTAAGGATACCAATAGACATGTTAACAAATAAGACATAACAATGACACAAGAAACATTTGGTGTTCTTATTGGTGGGTTGGTCTTTATGATCTCATATACTTGATATCACTAGGTGTGAATATCATGTGAAGAAGTCTGAATGTTTTTGATCCCCCGTCACCTAATAGTCACACATCTTCTGTGTCCTATCAAGATGTTGTATCTAGACCGTAGGACATATATTTAATATTAATGTCATGGTATCTCTTGGATCTCATTATAGTTATGGAACTGCTATAAACTTTTTATTATATATGTAATATAATTAAATTACCATATAAATATAGTAGAAAAATAATTATAAACACCATTATGGTAAGATAAACACACACACACACAAACATATATATATATATATATATATGAAACTATATACATGTAATAGTAATAAAAGTACATATATGAGTTGGGTCTAGCAAACCAACTCCCAAAACTCCAACTTTCACTACATACAACTGCTAACAACTATCAACCTTCTAGATCTCACATGAGAATCATTCTTTTATTGAGATGTTGATTTTGTCGGGGGGGTCTTCCACATTACCCTCGATGGCTACACTTATAACATTGAAATCACTTCTCTGAGTAAAATCTCTTAAGAGATGAATCTTTATATGTATATTATTGGTCATCTTGAGTGACTTTGGATCCTTGGAAAGCACCACTACTACAGTATTATCACAATAAAATAGAACGAGGTCTGCATTTCAATGGAAAACACCAATATATGGGACAAAATTGTGTATACATAATACCAACTTAGGTTTATTATAATCTATTATAAACTCGAATTATACTGTAGAGTCGGAGAACATAAGTTTCTTCAAGCTTCTCCAGTTCACCGCACCACCATTCAGGAAAAAACATATAACCTAAATTTGATTTCAAAGCATCATGATCTTTCTGGAAACTACCTTTAGTGTATCCCCTCACTACTAGTTCCTTATCTCCTCCATACACTAGGAACATATACTTTTTATGTCTCAAGTAAATTATGATAGTTTTTATAACTGCCCAGCAAAAATCTCCAAGATTATCTTGATATCTTCACATAATTATAAAATGAAATGAAAAATAAAACATGATACATATCATGAAATGTATAATATATCCCAATTTTGGAGAACAAGGGACTTTATCCATTCTCTCAATCTCTTACTGTGTTTATGGACACATTTTCTAAGAGATATTGATACCAAATGACTTTCGAAAAAATGATCTCATGGATTTTTATATATTATACATTTTGAGTACCTTTTCAATATATGTACTTTGAAATAGCCCAAGCATCCTCTTATATATATCTCGATATATTTTGATCATTAGGATGTAGGCTGTTTCACCTAAGTCTTTCATAGTGAATCATTAATTTAACAATATCTTAATAGACTATAATACATTCAATTCATTTACCATAATTAATATGTTATAAACATATAATATGGGGAAAATGATGGCATTTTTACTGACCTCCTTATAGACATAGGGATCACTTTCATTATTAATGAAAGTAAGTTCTCTTATGGTCTCATCAAATTGAAAATTCCATGATCATGATTTTTTCCTCAACCCATATGGATATTTATAGATTTTATATCTTATGGGAATTATTTGAATTAATGAACCATTTAGGCATAGTCATATCGTCATATTCAACCAACTTCTCATTTAATAAGGCTGTTTTGACATCCATTTTCCAAATTTCATAATCAGGAAATCCTTCTATTTCAAGTAATATTTTGATAGATTTAAACATCATAG
The DNA here is from genome assembly GCA_963277665.1 of Viscum album. Taxonomy (NCBI): domain Eukaryota; kingdom Viridiplantae; phylum Streptophyta; class Magnoliopsida; order Santalales; family Viscaceae; genus Viscum; species Viscum album. The sequence goes on along the minus strand of OY728139.1, from coordinate 758,971,648 downwards.
ATGGTGAAAAGGATTAATCATAGTATATACCTTGATGTTTTCTAAAACCCTTTACAACCATTCATGCATTATATTTATTTACTTTACCATCCACATTCATCTTTTTCTTGAATACCCATTTGCACCGAATGGGTTTAACATCAGTAGGAGGGTCTTCCAAAATCAGAACATCGTTTTGGTACATAGACATCATCTCAAAATACGTGGAAAATTTATATTTACCATCATCCTTATTTTATTTAATTCCTTGTAGGTTATATGTTCTTTATTATCAAAGAGTAATTAATCTCTTGACATGATAATAAAAAAACCATATCATTCTAGTTCTCTAACCTCTTGAGTAGACATACGAAATACTTGTGTCTTGGTAACATATTCATCTCCCACTTTTTATTATGTAGACTGTTCTCATACCAACTCTTGTGTATTTGAAGAATCAACTTCATCAAATTCAATATTTCTCCTTCTATATCCACTGTAAATGTATTATATTTCTAGAAATACATCATGCCTTTCCCAAAAGACTTTTCTATATGAAGGGTTATATAGGTAATATAATTTTTTTTATTTAGGATAAACTATAAAGATACAATGAATGCTTCAGGATGATAATTTTTCACTATGTATAGTCTTGAAAAAAATCTGTTCATCCCCACACACTTACATCTGAAATACGGGGTTTATTTCCATACCACAACTCATATGGAATCTAATATATTTATTTTGTTGGTACTCAGTAAAGGGTATATGCTACTGACTATAATGTGTATCCCCAAAAGGATAATGGAATATTTGTCTGGTTCATCATTGATTTGGCCATGTCTAGAAAGGTCTGATTCCTCCTTTCACTAATACCATTCCACTGAGGTGTATAGTTATGATTGATTTGGGATACTATCCCACACTCCATTAAGTGATCGATGAAATCTTGGTTTAGATACTCCCCACCTCAATCGGAGCAGAGTTCCTTATTCTTATTATAAAGTTGGTTTTCTAATTAATATTGGTATTCCATAAACATCAGAAAGGAATGTGAATTACAACTCATTAATTGGATATATCCATACCTACTATAGTAATTGGTATAAGTAATAAAAAAAATCCCACACCTTTCCTCTGCAAAATGTGGACCATAGAATTCAATGTGAAATAATTCCAGTGATTCAATAGCTCTTAATCCTTTCCTAGTGAAGGGTGTTTTTTTTATTTTCCCGTGTAGACAATCATGACATGCATATAAGGGAAGTAAATCAATAGATTCTAAATACCATTCTGGATGTAATTTATGTAAACACTTCTCATTTACCTGATCAAGCCTAAATTTCCATAGGCGAGTGTTATATGAGTCATTTTCATTGGTTATGTCATTGATTTCCATTACATGGATTTTAATTTCAGTTTTATACTATCCATTGTTAAGATCTTATATACCATAACATATATTATCCTTATAAAAGAGAAAAAATTTATTTCCAAACATGAAATAAAACCTCATGGCATCCAAACTCAACACTGATATAATACATTTTATAAATGAAGGTGTACAATAAAATTTTATTAATGTGAGAACCAAACCACTTGGAAAAGTCATATGATAACATCTCATATCTATGGTATCTATTCTCACACCATTTATAACCCGTACATCAAGTATTCCCTTTGAAATATTATCGAATATAATTTTTTCTATATGTGAATAAAATTTGGGAGCCACATGTTTAATCTACTACCCAACATATAGATATAGACAGATTTTATTCAATGAAAAAAATACATTTGGTAAAATCATCACCTCACTTGTTATTTCCATCCATGAAATTCCTCTTCTAGTGTAATTTCATTCCATATGCAAATAAGATAGCTTCTTTCTCATTACCCTCCATAGGGATCTTTGTCTTCACAGAAGTATAGTGTGTCGATGTCCTCAACATGGTTCTATATATAGACACCTTAACCTTCCCCTTCCTACTCTTGTTCACCATAAGGATTTAATATTTGATATTATTTATTTCCTTATTATCCTGAAGAACTCAATTCAATACATTTGGGAGTGACCATTTCATGTTTTTAATGTTATAATTAACAATAAAAGTCATGAATCATGAAAATAAAGAGGCAATAATTAGATCATTCTCTAGTTCTTTGTTTAGTTTGAACCAAGGGATTAATGTCTGAGATGCACCCAATAATCTTGAGTGCATGAAGCCCTGTTTGATTCCCTTTTGTTAGCTAGCACCTATAAAAAGTGATACAATCTCCAGTCCCACTTTACCTCATTATACTATTTTGTTTTGTTTTTTTCTTCACTATAGTGTAGACAGCATCCCAACCCCCTATGGTTTTAATTTTTTTTAAATCCTAATATTACTATTTTGGAGAAACAAAAAGGTGGTTTCATTTTTGGTTTAATTTCTGCACATATGTGGAAACTTTTACCCACCCAGAAAGCAGTATTCCAGCCACAATAATTCTAGTTGAATTTTGGGTTCACCAGAAATATCCACTAGAAACCTCTTGAAGGTAAAAAATTATTATATATATATATATACTTATATACATGTTCATGATATTTAAACCTGCTTTAAAATCATTTTTGATCTGATTTAATACTTCTGATGGATGTAACATAGAAATCCATGGTAGATCAAAGCCTGGTTTTGTGTGATTGAACCATTATAATTCCCTTTATATGAATTAATGAAAATTAAATTTTTTCCCCTAGGCTTAAGCCATCATGAAATTTCTCTGATACCACTAATGGTACTAGGGCACACAAGAAAATATAATGGGTCAAAGATATATAATTTTTCATTACTAGATCTGAGTTATAACATTGAATCCAACAATTAGAGCCCTGATAGAAGGATTATTATCTCACATGAGTTTTCTTAAGTGAAAAATTAAAATGAACAATTGACTTATTTTATTTCAAGTCGTGTTCAAAAACCACACATCATCAGTGACCGTTTCTCATAGGAAATGAGGTCGGATCCTTCAAGATTTTCTGCATACACTTTAAATGACTATGGGAATCACAATAATTATTATCCATATTCTAGTTAAAAAATTTGATGAAATCATCAATGTCTTAATGATCACCACAACATCATTCCTTTAATCCATAAAGGAGATCTAGGATTGATTACCTAGAAAAAGTTCTTCTCTCACTAGGGTGAGGGAGGGAAGAGAGATGATCCCTTAAATTCGAGTGGATGAATAGTCCCTTAGAAAAGAGTTCCCTATTGCTTATATAGTGGAGATTAATTTCTCATAAATGGATCATCAAACCCTGTATAATCATTTCCTACTAAATAAATAATAAATGATACATTATGACCAACTAACTATGTCCTAAAAATCATTTTCATTTTTATCAGTCACTTTTAATCTAATAAATATATTATGTGATAAAATAGAGTCATTAACTCAACTCATTATTCCCATAAATATTAAATGAACCTTGAATATTAACATAATATCTCTTCATTATCTATTTTCTCATTCATTCACTTAAATACTAGTAAATACATTAAATAAATAAATTCAACTCTGGTTATTCTATATACAGATATTAATTAATTAATTAATTAATAGGTAATTTTTTATTCTTGGATGTCTTTTAAACTTCATAGTGGGGTCCACCATTTCCTATACACATATTAATCATAATAGGCTAGACTTTTGAATACGATAAGTATGTGACCCTCAAGGTTGTTATCTCAATAGTAGTGAATATTATTCATTGACCAGGAGTGGATTCTAGCAAATAATCAAAACCCCTGGGTAGATAAGGAATAATCATAGAAATGAAGACATTTCCTACAAATAGACGTTGGGTAATGTAATATCTTTGACATACTATATCTCATAAAGTAGGATGCACAATTTGTGTAATTATCAATTCTATAAAATCATCAAAACCCCTGGGTAGATAAGGAATAATCATAGCAATGAAAACATTTACTAGCTTATTCTTATCTATGATAATAATTTTACTGTGTTTTTTTCTCTCCACTAATATTCATTATATAAAATCATAGATCATAACTGCATCTAAATATATAGTTAATATAATATGATTATGGATCATTATATCACAACACTAATATATTTCTAAAACACCTCTTAATATAGATTTACAATGTGTTTCTTGATTTTGTACCATCGATCTCCTAACAACATGCATTTTTAATGTGTTTATTCATGATAATGAATCCATACAGATTAGATTTAATATCATATGATATATTTTTATGGTCCTTAAAACAATATTTGATCAAAAAATAAATCATTGAAGTCACCCCAAGAATTTTCCTAGCATAAAGCTTTATTTCTAGGGGATTTATATCTGGATCTCTTTTAGTAAATCCCATTACGTATATATTTCTTATGTGAATATACATACACCGACTCCAATTAAATATAAATATGTTTACATTGTCACCCTTACATTTTCCAATAACACTAAATCCACTTGCATAGATTTATTGTGTTGTGTATTCAATTATGTGAATCCTTTTAGATGGATATTCTTATATAGAAATATATTTATGTTGATCTTTTTATTTAGATAGTTTTCAAAATTTAATCCAAATGATTCTAGATAAATTCCTAAATAATCCAAACCAATCACCTTAAAACACTATAAAAACTGTTACCTCATATTAAATCCATTAATTCATGCAAGTTTGAATGTGATTTTTTCATTGAAAAAAAAATCCAATACATCAATCATACCCTCTTCAATATTCAATCCTTCTATAAAATAAAAGTTCTAGTTAAATACCATATACTAGAGAAAATTCTTGTCTCAATAATATTCTCAATTTTATAGGCCTAATAATCTACCCCTTTGGATTTTATTGGAAACCATGGAATGTAAATAACATCCAATCTCAAACATCTTAGAAATGACTCATCACTCAATAATTTTAAGCATACTTAAGGGAACTTAGTGTAGGAAAGAAGATATTGAATAACAATACCATGATTCCCATAGAAATAATGATAAATTATCAACCTATTAAAACCAAATTCTATTTAATGAAATTATTCCACTTGAGAATAAATTCAAGGTGAAACACTTATTCAATCAATACGTCATCAACACATCTTTGAATCCACCCATATTTAATCAATACCTAATAAAAACCATTATAATCTCATAAACTATATCCTAAAATTGATAGATTTATACATGAATCATGTTAATGGAAAAATTCTTTCATACACATCAACAACACTATTAAAACATTTCACACATCCACCTTGTCTAATTCACAGCTTACCCCTTTTAATAATTCTCTATAAATACATGGTCACCATATATAGAAACACATATCAATGGATAATCACCATATAAATATTCTTCCCATTTAACCAGAAAAACATAGGAATATAAATGTAACACCCTAATATTATATGAAATATTTCTCTATAAATAAATTTTATTTCTTTGATAGCTTACATTATGTGCAACAATAAGTTTAAATGAACCATGATATTCTATTAAGTTATTATTTTTTAATGTAATTATTATCACCTATACAATGGATTGGTGGAAATGAATAGGAAAAAATAAATTATGAAGAAAAATATTTTTTTTATATGAATAAATTAAATTCATTAGATATCAATTAATTGGAAATGAAAATAAAAAACATTTGAAAATAAAAGATATGTTTTGCTGAAAAATAATTATTATGTGCACAATATTTTTTTATCTTAAAAATTAAATTTATATCTATTGGTGAATTATTTTAATGAAATTAATATATTATATATTCAAAAAAAAGTTTTATCAATTATCTAATATTTTTTCAAGACATGGTATAAGTATAAAATCAATTTTAAACTTAAAAATTTATTTTTCTAAAAACAGTTTTCATCACATTTTTCATGCATGTTTTAAAATTAATTTTTTACCATTATATGAATTGCATGTGATAAAATAGATTAAATATTTTGAATTGTGGGTTTCAATTTTTTTAAATAGGTCCCTTTTATTTTTAGGCATTATGAATAGTAAACATGGTAATATTTAACACCTCGGTAAAGGGTAAATCGAGTTAAATTATGTTAAAACAAAATGTTAAAGTCACCATTTTTCATCTAAATTATTAATATATGAATAAAAGTATACCATTATCAACTAAGTCTCTATATTTAATCATTTAAGAGACACTTTTCCCTAAACTGACTAATGTAGTTTTTAAAGAAAAGAAAAATACTAAATATCATTCTTATAGTTGTAAATATCTGTTAAGTGTCTAAGTAGGGAAAAAAGAAATGTTTTAATGAATATAAATTTATATTTTGAGAATAAATAATTTATTTTAGTTATTTAAATTTTTTTCTAATTTTAATAAATTATATAATTCCATTAAATTCTTATGCAACGCTGACACATTATTAATTCAATTAATAGAAAAATAAAATAAATGATTTTAAAATTGTTAAAAGTAATACAATTAGGAAGATTTATAGTATTAAATTAATTTGGTAGATTATTATAATATATTAGTGTTGTGTTAGAGGATTATATTCTAATTAAAACTTTCTATTTATATATTTTAAGTCAAACTAAATGAATATTATCAAAATTGACATTAATGATATTTTATCAAAATAATATTTTATCAAATTATTTCAAAATAATAAAAATCACTAAATATGTAAATATGGATATTATATGGTCTAAAATGTTATAACTTGAAAATTTATGAGAAAATAATCAACTTATATGTGAAATTATAACCCTTTAAAATTGTAAAGGATGTTACCATGGTAAAGATTAAAATAGGTTAACTGAGGGGTAAACCCAATGATATGGTTAAAAACACAACATAAACCCATAAAAATTCTATTTTTGATGGTATTTCGACTAAATATTACGTTATCTTTGAATAAATATCCATTTAGAATCATTTTTATATATAATGAATTTATTATATTTACATTTTTTAAAAAGTCCCAAGAGTGAACCTCCCATAAATTATAAAAGGGAACCCCTACTTTCTCTCATTCACAAGAAATAAAGAAGCTCAGACAACACCTATAATATTATCCTCTCAGATCCCATATATAAATTATAGAGGTTATATTATTCCAAAAATACCCATTCTAGGGTCCATAAGAAGATATCTAAAGGAGTTGTTTCAAAGAAGAGGTAATCGCCTTAACTGATCACTTCCTTTTAAAATGTTCTTTTATAACCTCAAGATATATGTTTTTATAATTAAATATTAAATTAAATAAAATAAATATACTTATATTTTATTATGATTATGAAATCACAATTATCCACCATCTTTCTCATCAAATGGGAAGCGAAAGTGATACCCATGCATATGTACGGCTTACCGTCTCCATGTAGTGATACAATTCATTGTTCATCGCCATATTTAATGGATGGTTATTATGATGGTTTTAATGTTTATATATTATATTTACTAAATAATTATGAATATTTAATGACAATATCATATCTAACTTCTTACCTTCCAAACCATTGTATAACGATAATGTTGCTCATGTGTATGTGTAAACTAACACCTCTATGAAGCACTGTGACTTACTTTTAGACTTCAATTTACATGAATGTTAATAAGGATTTATTTTATGAATATATATTATTTTCAGGATATAATAATTATTCAATAATGGTAAATTATTATTTACATTTTTTCATTTATTGAAAGGTGAAAACAGTGTTCATGCATACATATGGTCTACGGTCTCCATTAATGGTGTACTCCATTTTTCAATTTATAAATTGTATTGATTAATATATATATATATAATGAATATATATAATATTTATAACATTATTAACATTAAAGAAATAATTTAACCACGATCAAATTGTAAGGAATGCGACTGCCTAACTGAATCATGCTTGAAAAACATAGATTAATCACCCAGAAAAGTGATTATAATAACAAATTATTAATAAACTAGAGATAAGATGTCAATAATAAATAATAAATGGTATGATAGATAATAAATATATATTTATTATATATGTGGTTTGAACATGAACAAGGAATGATGACACTTGAGGTAATGGATTTATGTTTCAATCTTATTTTAATCCGGATTGTTTATGCTTAAATTCCCATCAATGAAATTATAATATCCTTACCTAATAAATCCATTATTTTTTCTCATCAATTTACTTATAATGAATAAATTTAGGGGATGTTTGATTGGTTTTTATGTCTGGACAGACATTTTTAAGGTTCATCAAAATGTTAAAAACTTCTTATTCAGTTCTTTAAGCACAACACACATCTAATAGATGGTTTTTCTGCTTTTACACATCAAATATAATACAAAGATGGATTTACTATGATTTTACATCATTTGAATGTTTTTTTCTACAGTTTTGATGATTACACCCATATTTCAGTGTTTTTAAAACACTAAAGGTTTGTTTTTGGTCATCCCAAGAAAACGATACATTGGATTCAAATTCAATCAATAAAACATTTCAAAAATAACATTATGGTTGTTTTATTATGATTCTACAGTAATTATAGGTCATTTTATCTTTCTTTGACCGCCTAAAGCATGTTTTTAAAGGTCGTCAAAACATTAAAAATAGATTATTCTGTATTTCTAAGCACACTGTACATCTAATTGTTGTGTAAGCTACTCATTAATGTCAAAAATAATAAAAATATGGCTAACCTATGATTGAAAATAATTAATAGGTTTTTTTCTCTAGTTTTCACCATTACATTCATGTTTTATTATTTTTAAAAAACAAAAGGTGTGTTTTCATTCATCTTGAGAAAATGACATGTCAGATTGACATTATATATTCTATAAGATTTAATTTTTTCACTCATTGGTTGCTTTAATGGGATTTCATGATGATCAGATGTAATTTTCCTTGTTTTGACCACTTGATGTATATTTTTAAATGTCACCAAACCCTTAAAAACTACTTGTCCAGTCAGTTTGATCACACCACATGTTTGATATACTTATTGCCTATTTTTTTACAGCATAAATAATATAAATATGGTTATCCTAAGATTTCAAATCATTAATCAATATTTTCTCTAGTTTTGACCATTACACGAACGTTTTAATGTTTATAAAACACTAAAAGCGTGATGTATGTTGTCCCTATAAAATTATGAATCAAATTGATGTTAACTCTACTCTAAAATTTTGAAAATCACTCGATAGTTGTTTTTTTAGGTTTTCATGGAAATAAAATTTCATTCACCTGGTTTTAAACCCTTGATGCACATTTTTAAAGGTGATCAAACCATTAAAAAATATTTGTTCGGTCTGTCTGAGCACACCTCATGTCCAATAAACATTATTTCTACTCATACAAATAAAAAATAAAAACAATATGATTTTATTATGGTTTCACTTCATTAAATGGTCATTTTCTCTAGTTTTGACTATTACATGTATGTTTTGGGGTTTCTTAAACACTAAAAGCACACTTCCAGTCATCCTAAGAAAATGAAACATCATATTGACATGTTTCTAACGAGACAATTTCGCAAATAAAAATATGGTTTTTGATGTATGATTTCATATAAATTAGATGTCATTTTCTTGGTTTAGACCCCAATACACATGTTATTACAGGATGTAAACCATTAAAAATAACGTATTCAATATGCCTGATCATACCATGAATTATATTGATATTTATTCTACTCATACACATGAAAAATAATAGAAATATAGTTTTTCTATGATTTCATGTCATTCAAAGGCCATTTGATTTTGTTATAACTATTACACATGCATTTTAGTGTTTTTATAACACTAAAGTGTGTTTCTATCCATCCAAAAAAATAATGTGTTTGATTAATGTATCATCAACTACAAAATTTCACAAATCAATATATAGATATTTTTCAAATTATTTCACAATTATTGAAGGTCGTTATGTTGGTTTTGACCCCCTGATGCATGTTTTTAAATACCTCCAAACCATTAAAAACCAATAATATGATTACATTGCATGTTTAATTGATGTTATATCTTCTTTTACACATCAAAAATAATACATAGAGGGTTATTCTGTTATTTTACATTATTTGGAAGTTTTTAGTTGTGGTTTTAACCGTTACACACGCATTCTTGCATTTTTAAAACCCTAAAAGGGGACTTATAGTCATCCAAACAAAATGGCGCATCATATTAACATGTTTCCCACTCCAAAATTTAAAAAAACACTCTATATTTGTTGTTGTATGATTTCAAAAAAAATATAAGGTTGTTTTCTTGGTCATACCCCTTAGACGCATGTTTTTAAAGGTTTCCAAACCGTTAAGAACTGCTTATTCAATTTGTTGGAGAAAACCACAAGTCTATTAATTTTTTTTCTTCTCATGCACATAAAAAATAAAGAAAATATAGTTTTTTTATTATTTTAAAACATTCAGAGGTTGTTTGTTCGGGTTTTGGCAGTTACATGCATTTTTTAGTGTTTTTAAAACATTGAAATTGTGTTTCCAGTCATTCAAAAAAATGACACATCATATTGACATTCATTATGCTCTAAAATTTCAAAAATAACACCATGGTTATTTTGGTATGATTTCATATCAATTTTTGGTAATTTTCTTATTTTTACCCCCTATCATATTTTATCATATGATTTATATCATTCAAAGTTTGAACTTTTTGTGTTTATATGAAATAAATAATGATTAAAAGAGTGAATGCATTTTTAGAAATTACAAATAGTGTATACTGATAAAAAACTTTTCTACCATGTAGTTGACCATTATAGGAGTATAAATCCAACTCAGTATCTTTCAATCCATATACTTCATTAATTTTTATACTTATCATTACATCAAACATACACACACCTCAAACACATTCTGAAAAGGTAGGCTATAGACCCCCTCCCCTAAGGGGATACCCAACCATCAAGTCTTATTTATTTATTTAGATTTCATGAAGTCATAGTGGGAATGAATCTCATTACATGTCCTAAAGGCCTAATTAAGGGCCTAAAGACCCAGTTCAGTGTTATTCTAGCATCATCTTTCCCGCATCACCAATCCTCCATCATTCCAGCATCATCAGCTGCTCGCATCCTACATAAAACACCAGGATTGCATCATATCTACATTGTCTCCTTCTTGCATCATTCTTGTGTCACAAATCTATTTATAGATGAATTTCATGAGTCCAAGTAAATATAAAACATTATTAAAAATTACATGGTTAACCCAATTAAAGATAATTCATTTTTATATTCATCCATGTCCCAAGTTGAGAAATAATGCCCACGTTGTAAAATCACTAATAAACATACATTAGAAGTATGTAACTTACCTTTTAATACCATTTCTAATGAGTAATGTATGTTGATGATGAGGTAAGATGTCGGAAGAGATTTGATTGGTCCATGATATCTAATTTATGATGATGGTCTATGGATATTATAGATTTAATCTAATAAAATAGTGGAATAACATGATGTCGAATAAGATATAAATTATAAAATAATCCATCATTACACCAAGTGGAAAAACAATTCAACACTAGAAATATTGTCGAGTACAATAACTTGTAGCTTGCTAAACTCTAAATTAGAGAGCATAATACTCAAGTTTATGTTTTTTAAGGTTTAATAACTAACCCTGTATAAAACTACATATTATTCTCAAGTAACTAATCATTTATAAAAGCAGTAATCTATTCATGAATATTGTGAATGTAAATAAGAAAAAAAAAATTACACTAAACATGAAGATGAGTCTTTGATATTCTTGGTGCCACCACATGAAACGTAACATATTCTATCAGAACCATAATATGATAAATAAAATGAATAAAAAACAAATGAATGCAAACTACTGATGGATAAATAAAATTAATAGAAAATAGATGAATCGAAACCAAAAATGTAACATTTAGTTTGTTATTTAAAGACTCGTATTGGAATATATCAAAACATACGTTGATTAATGTCATAGTAACTAAGTTTAATGACCTTTTATGGAGTTAGAATGAATCTAATATGAAATAAAAATATGGATTACTTTTATGAAATTCATACATATTAACAACTTCTAGGATATGAAAAGTGATATTGAGAAATTGATTGAAAAGAGAATGGTGATGAAAAGGAAGGACCAAAAGAAGATTTGGATTTTTTATGAGGAAGGTAGAAATGAATGAAAAAGAAAAATATATTAAAATTTATGTTTGAGAGAGTCGATATAGTAAACAGAAATAGTTTTACGAAAAATAAATATCGAAGGATATATCTAGAAAATAAGTAATGGGATTATAATATTCATTACAAAATAATCTAAAAACAGTTATAGAATATTCACAAATATCTATGATAATAATTTTTTTCACTATTTTTATATAAATAGAACATATTATTACAATGAATAAAACTATACAACCATATAGAAAATCATATTTCTATCCATATAAACATTATATGTTCATAATTACACATGTAATGACAACCATTAATGTATCAAGGGATGATAAGTGCACTATTATTCATGAAATAGAGGAGATGTTCCACTCTAAAAGAAAATAAACTCTGTCTATAATATTAGAAATCAAATATAAGAGCATAATAGAACTAAAATGATCCTTCATATCTCATTCATACATTTTCATAAAATATAAAAAAATATTCCCCAATACTCATATCAGTTATTTATTTGAATTCTTATCTCAATAACCATCCCCTAAATATAATTTTAGAGGGTATTTTAGTCAAGAATATTTCTAAACAGAATGTTTCAATGATATAAATAAAATATTTAGATACATCTTAATAGAATCCAAAAAAATATTAAGTGTTTTAATATTATTATATAGTGATTATATGTTTGTGAGTCAAAAACAACTTAATTTGATTAATACATATTGTAATGTGAACATATATAAAAATAAATATAAAATGGAAAGTGTAAAATTGAGAGAAGTTTAAAGATAACACACCATATTCAAAAGGATCCCAATGTTTAGATATTGAGATTTAACATTATCATCATGTCATTCAAACATGAACACTACAATAGGCATGTAATCTAGTAAGAAATTAAATCCATGCTTTCGATTGCATAAACACAATTATAAATGAATAAATAAATAAAATAACTAAATTATAAATATTGTTATGATATGCAAAAATGTGAAAGGATAATATTATATGGAATTAGAAAATAAAAAAAAAATGTAACCTAGGATATAAAGTTAACATATATTTTAGGTTTATTTTTTTAGAAAAGGACTCATGATACAAGACAAAAAATGATATGGTATAGTGTTTAATGAAATATAAAAACGGATACAATGAATATGAAATTAGTTTAGTAAGTAATATATAGTTATATTCATTATTCAATTAGTTTAACTATAAATAGTTTTTTAGGAATATTTATTCAATCAACTTGAGTACATATCATTTACTATATAAAAAATATATATAAATCTCTTACCTAAAGTGTTATTTGGTATGTAACAATTAAAAAATAAGGGCTTATATTCAACACAGAAATATGGTATTTGAGTGTACATTTTAAATTTAACATATAAAACATATATCTAAATACATTTTGACCTCACTTATATCAAATATTAAATAATTTATTAATATATTATAACATCAATATCTAAAGAATAAAAAATTTATAAAATGAAATAAACTATATAATGATTTTTAGGAATTTTTATGCAAGCAGTATAATCCCTAAAGTACACCCCTATTATTTATTCATTAAGTAACAACAGTATTTTATAAATTATTGTAGTTATAAATTCCATAGTAAATAATATAAACATGTAGTGTCAATTTAATGTAATGAATAGAAAATAAGTAAAATAAAAAAAGATATATATTACATAGACTACATGCAATAATAGGGATTATATAAGAGATGTTAATTTGGGAATACAATGTATATTTTTAATTTCATAACTAAAACATATATCTAAAAACATTGAAACATGAATGGTTTCAAATATAATATAAATTTCAAATATATTAGAACAAAAAAAATTCAGAAAGGTAGTGTTAGGTCAGAGAAATGGAAAGTGCGGTGAATTTAAATTTTTTAATAGAATAAATAAATCAATGTTATAAATGATATATTGGTATAATATAAGAATACAACAATATCAATGTAAATAATATAAGAAATTAAGATAAGGAAATTATGTGAATGTAATGTGGAAAATAAATATATAAAGTAAATACGCAAGTCACACTTTGATAATGTAGTTCAAAAATAGCACACACAAAGGCCCCAAAGTATCCTCTAGTCAATAATTCTTAAGATTTTATATAACCCCTTGATTTTAAAGGGAATCATGAAACAAAGAAGTCCTTTAATTTTTATGTAAAATATAAGAGGCCAACAAATTTTGTTTTTAATAGGAATTAAAAACCAAAAAAGTATCCCTTTTGAATGGGAAAGTAAGAAAAAAATTATGAGAAAGAGGGAGAAAAGATATGGTTTTACTATTGAAAAAACCATTAAAATTTTAAAATTTGTTCGCTACTCTCACTATAATATGAGAAATAGATAGAAGGTGAGAGAGATAAAATTCAAAATAGAGATAGGGGTCTTAGGGGATATCCAATAAAGAAACAAATTCTCAATATAAGATGAACAAATAATAAGAAAGAACAAATAGAGAATGAATGAAATGAAACTTGATATTGCTTGATGATAGTGGATGAAGATCACACCTTATGATGGTTCCCATAAATGTTCACAATTATCACATGGAATGTTCATGTTTTTATTATTTGGAATTGGAAAATTAATATGGTTCTTTAAATATCTTTTAGATATTGAGAATCCATGAAAGATCAAGGAGTGTTTCTGTTAAGGGACGTAATATTATGATGATTTTTTAAGCCTCCCAAAACCTCCTCATATATCCTCCATTGGGTGTTGGGGTCCAAGGGGTAAAAACACTATATTAAAGACCCTAACTATAAACTTTATGAATTCCATTAATGCTCCCATAGACTAGTAGACTAGATTCCCTTGAATTCTCAATAACCACTACTGGGTAGTTGGTGGTGGTGGTGCTGGAACTACATGCAAACCTCATAATCCCACCAGCATGATGATGAGCTCCATTGGATTGTTGATGAGAACTATGGAGTTATAGATCCATTTAAATATGTTACTATCTATTCGGTAGAACTACACTAGTTATCCATTGTTTTACTACTTCCCACACTTTAAATTATCCCCATAAGCTTATTTTGAATCTACCATTAGGCCATATGACTTCCTTCCATCATAACTTAATATAAACACAAAAAATACACAAAAAAACATTAAATGAGTTAAAAAATTAAATTTTTTGTGATAATTAAATAAATTAAAATATGGTATATAAAAATATACCCCTTTTGATGATCATAATCACTTGATTTAAAAATTGAGATGAGAAAGTGAGAAAACACAAAAAGGAAGGATTTTACAAAATTACAAGAAACCACATCTCCCCATTTGTGATACGTTGAAACAATGTTATCCATCTTTATGAAACATCATTTTAAATGTACTTTCTTTTAACTTTTACATCCATTAAAAACATATACCCCATTGATATTTTCAAAATGGAACATTCAAAGAAAGGACTTGAAAATTTTATAATATAAATAATTAGTGCCATAAAAATAGGATCATATAAATAAGAATGAGATACCATAATAAAATATTTTTTTGAAATCCATAAATATTTTTAAATTCAAAAACAATTTTTGAAAATTATATTTTAAATAAAAATAAAGTTTTCCTTTGATACAAATTCTTGGGTCATAGAAATTGAAAAAGGGGGCTGAATTACCTTTCAAAAAATAATAAATAAATTGATTCTATAAAAGATACATTAATATAATAAAAGAAATAAATAATATAAAAGTAAATAATATCATAAATTAAGATAATGAAATTATGATAAAGCTATGCAGAATGTAAATAGACAAATAACACTCTAATAAGGGAGTTTAAAAATAGCACAAAAAGGTGCCCCTACATCTCCCACCCTTAATAATTCTTGAAAGGGTATATAACCCCTTGATTTTAATGGGACTAAGAACCAAAGGATTATTTTTTTAATGAAAAAACCTAGAAACCAAGAAACCTTGTTTTTAATGGTAACCAAGAACCAAACAAATAACCTTTTACTTTTGAATGGGAATGTAAGAAACTGATGATGATAAGGAGGGGGAAATAGATTTTCTACCTTTTGGAAAACCCCTTATAATGTGTTCTATACTCCCATTAAATGATAATAAATTTATAGAAGGTGAGAGAGTGAAAATAAAAATGTGATAGAGAGAGAAAAGGGGTTATATAACAAAGAAACAAAGGCTCCAGAGATGTTAAAGAAACAAAAAAAATAACAAAGAAAGAATAAACCAAAAGAAGCTTAATGGTACTTTAAAATAGTTTATGAAGATCACACCTTACTATTGTTTCATAAAATCTTCACAATTACCACATCAAACATTCACATTGTACTTATTTGGAATTAGAATAGAATAATGGAATTTTTAAGCTCTTTTGGATATTGAGATGTCATGGAAGATTGAGGAATGTTTCATTTGATGAACACAATATTTTTATGAAGTTACATGACTCAAAAAACTTCTATATATAGTCTCCATAGGATTATTGGGTCCAAGGGGTTGATCCACAACATTAAATCCTCGAACTAGACACTTTATGACTAATATTAATTATCCCTTGAACTAGAAGAACTTTTAACACCCCATGTTTTGGTAAAAACAAATAAAAATGCATGGAATATTTTTTAATGTAGATATTTATAACTAGCCTTTAAAACATAAATTTCCCACTTCTATGTTTTGAATTTCAAGAAACTGTCATCTATAATTGTGTTCAGTATGTTATTTGGAGTCTATTAGAACCAACTTGTTTTTTTGTAGAATAGTAACATACCCATATGAAAACTAATATGAATAGTAATATGACCCTAATGAATAGTAAATTGTATTATTATTTTATTTTCTTAAGGCTTTAAGATAATGACAGCTTGATTAATTTTTCAATGTGATATAAAAGTAGTTATAGTTTTTAAATAATTAATTTTTGAATTATGTATGATTTTATTTAAAAATTAAATTAAAAATATATAGAAAATTATTTTCAAAAAATGGACTTCATTTTTGAAATCTACACATTGATAAATGGTTAGGGTGAATTTTGGGAATTTTTCTGAAATAGTTGATTTTTCGGTGAATAATAAAAAATACAGTTTTAAGTTTCGGTGTGTTAATGACATCATTAATGATATAATAATGATGTCATAAATCTGGTAGACTTGTGTATAGTTAAATAAGATGTGAGGTGTCCCAAGTGGCTAATACCAGGGGAAATACCATGGGAAAGCCCATGGTTTTGCAAATACCACTTATGAGGTGTCCCTTGAAATTATTAAAATATTCCCTTACTTTTCCTATAAATACCAACCCATTTCTTCATTAAATTCATTCTAAATTCCACCTCAACAAAGCTCTAGATTCCATACCTTCTTAGTAGTCCTCCCATGGATTCCTAAATCCCCCAAGGTATAAGGACCCGACCTTAAAACATTACATAATCTTGAATTAAATGAATGATTCACATTGAGGATCTTTTCAGGTTTAGAGCTTTAGAGAATTAGTCCAAAACTATTACATCTCAAAAGTTATAAAGTATACACTTCTACTCAGTTTCCATTTTTTCATAAAATAAATACTCCTGAAAAAAAGAGACATGTCTAGTTCCATGTTTTAGACAACATGACTTTCCTTGATCTCATCCTTGACCCTATTCCACTTTATGTCCTGTGAAAAACATTTCAAAAACATGGGATGAGCATAAAAAGCTCAGTAAGGAATACCTGAGGAAGGAAACTGTTTGTTTTTTAAAAACAATAAGTAAACCATGAATACCCAACCATAAGTAATATTTTTCATCTATATGAAGTAGTAAATACTCTTCTCTGAATAAAATATCATTTCTTACCATTTTGTAACCAAAAGATCACCATAAAACCCATATAAAGAACACATAACATATAAAGGTAACTTGGAACATAAACATACTTAAATGGAATAACCATACGGTCGACTACCACACATGTCACTAAATGGAATATCCATACAGACGACTTCCATACCCAATGCATTGGAGGTTATAATGTAACCACCCGTCCTGGTATTCACGGCACCACCCGTCATTTGGTTTATCACGTAACCACCCATCAAATGTCCAAGTACCATTATAAAATCATAACACATAAAATATTGAAAATATAAAAACATCCCTAATAACATTTAATTTTCAATAAAAAGAATTCATTTCAAGATATTCAAATAATAAATACCTTTCAAAAACTATTTTCAATAACAAAACACCCAAAATTCGAATGTGGGATTTCTTTTCCTTTTAAAAAAACATTAAGGCTTACAGAGGAAGCCAAATAATGATTATGGTGGCGGAGAGGTCATTATCACCGCAAATGTTAAAAACATTCTATTTGTTGTTTAGTACAATGATTCGTAGAAAAAATATGCAATTTTAATTAAAGTAAAAGTCAAATGGTTTTACTTATACACCCTGTAAAAGAAGAAGGTATATATATTATTGAAATATGCCTTAATGAATGGAGATTGAGATGAAGTCCCTTACCTCGTGTTCGACATGACTAGATCATTCTTTAATCTCCTGAATAATAAACTAGAGTTCATTTATACTTTCTTAAGATCCTTTTTCAAGTTCATTATTCCTTTTGTATCACTTATTACCATGTTATGAACATTATATAATCATTTAAGTTAATAACTGTCGTTTTGTCGATATTTGGTACTTGAGTCAAAAATAAACTTCTTATAAATACAAGTTGTTCATGTGGTGAAATATAAACTATCTCCAGAGTTATATTCATGATTTAGATATCATATATATCATATATACACAATATATACATGCATTTATAATATTACATAACATTTAGAGGTAAGAAATGAAATGCACCGTTCATGGAGACGGTAAGTCGTACGTACGCATGAACGCTACTTTCATTTCTATTTCACATTTAATGGAATGAAAACATTATTATATAGAGGTAAATTATAATTATAATATAATATCATATATAATATTATTAACTCCATCCTTTATACATCCCACATATGGCATTCACGATTCAAATCACTTTGAGAGGGCGGTAGTCCTCACTCTCTAAAATGAAAATATCACGTTTATCCATTAAGGAAACTATAAAGGTATGCCATAAATAAAAAATAAATAATCATAAGGAAACCATAAACATAATATATATCATATATATATATACAGTGACATCTTAATGGCCATCATGAGAGGCGGTAGGAGATATTTGAACAATCATCGTTTTGTGAGGCAGTAGTTCGCCGTCAACAGGAACAGTGTGTTCTTCACCCATTAGATTAAGGTGTGTGTAATTTTATCTCAAATAATTCTCATAGAAACATACTATTATATATAATATACTGTTTTTGTTACAAAATAAATTAATAAAAAGAGTTTAGGGGGTTGTAGAAGCAAAATAAAACAAAAGACCGTAAGAGAAGACAATACATTTAAATCAGGTAACTCCCCTTGGTTTGAACCAAAAGGGTTTCTTGAAGAGCTTTCTGCCTAAGGTAAGGCTTATATGATGAAGAGAGGGATATTTGGAGATTATTTGGGTAGATTTTGGACGAGCCAAAGTGCTTGAGAAGTGTGAGAAATGGGTAGGAAGTGGGGTCTTTTTATAAGGGAGAGGTGGGGCTCTTTTAGAAAGCTTAAAAATATTATTTTATTATATAATTTTTTTCGGTTTCTAAAGGTCCAAAAAACATTAAACTCTAAGATAAGGTGTCCCATGTACTAAATAAGGTAATCCAATAAGAATTGGACAAGTGATGGATATTATTTTATACTTTATCTTCGTATTTATTTAAACAATTCATTAATGACGTAAAAACTGCATCATCATTGTATCATAAATAATTTTATTTATTTGATGTCTAAAAATTATAAACAAATTATCATGATGTAGTAAATCTTTTTATATTTCTAATGAATATTTATAGTCAGAAAGATAACGTATATAACCCCACGTAAAATGTTTTTTAGTAAAACAATACATGTTTGTGACATTTTTTTTTTACTTTAAATAAAAGGTATTAATGTCATTAACTTACCCAAAGTGGCTCCACGGAGTCCCAAAAATTGACCCATGAATTTTCATGGTCATAAATGACTCATAAAAAAAGGGTAAGACAAGTGTAAAGGTAATTTCATATTATTATAACATTATTTTTACCTTTAATTACACTAATAACCTTTAATCGCAGTTAATAAAACTTAAGATTTACTATTCACGAAAACTTATTTTCATCCCATTGAACCACATTTTACTTACTAATGATAACCAAGTATGTCTGATTTTTGAAATTAAATTCACAGAAACAGTAAATTTTCATTTAAACGAAAAATCGATTTTTTAACTAACACTTAGTGGTTTCAATATTCACTAAAAATTGAAATTTTTCAGAAAAATACCAATAATTAACCCTAAGATGTATTTGATATTATGAATTCAAAAATTATGTCTATTTTAGAAAATTCCCTATATATAAGTTGCATTAATGAATTTTATAATTAATTCCCGTTGTCAAATCAAATAGCGTGTTTTTAAGAAACAATATATATCAAGATATTGACACTTGTTTAAGTCTAATTTCAAAGTGAAAATAATTACAATGTCCACCATTGGATTAAATGGGAAAAATATATTATAATTTCACTCTAAAACCAATTAAAAATATAATCTAACCATCTAAATAAATTATATTAAAAGGTTCTTTTGAATTAAAATACAAAATTTTTCACTATTCATTAAAAAATGAACTTTATCGAAAAAAATACCAAAAACATTCAAAAAGTAAATTTTGATGTCCCGATTCTAAAGAATAAATTTATTTGGTCCAATAGAATTTATAAGAGTGAAAAAAAACTATATTTAAAGAGGGTTCGGCATCAAAAGGTGATAAATCGACCTTTTAGTGAATATTAGAGTATTCATACTTAAAATTGGTTTCATTCGCATTTTAAGCCTTTAACATTTATTGGATAAATGTAAAAAGATTTAAGAAACATATATAATCATATTTTAGTTATTTCTAGTCATTCCCTCCAATATAACGACAATGTGTTAAATACCATTTAAAATAATATTATTATATTATTAGTGTGAAACGTAAGATTTCAAAGAAATCGGTTGTTGCATATCGGGTACGCCATCGAACATAGCGACCCCATTAAAGTAAAATTAATATTTAATTCTCCAAAATTAATAAATATGAAAATGTCTTATTTTTCATTTACATGGTTGTTACATCCTTCCCCCTTTTTGGGAATTGCGTCCTTGCATTTTTATTCACTTATAAAATAAATGGGGGTATTTATCCCTCATAGCATTTTCAGATTCCCACATTGCCTCTTCAACCATATGGTTTTTCCACAAAGCCTTCACTTGAAGAATTACCTTATTTCACACCACTTTTTCTCTAAGGTCAAGAATCTGGACCGGTTGTTCCTCATAAGAGAGATTCTCTTCCAACTGAACTACGCTTGGTCACAAAACATGAGATGGATCTGGTATATACTTTATCAACATCGAAACATGAAAAACATTGTGTACCTGGGATAAAAATAGAGGTAAAGCTACTCTGTACGCAACTAATCTAACTTTCTCTGGGATTTGATAAGGTCTAATGAACCTCAGACTCATCTTTCCCTTCTTACCAAAACAAATCACACTTTTCGCTGGAGAAGCTTTGATAAAAACATGATCACCTACCTCGAAAGATAGATCATTACTCCAATTATCTGCATAACTTTTCTTCCTGCTCTGAGCTGTTCTCATGTTCTTCTGAATCAACTGAACTTTTTCTGCCATCTCGTCTACCAATTCCAGTCTGATCAGCTTCCTTTCCCCTACTTAATCCCAAAAAGATGGAGTTTTACACCGCTTTCTATATAATGCCTCAAATGGAGCCATATGTATACTGGAATGAAAACTGTTATTATAATAAAATTCAACCAAAGAAAGATGTTGGTCCCAACATCCCTGGTAATCCATCGTGCAGGAACATAACATATCATCCAAGGTCTGAATTGTTCGTTCTGACAGCCCATCTGATTACAGATGAAAATTTGTACTAAAATTTAATTCAGTACCCAATGAGTTGTGAAGGCTTTTCCAAAAGATAGAAGTAAACCTAGGATCACAATCAGATACAATGAAGAGGGGAACTATATTTAACTTGACTATCTCCTTAACATACAACTGAGAATGTTGATCTAGAGAGAAAGTATCTCGAATAGGATGAAAATGAGCAGATTTATTCAATCGATCAACAATAACCCATATTGCATTATTACCTCAAGATATCTTTTCTAATCCCATAATTAAGTCCATGGATATATTTTCCCATTTCCAATCTGGCACCTGTAATGACTGAAACATCCCTTTTGGTAACTACCACTCTGCTTTAACCTGCTGACAAGTCAAATACTTCATTGTAAAATTAGCAATATCTCTTTTCATTCCATCCCACCAGTAATACTCCCACAGATCTATATACATGTTGGTACTGTCAGGATGAACTGAAAACGGGGAACTATGAGCCTCACATAACAAATCATTCTTCAACTGTTAATCATAAGGCACACATAATCTCTTCCCAAACCTCAAAACAAAATCATTATCAATGTTAAATTCAGGAAACTTACCCTTCTGAACTAGCTCTACCTTTTTCTGCAACCCACTATATTTCTTATGCTCTTGCTTAATTATGTCTGATAGAGATGATCTCACTGACACCTGAAACAAAATAGAAGAACTTTCTGCACCAACAACTTCTATGCCAATGTTCATCAAATACAAAACCAAAGGATATCGTTCCAAATTTAGAATGGTTAATGAAGCATTAATTTTTTGACTCAAAGCATCAGCCACTTTATTTGCTTTTCCCGGATGGTAATAAATTGTATAATCGTAATCCTTGATTAATTCCATCCATCTCCTATGTCTCATGGTCAATTATTTATGAGTGAATATATACTTTAAACTTTTGTGATCGGTATATATTTCACACTTTACTCCATACAAATGATGCCTCCAAATTTTCAAAGAAAAAAACAACTGCAGCTAATTCCAAATCATGTGTAGTGTAATTTAACTCATGCGTTTTCAACTAACGTGAAGCATAAGAAATTACCTGATCATTCTGCATAAGGACAAAACCAAGTCCCTTCAATAAAGAATCACTGTAGATAACAATCTCACCATTTCTGGAAGGCAATTCCAAAACTGGAGCATTCACCAATCTTCTTTTCAATTCCTGATAACAATCATCAAATTCTTTTGTCCAATTGAACTTAACACCTTTTCAAGTTAACATAGTCATTGGACTAGATAACCGTGAAAAAATTTCAACAATCCTCCGGTAATAACCTTCCAAACCAAGAAAAATACGGATCTCGGTTATATTTTTGGGTCTTGGTCATTCTTCAACAACTTTTGTTTTAGTGGGATCAACAGTTATCCGATTTTTTTAAACAATGTGAACAAGGAAAGAAATTTGTTGTAACCAAAACTCACACTTGCTGAATTTTCCATACAGTTTATTTTCTTCTAAGGTTTTCAAGATAACCCTTAAATGACTTTCATGTTCCTCTTTACTTATAGAAAAACCCAAAATATCATCAACGAACACAACCACAAACTCATCCAAGAACTCATGAGAAATTCTATTCATTAGATCCATGAATACAACATGTGCATTGGTTAACCCAAAAGGCATAACTACAAATTCATAATGGTCATATCTAGTACAAAACACGGTCTTCGGAACGTCTGTTTCTTTAACTTTCAACTAATGGTACCCCGAACTCAACTCAATATTTGAAAAATACTGATCTCCCTAGTGATGATCAAAGAAATCATCAATATGAGGAAAAGGATACTTTTTCTTAACAGTGATGTTATTCAATGCTCTCTAATCAATGAAAAGTCTCATTGAACCATCTTTCTTTTTAACAAAAAGACAGGAGCACCCAATTGTGATGTTCTAGGTCAAACGAAACCTTTATCTAATAACTCCTGTAATTTCTTCTTTAACTCTAAAAATTCAACTTCAGCCATTCGATAAGGGGGTTTTGAAATTGGATTAGAATCAGGAACTAAGTAAACAGTAAACTCAACTTCTCTATTAGGTATAATACCAGGAAACTCATCAAGAAAAACATCAAGATACTCATTTACCAGCGGCACATCATTAATCTGAATAGTTCCTTTGTTTTCAAAAATATGTGCAAGGTAACATTCATTTCCATCTTTTTCAAGTTTCTCAACTTCCTGATATGTTATCAAAATCAAGGGTTCATTCTTGTACACAAATTGAAAGTCTTTCTGAAAAGAAACCTCTTTAGCTCTGTAGTCAATCATATCATGATAAACAGAAAGCTAATCCATGCCCAAAATAACATTAAACTCTACTAGAGGCAAAACATTAAGGTTTTCAAGTAGATTCATTCTGCACACAAGGATAGGAAGGTTCTTATAATTTCTTTTTGTCTCATTGTTTCCTATGGGTGTTTTTACCATAAGATCAGGATTCATATCTTCGGACAGAATTCCCAATTTACTATAAAA
This sequence comes from Viscum album, assembly GCA_963277665.1. Taxonomy (NCBI): domain Eukaryota; kingdom Viridiplantae; phylum Streptophyta; class Magnoliopsida; order Santalales; family Viscaceae; genus Viscum; species Viscum album. The sequence continues at coordinate 758,946,904 of OY728139.1, read as the reverse complement.
CTTCTCATAAATTAATGAATGTGTAGACCCTGAATCAAACAAAACAATGGCATAATCTGAACAAACAAACAGTGTACCTGATACTACCTCATTCGATGGCCCAACATCTACTGATATAGCAGTAAAAGATTTCACCACCCCTTTCTGCTTGTATTCTGGATGCTTTCCCGTAGTTGAGTTCTTTTTTAGACACTCATTTTCATAATGACCCATTTCATTACACTTAAAACATCTTACCGCTACCTTTTCATTGCCTTTTTGATCATCTTCCATATAGTTACGAGCAATATGACCAGACTTACCACACCGAAAGCACTTTCCAAACATGGATAAAAATTCTCCAGGATGCATTTTACCACACTTCTCACAGGAAGGATATTTGGTTTTCTTACCTCCAGGCTTCTTTGATGAATTATTTCCCTTTTCCTGCCAACTAGACCTCTTATTCTGTTGTTTGACAAAGAACACCTAATCATCGGCAAACTCCATTTCCACCTTCTCCACACATCAAAGAAGTTTTTCATAAATTTTGAACTCACAAGAAGCTAAAGACCTTCGATACTTTGGCTTTAACCCTGACTAAAAATGGTTGATTTTTCTATCAAGATCTCGTATGAAATTTGGAGCATACTTTGCCAGTCGAGTGAACATTGATTCATAAGCATCCACTGAGTCATCCTCCTGCCTCAATTCTAGGAATTTTTTTTCAATCCTAAGATGAACCACCTTAGGAAAATATTTCTCAAGAAACATACCTTTGAATTCATCCTAGTAAAGATCATCAATCTCCTCACTATCCCTGATATTTTTCACCATCGACCACCACTGATCAGGTTCACCTTCAAAACAGTAAATAGCGAGACTAACCTTTTGATGTTCTGAACAACCCGGGACATCAAAACTCTTGTCTTGTTTTTTAATCCACCCTTCTGTTAGCACAGGGTCAGATGATCCTTTGAATGATGGGGGATGTTGCCTCACAAAATGCTCCACTAAAAACATGTTCCTCTATGGTTGATCTGGATGATCGAGTGTATGGATACCGCCACCATTTATATACTAAGTCAAATGTGCCATCACTGCAACAAACTGTTCAGCTCTAATTCCGACCATCTCAGGTTTCCAATTTGGAAGTTTGTTTTCCTCCTGATGTCGTCCCAACATAGCTGCCTTGTTTCCTCTACGGTAAACCATTATGAACACAGAAATATCTTAGGCAAAGCATCATGGTAATCTTTAAATGCAATATCATTTCAATCATACCATAAATTAATTTATGGACACAAATTTAACAATATTCTAACTCCTAAAGTTGTCTATACCGGCCTCTGATACCAACTATAAGGACCCAGACTTAAAACATTACATAATATTTAATTAAATGAATAATTCACATTGAAGATCTTTTCTGGATTAGATAGTTATATAATTATTCCCTAACTATTACATCTCAAAAGTTACAAAGTAGAAACTTCTACTCAGTTTCCATTTTTTCATAAAATAAAAACTATTGAAAAAAAGATTCATGTCCAGTTCCATGTTTTAGACAGCATGACTTTCCATGATCTCATCCTTGACCCTATTCCACTTTATGTCTTTTAAAAAACATTTCAAAAACTTGGGATGAGCATAAAAAGCTCAGTAAAGAATACACAAAGAATGAAACTGTTAGATTTAGTAAAACAACAAGTAAACCATGAATACCTAATCATAAGTAATACTTTTCACATATATGAAGTAGTAAATACTCTTCACTGAATAAAATATCATTGCTTACCCTTTTTTAACCCAAATATTACCATAAAACTCATATAAAGAACACATAACATAAAAAGGTAACTTGGAACGTAAACATACATAAATGGAATAACCATACGGTCGACTTACACACATGTCACTAAATGGAATAGCCATACAGTCAACTTCTATACCCAATGCATTGGAATTTATAACGTAACCACACGTCCTGGTATTCATGTCACCACCTGTCATTTGGTTTATCATGTAACCACCCATCAAATGTCCAAGTACCATTATAAAATCATAATACATAAAATATTGAAAATATAATCATTTCACTAATAACATTTAATTTGAAATCACAAGAATTCATTTCAAGATATTGAAATAATCAATCCTTTTCAAAAACCATTTTCAATAACAAAACACCCAAAATCAGAATAAGGGATTTCTTTTCTTTTTGAAAAACAGTAATTCTTATAGAGGATGCCAAATAATGATTACGACGGTGGAGTGGTCATTGTCGCCGCAAATGTTAAAAACATTTCGTTTGTCGTTTAGTACAATGCTTCATATAAAAAAGATTCAATTTGAATGAAAGTAAAATTCAAAGGGTTTTACTTATACACCGTGTAAAAGAAGAAGGTATATATATTATCGAAATATGCCTCAATGAATGGAGATTGAGACGATGTCCCTTACCTCGTGTCCGACTTGACTCAATCATTCTTTAATCTCATGAATAATAAACTAGAGTTAATTTATACATGCTTAAGAACCTTTTTCAAGTTCATTATTACTTTTATATCACTTATTATCATGTTATTAACATTATGTAATCATTTAAGTTAATAACGGTCATTTTATCGATATTTGGTACATGAGCCAAAAATAAACTTCTTATAAATACAAGTTGTTCATGTGGTAAAATATCCACTATCTCAAGAATTATATTCATGATGTATATGTCATATATATCATATATATCCAGTATATACATGCATTTATAATATTATATAACATTTATAGGTAAGAAATGAAATGCACCGTTCATGGAGACGGTAAGCCGTACGTACGCATGAACACTACTTTCAATTATATGTTGCATTTAATGAGATGAAAAAATTTTCATATAGAGGTACATTATAATTAAAATATAATATCTTATATAATATTATTAACTCCATCCTCTATATGTCCCTCATATGGCATTAATGATTCCAATCACTTTGAGGGGGTGGTAGTCTGCACTTCCTAAAATGAAATTATCGCGTTTATCCATTATGGAAACCATAAAGGTATGCCATAAATGAAAAATAAAAAATCATAAGGAAAACATAAACATAATATATATCATATATAAATGCAGTGGCATATTAATGGCCACCAGGAGATGTGGTAGGAGATATTTTAACAATCATCATTTCGTGAGGCAGTAGTTTGTCGTCCACAAAAACAGTATGTTCTTCACCCATTAGATAGAGGTGTGTGTATGTATAGATCAAATTAGTCTCATAACAACATCCTAGTATATTTATGAGACTTTTTTTGTTACAAAAGAAAATAATAAAAATATTTTAGGGGGTTGGAGAAGCAAAATAAAACAAAATAACATAAGAGAAGACATTACCTTTAAATCGGGTAACTCCCCTTGGATTGAACCAAAAGGGTTTCTTGAAGAGCTTTATGACTAAGGTAATGATTCTAGGATGAATATAGGGATGTTGAAAGATTATGTGAGTAGATTTTGGACGATCCAAAGTGCTTGAGAAGTGTGATAAATGGGTATAAGTGGGGTCTTTTTATAAGGGAGAGGAGGGGCTCTTTTGGGAAGCTTGAAAATATTATTTTATTATATGATGTTTTTCGGTTTCTAAAGGTCCAAAAATAATTAATGTTGAATATAAGGTGTCACATATTGGAAATAAAATCATCCAATAAGAATTTTACATGTTTGGGATATTAATTTAAACTCTATCTTATTATTTATTTAAATCATTCATTAATGACGTAAACATTACATCATCATTATGTCAGAAATAATTTTATTTATTTGATGTATAAAAACTATAAAAAAATTATCATGATGTAGGAATTATTTTTAGATTTCTAATGAATATTTATAGTCAAAACGATAACTTATATAACCCCATGTAAAAATTGTTTTAGTAAAACAATACATGTTTGTGACATTTTTATTTCTACTTTAAATAAAAGGTATTAATGTCATTATCTTACCCATGTGGCTCCATGGGGTCCCAAAGATTTACCCATGGATTTTCATGGTCAGAAATGATTCATCCTATAAGGTTAGGACAAGTGTAAAGGTATTTTCATATTATTAAAACATTATTTTTACCTTTAATTTCACTAATTGCTTTTAATCGCGGTTAATAAAACTAAATAAGTTACTATTAACCAAAAAATATTTTCATCCCATTGATCCAAATTTTACTTAATAATTATAACCATGTATGTCAGATTTTTGAAATTCAATTCATAGATGTGGTAAAATTTTATTTAAACGAAAAATCAGTTTTTTTAACTAACACTTAATGGTTTCACTATTCACTAAAAATTTAAGTTTTTCAGAAGAATACCAAAATTTTACCCTAAGCTATATTTGATATTCTAAATTCAAAAATGATGCCTATTTTACAAAATTCAAAACATATAAGTTTCATAAATGAATTTTTTAATTAATTCTCGTTGTCAAATCAAATAGCATGTTTTTAAAAAACAATATATATCAAGAGATTGACACTTGTTTAAGTCGAATTTCAAAGTGAAATTAATTACAATGTCAACCATTGGATTAAATGGTAAATATATATTCTAATTGAACTTTAAAACCAATTAAAAATATAATCTAACCATCTAAATAAATTATATTAAAAGGAGCTTTTGAATTAAAATACAACATTTTTCACTATTCATTAAAAAATGAACTTTATCGGACAAATAACAAAAACATACACAAAGTAAATTTTGATGTACCGATTCTAAATAAGAATTTTATTTTGTCCAATATAATGTATAATAGTGAACAAAACTATATTTTAAGAGGGTTTTCCATCAAAAGGCGATAAATCGACCTTTTAGTGAATATTAGAGTATTCATGCTTAAATTTGGATTCATTCGCATTTTAAGCCTCTAACATTTATTGGATAAATGTAAAAACATTTAACAAACATATGTAATCATATTTTAGTTATTTATATTCATTATATCCAATAAAATTTCTATGTGTTAACTACCATTTAAAATAATATTATTATATTATTAGTGTGAAAAGTAAGATTTCAAAGAAATCTGTTGTTGCGTATCGAGTACGCCATCGAACATAGAAACCCCATTAAAGTAAAATTAATATTTAATTCAAAAATATTAATAAATATCAAAATGTATTATTTTTTATTTACCTGGGATGTTACACAAGGTCCCAACCTTCAAGTTCTAAGGGTTACTCTACAAGGTAAGAAAATTCTCTATTTATTTCTTTTTCTATTCAGGTTTTCTTTTATGTGGTATGTTTTTCTAGTTTCCATATCATGTTATTATTTCCTTCATATTATTGATCTACTATATATTATGATTCATTTATGTATGGGTGTCCCTTGACCCCTCTCTTTTTAATATTTTCTAAAACCATGTTGCGTATCCATTATGCTGCCGAATTTTTGTAAGGGATTTCTCAATTATTATTTTATATTGAGTTCCATTATTTTCTTATTCTTTATTAATCTATTCATACCCAAGAAGAATTAAATCTCCCTAAATGATTTATATTATAGATTTTCTCATGTTCATGGGAAATTCATCATCATTATTTTTCTCCTCTCCCACTTATTCAAGGAGTAAAAATCTTTTATGTGACGTATCAAACTAACGACATCATGGATGATGTGATTTCAATTTCCATTAACTCTTTCAAGTATTGTTATGAAACCATTTTTATGGTTTAACCAAGTTATAATATATGTATTATAGATCATCCATGGTTATGTAATTCTTTTTAACCCATGGTTTTAATTTATAAAACGAAATAAGGTCGTTATTATCAAAGAACCACTAAAATGATCTAAACGAACATCATTGATGTTTTAACTTATGAATCATCATCATGTAAGAATTGAAAAGGATAAATGGTATATATTATGTTACTAGATATATTTAAAATACTACTCCATTCCAGTTCTGGAGTTTCACATCCAATCGACAAGAATATGCACCATGAACCAATCACAGAAATCATGTAAATAACTCACCCAAAAGCAGTGCAAGGAGAAAAATACTAAAAATTAATGGGTGAAATGATGATATGAAATGATAATATAGAAGATGTTATAAACATGAACCTGTTTCTGTAAAATACTAATAACACTCTTTTAACCATTATACAGGAATTTTAAACATGTTTGAAGCAAGAAAAACCTGAGGTAAGGGAATTCTTAACCTGATTTCCATTCATTGGGTTAACCTTCTACTTCGTTATTTATGTTCTATTAAAATTGTTTGTGGGATTGGATTTTTTTATATTATGTTTAATTATGTGTATTTACAGTGTGTAAACATATTTCATCCACTCTATTAAGTCTCACTTCAATTATATGATTTATGTAAGGGGATTTTACTTTTAAATCCTTTTTATAAATTTGGTTTTACGAAATTTGAAAGAGATGTTTTTATGGAATTATTCATGTTTTATGATTATGTTTTGGTTCTTGTGAAATTTTTATGATGAAGGGTGGGACCTGTATTTCCCTCCAATTCATTGGGTATGTGTATGTTGGAGGTCGGTTGTATGGTTACTCCAAGTGTAACTGCGATGGTTACACAAAGTAAGGTAGCTGTGAGGGTTACAGATTATAAGGTAGCCAAGAATGGTTATAAGATTATGTAAGTAATTCCCAAAGAAACCTCTATGATTATATTTATGTTCTCATGTTTTGTGTGGATCTTGTGTAAATCTCATGTTACACAAAGTAATTATATATGGTTTCCAAGCTTGAATTTTGTAAATGCTTTCATACATTAAGAGTATTCATGGACTAATGTGCTCTTTCCTTCATTTATATCCCTTAATGTGATTTTGTTCTCATCCCAGGTTTTTAAATGATTTTCACAGGTTAATGGACGTATAAGACAAGGAATGAAGCCATGTTAAATGTTAATGAATTGTTAAGGAGTCATGTTTAAGATTTAATGATTTATATTTTGAAAAAAAAATAGAAACTGTTTTTATGGTATCCACTTTGTAATAATGTGTAATGTTATGAATGTGTTGTCCCAATTCCTTAAATCTCTAAACATGAAAAGATCCTCAATGTAAAAGGAAGTTTTTTCTTGACTAAATTAAATATTATGTATGTAATAAGGTCTGGTTCTTATAGTTGGTATCAATGGATGGTTTAGATAACTTTAGGGGTTATGGTGATGTTACACTACAATAGAATCGCCGTTTAGCGGTGGGATTTTTGTGTGTTTAGTGACGGTTTAAACCGCCACTACATTGTTTGGCGGTGGTTTACAGAAACCACCGTCTAATAGGGCGTCGGCAATCTATTAGCGGCGGTTATTTACGTTTAGCGGCGGTTTCAGGAAAGCATCGTCGCTGCCTCATTTCGCGGAAGTTTCCCTAAATTTAGCGGCGGTTTTATGAGCCCTGGATATCACTTAATTCATAGTGGTTATAACTGCCGTGAATAAAATCAAATTCCAGTGGCTGTAAAACTGCCGCTAATGTCACGATAACCACCACGGAATGAGGCAGCCACGATGCTCCTATTTAGTGGCGTTTATAATTGCCTCTAAAAGTAAATTTTATTTTACATTTAGCGGTGGTTTAAACCGCTGCCAATATACATTTCTCGGCGGTTAAAACCACCGCGAAAAGCAGCCTTGAATAAAAAAAATAATTCTTTGCTTCTGCTGCACCGCTGCCCTGAAAAAAAATAAAACCAGAAAAAACCATCCCAGTCCTCCCACCAATGACCAAGGTCTGAATATCTAGAATAAATCACAACATCCAAAAAACATGTTTTCCTCTCAATGAGAAATAATATACAACTTTAATATTTAAAAATAGAACAAAAATCTGAAACTCTGGAAAATAAGACTTCCTATTAGAGAAATTATTATTAACACAGCAGTCAGATATCCATCAAAGGTTCCCACACATTCCTCATACTCATGTATACAATATCGTAAATAGTAAATACTAGGAAGATAAAACTCCATTGATAAAACATTATAACATCCAAAACTAGATTCCACTAAATCTTATAACTTCACTTTCTTAGGATAGATCATCCATAGCGATTCCACTCTACTTATAAAAATTGATAATTGATGAGTTATAAGTTATATTAGTACCAACCAATTTATATAATTATTTTTTTTGCTTTTGTAGCCTATAAACCATCCTTAATACTTATAATAATTTTGAAATGATTAAATAGCTTACATAACACATTAGAAATATATTGTTATAAAAAACCCTATTGTGGGAATAGTTTTAGAGTTACATTGGGATATAGCTTTCATAGGAATGTGGATATCTCCAGTGAGTCTTAGTTGACATCTTTTTATGTTAGAATATAGGTTAAGTGGGAGATTCTAGTGACCTTTTAGGAATAAACCTAGAATTAGAGTTGATTCCTCGTGTTATGTGAGGGGTTAACCTAGTTTTTCTAGCACCCTTGGAGATATTAAGCATCATTGGGTGCATGTTTTTAGTTTTTGGTCATAGAATGTGTTTTTTATGTATTTTGGGATTGAGTAGGACTCTAGTTGTGGAATGATTCCCCAATTTGGTAGGCGATCATGAGATAAGTAAAACTTATAGGTGTTATGAGCATCTTTAATGCTTGAGATTAGTGGGACTGACATCCCAATATAATTTTATTTAGTTTAGTTAGTTGTGTGAGTTTAATTTCAAAGGTGTATGACTCAAGAAGTCATCATCCATGTTAAATGGTTATGTAGGATAATATGACCCTTGGGTTTGATTTTTTGAGTAGGCTAGAAAATACCAAGAATGCACAGTGTCATTGGTCCTATAAATTATATGAAATGGGTGTTCCCATTTCATTGATGTAACATCAATTTAGTATTCATTATCATATAAATTTCCTATTTAACTAAGGTTTGGTGGAGAGAGTTGTGTGGTGTTTTGTGAAAACATTTCTAGTCTCTGAATCAAAGGTAACACCTTGAGGGGTATTATCACATAACTACTTGGTTTAGGGTTGTGGGATCTAAAAAGGTTGTGTTAACCGATCACTCCCTGTGTGATGTTACCTAGGTATTAACTATGTTGTGGTGAGTGATGTATACTAGAGTTTTTAGTAGAAAATCTAAGTTATCCTAGTTAAATAGAAGACTATGTAAGACGATCGAGTTTTATAACATCATCAATCTGGGTTAGAGTACAAGATGTAGTTATTGATGTTGATTGAATGTGTGAAAATGGAATGAGGATTGCATAATGCATGTGATTATGAATAAACCATTTCTATTTATTATTAAGTGGATGATGTAAATCTATGTGGTAGGAATTGAACAACAGTTTGTTCAAGGATGGAATATTAGTTCTAGATGAGGCTTCAGCATATGCCAAGGATGGATTGTCGTGATGGAAGCTGGTATAATTATGTTGACTCACATCTATAAACCATGTTTAGTGGTGGACAGAGTGTTTTTCATGGGAATTAGATTCCTATTTTTTATTAAAATGATGAATATTAAAATCCTATGCTGGGGAGAATCACACAGGTCATGGAAAATGTAACCTTTGGAAGAGTGGTTGTAGAAAGAATAGTCATGAATGGTCAAAATGACTTTCAGAAGTCTGTGAGCTATAAAATTCAAGTTTTCCAGACAGAGAGGATGTAACACACCAAGTAAATAAAGAATATGACATTTTCATATTTATCCATGTTTATGAAAAAAATATTAATATTACTTTAAAGGGGACGCTATGCTAGATGGCGTACCCAATATGCAACAACGAGTTTCTTGGGAATCTTACATTTCACTCTAATAACAAAATAATATTATTTTAAATGGTAGTTAACGCCTAGCCATTGTAATGGCAGGAATGAACAGAACTAACTAAAAAATTATTATATATGTTTGTCAAATATTTTTAATTTTTACAATAAATGTTAGAGGATTAAAAATGCGAATGAATCCAATTTTAAGCGTAAACATTCTAATATTCTTTAAAAGGTCGATTAACCGCCTTTTGATGGAGAACCTCTTTTAAATCCACTTTTTGACAATTTTATGTGTTATTTTTTACAAAATAAAATTCTTATTTAGAATCGGGACCTCAAAATTTACTTTGTGTAAATTTTTTGTATTTTTCCGATAAAGTTCATTTTTTAATGTATAGTGAAAAATGTTGTATTTTAATTCAAAACCTCTTTTTAATCTAATTTATTTATATGATTATATTATCTTTTAAATTGTTTTTAAAGTGAAATTAGAATATAATTTTACGATTTAATCCAATAGTGTTCATTGGAATTAATTTCACTTTGAAATTGGACTTAAACTAGTGTCGATATTTTAATAGATATTTTTACTTAGAAACACACTATTTGTTTTTACAGCGGGAATTAATTATTAAATTAATTAATGCAACTTATATGTTTTTAATTTTTTAAAATAGACATCATTTTTGAATTCGGAATATCAAATATATCTTAGGGTGAATTTTTGGTATTTTTCTGAAAAACTTCAATTTTTGATGAATAGTGGAACAACTAAGTGGTTGTTTAAGAACTGCTTTTTTTCATTTAAATGAAACTTTACCACTTCTGTGATTTGAATTTCAAAAATCCGACATACATGGTTGTCATTAGGATGTAAAATGTGGTTCAATGGGATTAAATTTTTTTTAGTGAATAGTAACTTTTATGTTTTTAATCATGATTAGAGGTAATTAGTGTAATTTTAGGTAAAAATAATATTTTAATAATATGAAATGACCTAGACACATGTCTTTCCCTCATTTTATGTGTCATGGCCGACCAAGACAATACATGGGTCAACTTGGGGACCCCATGGAGCCACTTTGGTTGGAAAATGACATAAATAACTTTTTATTTAAAGTTAAAATAAAAATGTCACAAGCATGAGTTGTTTTAATAAAACAATTTTTAAATGGGGTTATACAAGTCATATTTTTGACTATAAATATTAATTTGAAAGATAAAAGGATTTCCTACAGCATGATATTTTTTTATAGTTTTGAGACATTAAATAAATTAAATTATTTATGACATCATGATGATGCAGTGATTACCTCATTAATAAAATATTTAAATAAAATGAAAATATAATGTTAAAACTATAACTTAAACTTGTCAAAAACCTATTGGATGAGTATATTTCTAACCCTTACCACTTTATCCTCTAAATACATCAATGTGGGACCTTTAAAATCTGAAACACATTTGAAAATAAAGTAACATTTTGTAACATTCCAAGAGTGCCCCTTTTCTCCTCTTATAAAAGGCCCCCGCCTCTACCACCTTAACCACACCTCTCAAGCCTTTGGCTCGGCCAAACCATGCTCATTTTTTCTCTCCAAATACCTCTATTACTCCTAGAATCATCACTGTGGGCATAAGTCTTCCCAAGTAATCCTTTGAGATCAAATCGAAGAGAGATACCCGATTTTAAGGTAATGTCTTCACTTGTGTTCTTTTGTTTTATTTTGCTTCTCCAACCCCCTAAACTCTTTTTATTCATTTCTTTTGTAACAACTCCAGTATCTTATATATACTAGGATGTTTTTATAAGAAGGATTATAGCTACACTTACACACACCTACATCTAATGGTTAAAGAACATACTGTTTCTGTGGATGGTGAATTTATGCCTCACGAAACGATGAGTGTTCAATATTCTTTTAACACCCTCAAAGGTGGACATTAAGATGTAACTATATTAATATAAGATATATAATATGTTTATGATTTAATTAATCTTATGTGTTTTTCATTTATGGAAAACCTTTATTGTTTCCATTATGGTTAAACGTGATATCTTCATTTTAGGAAGTGCGGACTACCGCCCCCTCAAATTGATTTCATTCGTTAATACCATATGTGGTATGTATAAAGGATAGATTTAATGATATTATATATGATACCATACTGGAATTACAATACTGTTATGTATCATTGTGTTTTAATTCCATTAAATAAGAAATTGAAATAGAACTAGCGTTCATGCGTACGTACGGCTTACCGTCTCCATGAACGGTGCATTTCATTTCTTACCTCTAAATGTTATGTAACATTATAAATGCATGTATATAATGGATATATATGATTTATACAATATCTAAATAATTAATATAATTCTGGATATAAAATATATTTTACCACATTAACAACTTGTAATTATAAAGAGTTTATTTTTTACTCAAGTAGCAATGATCTACAAAACGACCATTATTAACTTAAATAATTAAATAGTGTTCATAGCATGTTAGTAAGTGATATAAAAGGAATAATGAACTTGAAAAAGGTTCTTAATCAAGTATAAATTAACTCATGTTTATTATTCAGGAGGTTAAAGAACGATCAAGTCAATTCGGACCCGAGGTAAGGGAACCTACCCCTCTCTTTCTTTTTAAGTACACTCTTTTATGTCATTCCTTTTAAGCTAATATTTTTTATGATTGGGATGTTATTTTATATTAAAATTAATGTACTTTTTATGTTTATATGATTATAGAACCTATTTTCTCTCATAAATCCATTTTGGATGTTTTGATTGGCGTTGTTAGGCTGCCGAATTTTCGTAAGAGATCCAACCTCTCTCTTTCTTTTTAAGTACTCTCCTTTATGTCACTTATTTTAAGATCTTCTTTGTTATGTTGGGGGATGTTATTTTATAACAAACTTGTTGTAAATTTTATTTTAATATGATGAGAGACCCTATTTGATATCATCAATCCATTTTTGAAAGTTTTAAGTGGCATCGTTAGGCTGCCATGTTTTTGTAAGGTATTTTTCATCTCACTTTTATTTTTGTGAGATTTATGCTACATTTGCCACCATTTCCGTTGAGTCGTATATGTGATTCCCATTATTCTAATATTTGTGTAATAAACTTTCATTTATGACTATTTACATCAATGTTGTATTGTCCTTCTTTCATGGGGTGTATGTTTCGAAAGATACCCAAGTCGGTAAGAGAACCTTTCACCCTCCTCTTTTTAAAAGACTTCTTTTGTTATGTATTTTAATTTTCATATTATTATGTGGGGATATGTTCTTATATATCCTTATTACCGTAAATTTTATTTCCAAGAGATGAGATACCCTTTATCTCTCTCATCAACTCTTTTTCTAAAATTTGATGTGACGCCATTAGGCTGTCAAGGGAACTTCTTAACCCAATTTCGATTTCTTTGGGTTCAACATTTAGTTATTTAATATGTCATCCTTTGAATATGTGTGAATGACCTTTGATTATTTTACACATAATATCCACTTATATTGGGTGTATTTATATTTGTCTCACATAAGTATGAGATTGATTTATCCTTAATTTAAGGATACCATCTTTATTATGGATTTCATCTAAATTTACATTTCCAATGAGACTTCATTGTTGTTATGCACCAATTTACTCTTATATGGTGTATATACTGTCCTTTGGAATATTATATCATGAATCCCTTTATTCTCATGATATTATAAAGTTTTTATTAAATGTTATTCCTCAATTATTGTATTCAAGTGTCTCTCATTTTGTTAAAAAACCCTTTAACTAAAATATCGTTTTAAATGTTTTAATGTTTTAATCTTATAAATATTTCTCATTAATATCCATGTTTTCAAAATGGTTTTAAGGATTTATTTATATGGATATTAATGGTTTAAAATGTTAAAATCTTCAATGTGGTATGGAACACTTTGATTTAAAAATATCCTTATTAAATGTTTTAAATGGTTTTGAAAATGGTTTTTAGAATGGACTCATTATTTCAATATCTTAAAATGTTATATTGTTATTGCAATGTGGAAATGTTATATTTCCTTTATGATTAAGTTATGTGCTATGATTATGTTATGGTTCTTGGGCATTGTTATGAAGACAGGTGGTTCCGTGATAAACTAAGGGCGGGTGAGCCCGATATAGCTCTCCAATGCATTGGGTAACCTGAAGGAGTTAAACGTTAAGGTTTCACTAAAGTGATTTAGGGAATATACTGTGATGGGTATTCCAAACGTAACCAAGAGGGTTAATCCCTACATAATAATGTTATGAATGCCTCAAGTTACCTTTATGTGTAATGAATTATATGATTTATTCATGATTTGATGAGGTATGTTGAAATGCTTGTGTTTTATGAGTAAAGTATGATTTCATACATGGACTAATGTTTTCTTTTCGTATATTTATATCCCTTACTGAGATTTTTATGCTCATCCCAAGTTTTTGAAATGTATTTCACAGGTCAAGGGAAAGGTGCATGTAATGATGATAGTGTCAAGTAAGAGTCAAGAAAGAATCTGTGTTTTATTTTAAATATGTTTCTGTTGATGGGGAAAAACAAATACTATCTTTTATGTATCCACTTTTTTTAAATGTGGAATATAATTCATGATTTATGATCTAATTCTCTAAAACTCTAAACCTGAAAATATCCTCAATGTGAATTATTCATTTAATTCAGTATTACGAGAGGTTTAAGGTCAGGGCCTTATTGTTGGTATTAGAGGTCGGTTTAGATAACTTTAGATGTTAGAGTGTTGTTTAAGAAAAAGTGACAAGTTTTGTATAACCACAATTGTCAGTATATTAGATGGAGTCATCGTTTTTTTAAGATATAATGAGTTTGAGATAACTTGGATAATTATATCTTGGTGTTTATCTTCCTCTTTTTTATTTGATGATTTTACTGATATACTCACACTGACCTTTTTGGTTTTAGTAAATGGTTGGATCTAGCAGGCACCAAAGTAACAGTGGATTTAAAGAAAACTGTAATGGTTTTATGAAAGAACAATTGAATGATATGGGAGCTGCAATGAAAAATCTTTTGGTTATCCTCAACCAACTATCTGGAGTGATGATTGACCACCTGAACCTTATTGATTTTTATAAGGAATCGTATATGTGTAAAATATGTGGAAAGAAACACATAGGAAAATTTTTCAAAGGGACAGAAAGATGCTATAGATGTGGAAATGAAGGTCATAAAGCAAGAGCCTGCCATGGAAAAAAGGAATCATCTAGTTGACTCTAGGAAAGGGAAAGAAGTTCTTTCTGAAGGATCAATTGAATGTTTTAAATGTGGTGTTCATGGTAATTATGAAAACACATGTCCTATGAAGATGTTTTGGGAATGGGGTCACCAATATCATACAAATATTCATTTACCAATACCTAATGTCATTCTGATTGAGGATGAAGAAACTGACAATGAAGAATGAAAGGTATGGATTATTTCTTAACATATGTTTTCCTATTATTGTAATCTTAGGATATGATTCATGATTTTGTTTTTAGGAAAGAAGTATTTCTGAATAAGTTGAAAAGGAATGGCTAATGGATCATGAATAATGTTGAATGAGTAAGAAGTCATCATATAAGGGATTCAAGAGTTATGGTAGATTATTTATTAAGTCTCTTTTGATGATGGGGTTACATTAGACGACTTTTTTTAGTAACCCTGATGTTTGATATACGAAAATTTTATTCAAGGAATAATTATCCATTCTTTTCTGGATATAGTTATAAAACACCATTTGGGTTTATGTGATCCTTGAATTTGAGGAAATTACTGGTTAATAAATTTTGGGTTGCAAAATGGAATTTATCAGATAACCTTTGTGGTTAAAATATGTTATGGTTATTTTTGATGAATTTATCTCTTTTTGAGGAATGTTATAAAATTATATAGTTTTTGAAAAGGGACAACACGCAGACCGTGTGACAACCCGTCATGTCGGACGAAGCTGGGGGAATCGAACCCACAACCAAAGTGCAACTGGTATTTATCGCCTACCACTGGACTACGTGGAGTCCCTGGTTAGTTTGAATGATTATTTTTAGTTAGATGATTTTATGAATTAAGAGTATGTTGATTTTTGGTTATCAATGGAAAGGATTAGCCTATCATGGAGGATATGTGATTAGGTTAATTACTTTTCAGTATGAGACTATAAGAGTAACTGATTTATTTTGGAGAAAAATGTTAAAATTTATCTTAGGAGACTATGTGATTAAATCCTTCAGAGAATTGGGTTTCAATATTAGATTGGTTTACTTTGTAGAATTTTATGGATAGATGTTTATTGAATTGACTTTGTTGAACATTGTGTTTTGTTTGAAAAATTTTAGAGATTAAGAATAGATTTGTTTTTATAAAGGATTATCCTTTTTGGGTATTATCTGATCTCATACTAACCTTTTTGGTTTTAGTTTTGGTTAAGGTATAAATACATCGGAATTATATAGTTCTCTTTTATGTATTAAGTGATTCTCTAGAAGTTGATTATAGCTCTCTTAATGTGAACGAGTCATCCCAAATACTCATCTTTTGGAGAAAATATGAGTTCGTGCAAGAAATCTAGTAAAAGTTGAAAGTCAACATGAAAATTAAGTATGATTCCTTATGTTTTAGTTAAGCTCATAAATAAATTCCTCAATGAAAAGTAACATAAAACTTAAATGTTTTCTGTTAATTTTTCCTACTGGGGAATCAAATACCATTTAACCCATCATAAGTTTCTGATTTTCTTGTTGTTAACTTTCTCCTAGACATGTTTATTATCACTCTCCATCAGAACATGACCCTTTGTTTTTTCCTCCATATCCATATTTTTATACTTGGAATCCTAGTATGTGTTAACTCGGGTGACATTTGTACTTCCCTCCCATTCTTTTAAAGTGATATTTTTATTGACTCTTGTTCCGATGTGGGATTTTCAATGAATCTTCCAAGCCCAATTTTAAAATTGTGAGGATGCAATTCCCAAAAGGGGGGAAGGATGTAACACCCCAGGTAAATAAAGAATATGAAATTTTCATATTTATCCATATTTATGAATAAAATATTAATATTACTTTAAAGGGGACGCTATGCTCGATGGCGTACCCAATACGCAACAACGAGTTTCTTGTGAATCTTACGTTTCACTCTAATAACAAAATAATATTATTTTATATGGTAGTTAAGGCCTAGACATTGTAATGGTGGGAATGAACAGAAATAACTACAAAATTATTGTATATGTTTGTCAAATATTTTTACTTTTTACAATAAATGTTAGAGTATTAAAAATGCGAATGAATCCAATTTTAAGCGTAAACATTCAAATATTCTTTAAAAGGTCGATTAACCGCCTTTTGATGGAAAACCACTTTTAAATCCACTTTTTGACAATTTTATGTGTTATATTTGACAAAACAAAATTCTTCTTTAGAATCGGGACCTCAAAATTTACTTTGTGTAAATTTTTGGTATTTTTCTGATAAAGTTCATTTTTTAATGAATAGTGAAAAATGTTGTATTTTAATTCAAAACCACTTTTTAATCTAATTTATTTATATGATTATATTATCTTTTGAATTTTTTTTAAAGTGAAATTAGAATATATTTTTACCATTTAATACAATAGTGGTCATTGGAATTAATTTCACTTTGAAATTGGACTTAAACTAGTGTCAATCTTTTAATAGATATTGTTACATAAAAACACGCTATTTCTTTTGATAGCGGGAATTAATTATTAAATTAATTAATGAAACTTATATGTTTTGAATTTTATAAAATAGACATCATTTTTGAATTTGGAATATCAAATATAGCCTAGGGTGAATTTTTGGTATTTTTCTGAAAATCTTTAATTTTTGATGAATAGTGAAACAACTAAGTGGTAGTTTAAAAACTGATTTTTCTGTTTAAATGAAACTTCACCACTTCTGTGATTTGAATTTCAAAAATCCAACATAAGTGGTTTTCATTATGATGTAAAATGTGGTTCAATGGGATTAAAATAATGTTTTGGTGAATAGTAACTTTTAAGTTTTTTATCGCGATTAGAGGTAATTATGTAATTTAAGGTAAAAATAATGTTTTAATAATATGAAATGACCTACACACATGTCTTACCCTTATTTGATGTGTCATGGCCGACCAAGAAAATACATGGGTCAAATTGGGGACCCCATGGAGCCACTTTGGTTGGAAAATTACACAAATAACTTTTTATTTAAAGTTAAAATAAAAATGTCACAAGCATGAGTTGTTTTACTAAAAATATTAAATGGGGTTATTCAAGTCATATTTTTTTACTATAAATATTCATTAGAAATCTAAAATGATTTCCTACATGATGATATTTTTTTTATAATTTTTAGACATTAAATAAATTAAATTATTTGTGACATCATGATGATGTAGCGATTACCTCATTAATAAATGATTTAAATAAAATGAAAAGATAATGTTAAAACAATAACTTACACTTGTCAAAAACATATTGGATGAGTGTATTTATAACCATTGCCACCATATACTCGAAATACATCAATGTGGGACCTTTAAAATCCTAAAATCATTTGAAAATAATGTAACATTTTGTAACTTTCAAAGAGTGCCCCTTCTCTCCTCTTATAAAAGGCCCCCACCTCTACCACCTTACCCACACCTCTCAAGACATTGGCTCATCCAACCCCTTCTCATTTTGTCTCTCCACCTCCCTCTATTACTTCTAGAAGCCTCACTTTGGGTAGAAGTCTTCGCAAGGAAGCCTTTGAGCTCAAATCAAAGAGAGATACCCGATTTTAAGGTAATGTCTTCACTTGTGTTCTTTTGTTTTATTTTGCTTCTAAAACCCCCTAATCTCTTTTTACTCATTTCTTTTGTAACAAATACAGTATCTTATATATACTAGTATGTTGTTATAAGAAGTATTAGAGCTACACTTACACAAACCTACATCTAATGGTTAAAGAACATACTGTTTCTGTGGATGGTGAATTTCTGCCTCACGAAACGATGATTGTTCAATATTCTTTTAACATCCTAAAAGGTGACCATTAAGATGTAACTATATTTATATATGATATATAATATGTTTATGTTTTACTTAAGCTTTTTTATTTTTCATTTATGGCATACCTTTATGGTTTCCATTATGGTTAAACGTGATATCTTCATTTTAGGAAGTGCAGACTATCGCCCCCTCATAGTGAAGTGATTCATTAATACCATATGTGGTACGTATAAAGGATAGATTTAATGATATTATATATGATAACATACTGTAATTATAATAATATTATGTATCATTATGTTTTAATTCCATTAAATAATAAATTGAAATGGAACTAGCGTTCATGCGTACGTACGGCTTACCGTCTCCATGAACGGTGCACTTCATTTCTTACCTCTAAATGTTATGTAACATTATAAATGCATCTATATGATGGATATATAAAATTTATATGATATCTATATAGTTAATATAATTCTGGATATAATATATATTTTACAACATGAACAACTTGTAATTATAAAGAGATTATTTTTGACTCAAGTAGCAATGATCTACAAAACGACCATTATTAACTTAAATAATTAAATAGTGTTCATTGCATGGTATTAAGTGATATAAAAGGAATAATGAACTTGAAAAAGGTTCTTGAGAAAGTATAAATTAACTCAAGTTTATTATTCAGGAGGTTAAAGAACGATCGAGTCAAGTCGGACCCGAGGTAAGGGAACCTACCCCTCTCTTTCTTTTTAAGTACACTCTTTAATGTCATTCCTTTTAAGCTCATATTTTTTATGATTGGGATGTTATTTTATATTAAACTTACTATAATTTTCATTTTCATACGATGATAGATCCTATTTTCTCTCATCAATCCATTTTGGAAGTTTTGATTAGTGCCGTTAGGCTGCCGAATTTTCGTAAGAGATCCAACCTCTCTCTTTCTTTTTAAGTACTCTCCTTTATGTCACTTCTTTTAAGATCTTCTTTGTTATGTTGGGGGATGTTATTTTATATTCAACGTGATGTACATTTTATTTTAATATGATTACAGCCCCTATTTTATCTCATCAATCCATTTTTGGAAGTTTTAAGTGGCGTCGTTAGGCTGCTGAGTTTTCATAAGAGATTTTTCATCTCACTTTTATTTTGGTGAGATTTATGCTAAATTTTCCACCATTTCCTTTGAGTGGTATATGTGCTTCCCATTATTCTAATATTTGTGTAATATAATTTTGTTTATGATTATTTACATTATTTTTGTATTGTCCTTCTTTCATGGGGTGTATATTTCGAAAGATACCCAAGTCGGTAAGGGAACCTTTCACCCTCCTCTTTTTAAAAGATTTCTTTTGTTATGTCTTTTAATTTTCATCTTATTATGTGGGGATATGTTCTTATATATCCTTATTTCCGAAAATTTTATGTCCCAGAGATGAGATACCCTTTATCTCTCTCATCAACTCTTTTTCTAAAATTTGATGTGACGTCGTTAGGCTGTCAAGGGAACTTCTTAACCCAATTTCGATTTCTTTGGGTTCAACATGTAGTAATTGAATATATCATCCTTTGAATATGTGTGAATGAACTTTGATTATTTTACACTTAATATCCACTTATATTGGGTGTATTTATATTTTTCTCACATAAGTATGAGATTGATTTATCCTTAATTTAAGGATACCATCTTTATTATGGATTTCATCTCAATTTACATTTCCATTGAGACTTTATTGTTGTTATGCACCAATTCACTCTTATATGGTTTATATACTGTCCTTTGGAATATTATATCATGAATCCCATTATTCTCAAGATATTATAAATTTTTGATTGAATGTTATTCCTCAATTATTGTATTCAAGTGTCTCTCATTTTGTTAAAAACCCTTTAACTAAAATATCGTTTTAAATGTTTTAATGATTTAAACTTATAAATATTTCTCATTAATATCCATGTTTTCAAAATGGTTTTAAGGATTAATTTATATGGATATTATTGGTTTAAAATTTTAAAAGCTTCAATGTGGTATAAGACACTTTGATTTAAAAATCTCTTTATTAAATGTTTTAAATGGTTTTGAAAATGGTTTTTAGAATGGATTCATTATTTCAATATCTTAAAATGTTATATTGTTATTGAAATGTGGGAATGTTATCTTTCCTTTATGCTTAAGTTATGTGCTATGATTATGTTATGGTTCTTGGGCATTTTTATGAATACGGGTGGTTTCGTGATAAACTAAGGGCGGGTGAGCCCGATATAGCTCTCCAATGCATTGGGTAATGCGAATGAGTTAAACGTTAAGGTTTCTCCGAAGAGATTTAGGAAATATACTGTGATGGGTATTCCAAACGTAACCAAGTGGGTTTCTCCCTACATAAGAATATTATGAATGTCTCAAGTTACCTTTATTCCTTATGATTTCTATGATTTATTCATGATTTGATGAGGTATGTTAAAATGCTTATGTTTTATGAGTAAATTATGATTTCATATATGGGATAATGTTTTCTTTTCGTACTTTTATATCCCTTACTGAGCTTTTTATGCTCATCCCAAGTTTTTGAAATGTTTTTCACAGGTCAAGGGAAAGGTGAATGTAATGATGATAGTGTCAAGGAAGTGTCAAGAAAGAATCCATGTTTTATTTTAAATATGTTTCTGTTGATGGGGAAAAAAGAATACTATCTTTTATGTAACCACTTTGTTTAAATGTGGAATGTAATTCATAATTTATGATCTAATTATCTAAAACTATAAACCTGAAAAGATCCTCAATGTGAATTATTCATTTAATTCAATATTAAGTGAGGATTAAAATCGGGGCCTTATAGAGGAGGTGTTGAATTTAAGACTTAGGTATGAGTTTGAATCAGGTTTGGAAATTATATTCAGACTCGGGCTGCATGTGAAATCTAGGAAATGTGATAGATTGATATCAGATATTTTCTTGTAATGTAGCATGATGTTGAAATGGTTGGTTGAGTATGCACCCATTAAATCACACCACGTGTCAATTTTGGAATTCAGTGGGTTCATCTCAATTATCACAATATAACTTTTAAATTTATGTTAACATGATTTAGTTTTCAAATAAAGGCATTGGCCATCAATTTGGATGTCCTCTAAGAAAGTCAACCTAAAGTGTTCTGACTGGAATTTCAGTAAACTAGTGCATCTTGTGAGCTAAAATTTCTTTGTGTAAGATGTATTAATAATGAAGAGTGTGTTTTGGTTATGACCCTTTAGTTTAAAATTTTAGGACTAGATTAACATTGATGGATGATTTGTAAATGGAGGTAGTGGTTTTCATGTGGAACCGCTTCATATGGATTTTTCAAGTGAGCTCAAGTGAGATCTGTCTTAAATAAAGCAAGCAAAGCTCGAACATGTCAATGTGAAACTAGAAGTGATGTATAGTAGTATAGTGCTCATGGTTTAGTGGTTTGAGAATTACTATGGTGGGAAGACACCATGGACCTATAAATCATGTTTTGCTCACTTTAAGTAGTTTTCATTGTTAATGTGTCTGAGTGGTGTCACTTGGTTTAATATTTCTAGATTAAATTCGGATGGCAAAGAAACCTAGGGACAGGTGATGAGAGGTGGTTTGGGGGGTCTTATTAAATTGGACATCCTCTAGATGTGGGTGTTGGTCAAATTTAATACGATCATTACACGGTGTCCTAGGAGTATAACTATGGTTTCTTATGAGTATGATTGGATATAAGTGTTTTGTACCAGACCTATGACATCTTCCTATAAGGCCTAGTGTTGGTAAAGAAGAAAGTTTTGGAATTCCAGTAATTAAAGTTTCATGGCCGGATAGCTTGTAATGAATCAAAAAATGGAATTAAGAATCATAATATAAATAATTAAGGGATATAATGATAGGTAATAATTAACAGACAGACCATGATTAAGTGGAAATTGTGTTGGGAATACAGTTCAAGTAATGCAGTAACAGTTTAGTGATCAAAACAGTTATGGTTGGAAATGGTCTATTGTAACCGGTCAGTTTTATTTTGTGTTTCTAGTAAGTGGAGGTATGTATCATCAAAAAATTCCAATAAAAACTCTATACTCCTCCATTTATTCATCCATTTAACGAAGAGGAAGGATAGGGGTTTGGATTCTTCTCCTTTACCTCTTTTGTTTTCTTCATTTCTCTAAGTGTTATTATTGTGCAATCTTATATGCCCTATTTTTAGTTCTTTTTTCAGGTTATCCATTTTCATATATTTTTTATTGAATCTAGAGACATAAATATATGAGTTAACCATCCAAATATTGAAGTATTTGGTAGGTGTTATTTTCTTAAAATTCATGTTTTTATAAGACATACCAATTGTGTGTCAAGTCGACATCCATCTTCGAGATTATATTTTAATTTATAAAGTATTCTTGCCTATATTAATGGACTTATGCTAATTTATCAGCCCTCAGTCACACCTATATCTTAGTGAACCACCCTTGATTTAGAACATTCTCATGAAATTTTTGAAGAGCTAGAGCATGTTTAAATACTTTTGATGCTTAAATCAGACATTTTCAACAATGGGCCTCACCAAAGTGTCCACAACACTATCCCCTTGATCACTATGAAATGACCCAATTTGTTCAACACATAAACAATGGGTTTAACTCCTAATCATCCAAAATATCGACTACCAATTCAAACATAGACCTAAATGGAATTATGTATACCACACTCAAGAAATGAAGACATAAAAAGAAACATCATAAATCAATAAAATGCATAAAAAGAAACATGAGAAATCAAGGAAATTTTAGGACATGAAAATGTGTGGTGGATACTATGTGCCACAAATGTTACATATACAAACCAACTGTTTCCATTTTTGTTCAACACATCAACAATACAACTACTCAGGGTTTGATGATGCATCGTCACCCTCTCCACCTTCATTTCCACTTTGTGATGTCACCTGTAAGAACATTATATTGAAAATTAAATACGTTTACATATTTATATTAAAACTTAAAACCAATTAAAGTTATAAAACTATATGATTTTGATTTTCTATGATTTACCTGAATACCACCAATCAATGCACTCCCACCGGGGGAATATCTGCCCATCTGCTGACGTAGTTCAGTCAACTCTTTCTGCAATGCAGATATCCAATCCCCCTGCTGGTGAACTGTGTTTTGTAAAGAAACAATCTCTTTATTAGCATCTCTAGGTATGAGATGACTAAATTCAGGAGTAGATGCAACATCTATCCCCGATGGCTTGCTAAATACCTCAGATGGCACGGGTCCCAAACACATCCCACGCACTCTCCCAGGATGCTCCTTCCCAAGGACTTCAGAAACCGGGTCATCCTGGGAGACAGAGTAGGAATGCGCAGGATTGGTATCACATAGTTCTTTAATTTTGACCTATAAATCAAATATCAATATATTTTAACATAGAAAAAATTGATAATAAGTTATTATGATAAAAAATTGACTTCATACCCCAACTTCTTTAGCAGGCCCATTAACAAAACATCCATCTGATTTCTTGTGGACATCCAACCACAGTTCAGTTCTGGATTCTTCATGGCCTAAACTTTGTGACTGCATTAATCCAAGATAAATCAACAATTCAATATATTAAACAGATAATATTGTCTTATAAATATTTAAACTAATTAAAAGGTTACCAATGTACTTCGATTTCTAGAAATTCTTTTTGAGCCCGCAGTGTGCGGGATGACTTGCTTCGCTCGGTTTAACGCATTCTGTCTTGATAGATCCTAAAATAAATATAATGAAATTTAATACTAATGTATTTAATTTCATCTCCTTTTCATATACATGTATAAATTTCAAATGAGGATAATATAATAATATATATTTCAATACCATCTGCTTCTGATCCTGATGCCTGTCAACAAACACTTTCCACTTCTCTTTCGGTACCCCATTGGGTAGCTTCTCATACATTTGCAGTGCGGTCAATGAAGCATCGTTGACATCACACCACAATCTCCATTTAAAATCTTTCCACTTCATACCTAGATGTTTCAACATCCACTTCCGTGCTATCACATCTGCAATGGTAAAGTGGAAGAACATCTATATACAGAAATTCATTTTGAACATATTAGTGACATGACATTCAATTAAACCATAATGTAATAAATTTACCTTGATTTTAGAATCAAACACTTCATTTTTCCATCTTGGAGGCATATGTCTCCAATTGTCAAATGAAATGGGAAGGGAAATGGGATCCGCTGCCAGCTGGCCTAGAATCTGGCCAAGCAACCCCACGGCATCATCCGTAGGGACCCCGTAAGAATCAAATGGAACAACAATCTTCTCTCCATTCAGATTCCAAACATATGAACATTTTATGTTTTTCTCCATGTTTTCATTTTTTTCATCTTCAATGAGAAAATAATTAGTATAAACAAAATTCAATAAATTTATTTAATTAAATTTTGTACCTATGATAGTGACACTCTAGTATGTACGGGATGAACTGGAAGGGGCGCGTTGCTGCCCCACTACTGAGGCTCCTAAAGGGGGAGTCGACAACTCAGCCTCTACTGGGACATCCACAGATGGTGTGAGAGATGGTGCAGGGGGAGATGGTGCAGGGGTGTCGGCATCTGGTGCATCAGATGTCATGGGGAGGGAGCCAGATGGATAGTCATCTGTCGCAGAACTGGATGAAATAATATAACGCTTCTTCTTGGGCATTCTTGTCATTTAATCAAATAAAATTAAGTTCAGAATATATATTTCAAAAAAATTATGCAGAAAAAAAATTAAAAATGATAACAGATGGAGTACTAACAGACAAAATATAAATAACAATGATAATGAATGACTGTAGAAATGAAACAAGTGGTTTCTGAATAAATAAATAATTGTACATAAAATCATTTTCCCCTTCAATCATTTCGGTTTCCTTCTCCATTGCTTCATCCACTTCATTCATCCTTGCTAGACTAATATTTTCAATATCATGATGGACAAATAATTCTACTTCTTGTTGCTGATTAAATTCAATTTCAGAGGTCAAATTTTCCACTTCATCAACCATATCATACAAATCTCTTTGTATTACGTGAGCAACTACACTCCACCCTTCATCAGAAACATCATTCACATAATATACCATTTTTTGCTTACGATGATAAGATATATGGATCATGCATTTCATGATCACCAACATCCATCAAGAGAGAGAAGTTCACAGAAGTAAATTGCAAGGAATTTCTTTTAACTCCTCTGATAATATCGACCCATTTGAATTTGAATAAAACAATTGAAAAATGTCCGTGGTAGTTTAATTCAATAATATCATGCAGCTTTCCATAGTATTCCACTTCATCAAATGTAAATATACCAATATTTTGTGTTCTCAAACCCACTTCTCGATCGACTGTATGAAATCTAAAGCCAGTCACATTATAAGCATCGAACTTTATAACTTCTTTTAGAGGAACTCTAGCAAGAAACTTCAAATCTTCTTACACCTCTGCTCTAGTATCAGTATTCATGATCTGAAAAAAGAAATATACTTTATTAGATTTACAAAATGTATGTGTAAAAATAATATTCGTATTTATTGCAATATTTATGAACTTACACGTCATGCAAACCATTCTAGAAGATCTTTATTAACATCTTTCATTATATCTTTCTAATTTCGTGTTTGTACTCTCATTCGTCTCTTTGTTTGTATCCTCAAATATTTAATAAATGGATCTGCAATTTCACTATTCAGTAGCACATATCTATGTGCCTGTAATAATTCCAATTCAGCCAGTGTCACATTTAAGGTCCTCCCAACTGATCATCCAATAGTAGGAAATATTTTGGATTTCTGATGTATTTGATATTGAGATGATGTGTCATCAACATGTCCAAATCGATTAAATCTTGTCTCAATATCATCCAAGTATCGAGAAAAAAAGGTAAGACACTCCTCATCCACATAGCCTTCAGCAATTGAGCCTTCTGGTTTAGCTTTATTTCTCACGTATGATTTCAAATGCTCAAGATATATGTGAAATAAAATAAAAATAATTATGAATTAAATTAAGTACCAAATATTGTTTACTTAACTAGAAAACAAATAAATAAAGTACCTCTCAATTGGATACATCCATAAATAATGAATGAGGCCTCCTAATTTAGCTTCCTCAACCAAATGCACAGTTAAATGCATCATTACAGTAAAAAAGGACGGACGAAAGATCATCTCTATTGCACAAAGGGTCAATACAAACCTTTCCTGGAGGTTGTCAAGCTGAAATGGATGTAAAGATTTCTCACATAGTTTTCTAAAAAATGTGCAGAACTGGAGTACAACAACAATAATTTTTTAGGTAATAATGTACGCAATTCCAATGGTAGTAATTGTTGTAAAAAAATATGTGAATCGTGGATTTTCAATCCATGAAACTTACGATTCTTCAAGTCAACATACCTCGAGATGTTACTTGAATACCCATAAGATACCTTAACATTATTTAACATTCGAAGGAATGTATCTTTATCCCTATTTTTCATTGAAAAAAATGTCGAAGGATACTTTCCATTCTCATCTGTCCAGAGATCGCATTTTATGTTCATTGGTTGTAAGTCTTTGCGAGCATTGAGATGATCCTTCAACTTTTCATGCTCATTAAGAAATGTGAAAATCAAATTTTCACAAACATTCTTCTCAATATGCATCACATCATGATTATGCCGCAAAAAATTAAATTCCTAATACAGAAGTTTGAAGAATATACCTTTTTTGTTCCATTGTTGTGTTCCGGTTTCGCTTGACGATGCACTTCGGACCCGTTTTCCGCTATCATTCAAATGATGAACCTTCCAAAATTCTATTTCAACATTTTCAAGCTGTGAAGTTTTCTCTTACATTTGGATCCACAGAATCAAGAGGAGGATCCAATGATATGTGACAATCTTGATCTGCCTATGTTACAGTCTCAAAAACAGCACTTGTCACGTTGAAATTTGTAGCACCCTCTTCTGGTGTTCTGATATGTTTTGATGCTGAAAGTGGTGTCTTGTAGTGTCGAATGCATCATTTATTAGGTTTTTCATTTCATTTTCCATTGTCGATGAACTTGGGACCTCATTATGCAGATTAACATCAGTGCTCAATCTTTCTGTAACGTTCGATTCTCTATGCCAAATCCAACACAAATATTGAGCAGGGAATTGCTTCAGTATTAAATGTTCATAAACCTCATCTCTATTTAACCATGTTCTAAATTTACATTTAGGACATGGACATTTTATTCTCCCTTCAACGAATCAATTAGAAATTTCAAAATCTAAAAACTCATTCAAAACCTTAACATATTGAGGTGTGTTCCTCGGTAATGTGATCCAGCTTTTATCCATGTATATCACAATGTGCCTACACAAAAAACAAGGAATCAAACAAGAGACATATTCTATAACCCCATCATCAAAAACAAATAATGATGAAAAAAATTTCCATAATTGAGAAACATTCAAGGATATATCAAGAAATGGGTCTCAAAATTCCTCAAAGTCCCTAAACTGGAAGCACAAAATGGATGAACTCTTTCTATAAGAATGGGAATTTTCACCATGTTATGGTTCATCCTGCCTCTACTCCTTGCACATTGGATTATCTTCATTCCCACTATTAATTTGTTAAATACCTGATAAAACTAAGGAATTAACAACCATAGATTTCCAAGAATATTTAGCTTCCATTCACATGTCCCTAGTGACAACCTCCAAAATGGATGTTATGCCCAAAGAAAGTAGAGATGTACCAAGGTCTGGGTGAAGACCATCACCTAAGAAATGACCTTTCTCATAATTTATGACCCCTATCTTTGGAGAATATATAACAAACCTTGAAAGGTTATTGACATATTCCCATACTGATCTGTCACCAATAAAAATTCTCATGATCTCGGTCTATTTCTCTACATTCATTCCCTTAGGAAATAACCATTAAAAAATCAATCTTGATGAGATTACAATTCATAAATTCATGAAGTTAAGAAGGTACCACGGACTCCTACAAGACTCTACTGAAACTATAAATCCAGTTCTAAAAAATTCCCACACACAAAGTATCAGGTTCTCTAACATAATTGAGGATTACCTCAATTTGTTCCAACTACCTAACTGCTTCCACTGACCCTTGAAAAACACTTAATGAAGGAAGATAGTGATTTAGGAATCCTATGATGGTGTCCGAGATTGAAAATGATTTAACATCAACAAATCAACACGTATTCTAGGTCAGAATAAGAACAAAATAATCCTTTTTGAAAATTATAGTGGCCAACAATAACATCTAAATGAACTATATCAATTAAATACTCAAAACAAAGCCTAATTATTCTATATGAAAGTATGAATAAAATACAAAAAAAAGTATAAATTAAACAAGGAACACACTAATGAAACCAAATTTACTTTTCATTTTAAACCACCATTTTTATAGGTAATTATGAAATAACACCTCCAATAAGTGTAAAACTCATTTGGAAAATACAGATTGGAGAGGAGTTGAAACTGGATAATAGGGGGATAAATTGTGATTTAAATGCTTTGGCTTTGTGGGATGGGTGTCTAGGCGTAAACCATGAATACATTTTTGAAACTTGTTCTTTACAATGACTCGATTCATCTTTCAGTAATCATTACCAAGGTGAATGGTTCCATAATATTTATTCACAAAAAACAAAGCCATTTCCCAATATTAAAGGCTTTGGAGAGTAAATCATTTATCAGATACAGTAGGTTTATCAAAACACATCATAAAGGGAAGAACATAGAACATGAAATAAATTGTTCCCTACCATGAAGAATGAATGTCAATATATACATTCTTATGTGACTATCATGATGCATGAATACTCATTTAACACCATTATGTTCCATGAGTATAAATATAAAGAATCAAAATTCATCACTAAACAATACCATCACACAAAATACAAATCACCCAAGGTGAAATAACATCAACTTTTTAAATAAAATAACATATGAACCAATCTCGTCCATATAAACACATATTTCCCCAATACATTGGCTAGATAATCCTATTCAGAAGCTCATTTCTATGTCTTGGCACATCCTAGTATCTCTTATACCTTTCCACAAGTATTAATGTAATATAAATTAAAACATGATTCCTTAATACCACTTTGCTACATCCCCCAATCCATCACTCTATCATGTGGCCAAATCAGGTTTTTTATGGGACTTCATGCATTCCTACCCATATTCCACAGTTCATTGACTATAAATGAGAGTGATATTTATAGTGGGGAGACCATACCCTCGGGTATGTAGTTATATAGAAGTGGAAAATCAACATAAATACAGGTCCATCCCGCTAAGTGAAATCGGGTCGTAGCCACTTCTGAATCACTAGCAAGCTAGTCCAAATATGTTCACCTAGTTACCTAGGATTCCCTTATGCTCAATTATGTTCCACATGTAACACATAGCACCAATTTCACCAATACAGGTCAATCATTACATTGCAAACACTTTTTTTCCAAAAAAAAAAACTTTTACCATTTTACACACAGAAAAAATGATTAGAAAAACACTTTTCAAACCACTTGAAAAATTCATAAAACCAATTAGGTACATTTCAATAGAAGAACATAATACATTCAACAATTTCCCTTGGATAACACTTTCTAAATCATCACACAAGCTAATTTACCATATTTAAAAACATGCATCTCTTAATTTACACAAATAACTCATCACATTTAATGGGGAACAAAAAAAATTTACATACCCAAAACAATTCATTTCCATTTGAAACCCCATTTTTAACACATTATCACTTCAAGTGCCTTTTAAAACACAATTCACACCCTTCACATAACCATAAAAACAATTCCATGAAAAACAACAATAGAGAAGATATTAAACATATCCATTTTTCTTTATAAAATCAATTTTCACCACATAAAAATTCCAAAATATATCCAAAACATAATTCAAATTACACAATTTAACTATAAAACATGTTAAAATTAATTAATCAAAAAAATCAAATCATCTAAAATGATAGGGGAAGATGGTGCAGCTTTTGTCTACAAGAGTATGGTGCAACTTCCGTTTACAATTTCCCTGGGATAACCCTACCTACTGGAAAACCAAAAAACTAAAGAAGGACAAACAAAACCCTACCTAGAGGGGAAGATGGTGCAGCTTCCGGGGTCGTTGGGGGCCGGGGGTATTGGGGGGCCGGGGGTCGCGGGGGTTCGGGGGTCGCCGGGTCGCCGGGTCACCGGGGTCGTCGGGGTCAGGGTCGTCGGGGTTGCGGGGGGTCGGGGTCGCGGGGGAAGCGCGGGGCCTGGGTCACGGGGGAAGGAGGGTCGGGGTGGGGGGAAGGGTTGGGTGTTAGAAAAACAATGTTTTGCGGCAGTTTAATATAAATCGCCGCGAAACCTTTTTTACAAAAGGTTTAGCGGCTGTTCCTAGAACCGGCACTAAATAGCGGTTTTGTTGTAGTGTTAATAGAATACCATAAAGGATTTTCACTCTATATTTAATTTGTAATGTTATAGCATGTAAAGATTTACATTTTTCTTCATCTAATATATGTTTGTTCAAAATGGTTTTCTACAGAAGAAATAGGTATGCTGGAGAGGAGAGGCATCGACAGAATGATATCTTTTCGAAACTACATTCCAGAATGGTAGGGATTGGAACCGAGCAGTTTGTGATAGTAATGGATCAGCTAAGGCAGGAAATAAATGGTGGTGACATCCCTACAAGAGAACAAATTTAGGTACCACAACAGAACATGACAATATTGGAACATTTTATGAGACAACATTCTCCTGAATTCAATGGATCTTCTGACCCAGTTGCAGCTTAAGGATGGATCAAAGCCCTTGAAAAGATATTTAATTTTATGGGATGTTCAGAAAATCAAAAGATAAGTGTTTCCATTTATCATATTGAAGGGGAAGTTGATCAGTGGTGGTCAATGGTAAAGAATATCATGGGTAGAGAGGATTTTAATAACATAGAGTGGGATGAATTTAAAAGACTTTTGCTTGGAAAATATTTTCCTATGGTGGTGCGACTTAGAAAGGAGAAGAAATTCCTTGAATTGAAATAGAAGGAGGAAGATTTAGTTCCTGTGTATAAAGCGAACTTCACTCGATGGGTGAGGTATGGTCCAAATATTATTTTGGATATTGATAGCAAAATCAACCACTTTTACTCAGGAATGAACCCATGGTATCGAAGGGTGTTGGCCTCCCATTAATTCAAAAGTTATGAGAAACTTGTTTGATGTGCTAAGACGTTTGAGATGGAGTTTTCTGATGATCACGTGAATTTTGGAAATAATGATAAGAGGTCGAGTTGGCAAGAAATGGGTACTAATCAACAAAAGAAATTTGATGGTAAGAAAATCCAATTTCTAGTTTTCGAAAATTGTGGCAAGAAACACCATGGGGAATGTCTTAGAAAAGCTGGTAATTGTTTTAAATGTGGTAAGTTTGTAACTATGGATCGACATTGAAATTAAAATGTTCCTAAGACTAAAAAGTTTTTTTAATGTGGTGAAATGGGTCATTATGAAAATGTCTACCCAAAGAGAGATTTGAATGATGCAAAAAATCCAGACTACAAGCAGAAAGGTGTAGTGAGATCTTTTGTGAACACATCAGTAGA
Organism: Viscum album; assembly: GCA_963277665.1. Classification (NCBI taxonomy): domain Eukaryota; kingdom Viridiplantae; phylum Streptophyta; class Magnoliopsida; order Santalales; family Viscaceae; genus Viscum; species Viscum album. The sequence continues at coordinate 758,914,441 of OY728139.1, read as the reverse complement.
TGTTGGGCCATCCAATGAAGTTGTATTGGGTACTCTATTTGTTCACTCAGATTTTGCTAATGTTTTGTTTGATACGGGATCTACACATTACTTCGTCTCTAAGAAATCTTATGGTAAATTGGAAATATCACCTCAAAAAATGAGACCTGAACATGTTGTTAAAACACAATGGGGGGATTTTATAGTAAAGAGGAATTATAAGAATCTTTCTATTATGGTCTGTAGAAAGACTTTACCTACAAACCTTGTTGTTTTACCCTTACTCGAGTTTGATGTTATTCTGGGAATGGACTAGATTTCTAATTATCATGCTAAGATCGACTGTAGAGCTAAAGAAGTTGTTTTTCAGAAATAGTTTCATTTTGTAAAAAAGAATGAACCCATAAAATTGATAACATATTAGAAAGTTGAGAAACTATTGAAAGATGGAAATGAAGGTTATCTTGCTCATATTGTTGAAAACAAGAGAACTATTCAAATTAGTGATGTACGATTGGTAAATGAAAACCTTTATGTTTTTTCTAATGAGTTGGCCAGTGTCATAAATGTTCGAGAAGTAAAATTCACAATTGACTAAGTTCTAGATTATAAGCCAATTTCAAAACCACCATATCGTATGTCTCCAATAGAACTTCGTGAATTAGAGAATCAGTTGCCAGATTTTCTTGACAAAGGATTCATTTGTCCTAGTACTTCACCATGGGGAGCCCCTGTTTTGTTTGTTAAAAAGAAATATGGTTCCATGAGACTTTTCATTGATTATAGAGCTTTGAATAACATCACTATTAAAAACAAGTTCCAATGAGCATGCCCCCCAGTGGTACAGGCTCCTGACTGGCATCCAAAAGACCCAAGATCAAATCCGAGCAGGGTCGAATTTCTGGGGTACTGTAGCATCACTATAGCAGGGCACTGTAGCGGTGGTAGAACTGTACTAGTGGCGACACTGTAGCGCTGGAGGGAATGTTGCAGGTACTGTAGCAGCGGTTGTACTATAGAAGGGACTACAGCAACACGGGTATTGTAGCAGAACTATTCACTAAGGGGTCCTTTAGGCTAAAAATGGGCTTTCAAGCCTTGTATTCATGCCACTTGGCCTTGGGTCTTTGGGATATGTAATGGGTATCCCTCTACCCAGTCTAAAGAGGTCTTTGCTTTAAATAATAAATTGAGGCTTCGGCCCCAACATTTTTTAAAATAACTATTAAAAACAAGTATCGTTTTCCTCATATCAATGTCTTGTTTGATCAGCTCGAGGGAGCTCATTAATTTTCCATGATTTACTTGAGATCTAGATACCATCAGCTAAAGGTGATGGAGGATAACATCCCAAAAACAGCCTTTTGTACTAGATATGGGCATTATAAATTTTTTGTTATGCCATTTGGATTAACTAATGCACATACTGTATTCATGAATCTTATGAATATAGTATTTCACGAGTTCTTGGATAAGTTTGTGGTTTAATTTATTGATTACATTCGGGTATTTTTTTTTAAAAAAAGAGGAGCATAAAAAACATCTAAGGGTTGTTTTGCAAACTTTAAAATAAAAGAAAATGTATGGAAAATTCAGCAAGTGTGATTTTTGGATGCAACGGATTTCTTTTCTTGGGAACATTATAAATAAAGATGGAATAACGGTTGATCCTGCCAAAAAAAAGTAGTTGATGAATGGAAAAGACCCAAAAATGTTACATAGATTCATAGTTGTCTTTGGTTAGAAGGTTTTTACCGATGGTTTGTTAATAAAATTGCATGGTTATCTAGCGTGATAACTAAGTTAACATAGAAAAGGGTTAAATTTTTTTGGACAGAGGAATGTGATGTTTGTTTTTAGGAACTGAAAAAAAGTTTCGTGAATGCTCCAGTTTTGGCCTTACCTTACCTGAATGATTAGTTTGTCATCTATAGTTATGCTTCTTTGAAAGGACTTGGTTGTGTTTTGATGCAGAATGATCAGGTAATTTCCTATGATTTGAGACAACTTAAACCTCATGAGCTAAATTACATCACACATGATTCTGAATTGGAAGCAGTGGTTTTTTCTTTGAAAATATGGGGGCATCATTTATACGGAACTAAATGTCAAATATATACTAACCATAAAATTCTGAATTATATATTCACCTAGAAGGAATTAAAAATGGGGTAGAGGAGATGGCTAGAACTAATAAAGGATTATGACTTCTTGATCAATTACCATCCAGGAAAAGAAAACAAAGTGGTGGAAGCCTTATGTCAGAAACAACATTTATCATTTACCATGCTACGTCTGGAACATGATCCCTTGATTAATTATTTGATGAATTTTGGATTTGAAGTTATTGGTGCAGGGAATACTGCTATTTTTTTCAGGTTTTAGTGCAGTCTTCATTGTCAGATAGAATTAAGCAAGTGTAGAAAATAGACCATGAGCTACAGAAAATGGTATAATTGGTTAAAATGGGTATGTTTCCAGAATTTCATCATGATAAAGACTATGTTTTAAGATTTTGTAAAAGGTTGTGTGTGCCATGTGATTCCTAGTTAAAGAATGAATTGTTATGTGAAGCTCATAGTTCCCCATTTTCAGTTCATCTTGGTAGTACTAAGATGTACAAAGACCTTTAGGAGTATTATTAGTGGGATGGAATGAAAAGAGATATAACTGATTTTACTATGAAATGTTTGACATGTGGATAGGTTAAAGCAGAGCGACAGTTACCGAAGGGGATGCTTCAGCCTTTTTCAGTGCTAGAGAGGAAATTGGAGAATGTATACATGGACTTTGTGGTGGTACTACCAAAGACTTCTCGAGGTAACAATTTGATTTGGGTTATTGTTGATCAGCTAACAATGTCTGCACAGTTTATTTCTATTGGAGATACAATGTATTTGGATCATATTTCGCGATTGTACATCAAAGAGATTTTCAGGTTACATGGATTTCCTCTTTCCATTTTATCTAACCGAGATCCCAGGTTTACCTCTAACTTTTGGAAGGGACATCAGAAGTATTTGGGAAAATAGTTAAATTTCAGTACATCTTTTCATCCCCAATCTGATGGGAAATCAGAATGAACGATTAAAACTTTGGAGGGTATGATTTGAGCTTTTTCAATGGACTATCAAGGAATTTGGGATCAACATATTTATTTAGTTCAGTTTTCTTATAATAATTGTTTTCATTCCAGTATTCAGATGGCACCTTCTGAGGCCTTGTATGGGAAGCGGTGTTGGACTCCAGCATTTTGGGATGAATTCGATGAAAGAAAGTTGATGGGGCCAGAATTAGTAGAATAAGTGGCTGAGAAAGTGGGGATGATCCAGCAGCACATGAGGACAGCTTAGAGCGGGCAGAAAAGTTATGCAGATAACAGAAGGAAAGACTTCTCTTTTGAGGTTGGTGACAATGTTTTCATTAAAGACTCTCAGAAAAGTGTGATGTGTTTCAGTAATAAAGGGTAGATAAGTCCATGGTTCATCAATCCTTTTGAAATCTAGGAGAAAGTTGGAAAAGTTGCATACCACATAGATTTGCCTCCGAGTTTGTTTCAGGTACACAATTTTTTTCATGTTTCGATGTAGAGAATGTTTCTTCCAAATTCATCACATTTCTTGATCCCAGAAGCAGTTCAGCTAGAAGAGAACCTTTCTTATGAAGAAAAAGAAGTTCAAATTCTTGATCGAAGGGAATAAGTATTGAGGTATAAGGTAATCCACCAGGTAAAGGTTTTTTGGAGAAACCAAATGGTTAAAGAAGCAACATGGGAATCTGAAAATGCTATGAGAGAAAAGTACCCTCAGTTGTTTAATAAGTAAATGAAATTGCAAGGACACAATTTCCAGAAGGTGGGGATAATGTAACACCACAAGTTTTTCTAAAAATAAATAAAAATTCATGGAACTTTTTTTAATTTAGATATTTATAACTAGCCTTTAAAACATAACTTTTCCACTTCTATGTATTTAATTTCAAGAAATTGTTAACTACAATTGTTTTCAGTATGATATTTGGAGTCTATTAGAACCAACTTGTTATTTTGGTGAATAGTAACATACCATTATTAATAGTAATATGAATATTAATATGACCCTAATGAATAGTAAATTTTATTATTATTTTATTTTCTTAAGGCTTCAAGATAAGTAAATCTTGATTAATTTTTCAATGTGATATAAAAGCAGTTATTGTTTTTAAATAATTAAATTTTCAATTAAATGTGATTTTATTTAAAAATTAAATTAAAAATATTTAGAAAATTATTTTCAAAAAATGGAATTCATATTTTAAATCTACACGTCTATAAATGGTTAGGGTGAATTTTGTGATTTTTTTTGAAATAGTTGATTTTTCTGTGAATAATAAAAATACAATTTTTAGTTTCGGTGTGTTAATGACATTATTAATGATATAATAATGATTTCATAAATCTGGTAGTCTTTTGTATAGTTAAATAAGATGTGATTTTTCCCAAGTGGAATATACCATGGCCAAACACCATCCAAAAACCCATGGTTTTGCAAATACCACTCATGTGGTGTCCCTTGGAAATTATTAAAATATTCCCTTATGTTTCCTATAAATACCAACCCATTACTTCATTAAATTCATTACAAATTCCTCCTAAATGAATATATTCTCTCCATACCTTCCTAGTAGTCCTCGCAAGGTTTCCTCAATTCCCCAAGGTCCCAACCTTATGTTCTAAGGGTTTCTCTACAAGGTAAGAAAATTCTCAATTTCATTCCATTTACATTCATGTTCTATTTTATGTGGTAAAACATTCAAGTCTCCATACCATGTTATTATTTCCTTCATATTCTAAATCTACTCTATATTATGACTCATTTATGAATGGGTGACCCTATTCCCCTTTCTTTTTAATATTTTCTAAAACCGTGTTGCATTGTCGTTAAGCTGCCGAATTTTTGTACGGGTTTTCTCAATTATTATTTAATTTTGAGTGCCATTGTTTTCTTATTATTTATTCATCTCTTATTACCCAAGAAGCATGAAATCTCCTTAAAGGATGTATATTCTGGATGATCTCTTGTTCATCAAAAATTCATCATCATTATTTTTCTCCTCTCCCACTTATTCAAGGAATAAAAACATTGTTCGTGATGTGTCAAACTACCAACATCGTGGATGATGTGATTTCAATTTTCATTAAATATTTCAAGAATGGATATGAAACCATTTTTATGGTTGAACCAAGTTATAATATATTTATTATAGCTCATCCATGGTTATTTAATTCTTTTTAACACATGGTTTTAATTTATAAAATGAAATGAGGTCGTTATTATCAAAGAACCACTAAAATGATCTAAACAAACATCATTGATGTTTTAACATATAAATCATCCTCTTGTAATAATTAAAAAGGATAAATGGTATAATTTATTTTATGGGATATATTTAAAATACTACTCCATTCCAATTCTAGAGTTATACTTCCAATCGACAAGAATATTCACCATGAACCAATCATGGAAATCATATAAAGAACTCACCCAAAAACAGGGCAAGGAGAAAAATACGAACAATTAAAGGGTGAAATGATGTTATGAAATGATAATATAAAAGATGTTATAAATATGAAAATGTTTCTGTAAAATAATAATAACCCTATTTTAACCATTATATAGTAATTTTAAATAAGTTTAAAGTATGAAAAACTCGAGGTAAGGGAATTCTTAACTCGATTTCCATTCATTGGGTTTACCTTCTACTACGTTATTTATATTCTATTAAAATTGTTTGTGTGATGGGTTTTGTTTATATTATGTTGAATTATGTGTATTTACAGTGTGTAATAATATTCCATCTACTATATTAAGTCTCCCTTCAGTTATTTGACTTATGTAATGGGCTTTTCCTTTAAATCCTCTTTTTAAATTTGGTTTTACGAAATTCCAAAAGAAATGTTTTTATGAAATTATTCATGTTGTATGATTATGTTTTGGTTATTTGGAATTGTTTATGATGAAGTTTGGGACCTATATTTCCCTCCAATTCATTGGGTATGTGTATGTTGGAGGTCGGTTGTATGGTTACTCCAATTGTAACAGCAATGGTTACACAAAGTAAGGTAGCTATGAGGGTTACAGATTATAAGGTATCCAAGTATGGTTATAATATTATGTAAGTAATCCCCCCAAGATACTTGTATGATTATATTTATGTTCTCATTTTTTGTGTGGATCATTTTTAAATATTATGTTACACAAAGTAAGTATATATGGGTGACAATCATGTCTTTTGTAAATGCATTCATACGTTACAAGTATTAGTGGACAAATGTGCTATTTCCTTCATATACATCCCTTACTGAGCTTTTTTGCTCATCCCACGTTTTTAAATGATTTTCACAGGTTAATGGAAGTGTAATACAAGGAAGAACGCCATGTTAAATGTTGAAGAACGATTAAGGAGTCATGTTTATGTTTTAATGTTATATATTTTGAAAAAAATGGAAACTGTTTTTATGGTAACCGCTCTGTTATAATGCATAATTTTATGAATGTATTGTCCCAATTCCCTAAAGCACTGAACTTGAAAATATTCTCAATGTAAAAGGAAGTTTTTTCTTGAATAAATTCAAGATTACGTATGTAATAAGGTTGGGTCCTTATAGAACTGATTCCATCTGATACCTGAGAGCCTCCACTATGTAGTTGGCAGTGCTTCTGGAACTACTTTCACACTGCCTACTCCTACCGGTAGGTCAGTGATCTAAACTAGCTTGTTTTTGGGACTTATAGAGTTCTAAATCCACTTTAATATGCTACTAGAAAGCTAATAGAACTAAAGTGTCTATCCAGTATTTCACTATTCCACACACTTTGAAAGTGTCTATATAACCCTATTTTTAATACACCATTAGGTTGAATGCCTTTATTCCATCATAAATAAATATAAACACACAAAAACACTAGAAATAACATAAAATGAGTTTGAAATAAATTAAATTGTTTGTAATATCTAAAATAATTAAATAATGGGGTTCAAAAAGTAGCATTCGTAAATTTTATTTAACCACATAAAAATTTTATATAATCAGTATGTAATGAGTATAAACAATAAAATACACTTAAGATATTTATTTAATGAATTAGAACTTATATATTTTAAATTAATAGATCTGGATATGTCACATTTAATTGTATGAATCATATAAACATTAACTAAGATATAATGAATGCATGATGAATATTATATGTTGAAGGTGCTAGGGCATGAAGAAGAACTAGATGGGTCAGGGATTTAAAATTTTTCATCTCTAGATAAATATAAAAACATCTATTTCCGAAATTAGAGCCCTATTAAAAGGATCATAATATAAAATTAATTGATTTAAGTGAAAAAATTAAAATAAATAATTACCTCACTCAATTTTAAGTCATGTTCAACAACCACATATCATTGGAAACCGTTACTCTAAGGAACCAAGGTCAAATCACTCTAGTTCATCCAAAAATTCAATTAAAGTCTATGGGAATGTCAAATGTTGATATTTGGGGGCTATAGTCGAGATCTGGTGAAACCTTCGACGTCCCGATGATCACCACTACATTGTTCCTTCGATTCGCAAAGGAGATCTGCGATCAATTACTTGGAATGAGTAATTATCTTTCTGGGATATGGGATGGAGGAGAGAGTATCTATTAATTTAGAGTGTATGAATAGTCCCATAAAAATGATCTCCCTATTGCTTATATAGTTAAGATTAAACACCTGGAAAGCGCTCATTGGCTCCCATATAAGTAATTCCCACTAAATGATTCATAAATGACATGTTATGACCAACCAACTGTGTCCTAAATTTCATTTATATTTTCATCACTTGCTTTTAATATAATAAATATTTTACAAGATAAAATTAAGTCATTAAATTTACTCGTTATTCCTATAAATATTAAACAAATATTGAATATTAAAATAATATTCACTCATTAAATATTTTCCCATGTATTCACTTAAATACTAGTAAATGAATTAAATAAATAAAATCAAGTGTAATTAATCTATACATGAATAATAATTTATTTATTTATTCATTAGAGATCATATATTCTCAGACACCTCTCAAACCCCATGGTGGGTCCCACTATGTCCTATACACCTAATCATTTGAATAAGACATACTTTTTAATATGCTAAGTTGGTGGCCATATAAGCCCTTATATTGATAGTAGTGAATAATATTCACAAACCATAAGTGTGGTCTAGAAACCCATCAAGTTCCCTAAGGAGATGAGGAATAATCATGGTTATGACAACCTTTCCTACAAACACATGTTGTGTAATACAATATCTTGGTATTATGATATCTCATAAAGTATGATGCATACTTTGTGTCATCATCAATTCATGATTTATTATTAATTACCCCACTGGACAATCTTATCTTCTTCTACCATATCCATAGATTTAGTGAAGGTACTTTCATCCTGGTCAAATGGGCTCAAAATATCACTTCCTTTCAGAAGAGGCAAATTATTTATTTATTATTCAATCAATTTCATATCATCAATGGCTCACCCAACAGATGCTAAGTTACCATGAAATAAATTTCATTGTTTTCATCTTCCATAAAAGTATGTAATAAAATTATATACACTAGTAATAATATCACGTAAGGATACCAATACACATGTTTAATAATAAGAGATATCAATGACACATGAAACATGTGGTGTTCTTATTGGTGGGTTGGTCTTCATGATCTCATATACATGATATCACTAGGTGTGAATATCATGTGAAGAAGTCTCAATGTTTATGATCCCCCATCACCTAATAGTCACACATCTTTTGTGTCCTATCAAGATGATTTATCTAGACCATAAAACATATATTAAATATTACTATCATGGTATCTCTTGGATCTCATTATAGTTCGGAAACTGCTATAACCTTTTGATGATATATGTAATATAGGTAAATTACCATATAAATACGGTAGAAAATTTATTATAAACACCATTATGGTAAGATAAACACACACACACACACGTATATATATATATATCAATCTATATGCATGTAATAGTAATAAAAGTACATATATGAGTTGGGTCTAGAAAACCAACTCACAAAACTCCCACTTTCACTACATCAAACTGCTAACTATTATCAACCTGCTAGATTTCACATGAGAATAATTCTTTTATTGAGATGTGGATTTAGTCATGGGGTCTTCCACATTACACTCTATAGATACTCTTCTAACATTTACATCACCTCTCTGAGTAAAATATCATAAGAGATGAAATATTATAATTATATTATTGGTCCTCTTGAGTGACTTTGGATCCTTAGAAAGCACCACTACTACAGTATTGTCACAATAAAATAGAACAAGGTCTACATTTCAAGTAAAGAACACCAATATATGGGACAAAATTGTGTATACATAATACCAACTTAGGTTCATTAGTATCCACTATAAACTCAAATTCTACTGTAGAGTCGGAGAACATAACTTTGTTGGAGATTCTCTAGTTCACCACACCACCATTCAGGAAAAAACATATAACCGGAATGTGATTTAAAATCATTATGATCATTCTGGAAACTACCTTTAGTTTATCCCCTCACTAAAAGTTCCTTATCTCTTCCATACACTAGGAACATATCCTTTTTATGACTCAAGTATATTAGGACAATTTTTACAACTACCCAGAAAAAATATCATTGATTATATTGATATCTTCACATCATTATTAAATCAAATGAAAAATAAAACATTATACATATCATGACCTATATAATATATCCCACTATTGGAGAAAAAGGGACTCTAGCCATTCTTTCAATCTCTTACTGTGTTTATGGACACATTTTCTAAGATATATTGATACCACATGACATTCGAAAAAACCATCTCATGGATTTTTATATATTATACCTTTTGACTACCTTTTCAATATATGTACTTTGACATAGCCCAAGAATCCTCTGATATATATCTTTATAGATTTTGATCACTAGGATGTAGGCTATTTCACCTAAGTCTTTCATAGTGAATCCTTAATTTAACAAAATCTTAATAGACTATAAGACATTCACTTCATTTCCCATAATTAATATGTTATCAAAATATAATTTGAGAAAAACTATGGAATTCCCATTGAACTCCTTATAGACATAGGTATCACTTTCATTATTAATGAAACTAAATTCTCTTATGGTCTCATCAAAGTGAAAATTCCATGATCATGATTCTGGCTTCAACCCATATGGATCTTTATAGATTTTAAAACTTATTGGAATTATTTGAATTAATGAACCATTTAGGAATATTCATATAGTAATATTCAACCAACTTCCCATTTAGAAAGGCAATTTTGACATCCATTTTCCAAATTTCATAATCATGAAGGAATGTTATTGCAAGTAATATTTTGATAGATTTCAACATCATAGATGGTGAAAAGGATTATTCATAGTATATACCTTGATGTTTTATAAAACCCTTCACAACCAGTCTTGCCTTATATTTATTTACTTTACCATCCATATCCATCTTTTTCATAAATACCCATTTTCACCCAATGGGTTTAACATCAGCAGGAGGGTCTTCAAAAATCCAAAGATGGTTTTGGTACATATACTTCATCTCAGAATTCATGGAATATTTCCATTTATCATCATCCTTTTCTTATCTAATTCCTTGTAGGTTATATGTTCTTTATTCTCAAAGAGTAATGTGTCTCCTGACTTTATGATAAAAACTATATCATTCTAGTTCTCTAACCTATCGAGTTGACATACTAATTACTTGTGTCTTGGTAACATATTCATCTCCCACTTTTTATTTTGTAGATTTTTCCCATACCAACTCTTGTGTATTTGGATAATCAACATCATCAAACTCAATATCTTGCCTTCTATCTCCATTGCAAATGTATTATATTTCTATAAATATATCATGCCTTTCCATAATAACTTTACTATATGAAGGGTTATATAGGTAATATAATTTAGATTCTTGAGGATAATCTATAATGATACAATGAATGCTTCAGGATGATAATTTTTCACTAAGTATAGTCTTGAAAAAAAATCCTTTCATCCCCACACACTTACATGTGAAATACCGGGTTTATTTCCATACCACAAATAATATGAAATCTAATCTATTTATTTAGTTGGTACTCGGTAAAGCGTATATGCTACTAACGGTAATGTGTATCCCCAAAAGGATAATCGAAGAGTTGTCTGGTTCATCATTGATTTGGTCATGTCTAGAAAGGTCTGATTCCTCCTTTCACTAATACCATTCCACTGATTTGTATAATTAGGAGTGATTTGGGATAATATCCCACACTCCTTTAAGTGATCGATGAAATCTTGGTTTAGATACTCCCCACCTCAATCTGAGTAGAGTTCCTTATTCATATTACCAAGTTGGTTTTCTACTTAATATTGGTATTCCTTAAACATCAGAAAGAAATGTGAATTAAAATTCATTAATTGGATATATCCATACCTACTATAGTTATTGGTAAAAGTAATAAATTTAAAAATCCCACACCTTTCCTTTGCAAAAAGTGGACAATATAATTCAGTGTGAATTAATTATAGTGATTTAATAGCTCTTAATACTTTCCTAGTGAAGTGTGTTTTTGTTATTTTCCCTTGTAGACAATCATGACATGCATTCAAGGGATGTAAATCAATAGATTCTAAATACCATTCTTGATGTAATTTATGTAAACACTTCTCATTTACATGATCAAGACTAAATTTCCATAGGTGAGTGCTATATGAGTCATTTTCACTGGTTATGTCATTGATTTCCATTACATGGATTTAATGTTAAATTTTATAGTATCCATTATTAATATGTTCTATACCATAACACATATTATCCTTATAAAAGTGAAAAAATTTATTTCCATACATGAAATAAAATCGCATGGCATCCAAACTCAACACTGATATTATACATTTAGTAACTATATGTGTACAATAACATTTTTTTAATGTGAGAACCAAACCCCTTGTAAAATTCATATGATAATATCTCACTTCTATGGCATCTAGTCTTGCACCATTTATAACCCAGACATCTATCTTTCCCTTTCAAATCTTATCAAATATAATTTTTTCTCTATGTGAATAATATTTGGGAGCCACGTCTTTTATCCACTACCAAACTTATAGATATAGACAGATTTTATTCAATGAAAAAATACATGTGGTATAATCATTACCTCACTTATTTTTTTCCATCCATGTAATTCCTCTTCTAGTGTAATTTCATTCCATATGCAAATAAGATAGCTTCTTTTTCATTACCCTCCCTTGGGATCATTGTCTTCATAGAAGGATAGTGTGTCGATGTCCTCAACATTGGTTTATACATAGACACCTTAACCTTCCCCTTTCTCCTCGTGTTCACCATAAGGATTTAATATTTGGTATTATTTATATCCTTATTATCCTGGAGAACTCAATCAAATAGGTTTGGGAATGACCATTTCATGTTATTAATGTTATAATTTACAATAAAAGTCAAGAATCATGAAAATAAAGATGCAATAATGAGATCATTCTCTAGTTTGTTGTTTAGTTTAAACCAAGGGATTAAATTCTCAAATGCACCCAATAATCTTGAGTGCATGAGGCCTTGTTTGATTCCATTTTTTATCTTGCACCGATACAATGCACTTGATATCTTATAACTTTCTTTCCTTTCTCTCTCTTAATATAACTGTTGGAGATTAGATAGCATCTTATATGCATCTTCATCATTGTACATTTTCTACAATTGACTGGAAATTGTTGAAAACATGATACACTCTATATCTAGTGCATCATCAACATAATTATTATATTTTTCTTTATACTCCTTAATTTTTTTCTGAGGAGTATTAGTAGGAATTTGAGATTCCATCACATAAATCTTTCTTTGTAGACATTGTAAAATGAGCAATCACTTGTACTACTTGAGAAGGTTATAGATGGTCAAGATAATGTATTTATCTATAATATATCATAGAAATAATAAACTGATGGTGGAGTTTTCTATTTTATATATAAAAAATAATCATAGAAGTTTTTACTTTATCTTTATTACCTATTAGAATTTAATGATTAATTTAATCATTAAATTACTCCAACTGTTTTATCAGACTATTGTAGCCCTCACTACTAGATTAAAAATACTCTATATCTTGAGCATTGTAGAGAAATGGATCCTTGAATCCTCTCCTCATGATGTGTGCTATGGCAAGGCCACTACTTAGAGAGTTTCAAGGTATGCACTAGACTTTCCAACCGTATTGACTAATAGATCATTGAACTGTTGAGTGACGTCCCGGATTATAGGAATCGTAACCTTGATTCACCCAACACATATCCTATAAAGTGGAAAAGATAGCAATAAATTTTTATTTATCATTATATTTAGATAATTTGACCCATCACTATCATAATGAATCCCCAATGGTTGTGGTAACCCTCAACTAAGGCTGGCGATCACCTTGTACACTTAGTTTTAATAAAATGTAAGCCAAATGAGTTATGGCTTAATATTTATTTGAAATTTTTTATTATTTCATGAAGAAAAAACTCAAATTATATTTTATATGTTTATACTATGTGATCATACTCACATCTAAATAATTAATTAATTATAAAACATTCATTGGGACTTTATTTTTTTTAACTTATGCATTTTAGTTTATTGATTTGTATGATCGCATAATCATGCATATCCATAAAACATTTATATATAACTAAATTAAATAAACTACCTGCCTAATATCAATCATTTGGTATTGTTTGATAAATTTAGTGTTAATAGATAAACAATGAATCTAGGGGTTAAATACCTCAGTGTCTGACTCGTATCATAGCTTACACCCTAGCCAAATGAGTCTACATCACATCTAGAATATCAGATTATCTCGGCATGGTCATCCTCTAATAACTTCATCAAGATAATACTTAAAAACTAAGGAAAGTGAAAAGTATAGGAAAAATTATATTAATGGACACACAGACCCATATATATATTAAGTGGAGAAAAGTAATGCAGAGACTGTAAAAAAGATAATTATTATAACCATCACACACAATTTCAATAATAAATTTAATAAATTAAAATCTAGATATCAATTGGTCAGTCAATACTCAAGATCAATAGTTATATAAAATAAACACGTAATATAAAATTAAATATGCCATAAATTAATCTTTCTCTTTTAAATTAATTTATATAATTTAATATTATTTTAAATCATTAAATATTATTCACTCAATCCTTGAAATTTTAAAACGAATTTAAAAAACTATTTTTTTTAAAAAGTGATACTTTATCTAGTCCCACTTTACCTCATTGTGCTATTTTGTTTTGTTGTTTTCTTCTCTATAGTGTAGACAGTGTCACAACCCCCTATGGTTTTAATTTTTTTTAAATACTTATATAATTATTTTGGACACAGAAAAAGGTGGTTATATTTTTGTTTTAATTTCCACACATATGTGGAAACATTTACCCGCCCAGAAAGCACTATTCTAGCCACAATAATTCTAGTTGAATTTTGGGTTCTCCATAAATATCCACCAGCAACCTCTTGAAGGTAAAAATATTATATTTATATTTATATTTATATATATACTTATATACATGTTCATGATATTTAAACCTTCTTTAAAATCAGTTTTGATCTGATTTAATACTTCTGATGGCTGTAACCTAGAAATCCATGGTAGATCAAAGCCTGATTTGGTGTGATTGAACCATTATAATTCTCTTTATATGAATTTAATGAAAATTTAATTTTTCCATTTTCTTAAACCATCATAAAATTTCTCTGACACCACTAATGGTTCTGGGGCACACAACAAAATCTAATGGGTCAAAGATATAAAAGTTTTCATTACTTGATCGGAATTACAACATTGACTCCAACAATTAGAGTCCTAATAAAAGGATTATTATCTCACATGAATTTTTTTAGTGAAAAATTTAAAATGAACAATTGACTTATTTTATTTGAAGTCGCATTAAAAAACCACACATCATCAGTGATCATTTCTCATAGGAACTGAGGTTGGATCCCTTAAGATTATCTGCATACACTTCTAATGACTGTGGGAATCCCAATCATTATTATACAGATTCTAGTTAACAAATTTGATGAAAACTTCAATGTCTGGATGATCACCACTACATCATTCCTTTGATCCGTAAAGGAGATCTATGATTGATTGCCGGGAAAAAGTGTTTCTTTCTCTAGGATGAGGGGGGAAGAGAGCGGATCCCTCAAATTCGAGTGGATGAATCGTCCCTCAGAAAATATTTCCCTATTGCTTATATAGTGGAGATTAATTACTCGTAAATTGATCATCAAACCCTGTATAATCATTTCCGACTAAATAAAAAATAAATGAAACATTATGACCAAATGACTATGTCCAAAACATCATTTTCATTTTTATCAGTTACTTTTAATCTAACAAATATATTATGTTATAAAATAGAGTCATTAACTCAACTCATTATTCCCATAAATATTAAATGAACCTTGAATATTAAAATAATATTCATTCATTAACTATTTTCTTTAACTTAAATACAAGTAAACACATTAAATAAATAAATTCAACTATGGTTATTCTATACATAGATAATAAGTAATTAATTTATTCATTGGTAATTGTTAATTCTTGGACATCTCTTAAACTTCTTATTGGGGCCCAATATTTCTTATACACTTATTTATCATAATAGGCTAGACTTCTGACTATGATAAGTGTGTGACCCTCTAGGTTGTCATCTCAATAGTAGTGAATACTATTCACAGACCAAAAGTGGATTCTAGAAAATCATCTAAACCCCTGTGTAGATAAGGAATAATCATAGCAATGAAAACATTTCCTACAAATAGATGTTGGGTGATATAATCTCTTTGACATACTATATCTCATAAATCAGGATCCACAATTTGTATAATTATCAATTCTAGAAAATCGTCAAAACCCTTGGGTAGATAAGGAATAATCATAGCAATGAAAACATTTCCTATCCCCTTCTTATCTATGATAATAATTTTACTGTGTTCTTTTCTATCCGCTAATATTCATCATATGATACGATAGATCATAAATTCATCTAAATATATAGTTAATATAATATGATTATGGATCATTATATCACAACACTAATATATTCCTAAAACACCTCTTAATATAGCTTGAAAATGTGTTTCTTTATTTTATACCATTGATCTCATAACAACACGCATTGTGAATGTATTTATTCATGACAATGAATCCATACAAGTGAGATTTAATGTCATATGATATATTTTTATGGTCCTTCGAACAGTATTTGATAAAAAATAAATCATTGAAGTCACCCTAAGAATTTTCCTAGCATAAAGATTTAATTCTAGGTGATCTATATCTGGATCTCTTTTAGAAAATTCCATTATGTATATTTTTCTTATGTCAATATACATACACCAACTCCAATTACATATAAATATGTTTAAATTTTCACCCTTACATTTTCCAATAACACTAAATATCCTTGCATAGATTTCTTGTGTTGTGTATTCAATTATGTGAATTCTTTTAGATGGATATTCTTATATAGAAATCTATTTATGTAGATCTTATTATTTAGATAGTTTTCAAAATTTAATCCAAATCATTCTAGATAAATTCCAAACTACTCCAAACCAATCACCTTAAAACAATATAAAAACCATTACCTCACATTAAATCCATTATTTCATGCAAGTTTGATTGTTATTTTTTCATTAACAAACAAATCCAATACATCAATCATACCCACTTCAATATTCAAACCATATATGAAATAACTTTTCTAGTTTAATACCATATAGTAGAGGAAATTCATGTCTCAATAATTTTCTCAATTTCATAGGCCTAAAAATCTACCCCTTTGGATTTTATTAGAAACCATGGAACGTAAATAACTGTTAAAATAAAACATCTTAGCAATGAATCATCACTCAATAATTTTAAGCATACATGAGGTAAATCAGTGTAGGAAAAAAAGATATTGAATAACAATACCATGTTTACCATAGAAGTAATGATAAATTATCAACCTATTAAAACCAAATTCTTTTTAATGAAATGCTACCACTTGATAATAAATTCAAGGTGAAACACTTATTCAATCAATACTTTATCATCACATCTATGAATCAACAAATATTTAATCAATACCAAATCGACACCATCATAATAACATAAAATATATCCTAAAATTAATAGATTTATCCATGAATCATGTTAAAGGAAAAAATTCTTCATGCACATCAACAAAACTATTAAAACATTTCACACATGCACCATGTCAAATTCACAGCTTACCCCTTTTAATAACTCTCAATAAATATATGGTCACCCTATATAGAAACACGTATCAATGGATACTCCCCATATAAATATTCTTCTCATTTAACCAAAAATAACATATGAAGATAAATGTAACACCCTAATATTATATTAAATATTTCTCTATAAATAAACTTTATTTCTTTGATAGCTTGCGTTATGTGCAACAATAAGTTTAAATGAACCATGATATTCTATTAAAGTATTATTTTTTAATGTAATAATTATCACCAAGAAAATAAATTGGTGGAAATGAATAGGAAAAAATAAATTATGAAAAAAATATTTTTTATATGAATAAAATGAATTCATTAGTTATTAATTAATTGGAAATGAAAATAAAAATCATTTTAAAATAAAAGATATGTTTTGCTGAAAAATCATTTTTATGCGCATAATATGTTTTTATCTTAAAAAATTAAATTTATATCTATTAGTGAATTATTTTAATGAAATTAATATATTATATATTCAAAAAAATGTTTTATCAATTATCTAATATTTTTTCAAGACATGGTATAAGAATAAAATCAGTTTTACACTTAAAATGTATTTTTCTAAAAAAAAGTTTTCATCACATTTTTCATGCATGTTTTAAAATTAATTTACTAACATTATATGAATTGGATGTGATAAAATGGATTAAATATTTTGAATTATAGGTTTCAAATTTTTTAAATAGGTCCCATTTATTTTTAGGCATTATGAATAGTAAACATGGTATTATTTAACACCTCGGTAAAGGGTAACTTGAGTTAAACTAGGATAAAAAAAATGTTAAAGTCACGGTTTTCTTCTTTATTATTAATATATGAATAATATTATACCATTATCAACTAAGGCTCAATATTTAATCATTTAAGGGACACTTTTCCATGAAACTGACCAATATATTTTTTAAAGGAAAGAAAAATACAAAATATCATTCCCATAGTTTTAAATATCTGTTATGTGTCTAAGTAAGGAAAAAAGAAATTCTTTAATCAATATAAATGTATATTTTGAGAATAAAAAAGTTATTTTAGTTATTGAAATTTATTTATAATTTTAATAAATTATATAATTCCCTTAAATTATTATGCAACGCTGACACATTATTTATTCAATTAATAGGAAAATAAAATAAATGATTTTAAATTTATTAAAAGTAATAAAATTAGGAAGATTTATAGTATTACATGAATTTTATAGATTATTGCAATATATTAGTGTTGTGTTAGAGGATTATATTCTAATTCAAACTTTCAATTTATATATTTGAAGTCAAATTAAATGTATATTGTCAAAATTGACATTAATGATATTTTATCAAAATAATATTTTATCAAATTATTTCAAAATAATAAGAAACACTAAATAATTAGATATTGTAATTATATGGTCTAAAATGTCATGAGTTGAAAATTTATGAGATAATAATAAACTTATATGTGAAATTATAACCCTTTAAAAGTGTAAAGGATGTTACCATAATAAAGGTTAAAATAGGTTAACTGAGGGGTAAACCCAAAGATAAGGTTAAAAACACCACTTAAACCCATAAAAATTATATTTATTGATGGTATATAGACTTAATATTACTTTATCTTTGAATAACTATCCATTTAGAATCATTTTTATATATAATGAATTTATTATATTTAAATTTTTAAAAAAGTCCCAATAGTGCACCTCCCATCAATTATAAAAGGGAACCCCTCATTTCTCTTATTCACGAGAAATAAAGAAGCTCAACAAACACCTATAATATTATCTTCTCAACTCCCCTATAGAAATTATAGAGGTTATATTATTCCAAAATTACCCACTCTAGGGTCCTTAAGAAGATATCTAAAGGAATTGTTTCAAAGAAGAGGTAATTGCCTTAACTGCTCACTTCCTTTTAAATTGATCTTTTAGAACATCTAAATATATGTTTTTATCATTAAATAATAAATTAAATATCATAAATACAATAATATTTTATTATGATTTTGAAACCACAATTATCCACCATCTTTCTCATCAAATGGGAAGCGAAAGTGATGCTCATGCATACGTACGGCTTACTGTCTCCATGTAGTGATACAATTCATTTATCATCACCATATTTAATGCATGTTTTTTATGATGGTTTTAATGTTTATATATTATATTTATGAAATAATTATGATTCTTTAATGACAATACCATATCTAAATTCTTACCTTCCAAACCATTGTATATTGATAACGTCGCTCATGTGTATGTGTTAACTAACACCTCTATGAAGCGATGTGATTTACTTTTAGACTTGAATTTACATGGATGTTAATAAGGATGTATTTTATGAATATATATTATTTTCATGATATAATAATTATTATAGAATGGTGAATTATTATTTACATTTTTCTACATTCGTTGAAAGGTGAAAGCAGCGTTAATGCATACATATGGTCTACTGTCTCCATGAATGGTGTACTCCATTTTTCTATCTATAAATTTTATGGATTAATATATATATATATATATATATAATTTATATGATATTTATAACACTATTAACATTAAAGAAATAATTTGACCATGATCAAAATGTAAGGAAAGTGACTACCTAACTGAATCTTGCTTGAAAAACAAATATTTATCACCCAGAACTGTGATTTTAATAAAAATTGTTGATAAACTAGAGATAAGATTCCATTAATAAATAACAAATGTTATGATTGATAATAAATCTATGTTTATTATATATGTTTTTTGAACATGAACAAGGAATGATAACACTTGATGTAATGGATTTATAGTTCAATATTATTTTAATCCGGATTGTTTATGCTTAAATTCCCATCAATGAAATTATAATATCTTTACCTAATAAATACATTATTTGTTTCTCATCAATTTACATATAATGAATACATTTAGGGGATGTTTTATTGTTTTTTACATCCTAACACTTATTTTTAAAGGTCGTCAAACTGTTAAAAACTTCTTATTCAGTTCATTTAAGAACAACACTCATTTAATAGATGGTTTGTCTCCTTTTACACATCAAAGATTATACAATGATGTGTTACCTATGATTTTACATCATTTGAAGGTTTTTTTCTATGGTTTTGATGATTACACACATATTTCAGTGTTTTTAAAACTCTAAATGTTTGTTTTTGGACATCCCGAGAAAACGATACATTGGATTGAAAATAAATCTATAAAACATTTTAAAAATAACATTATTGTTGTTTTATTATGATTCCATAGTAATTATAGGTCATTTTCTTTGCTTTTACCCCCTAAAGCATGTTTTTAAAGGACATCAAAACATTAAAAATAGATTATTATGTATTTCTAAGCATAACGCACATATGATTGTTGTGTAAGAAACTCATTCATGTCAAAAATAATAAAAATATGGCGAACCTGTGATTTCAAATCATTCATAGGTTTTTTTCTCTAGTTGTGACAATTACATGCATGTTTTATTGTTTTTAAAACACAAAATGTGTGTATTCATTCATCTTGAGAAAATGACATATCATATTGACATTATATCTTCTCTATGATTTCAAAAATCACTCATTGGTTGGTTTAATATGATTTCATGATGATCAGATGTAATTTTCTCGGTTTTGACCGCCAGATGTATGTTTTTAAATGTCACAAAACCATTAAAAACTACGTATCCAGTCATTTTGATCACAACACACGATCAATTGACTTATTGTCTATTTTTTTACAACATAAATTATATAAATATGGTTATCCTAAGATTTCAAATCATTGATCAATATTTTCTCTATTTTTGACCATTACACACTTGTTTTAGTGTTTTTAAAACACTAATAGTGTGCTTGGTGTCATCCCCATAAAATTATGAATTGAATTGATGCTAAGTCTACTCCAAAATTTCAAAAATCACTCGATGGTTGTTTTTTTATGTTTTAATGGAAATTAAATTTCATTTACATGGTTTTTAACCCTTGATGCACATTTTTGAAGGCGATCAAACCATTAAAAACTATTTTTTTTGTCCGTCTGAGCACACCTCATGTACAACAAACATTATTTCTACTCATACAAATAAAAAATAATAAAAATAAGATTTTATTATGGTTTCGTATCATTAAATGGTCATTTTCTCTAGTTTTGACTATTATATGTATGTTTTAGGGTTTTTGAAACACTAAAATAACATTTCGAATCATCCTAAGAAAATGAAACATCATATTGACATGTTTCCAACTCTAACATTTCACAAATAACAATATGGTTTTTGATGTATGATTTCATAAAAATTAGATGTCATTTTCTTGGTTTGGACCCCCATACACATGTTATTAAAGGATGTCAAACCATTAAAAATAACTTATTCAATATGACTGATCACACCATGAATTATATTGATATTTATTCTACTCATACACATAAAAAATAATAAAAATATAGTTTTTCTATGATTTCATGTCATTAAAAGGCCATTTGATATTGTTATAACAATTACACGTGCATTTTAGTGTTTTTATAACACTAAAGTGTGTTTCTATCAATCCAAAAAATGTGTTGGATTAATGTATCATCAACTCCAAAATTTCACAAATCAATATATAGATTTTTTTCACATTATTTCACTGTAATCGAATGTCGTTCGGTTGGTTTTGACCCCCTGATGCATGTTTTTAAATACCTCCAAACCATTAAAATGAACTTTTTATTACATTACATGTTTAATTGATTTTATGTCTTATTTTACCCGTCAAAAATAATACATAGAGGGTTTTTCTATGATTTTACATCATTTGGAAGTTTTTTTTGTGGTTTTAACCATTACACACACATTTTAGCATTTGTTAAAACACTAAAAGGGAACTTCTAGTCATCCAAACAAAATGGTGCATCATATTAACATTTTTACCACTACAATATTCAAAAAAACACTCTATAGTTATTGTTGTTGTATGATTTCAAAAAAATTATAAGGTTGTTTTATTAGTCTTAACCCCTAGACGCATGTTTTTAAAGGTCGTCGAACTGTTAAAAACTGCTTTTTCAATTTTTTGGAGAAAACCACAAGTCTATTAATTTCATTTATTCTCATGCACATAAAAATAGAGGAAATACGGTTTTATTATTATTTTAAAAAATTTAGAGGTTTTTCGTTCGGGTTTTGGTAGTTACATGCATGTTTTAGTGTTTTTAAAACATTGAAATTGTGTTTCCAGTCAATCTAATAAAATGAAACATCATATTGACATTCATTGTGCTCTAAAATTTTAAAAATCACTCCATGGTAATTTCTGTATGATTTCATATCAATTTATGTCATTTTCTTATTTTTACCCCCTATCGTATATTATCATATGATTTATATCATTCAATATTTGAACCTTATGTGTTTATATGAAATAAATAATGATAAAAAGAGTGAATGCATATTTTGAAATTACAAATAGTGTATACTAATAAAAAAACATTTCTACCATGTCGTTGACCATTATAGGATTATAAATCCATCTCAATGTCTTGAAATCCCTATACATAATTAAAGTTTATACTTATAATTACATCAAACATACACACACCTCAGACACATTCTGAAAGGGCAGGCTATAAACCCCCCTAAGGGGATACCCACCCATCCAGACTTATTTATTTATATATATTTCATGAAGTCATAGTGGGAATGAATCTCATTACTTGTCCCAAAGGCCTAATAAGGGCCTAAATGCCCAGTTCAGCATCATTTCAGCATTATTTTTCCCTCATCACAAATCCTACATCATGTCAGCGTCATCAGTTACTCACATCCTACCTATAACACCAGGCTTGCGTCATATCAACATTATCTCTTTATTTCATCATTCTTTGTCACAAATATATTTATAGATGAATTTCATAAGGCCAAGATAATATAAAACATTATTAAAAATTACATGGTTAACCCAATTAAAGATAATTAATTTTTATATTCATCCATGTCCCAAGATGAGAAATAGTGCACACGTTGTAAAATCACTAATAAACATACATTATAAGTATGTAACATACCTTTTTATTCAATTTATAATGAGGACTTTATATTGATGATGAGTTGATATGTTTGAGGAGATGTTACTGGTCCATGAGATCTAATGTACGATGATGTTCTGTGGATATTATAGATTTAATCTAATAAAATAGTGGAATAACATGTTTTCAAATAAGATATAAATTATAAAATAATCCATCATTTATACGTAGTGAAAAAAACAATTCAACACTAGAAATGTTTTCGAGTAAAATAACTTGTAGCTAGATAAACTCTAAATTAGAGATCATAATACTCAAGTTTATGTTTTTTAAGTTTTAATAACTAACCCTATATAAAACTACATATTAATCTCAAGTAACTAAACATTTATAGAAGCGGTAATCTATTCATGAATATTGTGAATGTAAATAAGACAAAATAAATAATTATATTAAACTTGAAGATGAGTCTTTTATATTCTTGGTGCCACCACATGAAACATACCATATTCTATCAGAACCATAATATTATAAATAAAATCAATAAAAAACAAATGAATCCAAACTAATGATGGATAAATAAAATTAATAGAAAACAGATGAATCCAAACCAAAAATGTAACATTTAGTTTGTTATTTAAATACTTGTATTGGAATATATCAAAACATATGTTGATTAAAGTAATAGTAACTATGTTTAATGACCTTCCATGGAGTTAGAATGAATCTAATAAGAAATAAAAATATGGATAAAATTTATGCAAGTCATACATATTAACAAATTCTAGAATATTAAAAGTGATATTGAGAAATTGAATGAAAAGAGAATGGTGATGAAACAGAAATACCAAAAGATGATTTGGATTTTTTAGGAGGAAGGTAGAAATAAATGAAAAAGAAAACATATATTAAAATTTATGTTTGAGAGATTAGATATAGTAAACAACAATAGTTTTATGAAAAATAAATATCAAATAATATATCTAGAAAATATGTAATTGGGTTATAATATTCATTAAAAAATAATTTAATAATAGTTATAGAAGATTAAAAAATATCTATGATAATTAATTTTTTCACTATTTCTATATAAAGAGAACATATTGTTACAATGAATAAAACTCTATAACCATATAGGAAATGATATTTCAATCCGTATAAACATTATAAGTTCAAAATTACACATTTAATGACAACCATTAATGTATCAAGGGAAGATAAGTACACTATTATTCATGAAATAGAAGATATGTTCCACTCAAGAAGAAAATAAACTCTACCTATAATATTAGAAATCAAATATAAGATCATAATAAAATTTATAGTATGGAATTAGAAAATAATAAACAAATTGTAACCTAGGACATAATTTTTTATGTTAACTTAGAATTTTGGTTTATTTTTTTTAGAAAAAAACTCAAGTTACAAGACCAAAATGGATTTGGTATACCGTTTAATAAAATAAAAAAATGGATACAATGAATATGAAATTAGTTCAGTAAATAATATATAGTCATAATCATTATTCAATCAGTTTGACTATAAATAGTTTTTTAGGAATATTTATTCAATCAACTTGAGTAGATATCATTTACTATATAAAAAATATGTATACATTTCTTACCTAAAGTGATATTTGGTCTGTAAAAATTAAAAATAAGGGCTTATATTCAACACATAAATGTGGTATTTTAGTGTACATTTTATATTTAACATCTAAAAAATATATCTAAATACATTTTGACCTCACTTATATCAAATATTAAATAATTTATTTATATATCATAACATCAATATCTCAGGAATAAAAAATTTATAAAATGAAATAAACTATATAATTATTTTTAGGAATTTGTATGCAAGTAGTCTAATCCCTAAACTACACCCCTATTCTTTATTCATTAAGTAATAACTAGAAGTTTATATATTAATGTAGTTGTAAATTTCATAGTAAATAATATAAACATGTAGTATCAATTTAATGTAATAAATAGAAAAAGAGTAGTATAAAAAACATATAGATTACATAGACTACATACAAAATAGGGATTATATACGAGATGTTAATTTGGGAATACATTGTATATTTTTAATTTCAAAACTAAAACATATATCTAAAAACATTGTAACATGACTGGTTTCAAATATAATATAAATTTTATATATATTAGAAGAAAAAAATTCAGAAAGGTAGTGTTAAGGTAGAGAAATGGAAAGAGGGGGTGAATTTCAATTTTTTAATAGAACAAATAAATCGATGTTATAAATGATATATTGGTATAATATAAGAAAACAACAATATCAATGTAAATAATATAAGAAATTAAGATAAGGAAATTATGTGAATGTAATGTGGAAAATAAATATATAATGTAAATACACAAGGCACACTTTGATTACGTAGTTAAAAAATAGCACACACAAGGGCCCCGAAGTATCCTCTACTCAAGAAGTCTTAAGAGTTTACATAACCCCTTGATTTTAACGGAAATCATGAAACAAAGAAGTCACTTAATTTTTAAAGTAAAATATAAGAGACCAATAAATTTAGGTTTTAATAG
Source organism: Viscum album (assembly GCA_963277665.1). Taxonomy (NCBI): domain Eukaryota; kingdom Viridiplantae; phylum Streptophyta; class Magnoliopsida; order Santalales; family Viscaceae; genus Viscum; species Viscum album. Next base: position 758,888,531 of record OY728139.1, on the reverse strand, counting down.
GAACTAAAAACCAAATAGAGAATCCCTTTTGAATAGGGAAGTAAGAAACTAATTATAAGAAAGAGGGAGAAAAGATATGGTTTTAATTTTGAAAAAACCATTAAAATTTTAAAATTTGTTCGCTACTCTCAATATAATATGAGAAATAGAAAGAAGTTGAGAGATATAAAATTAAAAATAGAGAGAGGGATCTTAGGGGATATCTAATAAAGAAACAAATTCTTTATATAAGATGAAAAAATAATAAGAAAGAACAAATAAATAATGAATGAAATGAAGGTTGATAGTGCATGATGATAATGGATGAATATCACCCCTTAGGATGGTTCCCTTAAATGTTTTTTATTATTTGGAATTTGAAAAGTAATATGGTTCTTTGAATCTATTTTAGATATTGAGGATCCATAAAAGATGAAGGAGTGTTTCAGTTAAGGGACACAATATTTTGATGATTTTTTAAGTCTCCCAAAACCTCCTCATATAGCCTCCATTGGGTGTTGGGGTCCAAGGGGTAACAACACTATATTAAATACCCTAACTAAACACTTTATGAATTCCATTAATGCTCCCATAGACTAGTAGTCTAGATTCCATTGAATTCTCAATAACCACCACTAGGTAGATGGTTGTGCTACTATAACTACGTGCATACCTCCTACTCCCACTAGCATTCTAATGAGATCCATTAGATTGTGTATGAGAACTATGGAGTTATAGAGACATTTCCATATGTTATTAGCTAGTCGGTAGCACTACACTAGTTATCCATTGTTTTACGACTTCCCACACTTTAAAATTGTCCCTATAAGATTGTTTGGAATCTACCATTAGGCTATATGACTTCCTTCCATCATAACCTAATATAAACACACAAAATACACAATAAAAAAAATGAAATGAGTTAAAAAAATTAATTTTTTTTTGATAATTAAATAAATTAAAATATGGTTTATAAAAATATACCCCTTTAGATGATCATAATCACTTGATTTAAAAATTGAGATGAGGAAGTGGGAAAACACAAAAATGAAGGATTTTAAAAATTTACAAGAAACCACATCTCCCCATTTGTGATACATTGAAACAAACTTATCCCTATTGCTGAAACATCATTTTAAATGAACTTTCTTTTAACTTATACATCCATCAAAAACATATACCCCATTGAGATTTTCAAAATGGAACTTTCAAAGAAAGGACATATAAATTATACAATATAAATAATTAATACCATAAAAAATAGGATCATTTAAATAAGAATGAGATACCATAATAAAATATTTTTTTTGAAATCAATAAATATTTTTAAAATCAAAAACAATTTTTGAAAATGATATTTTAAATAAAAATAAATATTTCCTTTGATACAAATTCTTGTGTCATAGAAATTGAAAAATGGGGATGAATTACCTTTAAAAAAGAATAAATAAATTGATTCTATAAAATATACATCCATATAATTAAAGATATAGATAATATAAAACTAAATAATATCATAAATTAAGATAATGAAATTATGATAAAGCTATGCAGAAAGTAAATAGACAAGGAACACTTTGATAGGGGAGTTCAAAAACCGCACAAAAAGCTGACCCTACGTCTCCTCACCTTAATAATTCTTGAGAGGGTATATAACCCCTTGATTTTAATGGGACCAAGAACCAGAGGATTAAAAAAATTTAATGACAAACCCAAGAAACCACGAAACCTTATTTTTAATGGTAAGCAAGAACAAAACAAATAACCTATTACTTTTGAATGGGAATGTAAGAAACCGATGATGATAAGGAGGGGTAAATAGATGTTTTACCTTTTTTAAAACCCCTTATAATGTGTTTTATACACCCATTAAATGATAAGAATTTATAGAAGGTGAGAGTGAAAATAAAATTGTGATAGAGAGAGATATAAGGGGTTATATAACAAAGAAAAAAAGTCTCTGTAGAGACCCGAAGCCTGACGTACATGGACATTACATTACTTTTGCGGAATACTTAATACATAACAAAAATATACACACAAGGACCGTAATAGTTTAGTGTCTTTGGAAACTCGAACTATAATCTTCTAATCGTGGTGAAAGATCTTCAACATCTCCCATAAATATCTTCCTTTTTTTACCTAAAACCTTTCTTTATATCCTGGGGAAAAGAAAACATAAAAGGGTGAGCTCAAATGCTCAGTAAGGGTAAACAAAAGAAATATCAATCACATCATATTCATAAGAACATAACATTTTGGAAATCATAACCTGCAAAAGAGAGCATAATTTCATAACATGGGATAAATCATGGCAGTGAAATGTAATCTCAATAATCATAACATAAAACATGGAACTTTGTGGCATACACACATAATCATAGAGAATCATTTCTTGTTAGTCAAGACTCATTGCCAAGACTATCTTAGTGGACAAAGTCCCTTTCTGAATCGAGTAATCCTCGTTTCAGTCCTGTTTCACTGAACCGGTATAACCTACCATTCCAGCCATGTCTATCTCATGAGATATAAAATCTTTACCCAATGCATTGGAGGGAGATATAGGTCCCACCCATCTTATAATGAATCCTTTCTTATGTGTGCCACATAATCATAAAACATACATCATCGCATAACACATGTAACAAAAATGGGATTCTTGAAACATCATGACATCATAAATCAATTCATATAAGATAAAGGAATTCATAAACATAATTCCATCACAACATAGTAAAATCAATGTAAAAATATAGATAGAAACAGAACCCTTTATTATCTTAGATGGAAAATAATTTTGATAAAACACTTGAATTGAATTCTTGAGGAAAATATCCTTTCTTCTTAAAAAACATTTTTCCTTTCATAACATGTCATACAACTTTAAAATAAAAGAAGTTGATTAAAAATAAACTTTAAAACATGTAAAGGAAGCTTCTTTGAAGTAATGTTTTAAAAATCCATTCATGCCGTATAAGTTAAAAAAACATTCTTCGTACTTTTGTCGGAAAAGTCAAAAAGTACCTCGTACGGAAAAACAACAAAAGATTCCTTTCATATTCTTTACTAAAAACTCACCTAAGGGTAAAATTGGATTTAAACTATTTCAAGTGGATGGAAACAATATTACATATTGAGGGAACATGGATGTGGATGATAAAATACACCCCAGTAAATACTTACGAATAAACAATCTCGGATAAAAATGAGATTGTGATATTTCCCTTACCTTAGGTCCGACTTGCTTTGTAAGTGTCCGAACCTCCTGTATAATGATTTAAATCATGTTATTGACTTATTACAGAATCATATTCATTTTTATGATATCATATATGGTTCACTTATGACATTATATTACCCGTTCTTTTGTAAATTCCATGTTAAAGAAGCGTTTTGGGTAAAATCGTTTCATTTATCGTAGGTGTTTTGACTTGTTGTTCTTGACATAATTATTACTTATATCATGATTTACTTACTTCCAGAATATAAAATATGATTTATATATCATATATATTCAGTATATATATATATATAATAGGTAGATAAATAAAATGAAAAACACCGTTCATGGAGACGGTAGTCCGTACGTACGCATGAACGCTGTTTTCCTTTCCTTATTGTCTTGAAATGGAAGTAAGTAGATGACATACATATGTATATATATACATAAATACAGTAGCTTTATAATGTCATATATTTCATTATTATTTCTTATATATACATTATAATCATTCTTAAATGGTTAACATGGAGAATGAATCTCATCGCGTCGTGGAGACGGTAGTCCGTACGTACGCACGAGCGATGATATCATTTCTATAAATATTGAATTGAATTGGAGTGGATTATACAATATATCAGAATCAATATGATGTTGTAATAACTATGTATAGTTATTATTTACACCATTATACCCATCCATGTAAGGTGGTGGTGGAAAATAGATTACACCACGGCGTGGAGACGGTATTCCGTACGTACGCACGCGCGGTGATTTCTTTTTCCGTAGGATGGATAGATGGTGAAATAGGGTTGTTTAATACTTATAATAACATATCAGTATATGAGTGATACTGATGTTATTACTTCATAATGAAACAACCTAAGAAGAAGAAGTGGAAGAAGAAATAAAGATGAAAGAATTGGTAACGGTAATTACCTCTTCTTTGAAGTGCCTCTTTGAGACCTCCTCTTAGGGCACTAAAATTGGTCTTGGAGGAAGACCAGAACCTCTAGGATGTTGCTAGGGAAGTGGAGAGGATAAATTGGCAGGGGTTGGCCGAGCATGAGTTCTCAAATTGATGTGAGGAGGAGGGGGAGGAGGTGTCCTTTTATAGGGGAGGAGAGGGGCACCTTAGGAATATCTCAAAATATTATTTTATATTAAAGTCAAAATCGGTTTATAATGGTTCCAAAGGGTCTTATTTCGAAGATAAGGTGGGGAGGGGTCGAAATCCTATCAACCAATAGAATTTAGACAAGTTTAGGATATTATTTTAACCTTATCAATTAGATTTAACTCTAAGTTAAATAATTTAACTTTTACCGTGTCTTTTTGTTTTCTTTCACTATATGGTTAATAAACTTACTATAACATGCCAAACGAACCACAAATTGTTTATTATTAATATATATATCCTTATCTAAGTCATTTGGCCGAACCTTAGATTTTTAGGAATAAAATAACAATTAGTAATATAATATTTGATTTAAAAACTATTTTGTGTCAATTTTGACACTATTTGATATATGATTTTTGTAAAAGTCATAACAGAATTAAATGTTCGAACCAAGTTGATTAAATCAACATTAATATATCATAGTAACCTAGAAAATTAGTGGAATTCATAAAAATCTCAAATTACATTTATTTTGGTGTTTATAACATCAATTATGTCAATATTTCATTAATAAGATAATTACTGCATCATCGTTGTGTCATAAATAAATTAAATTATTTGATGTCTAAAAATTACAAATAAAATACCATCATGTAGGAAAGCTTTTGAGCTTTCTAATGAATATTTATAGTCGAATTTATCTTATGTATAACCCCATATTAAAAATGATTTACTTATTAAACTTTGATTTTAACTATTTTAACCCTTCTTTAAATAAATTAATAATAAATGTCCTAATCTAATCCATGTGGGCCTAAATGGTCATATTTTATTCCTAAGTTTGTTTTTGGTCGAATTACACTTGTCCAATAGAATTAGGACATGTGTTAGGGTAATATTAATATCATATTTACCCTTAGTTACCCTATTTACTATTAACCGTGGTAAAAAAAGTAAAAAGTTACTATTCACCAAAAAATTATTTTCATCTCATTGAACCACATTTTAGTTCTTGATATTAACTGTGTCTCTCGGATTTTCGAAATTCCATTCACAGAAGCGGTAAAATTAAGTTTTATGCAAAAAATCAGTTTTTTTAACTACCACTTAGTAGTTTCACTATTCATCAAAAATTGATGTTTTTCAGAACAATGCCAAAATTTCATCCTAAGCTATATTTCATATTCCGAATTCAAAAATGAAATCTATTTTACCAAATTCATAACATAGAAGTTGCATTAATTAATTTTATAATTAAATCCCGCTGTTAAAATAAATAGCGTGTTTTTAGGAAACAATATATATCAAAAGATTGACACTTGATTATGTCTGGTTTAAATGTGAAATTACAACCAATGACCAACATTGTATTAAATTGTAAAAATATATTCTAAATATACTTTAAAACCACTCAAATTAATAATTTATCACTATTAATTATTTCGATTAAAAAAGTTGTTTTTAATTATAATTTAGTAATTTTCACTATTCATCAGAATATGAAAGTTATCCGAAAAGTACCAAAATTTCACCTTAGGCTAAATTTGATACTCCGAATCCAAAAATGAAGTTCATTTTGAAAAATAAGATTTACAGAATTTTAAAAAGTGGTTATTACTATTCATAACGGCTAGTTTTAATAATATTTTAATAGCACATCGTTGTTTAGTGAAACTCGGTATTGCGCATTACACACGCTATCGAGGAAGGTCGCGATTGCGTGTAATGCAAGGAAAGACAAGGATGTGTGTTGTGCAAGCTCCTTTTGGTGTAGCGTACAACACAAGACATTAATAAAATTAAAAAAAATATTTCTTTATAAAATCTTGGGCTGTTACATTCTACCCCCCTTAAAATGAATTTCGCCCTCGAAATTCGTCGGGGTTATAAATGGTTTATTATTCGAAAGTTTCTTTAATAGAATCCCAAATCGTAAAAAGGAATATCAAAACCAATCTTTAAAAACAAAAGTATGAAACGTAACGGTTACCCAAATAAACTAATCATTGGGTTTCCACATAGGTGAAAATATGGATATGGAAGAGAAATCTAACCATCATGTTCTGATGGAGAGTGGTAGAGAACATGGCTAGTAATCACAAATCCATAGATTTGTGATGATATAAGGTACCATCTGATTCATCAGGTATAATATCACTAGGACAACATTTTTGGTTTTCAAGATCATTTTCCCTAAAGTTGAAAATTTGAATTAGAATAAATACTTACTTTATTTTGATACAATATCACTGTTGTTCGTGCCTTGAACAATTTCCACTTCATCTCTTAAATAAATGAAGTTGAATTTGTTATTCGTGAAGTGTTAGCAGATCATGTGATAGAATGACGGGTCATTCCATCTGTCTCAAACAAAAGGTAAGCAAAAGTTATTAAATATACATAAGTCATTCTATAGTGAGATTAATCATATATAGTTCCTAAAATGGACTTATACTTCATATATCATACTGCTTAATATAATAAAACTAGTTTCTACTAAACAGGGACTTCCTGTAGGTCAGTGGTAGGTGATAAAGGCCAGTCGCACTTCGGTTGTGGGTTTGATTCCTACAGCCTTGTCCGAAGCGATGGGCTGTCGCCCGTCCTGCAGGTTGTCCCTTTTTCTAAAACTACGTTACTATAACATCCCATCAATAATATCGAAAATCTTCTATCCTTAAACAATACTAACTTATGTCCAACATAATCCAGTCTAATCTTTAGGCTTATAATACTGCAGTCCACTCTCATAATATAGTGACAACGATTACCAGAGATTTAATACTGTCGTTGATCCCCACATATCATAAGATATGTCTTGTTGGTCACATTCCAAACATTCAAAGTCCTTAATCGTGTATTCTCTTGAAAACCTTAGTGAAAACATGAGTGCAGTTAAAAGTTAACACTTTCCACATACCAAAATCCTCAAAATTCTATATACTCAAACCATGATATCACTTAGTCCTTATATCAATCATGAGCTCATGAATACTGTTAAACATTTCCTTTTCTTGTTTTCCCTTCATTATGTGCATAATAACTCAATTACTTTGAATACCACATTAGACCAATACATAAATATTCCAATATTCCATGATACAACATTATTTTGGAATCCCATTACATAAAAACTTAATCATTCCACCACATCGTTGTCATATTCAACATTGCCAATAGTGATCGCATGTGACTTCCCTTTGTCCTTTGCCTTAAGCGGTTGCTCATGTCGATCATCACTAACCCTTGGATTAGGGCATTTATTGGCATAATGTCCCATCTCCATGCACTTGAAGCATTGAAGTGTTGGTTGTGCGTTCTCTGCAGTGTTTGCTTTATTCACTTCATTAGAATCCCTTTTTCCATTACTTCGACACTCAGCTGCTCGATGACCTTCTTTTCCACACTTAAAACATTTTCTAGTCCCTTTAAGACAATCTCCACCATGCTTCTTTCCACACTTTGTGCATAAGGAAACATTCATCTTCTTTTCACCATTATTCTGAGATTTCTCTTTGAACTCCATCTTTCGTTTCTTGTCAAACCCATGAGATGGATATGTAACACCAACTTCCATTTCTACCTTGATAGCACAACGCACAATTTCTTCATAGCTACTGAAGTCTCTTATAGCTAATGCCCTTCGAAGACTTGGTTTTAAGCCACTAAAGAATCGATCGATCTTACTCTCAGGTTGGATAATAATACCAGAAGCATACCTTTCAAGTCTTGTAAAATTTGCTTCATAGGTACCAACAGATTCATCATCCCTTTGCTTCAGTTCAAGAAACTCTTTCTCCATTTTTGTTCGGAGAATACGAGGGAAGTACTTACTGAAAAACAAGTTCTTGAACTCATCCCATTCCATGGAATCAATTTCATCTCTTTGCCTCGTATTCTTGATAAGATTCCACCATTGATCAGCTTCACCTTCCAAACGATATACTGCTAAGATGACTTTATCATGTTCAGAACATTGAAGAACTGAAAATATCTTTTCAGTAGTACTAATCCATTGTTCAGCAACTAATGGATCAGTAGACCCACTGAAAGAAGGCGGACGCTGCCTCATGAAGGATTCAATAGAATGTTGCTCCTTCCTTTGCTCGTTTGGAAGTCCTGCATGATTCATAGCTTGAGAAAGTTGTGTGAGCATGGCTACAAGATTTTGCATTCCAGCTCCCATATCGTTTGGTTTCTCAGGGGGACAATCATTGCATTGTCCATTGCATTGATCAACACGATTCCTTCGGGTTCCAGCCATCGTCTAAAACCCCAAAAGAATAGCGTGAGAGGCAAAAATCATGCTAGGGAAAACAACATAATAAAGGGGTAGTACCCTCAATATCTAACATCTTAGGTTAAATTCTAAGATCGTTAGAGCAATTCTAGGACTATAACCTATACGTATACTTAACCTTAGGGACATCCCTAGACATACCTTAGAAATATCTCTAGGGATCTCACTAACGTTTTCGCATCCTAGTTTCCAAAGGTTGACTAAACCTTTCCTCTGATACCAACTGTAGAGACCCGAAGCCTGACGTACATGGACATTACATTACTTTTGCGGAATACTTAATACATAACAAAAATATACACACAAGGACCGTAATAGTTTAGTGTCTTTGGAAACTCGGACTATAATCTTCTAATCGTGGTGAAAGATCTTCAACATCTCCCATAAATATCTTCCTTTTTTTACCTAAAACCTTTCTTTATATCCTGGGGAAAAGAAAACATAAAAGGGTGAGCTCAAATGCTCAGTAAGGGTAAACAAAAGAAATATCAATCACATCATATTCATAAGAACATAACATTTTGGAAATCATAACCTGCAAAAGAGAGCATAATTTCATAACATGGGATAAATCATGGCAGTGAAATGTAATCTCAATAATCATAACATAAAACATGGAACTTTGTGGCATACACACATAATCATAGAGAATCATTTCTTGTTAGTCAAGACTCATTGCCAAGACTATCTTAGTGGACAAAGTCCCTTTCTGAATCGAGTAATCCTCGTTTCAGTCCTGTTTCACTGAACCGAAATAACCTTCCGTTCCAGCCATGTCTATCTCATGAGATATAAAATCTTTACCCAATGCATTGGAGGGAGATATAGGTCCCACCCATCTTATAATGAATCCTTTCTTATGTGTGCCACATAATCATAAAACATACATCATCGCATAACACATGTAACAAAAATGGGATTCTTGAAACATCATGACATCATAAATCAATTCATATAAGATAAAGGAATTCATAAACATAATTCCATCACAACATAGTAAAATCAATGTAAAAATATAGATAGAAACAGAACCCTTTATTATCTTAGATGGAAAATAATTTTGATAAAACACTTGAATTGAATTCTTGAGGAAAATATCCTTTCTTCTTAAAAAACATTTTTCCTTTCATAACATGTCATACAACTTTAAAATAAAAGAAGTTGATTAAAAATAAACTTGAAAACATGTAAAGGAAGCTTCTTTGAAGTAATGTTTTAAAAATCCATTCATGCCGTATAAGTTAAAAAAACATTCTTCGTACTTTTGTCGGAAAAGTCAAAAAGTACCTCGTACGGAAAAACAACAAAAGATTCCTTTCATATTCTTTACTAAAAACTCACCTAAGGGTAAAATTGGATTTAAACTATTTCAAGTGGATGGAAACAATATTACATATTGAGGGAACATGGATGTGGATGATAAAATACACCCCAGTAAATACTTACGAATAAACAATCTCGGATAAAAATGAGATTGTGATATTTCCCTTACCTTAGGTCCGACTTGCTTTGTAAGTGTCCGAACCTCCTGTATAATGATTTAAATCATGTTATTGACTTATTACAGAATCATATTCATTTTTATGATATCATATATGGTTCACTTATGACATTATATTACCCGTTCTTTTGTAAATTCCATGTTAAAGAAGCGTTTTGGGTAAAATCGTTTCATTTATCGTAGGTGTTTTGACTTGTTGTTCTTGACATAATTATTACTTATATCATGATTTACTTACTTCCAGAATATAAAATATGATTTATATATCATATATATTCTGTATATATATATATATAATAGGTAGATAAATAAAATGAAAAACACCGTTCATGGAGACGGTAGTCCGTACGTACGCATGAACGCTGTTTTCCTTTCCTTATTGTCTTGAAATGGAAGTAAGTAGATGACATACATATGTATATATATACATAAATCCAGTAGCTTTATAATGTCATATATTTCATTATTATTTCTTATATATACATTATAATCATTCTTAAATGGTTAACATGGAGAATGAATCTCATCGCGTCGTGGAGACGGTAGTCCGTACGTACGCACGAGCGATGATATCATTTCTATAAATATTGAATTGAATTGGAGTGGATTATACAATATATCAGAATCAATATGATGTTGTAATAACTATGTATAGTTATTATTTACACCATTATACCCATCCATGTAAGGTGGTGGTGGAAAATAGATTACACCACGGCGTGGAGACGGTATTCCGTACGTACGCACGCGCGGTGATTTCTTTTTCCGTAGGATGGATAGATGGTGAAATAGGGTTGTTTAATACTTATAATAACATATCAGTATATGAGTGATACTGATGTTATTACTTCATAATGAAACAACCTAAGAAGAAGAAGTGGAAGAAGAAATAAAGATGAAAGAATTGGTAACGGTAATTACCTCTTCTTTGAAGTGCCTCTTTGAGACCTCCTCTTAGGGCACTAAAATTGGTCTTGGAGGAAGACCAGAACCTCTAGGATGTTGCTAGGGAAGTGGAGAGGATAAATTGGCAGGGGTTGGCCGAGCTTGAGTGCTCAAATTGATGTGAGGAGGAGGGGGAGGAGGTGTCCTTTTATAGGGGAGGAGAGGGGCACCTTAGGAATATCTCAAAATATTATTTTATATTAAAGTCAAAATCGGTTTATAATGGTTCCAAAGGGTCTTATTTCGAAGATAAGGTGGGGAGGGGTCGAAATCCTATCAACCAATAGAATTTAGACAAGTTTAGGATATTATTTTAACCTTATCAATTAGATTTAACTCTAAGTTAAATAATTTAACTTTTACCGTGTCTTTTTGTTTTCTTTCACTATATGGTTAATAAACTTACTATAACATGACAAACGAACCACAAATTGTTTATTATTAATATATATATCCTTATCTAAGTCATTTGGCCGAACCTTAGATTTTTAGGAATAAAATAACAATTAGTAATATAATATTTTATTTAAAAACTATTTTGTGTCAATTTTGACACTATTTGATATATGATTTTTGTAAAAGTCATAACAGAATTAAATGTTCGAACCAAGTTGATTAAATCAACATTAATATATCATAGTAACCTAGAAAATTAGTGGAATTCATAAAAATCTCAAATTACATTTATTTTGGTGTTTATAACATCAATTATGTCAATATTTCATTAATAAGATAATTACTGCATCATCGTTGTGTCATAAATAAATTAAATTATTTGATGTCTAAAAATTACAAATAAAATACCATCATGTAGGAAATCTTTTGAGCTTTCTAATGAATATTTATAGTCGAATTTATCTTATGTATAACCCCATATTAAAAATGATTTACTTATTAAACATTGATTTTAACTATTTTAACCCTTCTTTAAATAAATTAATAATAAATGTCCTAATCTAATCCATGTGGGCCTAAATGGTCATATTTTATTCCTAAGTTTGTTTTTGGTCGAATTACACTTGTCCAATAGAATTAGGACATGTGTTAGGGTAATATTAATATCATATTTACCCTTAGTTACCCTATTTACTATTAACCGTGGTAAAAAAAGTAAAAAGTTACTATTCACCAAAAAATTATTTTCATCTCATTGAACCACATTTTAGTTCTTGATATTAACCGTGTCTCTCGGATTTTCGAAATTCCATTCACAGAAGCGGTAAAATTAAGTTTTATGCAAAAAATCAGTTTTTTTAACTACCACTTAGTAGTTTCACTATTCATCAAAAATTGATGTTTTTCAGAACAATGCCAAAATTTCATCCTAAGCTATATTTCATATTCCGAATTCAAAAATGAAATCTATTTTACCAAATTCATAACATAGAAGTTGCATTAATTAATTTTATAATTAAATCCCGCTGTTAAAATAAATAGCGTGTTTTTAGGAAACAATATATATCAAAAGATTGACACTTGATTATGTCTGGTTTAAATGTGAAATTACAACCAATGACCAACATTGTATTAAATTGTAAAAATATATTCTAAATATACTTTAAAACCACTCAAATTAATAATTTATCACTATTAATTATTTCGATTAAAAAAGTTGTTTTTAATTATAATTTAGTAATTTTCACTATTCATCAGAATATGAAAGTTATCCGAAAAGTACCAAAATTTCACCTTAGGCTAAATTCGATACTCCGAATCCAAAAATGAAGTTCATTTTGAAAAATAAGATTTACAGAATTTTAAAAAGTGGTTATTACTATTCATAACGGCTAGTTTTAATAATATTTTAATAGCACATCGTTGTTTAGTGAAACTCGGTATTGCGCATTACACACGCTATCGAGGAAGGTCGCGATTGCGTGTAATGCAAGGAAAGACAAGGATGTGTGTTGTGCAAGCTCCTTTTGGTGTAGCGTACAACACAAGACATTAATAAAATTAAAAAAAATATTTCTTTATAAAATCTTGGGCTGTTACAGTCTCCAAAGAAGTTAAAGAAACAAAAAAAGGCACAAAGAAATAATAAACCAAATAAAGCTGACTGGTACTTTAAGATAGTTGATGAATATCACACCTTACTATTGTTCCATAAAATATTCACAATTACCACATCAAATATTCACATTGTTCTTCTTTGGAATTGGAATAGAAAGATTTAATTTTTAAGCTCTTTTGGATATTGAGAAGTCATGGAAGATTGAGGAGAGTTTCATTTTATGAACACAATATTTTGATGAAGTTACATGACTCCAAAAACATCTAAATATAGTCTCTATAGGTTTATGGGGTCTAAGGGGTAGATCCACAACATTAAATCCCCAAACCATCCACTTTATGACTAATATTAATTATCCCTTGAAATAGAATAACTTGTAACACCCCAAGTTTTTCTAAAAATAAATCTAAATTCATGGAAATTTTTTAATGTAGATATTTATAACTAGCCTCTAAAACATAACTTTTCCACTTCTATGTTTTGAATTTCAAGAAACTGTCATCTACAATTGTGTTCAGTATGTTATTTGGAGTCTATTAGAACCAACATGTTTTTTTTGTGAATAGTAACATACCCTTATGAATAGTAATATGAATAGTAATATGAACCTAATGAATAGTAAATTTTATTATTATTTTATTTTCTTAAGGGTTTAAGATAATTACATCTTGATTAATTTTTCAATGTGATATAAAAGCAGTTATAGTTTTAAAAATATAATTTTTGAATTAAGTATGTTTTTCTTTAAAAATTAAATTAAAAATATTTAGAAAATTATCTTCAGAAAATTGAATTAATTTTTGGAATCTACACATCAATAAATTGTTAGGGTGAAATTTGGGAATTTTTCTGAAAAAGTTGATTTTTCGGTGAATAATAAAAAATATAGTTTTTAGTTTCGGTGTGTTAATGTCATCATTAATGATATAATAATGATTTCATAAATCTGGTAGACTTTTTTATAGTTAAATAAGATGTGAGGTGTCCCAATTGTCATATACCATGGGCAAGTCCATGGTTTTGCAAATTCCACTCATGAGGTGTCCCTTGGAAATTATTAAAATATTCCCTTACTTTTCCTATAAATACCAAACCATTGCTTCATTAACTTCATTATTAATTCCTCATAAATGAAGCTCCAGCCTCTAAAAGTTCCGACTAGTCCTCCATAGGTTTCCTCAAGCCCCCAATGTCACAACCTTCATGTTCTAAGGGTTACTCTACAAAGTGAGAAAATTCCCAATTTCTTTCTTTTTCTATTACGGTTCTTTTTTATGGGGTATATCTTTCAAGTTTCCATACAATGTTCTTATTGCCTTCATATTCGTGATCTAAATTATATTATGATTCATTTATGTATGGGTGACTCTCGTCTGCTCTCTTTTTAATATTTTCTAAAACCATATTGCACAGCCGTTAGGCTGACGAATGTTTTGTAAGGGATTCCTCAATTATTATTTTATTTTGAGTTCCATTCATTTATTATTCTTTCTTCATATATTCTTTCCTAAGAAGAATTAAATCTCCCTAAATGATTTATATTCTAGATGTTCTTATGTTCATGGAAAATTCATCATCCTTATTTTTCTCCTCTCCCACTTATTCAGGGAATAAAAACATTGTATGTGATGTGTCAAACCACCGACATCGTGGATGATGTGATTTCAATTTTCATTAACTCATTCAAGTATGGTTATGAAACCATTTTTATGGTTTAACAAAGTTATAATATATGTATTATATCTCATACATGGTTCTGTAATTCTTTTTAACACATGGTTTTTTTTATAAAATTAAATGAGGTCGTTATTATCACAGAACCACTAAAATGATCTAAATGAACATCATTAATGTTTTAACTTATGAATCATCCTCATGTAATAATTAAAAAGGATAAATGTTATAAGTTATGTTTTTGGATATATAGAAAATAATAATCTATTCCAATTCTATAGTTTCACTTCCAATCGACAAGAATATCTGCCATGAACCAATCATGGAAATCATGTAAAGAACTCACCCAAAAACAGTGAAAATAGCAAAATACTGACAATTAAAGGGTGAAATGATGTTATGAAATTATAATATAGAAGATGTTATAAACATGAAAATGTTTCTGTAAAATACTAATAACAATCTTTTAACCATTATACAAGAAGTTTAAACAATTTTTAAGTAATAAAAACTCGAGGTAAGGGAATTCTTAACCGGATTTCCATTCATTAGGTTAAACTTCTACTTCATTATTTATGTTATATTAAAAACTTTTGTGTGATGTATTTTGTTTCTATTAAGTTTAATTATGTGTATTTACAGTGTGTAATCATATTTCATCCACTCTAATAAGTCTCACTTCAATTATATGATTTATGTAAGGGGCTTTTCCTTTAAAATCCTTTTTTTAAATTCAGTTTTACGAAATTCTAAAGAGATGTTTTTAGGGAATTATTCATGTTGTATGATTATGTTTTGGTTCTTGGGCATTGTTTATGATTAAGGGTGGGACCTATATGTTCATCCTATTCATTGGGTATGTGTATGTTGGAGGTCGGCCTTATGGTTACTCCAAGTGTAACGATGATGGTTACACAAAGTAAGGTAGCTGTGAGAGTTACAGATTATAAGGTATGCAAGAATGGATATAAGATTATGTAAGTAATGCCCCAAGATACATCTATGATTATATTTATGTTCTCATGTTTTGTGTGGATCTTGTGAATATATCAAGTTACACAAAGTAATTATATATGGGTGACAAGCATGTCTTTTGTAAATTCTTTCATACGTTACAAGTATTCATGGACTAATGTAATCTTTCCTTCATTTCCATCCCTTACAGAGATTTTGTACTTATCCCAAGTTTTTTAATTATTTTCAAAGGTTAATGGATTTGTAAGAAAAGTAAGGAAGACATGTTAAATGTTAAATAATTTTCAAGGATTCATGTTTAAGTTTTAATGTTTTATATTTTGAAAAAAAAATAGAAATTGTTTTTATGGTATCCTCTCTGTAATAATGTGTAATGTTATGAATGTATTGTCCCAATTCACTAAATCTCTAAACATGAAAAGATCCTCAATGTAAAAGGACATTTTTTCTTGAATAAATCAATATTATATATATATAAGTTCTGGTCCTTATAGTTGGTATCAAAGGATGGTTTAGATAACTTTAGGGGTTATTGTGATGTTAATAGAATACCTTAAATGATTTTCACACTATGTTTAATTTGAAATGTTATAGCATTTAAATATTACCATGTTTCTTCATCTAAGATATGTTTGTTTAGAATGGTTGTCTACAGAAGGAAAAAGGATGCTGAAGAGGAGAGGCATTGACAGAATGACATCTTTTCGAAACTACAGCCTGGAATGGTAGGGATTGGAACCGAGCAGTTTGGGAAAGTAAGGGCTCATCTAAGGCAGGCAATAAATGGTGGTGGCATCCATGCAAGAGAACCAATAGAGTTACCACAACGAAACATGACAATAGTGGAACATTTTATGATATATCATCCTCCTAAATTCAATAGATCTTATTACAGATGGTTTTTTAAGAACTTTTCACGGTTATCTAGCTCGATAACTAAGTTAACATGGAAAGGGGTTAAATTTGTTTGGACATAGGAATGTGATGTTTGTTTTTAGGAACTGAAGAAGAGATTGGCGAATGCTCCAGTTTTGGCCATACCTTCCCTGAATGTTGAGTTTGTCATCTACAGTGATGCTTCATTGAAGGGACTTGGTTGTGTTTTGATGTAGAATGATCAAGTAATTTCCTATGCTTTGATAAAAATTAAACCTCATGAGATAAGTTATCCCACACATGATTTGGAATTGGCAGCTGTGGTTTTTCTTTGAAAATTTGGAGGCATCATTTATACAGAACTAAATGTCAAATATATATTGACCATAAAAGCCTGAAGTATATATACACTCAGAAGGAATTAAAAATGAGGCAGAGAAGATTGCTAGAACTGATAAAGGATTATGACTGCAGGATCAATTACCATCTAGGAAAATAAAACAAAGTGGGGGACGCCTTGTGTCAGAAACATCATGCATCATTAACCATGAAAAATCAGGAACATGGTCCCTTGATTAATTATTTGATGAATTTTGGATTAGAAGTTGTTGGTGTAGGGAATTCCTCTGTTTTGTTTCAGGTTTTAGTGCAGTCTTCATTGTTAGACAGAATTAAGCAAGCGTAGAAAATAGACCGCGAGCTATAGAAAAAGGTAGAATTGGTTAGAATGGCTAAGTTGCCAGAATTTAATCTTGATAAAGATATGATTTAAGATTTTGTAAAAGGTTGTGTGTGCCTTGTGATTCCTGGTTAAAGAAATAATTATTATGTGAAGCTCATACTTCCTCATTTTCAGATCATCCTGGTAGTACTAAGATGTACAAAGACCTTTAGGAGTATTATTAGTGGAATGGAATGAAAAGAGATATTACTGATTTTACCATGAAATGTTTGACAGGTCAACAGGTTAAAATAGAGTGACAGTTTCCGAAGGGGATGCTTCAGCCTTTGTCAGTGCTGGAGTGGAAATGGAGAATGTTTCCATGGACTTCGTGGTGGGACTACCAAAGACTTATCAAGGTAACAATGTAATTTGGGTTATTTTTTGATTAGCTAACAATGTCGGTACATTTTCTTTCTATTCGAGATACAATGTATTTGGATAATCATTCTCTATTGTACCTCAAATATATTTTCAGGTTACATGGAGTTCCTCTTTCCATTTAATCTGACTGAGATACCTGGTTTACTTTTAACTTTTGGAAGGGACTTCAGAATTCATTGGGCACATAGTTAAATATCAGTACACCTTTTCATCCCCAATCAGATGGGAATTCAGAACGAACGATTACAAATTTGGAGGATATGCTTCAAGCTTGTTCAATGGACTATCAGGGAAGTTGGGATCAACATCTTTCTTTATTTGATTTTTCTTATAATAATAGTTTTCATTATAGTATTCAGATGGAACTATTTGAAGTCTTGTATGGTAAGTGGTGTTAGACTCTAGAATTTTGGGATGAAGTTGGTGAAAAAAAGTTGATGGTCCATAATTAGTAGAAGAAGTGGCTGAGAAAGTGAGGATGATCTAGCAACACATAAGGACAGCTCAGAGCAGGCAGAAAAGTTATGCACATAACAGAAGTAAAGACTTCTCTTTTGAGGTAGGGGGCTATGTTTTCCTTAAAATATCTCAGAAAATTGTGAAGCATTTCAGTAAGAAATGGAAGCTAAGTCAACGGTTTATCGGTCCTTTTGAAATCTTGGAGAAAGTTGGAACAGTTTCATACCGCGTAGCTTTGCATCCAAGTTTGTTTCAGGTACACAATTTTTTTCATGTTTCAATGCTGAGAAAGTATTTTCCATATTCATCACATGTCTTGACCCAAAAGTAGTTCAGCTAGAAGAGAACCTTTCTTATGAAGAGAAACCAAGTCAAATTCTTGATCGAAGGTAACAGGTATTGTGGAATAAGGTAATCCACCATGTAAAGGTTTTGTGGAGAAACCACATGGTTGAGGAAGCAACATGGGAGTCTGAAAATGCTATGATGGAAAAGTACCCTTAGTTGTTTAATAAGTAAATAAAATTGCGAGGACACAATATCTAGAAGGTGGGGATAATGTAACACCCCAAGATTTTCTAAAAATAAATAAAAATGCATGGAACTTTGTTTTAATGTACAAATTTATAACAAGCCTTTAAAACATAACTTTTTCACTTCAATGTTTTTAATTTTAAGAAATTGTCATCTACAATTGTGTTCAGTATGTTATTTGGAGTCTATTGCAACCAACTTGTTTTTGGGTGAATAGTAACATACCATTATGAATAGTAATATGACCCTAATGAATAGTAAATTGTATTATTATTTTATTTTCTTAAGGATTCATGATAATTACATATTGATTAATTTTTTAATGTGATATAAAAGCAGTTATAGTTTTTAAATAATTAATTTTTGAGTTAAGTATGATTTTATTTAAAAATTAAATTAAAAATATTTAGAAAATTATTTTCAAAAAATGTAATTCATTTTTTAAATCTACACATCTATAAATGGTTAGGGTGAATCTTGGGAATTTTTTTGAAACATTTGATTTTACGGTGAATAATAAAAAATACAGTTTTTAGATTCGGTGTGTTAATGACATCATTAATGATATAATAATGATGTCATAAATCTGGTAGACTTTTGTATAGTTAAATAATATGTGATTTGTCCCAAGTGTCTTATACCATAGGCAAATACCATACACAAACCCATGGTTTTGCAAATACCACTCATGAGGTGTCCCTTTGAAATTATTAAAATATTCCCTTACTTTTCCTATAAATACCAACTCATTCTATCATTAACTTCATTCAAAATTCCTATTCAGTTAATCTCTGGTATTCATACCTTTCTAGTAGTCCTCCCAAGGTTTCCTAAGGCCCCTAAGGTCCCAACCTTAAGATCTAATGGTTACTCTACAAGGTAAGAAAATTCTCAATTTCTTTTTTTTACATTCAAATTCTATTTTATGTGGTATAACTTTCAAGTTTCCATACCATGTTCTTATTTCCTTAATATTAGTGATATAATATATATTATGATTCATTTATGAATGGGTTAATTTTGTCCCATCTCTTTTAAATATTTTCTAAAACCATGTTGCGTAGTCGTTAGGCTGCCGGATATTTGTACGAGATTTCTCATTTATTATTTTATTTTGAGTTCCATTCTTTTCTTATTCTTTCTTCATCTATTCTTACCCAAGAAGCATGAAATCTTAATAAATGATGAATATTATAGATTTTCTCTTATTCATTGAAAATTCACCATCATTATTTTTCTCCTCTCCCACTTTTTCATGGAATAAAAGCATTGTCTGTGATGTGTCAAACTACCGACATCATGGATGATGTGATTTCAATTTTCATTTAGTCTTTAAAGTATGGTTATAAAACAAATTTTATGGTTGAACCACGTTATAATATATGTATTATATATCATCCTTGGTTCTGGAATTATTTTTAACACGTGGTTTTAATTTATAAAATGAAATGAGGTCGTTATTATCAAAGAACCACTAAAATGATCTAAACAAACATCAATAATGTTTTAACTTATGAATCATACTCATGTAAGAATTAAAAAGGATACATGGTATAATTTATGTTACTGGATATATGTAAAATACTCCTCCATTCCAATTCTGGAGTTTCACTTCCAATTGACAATAATATTCACCATGAACCAATCATGGAAATCATGTAAAGAACTCACCCAAAAACAGTGCAAAGAGAAAAATACTAACAATTAAAGGGTGAAATGATGTTATGAAATGATAATATAGAAGATGTTATAAACATGAAAATGTTTCTGTAAAATACTAATAACACTCTTTTAACCATTATTCATGAAGTTTAAAAATGTTTAAAGTATGACAAACCCAAGGTAGGGGAATTCTTAACCCGATTTCCATTCATTGGGTTAACCTTCTACTTTTTTATTTATATTCTATTAAAAATGTTTGTGTGATGGAATTTGTTTATATTATGTTTAATTACGTGTTTTTACAGTGTTTAATCATATTACATCTACTCTATTAAGTCTCACTTCAATTATATGATTTAAATAATGGGCTTTTCCTTTAAAACCCTCTTTTTTAATTCAGTTTTACGAAATTTCAAAGATACTTTTTTATGTAATTATTCATATTGTATGATTATGTTTTGGTTCTTGGGAATTGTTTATGATGAAGGGTGGGACCTATATTTCCCTCCAATACATTGGGTATGTTTATTTTGGAGGTTGGTCGTATGGTTACTCCAAGTGTAACTGCGATGGTTACACAAAGTAAGGTAGCTATGAGGGTTACAGATTATAAGGTAGCTAAGAATGGTTATAAGATTATGTAATTAATTCCCCAAGATACCTATGTGATTATATTTATGTTCTCATGTTTTTTTGGATCTTGTGTAAATCCCATGTCACACAATGTATATATAGGTGATAAGCATGTCTTGTGTAAATGCTTTCATACGTTATGAGTATTCATGGACTAATGTGCTCTTTCCTTCATTTCCATCACTTAATGAGCTTTTTTTCTCATCCCATGTTTTTAAATTATTTTATCATGTTAATGGATGTGTAGGACAAGGAAGGAAGCCATGTTAAATGTTTAAGAATTGTCAAGGAATCATGTTTAAGTCTTAATGTTTTATATTTTGAAAAAAATGGAAACTGTTTTTATGGTGTCCATTCTGTAATAATGTGTAATGTTATGAATGTATTGTACCAATTCCCTAAATCTCTAAACTTGAAAAGATCCTCAATGGAAAATTAAGTGTTTTATTGACTGAATTCAATATTATGTATATAATAAGGCCGGGTCCTTATAGAACAGATGCCATCAGATACCTGATAGCCACCACTAGGTAGTCGGTAGTGCTTCTGGAACTTCTTGCACACTGCCTACTCCCACTGGTAGGTCGGTGATCTCAACTAGCTAGTTTTTGGGCCTTATGGAGTTCTAAATCCACATTCATATGCTAATAGAAAGCTAATAGATCTAAAGTGTCTAGCCAGTATTTCACTATTTCACACACTTTGAAAGTGTCTATATAAGCGTATTTTTAAGCCACCATTAGGTTTAATGCCTTTATTCCATAATAGCATAATATAAACACACAAAAACACTAGAAATATCATAAAATGAGTTAGAAATAAATTAAATTGTTTTTAATATCTAAAATAACTAAATAATGGGTTACAATAAGTAGAACTTGTAAATTTTGTTTAACTACATAAAAATTTTATATAATCAGTATGTAATCAAGATAAACAATAAAATACACTTAAGATATTTATTTAATTAATTAGAACTTGTATATTTTAAATTAATAGGTCTAGATATGTCACATTTAATTTTATGAATCACCTGTATATTAACTAAGATATAATGAATGCATGATGAACACTATATATTGAAGGTACCAGGGCATGAAGACGAACTAGATGGGTCAGGGATTTAAAAATTTTCATCTCTGGATAAATATGAAAACATATATTTCTAAAATTAGAGCCCTATTAAAAGGATGAGCATATCACATGAATTGATTTAAGCGAAAAAATTAAAATAAATAATTACCTCATTCGATTTTAAGTCTTGTTCAATAACCACTTATCATAGGAAACCGTTACTCTAAGGAACCAAGGTCAAATAACTCTAGTTCATCAGAATATTATATTAAAGTCTATGGGAATGTTAATTGATGATATTTGGGGGCTATTGTCGAGATCTGGTGAAACCTTAAACATCCCGATGACCACCACTACATTTTTCCTTTGATTCTCAAAGGAGATCTTGGATCAATTACAAGGAACGAGTACTTCTCTCTCTGGTATATGGGATGAAGGAGAGAAGATCTATTAATATAGTGTGTATGAATAGTCCCCTCGAAATGATCTCCCTATAGCTTATCTAGTGAAGATTAAACACCTGGAAAGCACTCCTCGACTCCCATATAAGTAATTCCCACTAAATTATTCATAAATAAAATGTTATGACCAACCAACCGTGTCCTAAATTTCATTTACATTTTCATCACATACTTTTAATATAATAAATATATTAAAAGAAAAAATTGTGTCATTAAATTTACTCATTATTCCTATAAATATTAAACAAACCTTGAATATTAAAATAATATTCACTCATTAAATATTCTCCCATGTATTCACTTAAATTCTAGTAAATACATTAAATAAATAAATTCAAGTCTCATTAATCTATACTTGAATAATAATTAATAAATTTATTCATTGGAGATCATTTGTTCTTAGACACCTCTCAAACCACATGGTGGGTCCCACAATGTCCTATGCTCCTATTTATTTTAATAGGACATACTTTTTAATATGCTATGTGGGTGTCCCTATAGGCCCTTATATTGATAGCAGTGAATAATACTCACAAACCATAACTGTGGTCTAGAAAACCATCAAGTTCTATAAGGAGATGAGGAATAATCATGGAAATGACAACCATTCCTACAAACACATGTCGTGTAATATAATAACTTTGTTTTATGATATCTCATAAAGTATGATGCACAATTTGTGTCATCATCAATTCTTGATTTATTATTCATTACCCCACTGGACAAACTTCTCTTTTTCTACCATATCCATAGATTTAGTGAAGGTACTTTCATCCTGGTCAAATGGGATCAAGATATCACTCTCTTTCAGAAGAGGCAAATTCTTTATTTATTATTCAATCAATTTCATATCATCAATGGATCACCAAACACATGCTACCTTACCCTAAAATAAATTTCATGGTTTTCATCTTTCATCAAAATATGTAATAAAATTATATACACTAGTAATAATATCAAGTAAAAATACCAATACACATGTTTAAAAATAAGAGATAACAATGACACATGAAACATGTGGTGTTCTTATTGTTGGGTTGGTCTTCATGATCTCATATACTTAATATCACTAGGTGTGAATATCATGTAAAGAAGTCTCAATGTTTATGATCCCCCGTCACCTAATAGTGACACATCTTATGTGTCCTATCAAGATGTGGTATCTATACCATAGGAAAAATATTTAAAATTGCTCTCATGGTATCTCTTAGATCTCATTATAGTTAGGGAACTGCTATAACCTTTTGATGATATATGTAATATAAGTAAATTACCATATAAATATGGAAGAAAAATAATTAGAAACACCATTATGATAAGATAAAAAAAACACACACACATACATTTTTTTATTAAAGAAGAAATCATTAATGATGAATATCAGCAGAAGTACAAGTACAAATCCAAGATGGGAAATTGTCCAATCAGAGCTGGATGAATTTGAAAGGGCCTGAGGCCACAAGCTGATGGGCCACATTGATTACTTACCTTTTTTAAAGGAGAAGGTGCAAGAAGAGAAGCACTGGCATAATGAGAGAATTCTCCTAATGATGATGCCAAAAGACTGGAACCCACCATCGTTGTGGTTAATAGCATCGATTAAAGTATGGCAGTCAGACTCAATGATAATATCGCTACATCCACATTCTACTGTGAGCAACAAACCAGTAAGGATGGACATGGCCTAAGCAACTGCTGGTTCCCAGAAAGCCTGATGTGGATCATGTTTTGCATCAAGGATTTTCCCCATATGATTATGGTCTAGAAGGCTGAGGGAAACAATCCCATCCTTTGGGAGAGATGCATCTAAGTTAATTTTAAGAATCCCTTCTGTTGGGGGATTCAAATGAGAGGGAGATCTGAGGGTAGATCCTCACATAAAATGATCATTGTGGTCTTTCCAGCCCTCAATCCAAGAAGAAGCCCTTTCAATCCAGAATTCAGGGGGTGTGTGAGCTTGATGAAAAATGGCATCATTACACTGGACCCAAATAATCAAGGCCAAAGTGCAAATAGAACAAGAAAGAGTCGAGGAATGAGAGGAGAACCAACACATCAGGAGATCGGGGAGGTCAGAGGCCAATTCTAGTGAAGTGGTAGAGGTTGGGGCCCATTTACTCTAAAATTGCTTAGCTTCTGGGCAGTGAATGATGGAGTGCAAAGGAGTTTCAATAGTGCTCAGGCAGAAAGGGAAAAAAGAAGAACTGGCCATATGTCGGTAAGCGAGAAGGCTCATGGTTGGGAGAGTACCCGTGAAAATCTGCCACCAAAATTGCCGAATTTTAG
This sequence comes from Viscum album, assembly GCA_963277665.1. Taxonomy (NCBI): domain Eukaryota; kingdom Viridiplantae; phylum Streptophyta; class Magnoliopsida; order Santalales; family Viscaceae; genus Viscum; species Viscum album. The sequence goes on along the minus strand of OY728139.1, from coordinate 758,863,713 downwards.
GGGGAACGTTGAGTGTCCAGATTGATTTCCATGGTCCATCATCTTGGTCGACTGGGAGGTTGTCAGGGACCAGTCTGTAGCCGGATCTCACTGTGTATTCTCCTGAAATGTCATTGGTCCAGAAAAGATGGTCGGGGCCTGCGTCAGGGATCCAGGGAATACTAAGAATGATTCTTTGGTCCCTTTCGTTAAACCAATCAAGGATCTTTTCCAAACACCACCCTTGTCCCTGGTCCGAAAGGAGGAAGCTGACAGTGGAATCTTCAAGACCTGGTTGGACGGGGGATATATCCTGCATACCATCCATATCGATAATCCAAGGATCAGTCCAGATATTGACCGATGAGTAAGACCCAATCCTCCAGCCCAGTGCTTTATCCAGGAGCTTTTTAGCCCCCCAAATGCTTCTTCAGAGGAAACTGAGGCGGGGACCAAGAGAGGAAGCATGAAATTCTGTGTGGGTACTACAAAAAAATTTCTTATACCAACTGAAATTCAGTGACAGATAATATATCTGTTTGAAAAAAAATGAAAAATTCCAACAGATAATGAGTTTCTTTGATACTAAATTCAAGTACCAACATTTAACTTTACCAACAAATGTATTTGTTTTTATTAATAGTTTAATACCAACAAATATTTTTCCAACAATTTAATTTTTCACTCTATCATATTAACACCAAATGTTTTTTACAAACAAATATAATTATTAATAATAATTACTATAAAAAACAATTTTTTTCAACATATAAACATGTTTCTATTATTTATTCACTAGACATAAATAATTTAAAAACGAAAAAATTTGTTAACACCAATCAGGTGTTTGTTAAAAAAATATGTTGATATTAAAAAAAAAGAAAATGATTATAAGATAAATTTTTAATTTAATCACTCAAAATAATGTATACATTAACAAAAAGATATTAATAAATATTTATCATAGATTGAAAATTTCATTTAATATAAATTTTATATGAAACAAATTAAAATTATATCTTAGATAGATTTTATGAGGATGAGTTCAAAAAAAATAATCAAAAGTTAAAATGAAAAATAAAATTGAAATAACCAGCAAAAACATAATCCCCCATTTGAGTTTTCTTCCACACGGTCACGCCTCCCCTCTCCCAGCTTCTTCGTCAGCCACGTCTCTACACTGGCAACCTCTACCTGTACCGGTTGAGCTCACATGCGGTTCCTCACCATCACCCGCATCGACACCCACACCCTAGATTCTCCACCACTTCCTATACCATTCCGTCCACTGACGTTCGGTGGATTTTTTCCTCTTTCAACTATAGAGCTGAGATTTTGGGAAGAGCATGGACTGAAACCCATTTCTCATTCAGTCAATCCATGTTTGATCCTACAGATATTTATTTCATCTTTAGTGGTTTTAAGAACTTAAAATCAGGGCAATATAATATTTGAATTGAATTCTAGTTAGGGTTTCTTTGAAATTAAAATTAAACGAGTTTTCTTATTTGGTTGTTTAATTTTTTTATGGATTTTACTATGATAATTACATACTCTAGTTGTTTTTTTTTGGTGATTTTGTCACTTCCACCTGTTTAGATCATCTTCGACCCAGGTATTCCATTTCAAATCCTTGATGACATCAATGCATTTCGCGACGAACAAATTCTCTACCTTATTAATATCTTTTACATTATATAAATCCATTAACGAGGAGTCGCTGACAGTTCTCATTGAATTGAAATACTTGACCACTACTGCATGGGTTTCACCATCTACATTGAAGGCCCTCCTCATTCTCTCAATATTCATTATTTGGATTGCAGGGTGGTTGAGTTTTAGCTATGATCTTTCCATATGTTTACAAAAATTATTTTGAATATGATTTTTGTGTATTTTTCATTATCTCTACATTCTATTATGTGTTGAATATTTTGTGAAATTATTATTAACCAACATTTCAAGTTAAATAGTACTGTGGAAATTATTAACCATATATTACTCCTTGCAGGTTTACATTAAAGGGAATGAATAAAAACTAGCGGTTATCTGCACTTACCATGACACACTTATTTGTCAGAGATTATTTTCCAGTAGAGATCCTTGTGTCTTTGAAATGACTTCAACAGTGGGGTACTCTTTTATTCCATCTCTCTTATATACTTTTCCTTAAAAAATGATTTGATGGTTATGAACACATTTGTTTCTTGTGAGAATCCTTGACATGCCTGAAAATTACAACTTCCCAATAATGATTTATGCTTCAAGAATTTTGTTTGAACACCTTTACATGGAAGCATTTTGCCAAAAGAAACATTAAATATTAGCCTTTTTGTTTCCTAAACACTTGCAAGTTGTGATTATTAATTGTTATGTACTAATATGTACTATAGAGTACCACTGGAAGGTGATGATAGTTTAATTTTTAATAGTTTCTATTTTATGTGGTTACTCTACTTGAAAATGTGATTTGATGTTTCTCTATTACCTGGGACAACTGGTCTAGTATTTTTATATACCCACTGTGAAGTGGTATCCATGTTATTAAAAAAATAATATTGTATTTCACATAAACATAAGAGATATTTTTAATGTTAAATGTAGCTAAATGCACGTGTAATAACACTCAGGCCATCCATTTGTGTTTTGGTAGAAACTTTATTATTTTTAGATGAAAAACTACTGGACTCATACATTCATCATGACTTTTATTGGTGTGACATAAAACTTAATCTTTTTTTGTGAAATCAGAACACTTAAAATTGTAATTTCTAAAACATTGTTTTTAAATTCATATGCACTTTCTATGTTAGATGATAGGAGATCCCGAATTTATCCTATCAAGTCCTAAATGCATCACATTAACTCTAATTTGGAATAATGAATGGAATTCATGGAAGGTCTTTGTAAATATGGAAGCACGAACCTTTCCGCTTCACCCCTCTCAGAAGAGCTAATAAAATAAATTTAAAACATTTTTATAATTCATATATCATTAAATTAAAAAATTATAAAACATGATTCATTTAAATTAAAACGAGATTTTAAATTTTTATCACATCATTTTAAAAAATGATTTTAAAATCAACAAAATTAATAAATGAGAAATAACAATGACTTTTATTTGAAATTAATAAATTAAATTCATTATAATAATAAAAATATAAAGTATATGTTGTGTCCAAAAATTGTATAAAATTTTCAATCAAAATTTAATTTAACACTAGTACCCCACCCGTGCAATTGCACAGGAGATGATAGAAAGTAAATCAGTGAAAAATTAGATCTAACTAATAAAAACCCCAACTATTCATTATCATTATACAAGATAAATCAAAACATATAGAAAAATTAAATATAGGATGACAAAGAAATGGAGGAGTAATTATTAGTTAATATAGAAAATGAAACAAAAAGAATTAATTTTCAGTTAACCATCAAAAGGGATTTCTAATTAGGAAACCAATACTTTTCAAGAAAATATATTTCTATTCAATTTTCCTTTTCATATTTCATTGATATATATTGAATTTCTTTTTAATGTCTTGTGATTTTGAACTGTCTCTGGTGAAATCAATTTGGACGTTCTCTCCTTCACCAAAGCTATCTTAATCAATATAATGATCTGTCTTCAATGTATTTTTTTGTAGCATGTCAGTCAAAGGTCATAGAGTAAACTGAGAGAAATAATGTTTCATATGTTTTTCAATGTGATCTCAGTGAATTGCATCCCATATTTTTAACTGTACAGTATTGTTACACATTTACATCCAGTTTAACTGTCATCTGTATTTTAATTACAAATTTTTGTAGTATATATCCATGTGTTTGTATTCTATTAGAGGGAAACTATTTAAATAGTCTCTAATCCATCTGCATATGGTTTCAATTGCATAATTCATTTGGATAAATATGTTGGTAAATTCTATTATAATTCTTTAGGATACAAAATGCTTAACTTATAAGAATAAACTGTATTCATATACGTGTAAAATGTATTCATATACTGTACATGAATAATGTCAAATGAAATTTTATAGGAATAATGTGGATCACATGATACTATATTGGATAATATCACAAAGTAATCTCATATATCAGATTATAAGTTCTAACAAATTCCATATATATAAGGAATTGGGTAAACCTTGACGAAAGAAACTGTGTGTATGTGTTAACTGCATATACTGTATAGGAATGATGTGGAACATTTCAAACAATATACATATATGAGTTAAATGTGTATACATAAGTTAATTGTCATAATATATCATATTAATCCTTAATCTGAAATGGTTGATTAAATTCATTTTCAAACTATATGAATAATTTTGTTCTATAATTTATTTAAAAAAGATACACATATATCATTTGCATATAGTGTTGTACAAATGAATAAATAATTATGCATATAGTTTCATTTTAAAAAGTTTAATTTTAATATTTAATCTGTGGATGGTTTTAATTATTGAAATATACTGCTATATAATTTAAATTATTGATTGATGTTATTCAAAAATTGTCATGTATAAATAAAATTTTTCATATATTTCATCTGCGTATGGTTTCAATTATTTCATTTGAGTACAGTATCTTAATATAATTTTCTATAGATATCTCCCACGTCACTTTATTTCCTAGCTGAATGTATCTGTTATGTTTTCCCTCTCTTGTAATGTCATTTTTCATTGATGTAGCTCCTTTGTAAGATTACATGAAAGGTAAGCACGTCGCACGTGCCTTGGAATTTTCTTAAATAATGATGGAAAGTTTTTAAATTTCTATGTTTATATTTGTGGTATGATATTCTTTCATATTTTAAATGTATCTATTAAAAGTAGGAATGCATTGATTTAAAATTCCATTTATTTTTATGAAAATTTGGGCGTTCTATGGTTGTTATTGGTGTAATGGATGTATTGTAGATCCATAGGCTCACCATAGGCTTGTATTTGGGATTTTCTCCTCCAGTTCGATAGGGAATATTTTTATGTGATTCATGTTATTTGAGGTGGTTTTTATTTTTAGTACATGTGTGGATTTATAATTTTGGTTTAGACAAAAAAGAAGAGTTTCACTGACTTATCAAATGGGAAAAATATAACATTGACATATCATTTATCGTAGGATTTGAAGAACATATTTTTGGTATATGTATTTCTTTAAATGCATTATTGACATGTTTTTTCATTTTTTATTTCTTATTTGGAGTCGGCTCATTATAAATCACAGGCAAGAGCATATTTATAGTATTTGTAGTTTTGTAAAAACACTATTGATTTGTCATATTTTTGCATTTCTAATTTCTTCTTTGGAGTTTTAATCAATATTTTCTATGATATTGACATTTGAGGGTGTTGTGCTGGTGTTACCAGTAATTTGGAATGTTGTTGGTTGGGCATTTGGAATGCAGGTGGTGATAGGAATTTGGAGAAGAGGCCTTCAATGCTAGATGCTATTACTTTTCTTATTTTTTTACAAAATGAAATACTATTTTAATCATGGATATTTTGGATATTTCTAAACAATAAAATTAAGTCAGTTCATTTGGTTTTTGGTTATTTGAGTTTTGGTTGCTAAAGAAGTAGGGTCCATTATTAAAAAATCATTGGTTGGTTAATTTGGTTTTTGAAAATTCCAAACAGTTTTAACCAAACAGACTGTTTTCTCACCCTTACAAAAACATTGGAGATATCCAATTTGAGTTTAATGTTCCTCTCTTTGGATTTATTTTTCAAAATATTTTTAACTTAGATGTAGTGAAAAATAAATCTTCCACCTTTAATACTTGAAGAATGAAAATTATTTCTATGATTTAACTTAGGTCTTGTTTACAAAAATTTCCTTATGTTCATATAAATCATATTACAAAAATCTATAGGCCTAAAATTCAAATATTCATAGTGGAATTCATGTGGCGGCCATGTCTTGTTACCTCCATCCTGCTTGGAAAACATGAAACTAAGTGCACATTTTCTTTAATCTCCTAGCTCCATTTAGTAACCTCATTTATAATTATCCTTGTTGAAATGTAGAACTGTACTCATGAATTTTTTCAGAGATCATAACAGCTGAATCGTGGACTTGTATTGTAACGTCAGTTTTCTGGTATCATCAACCACTATCTTCGTGAGTCATGTATTATGTTTTTCATACAACATATTTAATTCCAACATGTTTCTATATGAGATACTTTGTATGTATGTGAGATTTATTTAATCTATAGATATTTTAAGGCCTCAGTTTTTATATACTACATGCTGCATAAGTTTTTCTTTGTAATTCATGAGATTCATATTTCTATAAGCCTGTTTAGAATGCAGCATTCTTGTACTTAAACTAAGGACTCACTGCACATTTTCTTTAGTCATGAACTGAAGTTTTTATATACTACAGGATGCATTTTTTCTCCAACTTCTTTAATCATGGATTCTGTTCTCCAACATCTTTATTCGTGTTTTCTATTGTTGTATTTTTTAGTATGCAGCATTCTCTTTTTAGCATGAACCATTCTCTTTATGGTCTGAACTAAGGTTTTTATGTATTATAGGTGCATTCTGTTTTCCTTATACTTGAGTCGTGGCTTTTGGTATCTTTTTTAATATGAGAATTTCTCTTTTTATATCTATATTTTCTTGATATGTTGCTTGTAAAATTTTTGAACATATTATTGTTGGGTATGTTGGAAGTTTTATGAAATAGGTAAAAAATAAATGATATTATTATTTATGTTTGAATCTTAAATTTCATTGTTGTGCTATTTTATCTTTAAACATGATTAATCGTTTGGATCTTCTTGATGTCAGTGTTAGATTAACAATGAACTATTTTCATCCACAAGTGCAAGAAAGGAGACTTTTGCATGAGTGGGGATGATTAGCTCCTTCCAACCACCGGTGTAAACCAGAACAATGATGATTGATTTGTAACAAGAAATAAATTGCAGATGAAGTGTTGGGGCAGGCTTTCTGGCTGGTCCATGGTGCCGAAGCTGGTCTAGAGTGCTAGAGCTAAATCGTTGGCTGGTCCTTGGTGTTGGAGCTGGCCTGGAGTGCTAGAGATGACTCACTGGTTGGAGCTGGCATGGAGTGCTGGAGGTGACTCACTGACTGGTCTTTGGTGTGGAGTGTTGGAGCTGAAGCGCCGGTTGGATCTAGTATGGAGTGTTGGAGCACGGCTCGCTAGTTGGTCCCTGGTGTTGGAGTTGGCTCGCTACCATTAAGTGTTGTAGGTGACTCACTGATTGGTTCCTGGTGGTGGAGAAGGCTCGCTAGCATGACATGAATTTTGGCGGTGGACTTGTTGGGGGGTCTTGTTGGGGACCTTCATTTTTGTATTAAATTTCATTATTAATATGATTAATGTTTTTAACATGTGTGAAAATATTCTTCTAATTAATAATATAATAAATTAATAAATATAATTGGAAATTTTATTTGAAATAAAAATTTATATTTTTTATTTAAATTTAATTTATAAAAAAATATTATATGTTGGTAATATTATTACCAATAGAAAAAAATCATTAGAACGTGTTACTAAACACTTTAACCAACATATATATTATCTGTTGGTATTATTATTATTGTAACAGAACTATTTTATCAATTGTAAAAACATTTAGCGGCAGAGTTTTTACCGAAAGTTTGGTGATAGGGACATATATATTGGTAAAACGTTTTACCAACAGAAAATACACTTTTACCAACCGATATTCCCCCATTGGAAAAGGTGAAATATTTTGTAGTGGGGGAAAGTACTTAGCTCAGAGAACCCATGCACAAAGAGAAGAAGGAAAGTTAACCAGACGCCATCCTTGCTTGGACAATAGTGCATCATTGAAGAGAAGAAGATTCTAGAAAACCATCCCTTCCATTAATTTGGGTTTGCAGAGTATCTCCCAGGCCATCCAGTGGGGTCGATTCCTTCCATCATTCTTACCCCACCACAAATTGGCAATGCGTGTGTGGATCTGGTCGATGATGATTGACGAGAGCTTAAATAGGGACATAAAATACCTATGGATGGACTGGATGACAGCTTTGATGAGGGTCTCTTTGCCATCTTTAAAAATTCTTTTAGGGGACTAGACAAGAATTATTTGCTCGATACTATCCACTAGAGATGCGAAGATTTGTTTATTGGATCGGCTGATCACCGTGGGAAGCCCAAGATACTTCTGATGTTTCACAACCATACGAATATAAGCTGAAGTGCATAGATCATCCCTCTTAGAAAGAGGCACCCCTGCACTGAAAGATATTTCATATTTTCCATGATTGATTGACTGTCCAAACACCCTCTCGTACTGGAGGATTTCCTGGAATATCACCCGGCATTCGTTAATTGTTTCTCTAGAAAAAATGAGGCAGTCTTCAGTGAAGAAAAGATGCGACACTAGTGGGAAACACGGCAAACCTTTGCCCCATGAATAGAATTAGAGGATGCGGCCCTGGAAATAATATTAGAAAACACGTCATCCACCAGAATGAAGAGAAAAGGGGTGAGAGGGTCTCCCTGGAAGAGGCCTCAGGATGGGGAAAATCCTCTGGTGAGCTCCCCATGGACCTTGATTTTGAAGGAAATGGTCGAGATGCAGTCCATGTCCAAATCTGTCCATTTAGCACAGAAACCCATTTCTAGCATAATGAAATGAAGGAAGTGCCATTTCACTCTATCTTAGGCCTTGGTCATATAGAAATTTCCAGGCCATAGTTCCTATTTTCACGGTGGAGCGTGATTTCATAGAATGGAACACTTCATGGGCCAAAATCGCATTATCAGTGATCAGTCTCTTGGCCACGAAAGCGCTCTGATTTTCAGAGATAATATCAGGTAGCCAAGGTCGTAGCTGATTGACAAGGATCTTTGAGAAGATCTTATAGGAGACATGGAAAAGGCTGATAGTTCTAAAATCAGGGATCGCCATAGGCTTCTTAATTTTTGGGATGAGGACAAGGACGATTTCATTGATGGTAGCAATGTGGGTCTTCCCAGCCTAGATATTTGTTATCATGTTGCAGATGTCGGGACGAATTATGTGCTAGTATTGTTTAAAAAATAATGTGCAGAACCCATCTGGTCCCAGGGCCTTAGTGGAATGAAGATGTTTCTGAGCCAGGCGTATCTCGTCATTTGTCACATCTTTGGTGAGCTGCCTATTGATCTCATCAGTGACCACAGGTCTGATATAATCTTCCACCTCGGTGGACATGAAAGGGGTTCCTGCAGCGAAGATGTTATGAAAATAGTAAATCAAGGTCTCGTGGATACCATGGGTGTCAGAAACTTTGCTTCTATCGGGTTGTAAGATGCAGGTGATAGAGTTTTTCCAACGCTTGGATGAATCTTTCTGGTGAAAAAACCAGGTGTTAGCATCCCCCTCTTTAATGTGGTTATCTCGCACCCGCATAGCCCAAAACATTCCTTGATACGTAGGGTCATATCCAACTATCTTTGTGTGGCTCCAATCTTAGAGAGAATGCAATTGGATGTGGGTTTTTGAGGAGGTTGTTCAGTCTCTTTTCAAGGACCTCACAGTGCCGGTCGTGGTGGTGGAATTTCTTATTGCTCCAAGACCTCAGCTCAGATGCGGCCTATTGGAGATTGAGACGAACATCCATGTGGGTAATTTTTCATGATGATCGGATCACCTCTTTGCATTCCTGGTCGTTTTCCCATAATCTCTCAAACCTGAAGGGTCTGCTCTGTTGTCTATTTCTTTCTCCTCACGTACAATAAATGAGAATTGGACAATGGTCCGAACAGTTAAGGGTCATGTGGACGATGTGAAACATGCTGAACAAATTAATCCAATTAGAAGAACCCAGAAATCTGTCAGGACGCTCATTGATGTGGTTGCCTTCAGAATTGTCGCAGAACCACGTAAAAGGATTACCTGTGTACCCCAGAATGACCAGGTCCACCCAAGAGACCACATCCTTAATGTTTGACATCGAAGCTGAGGGTCAGAATATTCCTCCCCTCTTTTCCTTATGGAACATAATATCATTGAAATCTCCTCTGAAGATGATAGGGCTCGGTAATTCTTGTCACAGCTTGAAAAGATAATCCCATGACTTCACCTTATCATTATGGGATGTCTAGCCATAGAATCCCACAAAAGTACAGGGTGCGTGAAATTCGGTTTGAATACTCGCTACCACATGGTGCGAGGAAAAGGACAATATTTTGACGTCGATATTTTCCTTCCACAGGAGATAGAGGCCCCGAGAATGGCCTTGCCTAGGAACCGTAAAGAAGTCTTGGAAGCCACACTTTAGACCAATACCATTGGTGTCCTTTTTTCAGTATGGTTTCGGACAGGAAAACCATATCGGGGCGACTTTGAGTGAAATTGCACTAGAGCATGTGAATTGTTCATGGGTTGCACATTCCATGACAGTTCCAACATAAAGTAATCATTGCTCTAGGCGGGGCTGGGTCTCGCCCGCCGCCACCTTTGGTTCCTCCGGACTTGCTTCTTGATTTGTCATTTTCCATCTTTTTGTGGGATTCTTCCCTAATTGACATGTTTCATATTGTCTTTTCCTAACCCCAGGTTTTGGGTCTTCCGCATACTCATCACTCTTGCCTTGTTGCACCATTTTCCATGTTCTATGGGTGATTGGGCCCGGTATTGGAGATCCCAACATTCCATGGGCCTCTATTGTTAGAATACCTGCTGCGGTCGATTGTGGGCCAGGATCCGGATCTGGTGGTTCGACATGGATCAGCATTGGCTTTGAGAAATGTGATGGTGATTCTTTTTGAATCGTCACCAACTTTTTCGAAGTTTGAGTATTGTTCTTCAGGGGTGTAGGGTGATCTCCAGCTTCTCTCTCATTGGGAGGGCCAGCATTTGGGAAATCCATTGGTCCTAGCATTAGAGATTTTTCAGGTATGGGTTTCGCCTGACTAGTATGTGCCAACGTGAGACAGTCACGGTCCTTTTGTTTTCCCATCTCAGGGATGAAGGAATATTTGTTCGTTTTGGCATGGAGCCAAGGGCCATTTTGGAGGGTAATGTTACCCGCTCCACTCTTATGTTTTGTGGTGCACGTTCTTTCCAGATGGCCAAGGCGACCACAAAAAAAGCAGAAGATTGGGAGTTTCTCGAACTCGAATGATATTCAAGTGTTGGTATCTTCAATATTTAAGAACATTCCCCTCATCGGTGGCTCTGACACTTCAATATCTTCCTTGATCCAAATCTCGGGGCCCCATTGTATTGGTTCTGAACTGTCCCAGTGAAGAAAGTGACCTAAAATGTCCCCAATTCCCCTCATGGTACGTTCTATTCTTGCATGGAAAGGTATTCCTTTAATTAGTATCTAGAATGGGGAACATGTTAAATTCAATTAATGGATATCATCCCCCCCCCCCCTTTGAATTCTTCCATGTGGAGGAGTTGATTATCAAAGGACCACAGTCTGCCACGCAATATTTTGTCTCTATCTCTCTCGTTAAAGAAATCAAAGATGAATCGGTTGATCCCCACTTCCTGAATAGCCACTCATATATAAAGTTTCTAGATGTGCTGTAGAGTGTTTTGAGAGCCCCCTGATTTACCGAAATGTTTTCCACGAAATTTCCCACCATGATAAGAGATAAGAACTTTTCCAGCAGTGTGTCTTCATTTCTGCATGCCTCAGTCATCGCATTTTCTTTTCCCGTCCGGGAAAACCTCTTCCATTGATTTACAAATTCCACATCCATAGTGAAAAAATTTATTTCGCAACCTCCTTAAGGGTCAGTGCCCTTGCAGTCCCCACAACCCTCACATGAGTCAACGCCCGGTCCAACAAGAGGGTCCCTGGACCGGATGCCCCAACGCGGCCCACTGCCATCAATCACACAAATCACAATCACACAACTGGGATAGGCTCCATGGACTTTGCAGACAACCGTGCCCCTTGAGTGGTCACGCCTAAGAAACCCTCATTGCGGCGCACACCAGTCTTCGTGGAGCAACCCCCCCTGGCGGACCTTCACGGCTTCACAACACACCAGGTGCTTTGCGGAGACACATCGCAAAACAGGCCCACAACAAGCCACTTTGCAGCTGAGTTTCGCAACAACAGGAAACGACCTCCAGCCCGTAGGTCACCACCTTCAACACAGCGCACACCCCGCCTTCGCGGAACAACACCCTACGGCAGGATCTTCGCGATGGCTGCTTCACGAACTCTCAACGTGGTGAATCCTCACAGAAGGTGCTTCGTGAGTCAAACCACTTCGTGGTGGCCACTTCGTTATCTCTCAGGGCGGTGAAACATCGCGGAAGGAGCTTTGCAAGTCAAACCACATCCCGGCAGAAACTTCACGAAACAAGGGGACGACTTACTATCTACAGATCATCGCCAACTTCATTGAAGCATGAAGGAAAATGAGAAGGGGAAATAAATCCTTGAACTCGTGTTTTTTCTCGAGACTCTGAGCACTCAGATCTGAAAGCGAAAAGGGGGTTTGCGAATAAGAAATGGTTTTCCTAAAAAACTGGTAAAAGTCTTGAGACAAGATCACACGGATCTGGTTTGTCGATGAAGAATGATAAAAGGAGATCTGGCGCCACGTTCCCTCTCATAGATCTGACCCTGGAGATGGATGAAGGTGACAGAAGGAACTTTAGGACCCCGGGGGAGGCATTGTGCAATGCCTGAGGTCGAAGTCGAGCAGATGAAGAAGAAACCTGACTCCCTCCAGAACACAGAATACAGGATCGTGGACCAGACGGAGGAGAATAGGAGGCAAAGAACACGAATTCTCACCACAAAGGGTTGTGGAGTGACACAAAAAAGGAAGAAACGAACCCCAGGTATCAGATCTGAAGAAGGAGCGTACAACACAGACTTGGGGCGGGGTGCGTAGAGGGAGACGGAACTGCCAGAAACCAGCCGGACAAAGGAGACTGATAACCTAGGATGCCCTTGGAGAGAGACTATCTCACATGGGAGAGACTCTGCAGATCAGTGTGGTTAACCATACACACACACATACATACATACATATATATATATATATATATATATATATATTTCAAACTATATGCATGTAATAGTAATAAAAGTACATATATGAGTTGGGTCTAGCGAACCAACTCACAAAACTCCCACTTTCACAACATCCAACTGCTAACAACTATCAACCTAATATATCTCACATGAGAATCATTCTTTTATTGAGATTTAGATTAATCGTGGGGTCTTCCACATTACCCTATATGAATACTCTTTTAACATTGACATCACCTATCTAAGTAAAATCTCTTAAGAGATGAAACTTTATAAGTATATTATTGGTCCTCTTGAGTGACTTTGGATCATTGGAAAGCACCACTACTATAGTATTATCACAATAAAATAGAAAAAGGTCTATATTTCAAGGAAAAACACCAATATATGGGACACAATTGTGTATACATAATACCAACGTAGGTTCATTAGAATCCACTATAAACTCGAATTCTACTGTAGAGTCAGAGAACATAAGTTTCTTCGAGCTTCTCCAGTTCACCACACCACCATTTAGGAAAAAACATATAACCATGATGTGATTTAAAATCATCATGATATTTCTGGAAACTACCTTTAGTTTATCCACTAACTACTAGTTCCTTATCTCCTCCATACACCAGGAACATATCCTTTTTATGTAACAAGTATATTAGGATGGTTTTTACAACTTCCCGGCGAAAATCTCCAAGATTATCTTGATATCTTCACATCATTATTAAATCAAATGAAAAATAAAACATTATACATATCATGATATGTATAACATATCCCACTATTAGAGAACAAGGGACTCTAGCCATTCTTTCAATTTCTTACTGTGTTTGTGGACACATTTTCTAAGAGATATTGATACCACCTGACGTTCGAAAAAAACATTTCATGGATTTTTATATATTATAACTTTTGAGTGCCTTTTCAATATATGTACTTTGACATAGCCCAAGCATCATCTGATATATATATATTGATAGATTTTGATCACTAGGATATATGATGTTTCACCTAAGTCTTTCATACTGAATCATTATTTTAAAAACATCTTAATAGACTATAAGACATCCACTTCATTTCCCATAATTAATTTGTTATCAACATATAATATGAGGAAAACTATGGAATTCCCATTGACCTCCTTATAGACACAGGTATCACTTTCATTTTTAACGAAACTAAATTCTCTTATGGTCTCATCAAAGTGAAAATTACATGATCATGAGTCTTGCTTCAACCCATATGGATCTTTATAGATTTTATATCTTATTGGAATTATTTTAATTAATGAACCATTTAAGAATAGTCATATAGTCATATTTGACCAACTTCTCATTTAGAAAGGCAGTTTTGACATTCATTTTACAAATTTCATAATCATGAAAGGCTGCTACTTCAAGTAATATTTTGATAGATTTCAACATCATAGATGGTGAAAAGGATTAATTATAGTATATACATTAATGTTTTCCAAAAACCTTTAAAACTAGTCATGCCATATATTTATTTACTTTACCATCAACATCCATCTTTTACTTGAATTCCCATTTTCACCCAATGGGTTTAACATCAGTAGGAGGGTCTTCAAAAATCCAAACATCGTTTTGGTACATAGACTTCATCTTAGAAGTCATGGAATATTTCCATTTACCATCATATTTATCTTATCTAATTCCTTGTAGGTTATATGTTCTTTATTCTCAAAGAGTAATGTGTCTCCTGACTTTATGATAAAAAAACCATATCATTCTAGTTTTATATCCTCTCAAGTAGACATATGAAATAGTTGTGTCTTGGTAACATATTTATCTCTCACTTTTTATTGTGTAGATTGTTCATGTACCAACTATTGTGTATTTTGAGAATCAACTTCATAAAATTCAATATTTCTCCATCTATCTCCATTGTAAATTTATTATAGTTTTAGAAATATATCATGCCTTTCCATAATAACATTTCTATATGAAGTGTTATATAGGTAATATAATTTAGTTTCTTTAGGATAAACTATGATGATATAATGAATGCTTCAGGATGATAATTTTTCACAAGGTATAGTCTTGAAAAAAAATCCTTTCATCCCCACACACTTACATGTGAAATACCTGGTTTATTTCCATACCACAACTCATATGGAATCTCATATATTTATTTATTTGGTACTCAGTAAAGGTTATATGCTACTGACTGTAATGTGTATCCCCAAAAGGATAATGGAAGAGTTGTTTGGTTCATTATTGATTTGGCCATGTCTGGAAAGGTCTTATTCCTCCTTTCACTAATACTATTCCACTGAGGTGTATAATTAGGAGTGATTTGGGATATTATCCCACACTCCTTTAAGTGATCAATGAAATCATTGTTTAGATACTCCCCACCTCAATCTGAGCAGGGTTCCTTACTCTTATTACCAAGTTGGTTTTCTACTTAATATTGGTATTCCTCAAACATCAGAAAGGAATATGAATTACAACTCATTAATTGGATATATCCATACCTACTATAGTCATTGGTAAAAGTAATAAATTAAAAAATCCCACACCTTTCCACTGCAAAAAGTGGACCACATAATTCAGTTTGAATTAATTACAGTGATTCAATAGCTCTTAATCCTTTCCTAGTGATGGGTGTTTTGGTTATTTTCTCTTGTAGACAATCATGGCTTGCATACAAGGGATGTAAATCAATAGATTCTAAATACCATTATTTATTTAATTTATGTAAACACTTATCATTTACATTATCAAGCCTAAATTTCCATAGGCAGTTATTATATGAGTCATTTTCACTCGTTATGTCATTGATTTCCATTACATGGATTTTATGTTCAATTTTATACTATCCATTGTTAATATGTTCTATAACATAACATATATTATCATTATAAAAGAGAAAAAATTTATTTCCAAACATGAAATAAAATATCTTTCCATCCAAACTCAACACAAATATTATACATTTAGTAACTAAAGGTGTACAATAACATTTTTTAATGTGAGAACCAAACCACTTGGAAAAGTCATATGATAATATCTTACATCTATGGCATCTAGTCTCACACCATTTATAACCCAGACATATTGATTTCCCATTGAAATATTATCAAATATAATTTTTTCTATATGTCAATAAAATTTTGGAGCCACATGTTTTATCCACTACCCAACTTATAGATATAGACATATTTCATTCAATGAAAAAAATTAGAGTGGTAGAATCATCACCTCACTTTGTTTTTCCACAAATGTAATTCCTCTTCTTGTGAAATTTTATTCCATATACAAATAAGATATCTTCATTCTCATTACCCTCCCTTGGGATCTTTGTCTTCACAAAAGGATAGTGTGTCGATGTCCTCAACATGGGTTTATACATAAACACCTTAACCTCCCCCTTCCTCCTCTTGTTCACCATAAGGATTTAATATTTGGTGTTATTTATATCCTTATTATCATAGATAACTAAATCAAATAGGTCTGGGAGTGACCATTTCATGTTATTAATGTTATAATTAACATTAAAAGTTAATAATCGTGAAAATAATGAGGCAAGAATGAGATCAGTCTCTAGTTTGTTGTTTAGTTTGAACCAATTGATAAAAGTCTGAGATGCACTCAATAATCTTGAGTGCATGAGGCCCTGTTTGATTACCTTTTGTAAGCTTGCACCTATAGAATGAACTTGATATCTTATAACTTTCTTTCCTTTCTGTCTCTTAATATAACTCTTGGAGATGAGATAGCATCTTATATGCATCTTTATCCTCGTACATTTTCTATAACTGATTGGAAATTTATGATAAAATCATACACTCTACATCTAGTGCATCATCAATATAATTATTATATTTTTCTTTATACGCCTCACTTTATTTCTAAAGAGGATCAGTAGTAATTTGAGATTCCATCACATAAATCTTTCTCCGTAGGCATAGTAATATGCGCAAGCACTTGTACCACTCGAGAAGGTTATGGATGGTCTAGATAATATATTTATCTATAATTTATCATAGTTATAATAAACATATGGTGGTGTTTTCTATTTTATCTACAAAAAATAATCATATATGTTTTTACTTTATCTTGATTACCTATTAGAATTTAATTATTAATTTAATCATTAAATGTCTCCAACTATTTTATCCGACTATGGTAGCCCTCACTACTAGAATAAACAATACTCTATATCTTGATTATTGTAGAGAAATGGATCGTTGAATCCTCTCCTCATTATGTGTGCTATGGCAAGGCCACTACTTAGAGAGTTTAAAGAATGCAATTGACTATACCATCGTATTTACTAATAGATCCTTGAACGGTTGAGTGATGTCCCAGCTTATAGGAATCGTAACCTTGATTCACACAACACATATACTCTAAAGTGGAAAAAGATAGCAATAAATATTTATTTATCATTATATTTAGATAATTTGACCCATCACTATCATTATGAATCCCCAGTTGTAGTAGTCACCCTCAACTAAGGCTAGTGATCACCTTGTACACTTGGTTTTATTAAAATATAAGCCAAATGCGTTATGTCTTAATATTTCTTTGAAATTTTTTATTATTTCATGAAGAATAAACTCAAATTATATTTTATATGTTTGTACTATGTGATCATACTCACATATAAATAATTAATTAAATATAAAACATTCATTGGGACTTTATTTTTTTTAATTTATGCATTTTAGTTTATTGATTTTTGTGATTTCATAATCATGCATATCCATAAAACATTTATATATAACTAAATTAAATGAACTACCTAACCGACCTTGATCATTTGGTATTGGTTGATCCATTAAGTGTTAATAAATCAACTATGAACCTAGGGGTTAAATACCTCAGTGTCTGACTCGTCTCATAGCTTACACCCTAGACAATGTTTTCTACATCACATCTAGAATATCGAATTATCTCAGCATGGTCAACCTCTAATAACTTCCTCAACATAATACATAAAAACTAAGGAAAGTGAAAAATATAGGAAAAATTATACTAATGAACACATAGACCCATATATGTATTAAGTGGAGAAAAGTAATCCAGAGACTGTAAAAAAAGATAATTATTATAACCATCACACACAATTTCAATAATAAATTTAATAAATTAAAATCCAGATATCAATTGGCCAGTCAATACTCAAGATCAATTGTTATATAAAATAAACACATAATATAATATGAAATATGAAATAAATTTATCTCTCTCTTTTAAATGAATTAAAATAAGTTTATATTATTTTAAATCATTAAATATTAATCACAGAATCTGTGAAATTTTAAAACGCATTTTAAAAAAATAATTTTTTTAAAAAAAAGTTATACTTTCTCCGGTTCCACTTTACCACATTATGCTTTTTTTTCTTCTCTATAGTGTAGACAGCGTCCCAACACCCAATGGTTTTTTTTAATCCTAATATTACTATTTGTGAAAAAACAAAGTGGTTTAATTTTTGTTTTAATTTCCGCACATATGTGGAAACTTTTACCCGCCTAGAAAGCACTATTCCAGCCACAATAATTCTAGTTGAATTTTGGGTTCACCAGAAATATACACCAGTAAACTCTTGAAGGTAAAAATATTATATATATATATATACATACTTATATACATGTTCATGATATTTAAACCTTCTTTAAAATCACTTTTGATCTTATTTAATACATCTAATGGATGTAAAATAGCAATCCATGGAAGATCAAAGCCTTGTTTGGTGTGATTGAACCATTATAATTCCCTTTAAATGTATTTAACGAAAATTTAATTTTTTCATTGGCTTAAACCATCATGAAATTTCTCTGACACCACTAATGGTTCTGGGGCACACAACAAAATCTTATGGGTCAAAGATATAAAACTTTTCATTACTAGATCAAAATTACAACATTGACTCTAACAATTTGAGCCTTGATAAAAGGATTATTATCTCACATGAATTTCTTTTAGTGAAAAAATTAAAATGAACAACTGACTTATTTTATTTGAAGTCGCATTCAAAAACCACACATCATTAGGGATCGTTTCTCATAGGAACTGAGGTCGGATCCCTCAAGATTATCTACATACACTTCTAATGACTATGGGAATCCAAATCATTATTGTCCATATTCTAGTTAAAAAATTTGATGAAACCTTCAATTTCCTGATGATCACCACTACGTCATTAATTTGATCCATAAAGGATATCTTGGATTGATTTCCAGGAAAAAGTGATTCTCTCTCTAGGATGAGGGAGGGAAGAGAGAGGATCCCTCAAATTAGAGTGGCTGAATAATCCCTCAGAAAAGAATTCCCTGTTTCTTATATAGTGGAGATTAATTACTCATTAATGGATCATCAAACCCTGAATAATCATTTCCTCCTAAATAAACATTAAATGATACATTATGACCAACTAACTATGTCCCAAACATCATTTTCATTTTTATCAGTTACTTTTAATCTAATAAATATATTATGTGATAAAATAGAGTCATTAACTCAACTCATTATTCCCATAAATATTAAATGAACATTGAATATTAAAACAATATTTATTCATTAACTATTTTCTTAGGCATTCACTTAAATAATAGTAAATACATTAAATAAATAAATTTAACTTGGGTTATTTTATACACAGATAATAAGTTATTAATTTATTCATTGGTAATTGTTTATTCTTTGACATCTCTTAAACTTCATTATGAGGCCCACCATTTCCTATACACCTATTTATCATAATATGATAGACTTTTGAATATGATAAGTGTGTGACCCTCTAGGTTGTTATCTCAATAGTAGTGAATACTATTCATAGACCAAGAGTGGATTCTAGAAAATCATCAAAACCCCTGAGAAGATAAGGAATAATCATAGCAATGAAAACATTTCCTTCAAATAGACGTTGGGTAATATAATCTCTTTGACATACTATTTCTCATAAAGAAGGATGCACAATTCATGTAATTATCATTTCTTGCTTTATGATTCATTGAACTCACTGGAAGGACTTACCATCTTATAACATGGGCATGGATTTTGTGAAGGTAATATGATCCTAATCAACTGGGATTGATAAATCACTTCCATTTGAAAGAGGAAAATTTTGACTTGATTATCCGATCAATGTCATATCTTCAATGGTTCACCCAATGAAAGCTACCTTACCAAAACATAAATCCCATGGGTTTAGTATTCTATCAATGTATTCAATCCAATGATATACATTGATAACTATTTCAATTTAAGATACCATTACACATGTTCATGGATAGAAACTACGAATGACACATGAAACATGTGGTGTTCCTATTGGTGGGTCATTCCTCATGATCCCATCTACTTGATATCACTAAGAGACAACTTCATGAGATGAAGTATCGATTATTATAAACCACCAGCACCTGATAGTCACACATCACATTTTTCCTCCACTACTACATATGAGGCCTTTAATAGTGTTAAAAAAGTATTTGTCAGCACAAAAAAGTGTTCACTGCCTATGTGCCATTAAAACAACCCAACCATTATCAGCACATTATCTAGAACTAATAATGGGGGAATTTATCAGTGTTAAACAATAATTGATAAAGGGTTCCATTATTGGTTCTTTATCTGTCACTGATAAATGAGCCTTTTATCATCTCTTTCTCTAGCACTAATAAAAGAGGCCTTTATCGATGCTTTCTCTAACATTGATAAAGTCCATATTAGCTACCAAATGGCTGAAACCCGACAGCAACCATGCTGCATCCCTATATATTAATGATACTATCCATTAATCATGTGTCAGATTAATGTAGGGTCAGTTTCTACATTTCACAAATGAATTATGGATTTTTCCTAATGTTTGAAAAAAACTGAGCTCATTTACTCAGTTTTGTCTATGCGACATGCATATTAAACTAAAAATGAACTTTTTAATTGAAAACACACATTTCAAGTTATACCAACCACATCATGTATTGGATTGATGTGCAATCAATTCCTACATGTCACAAATGAATTATGAATAATTTCCCTAATATTTGAAAACAATCTGAACTCATTTGCCTGTTTTTGGCTAGTGACATGTGTTTTAGTCTAAAATGACACTTTTGTATTAAAAACTCACAGTTTGAGTCATACCAGCCCCATGGTGTGTCATATTTACATGTGGTAAATTCCTACATGTCAAAAATGATTTATATATCATTGTTGTAAAGTGTGAAAACAATTAAAACTTGGTTTCTTGGTTTTGAGTATGTGACATGTGTTTTGATCTAACATGTAAATTTTAAACTAAAAACATATACTTAGAGCCATTCCATGAACATTGTGTATCATATTAAGGTGTGGATAATTCCTACACATTAAAATAAATTATAGATTGGGGTCCTAAATTGTCAAAAAAATTAGAATGTTTTTTCTCAGTTTTGAGTGTGTCATGTGAGTATTGATCTAAAATATTAATTTTAAACTAAAAACATATAGTTAGAGTCATAATACGCACATAGTGTATTATAATGAGGTGAAGTTTATTTCTACATGTCACAAATGAATTATAGATCATTGTTCTAAAGTTTGAAAATAATTTGATCTATTTTTCTTAGATTGGATATGTTATGCACATTTTAAACTAAAAAGGAACTTCTATATTGAAAACATTCACTTAGAGTCATACCTTCCACTTTGTGTGTAGGATTAATATTTATTCAATTTCTACATATCAAAACTGAACTATGCATCACTTTCCTAAATTTTAGAGACAATATGATCTCATTTTATTAGTTTTGGCTCTGTGACGCATGTTTTAAACTAAAATGGAACTTTTATATTGAAACCTAAACTATGAGTCAGATCATCCACATTATGTGTTAGATTAACATTAATTAAATTCTTATCCATAATAAATTCATTATGGATTATTGTATTAATGTTTTAAAACAATCTGATATTGTTTTCTCATTTTTGGCATGTGAGGTGTGTTTTAAACTAAAATGAAAATTTTATATTCAAAAATACACATCATGTCATATTAGTCACATCATGTGTCAAATTAACATGTGACAAATTTCTATATGTCAAAAATGAATTGTGGATCATTTTCTTGACATTTAAAAACAATTCAATCACATTTTATTGGTTCTGATTACGTGGCCTGTGTATTGAAAAAAATATCAATTTTAAACTAAAAACATATACTTCAAGTCATGCAAGGAACATCATGTATTAGATTAACATATTCCTGATTAATACACATCACAAATGAATTATTGATCATTTTCTTAAAGTATCAAAATAATATAAGTGTGTTTTCTCAATTTTTAGTATGTCACATGTGTTTTGAAAAAAAATGTCAATTTTAAACAAAAAACATACACTTCAAGTCATAACAGGAACACTGTGTATCATATTGTGGTGTTTTTTATTCCAATACATCAGAAATTACTTATGGATCATTTTTAACAAATTTTGAAAACAATCTAATATTATTTTCACAATTTTGGATATGTGACGCATGTTTTAAACTAAAATGTTACTTCAATCTTGAAAAAATGCACTTTGATTCATACTTGAAACCTAATTTGTGTAACAAACTTGTGTTCAATTACTATATTCCAAAAAATAATTATGGATCATCATTCAAAATTTTGAATACAATATGATCTTGTTTTATCAATTTTGTCTATGTGATGCACATTTTAAACTAAAATAGAACCTTTATATTGAAAACACACACTTTGATTCATACCAAATACATGGTGTGTAATATTGAAATGTGGTCAACTACTAAATTTCAAAACATAATTCTGGATCATTTTTCTAAATTTTGAAATCAATCCAATCTCATTTTTCATTTTCGGGTGTTAACCTCAGTTTTTTTAAAAGATAATCGGGCTGGTGTCGACCCTCTTTTCTTTTCGGGATACCCTATGCATGAAATATCTTTCATATAATCTTTTAGATTTATAGGATTCATTAATACAGCACTAGAGGTGGATCAGAATATACTTTATGTGAGTATTTTCATAGATAATGAACCTGACAACTGCTTTTTTCAGAATCTACGCTTGGACACTTTTATAGCAGGGCCTTCGGTAAGGGGTTACATGAAAACAATGATCCATACATTTTGGATTTCAAGATATAGTGTAAAGTTATAACTAGGAAAATTAATTTTCTAGTCTAGAATGTGAAAAATTAGGTTCTCCCTACGGATGAAAACATTCAAAAAAATTGAGTCCACATTGGTTAGTGTTACTGATGTTGTGAGGATCCCAACTCTAAATCCATCAGGTAACTTTTCCTCAAAATTGAGTTGATTGTTGTGTTTTTGGGTATGACTGGGAAATTAATGGGTTTATCTATTCCATTGGAATTATTTTAGGAGTTTTTAACTCACTGGTTCTAGGCCTTCAGACTATCGGGTGTTGAATCACAAATTCATTCCATTGTCCTGGGAGTCGTTTTTTGGATTATCTGGAAAATAAGAAAATCCATTAGGGATGGTAAAATACAATATCATATCAGTATTATTATCCATTTTAGAACCTTGGTTGTTGAATTAAGTGTTCTTATCAAAACCTGTGAGCTATCATCCTTGTTACAAGTTCCCTTCTGAGAATTAATTTTCTTTCCAAGGGTAGTGGTTGTATCCCTCATGGAAGATGGGTGAGATGGATAGACCATGTTTGAGGTTGAAGTTGAATTTTGATGGATATTACGAGTAAGGGTCCATGAGAGGGTTTGGTCTAGTTCATGATGATATAGGATTAATGTTTCCTAGATTTAGTTTTTTCACAGCACATAGAACTCCATTAAGGAAGAAACAAGTTAAATGCACAATGGTCTTGTGCTATGTGAGCTTTATGACATTAAAATTTCAGCGGTTGAGTTGGACTCTTCCATTCTAGTCGGTTTTCTATACAATAATACATCAACACCTTTTTACCTTTCTTATATTATCTGGAAGTGAAAAATGATACTGTAGAAAGGCATTGAGATTAGAAATACATTAAAAGAAGGAAATTTGGAAGTGGATTCATTAGCCTCCCAGGTAAATCCCAGTGAGAGAATCATTATTTTCTATTGTATTAGCACTATTACTCAAAATTTTAAGTTCATTATTTATGGTGACACTCTTGGGATCCCCCACTTTCTCCTTTATGAATCTCGTTTTATCTTCAAATGCTAATAAAAAGTGAAATTTGAGTGAGTGAGTGAATATTAAAAACACATACTTTGAGTCATATTGGCCATATCATATGTTGGATTGATGAACGGTGGATTCCTTCACATCAAAAATGGGTCATGGAATGTTTTCCTAAATTTTGAAAACAATTCAAGATATTTTGCTTGTTTTTGAGTATGTGATGTGTTTTTTGAACTAATATGTCAATTTTAAACGAAAAACATATACTTCAAGTAAAACTACTCACACCATGTATCAGATTCAGGTTTGGTCAATTCCTATACATCATAATATTAATTATGGATCATTTTCCAAAAGTATAAAAACAATTTGAATTTTGTTCATAATTTTTATCATTTCACATGTGTTTTGAACTAAAATTTAAATTTTAATCTAAAATTATATGCTTTGAGTCATGTCAGTCACACAATGTATCAAATTGAGGTGTGGTTGATTCTTATACATCCCAAATAAATTATGTATCATATTTATAAATTTGAAAAATAATATGATCTTGTTTTCTTAGTGGTGGCTATGAGATGTGAATTTTAAACATAAATGGAACTTCTATATTGAAAACACACACTTTTAGTCATACCTTCTACATCATATGTATGATTTACATTTGGACAATTCCTACACATAAAAAATGAATTATGTATCATTTTCTCAAATTTTGAAGATAATATGAGCTCACATTCTCTTTTTTGGCTATGTGATGCACAGTTTAAACTAAAATGTTACTTTCATATTGAAAAATAGTACTTCGAGTCATATCAGCCGCATTATATAACAGATTGATGTTTGGGAAATTACTACATAGAATAAATTATTTGTGAATAATTTTCTAAAAGTCAAAAACATTCTGATCTCATATTCTTATTTATATCTAGTGATATGCATTTTAAACTAAAATGACACTTTTTTATTAAAAATGTGAACTTTGAGTCATATCATCCACTCCGTGTGTTGGATTAACATGCAGTCGATTCTAACACATCATAAATTAATTATGGATCATTTTACTAATGTTTTAAAAATAATCCAAGTATGTTTTCTTGGACTTGAGTATGTGATGTGTGTTTTGAACTAAAGTGTCAATTTTAAACTAAAATAGTACACTTCAAGTCATTCCAGGAACATGATGTATCAGATAGAGGTGTGGTTTATTTATAAACATCACACCATTTCTTATTGTTTTTAATGTAGTTTATCTTGAATTTCACCACATCTATGGGGATAAGAAACACACATCATAAATGTGAGTAAGTTCAATAGTGCATGCTTTTAAGAACAACATGACTTCAACTTTCACACCATTTCATGTTAAGCTATGTGCATTAGCTACAAGATAATAAACTAAATAACTAGTACGAATTCACATTTTCATGATGTATTTGTACATTCTTGACTAATTTACCAATCACCCTTTTCTCAGTTTCAACCTCTAATTCCAATCTCTCATTAGCATGAGTAGCTTATCACATGTTACTAGCTCTAGCAGAATTAGTAGAGAATAATCATCCATTATACTTCTCCATGAGATAATGGTATAAAATAATATATTAGAATTATGAAACAAATTCTTCACACCCGAAATGTATGTATAAGTTCATATCTGGTACTATATCACAAACATAATAGGCAATCACCTAAATTTGATGTCAAAAAACATTCTGACACCATGTATTCTACCCACTCATCTCTAAACAAATTTTATTCTTCTTTTGAGTACGTATATTCTTGGATATATTTTTAGTACAAAGAAAATATAAACTAACAAATTATTAACAAATATTTTTAATGAAATTATTATTACCTTTAGAAATTACAATTTTGGGAATGTTGTGCTTTTTATGGTATATGATATATTTCATAAATTTTCAAATGTTATATCCATAATTGTTGTCAATATTGTTCTTCAGACACTATAGAAACATTGAACAGAATAATTAAATTCTTTTCAAATATGTTTTGATAGTTAAATTTTAATATATATAACTTAATATGTTTCCATTTAAAAAAATATATAGGCTTTTTATGTACAGTCACCGAACTCATACCATCATTTATCCTATATTTATAGATTACCCTGTCAAGAAAAAATTCTCCTTAAAATAAAAACTAAAACATATAATTTGAATTTTATTTATAAAATTTTGATTACAGTGCATTAAAAATTAACAATGGTCATCATGTGTGCTTGATTTGAAGTAAATTCATGCATCAGATCCAAAAAAATAACATTTTGGGAATCCAAATTGATTTTGATGAGCATTCAATTCTTCTTAAACAAACAAAAACAAATAAGTAATGAAAAAAATAAAAAACTTTTTTATATGATTAGATTTTATAGTTTTAACCTTCCATTGTAGGCATCAATAATATTCAATCATCTACTATTTTTTCTCAAACACCTCTCTTAGTTTATCAATTTTCATTTCAATTTATTTAAATTCCAACGAAATTTTCTGCATGGAAATGATAGAGTATTAATGATTTAAAATCATGCTTCTCAAGGTTTTCCCTTTATATAGTGTTAATATATATTCCTATAGAATATATGAGTAGTTATTAATTATAATGAATATAGTAGATCAATTTTTGGATGGAAAGATTATGAAAATGTACCTCATATATGTATTCACAACTATGAATCCCTGCCATCTAAACTTGATGGTCTCATTTACACTCTCTAGACCAACCACATTTGTAATGGAATCATCAAATATTTATTCTTAGTATTGAATGTAAGATATATTTATTTATTTTAATGTTGTGTTTGTATGAACATGTAATTTAAATATATTTGATATAGGAACTGGTGGGGAGAAGTTACTCTCAGAAGTTCCTTTTTATTTATTATTCTCTTCACTATATTTTATTGAACTAAACATCTGTTTCCCCACTGTTTTTTCCTTCTATAACACCATACCACATTTTAGACTTTTTTCATAAAATGTTAATGGTTTTTCATATGATTTTTTTAAGTAAATACTTCATGTATCTTTATAAGATTATATGTCCATGCTATAAAATTTCCAGTAGCATTATCGACCATAGTAACATCCAAACCATCTACCGGAATAGGAAACATAGTGCTCACCTCATGATCTAATTCAATCCCCAATATCATGTGATATTTTTTGAGCTTTTTATTGTGTATATTTTATCCTAGGATATTATACATCGTACCCCATGCAATAGGGTGATTTGTGGGAATCTATATATATAAATCACCTGAAACTTCACCCTACAAAATTTTAGTAATATAAAGTTATCAGAAGTTTTTGATTCACATTTAGGAGAATGAGTAATGAAGAAATTTATTACCTCGGGTAAGGTAATTTGTTGAGGGGAATGGATAGCCTCAAAGTTAGTGGGTCATTTGGCTCTTCATATACTGATCATTGTTCCATTGACATATCACTTTGATCCTTTCAGATATATTGGTCTGCCAAACCAAGTCAGAAAAAAAAATATTTCAATTCATATATCAATTACTCTAGTACTTTAGTCATCTCATATGTATCTCCTTGTGTCTTTGTCTTCTCAAAATATGTTTGAGGTGACACTCTAAAACCTATTCCTCTAATGTAGCTATATTATTCTGCTACTTTAGAGCTACTAAAATTAGTTTTTCTTCTGGTATAATCAATGTTCATTCTTATGTTTTAATTGTATATAAAACATATGAACATAAATATATTTTTTATGTAATACTGTTATAAATCATAACTAACATAATGAATTACTATTATGTCATACTTACACTTGATTTCCATACTTTTTGTGTGTTTTCATCAACTAGTTAACCCTATTTATTTTTCAGGTCCTCCTTCCATAGCATAAGACATGGGATGGAAGTGGATTCATATTTTGATTCATCAATCTGTATATAAACAAAGGAACATATATTTTTTAAATCACATGAAACAATTTTTGATGATTTAAAATACATACCATTTTCCTTTCAAGTGAAGTTTACCCCATCCTTGGATTATGATAGGGGTACATTGGTTTTATTCCACATTTTTTAGAACTCCTTTTCTATTTCATAAATTAACAATTTGGAATAAATGTGGGTAAAATAAATAATATCAAATAAACTATAATAAAAAATATTTCACCTGAAATAAATCCTCAACATGGTGACTAATGAAATCTTTCCATGTATCATGGTTAATAATGTGTTCATACATAACTGGTGGGTGGAGGTTTACTCTCCCCGAAGCATCCCTAAGATGATGCTTTTTAAGAAGATTCTAGAAGCCTCTATGAAATTTTTCAATGACATTGATTCTCGCTCAAATTTACCCAAGAGAAGAAGGTAAGACGGTCCTTGTAATTTAGCTTGGGTTATCGAATCCACAAAGACCTAAGAAGAAACCTATAGACACGTACATTCTATGGACTGTTTTCGGCTATGAAGTGGCCAACTTGGATTGATTTTGGATGGGTTTTAAATATATCTAACAGATTTAAGTGAATTCAATTTAAAATAATGAGTTGATCCTAGGTTATTGCTCAGGGTGGATTGGACGTATTTTCTTTTTAATGATTTCAATTTATTAAATTTGAGATGGGTTCATTTAAGGAGATAAAACAATATCATAACTTACTAGTTTAATGCCTACATCCTTTAATACTAATCACCTATACAATTGAAGGATCAATGTTTTGAGCACTTCAAGGTAAAGGTGCGTATTAGTACTTGAAGTGTGTGACCTTAAATTCAACAAGGACGATCGAGTTTAAAAATCATCAAATAAAAATCCCAATTAAAGAAGTGATTATACATTAATTAGGTGATAAATAACATCTAATCCAGCCCATTTATACTCCCTTGGATCAACCCATAAATGGTTTAGCCCTCCACTGATCCCATGGTTTCAATGGAAGCGGAAAGTAGACTCATGAGGGAGGAAATGGAGAAGTAAAGAAAACAACAAAAATAAAATGATCACTCCACCGTTGTGTGAATAATTTCACAAGAGTTGGGGTGAATAAATTCACACCTTGATCCAACGGTATCAAAGTGATATGATGAACAACAGAATAAGAGTATAAGAAGAACTTTTATTAGGAAA
The DNA here is from genome assembly GCA_963277665.1 of Viscum album. Lineage (NCBI taxonomy): Eukaryota > Viridiplantae > Streptophyta > Magnoliopsida > Santalales > Viscaceae > Viscum > Viscum album. Next base: position 758,834,471 of record OY728139.1, on the reverse strand, counting down.
CTAAAGTGAATTGAACAACTTACATGTGGAAGACAAATTTGAGGCAACAAAAATGCATCATAACATTACAATTGAACAAAGCATCCAAGATCTCCAACTCCTTCACCACCACTGCCTTAAATAGGAATTTTGGGAGCCTTGGGTCGGGCCTCCAACAATACAAAGAATCTCAATTAATTTTTGTAGGCCATAGGTGGTGGAAAGCTTGTGGATTTTGAACTTTTCCACATTTGACCCGAGGTGGCATCCAGCTTTCCTTCACCGAACAGACGCATCTGTAAGACATTATAGATTTCCGAATCAGAGTGGTCCATAGAACACGAAAATGGAGCTCCGGATGTCTTCTAACCGTCTGTAACATTTGGGCCCATTTGGAGTTGTGGATTCCGCGGTGTGATCAAAGTGGTGGGCTGTTTTTCTGGGTCGTAGAATCTGGCCCAGAATTTTATCTCTAAATTGGGCCGCCTAAATGACCAACATGTAAGACGAATTAGCATTAACTCCTGATGAGTGATTTGTTCCTATACATGTCTTCTAGCGTCCCACGAAATGTGGGATTAATTGGGCCTGTATGTTGGGCCCCACAGCCTCATCAGTGGGATGGTGTCTAATCTACCTTCTCCAGAATTGCTTCCTTTCATTTCCAAATATCTCCATCATCCTCCATGAATTATCCACTGATCCCTGAATAAAACATGTTCATATTTAAGTGTAGATCAATTTCCAAAAATATCAAATTAAAATATATGTAATTCAATTCCTTAAAATCAGATGAATCATTGGGTACTTTAAATGATGTTCAAAAATGTACCACATAATAGTGCATTTTAAGAAGGTATTACAATCATAATGTGAAATGATGTTCAAAGTGTAAAATGCACTAAAATGGTGTTTATGAATAATAAATAACATGAATATTATGTATATTAACAATGAATATTAGCCTCATTTAGTGGCTAATCACACCCCCCAACTTGAGTTTTGCTAGTCCCGAGAAAAATATATCTCAACAATATGAAATTTGAATTCCCTTTTTCAAAAACATTTTAATACACAATGATCACCAAAAAACCTTATAACAAACAATCATGAAAGCCCTAAAAATATTTTAATACAAGATATTTTCATAAGCAGATCCCAATCCCAAGCCCATTCCTTTGTTCAAATTCATTGCCATATTTCATCCAATATCAATTAAGTATGAGGATGTGTTGTGCATCACAATAGACATGGGGGTTCATCTTTATTCAAGGGGAAAATTACAGAAGCGCTAGGTGGAATCACATTTCAATATTAAGATGAGTATTCATTTTTTTTGTATAATTTTTTTTTGTTTTTTTTTAGTTTTTTGTTTTTTTTTTTTGCAATTTTTCCATGGTAATTGAAATTGCACTCAAAAGAGTCAACCCCTGTAGCGAGACTTTTCTGATGACTCCCAGGCTCAAAGACCTTAGGACACCAAGTGAAGCCCACATACTCGGAAATCATCTCGAGTTAACTCAGTCGAAAACAAATTCAAATTACCAAAAATAGAGATAAAATTACTAACTCTGGGCCAGACAACTATGGAGTCACGATCCCCAAGTGCTGAAAGCCACACATTAGGTCATTTCATTACTCTATGCGCATTTTTTTTAAATTTTTTTTTGAATACTCATATTAAACTAAAATGATCACCAAACCTATGCTATTTATTTAGGGGACCCCATGAACTAAAACTAATACCCCACTATCCAAAGGATGTGCATTATGATCTTTTTTTTATTTGGACAAAAATATAAACGATGAAATATCACATTGGATAGCCACACTTTCCAAAATCTATGCTCATGAAATTATAAAAGGATTAAAATCAGAATCAGGGCATGCTAAATTATTTGATATTCAGTTTCAAAGTGTGCAGTGTGTATTACCATGTTCAATGTTAAAGGAATTTTTCCTTCCATTTACACATTTTTATTCAAATCATTCAATTTTTTTTTGACACAAAATCAGTTTTTTATTTTATCTCCCCCCCCAACTTAAAATAACACTGTCCCCAGTGTTTAAAGAAAAGAAAATTTATAAGGGGGTAGAGGTAGAGAATGGATGTTCAAAAATGAAATTGAAACTGAGGATCATGGAATGAAATCACCTGGTGGTTGAAGCTAAAGTTCTTGCTGCTCCAAATTAGTCCTTTGATCTCTTGGGGGATGTAGGCACCTCCTTGATTGAACATGTATCAACCAAAATAGTACCTAAACAAAAAGAAGAAAAAACTAGACAAAACAAACAACACAACAACTTATTTAATTCCATGTATCATCATTTTTATGGTTTTTCCTGTTTTTTTTATTTTTATTTTTAAATCAAACTAATGATACATTGTCTTCTTTTTAATTTTCTGGGTAAGGTATTACTCAGGGATCACACCATGTGACATGGATGAATACGATGCTCCCCTTTCATACCCATCCATACTTATAATAGAAGAACATGTCAATAGTCCTTTTTTTAAATGTAAAAATGATTAATTAATCCTATTTAAAATATAAAGTTTATTAAAACAAAAAAAATGATAAGAAACTTGAAAACCATGGGTTTCCTCCCATACAGCGCTTTTTTTAACGTCGTTAGCCCGACATGGACCCTAAATCTATCAATTTTTTCCTTGTTTATACGTTGGCTCAGTTAACTCAACCTTTATTTCCTGTTTATTGAATGATTCAATGAATGGTTTTAACCTTTGACCATTGACCTTGAAAATGTAACCACTTGTGGGGTCTTGAATCTCTACTGCCCCATGGGGGAATACATGACGCACTATGAAAGGTCCTGACCATCTAGACCTTAACTTTCCCGGGTGTAAATGAAGTTTTGAACTATACAAGAGAACAAACTTTCCCAGTTCAAAATGTTTGACCTTCATATTCCTAGATTGGTAGGCTTGAACTCTATCTTTATTGATCCTTGAATTTTCATAAGCCTCCATCCTTAGTTCCTCCAGTTCATTGAGGTCTAATTTCCTTTTTGTCCCGGCCAATGAGAGGTCATAATCAATTTTCTTAATTGCCTAAAAGGCCTTATGTTCAATCTCCAATGGAAAATGGCATGCTTTACCATAAACCAACCTATATGGGGACATTCCTAAAATGGTTTTATATGCAGTTATATAGGCCCAAAGAGCATCTAAGAGTTTCTCAGACCAATATTTCCTAGAGGAGTTGACAGTTTTTTCAAGAATTTGCTTAATCTCCCTATTCGCTAACTCAGCTTGACCATTGGTTTGAGGATGGTATGCAGTGGACACTTTATGAGAAATACCATACTTAGACATGAGTGAAGTGAATGGGCGGTTGCAGAAATGGGTTCCTCGATCACTGATTATAGCCCTAGGAATTCCAAATCTTGAAAATATGGTCTCTTTTAGAAATTAAATCACAACTTGATGATCATTGGACTTAGTGGGAATGGCCTCAACCCATTTTGAGACATAATCAACAACTAAGAGTATGTAGAGGTATCCCCGAGAGTTTGGGAAGGGACCCATGAAGTCAATTCCCCAACGGTCAAATATTTCAACCACTAAGATGGGAGTGAGTGGCATTTGATTCCTTTTTGTGATGGACCCTACTTTTTGACACCTAGGACAGCTTTGACGAAATTTGTAGGAGTCCCTTGAGAGGGTGGGCCAGAAAAGACCACATTGAAGAATCTTAGCAGATGTTTTCTTAGAGTAAAAGTGACCTCCACATGCCTCACTATGACAGAATTTAAGGATGGACTCTTGTTTAGATTCTGGAACACACCACCTAATGACTTGATCTGGGCAGAACTTATAAAGGTATGGATCATCAAACACATAGTGTCTAACATCAGAAAGGAATTTCCTTTGAGCTTGAGTCCCTAAGAATTTTTTAATGACTCCTATCACTAAGAAATTTTCTATGTCAGCATACCAAGGGCAGTCACTCACAGAGTATAAGTGTTCATCAGGAAACGAATAAGACACAGAAAGGTGATTTGAGTTGTCTTTGAATTCCATCCTAGAGAGGTGATCAACTACAACATTTTCAACTCCCTTTTTATCCTTGATTGTGAGGTAAAATTCTTGTAAGAGAAGGACCCACCTAATCAGTCTAGCCTTAGCATCTTGTTTTTGGAAGAGGTATTTTAGTGCAGAATGGTCAGTGAACACAGTGATGGGTGATCCTAAGAGGTAGTACCTAAACTTCTCTAAGGAAAACACAATAGCAAGTAACTCCTTTTCAGTGGTGGTGTAGTTGATTTGGGCATCATTTAAGTATTTGCTTGCATAAGCAATGACATAAGGAGTTTTATCACAACGTTGTCCTAACACAGCTCCAACAGAAAAGTCACTGGAATCACAAATAAGTTCAAAAGGAAGGTTCCAATTTGGATATTTCATAATGGGAGGAGAGGTGAGAGAGGATTTGAGGGTTGAGAATGAACCCTCACAGCCTTCTGTCCAAACAAATGGAGCATCCTTTACTAAGAGAGCACAATGGGGACGAGATATTGAACTAATGTCCTTGATGAATCTTCTATAGAAACCAGCATGTCCTAAGAAAGACCTCACTTCTTTGACAGTTTTGGGTGATGGAATGTGACGAATGATGTCAACCTTTTATTTATCAACTTCAATCCCCCTACTCGAGACCAGATGGCCTAGAACAAGTCCCTCTTTAACCATGAAATGGAATTTTTCCCAGTTTAGGACCAGATTCTTTTCTTCACATCTTGACAAGAATCTCTCAACATTCTGCAGACATCCTTCAAAAGTATCCCCAAACACATAGAAGTCATCCATGAAGACCTCTAGAAAATCCCCTACCATGTCTGAGAAGATTCCCATCATGCACCGCTGGAAGGTTCCAGGGGCATTGCATAACCCGAAGGGCATGCGTTTGAAGGTAAAGGTACCGAAAGGACATGTGAATGTAGTCTTCCCTTGATCCTCTAGGGAGAAATCAATTTGATTGTACCCCTAGTACCCATCTAAGAAACAGTAGAAGGCATGACCTGTCACTCTCTCAAGGACTTGGTCAATGAATGGTAAGGGGAAATGGTCCTTCTTGGTGAATGGGTTTAGTTTCTTATAGTCAATGCAGACCCTCCATCCACTACTCACCCTTGTTGGAAGAATCTCTCCATCCTCATTGGTTATCACTATGATTCTAGCCTTTTTTGGAACCACTTGGATTGGTCTCACCCATTCACTCTCAGCTGTGGGATATATGATACCAGCTTTCAACAATTTCAGAAGTTCTTTCCTTACTACCTCCATGAGATTAGGATTGAGTCGCCGTTGAGGTTGATGACATGGCTTTGAATCAGATTCCAGAACAATCCTATGAGTCCCGATAAGTGGGATAATCCCAGGAATATCAGAAAGGGTCCAACCAATGGATTTCTTATGCTTCCTAAGGACATCTAGAAGCATCCTCTCATGATTGGATTCAAGAGAAGAAGAGATGGCAATAGGATGTGTTTGATTGTCCCATAGAAAAGCATACTTGAGTGTAGCAGGAAGTTCCTTCAATTCAAGATCAGGTTGGTTCATAATTTCAGTAGAAGATTGGGACATTGGATCAAGATCAATTTCTTTTTTTAGAGTTTTAGATAGGATTGATTCCCCACATGTAGAATTTTCAGCTACTAGATTGGCTTGATCCGCTTTAGGGAAGGAATTTGGAGTGGTCTTCATGAAAGTGGTTTCTGGAAAGGTTTCACTGATTGTTGGACCTAAGAATTCATCATAAGAGCAATTTGAAAATGATTCAATCCAAGGAGATAAACTTCCTTCATATGAACAAAGCAAATCAATCTCATCCTAACTTAAACATTCATCAAATATTCCTTGATGTTCCATAGATTCATTATCAATGCTTCCTATCATGCTTACTTCATGAATGTCCTCGTCATCCCCTATTTGTGAGCTTCCATTATAGATGTTCAAGTCTAGACTCATATTCCCAAAGGTGATGGTCATGTTCCCATTTCGGACTCGGATAACAGAGTTGATTGTTTCAAGGAAAGGACGACCAAGGATGATTGGGGTTCGTTCCTTATTTCCTAAATTTGGATGGTTGTCAAGGACAATGAAATCAGCAGGGTAGATGAAGTTTTCAACCTTTTACCAGAACGTCCTTTAAAATCCCCTTTGGAACCCTAATGCTACGATCAGCAAGCTGAAGTGTGACAGATGTGGGTTGGAGTTCTTCTAGACCTAACTGGCAGTACACAGCATATAGGATGAGATTGACACTAGCACCTAGGTCACACAAGGCCTTGACAACTTTACTTTCTCCTAGTTCAACATTGATGTAAGGGCAACCTGGGTCTTTCAACTTAGGAGGAATGGTCCCTTGAATGGTGGTACTCACATTAGCAGCCAAAAAAACTTGGTTTTTATGTGAAAATATTCTTTTAAAAGTGCAGAATTCCTTATGTTACTTTGAGTAGGAAGGTAAGTTTTGGATTTCATCGAGAAGGGGTATGTTCAACTTGACTTGTGAAAATATTTCCCTCAATGTTTCATTCAGTTTAGGCTTGGGTTTGCCCCTCATGCATTGAGGAAATGGTGCAGGTTGTGGGGTTGTTTGTTGAAGAGTTGTTTCCTTCACATTGTTATCAGGTTCCTCAGTTTTATCTTGGGGTTCATTTAAATCTTCATCCAAGTTTGAATCTTCGGGTGGGTTCTGAATTAGTTGTTCAGGTTTCTAAATTGATTTACCACTTTTGAAAACAGTCACAGTCTTTAGTTGTTCATGAGGTGTTTGAGCACATCTTGACTCTCCCCTTGAAGTTGAGGATGGCACCGCCTGAGTAGGATTGTGTGCCTTTACAGTTTTGATGGTTTGAAGTTCTTGTTTTAGGGAAGATACCTCCGAGTTCATCCTCTCCATTTGTTTGCACAGTTGTTCTAGTAGGCTTTGTGGAACAGTTTGGGTGGGTGCTTAGTAGGTTGGATTATCCCAGGGGGGATATTTTGGAGGTGGGACGGTTTGTTGAAAATGGACCGGTGGATGTTGGTATTGGATAGGTTGGGTTTGGAACTGGTTATGGGTTTGGTAGTTCTGATGGGTTTAAGGATTTTGTCCCTGTGGTCGGCTAGGTTGTTGGTTATCTTTCCAGCGGAAACCTGGGTGGTCGTTATACCTTGGGTTGAAGGTGTTTTGGTATTGAGGATTTTTAATGTTCAAAGCATTTACTTCCGCTGGGGGTCCTCTTAAGAGAACATCCTTGATGGATGGAATGGTTGGGCAGTTGTCTGTCTTATGGTCATGTTTGTCACAAATTGTGCAAACAGGGTCAACAGTTTGGATTTCATGGACTTTCCTAAGGTCTATCTCTTAAACCTTCCTAGAGTGTGCTGCGAGTTTAGCCCTAAGGCTTTCCTCTTCTCTAAGTGTATGAATTCCAGTAGTTCTTTGTGGCTTTTCAGAATAAGGTGAAGTTCCCCATGTTTGGTTTTGTTCAGAAAGGCTTTCTAGATACTCGTAAGCATCATTTGGGGCTTTGTTTTTAAAGGTTCCATTACACATCATGTCAATGAATTGTTTGTTCCCCGGACCCAACCCTTCATAGAAAAATCTCCCTTGTTCAGGAATAGAAAAACCATGGTGTGGAACCATGTTTAGAGTGTCTTTGAACCTCTCCCATGTTTCATAGAATGACTGTCCCTCTTTTTCAAAAATGTTTTGGATACTCTTTTTAAATGAAATTGTTTTGTGGTGGGGAAAGTATTTTTTGTAGAATTCTCTTTATAGTTGGTCCCAAGAGTTGATGGATGATGGTCTCAAATTGTTTAGCCAATTTTTAGCTCGATCCTTTAAAGAAAAAGGAAATATCCTCATCTTAGCATATTCTAGTTGATGTGGGGGACACATGGTTTCTAAAATTTCATTGAACTCCTTAATGTGCAGGTATGGTATCTCGGACTCCATTCCATGGAATGAGGGAAGGTGGTTTAGGACATGGGGTTTAAAGATGTAGTTGGCATCTCCTAGGGAATTGTGTCTAATGCATGAGGGGGCATTGGTCCAGGAAGGTGTGAGGTAGTCATTCATGGTTTGATCAATTTCATTCCCCAAGTTTGGGGCTACCTCATTTGGGTTTCCATTTTGGTTCCCACCCGGGTTTATGAGTTGGTTTCTTTGAAGACCTTCCATTGAAATTGGATCAATTTTTGACTCGAGGTGATAGAAAGATTAGGATCTAATTGAAAGAGTTCCCTTGGTGTACTTGACTCCCCAACCCCAAGACTATCCACCCTAACTAGACGGTTTGATTGATCGCGGGTATAGGCGGACATGCGCCAAAGAGAAAAAAAACGAGAAAGGGACAAGATAAGAGAATTTGGATGAGAAAAGAAGATATGGGGGAGAATAGAATGGGTGTTTAGATGACTTACTTGGGTCCCCAGAAATGGCACCAAAATTTGATTCTCGATCAAATCTACCCAAGATAATAAAGTAAGACGGTCCTTGTAGTTTAGCTTGGGTTATCGAATCCACAGAGACCAAAGAAGAAACCTATAGACACATACATTCAATGGACTGTTTTTTGCTATGAAGTGGCCATCTTGGATTGATTTTGGATGGGTTTAAATATATCTAACATATTTAAGTGAATTCAATTTAGAATAATGAGTTGATCCTAGGTTATTGCCTGGGGTGGATTGGACGTATTTTCTTTTTAATGATTTCAATTTCTTAAATTTGAGATGGGTTCATTTAAGGAGATAAAACAATATCATCACTTACTGGTTTAATGACTACACCCTTTAATACTAATCACCTATACACTTGAAGGATAAAATTTTTGAGCACTTCAAGGTAAAGGTTCGTATTTGTACTTGAAGTGTGTGGCCTTAAATTCAACAAGGACGATCGAGTTTAAAAATCATCAAATAAAAATCCCAATTAAAGAAGTGATTATACATTAATTAGGTGATAAATAACATCCAATCCATCCCTTTGCTACTCCCTTGGATCAACCCATAAATGGGTTAGACCTCCATTTATCCCATGGTTTCAATGGAAGCGGAAAGTAGACTCATGAGGGAGGAAATGGAGAAGTAAAGAAAACAACAAAAATAAAATGATCACTCCACCGTTGTGTGAATAATTTCACAAGAGTTGGTGTGAATAAACTCACACATTGATCTGACGGTATCAAATTGATATGAATAACAACAGAATAATAGTATAAGAATAACTTTTATTAATAAAGTAATGTGAATTGAACAACTTACATGAGAAAGACAAATTGGAGGCAACAAAAATGCAGCATAACATTACAACTGAACAAAGCATCAAAGATATCCAACTATTTCACCACCAATGCCTTAAATAGGAATTTTGGGAGCCTTGGGTCATGTCTCAAACATTACAAAGAATCTCAATTAATTTTGGTAGGCCATAGGTGGTGGAAAGCTTGTGGAATTTGAACTTTTCCACATTTGACCCGAGGTGGAAGACATCTTTCCTTTACCTAACAGACGCATCTGTAAGGCCTTCTATATTTCCGAATCAGATTGGTCCATAGAAGAAGAAAATGGATCTATGGATGTCTTCTAACCTCCTGTAAAATTTGGGCCCATTTGGAGTTGTGGATTCCGAGATATGATCAACGTAGTGGGATGTTTTTCTGGGCCGCAGAATCTGGCCTAGAATTTTATCTCTAACTTGGGCCGCCTAAATGACCAACATGGAGTCCGAATTAGCATTAACTCCTGGAGAGTGATTTGTTACCATACATGTATGATAGAATCCCACAAAATTGGGGATTAATTGGGCCTTTATGTTGGGCCCCACAGTCTCATCAGTGGGCTGGTGCCCAATCTGCCTTCTCCAGAATTGCTTCCTTTCATTTCCAAATATCTCCATCATCCTCCATGAATTCTCCACTGATCCCTGAATCAAACATGTTCATATTTAAGTGTAGATAAATTTCCAAAAATATCAAATTAAAATCTGTATAATTCAATTCCTTAATATCAGATGAATCATTGGGTACTTTAAATGATGTTAAAAAATGTACCACATAATAGTGCATTTTAGGAAGTTATTACAATCATAATGTGAAATGATGTTCAAAGTGTAAAATGCACTAAAATGGTGTTTATGAATAATAAATAACATGAATATTATGTATATTAACAATGAATATTATCCTCATTTAGTGTCTAATCAGACATTAATAAAAAATTATTACAAAAATAATCTAAAATAAACGAACTTTTTAAGGGATAATGAAAAGTAAATCAATGTTTTATTACATAATTTCTTAGTACAATAGAATATATATATCAAAACATTACCTTAATATCTTCTAAAAGGGTTTTTTTTAATGTCATGACCAGACCCCCGGGCCCCATTCCATGAATACCCCAAGTTCTCCTCTAATAGGATAGGGGATGGCGACTAGCGCCGAGTACGCATATTTCACAAATGGGAGGAATTTTCCTAATAACCGGAACATATGCACCCAACTCCAAGCCACAGGGTTAGATAGTGAAAACACAAAGTAAAGAACCGGTATGCATGCACCCAAACAAAAAATGGAGTATGATGGAAAATAATGCAGTAAAGTACAACTGGGCTAGAAATGATCCCACTAAAAGAAAGACAACTGTAAAGTTTGACCTGCAAATAAGCGAACTAATGATGCAGTAAGAAGCTGTCGGAAACACCTTGGCTCGTATGATCTCACAAAGCACCGTCCAGTCATGGTCCTAGTCCTACTCTGCCTAGGACTTCACAAAAGTGTCTGTCAACTACACAAGACATGACACATGTGGGAAAATCCCATGTAGGGGTGAGTAAAACAATACTCAGTAGGGGACCCTGAAACACAATGTAAATGACCATAAAGGAAACACCATCAAGAATGTACAGTCAGTTCAACATAGGTATATGTCAACAACACATATAACAAAAAATTTCATGCATACTCATAAAGGATTTCAAGAAGCAATGTCTCATCCACTAGTATCCATATAGTTCCACTCATAGCACACTTGATTCTGGGAGATCCCACTCCTCGAGCTATCTAAAAGTAACCACATAGAACAAGTCTACCAAAAGTATCCGAGATAACATATGGTCTCGATACGTCACGAAGTTTCTCTAAGATGTCCAGTCTCACTAAGACAAGGAGTCTCGATATCATAGCCAAATCCTTGGTCATAAAATTATGCTTAATGCATGATCATTCTGGGAGTCCCATTCCTCGAGACAAGATGTCATCTCGGACTCATAAAATAGGTCTCACTGAACTTGGGACCCTCCCAAAGAGAAAATGATGGTCAAAGGTCATGAAATATAGATAGGGGATTCTGAAGAATACTGCATACCCAATATGTATTACCCCACACTATTGGTGATTATCAGAGAATACCATGAACCCTATGGTGTGGCTCATAAAGTAGGGGGTTCTGATGAATAATGTGAACCCTATGATATGGTCCACAAGATGGAGGAATAGAACCATGAACATTGAGTTTAGGTCAATTTCCAATGAAATCCATCTGGGGTGATAGAGTACCACTCCAATCCCAAGGAGGATTTACAACTCTATTCGGGACTCGTCTCTTGAGGGAATTTCCATGTAATGTCATACTAAACCCTAGAGGGAAGAACCAATGCGAGGATATACACCTATACACGTCCTTACTAACCTCCCAACAATTCATCTCAAAAAGACTACCTCATATCAATGGTCCCAACACCATAGATGGATCGTCAATCGAACATATGGTTTGAAAGATATGATCCTTTTAGTGAAAAGGGTCTGGTTGGGTCCGGGTCCGACCCGGCTTGTTGGGCCTGACATGGTCCACTAGGCGCGACCCAGACTTGTTGGGCCTAACATGAGGTTGTCCCTCCTGTCTGACCCAGCCCACTTGAGCGGGCCGGTCTGTCCGCCCCGGACGTGGAAACTTGTTGTGTCCCCCCATGCCACATGGCTGACTCGGCTGATCACTTCTCTACTCGCCTGCAGCTTGAGCAGCGGGTCTAGCTCACCCCGTTGTAGTAGAAACCACAGACTTCTCCTGCTATGCCAGCCGTGTACATGCAATTGTCGCCACCGCTGTCGCATGCCACCTCCACTGTACCCGCATGCGGTGGCCGCCGCGTGCCAGTGGAATCTTCCACGGGCCACCAGACTAGCTCTGATGGTCCCATTTTCTATATGAAAGAGGTTCTGGAAACCTCAGGTCATGCTCTTCATCGCTAGGTGTTTGAATCCATGCCACGATCCCACCTATTGAAATGTTTCTTAAACGGTGATATCTCCCACACCACCTCGAACAGTTCGCCTCTTCCATCGTCACACCTCCATCATGCTATGTCCATCTCAAATCTGGGATACCATATCGTTGTACAAAGGATTTATTGGGCAACTATCAATCAATATCCATAAGTCGAGTTGTGGGGTGAATGAAGAATTCTTGAAACGAATGAAGAACGCCTATGAAGAATGAAGAACGCCCGCGACGAATAAAGAATTGAGGGATAAAATAACAAATTAACAAAGATGAACAGACCTGGATCGATGTTCGTGTCGATCGAGGTTTGTTGTTGTTAAAATAGTTAACCAAGAATCACTAAGAGAATATATGTTTAAAACCCTATAATATTAATATCATCCCACAAAAATGATCGATCCATGGGCCAATTTGTTTGATAATTGGTCTGCGTCCATCATGGAATATCAAGAATGGGTAAAGGAGAAGATTCAATGAATAAGAAACCCTACCTCAAGTTGGTTCACTTGCATTAATAGATCGAAGTCGTGTCACCACGTTGATCCTTATTATGCCAACATTTTTCGATTATCACCACTTGATTGAATCCCAACCTCTAATCTCTCATCTTTATTGAGAGATCATCATGCCCCTTACATTTTGGAAACTCCAAAGTTCTAGAGAAATTTCCAGCATTTTGAACTCTAACAGTGGACCTTATCCCCAATTAATGAAGGAAACACGTTAATGCATTAATGTGTTTTAGTGTTACTATTTTTATTTAAAACAGCATCACCACATAGCCTCATTTATGAAAGGATAACGGGTTGCTCCATCACTGTGTCGTAGTGTCGCCACACAGTTAAATGTTTAATGGAAATAAAATGATCTTCTTTATGATTATTTTATTCTCCTTTAAAAGTTCCTAAAAATTAACTTTTTCTCTCAACCCACACTGGTCGAGGTTAGGATCCACTTAAGGAAAGAACATCCTCATGAGCTCAACGGTACTCTAGGATTCCTAATATGAGTTACCATTTATGAGTTATAAGGATTTGAAAAATAAAATTATTTTATTTAATTATTTTATTTTGGATTATGTCACTTTCAGGTTTTCTCACTAGAGAACCACACCAACTAAGGTTATGTCACTCCTAGTGTAAAACAGTCCTATGAAACATAACAGTGCCCTCAGATTTATGATCCAGACACCCATTTAATGTTTATTACACTTTTTTAGGAAAACTACTCACATGTTCTATTTAAGAACTGAACAATTTTCGACAGATCATTCCAAGAAATTTAGAACATGGAATTTCATGCCATCTCAACACCTGGTCTCATAATTTTTTCAATAATTTTCTAAAAATAGAACTAGGAAAATCTAAGTCATTACATTCTCCCCACATTAAGTATTTACATCCTCAAAAATCTATAAAATTTTTACTTGAACAAAAGGTAAGAGAACTGAGCACGAATCTGAGCCACCCGCTACCATGTTCTCCTATTTAGATCCTTGTGCTACCTCCAGGAATGACACAAGGGAAAATATATTCCATGAAGTATCCTAAATCTTTATTCATCATTTAACTCAATACACTCAAATTTCAATGTCCAGCTCGCCCCAAATTACAACGTGCAAGGATTTTGCATGATAATCATCAACTACGACACATGGAAGACACTGTGTACTTGGTCCCACTATAGGGTATATTCAAACAGTATGAAACCTTAAAAACTCTACATAGCACCTAAAAGGTGGGGTATTAACCTTGGAGATAGCTTTCCACCCTGTAAAAAACTTTCTAACCCATGTTGGGGTGAGACCCAAAGGAATGCATGGTCTCCTTCCTCGAACTCCAAAGGTCTCCTCCACTAGCAAACCCAAAACATAGTATGGCCCTACACATACTTCATCAGCTCCTAGGTGACCTACACAACTTCTACAAATTCTTTTTGTAATCTATTCCACAACTGGGATATAAAGTGACCAACATGATCTGAAACAATCATCATTGAAACTTCACGGAGTTGATCTATCTCCATCAAGTATAGGCATCTTGAGACCTCTGCTAAACTCTATTATGGGGTAGTTAGGAAGTGGGATGACTTGGTGAGTCAGTCAATAATCACCCTAATGGTATCGTGTATCTTGTATGGATGTGGGGGACCCATCATGTAGTCTTCTGACATTCCATCCCACTTCCTTCTAGGTACACTAAGATAGATAAGTAATAACCCATGAAACTGATTCAAACAAGAGTTTGGGTTTTTATCTCAATAGGTAAGCCTAGCTCCAACCCGTTCTTTCATCCCCAATGTCCACCCTTACACCCACACGCATACCTAGATGCATCTCCCCACTTTAGGCATCCACTACTGCAACTTTCTATCCTCTAAAAAGAACAATGTGCTCCCCGCATTTTTAATTTCCATCATGGGTATTCCCTGTGGACAACTGAGCATGTAATGACTCACAATCAGTTTCACCGATTTGTGCCTCCCTGACTCTTTTAAGAGTGTACATGTAACAACCAATGACTGAAGATAAGTTTCTCCATCCCCATCAATGAATGATAACTGCAATGAGGCCAACCAATATGATGCCTCCCTCAATAACTACTAGCTATATTCTTATTGAGATAATATAATTCTACATTCCTCATCACTAGGTTCACTACAAATCCATCCTCTAAGATTTTCTATCTCGGAAAAAGGGACCATATAAATCTAAGACAGACACTTAAAGAGATTTCCATGTAGTTGGTGCTCCAGAAGTGGTTTTATGGCCATCCTTAAGTGTCTAGTGTGCCCCCCATGGACACTGAGTACACTAAGATGTTAGTAAAAATGATCACCTAGGGCTACCCAAACACTAGGTCTTAATAATCCCTTCCTCTGCAAGCCCCCCACCTTCACCCCAAGTTTTAGAGCTCTTTCAAAACCATCCATTATACTGGCATAAATATCAGTTCCACCACGGGATGTATACCAATGCAAAAGTCTAACTCTCTATAGAGAGGTAAACCTGAAACTTCTTAAAGGAAGACATCCTTATACTCTGCCTCTACAAGGAAACCCGAGGACTCATAATATCCACTACACTGAGGGTTAGGCTAGCCAACTAAATAGTGATTGGTTTCACCCTCCTAGGCATGAGTCTATCTTGTTCTTCCTAGGTTTCCTTTTTCACCATCCAAGGAGAACAAAATTCTATTATTGTGAACATACAACATCCTTTTGCCTAAAATAGTCAATTTGGGAAAGAACTGTGGATGACCCTTCCATACCCAAACTAACGTCGTAAGGCCTCATTGTTGTCACCAAGAGGTTCCCACTGAAACTCTCACCTTAAGAGTCATATCACATCATCTTCATAAGTGTGATTATCATGTTTCCTCCAAAAAGGTATCTCTATACGTAAGGTTTAGGTCAACAGTTTAACTCTCTAGGTCTCGAACAAGATTTGTGACAAGAAGGAATGATTAGAACCCATTTCTATTAATACGACAGATAAGAGTATACACTGACCATACCTTGAATCATTCCTAGATACCTTGGGTCATATACCTTGACCGCATGCAGCTAACCCCTTCCCCTATCCTCCAGCTCCATAAGCTTGATGTGGAGCATTGGGGTGGTGGTTGTAACATGTCAAAATGCATACCACCTTTCTCTGATCCCCCAGATCCTCTTCCATTTCTACCACCCTATATATCCATATGTTCCTATCACTATATCTGCCTCAGTGGCCCGTCCACCATTTCCCTATCATCACCCTGACGAGCTGGACAATATCTTGGGAGATGACATCAGCCATCTCATGAAAATAAATGTCTCTCTCTAGGATGATTGTACTCACCTAATGAGACCTGAGATATAGATACTCTGTCATGCGACCTCATCTCAAAATGTTTCACACATCTAAGTCCCAAAGACTGACATCAGATTATTACTTATGAGGTATCTACTTCTACTTTCCCACTTCTGACATCCACAAGTTGTATTCGCTCAGCCAAGGGACATTCAACCACAAAGGTTCTCTCTAGAAACCTATCATAAGAAGGAGTGCACAATTAATATTGTTGTCTTAGATTTCCCTTAACAAACCTCACTCGGAAGTCCAGACCTTGATGTACTAGACAGATTGAATTCATCAAGTACCTGTAAAGGTAGGTACACTTCTATGAATACTCAAATACTAACATGTCATCGTGCTGAAGCTATAGAAGCTCTAGGGAACACATCGCCCTTAGATATTATAGTGATCCACCTTCTATGATAAATTTTATCATGATCTGTCCACGGAAGAGTCACATCATCATAAGATCGGGTAATCTAAACCCCTCCATCGCCCTGCTGAGCCACATAGATGGATCACCAGCAGGACAACCATCTGATGTAATAGTTTCCTGACTAGACAAGAAACTCAGTCACCAATGTTAATTATGGACTATTATAGGTTATGATGAAGTGTTAAGGTTATCTAGAATAAGATTCTTGTATATAGATTTAGAATATTTTCATGAGGCACAATAAAAATTATATGATTCTTTTTTTATGATGGATGACCAACTAAGTATACCACATGGAGTGTCATAGAGGTATATATATATGGTATACTGGGGCTTCATAGATCATAGTTGAGTCTCTATTACCTAATGTTGGTGAGATATCTTGCATAAGAACCTTCATAATTTGATACCCTACATACTTATGTCTATATATTTACTTAAATAATAAGGTGTTGGTTGGTCATGTTATTGATAATGTCATCAGTTGGATCTTAACAAATATGGGATTTTTCCTCTCATATGACGAGTATGGAATATGGGTCCTCGATTGAGTTGAACAATGGGAGTGTATAGAAACAAATATAGATAATATAGATATTTATATATGGGACATGTGATGTGATTATCCAGAAGGATGTATAACTTTTGATGTATTAATTAATTAGTTTAATGTACACTCTGATAATCAAGAACATATGAGTTAGCTATAAGGGGTTACCATGTTGAATGTCTCGTCATCACTTGATGTCGTAGATAAATGAGGAATATGGCAATGAAAATTTTCATATGATGCAGACTAGCGGAAATGGGTGTAGAGATATATGTGATTGATATAGATCACACTAGAGATATTTATAGCTTGGAAACATTGTCCTTTTTCTAGAGGCATCTCTTTTCTTACACACACTAATTCTGATATTTATATTTGTTTTCAATGGTATAAAGTTATTTGGGGTTAAATGTTGTGTTTGAATGAATGGGGATTTATTTTTTACTCAATGAGATACCCTAAAAATTTATATTTAATCCAAAATCATTTTGAATTGGTGTTCATATGGTATTACATATGATTCTATACAAGGTAAAGTTAATGATGGCTTTCGAAAACTGTTTTGGAATATATTCAAAACTATTTTTTTGATATTATTTCACAAGATATTATGTGTGATACAATATAAGGTGAAATTGAAAAACTTCTATTAATCTTTAGTGCAAGTTGGGTGTTGGTGGGAATATAACCTACATCTTTATATATGTGTGCATGTGGGTGATATATATATATATATATATATATATATAAATTGTATGTCCTCTTGAAGGGAAATTCATTGGGTATAATATTTTGGAGTTGGACACCAGAACTATTCTCCATCAATTCTATCATTAAAAGAAACATTTCAAAATATGAAACAAATGAGTGTTAATTACATTCAGGGATATGATTCATGAATTAACTGAGGAATTAATACATGCATTATAAACACATGAATTAATACGGACACCACCAAGGAGTTTCCTCGAGTTATATATAAACCACACATCATATGATGACATTGTGAGTGGATATTCAGCTAGTTACTCCTAAGAACTCAAAGCTCTCTTTCATCTTCCTCCTTTTTACTGGGAGATTCTAACACATCACGTAGGTTGGGGGGTGTCACTCGAGTATGGAGTGATTCATATCGGCCCATGGATACCTATGGAGGTGGGATGATTTTGTTTCCCACTTTTGTGACATCTCTCAAACATATCCAAAGTAGATCAATATTGATGTAGAGTCTATTTAGTGTAAGGTATGATAGTTTTATAGTGGTTCTTCATTTCCATTTTTTTTCATATTTCATTTATATATCATGGAGATCCTCATTTTTTTCTAATTTCTTTTTTTGTTTCTAATAAGTTCTATTAGGTTTATATGAAACATAAAAATTTGATAGCCATGTTTTTTAGTTACATGGTTATTTAATTTTTTTATATTGTTTAATTTTTGTGTATTTGATATATATATATATATTATTTATATTCTATGTTAATATTTTTTTGTATATAAATAATTATAAGTTTATATATTTAGTTATATGTTAAAATATTAACTTTTATATATATAAATTTATATATGTATATTAAAATAAAACACTTAATATATATATATTAATATATAAAAATTCATATATTTATATATATTTATATATATGTATAAATAATTATAAATATATTTATAATTATATATATATATATAATTTAGTTGTATTTTAAAGTGAAACTAAATTAGAAACATTTTAAAACATGGCTAAACCACTATAGGAAGAATTATATTTAACTTTGTTTATAAATGTTGTCAATTCAATTACTCCAGTTTCATAAATATGTAGGGAAATAGCGTATGGGTAAATTACTTGGGTTTATAAATAGAGAAAATTTATCCATACCCTATTTATCCCTAGTTTATCTAAACATGGGTAAATGAGTAATTAGATAACAATTTTTTCATAAACATGGTTATTATATTTTGAAATATTGTTTAATTTATCTGTATTTGATATATGTATTTGAAAAAAAAATCAAAAACCCTTACATATGAACTCGCTCAACCCTCTCCTGACATCGTTCATTTATTCCCTACCAAGAACACCTGCATCGACGTCATCTATCTACCCTAATCAGTGTCATCGTTCATCCCAGAAAAGCACACCCACATTTAGAAATGGAGAAAATTTATGCACACATCACTTACCCCTGGTAAATATAAATGTGGTAAAATGAGTAATTAGATGGCCACATTTATCAAAAACATTATTATTTAATTTTTGACATATTTTTTATCTATGTGTATTTTAAATTATTTTTTTTAGAAAAAAATTGAAACCCACAAAAAAAGACCCATACCACCCTCTTGTGCCATCACACGTCCCCACCAAACAAAGTGCACTACATTTATAAACATAGTAAATTAAGAAACACACCATCAACCCTCATATTATCTAAATGTGGGTAAATGAGTAATTAGATATCCACATTTTTCTTAAACATGGTTATTTAATTTTTTTTATATCATTTAATTTAATTATATATGATATAAGTTTCCTTAAGAAAAAACCTATCGTGTGTCCCCTCCCAGTCAAGTACGCCACCACCACGTCATTTGATGGTCCTCTCTAGTTCCATCATGCACCCCACTTTGTAAATGAAACAAGTCATGGAAATCCAAACAGTAATCTTGCTTGTCTCAAATAATCGAAGGGGCAAACCAACCTACCATTTTAATCTGTTTAACTTATGTATTACATTATATTTATACATATGTAAGAACCCGGTTCTTATATTTGAGGTATGGGATTCTTCTTTTCTCTTTTCCTTAAGTGTTTTTGAGGAAATATGGAAAATGGGGGAAAATCCTAAATTTGGGAACTACACACCGTGTACTTTTCCACATTCCATGTACTTTTGGCCGTGTGGAATGGGTACACGGGGCCTGTAGCCATGTCGATGACGAAGGGTGTAGGAACCGACTACACGCCGTGTAGTGGTCCTTTACACGTCGTGTAGTCAGTCGGTAGGCCAAAACAGTAAGGTGGTGGAGCAGCCGCCAGCTGGGCGACAGTACATGCCGTGTACTCGGGAGTATATGTCGTGTACCCATGTCGACGGATGAATAGTGTGGCGATGCTGCCAGAGGAACAGTTAAATGAAGGAAGTACATGTCGTGTACTGGGAAGTACACGTCGTGTACTTTGTTTTTTTTTTACTTAAAATGGGCAGTAGCTTCCCCTGTTCACAAGGAAATCTTAGAATGGGAAGAGAGCTCGAGAGAGGACGAACGAACCTTTGGAGATCCACCGGGCGCACGTCTGGAATCCAATCCCGCTTCTGTCAATCACGTTGGAATCGTGCGGGTAAGTCCTCTCTTCTCCTAGAGTGTTGCTTACCAATTCATCTCCTAACGGGAGTTATTTGAGGTTGAATGGAAGTTTTCTTACCTCATATCTACGCCGTTCTTGGGCATTTCTGGAATCGACGTTCGTGTATAGTGCTCATTGGTGAAAAATGTATGTGGCTGGGTGCTTGTTTTTCTAACTACCGTGTGTTTTGTGCGTTTTCGTGCCACGAACCCATGTTGGGGTGTCGTGTGGATGAGGGCCTAGCTATTTTAAATACCTAGTTTTGAATAGGTGATTTGAATATGATATTAAAATGCTGGTTGGGATCGTTTCTTGGACCCGGAACCACCCCGGGGGTGTTTTCCGCTGTTTAGATGTTTGGCTAGAATACCCTAGGGTATGCCGTTAATGTAGTAATTGTAGAATTTACATGAGAGAAATTTCTTGTATACTGCTTGTTTACATGTTGGGCATGGCCCGGTTACCTGTTTTTCCTGAGGGCGATGTTGTGATTAGCCTGTGGGAACTGCACTATTTAGCCTGAGGGATGTAGTTATTCCGCCTTAGGCCAACCTTTCATGCCTGAGGGATTGAATTATGTGCCTGAGGGTGAAACTTCATACGCCTGAGGGCAATTTCTGTTACGCCTGAGGACTATACCTGCGGGTTGAATTTTGATTACCTGAGGGTAAGGTTTTGTTTGTCTGAGGACGCTGACTGATTACTTAGAAATTCACTGTGGTTTTATCTTATATTAAAAGGATTAAATGAATATTAAAATGGAAATATAACTATTTAAGTTAGTTACTTTTCAGTACTTCTTACTTTATTTCATTTTTACTACAAGCACACTATTGTTGCATGTTTGCACGCAGTTGGGCACGGGCCTTTTGTGGGTGCCTACTAAGATATTTTTCTCACACCCTGTTTGGGTCATGATTTTTTGCCTAAACATATTACGTTTCTGCAGGTGTGGATAGGGGCATGAGTCCTTATACAGGTACTTGACTATTACCGAGGAGTAGGAGGGCATGGGACCGAGCCTAGGCTCGTGATGCCGCTGCTAGCTGTTTTTCTTTGTTTTGTTGTACACTACATTTTGTTGTACTGTATTGATTTATAAAATGTTCTGGTTGTTTTCTTAGAACTTGAGACATGTTGCATCATTATTTATATACATTTGTTTATATCTACTACAGTTGTTTATTACAGTTGTGGGTGGTTTATTGCTTCCGCTGTCGTTGTATGTTTTATTTGTACTCTGTTGCGCTACACTTTGACAAATGAGTGCATAGTTTCCCCACTATCAGACCTGGGCCCTCGCTGCTAGTTAGAAACCTCTGGCGTTTGGGGAAATGCGCTTGAGGTCACGTGGAGAACCGGGTTCGGGGCACCCGTTGAGGGGCACCTGGATCTGGGATGTTACAAAGTGGTATCAGAGGTTTTCTTTTCTTTAACTTACTATTTGGATCCGTAGTTAGGGATATGACGAACGGTAGTTGGTAATAAGCTATGCCCAGGCGTAGCTAACCCGTGTACAAGGAAAATCCAATTTACCTCGTGTTGCAATTTTACTGATTTTGCAATTTACTATTGATATTTTTTCACCGTTGGGTGACACACTTGAGATTGTGATGTGTATAATTTATCTGTGGGTTCTATTTAGTTGCAACCCAATGAGATGATGGTATTCCATCTCATGCATCATTTGGGCACGTGCCATAAATCACATGCCATGCATATTTTCCATGCCATGTAGGTGCATTAGAAATTTCATGTTGTTGTGATAGTTGTTGTGCTAATAAAGAATGTTGTTGTGATAGCTGCATGATAAATACCTGATTGTGATATGGTATTTTTGTTTGATCATGTTTATAGAATGGACACAAAACTTCGGTTTTTGGGGAGTATGGGCCCCCATTGACCAGAATTTGGTGGATCATTGACTGTTTCTTTGTTATAACACAGATAAGATGTCATACTTTGATTCGTGGAGAGTATGGGCCCTAAAGGATCGGAATTTGACACTTAGGTGTTGGTTTTTAGTATTTTCTGGGTTCTGGGGAAGTTTCTGAGGCAAACTATCTGGAAACCCAGTATACACGCTGTGTAGTACTTTATACACACCGTTTATTTTCTTCTGTATGGGAAGAAAAATGAACTTTTTTAGTACACGCCATGTACCCTGAGTACATGCCGTGTAGTCTCTTCATGTGTCACAAACCGTGTGGGCGGAGACACAAGGTAGGGAAAGGCTTGGGTAAAACACGCCGTGTAGCTTTTTTACACGTCGTGTTGCTTTTGTACACGTCGTGTAGTGTTGACCCAGAGTCCCGGCCGTGTAACTAACAACACGGGTCGGTGAACTCCTGTACAGAACACGTCGTGTCAATGATGAACATGTCGTGTTGTCTGACCTGGGGACTCGGCCATGTAACTAACAACACAGTTCAGTGTCACCTCTCCGTGTACACACCGTGTACTTGTGGGACATGTCGTGTAGTCTTGTCTGAGGACAAACCGTGTGGACTTAACCATGTGGCCGGGAAATGGGGTAGTGTACACGCCGTGTGTGGGTGTAACATGTCGTGTAGTTGCAATCCTAGTAGTCGGTCGTGTCACAAATGACATAGGCAGTTGAAAAATAACACTATACATGTCGTGTGGATATAATACACGTCGTGTAGTTTTGTTCAACGGGAGCCGTGTGGCTTAGTTATGTAGAAGAACCCGGGCAGGGGAAGGGAAGTCAAGTATACGTCGTGTAGTCATTGTACACGCCATGTAGTCTTGTTTTGAAAATCTATAAATGCCTTCTTCCTCTTGTTCCCTTGTGGTTCCTTTGCTTTCAGTCTTTGATAAATCTTGAATCTAAGGTGTGCCTTTGACCTTGTAGTGTCATGCAGTCTAGAAGACTGTGCGTTGTTCGCCAGGTGAGTTGAAACGAGTATACTCTAGAGATGGTGGGTCATGGGATACCAATTGATCCTCCAGCAGAGCCAGATGCGGCGCCAGCTATTATACCAGACACAGGCGTGGAGGCCCAGTTCTGTGAAGGCTTTATGCTGTTCATGCAGACCTTCCAGGGAGCACCGCAGGCTGCCACATCTATGGACAAGCCGACACATATCTTCCAGCAGCATCATCCACCTACATTTTTAAGGGATGGTGGACCACAGGCTATTGAGTCTTGGCTAGGATCAATACATACTATTTTCGAGAATCTTGAGACGCCTCCTGGGTGGAGGGTCAAGCTCGCGACTTACATGCTGCGTGATTCCGCCAAAAGGTGGTGGGATGTTACCACCCAGTCAGAGAATCACAGGGACATGGTGTGGGAAGATTTTCAGGAATCCTTCTATGAATTCTTTTTCCCAGAGACGCTGAGGGTAGATAGAGCTCGAGATTTCATGAATCTACAGCAGGGCACTATGTCAATGATGTATTATTCTGCTCGTTTCACCGAGCTTCAACGCTTTTCACCTTTGTTGGTGGGTGATGAGACGTTGAGAGCCAGGCGCTTTGAGGATGGTCTCCGTTATGAAATCTGAGCGCTGGGGAATGTTTCCAGGTTTCCTTCAGTACATGATTTTGTGAATCTGGTGCTGATCACAGAGAGGAACCTGCGAGAATCTAGTGGTGTGCGCCAGGTCAGTTCAGCACCAGTTACTGGTACTATTTCTACTGGCAAGATAAAGAGACAGATGGATTTCTCTCAGGGAGGCAGTACCAGCCAGGCAGCTTCTTCAGGTGGCCCGATCAGGTGCTAATAGTGTAGTAGAGAGGGGCACCAGAGGCTGCAGTGTCCACGTGACCTAGTGGAGTGTCGAGATTGCGGCAAGATGGGTCATCAGCAGCACTTTTACAGGGCATTTCCACCGATGTCTAGTGAGAGGGGTTCTGTGCAGACTCCGTGTGTGGTAGCAAGACCAGTGGATTCTTAACAGTTGGGGAACTGGAATACGTCAGGGCGTGCAGGCAGAGATGGTGGTTGTGGCCGTGGTAGCCAGACACCAGGATCTCAGAGGCAGCAGGGTGGGATAGCTCAGGGTAGCCAGGCTGTGTCACAGGGTTGTGGCACTGGGCAGACATATGCAGTGCAACAGACCCAGCAAGAGCAGGATCTCGGACCTTCTATAATCAGAGGTACTATTCTAGTAGATTTTTTCTTATCTTCAATACTTTTCGATATGGTTTCTACACATAGTTTCATATTTGTACCCATTGTGAAGAGCCTTGGGATCTTTGTTTCTACTTCTTCTGATATCATGATGCTAGACACTCCGTTTGGGACTAGAACGGCTGGTGTGCGTCAGTGCAAGGAGTTCCCCCTTGAGGTTTGCGGGCGTCACCTCCTATGGGACCTCTATGTCTTACAGATTACAGATTATGATGTCATTCTTGGGATGGACTAGTTGGTTCGCTTTCAAGCCTTTGTGGACTGCTATCGTCACAGGGTGAGTTTCACGTCACCAGAGGATGGAGAGTTTCTAAACAAGGGCGAATGGGATGTTCAGGCGATTCGAGCTGGACCAGAGCATCATGAGCGAGGTGGAATCATAGCCCAGATTGCGAGTTTGTATCTGGATGATCAGAGGACTTGTCAGACGGATTTCCCTCCAGTTTTTGATCATTTCAGGGATGTCTTCCCGGATGACTTTTCATGTCTACCTCTGGAGCGAGAGGCGGATTTCACTATTGAGCTTGTGCCAGGGGCATCACCGGTTTCCATTCCTCTTTATAGGATGGCTGCACCAGAGTTGCAGGAGCTCAATAGGCAGTTAGAGGAGTTACAAGCGAAGGGTTTCATCTGACCCAGTACTTCTTCTTAGGGTTCTTCAGTCCTTTTTTTGAAGAAGGTGAACGTTACCCTCAGACTTTGTGTGGATTATCGGAATCTGAACTAGTTCATGGTTAAGAACTGATATCCCTTACCAAAGAATGATGATCTTTTTGATCAACTTCATGGATCATGAGAGTTCTCGAAGACTGACTTGAGATCAGGATATCATCAGCTACACGTGAGACCATCAGATATACCGCTTACAGCTTTTGGGAGCAGATATGGTCTGTACAAGTACTTGGTTATGCCGTTCGGACTCACGAATGTGCCAGAAGTTTTCATGGATCTGATGAATCATGTGTTCCATCCATATCTTGATTCTTTCGTGGTAGTATTCGTGGAAGACATCTTGGTGTACTCTCACACTCGACACGACCATGCCACCCATCTTGATATCGTATTGAACACACTTAGAGAGCATCGTCTATATGATAAGCTCCCAAAGTGCCACTTTTGGATAGACCAGATTCACTTCCTAGGTTACATTATCTCAGAGGCAGGAGTTGAAGTAGACCTAGAGAAGGTGAGAGAAATAGTTTCCTAGGAGAATCCTAAGAATGTGTTCGAGATAGAGAGTTTATTGGGGCTGGCCGGTTACTACAGATGCTTCATACTAGAATTCTCCAACATAGTAGTGCCGTTTACGGGTCTGACTAAGAAGGGTGTGAAGTTTGTTTAGTCAGAAGCTTGTGAGGTGTACTTTTAGGACCTGAAAGGAAGGTTGACATCAACACCAATCCTGATACTCCCAGATTAGGGGAAGAGATATACAGTTTACTATGATGTATCAGGTATTGGGCTGGGAGCAGTGTTGATGCAGGGCGACCGAGTTGTTGCATACGGGTCTCGGCAGTTGAGGCCACATGAGAGGAATTACTCGAAGCATGATCTCAAGTTGGCTGCAGTTGTGCATGAGTTGTGCTGTTCGAGACATTATCTATTGGGAGATCATTTAGTGGTTTTCACCGACCACAAAAGCCTCAAGTTTATATTTACTCAGTGTGACCTAAATCTGATGTAGAGGAGGAGGGTCGAGTACCTACAATCCTTCGATTTTGAGATTTCCTATACACCTGGTAAGGGTAATGCAGTAGCTGATGCACTGAGAAGGAAGAATCAGATACAGGCAGTGCAGGAGGCCGGTGGTGAGTGGCAGCTCATGGAATTATTCTCTGAGATGCATTTGGAGGTGCATGACAGTCAAGGGCAGTCTTATATTTCATCTGTAGCTATGACTTCTACCCTCCTGGACAGAGTAAGGATGAGACAACTATCTGATTCAGAAGGCCTAGTTCTACGGGAGTCGGTGGCAAGTGGGGACCCTTCTCCTGGGTGGACGATAGGCAATGATGAGGTTCTACATTTCCATGGACGAGTATGGGTTCTAGAGGATACATGCGAGGAGTTGATGTGGGAGTTTCATGCTTCAGCTTGGGTATTTCATCTCGAGGTTACCAAGATGTACCGTGACTTGAGATGTCAGTACTGGTGGTTGGGTATAAAGAAGAATGTAGCTGGTTTTGTTACGAGATGTTTCACCTGTCAACAAGTGAAGGTAGAGATTCAGAGACCAACTATACTATTACCGCAGTTACTTATTCCGTAGTTGAAATGGGATGATGTCGCGATGGATTTCGTGACTGGATTGTCGAGGTCACCTCGAGGTAATGATGTCGTGTGGTTTGTTGTGGACAGACTCATGAAGGTAGCTCACTTCTTACCGATCAGGGAGACCTTCAGTGTAGATGATCTCGGAAGGATGTATATCTGAGAGATCGTACGTCTTCATGGGGTCCCTCGTTCTATCGTTTCAGAGAGGGATTCCTGCTATACGTCTTGTTTCTGGAAGAGTTTTCAGAGGGCACTGGGTACACAGGTGCTTCTGAGCACAGCATACCACCCTCAGACCGATGGCCAGTCAGATCGTATGATACAAGTGCTAGTGGACATGATGCGTGCATGCGTACTAGACTTTGGGGGCTCTTGGGAGAAGCATATACCCTTAGTTTATTTTTCCTATAACAATATCTTCCAAGTGACTATTGAGATGGCACCATACGAGGCTTTATATGGTAGGCCATTCCATTCACCTTTGTGATGGTTAGAGGTAGGTGAGGCAGCTTTACTGGGACCACGTCTCGTGCGGGAGACATCTGAGTAGGTCCAGTTGATTCGAAAGCGGATGGCTACAACGCAGTCTCATCAGAAGTCTTATGCTAATCGTCACAGACGACATTTGGAGTTAGTTTTTGGGGATCATGATTTCTTGCGTGTTTCGCCGAGGCTGGGACACAAGCAGATTAGGAGATAGGGTAAACTTTTACCGAGGTATGTGGGGACATTCGAGATTCTGGAGAGAGTCGGGCTGGTTGCCTATCGCTTGCAGTTACCACAGTGGTACCAAGCCATGCAAGATGTCTTCCACATGTCTCAGTTGCTTCTCTATCATTCAGACCTGTCTCATGTCTTTCAGCCTGAGGAGGTTGAGATGGAGGCAGATGCGTCCTTTGAGGAGTATCTGATTCGTATCGTTGACAGGAGCACAAAGGTTCTCCGAGGCCGGTCAGTTCTTCTCGTATGGGTGCTATGGCAGCATGGCCAAGTGCTGGATGAGACCTGGGAGCGGGAAGCCGATGTACGTGCTCTGTGGCTGGAGTTGTTCATGGCTATATCTTCACCACCCTTGGAAGGGAAATTCGTGGACGAATTTGTATAAGGGGGGAAGTTTTCAAGAACCCGGTTCTTATATTTGAGGTACGGGCTTCTTCTTTTCTCATTTCTTTAACTATTTTTGAGAAAATATGGAAAATGGGGGAAAATCCTAAATTTTGGAACTACACATCGCGTTCTTTTCCACACATCGTGTACTTTTGACCGTGTGGAATGGGTACACGGGGCGTGTTGCCATGTCGGTGACGAAGGGTGTAGGAACTGACTACATGCTGTGTAGTGGTCCTTTACACGCTGTGTAGTCAGTCGGTAGGCCAAAACAGTAAGGCGGTGGAGCAGCCGCCAGCTGGGCGACAGTACATGTCGTGTACTCGGGAATACATGTTGTGTACCCATGTCGACAGATGAATAGTGTGTTGCCACTAGAGGAATAGTTAAATGAAGGAAGTACATGCCATGTACTTTGATTTTTCGCTTAAAATTGGAAATAGCTTTCCCTGTTCACAGGGAAAGCTTAGAACAGGAAGAGAACTCGGGAGAGGATGGCCAAACCTTCGGAGATCCGTCGGGCGCACGTCTTGAATAGAATCCCGCTTCTGTCAATCAAGTTGGAACCACGCGGGTAAGCCCTCTCTTCTCCTAGAGTTTTGTTTACCAATTATTCTCCTAATGGTAATTATTTTAGGTTGAATAGAAGTTTTTTTACCTCAGATCTATGTCTTTCTTGGGCGTTTTTGGAATCGACGTTTGTGTATAGCGCTCATTGGCAAAAAAGGTAGGTGGCTTGGTGTTTGTTTTTCCAACTGTCGTGTGTTTTGTGCGTTTTCGTGCCACGGACCCATGTTGGGGTGTCATGTGGCTGAGGCCATAGCTATTTTAAATACCAAGTTTTGAATAGGTGATTTAAATGTGATATTAAAATTCTGGTTGGGATCGTTGCTTGGATCCGGAACCACCCCGGGGGTGTGTTCCACTGTTTAGCCGTTTGGCCAGGATTCCTGAGGGTATGCCTTTAAAGTAGAAATTGTAGTATTTTCTTGAGAGTAATTGCTTGTTTACTGCTTTTTTACATGTTGGGAATGGCCCGGTTACCTGTTTAGCCTGAGGGCGATGTTGTGATTAGCCTGTGGGCACTGCACTATTTAGCCCGAGGGGTGTAGTTATTCTGCTTGAGGGCAACCTTTTGTGCCTGAGGGATTGACTTTTGTGCCTGAGGGTGACACTTCGTCCGCCTGAGAGAAATTTTTGTTACGCCTGAGGGCTATACCTGCGGGTTGGATTCTGATTACCTGAGGGTAAGGTTTTGTTTGTCTGAGGACGCTGACTGATTACTTAGAAATGCACTGTGGTGTTATCTTATATTAAATGGATTAAATTAATATTAAAATGGCAATATAACTAGTTAAGTTAGTTATTTTTCAGTACTACTTACTTTATTGAATTTTTACTACAAGCACACTATTGTTGCATGTTTGCATGCAGTCGGGCACGGGCCTTTGGTGGGTGCCTACTAAGATATTTTTCTCACACCCTGTTTGGGTCATGATTTTCAGACCAAATAGATTATGTTTCTACAGGTGTGGATAGGGTCAAGAGTCCCTACACAGGTACTTGATTGTTGCCGAGGAGTAGGAGGGCATGGGACCGAGCCTAGGCTTGCGATGCCGCTGCCAGCTGTTTTGCTTTTTTTGTACTCCGCATTTTGTTGTACTGTATTGATGTATAACATGTTCGGGCTATTTTCTTAGAAATTGAGACATGTTGCATCATTATTTATATACAATTGGTTATATTTACTGTAGTTTTTTATTTCAGTTGTGTATGGTTTACTACTTCCGCTATCGTTGTATGTTTTATTTGTACTCCGCTGTGCTACACTTTGACAAATGAGGGCATAGTTTTCCCACTATCAGACCCAGGCCCTCACTACTAGTGGGTAGCCTCTGGCATTTAGGGAAATGTGCTTGAGGTCACGTGGCGAACCGGGTTCAGGGCACCTGTTGAGTGGCACCCGGAACCGGGACGTTACAACATATATCAATATATTTGTATATACATAAAAATTAATATATAATTATATAATTATATATATTAATATACATACATACATATATATATACATATATTTGTAATAATAATTTTAAATTTGTATATATACATATACACACACATATATATTTATAATATTATATTTATATGTGTTAATCTATTTGTGTGTGTGCATGTGTGTGTGTGTGCACTTATAAATTTATATAATTATTTATATATATTATTTAGTATATAGATTGATTGTGTTATAGATTTATATACAAATTAAGATATTTGTTATTATATATTAACATATATGTTATATGTCACATATATATGTGTTAATATATGTTATTATATATTAATATATATGTTATATTATAAATATATAAGTTAATATATTTGTTATCATATATTTATATATATGTATATTAATATATAAATTAACATATATATAATATATATATATATAAGGTTTCTGGGGTACAATTACAATAAACACTCACACACCACACACATAGGTCAGAAAGGCAGGTCATAGCCCCCCCCCCAAGGGATAGATCATCCATAAAGCCTTTTTTATTTAGTACATGCCCTATAGGCCCCATGGACATGAAGCCCATTACAGGTCTGAAATTCCCAATAACTAGCCCAATTGCCCAGTGCAGCATTATGCCTACATCATACTCCAAGTGTTAGCAGGACTACATCA
Source organism: Viscum album (assembly GCA_963277665.1). NCBI lineage: Eukaryota > Viridiplantae > Streptophyta > Magnoliopsida > Santalales > Viscaceae > Viscum > Viscum album. The sequence goes on along the minus strand of OY728139.1, from coordinate 758,803,789 downwards.
TTCATGTGCCACCGCCTACCTACGTCACCGTCTGTGTCACTGCCTGCATAGTACTATAATATTTCATGTGCCCATCGTGGCTTGAACCCAATACCTCCTGGATGTGGAGGCCAAAGGCTAAGTCCACTCAACCGCGACACATGCTACACATAATATAAATACTTATATATATATATATATCAATAATAATTTATTCAATTATTATTAATTTATTATGATTATGTTT